>CM045769.1:77701639-78939244 GCA_025200525.1 Camellia lanceoleosa
AGTTGAGAATAAGCCGTGAAATGCGAAAAATGATGCACGATATAGTGGCCTGTGCTCGAAAAATAAGTCGATAATACTTGTGCACGAATAGGCTATGTGCCCAAAAGAGTTGTGTGCCCAGAGATAAATAGAGTCTTTGTGTTTAATACTGCGTCTTTGAATAAACGAAATATTATGTTGTGGTAGCGTGCCAAACAAACAAAGTGTTGTGTTGTGGTATGTGCCAAATGAATGGAATGCTATATGGTAGGTGTGTGCAAGTCTTGCATGGTGCATGCATTTCTCAGCGCTATTTTGCGCATCTCCTTTATTTTATGCAGTCGCAGTTTATCACTCGGCCTTTCTTGCGCATCGCATTTTTTTGTGCAGTTTATATTCGCGCTTTCTTGCGTATCGCCTTTATTTTTGTCGCGATTCATCACTCGCGCATTCTTGCGCGCGCACTATCTTATGCGTTTCATTCTGACTCTCATCTTGCATAGAAAGTGCTTGTATCTTTTGCATTGAGCGTGTTCACGCTTTTCGTCATCTTACCTACACTTGTTAGTACATTGCATTACTCACCTTTGTCTTGTGCATCCTTTGTCTTAGCAGCATCTTGTGCACACTTACATCGCACTGTCTTGTGCATCCACCCTGCATCGCACTATATTGTGCACCCGTATAGCACAGTTTTGTGCATTCCCTCTGCGTCGCACTGTCTGGTGCATTCTCTTTCACTCGCACTGTCTTGTGCACATTGTTTTTTGTATCGTTCGCATTGTCTTGCGCGCTCTCTGGTCTAGGAAACCTTAAATCCTCTAGTTCGGGAGACCTTAAATCCTGCATCTTCATTCGCTTGTCTTGTGCACTCTCAGTCTAAGACCTTAAATCCTCTAAAGAGTGCAATTCCTTTGGTGTTTATGCGTGCCCGAAACGACTTTAAATTGATCTAGTATAGCCACCACTGTGTTCTTGATGAGTTCCTAGAGACCAAGCGAGGCAATTGGAAACTAGAGTTGAATGGCTCATGCCTAGAATGCAAGGTTAAGGATTTTGAGACTAAAATCTGGTTTAAATACCGGTATATCCTTGGCTTGAAATCTGTATGTATGCATTTTAGATTGAGATAGCATGTGTATCGCCTCATTACGGATCTTGAACCAACCTAGTCTGTCACTGTTGGAGAATAGGGAAAGTTGTGACCATAGTCGGGGAGAAAAGTAATACATCAACCAATGAAGGAAAGATTCCCGCATCAACATGAGGTAGGACATTGCTAAGGTAGGTCATTGCCAATTGCCCTGTGGTACCTTGGCTTCTAATTCTTTGCATCATTTAGTATGTCATGGCATTGCATATAGAATATGTTGCATCGTGTCTTTGCATATCCATTATATCGCTGCGCCTTTCCATGTTAAGCTTGGCACGGCATGTGCGTACTTTTAGCGATAAAACATGGTTATGTGATTATGTGTGCGTGCCTATTCCTTGAGGAATTGTGGTTTGAGGGTGGCGGCACCATTTACGTGTTAGGCGTGGTTTATTTGTGTCCATGCCTTTCCTAGGCAAAATATGGTTTGGTTCGTGCTTTATTCTATTCATCCATTGCATCCTTTAGCGTATTTTAGTTTGTTGCATCCGGCATTTTAGGATCACGATCTTTCCTCGATAGATCATTCCTCACTTATATCATGCCACCCAATTACATGTATTTTGTGTTACTGTCTACAAAACACATAGTTACGCATTTATGCGCGCCTATTCCTTTGAGGGAATTGTAGTGCGAGGGTGTAAGGCACCTTTTCTATAGTGAACATCGTTTGATTTTGCATCCCCGTCCCTTTATGATATTTGTGTGGTTTTGCCTTTGCTTGTGGTTTGATTGATTCAATTGCACATTGCATTGCATTTTACATGCATTTCATATCGGCGCTATTTTGTGCATCGCTATCTTGCCTACATCATATGCCTATCGCATTGCATTGCATTTACATGCATTTCATATCGCTATTATTTTGCGCATCAAGCTATCTTCGCGCATCATATGCACCTTTTGGTCGTTGTATTCATATTTGTTTCTTGCCTTACACTTCGTTAGTGCATCACATTATTATCGTCACACTTAGGTTGCATTGTCTTGCACCCTTCTACTTGCATTGTCCATGATTTTAAATTGCATTGATTATGCATGTTTCTAACGATAATATTACTGTTAAGTTTCTTTCTTTTCTGAGCCGCGATATTGTATGTCTGATTCATTTGAAATTTGGCGTGACGAGATGAACAAAGGCAGTATTGTATTCTTCGTGTGAGGCGTGGCGAGTGTATAATTCTCTTACATTCTTACTGCATGAAATGTAGTTTGATTTGCATTCTTGCTTAAAATTGTTGCATTTATTGTGTATATATGCCTCGTTACAGCTTTCTTTGCATGATCATAAGTTATGTTTGGCTTTGTGCATACCCCTTTCCATTTGCTTTGCTGGGTGCATCTCTTCATTATCTTGCATGTTTGTCTAAGTCTTGACCTTGTCAAAAATGGGTGCGTTGTTGAGCTATGACATTCGCCGAATCACTTATGACTTCGAGTTACGTCAAGAGGGGCAACTATAGACACCCATTTTGGCAAACCTTAAGACTCGGGCGTCATCGATTGGCTTCGGTGATTCGCATGTTGTGCTTTCGTTACGAGATTCTGAGTCTCGGTGAAACCTTGCCTCCGGACTTGAGGACTCTTTTATGCTTTGCCTCGGTTTGCGAAAACTTCTATTTTCTCTTTTTGAAGGGAGAGAGGTCTCGTAGACCATCTCGATGGCCGTAAGCTACTTCGTGATCGCGGACCTTTGTTCTCGTTTGGAGACCGGTTTAGATTTTGGGCCGTTGGCGATGCTCCTCGATTGGGACAGCTTAACTTTCTCCATTTGCTTGATTTTTGGCACACACCTTGTTTCCTCTCTTTAGAGGACCTTTGTGGCCGAAGACCACCACCGTGATGCCGCCACTCAATGTAATAGTCGTTTAGGGCAGCCTTTTCATTTGCTGCGTTTGGCCCAAGACCCCTTGCTTTGCATCTGTCTTGGTTCATTTTGGCATTGACCTATTTTCATTGTTTGGAAGGTGGTACAAGGGTGGAGACCACATTTCTCTTCCTTGACCGATTTTCTTGTGAAGTGGTCTCCTTGGTTTTTGGGCCATATTCTTGGTTGCCCAACATACCACATGCTTGCATTTCATGTGGAAACACCTTGGGAGGTTGCTGAGCCACTTGAGCGTTGACACAGTCGGCCGGGCTCCCATAAGTTCTGTCTCGGTGAGTTGATTCGGTTTGTGCCCGGTGGGAGGCCTGTTGCATCCTCCATATAGAGATGTTGCCCTTAGTTTTAAGCTTCTAGGAGAAGCTTTAGTCCTTCTTGTCTATAAAGGAAGGGCTCCCCTTCATATGGAGGGTTCAAAAAATTAGTCTAAGGCATACAAGACTTCTCCCTCTATATCTCTACATCCAAGCTCAAAAGTGCATGGTTCTTGCACCTTTGCATACCATCTCCCAACCTAACCCCTCTACCATCACTCTAAGCATCTTGGGCGGCCATTTGAGAGGTTGAAAATTTGTCTTTGTGGTCAGGTTCTTTGGTCCTTTTGTGTTACAAAGGTAACACACTTTCTCCTTACAAGGCTTTATTTTGCTTCATCTTTTAGCTATACTTGCAAGCATATTTTTTTGCTTTGGTGTAAACTAAAGAAAGTCTTATTTTGAGGCCCTTAACATGTTTGTTTTAAGATTATTTTTTACATTGGGGTCATCTACCCCATTGCATGCTTCATTTTACCTTGTTTTGAGCCATGCCTTAGAGCATTTGTGTTGGCCTTTGTTTGGCCTTTAAGCCCTTGAAATCGATGGATTTTGATGGCTAACATCTTGTTTTGAGTTCCAAAATCGAGAGGTGACCCTCTCTCTCCTTATTTGTTTTTTAGCATTTTTGGCCTTACAAAGGAGCCCTTATTTGCATGCTTCCAAGCCATGTTTCAGGCCATCTTTGACGAGTTTTAGGACCTGTATAGGCTCTGTCCAGAGCTTGTTTTTCCATATTGGATGTCCATCTTGTGTAGAATAACCCTCTTCATAGCATATCAAAAGAGCATCTCATTCTTGCATGCATTAACCATGTTTCAGTGGATTTTTGGGATTTATTTGGCATGTCATACCTCTAAATTTTTCTAGTTTAGTGGCCTCTTGATTGCCTCACATGCTTGTAGTGCAAATCCTCTTTACTACCTTACATTGCCTGCTATTTTGGCCTTTGATTCTAGCACTTTTTGGCCATGCCTTAAACTGATTTTGTGCATGTTTTGGACTTCCTTAGCTCTATTTTTGGGCCTCACGATCGAATGATGTTTTCTATGCATAGTTGTAGTTCAATACCCTTTCCTCGCTTTGAGTTTTGAAGCCTATTGCATTTGTATTTTGAGGTGTTTCCATGTTTTGGCATCATTGTGAATCATATTTGAGCTTATATCTATGTCATATTCCATATTTTCCTCTTTAAATGTGTTTGAGAGTTATGCTTGAATACCTCATTTTGGACCATTGCATAGCGTCATTTCCATGCTTTGCGAGCATCATTTTAGTCCATATTTGCTCTTTTGTTTTGGCTTTGAATATGGACTGTTTGGGGCTGGTTTGGCCATTTGAGTGTGCTTTGCATTCCTATAATGTAATCCACTTCACTAGTTTAGATTATTTAGGCCATCTAGCATGCATTGTGTGGGAGTGTTTGCATGATTGAGACCATCTTGCATGTCATTTGAATTGGAAAATATGTGATTGTATGCCATATTTCATGCTTACAATGCTTTGGTGGAGTTGCACTTTGTGCCTTAGGTTTAGTCCCTTGCATTTGTGCATGTTTGCATGTGTGTTGTTGCTTCATTTTCATCATGTTTGGCCTTGATTTGGGTGTGGCGAGGCCCATCCATCTTGGTTTAAGTCCATCTTGCATTGTGTATGCCATATAATCCATGTTGTTGCATGTTCGATCATTGCATTAGTCGCCTCGTTCATAACATTGCATATGTTAGTGCATTGTGTATGCAAGCTATATAATCCATGTGCATTGGTATGCCATTGATTAGTTCATAACATTGTGTATGCCATTTGCATGCTTGCATGTCATCCTTTGCATGTTTACATCACTTAGTCACATTACATTTAGGATTGCTTACTAGAGTTGTATTTTGTACATGCCATGCCATTACATTTGTTGCATTGTGTTTGGGTAGGGTTTAGTCAAACACGAGAAACAAGGAATATTTCATACTCAAGTGATCAAACGTGCCTCGATTCCCGGTCACCAACACTCTTGACCATCCATGATGGAGTTGTTGGTTTTTGTTGTTTATATGTGCATTCATGTCTCATTGAGTCGTGCAATCCGACTCCTTCGCCATCATGCATCGAGATGCGTGATTGGTGGCACGAGAATCGAGGACTACACTCCCTGGAGCTTGTGTAATGATGGGAAAAGTGGTCATGTACACATATGTTAAAATACTTTGCCATGCCCCTTTCTCGCTCTCTGTTGCAACAAATCGGAAACTAGCAGCAAAAAGCGGTGACAACATACGGAGCTTTATGCGATGTTGCGGGACGATTGCAAGCGAAGAGACAAATCGGGGCATCACGATGGATTTCCGACAAAGGCGACTTGAGCATGCATGCATCTATCATTGAGCAGTGGCGATCCATTTTGTTTAATTTGCATGCTAGTTTCCTTACTTACTTAGTTAATTCGTTAATTAATTAATGTTGTGTAATAATTATTTAATTGATTACGTATTATTTATTAGGACCCTCGAGGAGGTAATGTTATAGAAAGTGTGCGTGTGTGAGATGCATGTCTTCCAACCCCAGGTCTTTCTCCCTCTTATTTACCAACTTATGATGGTTAGTTTTAGGGCATGTTTCAATTAGCATGTATATGATTCGCATGTTGGCATTCTATCATCTGGATTACATGCACGGGACTAGTCCCATCATGCTACCTGCTTTGTATTACAACTCCAACTTGAATACATGTATCGATTGTTGCATTTGATATGCCTACTTAGAACAACTCAGTCTATCTGAGTAGCATTCTTGCATGTGTTGCATTAGGCATCTCAACATAGTTAGGATTCATGCATGTTTCTAATTAGCTTCTTTCTTTGGCTCGGTACTCGGTAAGTGTTTATGCTTTAGCATCCTTGCATGCGTGTGAGTGACTGCCATGATAGCATGCTTACCATGAGGCCATGTGCTTATGTGATATAACTGCCTGAATACTTGTGGGTGAAGGTTGGGTTGCATGAATTGGAATAATTAAATTGAAACCGTGTTTTAGCCTACTTGTGAGTAGTAAACTTCAATCCATTTTTCAAAACAAAGCGGATGCGATGCTTTGTTCCAACTTAGACAATCTAGTCTATATTTGTATATTGTCATCACATAGTAATTCTAGGTTAATAAGCGGAATAAGAGCACATGTGTTTTCAAAAGCAGGATATCATGTTTAGTAGTGGCGATCTTTGATCGGTGAGCGAAGTGCTCATTGCATGACCTTTCTGAATCGTACCCAAGTTCTGGTAGAAGCAACTTTGGTGATAGCGGATCGTGGCCTTAGGCACAAGTCGAGTTCCTAAATTCCCCAAAATAAAATATTTAGGTGGCGACTCTATCTGCCATGATCCATGTTTACTTCTTTCTTAAAATCAATTTTCTAAAGCGATTTGCGGTTGTACTTTTGGTGATTTATCAATCTCGCATTGCACTTTGTGAGATCGGATTAAGAAGCGTGACATTTAGTCTGAGCGTAGTAAGCCCAATGAACAAAGCGGAATTTCTCAGGGGCGTTCGGGGCGTCTCTGATGAAGCATCCCAAGTATGGTCTACAAAGTAGTAAAATAGTGGGCATACTAAATAATCTGAGTCCAATTCTTGAAGTTGGGATAATGAAATTTCTTTAGAGGATTTCTAGATTACTAGCATTTATACCTTGTAATCCTTTGTTGTTAGAAAGCGAAGTAGCTAGAGATAAGTGCTTGGTATGGCCTGCATTGCGTGCATCCAGATTCTCCCTATGATTATGTTGTACAGAAATGGAAGCTTAATGACCCAAAACTCCACATCAAGTGTTCTAGTGCCCTACTCGCACATAGCTGTGACCTTGCTTTCGAGGGTATTCGACATTGGCGTTTAAGAATAAGGGGTATACTGCGATGATGGTTGAATATTTGAAGTTGAGCTTAAGAAATGTCTTGTAGTACATTATCTCGGCGTGCTCATAATCAATCAAAACACGTTCAACGACAAATCTGTTTACGTATAACTTCGATGACAAGGGCATCGTCATGGGTGAGATCACCCTTCAAGATACGTGTCATTGAAGCTAATCTTCTTGGTCCGATGAGGTAGTTTGGCTAGTGTGTGTATGATTGAGGCAGACGGGGTTGTAGGCTGGATCGTATAGATGTTGTTTGGTAGTGGAAGACTATATATCATATGAATCACACCAAGTGGAGGTGGCTGGTAGCAGGCCACCATGTTTAGTGGGTTGACCTTGTGGAGAAGGTATTGAACTAGTGACCATCCTACCTAGCTCCTCAAGATGGTCCTTCAAGGCATAGTATCTGTTGATGCCCATGGTCCTTGTGATATTCACATCGCCGATCCCTCTATCTTTTGTCGGGGCTCGGTCATCTTGGCTAGTCACTAAAAGAGCGGTAGATCTTTGTACTTTGGGAAGGATCTTGCTAATCGGCTCGGTCAACTCGATACTTCTTGTTGGACCACAGGGGTATCTATTTTCTACTTGATATTGCTCACTTTCGATCGGCTGAATACTATTCCTTGATCGGCGTAAATCTCAACAATTTTCTTGTTTTTGCTGCCTCATGACTCGGGTCTCCTTTACGGTGGTGCAACACTTATCGGTTGTACCAAGGTAGAAACGCCATTTCCATGACCTTCGATCGGCTTTGATCACGAAGGGCATCATCCTCCACCTTACAATACTCCTCAACCTTCTTCATTAAGGCCTAGGCTGTCTTGGGAGGCCATCTAGTCAACCAGCTCGGGCGAGTGTCGGTGTGAACCCATTTGAAAGGCGATGATGGCCATGGGATTGTGCGGACATCATCAACGAGTTGAAACATTCCCAATAACATACAGAGTATTCACGGAGGGTTTCTTAAACTTGATTTGCATTGCCCAGCGAGCCGACTTGCTAGGTTGCATCTTGTTGGTGACAAATCTCACGGAAGGACTTTTTGGGTGATGGAAACTCTTCACTAAGGCGATTCGAGTTTATAATACCATCTAATGGCTAACGGTCCTTGTTGCTTGAAACATTTGGCATATAAGTGCTTCATCATCGTGCAATATCATTGCTTACCTATAATGGTGAATGTGATCCGTATGGATGCGATTTACCATCATACAACGTAAACATCGATGCTTTGAACTTTTAGGCAAGATGGCTCTTGCGATTAAGTATATAGAAAGGATCATGTTTGTCCTCTTCATCTAAGCCATCATCTCCTCTTCTTTGCACGTATAGCATATCTGACTTCCTTCAAATGAATGGACATGTCAACTCGCCTTTTCTTGGGCTCTTGAGATGATAAGTTGGAAGTGTTCTTTGCTATCGTGTTTCCAAAGCCGACGCCATTGATTAGACTTCTTTTTTCTAGTGACCACCCTTGTCGTGATGTGAGTCTTCTGGCTTTGAGACTTGGCTAACTCCAAGGCTAGCTCTTTATGTAATTGTAATGACCCCAAAATGTGGAGAAGAAATCATTTGTATTTAACTATGAGCTGAGGTGTTTTAATTTAATTATATCCTTTGGAATTGAAGCATTATCTGTTGAGCCACGGCTTTAAAATTGAAATTACCGACCTTCATGGGTTCAGAAATCACAATTGAGGACTTGGATGTGTTAATGGAAATTTTTAGAACTATTTGGGAAACTTAATTGGAAATCTAATTTATGCAGCTCGTTAATGTGCATTGGGTGGTTAACTTGGTACTGCAAATTGAAGGCCTTAGAGACTTCAAAAATCGGAATAGGGGACATATTTATGATCATCATAATTTTTAGAGTCATCTAAAAAGTTTAATTGAAATTTAATTTTGTGCGATTCGTAAAGGCGTGTTTGGCCCTCCCTATTTGCGCTAAAGTTTATATAGTTAATCATATGGGTGTATATGAGTTATAAGAGGAGGACTTATCTTTTGGGCTCAAAATATCTAAAAGAGAGGGGAAGACCCGTGAGAAAGGGAGCCAAGAGAGAGTGAGAGAAAGAGAGTTCACCATTGTTGAAAGTTTGAGGGTGGCTTGAAGAAATTGGAGAGAAGAAGGAGAGCAACCATGGAAGCTTAGAGAAATTAAAGAGAACAATGAGGAAATCAAAGAGTGAACTAAGGTAAGATCAATTATCTTGAATCCTTGTGTTTAAGACATTAATTTCATGAAATCATGATAATAAAGGAAGCTTTGAACCCCATGAACTTTGATTTTCTAAGAATTCCTTGATTGAAGAATTAAAATCATTAAATTTGTTTATTTTGAGATTATGGTGTTTAATGAAGAATAATAATGTGAAATTGGTCATGTATTAAAGGGTTTTGGGATTTGATTTACATGTAATTAAGGTTTGATTTTGAAAATGAGAAGTCCCAAACTTTGACCATTTTCGGACTTCAAGCTGTCGAGGGCCGTCTTGGCGTTGTTCCCCCATGCGTCGAGACAACTCTGACAAATTTTGAATAAGTATATCTTTTTCATCGGACTTCGTTTTGAGTAATTCTTGAGCCTAAATCAAGCCCCAAGTCTAGTTTCCAATGGCGCTAGTCTCACTCCTAAATTCTAAATACAGAAATAGTTATGCCCAAATTAGTGATATTTGTTCATGTTATGTCAATTAGTTTTGTACCATTTCTTCACCTAAACCATTTCCCATCGATTTCTCCTGTTTTCTAAGACATGGATTACAACTTATTAAATAATAATGAGCTTAGTACCACCATGACTAATTGATTAAACGATCAAAGAGAATAAGTAAAGGATCGAGAAAAACCTCATATTATGGGTTGTGCCTTTGTAATTGTAGATCAAAGGCGAGGACATTGTACCATTACCACGAGAACCAATCATTGTGAGTAGTAATCTTTATGTCGTCACGTTTACTTACCATTAATAATTCTTATTATTAGCATGCCTTTGTTCTTTGTAAGCATTTATGTTGTTTAGGGATCGGTGAGAACATTGAAAGATTATGTGTGCAATTATGACTCGAAACTACTCTACATTACGGTTATGGTTAATGGTTATCCTTAATGTGTAATAACCTATAAATTACCTATAACTCCGCAAGAATTATTAATATTATGCAACTAGTTGGCAAGAAGGAATTATGAATATAAACCCCACTTAATGGGAACATGATATTTTGAACATCCTATACTGGGCTCCTATAGCATTATTTAGTTCGATACATGTTTTATGACATAGACATCTACCTAGAATGGATTAACGAAATGAAAATCGAACAGAACCATGGGTTGCCTTATACATCAAAGAATTGAATATCAATAACATTGTTATATGACTCACGTTATGGTGTGAATTATTCTATCCCCATGAATAGTACTGTAACGACACGTGTGTTTTTGTAAATAATAATTATTAATGCTTTGTTATATGTAAGATGACTATGGCTACATGTAATGAATCATAAAGGGAAATTTATGTGCACCATTGTGAACGGTATTTGTATGAACCTAGCATTATTCTGTTCTATTTGTTCACTTCGTTTATGCTATGACATAATATGAATTGTTCAGTCTTCAAGAACTATTGATTCCTAGTATGGAACAAAGTGTTGTCTGAACTAAATCTTTAATCTTGAACCACCTCTAGAATCGTCTGAGCCACCTCTTGAGTCCATACATACAAGAACTTGCTTAAAGCCAATTTGGTCCTTTATGGGTCACTGGTTATGTGAAGTTATGAAAGATACAATTTGTGAAGTTATGAAAGATACAATTTGTGAAATTATGAAAGATATAATTTGTGAAGATATGAAAGGTATAACTTGTGAATTTATGAGGTTGAGGGCCACTTTGTGAATTTGTGAACTTATGAGGCCAAGGGGCCACTTTGTGAACTTGTGAACTTATGAGGCCGAGGGCCACTTTGTAAATTTGTGAACTTATGAGGCTGAGGGCCAACTTGTGAATTCTAAAATTATGAGGCCGAGGGCCAACTTGTGAAGTATGAATCTGTAACTTGTGAAACTATGAATCTCAAAGGCCGAGGGCCAATTTGTGAAGTTATGCATCTAAGTTAAGCCAAGGGCTAATTTGTGAATGTGGGAACCCATCAGGCCAAGGGCCAATCTGTGAAGTTATGAACCGACAAGACTGTTCTGAAATGTGTACAGAATCAGACTAACCACAGGATTTTTGCATTTACTTATGTAATTAGATGAATGTGTACACTGTAAGTAAGTTAAGTAAATCTTTAAATTGTTTATGTACTACTGTTCACTGAGCTTGACTCACTTTGTGTTATGTCTATTTCTGTAGGCACTCCACCGGAGGTCGATTTTAACCCATAGCATCCGGTGCCTCTTTTGTCAACCTCAGTGTCCAGCACTTAAGTGAAATGACCTTTTTTGCTAAGCTTTTGATTTTACACTCGATTGTTTGCTTAAAATGATGTATATATAATTCCTTTATGCTGTCCATGTTGTTTCGCCCAATTCTAAGAAGTGCAGATATATATATATATGTACATAGCTAATTCTCGATGCACGTCACTATATGTTTATTTTCCTTATGTTACATGCGGGATCCTGGCATGATAGTGGTCGCTCAATGGATGCAGTTCTTTTATTTATGTTAATTTATATTGGTAAATGCTTCCATTCCGGCCCCATGTGATATGTATACCAGGTTATGCGTCCGTTTCTATGTAGGTCATGCCCAAACTTTTACGGGCAAGTTTGGGCGTGTGATGTAGATAGATTATCGTGACCATATCTTCCGACGTTGTTCCTTTTGCTTTGCTTGATCCATTATCGTTTACATGGTTTCTGCATCGAGGTTGAAGGTGAGAATTGAGCTACTAGGTGAAGTTCAAGGCTCTTTGTGTGGTGATATTCTTGAGCAAGCATGGTTCTTGGTGTAACATCGTCCTTAGCAGTGAAGGATCATCTATTTTATCTTCCATGAACGAGCTTGAGTATTCCTACAGAAAGCACTAATTGTGGTGAAATGGATTTAGAAATACTCTCTGGTCCAAACAGACTTTCTTGATCCTCCCTCTTCTATGAACTAGATGGTGTGTTCACTGATCTTTTCTTTTCTCAAGTTATCACTCTCCTTTTCTTTGATTAAAGCTCCTACTTTTATAATGTTCTCCAGGGGCCCTCTGGGGGCCCACTTCCTCCTTCTGGGCCTCATAACCCCATCTTTGGGCCGCCATACATCCCATGGGATATATGGCTCTGATGGGCCTCGTACTTGGTTTTATTCAGCTACGACCCTTCCTTGATGGACCTAGCAGGGGCCGACTTGTCTTCGACCCTCCTTTAATCGGCTATGGTTCACGTATGGACCAGAGGGCCTGCTTTGGGCCAATTTGTACACGACCCTTTCTCAAATGGACCATCTTATGAGTTCCCCACATAACCCCATTTATTCGGTTCCCATAGTTTTGTAATAGGTGAATTGACCAAGTGAAACACGCAAGGAAATACCCTTATGCTCGATGTGTGAAATCTGGCTCCAGAAGAATGCATTATGCTCACATTCAACAAGGATTTGTAGGTTGTTTCTAAAGAGGGTGGTACATTGAGTTTCTTTATAGGGACTATTGCTAGGAAGCCACACTTATGCCCAATTAAGTACAAGAATTGGCATGACGTGCCAGATTTGTATAAAGAAATTTGTTAGAATATCATCGAGGCAATTTTCTAACTACAAGTATTTTGTGATAATTCTACTGTAAGAGAGATCATATGCATGTGAAAAATACAATCTTCCATGCTATTATAGTAGAAGTAAAAATAAAAATTTGAGAATTATTGACAGGAAGGATGACTCTTAGAGGCAAAGACATGACTTCATCAATAATATATATCAAATGAAGAATGAATATGACAGTTCACTGCATCATTATATCCCAAGATCAACATATACATGGTTAGCTTTATGTGAGAAATCAACTTGATGTGTCACAGGTAAAATGATCCTATCTTTGAGAGCACCCCTCACATATTCATGTGACAATTTATAGAACTTAGAACATTTTAATTTTTCAAAACATAAAAGGACCATTTATCTGTAAGGTTGTTTAACAATATACAAATTTATATATAACTTCATCACAGTCCCGTGTTGATTTAGTATTGCTAATTTTTATGTCTTTGGATCCATATTTGAAATTATGAGTGCAAACTAGGGTTATTTAAATTAAAGTTGTTACTTGGTTATACGTTCTAAAAAACAATATCCTCAAAATGATTCCATTGACAAGGCCTACTCTCTTTGTCATTGGAGAACCTTGGGGCATAAAAGTACAAGATGCAAGAGGTTGAGGTACTCATCATCCATTGGTTCATAATTTAAATTTGTAATAGGCAACACACATCAAATGATATAAACCAAATCGGGAAATTATAATCAAATAACCAATTAAAGAAAGATGATTAAAAACAAAAATCCATTTGAATTACTTTCCTAAATTGAATTTGGCAAATTCCACTCATTTCAAATACCACACACAGGTTGTTGGGGCCATTTGATATCTTCATATCCGAGAATCAACTAATTCAACCGCATTGTTCACAAAGTTTCTGGTCTTGTTTTTCATCTATACCAAGTTTTTCGTTCCTCAAGATGGGAGAAGGGATATGATTAGCAAACAAACATTGAAGTCAATGGGAGAGAAATGGAGAAATTGGAAATGTAGTTTAAAAGCAAAGTACTATGATAAGACAAAGTACTATGTCGCATGCTGGTTTTCAAATGAAGGACATGTATGCATATATGTATGTTTTCTTTCAAATAATCCAATGTCATTACATCATTTTATTTTTAACATACTATTCTGGATTTATGAGTGAAGGAACTTAGTACGACTAATAAGAAAAGTCGGAGAGCAAATAAGTGCACACACATGAGGATCTAAAACTTATGCAGAACATGCATATGATATGGTATTTCAAACTTCATTCCTTGTTTTATATTTTGAATTTGGTTAGTACATTGTATTATGATTTTATTCTCAAATGATATGATTGTTACATAGTAGCAAAAAGATAAGACTGCAATAGATTGACCAAAATTATATATACTGCTTCACAAAAGGAATGATGGGACACTATTCAAGAGGCAACTACAAAAATTGTATGCACAACTAATAATTTACATTTTCAAAATTGTAATGTGTTTGTGGCAAATAATCACACTCTCTCTCTTTGTCTTCTTCATTTTTTTTTTTTTTTTTTGTTTTCCCAATTATGTTTTAGAAACAACTAAAAGATTTGATGAGGTCACAACCAAATAGCTTTGAAGGAAATATTAGTGGATGTATATCTCGGTCACCAAATGATATTTATTCTCAAGTGATGGGCAAAGGTGAAAGCGTCATGGTCGTGTTTGAGGTTTAGGATTTGGGCCACTCCTTCTAAGCATGGCTTCATGCCCAATACTTGTGACCACTTAAGAATGGCTTTAGATGAAGAGAGAGAATGAGAGACAAAGACACTACAACATAGTTGAAGGAACAACTAAAAACTCAAGGTGATTAGTCACAAACTCAAGGTATTCAATTGTAAGCTCAAGATCTTTGCGATGAACGCTTTAAAAGAGC
This sequence comes from Camellia lanceoleosa, assembly GCA_025200525.1. NCBI lineage: Eukaryota > Viridiplantae > Streptophyta > Magnoliopsida > Ericales > Theaceae > Camellia > Camellia lanceoleosa. The sequence goes on from CM045769.1 coordinate 77,716,535, forward strand.
AAGTAGCATTTTGATGAGACAAAGACATAGTTACAGTAGTTTGCAGGTATAACTACATATAACATATGTATCTAAATGATGTATTAATTTATCATATGTTATCCTTTCTAAATTTATCATATTCATGTGGATTTTATTGTATAAATTAGGCGACAGATGGATTTAGTGGCATTCTGGACAAGGCTTCTCCACAAACACATCAGTGATCCTCTTTTGGCAGTCTTGAAATGCAACCTTTTAATTGGGGTAAGTATTTAACTTATCAAAATAGTTTATGGGATAGAAAAAGCAATATTTTCACGTTTTTTTATGTTATTTTCATGTTTCAAGTTAGTCACCATTACAAATTTTAATATCAATAGCATGTCAAACTATAATATGCAATCAAAAAAGAGACCCTTGGATGTTGATGTTGGTTGCTTGATTAGTGGTTGCTACTAATTAATGTTTGGACTTATTAGTTGATTCAAGTGCTTGCTACTTTTTTCTTTCTTAATTAGGGGGGTTTACTAGGCTAGGGTATGTTTTCTCTTGTTAATTAAAAGGGGTTTGAATGATGGTTGCAACCAAAATAACCACCAACCCACACCAGTAACCCCTCTCCTATCGTGAACTATTGCTGATGTAATTACACAGCATCCAAAGCAATCTTCAAGCAATCTCTTCAACCCCTTCCCTGCAGCTGCTAAGTATTAAGTGATACCCACACACCTTTTATTCATACATTCTCTGTCTATTCTCTATCAAAATTTGCATGTCATTTTCTATCATGACGATGAAGGTTTAGTGATTGATGCTTGTGGTTTTAGAGAATCTAAATAGAAGTTAGGAGGAGGAAGGTAGTGGTGAGTGATCTGTATAGCATGTCATCGGCGAGCTTGGGGTTAGTGGGGATGATTCAAGTGTGAGATGTTTGGTTCATCCCCTGCCCTATCCCAAGGCCTGTTTTGGCTAAAAATCCCCATCATGCTTTTTTGGCTCTTATGACATGTACAAACACCAACCATTCACAATATAAATGAAGTAAACTAAGTGTAGCATCCTTAAATGAAACACAATATATGTATGACACTATATTTATGAGTTATGATGTATAAGAGAAAATTTAAACAAAATCTTTATTCAAAGTAATATGATAGCCTTGGATCATATCATTTTGGATCATATCATTTCAAAACAACATAAATTACATAATGAAACAAGTAACTCTTATGTGAGTCTCATATAGTGTCAACAACAATGATATATATATATTTTATCAACTAAAAAATAACTTTATTGATGAGAAACTCATATATAACATATGTTAGTACATCAATAAAGGGGAAGGAGTGTAAAGAGCATCAAAGTAAGCTAACATAATCCCAACTAGGTTGACACTCTGAGGCCTACCCAATCATTTGTTAGCACCCGCAACATTAGCAAGACACCAACACACCACCACAAAATAGGAAACAAAGCAGAGCAACCACTATCATAGGACAATTGGAGATCAAGGCAGAGCCGAAAAACCATAATAGAACACAATCAGAGCTTCACCTTCCCACCTAAACATGCCTTCCGATCTGGGTAAGGTTAAAAAAAATATATCATAAACTGTGAAATAGCAGTCCTTGAACAAAAGTTTCAGCCACAATGTAATCCCAATCTTGATCAAATCACATAACTCAACCCAATTTAGGGTGGAAGTATTGAAAACCACCTCATTCCTATGTTTCCATACTAACCACAGAACAGCCAGAGGTACAAAACTCCAGATCAGTCTCTCTTTCTTCTTCAGCTTCCCACTTGCCTACCAAAATAGTAAGTTTTCCGTAGAACTAGACATAGCTCCTTGAAAACCCCACCAATTCAACATTTCAACACATACTTTCTAGAAAAAGGAACAAGACAAAAGCACATGATTCAATGATTCAATGATTCAATCTCTTGATTGCAAAATACACATTCAATCTGCACATCCCTACTCAAAACAACAACAATGATATTGTAGAAGCCGAATATCTTTTATATGTGTGGGGAAAGTGGTTTGAAAATACTCTTCTGATTCTGGGGGACGCTAGTGATCCTCTGCTAGTGTAGACGCGCCCAAACGTCCCGGGAAAATCCCGTTTTGTTCATTGGGCTCACTACAATTCGGACTCAATGTCGCAGTTCTTAATCTGATCTTGCAAAGTGCAATGCGAGATTGATAAATCACCAAAGAGTCCAAATCTGGAAAATTGTTTTGAAAAGATGATTTTTAGAAAGAAGTGCCAAACATGGATTGCTTTGCCAAATACAGAGTCGCCACCTAAATATTTTATTTTTGAAAAATTTAGGAAACCCTGACTCGTGCCTAAGGCCACGTGTCCGTCATCACCAAAGTTGCCTCGGCTCGGGAACTTGGATACGAGAGGGGAAGGTCATGCAATGAGCACCCCGGCTTGCCCGATCAAAGATCGGCCTTTACTAACATGATATCTTGTTTTTGAAAACACATGTGCTCGTATTCCGATTATTAAACTAGAATTACTATGTGATGCGCACAGCATACAAGTATAGACTGGATCGCCCAAGTTGGAACAAAACATCTCATGTTTGTTTGTTTTTTTAAAGCGGTTTGCTACTCGCAAGTAGGCTAAAATGTGGATTTTGCCACCCTCAAGTGGGCTTAGAAAACATGGTGATTTGCCACTCTCAAGTGGGCTTAAAACTCGCAATCAATGAATTGTTCCAATTCAAGTAATCCAACCTTCACCCACAGGCATTCAGGCAGTTATATCACATAAGCAATTAGCCTCATGGCAAGCATGCTATCATGGCAGTCACTTACACACATGCAAGGATGCTGAAGTATAAACACTTATCGAGTACTCCGAGCCAAAACAAAAGCTATGTTAGAAATCAATGCATGATCCTAGCTATGTCCAGAATGCCTAATGCAACACATACAAAATGCAACTAAGATAGGCTCGGCTATTCTAAAATGTCATGTCATGTGAAATGCAATTCGATACATGTATTCAAACAGGAATCGAAATACAATGCAGTTAGTATGATGCGCCGAGCTCGGTCCATGCAAGACAGATGAATGGATGCAAACATGCGAGCATAAGGATGCTAATTGAAACATGCCCTAAAACTAACCATCGCAAGCTAGTAAATAAAGAAAGAAAGAAATGGGGGTTGGAAGACATGCATCACACACATGCACGCTTATTTACAATAGTTGTGCCCTCTCAGAGGAGGGTCCAATAAATATCTGAGAACCGACTAATTAACTAACTATTCTAGCTAATTAATTATTACACAACCAAAATTGAAACAAATATACATTTTAAGCTAACAAAACACTGAAATGGCCTCATGACGAGGGATGCATGCATGCTCGAATTGCCTCGCTTGGAAATCCATCGCGATGCCCCGACTTGCCTCTGTTTGCAACTAGTCCTGCACTTGCACAAGGCTCAAGGTGAAACTCCATCATGGGAATCAGAGGGAGGGCCGCCGACTAGTTGTTGGCATTGAGACCACCGCGACCACTTCTCTCTTGAAAACCGAGAAAAAAGTGGTCGGCCAGCCACTTTATCTAGTCGGCTGACCAGTTTTTGCTGCTGCTTTCTAGTTTGCTGCAACAGAGAGCAAGAAAGGGGCATAGCAAAGTATTTGCAACACATGTATGCACAACCATCCTCCCGATCATTACATGAGCTCAAGGGAGTATAGTTCTCGATCCTCAGGCCATCAATCGCGCATCTCGATGCATAATGGCCGATGAGCCAAATTGCGCAACTCAATATGAAATGAATGCACATATGAACACGTAAAGCCTAAAACTCCATCATGTATAGTCAAGAGTGTCGGCGACCGAGAATTGAGGTACATTTCATCACTTCGAGTATGAAACGCCCCTCGTTTTCCGTGTTTGGACTAACACCCACTCCAAACACAATGCAACAAGTGGCATGGAACATAGCATACTCAATGCAAGGAACAAAATGTCATACACAATGCGAATGACAACCTAGCATACTCAATGCAAGGTAAGGTGGCATACTCGATACAATATGACCCAAGCATACACAATGCAAAGTATATGGCATACGCAATGCAATGGACAACATAGCATGCAAACAACATGCAATCAATCATGCTCAATGGAGTTAAACTAAAGTGGATAGACCTCAGCCATGCCCAAATAGAGGCCAATATGATGAATTGATGACATGAAAAAGTAATGAAATGCATGCTCATGCATTGGTCCATGACTTAAGCATAATAGCACAACTCTCAAACATGATGAAGAGGTGACAAATGTGAGAATTTAGCAATGAATTAAGCTCAGAAATTACATTCCAAAGGGTGCTAAATCATGCAAGTAGCTCAAATAAAGCATGCCAAGAGGCCCGAAATACAAAGCTAGTCAAGGGCTTTACACTACAACCATACCAAACAATGCTCAAATGACCTGAAGCACTCAAAACAGACCTAAGGTAGGTCAAAATGGTAGCCAAAACATGCTGGACTCGCAACAAAGATGGCAAGAAAGATAGGCTCCTGAATTAGCTCACAAACAAGGCATAAGGGCACAACTCTTAAACACAATGAAAGAGTGATAATCATGAGAGCATGGCAGAAGTTTATGGCCTGAAATTACCTACCAAATGATTCCATATCATGCAAATAGCTCAAATATGACATGCTAGGGGGCCCAAAAGTGCAAGGCTAGCAAAGCCAAATACACCATAGCCATGCAAAACCAAACATGCATGACCAAAACCACTTAAATCAAACCTCAAGCATGTTAAATCAAAGCCAAAAATGTGCTAGAGTGGAGCCAAAACGTGCTAGAATAATAGGCTACAACATCAAGCATATAAGGCTAGCAAAGAGGATTTACACTACAAGTGTATAAAGCATGCAAGAGGTGAGCAAGATAGCCCAAAACAGAGTCATGACATGTCAAATAATGACCAAAAATCTATTAAATGGAGCCAATACATGCTAGAAAGACATGCTACTTTGATGAGCCATAAATGGGATTACACTACACATACAAGAAGCAAACGCAAGGTGACCAAACCAGCTACAGAAAGAGCTAAGTCAGGCCCTAAAAGTCACAAAAAAGTTCCTAAACCAAGCCTTGAAAGTATGAAGATGCATGCTCCTTTGATAGACCAATAATGCAAGCAAACAAAATAAAAAGAGAGGGGATCACCCCCCTCTGATTTGAGGCCTCAAAACCACATGCCTACCACTAAAAATCCACTGGATTTCAATGGCTAGGAGGCCAAGCAAGGACTACCTCAAAGGCCTTCAGGCATGGCACAAAACAAGGCCAAACAAGGCATGCAAGAGGGTAGAAGACCCTCAACACCAAAAAGGCCTTAAACAAACATGTTAAGGACTGAAAAATAGAGCTTTTTTTAGTTTAAAGTCAAGCCAAAAATAGCATGCAAATATGGCTAAGAGTGTAATCAAAATAGAGCTTAAAAAGGGAAAAAGAGGGTTACCCTTGAAACACTGCAAAACCAGCAGATTTCCTGAGCTAAAACCAACTTTTGAGCTCCCACAAGACCCTCCAGCAACTTAGCAACATGGTAAGAGTGTTTGGCTAGGAGGTTGTGTGCACAAATTTGAAGCAATACATCAATATAGAGAGAGAAAGAGAGGAATATAGAGAGAATGTAAGCCTATGCCTTCAGCCCAAAATTAGAACCCTGGCAATGGAGAGAGAGCCCCTCTCTTATAGAAAAACAAAGGTTTAAGCTTCTTGGAGAAGCTAGAACTTGGATAAAATCCCTCCATACATGTGTATGAAGGATACAGTCTGTGCCCTCCAGCTGGCACAGCTGGCATTCACACAATCTGCCAAAACAGGGGGAAAGGTGCCGACCAGAAAAGGTGGTCGGCCTGCTACTTTTAGTAGTCGGCCGACCACCCAAAGTGGTCTCCCAGGTAAAAAAGTGGTCGACAGGGGGAATTGGTGGTCTCCACACTGAAAGCAAGCCAATGGTGGGGTGGGAAACCAGAAAATGTAGCCCAAAGACCAAGAAAACCAGTTTCCGGACCAGAAAATCAGCTGGCGGGGAGAAAAGCGGTCTCCAAGGATAAAAGCTGGTTTCCCACCCTTGTACCACTTCCCAAACAAGGAAAGTAAGGTTTGTACTCAAGACAAACCAAAACGGGGTGCAAGACGAGGGTTCTGGAGGCAAGTGCGCTGCCGGGAGCCCCGAAAACCAGCTGCCGAGAATCAAAAGTGGCGTACGACCACAAAAGTGGTCTCCCGGACCACAGTGTCCCTTTAGACAGAGGAAACAAGGTGTGTTCCAAAAACCGTGCTAAACGGAGAATGTTAAGTGGTCCCGAGCCGAGGCGCACGGCCGACGGCTCTGAAAACCGGAAGTGTAGACGTCCCCGAACGCCCTGGGAGGATGACTCCCGTTTTGTTTGTTTTGCGGGTCTACTACAGTTCGGACTCAAATTGTCACGGTTCTAAATCTGAACCAAAGAGTCCAAATCTGGCAAACCGTTTTGAGAAAAATAGATTTTTTTGAAAGAAGTGCCAAACATGGACTGCTTTGCCAGATACAAAGTCGCCACCTAAATATTTTTTTTAATGGGGAAATTTAGGAAACCCTGACTCAGTGCCAAAGGCCACGTGTCCGTCATCACCAAAGTTGCCTCGGCTCGGGAACTTGGGTACGATTGGGGAAGGTCAGCTATGAGCACCCCCTCTCGCTCGATCCGAAGATCGGCCTCTACTAACCATGATATCCGTTTTTGAAAACATTTATGTGTTCTTATTCCGATTATTAGCCTAGAATTACTATGATATGCACACAGCAAACAAGTATAGACCAAATCGCCTAAAATTGGAATAAAACATTGCATGTTTGTTTTGAAAATGGTTTGCTACTCGCAAGTAGGCTGAAATACAGATTTTGCCACCCTCAGGTGGGCCTTAGAAAAGATGGTTTTGCCACTATCTAGTGGGCTTTAAGACTCACAATTTTAATGCATTATTCCAATTTAAGCAATTTGACCTCCATCCACAGGCATTCAAGTAGTTATATCACATAAGCAGCTAGCCTCATGGTAATCATGCAATTATGGCAACACTCACACGCATGCAGTATGCTAAAACATAAAAGCTCACCTAGTACTCCGAGCCAAAACAAAAAAAAAAACTAGTTAGTAATCATATGCATGATCCTAGTTCATGTTAAGATGGCTAATGAAACGCATGCAAGATGCAACTACGGTAGGCTCGGCTATCCTAGAGATAGCATATGAAATGTTGCAATTAACATATATTCAATTTCGGAATTGAAATACAAATGCAGTTAGTATGATGCGCCGAGTCTGCATGTAAGACAAATGCATGGATGCACGCATGCATAGCAAAAGGTGTGCTAATTTAAGTATGCCCTAGTCTACCATCATAAGCAGGTAAATAAAAGGGAAGAAAGACGTGGGGTTGGAAGACATACATACACTCACGCACACTTATTACACATTTGCCCTCGCTCGGAGGGTCCGAAAGAATATACAGGCCAAATAACAAATCAACTATCCTAGCTAATTAATTATTACAAACCCTTAATTATTTAACAAAAAAGAAAAAATAAATGCAGAAGAAGGTGGCGCAACCTTGCCTCGGATGCTAAAATGATGCATGCTCGAGTCCGTTGCCCGAAAACCCGCACCATGCCACCGCCTGCTCACACCGCCTCGCTCAAAACTGCCAAAGTGTTGGGACATGTTCCCTGCACACTGCAGAACATCATCGGCTAAAGGGAATGCCCACCGGCCATGGAAAATATCCATTGGCTGGATTTCAATGTTATCGGCCACACATTACTGGCCGGTCGGCACTTGGTATGGCCGGTCGGCCAAAACTCCCTGCAGAAACTAGTTTTTGACAACAACAAAGGACAGACAGTGTATGGCATGGAATTTCAAGCAAATGTAAGCATGATCATGTTCCTTATCATGTATTGGACTCAAGGAAGCATAACCCTCGACCCTCGGGCCCTCAATTATGCATGATGGCCTAAGAAGTCAAGCTTGCTATTCAATATAAAATGCATGCAACACATAAATGAATGCTAAGACCCCATCATATTTAGAGTCAAGGGCCTCGACGACCGAGGGTTGAGACATGTTTTGTCACTTGAAGAACAAACACCCCTCGCCCCTCAAGTTTGGTTTGACACCCCAAACCAAACAATGTAGTGCATGTAGACAAACATGGCTCAAGAATGCAATATGAGATTAAGATGCAAAACATGTCAAATGTGACACAATCTATCATGATAAGCATGCAAAGTGCTAGAGCATACAAGATGTAATACTATGCAAGCATGGACAATTATGCAAGCATGCAACTAGAGGTAACGAGCCAAGCATGCAATCATGCACAAGGATGGACTTAGGTCGAATGGGAGGCCTCGCCATGCCCTAAAACAAGGCTAAAGTGGCCTAAATGATGGGCAAATGTCCATGCCAACATGCAAACCAAAGGGCCTAAGACTAAGGCATAAAAGGGGGCATTTTACTACCATTATCATGACCACTCATGGCATGGATTATTCAATCCAAAACAGAGTTTCAATGCACCAAAATACACCCTAAAACCTATTGATATGGCAGCCCAAATGTCTAAACATGGTAGCATACACAATGACCAACATTTAAGGCACAAAACTACAACACTTCAAAGCATTGAAAGAGACACAAATGACAATGTAAAACCATATTACATGGACTGAAATATGATCTCAAATGATGCCAAATGATGATAATAAGCTAAACTAGGCATGTTAGTGACTCACACACTCAAGGCTTACAAGCCACAATGCATAGCAACTATACCAAACATATCAAACATGACCAAATCAGTGGCCTACAGACCTTAAGCATGGAAAAATATGACCAAGGACTTCACAAAGCAAGGCCAAAATATGATAGCATGGTGGTCTAATGGTGTGATGCATTCCTAGGCAACATGGAGGAATATAAAGCAAGTATAATATGCATGCTAAGGGCCAACAAACCACCATTGAACAGAGATATAATATGACCCAAAACACCCCAAAAGCCTCTGAAAAGTAGCCATAAACAACTAGACATGCATGCTACTATATTGAACCAAAAAAATGCACAAATGAAGCACAAAAGGGAAAGGGGTGTCCCTCCCCTATACAAGACCTCAAACCTCCTTCCTCACCACTGAAAATCCACTAGATTTCAGTGGTGAGAAGGCCAACACACCAAGGTAAGCAAGGCTTAACAAAAGAGTACCAAAAGAGGCCAAAATGGAGCTAAGAGGAGAAGGTCGACCCCAAATGCCAAAGCAACCTTAATGAGAGATCTCAAGCATGCAAAAATAAGACTTTTTCTAGTTATACACAAAGTCTAAAACAATATGCAAGATAGGTAAAAAAAAAAAAACAATGCAAGATTGGAGAATCTAAAGTAAAGAGATTACCCTTGAAGAACCCTTGATGAACAACCAATGCAGCCCTCTTCTTTTGATCAAAAATAGTTCAAAAATTCAAGAACAAACCCTTCAAGCCCCTCAAGGTCGAAGTAAGGTGTGGTGGTGTGTCTCTTAGTGCAAAACTAAGGTCAAAATGCACTTTTAGGCCACAAAACACACACAAGGGAGGAGAGAGAGGGAAATATAGAGAGAGAATATATTTGACAAATATATATATATGTGTATCTCTGGTTTTTTTTTTATCAAAAACTCCAACCCTAGATAAAGGAGGAAGAAGGGTTCTTATATAGACAAAGGAAATGGCTTGAAGCTTCTCCAAGAAGCTAAATGAAAAGGGGCAAAGGGTGCAAAGAAGTCAAGGCTTCTAGAGGAAGCTAAGACAGCTGGCCAAGCTTCCCTAAGAAGCTTGGCCAAAGGGTCCAACCTTCTAGAAGGAAAAGGGGATCAAAGGCTCAAAATGGTCATCCCTGTGCATGGGGAGTGGGGTCTGTGCCTCCCAACTGGCACAGCTGGCATGCACCATGCCTGAGGAGGGTGCAAAAGGGTCACCGGCAGGCAAAATAGATCACCGGCCAAAAAAGGAGCTGGCCGGCCACACAGAGTGCCGACCGGCCATTGATAACAAGCAACAATGGCTGGTGGAAACAAGGAATGGCCGGTGGGGGAAAGGGAAGGCTGGTGGTGTATGGGGATGGCCAACAAGCCATTCCCTGCCTCCCAAGGCAAAAACAAAAAAAGTGTTTGGTGCAAAAACAAACACTAAACGAACGAGTTAAGAGATCCTGAGGCAAGGCGCGCAGCCGAGGCCTTGGGGAACTCAAAACGAACACGAACAAGGGTGATCACTGAGTGTTCAATCAATGACGTCTAAGTCCTGAGGACGGTTAAAAATGGGGTGTCTACAGGAAGCTAGTCTTCAAATGGGAACAGTGGCCTACGACCACGAAAAGTAGCCTACGCCAACTGAGAGATGGTCTACAAGACCTCTCCCTTCCTCCGGGAAGAGAAAACAAGACTTAGTCCGTGGACTGAGTCAAAGCACAAAGGGTCCCGAGGTCCACAGGCGAGGCTCTCAGCCAAGAACTCCGAAACCTCGAAACGAGCACAACACGCACCACCACCGAGCGCTCAATCAATGACGTCTGAGTCTTAAGGTCGGTTAAAAATGGGGTGTCTACAGCTAGTCACTTGAAAATGAATAAACACTCTGGTAGGGGGTGCCGGAATTAGCACTCCGACGGGCAAGTCAGTCTCTACACTCAGGATTACTTGTATTTTAAGTTAAGCACAATAGTTCTCACATACCTTTCTTTGACTATTATTCCTTTATTTATAGTTGTCTCCAAGGCCTCGGGGCTTGGTCCACTTTTCGCTCACTATTTGCTTATTTATTCGGCCCCATAGTTCAATAGTTACTCGGCCTATTTACTATATTCGGCCTCATAATAGTGCATGTTAGAGCCGAGTAATGTCTATCTTCTAAAGTGTACACTTCTAATTTCGCTAATTATTGGTTCCCACAATTGCCCCCAAACTCTCCATTGACTAGCTAATGGATGTGTTTGGTTTTGAATTCGAAAAGTCAAGAGAAACATAAATTAGGCAGCTTCACCTATCCCAATGTGAATGTCAAAACACACACGCCTTTCGGTCATCATTATATGTTCCCCCCTCAGTAGTGCATCTTTTGCATTTATTATGATTTGAAACTTCAGTCTCTTCGAATGCATACTTTTTGAATATTTGAGCCTCCTAGATTGCCAGCCGGAATCCCTCCTCTATTTTGCGTCTTCTGCAACTTCTTCCCGTCTCTCCTTGTCTCCTTTGCCTCTCGTAAGTTTTCTTCTCTTCTCTTCTCTTCGTAATCCTATTTTCTGTGTTCATTTTTTATTTAGAATACCTCTGAGCCCTTACTAGAAATGGCTAAGCATTTGAAAGACCTCCTTTCCGAGGGTCGTATTTCTGGGTTTCGAAGACATTTTTCTATCCCTAATGATGTCCATATATCTCTTGTGACGGACAACACCCTTGTTATGGAGAGGGAGGACCAAAATACCATCGTCTTTCCTCTCCTATCCATTATGAGGGCGGGTTTGCTTTCCCCTACACCCATTTCTTAGGGCCGTCCTCCGCCATTGGGGTCCGATTCCTTCCTAACGTGGCATTCCGGTGATTCGGCACTGCTATGCTTTAGCCAAATCCTCTGGTCGGCTCAGGCGCTACTTTCTGAGGGCCAAGGACACCGACCATCACTTGGTAACCATGCTTGCCAGTTCCGGCAAACGAGTTGACGATGTAATGGTCAATGTCCGAGGCAATTGGGAATTCGGCAAGGGTGAAGATCGCCTAGACCCTGTTCCCAGAAAGAGGGGCAAACCAAATTTGCCGTAACTCCTTGTGTTTATTGATCTTTCTTTTATTCGGCTTTTTCTTCAAGTCTAATCCTTTGTTTTTGCAGGCAATAAGTTGAAGAAGATTCAGACCTCGGCTGACAATGCAGTCCTTGCAAAGATTAAGACTGCACTCAAGTATTTTGGTCATTCAAATGTACGAAGCAAGGAGAGTCGCCGATATTCGCTGCACGAGCCTACTTATACTACGTTCTCGGCCGCAGCATTCCAATCCCATCCGACGAACACCACCTTACGGCTCTTATCTTCCCCAGCTTCAAGACCCTTAGGCAAATTGGTTTCGAAGCCTCTGATTCGGAGCAAGACGTAGAGACGGTGGTCGAGGTAGTTACCGAACCAATGAGAGAGTTCACTGCAGAGGTTGAAGTTGTCGACGAGGCTCTAAACTCAACGTTTGAGGCAGTCGGTCTTAACCAGCCTGACTCACCATCCACTTCTGGTCGAGCGGAGTATTCCTTCGGAGATATTTTTACAGATTTGGGAGATCTACCCATCGATTTTTCTGAAGGTATGGCTGGGAAAATCTAACGCAAATGGCGTGAAAGAGAAATGCCAAACGCATGGATGCGCGACGGAAAGCCGAGGCCACCCGTTTTGGACCTGCCTCGATTGAATCTTCACAACCCGTTATTGTAGAAGAGACGGCTCAAGTTGTTTTGGCCGAGTCGGATAATCAGGCCGAACAGCAGATTCCAGAAGAACGGCCGATTCAAGAAGAGCGGGGTGAAAAAGTACCGCTGAGGGAGAGGCCGGCTCAGAAGAGAGCCCTGCTGACAAACGGCCTCGTCTAAAGGAGTCGGATGTGGTTGTTCCTTTCATTGTTCAACCAAAGATCAAAAACACACTAATCTCCTCTAACGCATCTGCCTTGAAGGATCCAGCTGTAGTGTTGAGCTTGGCCGCCTCAGTCTCATTGCCGGCTGACAAGGCCACCTTTCGAGCAGAGCCGGATTTGATAGCTATAGCGTTAGCTGCCCAGTCGGCCCTTCTAGTATGTGACTTGATCTTTTTTACTCCTTGTTTGGTTTGGTTTGCATACGATATTTCTTGGTATGTGATGATCCTGACTCCTTGTTTTGCAGGCGGTTGGAAGGATAGCCGAACTAGGCCGTCGTCAACACGAAGCCATTGAAAGAATTGGTCATCAAGTCAAAAGTCAAGGTGAGAGGAGCAGGCCAAGTTTGAGGCGATGAGCCGTGATGGAAAGTACTGAAAAGCCGAGAAGGAGAGGGCTCAAACTGCTGACCGGCTTAGATCCGACGCTGAGGAGAGGGCGAACGTGAGCGAGGAATCGCTCAAGTTAGCCAAGGTGGTGCTTGCCAAGGTGGAGGCCGAGTTGGAAGAGTTGAGGAAGGCCAAGGAAAAAGCCGACTATGAGGCTTCTGCGGCGTTCGAGGCTGGAAAGAGCGCCGCCCTTAAGGACTACGTAGAAGAAGTCCCCAAATTCGAGAATCGGTGATTCAAACATAGGTGGCTCAAAGCCCTTGCTACCACTGGAGTTACATTGGCCATGCCAATTCCATACAAGCAAGTGGACATTAAGCCACTCGAGTCTGATCCCGAGGATTGATTTGGGAGACACTCTAGTTTTATTCAGTATTTTCAATTTCAATGTATGTTTTTGTTTAGTAGATTTCTGTTAGTTCAAGGTAATTTTCATGTATAAATTAGTTACTATCTGCGCTCAATTTATTAATGAAAATTACCTTTTCATTTCACTATTAGTTGTATGCAGTTTTTGATTTCAATGAAGAGTCTTCCTTTTCACTACTTTGGATAAAATGATTACTGCATGTTGTGCTTGCTAACTATCAATCCGATAGGAAGTAGGATCATGAGATGAGTAGATTAAATATCCCACTGCATAGCTGCCAATTGGATAACAGTGTAACTTGGCAATTAATTTAACCTTAATTTATCCGAACAAGTAAATCGACTCGGCCCCGTCGCATGCCCTTGCCCCAGCTGGTTCATGAACATTAAATGTCGAATAACATGAACTTATGAATATTGTATTGATGAATCGATGCGTGGAATGGCTGGGGCACTCAAGCCAACTAGGTTGATGAATCTGCCCTTGCCCCAATTGGTTCATGAACAATAAACGCCGAATAACATGAACTTATGAATATTATATTGGTGAATCGGCTCGTGGAACGGCTGGGGCACTCAAGCCGACTAGATTGATGAATCTACCCTTGCCCCAGCTGGTTCATAAACATTAAACACCGAAATCATGAACTTATGAATATTGTATTGATGAATCGATGTGTGGAACAACTGGGGCACTCAAGCCGACTATATTGATGAATCTCGCCTTGCCCTAGCTGGTTCATGAACAATAAACGCCGAATAACATGAACTTATGAATATTGTACTGGTGAATCAGCTCGTGGAATGGCTTGGGCACTCAAGCCGACTAGATTGATGAATCTACCCATGCCCCAGCTGGTTCATGAACATTAAACGCCGAAATCATGAACTTATGAATATTGTATCGGTGAATTGGCTCGTGGAATGGTTGGGGCACTCAAGCCGACTAGATTGATGAATCTACCCTTGCCCCAGCTGGTTCGTGAACAATAAACGCCGAATAACATGAACTTATGAATATTGTACTGGTGAATCGGCTCGTGGAATGGTCAGGGCACTCTGCCGACAGATTGATGAATCAGACTTGCCCTAACCGGTTCATGAACATTAAACGCCGGTCAACGGAGGTGCCGCCTCGTAGGTTTTAGTTGGGGCATATGACTCAACATGAGGTCATATGTTTCAGATAATGAAATCGCCGAGGTGTTGCCCTCGAGGAAATAAATGGGCCAGAGACTTTCTTCACACCCAATTTCTTGAGTTCCTATTTATATGCTCACCAAGAACTCACCAAATTTCTTTGAGGAAGGTTAAACAAGTGCAAATGTCAAGTAGAATTTTCTTCAACAGCAGGGGGGAAGCGAGGATGCTAGCTGAGCTGGGAGGAGATATGAGTCAAACTGGTGAATCGTCACGTACGGGAAGTAGGACTTCGAGGGATCGGGAGAGACACCAATCTCCTCGTCGTCGAAGTAGGTCGCCCAGGAGGGATAAGCAGCCTTAAGGCAAAGCTCCTCAACCCAGTTCTGGAAGGGAACTGACGTGAATCTGCGCCCATTGAGTTTTGTGGTCTTCGTGGGGAATAGACCAATGACAGAGGCGGACTCGATCGTTCGAGATCCAAATGTGGCAGTCGAGTTCGCCCGACAGATTTTTCCACCCGAAGTCCAACAGTCGATGGTAGGTCGCCAGAATTGGCAAGTGTTGGCGGTCACGGGCGTGAAGGGGTCAGACGGCTTATGAAATCGGATATCTCTGCTTGCCGCAATATAGAGAAAAGAGATGAACGCATTCAGAAGTTAGAAGCTCGTTCAGAGAAGGCCAAGCATGAGCTAAGGAAAATCAGATCTGCTGAGTCTCAATCAGCCAGCCAACCCAATCCGGTTGTGGAAGAGAGGGTGACTCAAAGACTGATAAGTGATGATATTGCCGATCGAAACACGGATAGCATGTTTGCGATTGAGACTGCGAGGGCCGTGGCCTATGAAAAAGGTTTCCATGATGGGCGAAAGGTCGGAATTCAAAAGAACATGGAGAAACTCGCCGAAGAGGTTTGCCGATGTGAAAATCGTGGATTTAAGCACGGTTGGATCAAGGCATCTCAAGCCGCAGAAGCTCTCCGAGCGTCGGGCATTGATTCAGCATCGCCGCTCTACCAACGAAATCATTTTCCGTTTTTCGCCTTTGAAGTCGAGCAGAGTGAGGATGAGGGTGAGGTCGTATAAAAACACTTGCTAGATGTTTAAACGCAGATCGCGTTCAAAACTATGTAATCATCGCCTGATTGAATAAAATGTTCTATTTTAAATGTGTTTCATTATAATTTTCATGAACATTGAATATTTCATTGTATAAATTCATGAACATTGAACATTGTATAAACATCATTTCGAATGTTTATATGCTTTGATGTATAAACGGGTTTTGCCAGCTCGATATGAGAGCATTCTACATTAAGTAGTTAAACGGCACAATTATCCACAAAGGGCGCTCCGAATCCGCAGGCTTAAATGGCCCAAAGACGGTGGCGCCGATGGGGCTCCAAATTTGGAGGCTTATTTGGCCAATCGTGATATCCACGAAGGGCGTTCCGAATCCGGAGGCTCAATTGGCCCAAAGATGTTGTGCGACGATGGGGCTCCAAATCCGGAGACTTATTTTGCCAATCATGATATCCACGGCGGCGCCCAATCAAGGCTTAATCGCCCAAAGACGCCGTGGCGCCGACGGCTCAACCGGAGACTTATTTGGCCAATCGTGATTTCTATGAAGGGCGCTCTGAATCCGAAGGCTTAATCGGTCCAAAGACGCTATGCGCCGATGGGTCTCCGAATCGAGGCTTATTTGGCCAATCGTGATATTCACGGCGGGCGCCCAATCCGGAGGCTTAATCGCCCAAAGACGCCGTGGCGCCGATAGGGCTCAATCAAGGCTTATTTGGCTAATTGTGATATCCATGAAGGCGCCGAATCCAGAGGCTTAATCGGCCCAAAGTCGTCATGCGCCGATGGGGCTCCGAATCCGAAGACTTATTTAGCCAATTGTGATATCCACGAAGGGTGTTCCGAATCCGGAGGCTTATTTGGCCAATCGTGATATCCACGAAGGGTGCTCCGAATCTGGAGGCTTGATCAGCCCAAAGACGTCGTGCACTGATGGGGCTCCGAATCCAGGGACTTGTTTGGCCAATCGTGATATCCATGAAGGGTGCTCCGAATCCGAAGGCTTTATTCGGAACAATTTTGAACTAGATTTGGCGGTGATTGAACCATTCAGAACTAGTATCATTCCCCACAAGTCGGGTTTAATGATAAAATTTTCATAAGTGGGTTGAATTCCAAGGCTGTGGCAGACTCCTTCTAGACATGTCCTTAAGTCGATACGCCCTTACCCCTGCGATTGAATCGACCTGATAAGGGCCGTCCCAGTTAGGGCCCAATTTTCCATCACCGTTTCTCGCTGTTTTAAGTACTTTCTTCAGACCAACTCTCGGTGTGTAGCAAGAATTAACACGTTGATTGTACGACGGCAAGTTGTTGCCGGTATCGCCATGGAGGCAAGGGCGTAGTCTCTTCGCTTCGATCGTAATCAAATCCAAAGCCAAAGATCATTTCGCTTCGCCCATATCAAAACTTGGGATTTCGTGGTTAGATGGCCGATCTCCAAGGGTATGATTGTTCGGGTTCCAAAGCATAGAGCAAACGGCGTTTTCAAGAGATCACCTCAAGATAGTTGGATGTGCCCACAATACACTCGGTAATTCTTCACCCATTTGCCCTTTGCTTTCTCTAGCCTCTTCTGATGCCATCCAAGATGGATTTGTTAGAGGCTTCGGCTTGACCATTACTTTGGGGGTAAGCCGGCATGGAGAAGGTACGATACCATACTTGTCAGCCTCTCAGAGACGCCAGAATCAAATCGGGTGACGTTGTCTGAGATAAGAGCTCTTGGAATGCCGAATCACGTTATGATATTTCTCCACACAAAGCGCTTGACATCAGAATCTCGAATGTGCGTTAATGCCTCCACTTCGACCCATTTTGTGAAGTAGTCTGTGGCGACGATCAAGTATCGCTTGTTCCCTGGGGCCCTCGGCAATGGTCCTACAATATCAAGCCCCCACTGGGCAAACGGCCAGGGACTGGTGATAGAGCTCAACTCTTTAGCAAGCAGATGCGTTAACGAGGAGAACTTCTGGCACTGTTCACATTTTTTCACATAGCATTCCGCATCAAATCTCATTGTCGGCCAATAATACCCCTGTGTTATAGCTCTATGGGCCAAAGAGCACCTGCCAGAATGGGCACCACAACTGCCTTCATGTATTTCAGCAAGAAGCTCTTCGACTTTGTCAGGGTGCACACATTCCAAATATGGACCAGAGAGGGATTTTTTATAAAGCCTTCCTTGCGGATCCAAGTAGTATCGCAGGGCTTTGTTTCGCAACTTGTGCGCTTCTTTCTTATCCTCTAGAGTTGTTCTAAGACAGAATGCAAAGAATGGGATCCATCCAAATCGGTCCAGATTCTATAACATTGACCTGAACTTCCTCCGAAGGGCCGATGCTCGGCTTCGGGATGAAACCTACTTCGATGGTCCGTTTAATCTCTAAGTTAATGGCGGAGGCTAGGTAGGCAAGGGCATCTGCATGTGTGTTCTGATCACGTGTTGTCTGGTTCAA
The DNA here is from genome assembly GCA_025200525.1 of Camellia lanceoleosa. Taxonomy (NCBI): domain Eukaryota; kingdom Viridiplantae; phylum Streptophyta; class Magnoliopsida; order Ericales; family Theaceae; genus Camellia; species Camellia lanceoleosa. The sequence goes on from CM045769.1 coordinate 77,734,707, forward strand.
TTCATGATGGTCAAATTTTGCCAACAAGGAGTTGGCCGTTTTCATGTAAGCCGCCATACGGTCGTTTCTTGCCACGTACTCCCCTTTTAGCTGATTGATCACCAGTTTTGAATCGCAAAATACAAGCAAGCATCGAGCACCTAGAAGATGTGCATTCTGCAAATCGGCTGGAAGGGCTCCATAGTCGGCTTCGTCATTTGATGCTTCGAAGCCGAGCTTGACGGCCTGCTCAATTATTGCGCCGTCGGGAGCCCTGATCACAACTCCATTCGCCGACAGATGATCCATCACAGTTCAACTGCCAGATGTCCCCAACATAAATTCTCCAGTTCGGCTCCAGTCGAATTTCATCGGACTTGTAATCGGCAAGACCCCCAGTGAATTCAGCAACAAAGTCAACTAGCACTTGTCCCTTGAGTGAGGTTCTGGGTAGAAATTGAATGTCGTACTGGCCAAGTTCAAGAGCCCACTTTGAAACACGTCCTGATGCTTCTACATTTCGTAGTATTGATCGGAGGGATAATCATAGCACCTCAATGCTATGTGCTTGAAGTAATGCATCGCTTTTCCGCCATGAGTTGGGCTAGGATGAGTTTTTCTAGCGGAAGGTAGCGTGTTTCAAGGCCAACCATTTCTTGCTCACATAACACACCGGTCATCGTTCCCCAAATTTCTTCCTTTATCAAGACGGCCGATGGCCCTCAAAAATTGCCGATACAAAATGAGCGGGTCACCACTGCAGTGTTGTCAAGAGTGGTACCGAGTGAGGTAAGTCTTGAGGTCTGAAAGTGGCTTCAGATTCGGCGGACCATTCAAAAGCCTTGCCCCGCCAGAGTGTAAGGAAGAATTGTCAGAGCGATCTCAGACCGACCGATGAACCTATTGAGGCGCGGCCATCCCCATCAACTTTTGAACCTCTTTACTAAATGAGGGAGTTGAGTTCCAAGATTGCTATGATCCGCCTCGGGTTGGCCTCGATTCCCGGTGGTTGACAATGTAACCCAAGAACTTGCGAGCCAATCCCAATGCACATTTTGAAGCATTCACCATTTTGTAATTGTGTAAGATGTCGAACGTCTCTTCTAGATCGGCTAGATGGGTTTGCTCTTCTCTGGACTTGACTATCATGTCATCAATGTACACTTCCATAGTGTGCCCAAGTTGCTCCTTGAACATAGCTCTGACCAATCTTTGGTAAGTTGCCCCTACATTCTTCAGCCCAAAAGGCATAACCTTATAGCAGCAGGTTCCTCTTAGGGTGAGGAATGCAGTTTTTTCTTGGTCCTCAGGATGCATGGCGATCTGATGGTAGCCTCTGTAAGCATCAAGGAAGCTTATGCGCTGATGGGGTGCTGTCACATCTACAAGTTGGTCAATTCTGGGTAGGGGAAAACAATCCTTGGGGCAGGCTTTGTTTAGGTTCGTGAAATCGACACACACTCGCCAAGTCCCATTTTTCTTCTTCACAACCACTGTATTAGAGAGCCATGTAGGGTAGGTCACTTCCCTGATTGCCTCGGTGTCAAGCAGCCTGTCAACCTCCTCAACAACGGCGGCAGTGTGCTCTGCGGCTGACCTTCGGCTTTTCTGAATAATCGGCTTGCATTTACGGTTAACATTCAAACGGTGCTGTGAAATGGATAGATCTATACCTAACATCTCGTATGGAGTCCACACAAAGACGCTGCCATCGAAAGCAAAGAAAGAGATTAGTTGTTGTCATTTGGCTGCTTGGAGGCGCCGACCATGAAGAACTTCTCTGGGCTTCTGTCAATTTCAACTCGGTCTAGGCCTTCTGTGGCCTTTTCACTTGGAAGCCGCCCAACATCGTCGAGGCTCTCCCGATCTGGCACCTCAATGGAATTTACTTGCAACTCCTTTGTCGTCTTTCCTGTGAGGAGATAACATGCATGTGCTGATTTCTGGGAGCCGCGGATTTGCTCAATGCCGTGTTCTGTCGGGAAGCGTAGTAGCTGATGATATGTATTCGGCACGGCCTGCATGGTGTGTAACCAAGTTCGCCCCATAATGAGATTGTACAGCGAGGGCAGCTTGACGACCAAGAATTCTACATCCATCGCTCGAGCCCGCCGAATGTAGTGTGATTTTTCCCAATAGGTACTCTGGGTTGGAGTTAAAGCCAAATAGTGAATAAAGAGCCGGAGAGAGATCTGATTCGGAGAAACCAAGTTTGGTGAATATCTTGTAGTACATGACCTCCGATATACTCCCAAGATCAATGAGTACGTGCTCAACTATGAATTGGTTTATACATAACTTAATTACCAAGGGATCAATGTGGGGCAGTGTCACTCCGGCCAAATCTGAATCATCAAAAGTGATGCCTGCGGCTTCATGGGGCCGTTTAGCCAGAGTGAGTTGATTTTGAGGGTTAGGATTCGACTAAATCGTATGCACCGCCGATGACATTGATAGGCTGTATATCATGTGGATCACGCCGAGCGAAGGTGAATCCTGTCTTAAGGCTATTGCTTTGGTTGGGTTACTTTTTCGGACGTACTATTGTAGGCGGCCATCTTGTACCAATTCCTCCAGGTGATCCTTTAGTGCATAACAACTCTCAGTATCATGGCCATGGTGCTTGTGATACTCACACCGTCTATCCTGTCTTCTCGTGTCGGGAGGTCTTAACATTTTTAACGGCCACTTGAAGAGCAGAAGGTGTTGGGTTTTGGACATAACCACACTGATCAGCTCTATCAACTCCGTATATTTCTTGTCGGCGTGCCTCGTATTTCATTGTCAACTTGCGCTTGTTCACTTTCTGGTGGGAGCAAAGGGTCGCTGATCGCGAGAATCTTGTCTCTTATCTCGTTTTGCCCGATGTCGTGGTTCAGGGCTCTGAGGTGCTATAGAGTTTAACGGCTAAGCAATTTTAGCAGGAGCCGTCTTGTTGGGCAAATTTCTAGCTTTAACCCGCAAGGCATCATCTTCCACCTTACAGTATTCTTCAACTTTCTTCATCAACGACCAAACTGTTTTGGGGGGCCGTCTGGTCAAAAAGCTGCGGAGGGCACTGTCGGGATGCAGCCCCATCCTGAAGGCGGTGATGGCCATGGAGTCATTGCAAGCATCGTCTACCAGATTAAAACATTCCCAGTACTGCGCCGAATACGCGCGAAGGGTTTTCCCCGGTTGAATCTGCATTGCCCAGAGGAAATCAGCTTGCTTTGGCTAGACCTCATTAGTGATAAACCTTGCTCTGAAGGATTTTTGGAGTTGGTGGAAGCTTTTAATCGGCTACCCAGCTTTATAATACCACCGACTAGTGGTCCCAAATCGCCGAATATTCTGCACATGAGAGCCTCATCGTCTGCATGCAGCGTCATGGCTTACTTATAATGGCAGATGTGATCGGTGGGGTCTGATTTACCGTCGTACAAGGTGAATGACGGTGCTTTGAATTTCTTAGGAAGCACTGCCTTTGCAATCCATCGTACAAAGGGGTCGTTCTGGTCTTCTTCCTCTGAACTGTTTCTTCTTCACTTATACCTTATACGGGGACTTTCTTTAGAAGAACTGGTAGTTTCAGGTCGCCCCTTCTTCTTGGGCTTCGGGGATAATGAGTTGGAGTCACTTTCAGTGTAGTCTTGTCGGGCTCAGGGTCGTCGACCACTTGCCCTCGGAGGTCGCTCGGGATCTAGGCGTACAGCTTGTTTGGACTTCGCCACCTCCAAGGCCAGATCTTGACGGAGACGTTCGTTCTCAACAATCATGTTCTCCAACCTCTGTTCATTTTGCTTTACCTGTTCCATGATCGCCTGCATTGTCTCATGCTCCGAAGTCGAGGGTGAGGTGAAGTTCAAAACGCGTCTTGCGGCGACAGTCTCCGGTCCAAGCATGGTTGTTGGAGTGAGGTCGTCTCTCTGCGTGGTTTCATCGGTGACTATCGGAGGGTCTTCTGTTATGCCTGCCATGGATGTATTTGAGTATTCCCACAGACGGCGCCAATTGTGGGGAAAGTGGTTTGGAAATACTCTTATGATCTTGGGGGACGCTAGTGATCATCTGCTAGTCACCTGAAAAGGAATAAACACTACGGTCTGGGGTTGTCGGAATTAGCACTCCGACGGGCAAGTCAGTCTCTACACTCAGGATTACTTGTATTTTAAGTTAAGCACAATAGTTCTCACATACCTTTCTTTGACTGTTATTCCTTTATTTATACTCATCTCCAAGGCCTCAGGGCCTGGTCCACTTTTCGCTCATTATTTGCTTATTTATTAGGCCCCATAGTTTAATAGTTACTCGGCCTATTTATTGTATTCGGCCTCATAATAGTGCAGGTTAGAGCCGAGTAATGTCTATCTTCTAAAGAGTACGCTTCTGATTCTGCTAATTATTCAGCTCCCACAATATGTAAGAGCGAAATGAATTTGGGAAAAATCAGGATATATGCTATTCGGCTCCGCCCAGGGGGATCCTGAAGCCGAATAGATAAATCGGCCATAGAACCAATTGAACAAGAAGCCGAGTGGGAATTGGCGTATGACAGAAGGGCTGAATGAACAATCATTCGTGGATTAAGAGTGGGCCCGACCCTAGGGCCCACAAGTGAATATAAATAGAAGAACATCAACCAAAGAGAGGTATGTGAGAACAAACTAAAGAAACTTAAGACACAAGAAAACGAGAGACATATGCTAACTTGTCCGTTGGAGTGCTAATTCTGGCACCCCTGACCGGAGTGTTAATCCCTTTTTCAGGTAGCAATCAGAGGATCAGGAACGTCCTTCAGGATCCAAGGGTATTTCCAAACCACTTCCCCACAATTGGCACTCTCTGTGGGAATACTCAAGAATATCCATGGCGGGCGTCACAGAAGATCCTCCGATAGTCACTGACGAAACTATGCCAAGAGACGACTTCACTCCAAGAAACATGCTTGGACTGGAGAATATCGCCGCATGGCGGGCCTTGAACTTTGATTCAGTAGCCTGGACCTCACCCTCAACTTCAATGCATGAGACAATGTAGACGATTATGGATCAAGCAAAGCAAAATGAATAGCGGCTAGAGAACATGATGGCTGAGAACGGGCGCCTGCGCTAGGATTTGGCCTTGGAGGTGGCGAAATCCCAACAAGCCGCATGCCAAGACCAAGGTCGACCTTCGGGAAAGAAGGATGGTCAATGACGTCGACTTCGGAAACGTAATAATGAAAGTGATTCTGACTCACCATCCCCGAAGCCCAAAAAGAAAGGACGAGTTAATGTATCCAGCTCATCTAAAGGAAGTCCGTATGTACGCCATGAATGAGGGAGGAGCGATGACTCGGATAAGGAAGATAAGCATGACCCCTTTGTGCGACGAATTGCGAGGGCTATACTACCCAAAAAGTTCAAAGCACCGTCGTTCACCCTCTATGACATAAAATTGGACCCTACCTATCACATTCACTATTATAAGCAAGCAATGACACTTCATGCTGACGAAGAAGCCCTCATGTGTCGAATATTTCCAAGCAATCTGGGACCGCTGGCCATCAGGTGGTATTATAATTTGGCAGAGACATTTGGCATCCCCATCTAGCTAATTTGGCAGAGACATTTGGCATCCTTTGAAAGTACAAGATGAAATTGAACACCTCAAAGCACGCATTTGGCATCGAATCCAGTAAATTCCTTGGCTACATTATTAACCACCAGGGAATCAAAGCCAACCCGAGGAAAATAACGGCAATTCTAGTGCTTGGATCCCCTCAGTCAATCAAAGAGGTTCAAAAGATGATGGAATAGTCACAGACTCACGTGTTTATCAACCGCTCCATAGATCATCACGACAATTCTTTCACACATTTCGGTAAGGCAGAGCATTTGATTAGACCCCCGAGTGCCAGTTCGCTTTGGATGGCTTGAAGTCTTATCTCTGATCAGTACCACTCTTGGCAACACCTAAAGCAGCGATCCGCCATTTTGTATCCGCAAAGATCCGATCGGCGGTTAGCATCGTATTGTTAAGAGAAAACTTGGGGAGCAAATGACTAGTTTACTATGTGAGGAAAGCAATGGCGATGCCAAAACATGTTATCGCCCATTAGAAAAGCTTATCCTTGCTCTCGCCATTACCGCAAGAAAATCGATGCACTACTTTCAGGCATACCATTAGGGTACTAACTTAATATCCTCCCACAAGACTTCGCAACATGGAAGTGCCGGGCATGTTTCAAATGGGCTCGAACTCACCAATATGATATCCGCTTTCTACCGAACTTCCTCAAGGGCAAGTGCTCACTGACTTTGTAGCGGAATTCACAGGATCCCTCGTCGACTTTAAGTCTGATCAAGTGCAACCTAAGCCCAACTGAAGAATGTATGTTGGAGACGTTTAGTAGATGTATTGTGACGGGTCATCCAACCAACGTGGCAGTGGGGCTGGCGTAGTAATCATGACCCCTGAAGGGGCGATAATAGAACGGGCTGTCAAATTGGGCTTCGATGCATCAAATAATGAGACCAAATACGAAACATTGTTAACCGGCCTACGGAATGCACTTCACCTCGATGCACAGCGTCTGCTTGTTTTCTATGACTCAAAGCTAGTAATCAACCAGTTGAAAAGGGAATATGCAGCCAAAAATGACCGCATAGCAGCTTATATGAAAACAGCGAATTCTTTTCTCGCAAAATTTGATCACTATGAACTGAATCAATTAACTTGAGATCAGAACATGTATGTGGGCGCCCTGGCTTGCCTAGTGTGATATCCCTATTCCGTAATATGTTAATTGGTCCTTAATATGAGCATGATTATGTGTTTAATATGATTTTGTGTGCCATTATGTGCAAATATGTGGTTTTGAATTTCTATCTGTTCACCGTAGGAATATCTATTTGATTGTCAACTTTGGAAATTAAATTGAAGGCTTTATCGGCCACAGAACCCGAAATTGATTGCGCCATAGTGATTAGCGTAATTTTTAGAACCTACGGTGAAATATAATTAAAAATTGATTCATATCAGAATTAATTGATTTAATTGATGAATTAGTGCCCAATTATTTAATATTGATAAATTGATTTAGTGGGACTTTTATAAAAAGGGCAATACACACTCAATTCCTCTCTTTGTTTCATCTCTTGGCTGATTTAGCTCTCTAGAGGGGAGAGACCCGAAATTAGAGAGAGAGAGAGACAGAGAGAGAGACAGAGAGAGAGACAGAGGGGAGAAAATTTATGTTTTGGTCTTGAAGCTTGGAAGTCTTGAAGTTAAACTCAAGAATTAACCATAGAATGGGAAGATTGGGCTTCTAGGTAAGCAATTGGCTTTGAATTCATGAGTTTAATGTGTAATTTTGTGTATTCAAAGTTGATTAATGACCAAGAGTAAGAATTGAAATGAAATTGAGTGGTATTTGTTGAATTTAAAGTCAATAGATGCATGCATGTAAGAAATTACTATGAATTTCCATATTTGAACACAATGTGTATAATCTATGTTGAATCTTGGTTGAAATCCATGTATTTGATCATCTCTTCACCAATTAAGTTGATATGAATGAATATTTCTCACATGCAAGAGTAGATCATGGAGGTATGAGCTTTGCATGTTTGAATTTGATGTGTTGGTGATGAGTTTGGGTTAATTTGAGGCATGGACGTAAGTAATTCAAGGAATTGAGCTTCATTGTGTTGTAATTTGGTGTTGGTATCATGTTAGTATATGTATATGTGAAATTGGAGCCATGGCATGCAAGAAATGTTGGTTAGGGTGTTGAATTCGAGCTCAAGAACCATCCCGAAAACCTGAATTTTGATGTCCCGAGTAGGGAACCGCCGCCGAGGATTTTGAGCTCCCAGTATTTTCTTGCAGGCATGGTATCCATTCGAGCGGGGAAGTTCACGCTCGAGCGGGGAGCTATGTAGGATGAACTTCTGCTCGAGCGTCCGAGTTCACGCTCGAGCATAAAAATGATACAACCAGCACTTTTGCAGACCTAATGGGTCCGCTCAAGCGGGCAATCCCATGCTCGAGCGAGGAGCCTGTTTTCTGAAATTTTGTTTATGCATTCTGTGTTTCGTTTTCCATTCTCTTTCACTTCTAAGTACTCTTAGGCATGCATTGAGCATTGTAATTGAGTTAAAGAGATAAGAATGAAGCCTAAAGAGGAAAATGTGAATTTAGAACGGATTGAATTATTTGTGACCCTTTTGTGTTCATGGAATGTATAGGGTCGAGCTCCAAGGCAAACCAACCAACCGATCGTTGTGAGTAATATCAATATTTGAAACTTGTCATTTGTCCAAGTGCTTATTTCCTTATAAGCCTTATGAGTTCGCCAGTTTGAATGATGGACAAATGTTTGATATAACGAGAATGAATGGGCCAGAGGCCGTTTTGACATGAATGAATGGGCCAAAGGCCGTTTTGACATGAATGAATGGGCCAAAGGCCGTTTTGACATGAATGAATGGGCCAAAGGCCGTTTTGACATGAATGAATGGGCCATAGGCCGTTTTGACAAGAATGAATGGGCCAGAGGCTGTTTTGACATGAATGAATAGGCCAAAGGCCGTTTTGACACAAATGAAAGTTTGAATGGGCCCAAGGCCAGTTTGTTCGGAATCATAGTCACTTGAACTAAATTGTGTATACGTGTTAAATAGAAATATGAATTAGGCCCAAAGCTGTTTGAAGCATGTTGTTCTACATATCGCTTGTATAACTTCTTAACTTGATATTATTCACTAGGCTATCGCTCACGCTCATTCATGTGTTTGTAGGTGAGCCAAGAGAAGTCCAAACCCAAATTCTAGTGAAGTCTCTGTGAGGAAGAACAAGGGGTTTAGAAGAGTCAGCCCTCGCGTCCCACGCACGAGCCCCGCCTTCGCCTTTTTGTCATTCTGTTTTATTTTGTCATGTGGGCGAAGTCTTGGAATTTGTTGTATATAGTTTTCTTGGGTTGACTTAGACTTATATGATCATGTATATACAGAACCTTGTGTAATACATATTTTGTTGTGAGTTATTAATATGCATATATATGGTTTGTGATGATGTGCCATGTAAGCACAGCTCTATGGACAAATTTTTAAATTACTTCTGTTTGGCCCCCATTAACTCTGTTAAAATACGTTTGGTTTAGTCTGAGGCCATAGGTAATCTCATGATTACTGGCCGGTTATGTCCTTAACCCTTGGGGGCGAGTTCAGGTCATGACACCTAGTCTCTACCATCAACTTAGAAGTTAAGCGGACAATCAAAGTAGGGTTCGTCCCTGAGTCGAGCATTGCCTTTTCAGAATCAGTTCAGTTCAACGTTATTGAACCAGGTCCAAGTTGAATGGACCCTATTGCTGCATTCCTATCCTCAAAGCAGCTACCGACGGATAAGAAAGAGGCACACAAACTGCGAAACAGAGCCCTCTGATACTACTTGGATCCGCAGGGGAAGCTCTACAAAAAATCTCTTTCTGGGCCTTACTTAGAATGTGTTCACCCGGATAAAGTCGAGGAACTCTTGTCTGAAATACACGAAGGCAGTTGTAGTGCCCATTCGGGCGGACGTTCTTTGGCCCATCGAGCCGTAATGCAGGGGTACTATTGGCCGACCATATGAATCGATGTCGAGTGTTATGTCAAGAAATGTGAACAATGCCAGAAGTTTTCCCCCTTAACTCATCTGCCTGTCGAGGAGTTAAACTCTATCACTAGTCCTTGACCGTTCGCTCAATGGGGGCTTGATATCATCGGACTATTACCATGGGCTCCTGGGAACAAGCGATTCTCAATTGTCTCGATGGACTATTTCACAAAATGGGTCGAAGCGGAGGCACTAACACATATTCAAGATGCCGACATTAAGCATTTTGTATGGAAAAACATCATAACGAGATTCAAAGATACCAAAAGCGCTTGTTTCGGTACCGGTAGCTTTGATTGTGGCGGTATCGAGAATTGTGCCACACTTATGGTATCCGTCCTACTTTTCCTCATCACCTACACAAAATAACGGTCAAGTTGAGGCCACCAACAAAGTTATTCGAATGGCATCAAGAAAAGGTCGAGAAAGCTAAAGACGATGGGTCAAAGAGTTGCCCAAAGATGTGGCTCATCGCGACTACTCCAAGGCGATCCATTGGGAAAATTCCGCTTGCTCTATGCTTTGGAACCCGTGCAATCATCCCCTAGAGATCGGCCTTCCAACTTTGAAATCGAGGTTTTGATGTGGATCGAAATGACATGATATTGGCCTTGACTTGACTCGATTGAAGAACGCCAAGACCGTGCCCTTGCTTCCATGGCACTAAGATTAGCAACACCGTTAAATTGTATAATCAACGGTATAGCTACATCATTATACACCAGAGAATTGGTCCTCAAGAAAGTGCTTCCCATCGCTAGGAATCCTGCTGACGGAAAGTTGGGTCCTAACCGAATGACCCTATCGATTGACTCAATCGCAGGGACAGAGGCATATCAGCTCAAAGACATGGATAGAAGAAGTTTTCCGCGTCCCTAGAATTCCACACACTTGCACAAATTTTATCATTAAGCAAACTTGTACGTCATGATAGCTTGTTTTGAATTTTCTCCGTGTACATCTTTCATTTTTCCAATGCAATGCCTTTTCTCTCGTCCTGTGAGTTATGTTGTAACAATAAGCCTCCAATTTCGGAGCATCCTTCGTGGATATCACAACGGGCCAACAAAAAAGAAAAACCTTCAAATTCGGAGCCCCATGTGTGAATGACATACTTGGGCCGAGTAAGCCTCCAAATTCGGAGCGCCCTTCATGGATATCTCGATTGGCTAACAAAAAAGAAAAGCCTCCGAATTTGGAGCCCCATGTGTGAATGACATGCTTGGGCCGAGTAAACCTCCGAATTCGGAGCGCCCATTGTGGATATCACGATTAGCCAACTCAAAAAGCCTTCAGAATTCGAAGCCCCATCTGTGAATGACACGTTTGGGCCGAATAAGCCTCCGAATTTGGAGCACCCTTCATGGATATCACGACACAACTCAAAAAGCCTCGAATTCTAAGCCCCATCCGTGAATGACACGCTTGGGTAATAAGCCACCAAATTCAAGCGCCCTTCATGGATATCACGACACAATTCAAAAGCCTCCAAAATTGAAGCCCTATGCACGAATGACGCGTTTATTAAGCCTCAATTCGAGCACCTTCGTGGATATTGTGATCGACAAGCGCAAACGCCATTGATGAGATAGTAGATGGTCATGACTTAATTTACAAACATTGATTGAAACAATATACAAACATTCAACATAAAATGTTTTATTAAATAGATCGTGAGTACATGATTTGCATAAAAATGGAACAATGTACATAAAAATTATTCGGCTCCATCTTCGTCGTCAGTCTTCTTAATGTCGAAAGCCTCAAATGGAAAAGTATAACTCTGATATAAAGGTGACACCAGATCAACACCCGCAGCCTAGAGAGCCTTGATCCATCCATGCTTAAATCCACGATTTTCACATTGACAAACTTCCTCGGCCAGTTTTTCCTTCGTCTTGTCTGTTTCAATTTTTCGGCCATCATAGAAGCCTTTTTCATAGGACTTGGCCTTCGCAGCTTCTATTGCGAACATACTCACTGTTTCTTGGTCAGCAATCGCGTGATCCAAAATTCGCTGGTTTACTCATTCCGCGACAATCGGGTTCACTTGACTCGCCGACTGAGTTTCAGAGGTGTTAGATTTCTTCAACTCATTTTCAGCCTTCTCTGCGCGGGCTTGCAAGATCTGAATGCAACCGCCCTTTTTTCTATCTCTTCGTATGGCATAAAGATACTAGACTTCGGTAGAAAAATCTATCGAGTTTAACTCGACTACTACATTTGGGTCACAGATAATCGAATCGCTCGCTCATCGGCTTGTTCCCAACGAAGACTGAAAAACTCAACGGGCGCAGTGGCCCACTGGTTTCTCCTCTTGAGTGAAGGGAGTTACCTCATTGTTGTTTCTCCTTCCTGGGTGACCTATTTCGATGACGTAAGGAGTGGCACCTCTCACACTCCCAAGACATCTTACTCCTCAGGCGCGAGGCTCGCCATCTCGATTCATCTCTGCCTAGTTCCACCAGTGTCCCGCCTCCCTCTGCTATTGAAGAATAGTTTTCTTGCCATCCACAGTCGTCCAGCTTGGTTCATCACAATGCTTTTTTTCCTCTCACAATTTGTTGGATTTGAATGCAAAAACGGCACCTACGCCAAGACGCATTTATTTATTTATTCATTACGTGCAAAGATTCCGTAGGCGATCTCTTCAATGCTCTGCACACCGTTATTCAGTGGTCCAGTTCATTCATTAGATGGGGCATGGGAAGATTTATTCATCTATTCAGCTACATTTCAAAGCTTTGCGCTGCTAAATTGATGTGGCCCAGCCAATCCATGAACCACCGATATTCGGCGGTCCAATTCATTCATTAGCTGGGGCAAGGGCAGATTCATTAATCTACTCGGCTACATTTCAAAGCTTTGTGCCGCTAAGCGGATGTTCCCCAGCCAATCCATGAACCATCGATATTCGGTCCAGTTCATTCATTAGCTAAGGCAAGGGCGGATTCATCAATCTACTCGACTACATTTCAAAGTTTTGTGCAGCTAAGTCGATGTGCCCCAGCCAATCCATGAACCACTGATATTTGGCGGTCCAATTCATTCATTAGCTGGGGCAAGAGCAGATTCATTAATTTACTCAGCTACATTTCAAAGCTTTGCGCCGCTAAGTAGATGTTCCCCAGCCAATCCACAAACTACAGATATTCGGCGGTCCAGTTCATTCATTAACTAGGGCAAAGGCATATCCATCAATATATTCGGCTACATTTCAAAACTTTGCGCCATTGAGTTAATGTGCCCCAGCCAATCCATGAACCATCAATATTCGGTCCTGTTCATTCATTAGCTAGGGCAAGGGCAAATTCATTAATCTACTCGACTACATTTCAAAGCTTTGTGCCGCTAAGTAGATGTTCCCCAGCCAATCCATGAACTACCGATATTCGGCAGTCCAATTCATTCATTAGCTAAGGCAATGGCAGATTCATTAATATATTCGACTAAATCGCAAAGATACACAGTTATTTTATCGCCGAATTAATTTACTCATTTCGTGATCATACATCCTACTTAGCCGTTGTAGACAAGCCCGCAGGGGGACCTCGCTACAACTCGGACTCGATTTTGTGTCACGGTTCTTAATCTTGAACCAAAGAGTCCAAATCTGGCAAATCGTTTTGAGAAAAAAAACAGATTTTGAAAGAAGTGCCAAACATTGACTGCTTTGCCAGATACAGAGTCGCCACCTAAATATTTTTTTAAATGGGGAAATTTAGGAAACCCTGACTCGGTGCCAAAGGCCACGTGTCCGTCATCACCAAAGTTGCCTCAGCTCGGGAACTTGGGTACGATTGGGGAAGGTCAACTATGAGCACCCCCTCTCGCCCGGTCCGAAGACCGGCCTCTACTAACCGTGATATCTTGTTTTGAAAATGTTATGTGTTCTTGTTCCGGTTATTAGCCTAGAATTACTATGTTGTACACACAGCAAACAAGTATAGACCAAATCACCCAAATTGGAACAAAACATTTCATGTTAGTTTTGGAAATGGTTTACTACTCGCAAATAGGTTAAAATGAAGATTTTGCCACCCTCAAGTAGGCTTTAGAAAAGATGGTTTTGCCACTATCTAGTGGGCTTAAAAACTCATAGTTTTAATGCATTATTCCAACTTAGGTAATTTGACCTCCATCCACAGGCATTCAAGCAATTATATCACATAAGCAGCTAGCCTCATGGTAATCATGCTATTATGGCAACATTCACACACGTGCGATATGCTAAAGCATAAAAGCTTACCTAGTACTCCAAGCCAAAACAGAAACTAGTTAGTAATCATATGCATGATCCTAGTTCATGTTTAGAATGGCTAATGCAACACATGCAAAGATGCAATCTAGACAAGCTTGGCTATTCTAAACATGGCATGTGAAATGCTACAACTAACATGTACTCAATTTGGAATTGAAATACAAGTGTAGTTAGCATGATGTGCCGAACCCGATGCATGTAAGACAAATGTATGGATGCACGCATGCATAGCATAAGGTATGCTAATTTTAAATATGCCCTAGTCTACCATCATAAGCAGGTAAATTAAAGGGAAGAAAGACGTGGGGTTGGAAGACATACATACACGCACGCACACTTATTACACGATTGCCCTCACTCGGGGGGTTCAAAAGAATAATACAGACTGAATAATGAATTACTTATCTTAGCTAATTAATTATTACAGACCCTCTAATTTAAACAAATTAAATGCAAAATAGAGATGGCCGCAGCCCTGCCTCGGGGTGCGCGAATGATGCATGCTCGATCCATCTTGCCCGGAAACCCATAGCCATAGCACTCATCGCTTTCCTTGCCTTTGCTTCTCTGAAAACTTCCAAAGTCCTAGGGTGTCTTCTATGAACACTGCAGAACACCATCGGCTAAGTGAAATGACCACCGGCCATGGTAAAATGCCATCGGCTGCTGATGAAGTGTTCATTAGCTAATGGCCGGTCGACACTAAATGTTGCCGGTCAGCAAAAACTTCCTGCAGAAAACAGTTTTGACAGCAACAGAGGGCAGGTAGTGCATGGCATAGAATTTCAAGCACATGTAAGCATGGTCATGTTCCCTATCATGTATTGAACTCAGGGGAGCATGGTCCTTGATCCTTGGGCCATCAATTGTGCATGATAGCCTAAGGGACCAAACTTGCCATTCAATGTAAAATGCATGCAACACACAAATGAGGACCAAGACCCTATCATGTCAAAGTCAAGGGCCTCGGTGACCGAGGGTTGAGATGTGTTTCATCACTTGTAATATGAACACCTCTCACCCTCACACTAGGTTTGACACCCCAAACCAAGCAATGCAATGCATGTTGTGCAAACATGGCTCAAAAAATGCAACAAGAAGCTAAGATGCAAAACATGTCAAATGTGATGCAATGCAAACTATCATGCAAACAACATGGTGATGCCACTAGCATGCAACACTACAAGCAACACTACAATGCACACTAGATAGGCAAGTATGTAAAGAGGTGGGCATGCAACAATGCACAAACCATAAGGATACCACAACATGCAATGTCATGAGCATACTATAAGATGCAAATATATGATCCATGGACTTACACTAAGATGGAGGACCCTCAGCCACACCCCAAAACAGTGGCCAAAAGTGATGAAATGATGGGCAAATACTCATGCAAACTTGCATACCAAAGAGCATAAGGCTAAGGCATAAAAAGAAGCCTTCTACCACAACTATCATAACCACACGTGGTATGAATGAAACAACCAAAAATAGAGTTTTAATGCATTAAAACACGCCCCAAAACCCTCATGAATGGCAACCCAAGTACTTAAACATACAAGCATGCGCAATACCCATTTCAAGGCACAAAACTACAACACCTCAAGGCATGAAAGGGATGATAAGTGCTATCATACAAGCATGATATAGGGACTAAAATAGCATAAGAAGCGACTCCAAATCATTTAAACAACCTAACCAAAACATGCTAATGACTCACTCACTCAAGGCCAAAATTCTAGAATGCAAAGGCGCTATATAAAGCATGTCAAACATGACAAAAACAGTGGCCAACAAATCTAAAGCATGACAAATCATGACCAAAAGCTTCAATAAGCTAAGCCAAATCATGAAGATATACTAGGCTAAACACATGGCACATTTCTAGGCAAGATAAGGAATTACAAAGCAAGTGTAAGATGCATGCTAAGGGCTACAAATCCAACCAAAGACAGAGCTATAACATGACTAAAAGACACCCAAAAACCTCTGAGATGGGACCAAAAACAACCAAGCATGCATGTTGCCCTTTAAGCCAAAAACAAAGGTAAAAGAAGGACAAAGGGGAGAGGGGTGTCCCTCCCCTACACAAGACTTCAAAATCACTTCATCACCACTGAAAATCCACTGGATTTCAGTGGTGAGAAGACCAACACAACAAAGTAAACAAAACTCAAAGAAAAGGCACCAAAATAGGCCAAAAGAGGCCTAAGGGGGGGAGTTCGACCCCCAATGCAAAAACACCCTTAATGAAAGATGTTAAGCATGAAAATAAAAGACTTTTTTATGTTATACACAAAGCTTAAATCAGCATGCAAGACAGGTAGAAAACTAGTGCAAGATTGGGGAAACTAAAGCAAATGTCTCACCCTTGAAGAAACCTTGAAGAACAGATGATCCAGCCACCCTCTACTGATCAAAATCAGTCCAAAACCTCAACAAACAACCCTCAATGCGTCTCAATCTCGGAGCAAGGTGTAATGGTGTGTGTGTTAGTGCAAAAGTAAGGTCAAAATGCACTTTTAGGCTTCCAAACACACCCTAAGGATGAGAGAGAGGGAGATATAAAGAGAGAGGATGATATATCAGATATATAGATATAGAAGCTCTGGTTTTTTGATTCAAAAGCTCTAACCCCCAACAAAAGGAGAGGATGAGTGTTTATATAGGCAAAGGCCAAGGTTCTAGGCTTCTCCAAGAAGCTAGATGAAAGGGGCAAAGGGTGCAAAGGGGTCTTGGCTTCTTGGAGAAGCTAATACAATCGCTGAAAGCTTTCCCAAGAAGCTTGGCCAAAGGGTTCAAGCTTCTAGAAGGAAAGGGGTTCAAAGGTTCACACCACCAAAAACAAGAGGAGGAGTGATGGTGCATTCCACTGGCACACTGGCATGTACCATGATGCCTCAAGGGTGCAAAGGAGTCACACTGCCAAAGAAAAGAGGTCGCCGGCAAAATAAAGTGCCGGCCGGCCAAATATAGTGTCGACCGGCCACTGGGTTTAAGAAACCATGACGGTGGGCACCCATAAACAAATGGTGATGTTAGGGGAAGGCGGTGGGATGTGGAGATGGCCAACAAGCCATTCCCCGCCTTCAAGGTAAACACAAGTGTTTGGTGCCAAAACCAAACACGAACAATGAGTCGAGAGATCCTGAGGCAAGGCGCGCAGCCAAGACCTTCGAGAACTCCAGACGAACACAAACAAAGAGGATCACCGAGTGTTCAAACGGTGACATCCAAGCCTTGAGGATGGTCAAAAATAGGGTGTCTACAGTCGTTAACTAGCACATGCAGCAGACAAAAAGGCAAAGGAAATTTTCATTAACAAATTCATTGCAGACAGTAGTCATTTTACACATGAAAATTACCCTACATTTAACTTCTAACCGAAATAAATAAACAAAAATCTACAAAAACTACGCACACAAGATGCCTAATAAAAATCAAAATCACTCCCTAGTCAGTCTTCAGGGTCAGACTCCAGCGGCTCAACGTCCACCTGCTAGTATGGAATCGGCTGTGCCAACGTCACATTAGCGGCAGTGAGGGCTTTGAGCCAACCGTGTTTAAAGCCCCGATTCTCGAACTTGGGTACTTCCTCCACTTAGTTTTCCAAGGCGGCATCCTTCCCAGCTTGGAATGCTTTGGAAATCTCAGAGTCGGCTATTTCCTTTACCTTCTTCGATGTTTCAAAATCAACCTCCAGTTTGGAAATCACCTCCTTGGCTAATCTCAAGATCATCGCTATGCGTTTGTCTCTCTCTAGGCGGCCAACCTGAGTTGGTTGGAACTCTTAGCCTTTGCTGCCTCGATGTCAGCCCTCACGCATTCTTCCGCCGCTTTCATCGCCTCGGACTTGGCTCTGAGAGAGGCCTCCACGACCTTGCTCTTTTCATTTTCAACTTCAGTTGTAAGAAAGCCAATTTGTTGGATAGCATCATGTTGACGACGGCCAACCTCAGCTATCCTGCCCACTGTCTCTAAAACAAGGAATTAGACTTAAATAAAAAATAAAGATAAAAAATATAGGCGCAAGACTGCAGACAAGGCTCAAGTGATGTACCAATATGGCCGATTGAGCGGCTAATGCTATTGATAGCAAATCCAACTCCGCCCAAAAGGTAGCTCTGTCAACCGGCAGGGGAAATTAAGGAGGCCATGCTTAAGGCCACAACAGGGTCTTTCACAACCGATGCATCAGAAGCAATCGGCACGTTCTTTATCCTTGGTTGTACGATAAACGGAACAACCAAGTTCGACTCCTCTATGCCCAGCCGTTTATCTATTAGGTTTTCTGCAGAGTCAGCTTCATGCTCAGCAGGATGTTTTTTCCCCTTATGTTCGGCCTCCTGATTGCCCTGTTGGTCGACAGTGTGCTCCATTTCGGCCGTATCAATCTGAGCCATTTCTTTCACAAGAGCAGGCGAAGAAGACTCAGTCCCGACAACAGGTGGAGGTTCAGATCGGTTGGTTTCGACTTTCCTCTGAGCGGCCATCCTCTCGGTGTTTTTCCTCCTGCCCATCTGCATAAGTGACTCCCTAACCATGTTCTCTGGATATGCACCAGGAAGGTCCCTTAAGTTGGTAAAAATATCTTCAAAGGAGACATCTACTCGACTTGAAGTGGATGGAGGGTTGGATGGATTAAGGTCGACTTCCTCAAAAGCCAAATTTAGAGCTGCGTCAACCTCCTCCTCGAAACAATCGGATTTGTCCAAGGTGGACTAATTCGGCTACTCAGCAACTTCTTCGGCTATTTGTTAATCCGTCGGCTCTGAATCAGAAGCTTCCAGACCAATTTGCCCAAGATTTTTGAAGTTTGGGAAAATAAGTGTCGTAAGTTGCTGTTCGCCCCTTAGATTGGAATGTTATCTGCGGCCGAAAACGTAGCGTAAGTTGGCTTTGGATGGCCAAATAACTGGAGCGCAGTTTTGATTTGCGCAAATACAACATCGTCGATCGAGACCAAAACTTTCTTCAAATCGTTACCTGTGTAAATAAAACGGTAAGTGCATAGAATCTAAGCTGGGTAAATATATAACAAATACACATGGAGGACTATGCAGCTACCTGGTTTGCCTTTCCATCTAGGCACAAGATCTAGGCAATCTTCGCTCTCGCCAAATTCCCAGTTGCCTCGGACAACGACCATGACATCGTCAACATGCTTGCCAAAGCTACCAAGCATAGTCACCAAATGATAGTCGGTGTCCTTGGCCCTAAGGAAGTAGTACCCCTGCTGGCCAGAGGATTTGGCCAAGGCATAGCAATGCCAAATAGTGGGGATTCCAAGATTAAGCCTAAGGCGTCGGTTTAATTCTACAATTCCCATTCTAATTCAGTAAAAATTTACGTTACGCTGAGAAGGGATTAGACCCCAGTGCCGAAGGACGACCCTCAAAATTGGGTGAAGGGGGAAACGGACTTCGCCCTCAACGATTGACAGGAGAGGAAAGATGATCGTACTCCCATCAGTCCTCTCTATGTCAATCACGCTCTCCGCCACAAGTGACAGATGGACATTGTCAAGAATGAAAAAATGGCATCAAAAACCAGAAACTCAATTTGCCGAAAGAAGGCTTTCAGTATAGGAAGTACACAAAACTAAAAAACAAACAAATGGGAGTCAAAATGGGGAAAAGGAGAACTTACAAGAAGTAGGAAAGACAGTGAGGAATGAGGACAAGTTGGAGAGGTCGTGAAATGAAGGAGGCAAACTGGCAGGCAACCAAGAAACTTTGCGTATTCAAAAAACATACATTCAAAGGGACAATACGGTTTCAAATCGCATTAAATGAATGAAGTGTACAAAGGGGCAAGAAATTATAATGATTCATAAAAAGCATAAACATTCTGACAGTTGCATTGGAATAAGGGAAGCCGCTATATTTTTGACTCTCCAAGTTCAAGACCAAACATGCCGACTAACTGCCATTACTAAGATGTTTGGGGGGCTATTATGGGAGCCAAATATCTTTTATATGTAAGAGCCAAATGAATTTAGGAAAAATCAAGATATATGCTATTCGGCTCCGCCCAGGGGGATCTTGAAGCCGCCATAGAACAAGTTGAACAGGAAATCGAGTGAGAATTGGCATACGATAGAAGGGCCGAATAAGCAATCATGTGATGGATTAAGAGTGGGCCCGACCCTAGGGCCCAGAAGCGAATATAGATAGAGGAACATCAACCAAAGAAAGGTATGTGATAACAGACTGAAGAAACTTAAGACATAAGCAAACGAGAGACATATGCTAACTTGTCCGTCAGTGTAAATCCCGTTTGGGTTGTTGTATGAGAAATTACTTAATTTGCTCGTTTCCTCCCTGTGACATTTTCGTATGATGCTTGTAGACTAGCCACTGTTTACATCAATAAGGTTGCTTGTTTGTATGGAGTCCCAGTGTCCATTGTTTAGACAGAAATCCGGAAATGTGTTTGAATTCTGACAAGCCTTCAAGAGGCAATGGGAACTGAATTGTGAGTCAGCACTGTTTTCCATCCGCAAATTGATGTATAATCAGAAAGAACTTTTCAGATTTTGAGAGGAATGCTCCGAATATATGTGTTAGATTTTTCAAGGAAGTTCGACAGATCTATCCGTCATTGGCAAACTTTGCTTACAATAACAGGTCACACTCTAGTTTCAGTTTGGCACCATACAAGCCTTGTATGGAGAAAAGGGCAAGTCTCTGACTAATTGAGAACAGAGTGTTGCTTGATTTTGAGGCAAAAAAAATAACTATCGAAAGGGATTGGGACCGTTGAATGAAAGGTATTCCGAATTGTCCTCGACTAAAGGTAAATTAAGTTTGGAGGACCAAACTTCCTAAAGGGGGGAAGACTGTGATACCCCTATTCCGTAATATGTTAATTGGTCCTTAATATGAGTATAATTATGTGTTTAGTATGATTTTGTGTGCCATTATGTGAAAATATGCGGCTTTGAACTTCTATTTGTTCACCGTAGGAATACCTGTTTGAATAATCTGCTTTGGAAATTAAATTGGAGGCCTTATCGGCCACAGAACCCGAAATTGATTACGCATTGTGATTAGCGTAATTTTTAGAGCCTACGATGAAATTTAATTGAAAAATTGATTCAGACCAAATTAAGTTGATTTAATTGAGAAATTAGTGCCCAATTACTTTATTACTATTATATTTGAATTAGTGGGGTTTACTGTATTTGGGCATTACACCCTCTATTATCTCTTCCTTACTTCATTTGGCTGATTTTTGGACTCAAAATAGGGAGGGGGTCGGCCTTAGAGAGAGAAAGTGAGAGAATTGTGTAATTTTTGGCTCAAGCTTGGGAATTTGAAAATTTAGCTCTAGATTTGACCATAAATTTGAAGAATTGAGCCTCTAGGTAAGCCTTGATTTTTGAATTCATGAGTTTAATGTGTAATCTTGTGTGTTCAAGGTTTGTTTGTGATCAAGAGCATGATTTGAGTTGGTTTTGTTGAAATTGAGGCTTGATATGTGCATGCATGTAAAGAATACCTATGGAATCACAAAATCTAGCATATAAATTGTAAATTATGAAAGATTGAAAGTTTAATCCTACATGCAAGCATGTTTTTGTTGAGTTTCATGGGAATGAGCACTAATTGCATCATTTGAAGGGGAAATGAAAGTCAAAATGGGCATACATGTTGATTATTTAAAATGGGAACCTTGAATGCATAAGTTTGAGTTAATTTGGGGCATGCATGTGATTAATTTGTGAAATTGAGCTCCAATGTCTTGTAATTTGGTGTTGGTACCATGTTAGTACATGTATATATGATGTTTGAGCCATACAATGCAGGACATGTTGGTTGAAAGTTGAATTGAAGCTCAAGAACACAACCTGGTAAAACCCAAAAATTTGATGTCCGCTCGAGCGAGGACACCGCCGCTCAAGCGTGAATTTCGTGCTCCCAGCATTTTTGCAGAGTTAGATGTCCGCTTGAGCGGGGTATTTCACGCTCAAGTGGGGGAGCTTTGTAGACAGGCCTTCCGCTCGAGCGGCCTAGTTCCCGCTCGAGCGTGATTTTGATGCAACCAGTACTTTTACAGGCCTATTGGGTCCGCTCGAGTGGGGAATTCCATGCTCGAGCGGGGACCCTATTTTCTGAAATTTTGTATGCTCATTCTGTGTTTCGTTTTCCGTTCTCTTTCACTTGCAAGCACTCTTTGGCATGCATTAAGCATTGTAAATGAGTTAAAGAGATAAGAATGAAGCCTAAAGAGGAATATGTGAATTAAGGAACGGATTGAATTGTTAGTGACCCTTTTGTGTTCATGAAATGTGTAGGGTCGAGCTCCAGGGCATCCACAAGCCGATCACTGTGAGTAATATCTGACATATGTTATTGTCCAATTGCTACTTCTATGTAAGTTTGTAAGGTTCATTAGTTTGAATGGTGGACACAGTTTGATATGAAAGGCCTATGAGCCAGTTTGAAATGAAAGGCCTATGAGCCAGTTTGATATGAAAGGCCTATGGGCCAGTTTGAAATGAAAGGCCTATGAGCCAGTTTGAAATGAAAGGCCTATGAGCCAGTTTGAAATGAAAGGCCTATGAGCCAGTTTGATATGAAAGGCCTATAAGCCAGTTTGAAATGGAAGGCCTATGAGCCAGTTTGATATTAAAGTTTGAAAAGGCCTAAGAGCCAGTTTGACATGAATGGATGAATGGACCTAAGGTCATTTTGACATGAATGAGTGGGCCGAAGGCCATTTTGACAGCAATGAACGGGCCGAAGGCCGTTTTGACATGAATGGAAATCTGAAGGGGCCAAGGGCCAAAATGTTTGAAACTACAGTCACTTGATTTGAATTTTGTATAGTTATATATATCTGTTAAATAGAAATATGGATTAGGCCCAAGGCCGTTTGGAACATGTTGTTCTACATTGTTATGTAATTTCTGTATTGGATATTATTCACTGGGCTATCGCTCACGCTCATTCATGTGTTTGTAGGTGAGCCCAGAGAAGTCCAAGCCCAAATTTCAGTGAAGTGTATGTGGAACAACAGAGGTTTTGGAAAGTCACTTGTGTCTCACGACGAGACCCGCCTTTTTGTCATTTTTTTTTATGTTGTCATATTGGCGAAGTTTTTGTATATGTCTGCTTATAGTTTTATGGGTTGACTTAGTTTTGGATGATCCTGTCTGTACAGAATTTATGTCACTATGTTTATGTTGTGAGTTATTAATGTATATATGTATGGTTTGTTTTGATGTGCCATGTAAGCACAGCTTTATGGATAAAGTTTTAAATTTTGCTTCCCTTTGGCCCCCTTTACTCTGATGAGTTAAGTCTGTTTTGGTTTGAGGCCGTAGGTAATCTTAGGATTACTGGCCGGTCATGTCCTTAACACATGGGGACGGGTTCGGGTCGTGACAGAGTGGTATTAGAGCACGAGTTAATAACTCACACACTTGTCCAAAAGAGCAATAAGTGTCTAGAAAAGATCTAGGATGCATTCATATGATAAATTTGAATCTGAAGGCATCAAGAATATGCTTAAGTGTTTCGATATGAACAGTTATGTGCTATAAATTCATGAATTACTTGCATCGTAAACCATTTGAATATGTATGCTTCCTGTTATATGCATACTTGTGAATCTTTTTTTTTTTTATAAAGTATAATGCAAGTTTAATCAGATGGTGAGTAATAACTCTGTAAGGTTATGTTTAGCTTTAAATATTTTCTGATGATATGAATGAATGATTGCCCAAAATTCTCTTTGAACGTAATTGTGGTATCCTTAGCAGAGGCCCTCGCCCAGGGGACATAATACTGCGGCTTGGTCATGAGGCCCTAGCCTGGGGGAAATAATACCATGGCACAGGCCCTTGCCCGGAGGAAATAATACCGTGGCCTATGTATGAGATATGTTACCAGTGCCAGAGGTTCCATTACGGAACTTGATATGCTTAACCAACATGATATGTTATGCTAAAGGAAGTATCCAACATTATTTGAATTTGAGATATGAACTGTTACGCTAATGTGTACAACAAGTTTGTTTTGTTATAATGCACATACAGGAACACATGAATCATGAAAAATTGTCTATGTGCATTTGATTCGGCAAATGGGTGTTTATATGAATATGATTTAGGTTTATAGTTATTTAGTAAGTGTCAGCATGCGATATCTGATAAGTATGCAATCATCTATCACGTATGTGATTAATTGTGTCTTGATGATACATAAAATGAGAATATAACAATGTGCGGATGTACCCATGTGTATCTTTGTTTGTTTTGTATTGAGCATCCCAGTAATTGGCAAGGTTTAATAAGAGTTTGTGCAAGGGATGGATAAGGTAAGGGCATACGAGTTGGCGGACTCCTCCATAACTCGATTTGATAGATTGGAAAGAATAGTACAAGAAATGGCAGGAATCTTAAGACAACAATGCCAGTTGCCACTACGGCAAGAACCTTTGCCACCACCAGTGTAAGAAACATTGAGGAGTTTGTATTTGGATTTCTGGGGTTTGTTATAGGTGTGGTGAAATGGACCGTATGGTAAAGAACTGTCCCTAAACTGAACAAAATGTGAATAAATCGTCTGCCTCAGCCAAATTCGTACCAATGGTGGGAATTGCTAACCAAGATAGAGTAATTGCACTCATATCAGAAAGCACTCAGAATACTGCGACCGTTATCCCAGGTATCTATACCGTTTATAAACAAATGCCTATGTGTTGATTGGTTCTGAATTAGTACATGTGTACGTCTTTGCTTGGGATATTATTTGATTTGGATCGGCATATTCTTTCATATTTGCTACATGTGTATCTAGATTGGTTAGACCCACAAGATCGAGACCGTATTCATTGAATGTATATGTTCCATTTGGGAAATTTGTGAAATATGTATTGGGATATTGTAGACACCCCATTTTTGACCGACCTTAAGGCTCAGACGTCACCGGTTGAGCGCTCGGTGATGTTGCATACTGTGCTTGTTCAGAAGTCCCAGAGTCACGCCAAGGCGTCTCGCCTCGACTTCAACCATCTTCTACCTTGTCTCGTCATGAACCAGTTCGGTTTTCTCGTTTTTTCCCGAGGGAAGGAGTGATCTCAGAGATTATCTCCCGTGAGCTACTTTTTCGTGGGTCAGAGGCCATTTTGCCCATTTCGGAGCCCTGCTGGGTTAGGGTCAGTGTGCCTCGCTCAGGACCGCCAACCATCTCCGGTTTTGGCGGAGACCTCTTTTTAATGTTCCAAGGAACACTGGGCCCCGATGTTCGCCGGGTCAGATGCCACTTCGGTGCTCATAGCGGTTTTCGGGACCCCAAATTGAGCGGTTTGGTCCCGAGCATTCATTTCAAGATCCGCTTTCTCCGGTTTCTAGCAGAACCTCTTTTATCATTTCAAGGAACCCTGGGGCCCCCGATGCCCACTTCGTGGCCGTATGCCACTTCCGGTGCCTGTAACCGGTTTTCGGGACCCCAAACTGCCCGGTTTTGGTCCCGAGTATTCATTTTGCATCGGTTTTCTCTGATTTTTGGCAGGGACCTCTGTTTTGTCATTCCAGAGGACACTGGGGTCGCAGATACCCACTTCGATGCCGAACACCACTTCCGGCACCTGCAGCCCATTTTCGGGATCCCAATTTGCTCGGTTTTGGCCCCGAACGTTCATTTCTCATTAGTTTTTGTTGAAACTTGGCAGGTACCTCTGTTTCAACATCAGGAAGATCACTGGGGGGGGAGAAGCCAGCAATTATCCCAGATAAGCAGTTTCGCTCCTCCGGAGCCCGTTTTTCTCACTTCCGGGCCAATGTTGAACACCCTGGGGGTATTTTCTTCCAACCAAAGTTACATATTTGTGATGAGGGAACATGGGAGGACCCTAAAAGCTACTGGTCGGCCAGAAACTGTGGGTTTCATTTTTGGGCCTCTTCTTCAAGCTCTATGTTGTGACTCTTGGTTCAATGTTGCCAAATTCTAACCTTGGACCCTTGCTCTACACATCTGGGAGGACACTTTGGTATGGTGGTCGGCCAGCAATTGTGGGTTTCATTTTTGGGCCTCTCCTTCAAGCTCTATGTTGTGACTCCTGCTTCAGAGTTGCCAGATTCCAACCTTGGGGCTTTGTTCTACACACATGGGAGGGCACTTTGGTATGGTGGTCGGCCAGAGTTTTTACTGTTCATTTTTTGGGGTGGCCGGCCATGGTGGGTGGTGGCCGACCAGTGTTGGGTGGTCGGCCGCCACCTCCTGAAACCACTGGCCAGATTCTTGCTTTCGGCTGTCCAATTTGTCCGGATATCTTCCAACATATCCCGGCATCCGGGATATTTCGAGAGGAAAAGATTAGGTGCTTTCCCTCCCCTTTTACACCCCATTTCTTGCCTATTTGAAGGGCCCTCCCTCTCCTTCTTCAAGGTTGGAAAAATTGGTCTCAAGAACACTTCTCCAAATTCCTCCATTTTCATAGCTCAAAACCTCAAAAAGCTTCTAAGTCTCTAGGTCTTCTCTTCATCAACACCTAGCTTCACCATCCCTACTACCATTCCAGCAGCTAGGAAGTGAATTTCAGAGGTTGAGAAGCTACAAATCAAAGCCAAGAATCAAAGAAAGACAAGTCTTCAAGGGTAAGTCTTCAAAACCAACTTTTAGGGCTTTTTCTTGATTCATTTCTATACTCCAATTGGTTGAGAATTGGGGCTCTGACCCCTACTGCTTTTTAGAAGTGGAGCCCTCTACAACTTTGTAGAAGGGCTCAACTTCATTTGATGCTCCTATGATATACTTGTTTCAATACCTAGCTTTTATGCCATTATCTTGCATGCTAGCTTAGGCCTATTTCCTTTTGTTTTCAGGGGTCCGACCCCTACTGGTTTTGTGCTCATTTTGATCCCCTCTACAACATTGTAGAAGGGCTCAACCTCATTTGGTCATTGTATATACTACCCCCTTCAAATTTCATCAAGTGTGCCATTTTTGCATGCAATTTTTGACCTATTTGTGTTTGTTTTTGGGACTTCGACCCCTACTGGTTTTGGTCTTATTTTGACCCCCTTTACATACTTCATGAAGAAAGCTTTGTCATTTGGTGTGTGCATTGCATGTCTCATGATATAGCCTATTTGGAAGCCTACTTTGCATGGTTTTTTTAGCATGTTTGTATTCTGATTTTGAGGATGTCATCTTCTGCAATTGTGCTTATTTTCATCTCATCTTCAGTGTTGTAGAATAAAGTTTGTCCATTTGGGGTTTGCATATATCACTTGTCTCAATACCCCTCTTTTGGCCACTAATTTTGCATGCTATTGTTGATCTATCTATGCTTGCATTTTGGCCATGTTTGTTACTGAAAAATGCCATATTTGGGACTGCCTTGCTAATGTTCTTGCTGCCATGATCATATTTTGCATGTATAGCATGGCTATAGGCCATTTCGGGGCTTAATTTCACACTTTCGGGATGAATGCATGCTTCGGGTGTCATTTCGAATTGTTTCGGGGCTGTTTCCCCCTTCATTTAGGTGCTGAAATATGGTTTGCATGCTTGCATATCATTTCCCATGCCATTTGCATCATTTTTGCATTGCCTCGATTTGCGTGCCCGTGTGCACGCACTTCGAGGCACCTCTTTTTTTATCCGCCGGCAGCCTATGTGAGTGTGGTTGAGGCCCTCTCATGTCGGCGTAAGCCCAATTTGCATTTTCGTGCTTCTACATCATTGCCTCGATTTGCGTGTCCGCGGGCACGCGTTTCGAGGCAGCTTTGTTTTTATCCGACGGCCTCCTATGCGAGTGAGCTGAGGCTCTCCCATATTGGTGTAAGCCCATCGTTGCATTCCGTATGCCATCTCGTCTCATTTCATCATCGCCTCGATTTGCGCTCGCAGGCACGCTGCCGAGCGTTTCGGTTTATCCGATTTTCATTCTTTCATCATCGCCTCGATTTGCGCGCTCAGGCCGCGTTTGAGGCACTTCGGTTTATCCGATTTTCATTCTTTCATCGCCGCCTCGATTTGCGGCGCTGTGAGGCACGCCGATTTATCCGATTTTCATTCTTTCATCATCGCCTCGATTTGCGCGCCTGTGGGCACGCGTTTCGAGGCACTTCGGTTTTATCCGATTTTCATTCTTTCATCATCGCCTCGATTTGCGCTACGCTGTGGCGCTGCGTTTGAGGCACTTCGGTTTATCCGATTTTCATTCTTTATCATCGCCGATTTGCGGCGCTACCAGGCACGCGTTTCGAGGCACTTCGATTTTATCCGAGTTTCTCATTTCATCATCGCCTCGGTTTGCGTGCCAGTGGGCACGCATTTCGAGGCATCTCATTTTCATAGCATTGCGCATGCTAGGTTGCATATTAGTTGCATCTCATGCATATCATGCATATTGCACGGGAAACGAGGTACATTCTGTGCTCCGAGCGACGGAGTGTGTCTCAATTCCCCAGTCATCGACACTCCGGATTACCCATGATGGAGTTAAGTTTTGGTTGTATGCATTCATCCCATATTGAGTTGTGCAAATCGATTCCTCGGCCATCATGCATCGATGTGCGTGATTGGTGGCACGAGGATCGAGGCATGCATATATTTGTGAAATACATTGCTATGCCCTTTTCTTGCTCTCTGTTGCAGCAAAATCAACAATCAACAACTTTTCGGAGGCTGGCACGCATTTCGAGAAAATTGCAAACAGAGGCTAATCAGGGCATCCCAGTGGATTTCTGCGCCAAGCAGCCCAGCATATACCATTCATCAGGAGCAAGGCAGTCCCTGGCTTGCATGCCAGTTTTACTTTTCTGTAATTAATTTGTTAATTAATTAGAAATCTGTATATTTATTCGGACTGTATATTCTTTTATTCGGACTGTATTATTATTTTATTCGGACCCTCTGTGCGAGGGCATAAATGTAATAAGGGTGGGTGAGTGTGATGTATGTCTTCCAACCCCCATTTCTTTCTCCCTTTTATTTACCTGCTTATGTTGGTTAGATTAGGGCATATTTCAATTAGCATACAGTATGATAGCATGTTTACATTCATTCATCTGTTTTGCATGCATCGGGCTCGGTACATCATACAAACTGCATTGTATTTCAATTCCAAAGTTGAATACTTGTTAGTTGTAGCATTTCATATGCCATGTTTAGAATAGCCGAGCCTGTTATAGTTGCATTTTGCATGTGTTGCATTAGGCATCTCTGCATTCTTAGGATCATGCATGATTTCTAATCAGTTTCCTGTTTTGGCTTGGAGTACTCGGTGAGTTGTTATGCTTTAGCATCCTTGCATGCGTGTGAGTGCTGCCATGATAGCATGCTTGCCATGAGGCTATGTGCTTATGTGATATAACTGCCTTGAATGCCTGTGGGTGGAGGTTGAGTTATCTGAATTGGGACAATGCATTGACTGTTTGTGTTAAGCCCACTAGATAGTGGCAAAATCATGTTTTCTAAGCCCACCCGAGGGTGGCAAATCCGCATTTTAGCCTACTTGCGAGTAGCACACCATTTTCAAACAAATAAACATGAAATGTTTTGTTCCAATTTAGACGACTCGGTCTATACTTGTTTGCTGCGAGCATCACGTAGTAATCCTAGGCTAATAATCGGAATAAGAGCATACAAAGTTTTCAAAAACAGATATCATGGTTAGTAGAGGCCGGTCTTTGACCGGGCGAGAGGGGGTGCTCACGATGTGACCTTCCCTAATCGTACCCAAGTTCCCGAGCCAACTTTGGTGATGAAGGACACGTGGCCTTCGCACCGAGTCGTGGTTTCCTAAATTTCCCATTTTAAAATATTTAGGTGGCGACTCATTATCCGCAAAGCGATCCATGTTTGGCACTTCTTTTCAAAAATCTGTTTTCCTTCAAAACGATTTGCGGATTTGGACTCTTTGGTTCGAGATTGAGAACATAACAAAATCGAGTCCGAATCAGGCG
Source organism: Camellia lanceoleosa (assembly GCA_025200525.1). Taxonomy (NCBI): domain Eukaryota; kingdom Viridiplantae; phylum Streptophyta; class Magnoliopsida; order Ericales; family Theaceae; genus Camellia; species Camellia lanceoleosa. Next base: position 77,764,499 of record CM045769.1, read on the forward strand.
AGGTCCCATGGGCGTTATTCTGATTTCTGGCGACTCTGCTGGGGATTTAGAGAACTTGACTCGAACTCGTGATATCTGTTTTTGACTACACTTGTGTGTTTCTTTGCATTGCATTTGCATTGGTGCGCCTAGGACACCGTGTTTGCCATCTGCTATTCCTGAGCGGTTTGCCGGAGGCTTGTCTTGTCAAGGCATGTCCATAAGGCTGACCGGTTACGGGCTCTGCCAGTATGGGAACACAAACCCCGGTTTTTACCGGGGCACCCTTTTTGACCATTCGACCTAGTGCATATTCGGATCCATAGTGACTATTCCAAACTAGGACAGGTTGCTCACCCGTTTATAGGTTGTTTGAAACCGCTGCGTGCGTAGTGAAACCCTAGTTCCTGACAAAATAGGACAGGGAAACCCTACCCCAACATAGGGGTGTTTTGGCTCTCGCTTATCTGTTATGTGCTTGTTAGAGTGTGTCTCTACAGGGAATGCATGCATCAGTTGAGTTTGGGCATCAGGCCTGCGGGCATCGGTTTATCAGTTTGGGTATCAGGCCTGCGGGCATCATTCAGAGTTTGAGAATCAGTTGTCTGCGGATATCAGATTCAGCTTTATCGTAATGGATACAGAATATTGACCAAGATTTGAGGAGCAGGTCTACCACTTTACCAACGCGTGTGTTGTTGTATACCCGATCGTGTGGTGTATTCAATTTAAGCCGTTATGCCTGCTTTATTTCTCGGGTTATTTATTTTTTTTCGCTTTATTTATCTTTCGCTAGGACAGCTTTGTAGCACAATTGCTTCCGAACCCGTCGATCCCCAAGCAACTGACACGAGGTCGCCGACTCAACCGATCCGAGGATCTAGTTGACGGACATCCAGTGTTTCACTCACTACCCCCTGTTATCAGAAGGAGGCCGAGAAGGCACAGTATATCAGAGCACAGATCACCAGAACAGCAGTCTACTATAGTGTCAGATAGTCGGGTTGAGATTCCTATTTCTGCTATAGAGACACACTTGCCAGTTTTTCAGATGGAACAACAGAACCCAACAATAGAGGCGATGATGCGCCAGATGGCTGAAAGCATGAAGCAAATGCAAGATGATGCTATCCGCCAGGCGGAATTTTCCAAACAACAGGCCACTGTCATGGCCCAACAGTCTGAGTTGATCGCCAGACATAAGAACGCCAGACCGCTTTCAAGACCAGTCCCTCCACCAGGGGCTCCATTGACCGAACAAACATCTATCAAGTAATCCTCCCCAAATCCCTGTAATGCCCCTCCAAATCTGCCGAATACCCAAGCTACCCTCCCAAATCCACAAAATGCCCTGCCCAACCCACAAAACACCCAAGAGGACACAGGTCATCCCACGGGGCAGCCTCCGCCCCCGCTTCTACCACAACTGTCCTAAAACATCACACCTAACCACCCGGACTCTCCATTTGAGTTCGAGGTAGACCAGACAGCTCTGAAATTGAGCAAGTTGGAGAAGCACTTTAAGAAGCCTCAAGGGTGAAGGCCATCCCAGATATTGAAGACTTATACCGATGTGGCCGTGACTCACGGACAGATTTAAAATGCCCCAGATCGATCGCTTTGATGGGTCCGAGGATCCTATGGTCCACCTCCGCTATTCTCGACATCTTAAGACCAATGGGCCTAACCCGACCGCAAAAGCTTTTGTTCGGTCGAACTCGCCGGGTGTGGCATCCACTTGGTACTCAAAACTCGATGATGATGTGAAAACAACCGATGAGATGGCCGAGGCCTTCATCGCTAATACTCATATAACGCAGACGAGATCACCACTGATCTCGAGACAACCAGCAGAGCCTAAAGAATCTTTCTCGACTTTGTGACCCGTGGAGGGCGAAGGCATCGATGATGACCTTAAGGCCAACAGACAGAGACCAAATATGGATGATTGTGCGCAATCTCCAAATTTATTAATGAAGAAGATGATTGTAGTTCCTTCCCAACTTTCGCAGACCGCATGATATGGGGATGCAAATAGAGGATGCGTTGAAACAGGTCTGCTTTGACCATGATCGGATCAACCCCGAGAACATTTAACCGAATACCAATGCAGTTCGAGGGCTCCTCCAATACAAGAACTTGAGAGGCCGGAATGGTCACCACCAATCCTCCCCAACCAAGGTCCGCAGCCGCCACACCTTTTTCTCGATGCCTCCGGGAGCAAGAATCAAGCCCCAAGATACCAACCCAGGGTCAACGAACCTTCTCCCCACTCTATATGTCTTTGTCTAAAGTCCCTGGGTTCTAGTCGAAGGGCACCAAACCCTTGGAACCGAGGCCTCTACCTAATCCACTCCCCTTCCCATAACCCAAACCAAATATTGCCAATACCACCAAAGAAGATGGTCATGACACCGAATTAATGTTACAGTCAAGGCCATGAGATTCAGACCTCATTGACAAGAACATCATTCTACCTCCTCAAGGACCCAACGTCACAAACAACCCACTCCCCAAACACAACCAAGATCCACCAAAAGAGTCAACCTTATCCACACCGGGGCGATCTTACGATCCCAAAGATTCTACATAACTCCCTCCTACCCAAGCCGAGGTGGTCCTTCCCGACAAAGACGACTTGTGCAGTGTTGGACACCTCCCCAACCCAACCTGAGCCAAAGGTGGTGACCACCGAGGATGGAACGGGACAGGCTTCTGAGGAGAGCAGAAGTGTGGGATCTGGGGTGGAGCTATCTGAGAATTGAGCTGGGAGAGCTTATGATCCAAGTGGATATATCTTGTCAATGAGCCGCCTAAGCCGAGTATGGGGTTGCCAAGAGGCCGAGTTGTGTATGATCCGGGGACAAGCTTGAATCGGGGATGATTTGATCAAGGTGGAAGAGGACTTCCAACCTTCAATTCTACGAGCAAGAATCGGGATGCATCAATTAACCGGTTCAAGATGAGGAGTCGCAGGTCGCCGTGGTTGGATGATCACCGATATTGTACCATTTGTGGTAAGGGTCGAGGATCGACATTGCCGGAGAGCGCAGACGTAAGAATTTCGCCAAGAACGAAACATTTTGAGAACCGCATGCTTGTTGCCGGAGGAACAAGAAAGAGATGGGACTCGAGAGAGCCCGAAAAGCAAAGAACCATGAGGAAGTTGCGAGTGCTGCGGGCACGAAGACTGAACATGCTGTGAGCATGAGGAATGAAATTACTGAGAGCACAAACAAGCCAGAACCGGTCAGATGCCTGCTAGACCCTAATGGAATGTGGTGGGAAGATGACGACTTGTATCTTGCCCACACGCATTTAAGATCGGGCAGTGGCTAACCTGGACAAGACTGTACCTCGAGGAGGTAGACCATATGACTAGAAGTGGGCGGTATTTCAAGCCCCCACACCTTGATCAACCCGAGGCATCGTGGAAAGATAAGGAGGCAAATAAATGTAAAGAGAAGCAAGTGGAAGAAGAGGTATCAAGCAGTTTAAAGAAAATACAAGGCACATCTCCATTTGGGGACCGCTATGGCTTCGAGGGTGCACCGGCAGTCGTTTTATCTCGCCATGGACAGAGCGAAACTTTCCATCGAAACTACGCCGAACAACTAGTTGGTTTGGTCTTCCCGGAGGAGGTTCCCCATTGACCTTTACGGACAAAGAATTGCCGCCGAGGGCGTGGATCATACTGCACTTCTCTACATCTCAGAGAATGCAAGGACAAATGGATTCCGGTGGTGCTTGTTGACACCGGTCCGCTATCAATGTCCGTCCGCCAGAACGGCGATGCAATTGGGTTAAAGCTGGACTTCACCGACTACTCAAGTAATCGAGCATATGATAATACAAGCAGGATGTCCCGGGACGGTGAAAATCCAAACCAAGATTGGGCCCGACAACACGAAATAGATTTTCATGTCTTGGAGGTCCCCGCATCTGTCAGCAGGCTTTTGGGGCGACCACGGTTGCATCGTGAAGGCCGCTTTCATCTACTCGCATCAAATGGTGAAATACCCCTATGGAAAGGGAGTAGCCATTGTTTTTGGGAACTCATCAATCCATCCCTCCGGAGGTATCTACGCCAGTCCTGGAGATTGAACACGGCATGGAGGATATGTTTATATCGGGATTTACTTTGGCTGAGGCCCGTGGTGCAAAACATAATAGCCTGTGAATGAGGGTTTGTATGTCGGCCAAGCCGCCTACCTCATGAACAAGCTACAAAGATATCCTCGATGGGATTGGGAAGAAGCGGCGGAAAGGTGTCGCAGCGTTGGTCAAGTGCCACATAATCCACATACCTTTGATTGGGTTATCCGCCCACCAAAGAAGACCGGCAAGAAAAGGAAAGGAAATGGCCGGCAGGCCAGAGCGGCAGCCGAAGCCTTTTGATCTAATGCATAGGCCCATCTGGTACTCGAACGGACGCTGTCCGGAGGGGAAGATTTTCCATTTTGCGCTTCCCGTAACCATGGTTGAACGCGAGGGAAGCGCTGCACTGTTTCAAATCTTTTTCGACTTGCAACTATTCAGGATGACGTTGCGGAGCGCATGCACCCAATAACCGAGATTGAGCGATACGCAGACGCATCCCGAGGGCAATCAATTGGAAATGGGGTAGCATCGCATGTCTCTCTCTCGATCCTCCGATCGACCAGATTGCTTGGGGAATAACGCCGCGTTTCCATGATTGAGATGAAACGGCCGCGGCCAACCAAATAGCCTATTTTGGACGATCGATCGCACCTCTCTCATTTGGCAAGACGAGGAGGGATTCTTATCCAGCTTCCGGATCGTAGTGAGCCGAATCGATTCCACCGAAGTCTTGTGAGTCGAATCGATTCCATTTGATCGAAGTCCGAGTCTGCACTTCGATGTTAACCCGATGCGAGTCTTGTCCAGTCGTTTTTTCCTTTTCATTTGAGTCTGCTAAACCGGCGAATCGACGATTTGGATGAACTGAATGCTTTTGAGGTGAATGTGGTTTCCGAGTACTTTTCTGTGCCCCTAATTTATTGCATTAATTCAGACTTTCAAAATTTTGATCAAAACGACGAGGACGAAGTTCCTCCGGTTTTGCAACGACTAATTGAGCAAGAGCAAGAGAGGTTTGTTAAGCCATTAACGGATGAAATCATTTCTGTGAATATTGGTACTGAGGAGGACCCGCGGCTGGTCCAGATCGGGTCCACGTTGTCTTCGGAGGAACGCGAACGCTTAGTCGCTTTATTAAAAGATTTCAAAGATGTTTTCGCGTGGTCCTACGAAGACATGCCTGGAATCGATCCTGAGATTGTACAGCATCGGATCCCCCTTGACCCCGAGGCCCGACCTATCAAGCGAAGCTCGTATGATCCGCCGGATTGGGCTCTCAAGATCAAAGAAGAGGTCACTACAAATTGACGCAGCTTCCCCGCTAGTATCGAATATCCCACTTGGTTGGCCAACATAGTGCCGTCAAGAAAGATGGCAACATCCGCATGTAACGACCTGTAATTTCGGCCTCCGCCGAGCGGAGGAGTGGCCGCCGAGCGGACTTTTTGGGGTTCAACAATTTTGCGACCGAGATTCTCGGCAGCTAGATTCTCCGCCGAGGGAGTTGACGCCGAGCGACGACCTTGTTGATCTCAGACGCTCGAGCGCAAGGTTGGGCGCTCGAGCGGGTCGCCTGGTTAAGTTTGATTCTGAAGTATGAGGGCTCATTTTGATGATCTTCTTAGTGTATTTGAAATGTTCTTACCTTATTTTGGGATATTGATTGAGATGATAAGATGATGGTAAAGTGAGATTGGACCAAAAACCTTAATTTGAATAATTCGCTTTGACCAACCGTCACTCATTTGCCCTTTTCTTTTTCCACACTTTGAATTTGGATGTGAGGTTAGAATCATTGGAAAGCTTATTTCCGGGGCTTCAATTTGGACACAAGAACGACCTAAAACGGAGTCCGGATGGAAGAGTTGTACCTGTTCAAAGTTTCGAGTTCTGTGCTGAGGGCAGGTCCGCTCGAGCGGAAATTACGGACAGCAGCTTTAAAAAACGGGTTTTGAGATCATTTCTTCCATTTTTCTTTTCCCCTCTTCTTCCCTCTTTGCCTAAGTCCGAAACCCTAGCCCCAAATCCTTGATTTCCTCTACTTTGATCAACAATCTACCATGGTTCTTACATCAAAGATGGAGAAGGCTTGAAGATCTATATTTTCAACCGATTGGAATTCGGGATTGTGAAGGATTCTTCTCAAAGCTTAGCTTTCTTGCTTGGTTCTTGAGGACACGCTTCGGGAGGAATAAATGCTTCGCCAATGCACTGTGAGTAATAGTACAAATATATACATTTTATTTAGCATCGATAATTATTATTACTAACGCCCTGTTTCTTGTAAGTGTTACACAAATATTTATGATAGTTGAAAGTCAATGTGAACGTTGAAAGATTGGCGTACATCGGTATGACTTTGAAATGACCCTGCTCTGTCAATGACGAATAATAATTCTCTATTATCTATAAGCAATTCTTAATGAATAAATGGAATTATGGTTATCTTTAAACCAAATATCTGTATGAAACTGAGAATATTCCATTGTGTTACACATAGACCCGAAGTCGTTGAGAATCTATGATACGCATGTAAATGTTTAACATTATTATGAGACTCACGTTAGAATGTGGGTTATTCTGTCCTTATTAAGCAGACTGGTATTCTAAGAAAACCGGGTTATTTCTATTATCGTTATTTGTGCTATGCTATAACATGATATTAACTTCGCTTGATTCAATGTATGTTTTGTAACATAATGTTCGTTAATATCATTCTCGATTTCCGGCCATTTATATTAGCATATGTGTTGATTGGAACTCAATGAGAATGAAATGTTGAAAGATATACGCATATAGTAGTATGTTCTGGCTAAAAGGTTATATGTGCATAATTGTAATGCTCGGGCCGAAAGGTCGCTTCGGGCCGCAAGGTCGTTTCGGGCCGAAAGGCTATTCTCATATTTCGAGCCGATAGGGTCGTTTCATCATTTTAGGCATATGGCCATTCTCAGATTGCTCATGCGGACTTAAAGCGGCTCATATGAAATTAGACCCATGTGTGTTTGAGACATCTTTACGTAATGTAGATAATCATATACTGCAGCTTATATATTTTATTGTTTGAGTTGAACATTACATGATTTACGTACTATTATTCACTGAGCTTGACTCACTTTATTTTATGTCTGTTTCTGTAGGCACTCAACCTGGGGGTCAACCTTAACTCGTGGCTTCCGTTACCAGTTGCCAAGCCTTGAGTATCTAGATTCTTAGGTGTTGACCGCCTGCTTATGAAGTTTTGCTAAGTTTTAATTTATACCCTAAGTGTTTATTAAGCTTGATGTATATGTATATGTATTTAGCTATCTCTAGATGCACGTCAATGTATATTTATCTGCATTACGTTTTGTCTGTGATCCTGGCATAGTAGTGGTAGCTCAATGGATATTATTTTATACTATTGTATGATATTAAATGCTTCCGTCCAGGCCCCATAGATAATATTTATCAGGTTTGGTGTCCATTTTCGAATGGGTCATGCCCAAATTTTTAGGGGCGGGTTTGGGGCGTGATGTGTGGTATCGAGCACGAGTTGCTATCTCACACACGGATCCATTGAGCTGTAGGATGTCTAGAAAAGACTTAGGCTTCATGCATGACATCCTTAGTGCATATGAAAAGACTGATAGCAACGTTAAGAGTAATTTGTTTACGTTAACAATTATGAACCATGACTATTATACCTCTCATGTCTATTATACGAAAATGATTGATTTTTGAAAAGCCTGTTTTGATGACATTAAGATTGTTCCGCTATGATACTGCTTTTGCTTATGATATGATATGATGAGACTTATTGACTTCGGTGTGGAGCAAAGTCTTTGTCAGATTAACTAAGTGCTACACTTTAGTGGGAGCCACCTCTAGAACCGTGACGAGCCACCTCTTGAGTCCATACACACTTCAGATATTCCTCGATATATCTGTGCTAAAAGGCTATCTGGCTGAAAGGCCAATCTGATAATTCTGGGCCAACATGCCAATCTGTTAAAATGGTATAAGTAATTGTGGCACCCTTAATTTCTATGGCCCTCGCCCGGGGGTAACAATACCGTGGCTGTTGGTATCAACTTTGTGGTCTTTGGACCTACCTGGTGTGGTCTCTGACCCACCACTGTTGTGGTCTTGACCTACTGTTGTGGTCTTGGACCCACCTTGTGGTCATTGGACCCACTGTTGTAGGTCTTGACCACCACTGTAGGTCATTGGACCTACCTGATGTGGTCTCCGGACCTACCTGTTGTGGTCTTCAGACCTACCTGATCTGATAGTTAGCCATATATGATCTTATGCAAAATTTAAATATGAATATGATTATGAGCATGTATCTGAATCTGTTTCAGTTGTCATAACTTGCTTAAACACTAAGTATGAAAGATTTAGTTATGAGATAGTGATGTCTTTCTTGTTATGGTATTGTTCGGACCTATAATTTGAAAAGGTATTGTGATATGTATTTTGATAAATTATGTTTTGGATAATAGTTGGACCCATGTAAGAAGTGACTTATTCTATTTTGTTAAGTGTACGATAATGACATGATATAACAAGCACTACTTCATTTTCTGATATGTTATGTTACGAATTAAGGAATGATGATTCATGTATGTAAAAGTATTAAGGGCCCTTGCCCGGGGGTAAAAATACCGTGGTATAAGTATGTTACAAGATATCTCTTGCCACCGACGGTCTTGTACGGGTGGATTATGATCAAGTATAAGTTCTGATTTTTGTTTCTGATTCAAGTATAACTAAGAATGCATTTAATATGCTTCTATTTATCTGTTCAGTTTATGCTATGTCATAACATGATGTAGATTGATAGTGTCGAATGAGTTCAGTTTACGTGTAATTGGGATTTGGTTGTGAAATATGTGATTTGTAATATGTGAGGGTGGTAAAAAAAAAAAAAAAAAAGGCAGCTATTGACTACTTCGAAGTGACCCTAAATGATCAATAAGTAGCTAAGCTACTGCAGGAATTCAAATTCTGTCTTTGTATATTAAGTGACTTAAGATTGAGAAAATCATTCCTGTGAACTATCTTATGTAACTATGCAAATGTTAGAGGTTGTGACATTGTTCTATATCACCTATATGGAAGTTATGATTTTGGTGAAAACAAAAGGACATGGAAATATTCCATTTTGTTAATGGGTTAGCAATACCTATTGGACATTTACCTTATTTTACATGTTTAGACAACTTGGACAATATTCACTACATGATTACAAATTGATTGACTACCACATTGAATTAATATTAAGAATTCTGAACCTTGATGTCACGAAATCAAATTGCTCCTTTGTTGTACTATTGCATAAGTTGTTGCTTTTATAGACTCTGGAAGGATATGATTTTTTTTTTTATGGTTATCAGATACGTAATAAGAGTTATAATTATATGAATGAACTCGTAGAATTTACATGCGAGATAATCGGAAATTTTATTTCGTTAATCGATTGAGCGGATGGTCTCTAAATGTTGTATGACCGCCATCGACCCCTATTATTACAAGTTGTGAATACGAAACACTGCGATTGACCTCGTGTTTTCCCGTAAGAAAAGGAAGAATCGTTTGAATAGTGAAAAAAAAAAAAAAAAGAAAGAGAGAGGCCAAATTGATTTATGCTAGTAAAGGAAAATGTTATACCTTACGGTTATGAATGATTAGTCAAGTATGATTTTGAATTCAATTTCTAGCTTTGTTTTGATAATTGCATTTCTTATTTAGATTTAAACTTATGATGGCATGATCAGGTGTCTATAATGGGGATTCTTCCTCCCACTGTTCAGATTTTGTCAAGAAGTAGAGAAGGTGGTTTAAAATCTACATAATGATACGATTTTAATATGTTTTGTAAATGGAAGATATGGTACCTCTTAGGCAGAACCTATTTGGTAAGTGCTAAGCTCTGATTCAATGAGGCATAATCGGATTTAAGTCTAACCACGTAATTAAGTTATTCTGGGAACTATGTAATGGTCATGTACCACTGAGTAGATTACATTAGAAGATAAGTTCGAACATGTACTCTCTGATCAAAATTGTGTAGGAACTATTACAGCTGGGCTGACTTAGTTAGAAACTTCATGGAGGGTACTTTCATTATGATTGAACTTAATGTATGCTGTGGGAATTTATTTCGCATAATTGAATAAGAAATTGGAAACCTTAAAGGTTTAATTATTTGAAATTGATTATGTATCTGTGACCATCTCTATATATATATATCGAAGTCTTCTTACGCATAGGAAGAAATAAGGATTGATAAAAAGAGAAGTAAGTGAGGAAATGAAAAGGGTGTAGAGATTTTAAAGCTTACGGTATGTTTGATATGTTGATTGCCCTCTTTTGAAGTTGAGTAGGAACTCCTCTATGTGAGTGTCTTTAAGGGGTAATTATATGATGGTCTTCACTATTCCATGTTTTTAAATGTCAGTGAAATAAAGAATTAGTGATGCCGTTAATTGAAGTGCAACCGAAATTTTGGTGTTGGACCGCATAATGTGAATTGTCTTGAAATTGAGTTTTGAGCATTCACTAAACGTAGTGCACTTAGTTGTTAAGTGAGAAGTTGTTATGGGCCTTGGGATTATAAATGGTTAGTGTTGTTCCTTGCGCTGAAATTATGATGCGTGTATGTTGATCAAAAATATTTGTGATCCTTTCCTATACTCGCTTTGGATCTAGTTTTGGAACATTACAGGTGTGTTTCGCTTATGTTTGACTGTCTTCTATTTGTTTTCTCAAATTTCGAGGACGAAATTTTTGTAGAGGAAGGATGTAACGACCTGAATTACATCCCCTCCGCTCGAGCGGAGGAGTGGCCGCTCGATCGGACTTTTGGAGTTCCCAGCAATTGTGCAGACGGCCTGAGATTCTGTAGCTAGGATTCTCCGCCGAGCGGGGAGTTGACGCTCGAGCGGACGACCTTGTTGATCCAGACGCCGAGCTAAGGTTGGGCGCCGAGCGGTCGCCTGGTTAAGTTTGATTCTGAAGTATGAGGGCTCATTTTGATGATCTTCTTAGTGTATTTGAAATGTTCTTACCTTATTTTGGGATATTGATTGAGATGATAAGATGATGGTAAAGTGAGATTGGACCAAAAACCTTAATTTGAATAATTCGTTTACGACCAACCGTCACTCATTTGCCCTTTTCTTTTTCCACACTTTGAATTTGGATGTGAGGTTAGAATCATTGGAAAGCTTATTTCCGGGGCTTCAATTTGGACACAAGAACGACCTAAAACGGAGTCCGGATGGAAGAGTTGTACCTGTTCAAAGTTTCGAGTTTTGTGCTGAGGGCAGATCCGCTCGAGCGTAAATCAGTCCGCTCGAGCGGAAATTAAGGACAGCAGCTTTAAAAAACGGGTTTTGAGATCATTTCTTCCATTTTTCTTTTCCCCTCTTCTTCCCTCTTTGCCTAAGTCCGAAACCCTAGCCCCAAATCCTTGATGGATTCTACTTTGATCAACAATCTACCATAATTATTACATCAAAGATGGAGAGGGCTGGAGAATCTATATTTTCAACCGATTGAATTGGATTGTGAAGGATTCTTCTCAAAGCTTAGCTTTCTTGCTTGGTTCTTGAGGACACGCCGAGGAATAAATGCTTCGCCAATGCACTGTGAGTAATAGTACAAATATATACATTTTATTTAGCATCGATAATTATTATTACTAACGCCCTGTTTCTTGTAAGTGTTACACAAATATTTATGATAGTTGAAAGTCAATGTGAACGTTGAAAGATTGGCGTACATCGGTATGACTTTGAAATGACCCTGCTCTGTCAATGACGAATAATAATTCTCTATTATCTATAAGCAATTCTTAATGAATAAATGGAATTATGGTTATCTTTAAACCAAATATCTGTATGAAACTGAGAATATTCCATTGTGTTACACATAGACCCGAAGTCGTTGAGAATCTATGATACGCATGTAAATGTTTAACATTATTATGAGACTCACGTTAGAATGTGGGTTATTCTCATTCTTATTAAGCATCGGTATTCTAAGAAAACTGAAGTTATTTCTATTATCGTTGTTTGTGCTATGCTATAACATGATATTAACTTCGCTTGATTCAATGTATGTTTTGTAACATAATGTTCGTTAATATCATTCTCGATTTCCGCGGCCATTTATATTAGCATATGTGTTGATTGGAACTCAATGAGAATGAAATGTTGAAAAGATATACGTACATAGTAGTATGTTCTGGGCTAAAAGGTTATATGTGCATAATTGTACGCTACGGCGAAGGTCGCTTCCGGCCGCATAGGTCGTTTCCGGCCGAAAGGCTATTCTCATATTTCGGCCGATAGGTCGTTACATCATTTTAGGCATATGGCCATTCTCAGATTGCTCATGCGGGACTTAAAGCGCTCATATGAAATTAGACCCATGTGTGTTTGAGACATCTTTACAGAATGTAGATAATCATATACTTCTGCAGTTATATATTTTATTGTTTGAGTTGAACATTACATGATTTACGTACTATTATTCACTGAGCTTGACTCACTTTATTTTATGTCTGCTCAGAGGCACTCAACCTGGGGGTCAACCTTAACTCGTGGCTTCCGTTACCAGTTGCCAAGCCTTGAGTATCTAGATTCTTAGGTGTTGACCGTTCAAGTTATAAAGTTTTGCTAAGTTTTAATTTATACCCTAAGTGTTTATTAAGCTTGGTGTATATGTATATGTATTTAGCTATCTCCAGATGCACGTCAATGTATATTTATCTGCATTACGTTTTGTCTGTGATCCTGGCATAGTAGTGGTAGCTCAATGGATATTATTTTATACTATTGTATGATATTAAATGCTTCCGTCCAGGCCCCATAGATAATATTTATCAGGTTTGGTGTCCATTTTCGAATGGGTCATGCCCAAATTTTTAGGGGCGGGTTTGGGGCGTGACAGGGTATGCGTAGACTTCAGGGATTTAAACAGAGCCAGTCCGAAGGACGACTTTCCCTTGCCACACATTGATGAGCTAGTGGACTTTACAGCAGGGCATGCACTGCTCTCGTTCATGGATGGCTTCTCGGGCTACAACCAGATTGTGATGGCACCAGAGGACAGAGAAAAGACTGCATTCACCACCCCGTGGGGAACATACTGCTATCGGGTAATGCCGTTTGGGTTGAAAAACGCTGGGGCTACTTATCAACGGGCCGCGACCACAATATTACACGATATGATTCACAAAGAGGTTGAGGTGTACGTGGACGACATGATTGTCAAGTCCAAAGAAAGAGAGGGCCACTACACCGCCTTTTGCAAGTTTTTCCAAAGGATCGTGGAATTCAGTTGGTTAAACCCTCCGAAATGTACGCTTGGTGTTACAAAAAAAATGTCGGGTTTCGACACAATAAAGGCATCGAGGTCGACCTTCCAAAATCAAGGCCATCTTAGAAATGCCACCACCAAGGATGAAAAGGAGGTGCGAGGCTTTCGGGTAAAGTGCAATTCATAAGACGGTTTATTTCAAAACTAACCTTGACTTGTGAACCACTTTTTGGCCTCTCAAGAAAGGAAAGAAGTTCCAATGGGACGGCCGATGCCAAGTCGCATTTGAACAGATTAAAGAATATCTACGTAACTCCACCCGCTTTATCACCACCGTAATCGTGGAAACCGTTGATTTTGTACCGCTGCTGATCGAGACCACGATGGGCTGCATGCTTGCACAAGGATCGGAAGATAAGGTGGAGAAAGCCATCTATTATTTGAGCAAGAAAATGCTAGAGTATGAAACCCCGTATACGCCGCTGGAAAAGGCTTGCTTAGCTCTGGTATGGGCTACCAGGAAGTTGCGGCACTACTTGTTAGCTCACTGTAATGTTGGTTTCACGACTTGATCCCATCAAATATCTTTTTCGAGAAACCAGCCACGGTAGGCTAGCTCGTTGGTTGTCAAGTGCTCTCAATTTGATCTCACATATGTGACGCGAAGTCAAGAAAGGGCAGAGCAAGAGAGTTCCTTGCCGACCATCCGTTGAGGGATGAAGCGCTTGAGTACCTATTCCCGGATGAAGCAATTCAAGCATATCGACGAGGAAAGTTGGACAATGTACTTTGACGAGCGCCAAATCAACATGGGTATGGGATAGGAGTGTTGCCGATAGCACCGACAATTCCTCAGATCCTCTAGCCTTCAAACTCCGCTTTCAAAGTCTCAAATAACGGCGTAATACGGCGTGCATTCTTTGGTATGGAAGCGACCGAATTAGGGGCAAGACTACCGGACGTCATCGGAGATTCGAATCTTGTTGTGTCTCAAGCTAAAGGAGACTGGAAAGTAAAAGAAGAAAATATGATGATGTATCACCAAACCTTGGATTTGCTGATTCCTCGGTTTGAAAGGTTAAGTTTTACCCATCTACTAAGAGAGAACAACAAGTTCGCAGACGCTTTAGCAACTCTATCATCCATGATAGACATCCCACGTGGAGTCCGGATGCCCAAATATTATCGACGTAAATTGCGACCCGCCTATGAGTCGATTGCAGCCATAGATGAAGTTCGGGACGAACACCCCTGGTATTACGACATTTGGAACTTTTTGGAGAAAGAAGTATACCCACCAGGGGTAAATGCCAAAGACAAGAGGGCAATCAGAAGAATGTCAGTCCAGTTCATCATCTGCGGGGGTAAACTGTATAGAAGATGTCATCTGGGAATGCATAAACTGTGTGTTGATGCTGAAGAGTCCAAACGTCTGATGGAAGCCATCCACGGGGGTGAATGCGGTGCACATATGAATGGGGTGATGTTGGCTAGGAAGATCCTTAGGCAAGGTTATTACTGGTCCACCATGGAGGAGGATTGTATCGGTTTCGTCAAAGCGATGCCACAAATGTCGATTCATGCAAATCGCATGAACATTCCGCCACAAGCTGTACAACATGACTTCGCCATGGCCTTTTTCTCGTCGGGGAATTGATGTGATCGGAGTCATTACGTGAAGGGGTCAAATGGGCATCAGTTGATCCTCGAGCGATAGATTACTTCACAAAGTGGGTTGATGCCCAATCTTATGCAAAGGTTGAAAGCTTCACACGTTGCAAAATTCATCGAAACAACATCATCTGTCGCCACGAGTCCGAATGAAATAGTTTCGCATAATGGTTCCCACTTCAAGAAGGAGGTGATTGACTTGTTGGAAAAATACCATGTGGCTATTCATAAGTCATCTACTTACCGCCGCAAACCAACGGAGCAGCTTGAGGCCGCCAACAAGAATATCAAGCGATATTACGAAGATGGTGGAAACCTCACGTGGATCGGCCGATAAGTTGCCGCTTGCTCTATGGGGCTCTGGGACTTCGATCGTAACTTCCATCGGGCGACTCAGTACTCATTAGTCTATGGATGGAGGCCGTTCTACCAATTGAGATTGAGGTCCCGTCATTGCAGTAGTATTGGCCGAGTGCCGATAAAGCGATTGGCAGAATAGATTTGAAGAACTCATGCTCTTTGATGAAAGGAGATTGAAAGCGTACCACGTTCAGTGGTTATCAACGCAGAATCGCCGGCTTTCAACAAGAAGGTTAAGTCCAGAATTTAAAAGAAGGAGATTTAGTACTCAAGGACAACCGAGCTCCTATCCACGACCCAAGGGCAAGTTCGGACCCAATTGGTGGTCCTTACATCATCAAGTCAATGTCGGTGGAGCCGTGGTTACGATGGATCTAGATGGCTTGGAGTTCTCTCAACCGATCAACATGGACAAGTTGAAGAAATATTATCCGAGAGGCTCGCTAGGCGAAAACCGAAAGGGCGACCTAGGCAAAATTCGAGCATAGAAAATTTGAAATTATAAAAGCGAGCTCATAAGGTTGAAAACCCGCAAAGGGCGGCCTTGGCAAAAGTTAGAGCGCAAAAGGAGAGCAAAAACACTCGAGCGAACCTAGGCCTGAACTACGTAAGACTTGATTCCCATCTTTGGGATACGTAGGCAGCTTCATCTTGAAGTTCAGTCATAATCTTTTCCCCGATCAACTTAATCCATTTTGATCACCTCAGTCATCTTTATTCATCAGCATTCACTACGATCTCCGGTACAGTGCTATTCAAACTAGGGGCAACTTTCCGTTGCAATGGAGTGTTGCGGCATCATCCAGACTAGGGGCAACTTTCCGTTGCCACACTTTGCCGAAGCACCTTTTCAAACTAGGGGCAACTTTCGATTGCTAGGATTCGGGTTGTGTATCTCGATGTGATTTCAGCGTGTCGATCGATCCATATCGAAAATAGTTTTGAAAAGTTTTCATAAAAAGTTGGCTTTGTTCAAATTAATCTTTTCACAACTAAGACCATTTTTGGACCAAAAGCGGAGAATTTTCAGTACCACAACCTTCAATTTCATTGATTTCGAAACAGAGTTCTTCTGCTCTTGCATACAATTGAAATTGCTTTTTATTACATTCATAAAGAAAACTTGAACGTACTAATAAAGCAATAAATCTGGGGCATAGTCTAGTCAGGTGTCCCTGCGCCCCCTCCCAGAGCCAGTCGAAGCTTCAGATGCCAACTTAGGCCCAACTTATATGACCGAACTGGCGCGGAGTACGGAATGGGAAATAAAATATACAGTGAGTCAAGCCGATCAGACGGATCCCGGTATCCTGGAACATGCTGTAGCTCATCGCTGAAAGATTAAGCCAGGGACGGCGCCATGCAATGCGATCTGCTGACAAGTTGCGCATCCATTCGAGCCACCAGCTCTCATCGGGAGCATTAACTAGGCGTTGCCGAAAGAAGTAGCCGCGGGCTGAATAGGCAGGGCAAGAGTCCACAACTTGCAATTTCTCCGTCAACCATATCTGGGGGAGGGATGAAAAATGAGAGAATAAAGAATAGAGAGATGTGCGATGAGAGAAAAGTGAGATAGGGGTTTTGTGAGAAAAATCGAGCCCGAGGGCCGAGTGATGTGAGTGAATACACATGTGAGCTTGAGTGGGAAACATTACCTGTAGCAGTAGTGGACTCCCTGCAAATTTATTTCGGTGGTTGTAGGAGGAGTGGCCGGCCAGCCACCTATCCTAGTAGGCCGGCCACCTTCTTGGTCTTCAACTACGAAACGTTTTCGGCCTCGCATCGGTCCTATTTTGCCCGCCGGAAGAAAGTTTGAAGCATTTTCATGCATCGGGAATGTCGAAGGCCTCCATTTCTCTCGTTTTCGAGTACATTCCGTCATCCAGATTGTCCATCCGAAGTTTATCGTGTTGTATTTTGCTTATCGAGTTGTTGTTTTGCTTATCGAGTTGTAAGTTGTGTCGAGCTGTCGCATTTTGTGTTTTGAATTATTACCTTTTGATTACACAATTTTGTTAAGTCTTGTCGATTGAGCCATTAATATTGTTGTATTTTGTTTATCGAGTTGTAAAACTTGCTAAGAATCAGTTATCTCTTAGTGAGTCGATTTGTTTTTATTTGTTGCGTCGGTTCACTACCTGACCTGGTAAATACATAAGGCACATTTCCATTCAATTCCATTTTATGCAAACTAATGCGATGCGATGCTGAGAATTTCAAGTACAACATCTTTTCAAAAGCTGTTTCATTTCATCATGTCTTACAACGAAATAAGGGTACAAGTTTTACAGAAAATAAAACTGCCTAACAATGTGCAAAGTGCTACAAACTACTAGCTAAAAAGTAGAATAAAGCAGGAAATAACATCAGTGCCCTCGGGAGCGAGAAGGGGGAGGCCCCCTCATCCTTTTCTGCGGGATAATCTCTACATCATCATCACCATCTGGATCGGAGCTGTCATCCTCCGGATCCCCCTCAGGCTCGTCTCCGCTCTCGGAACCAAGACCAGGGCCTCCCTCTCCAGGGGATGCCTCTGACACATGATCTGCGATCTCCTCCTCGTCATCCTCGACGATGGGTGCCCTGCGTCTGCGAGACGACCCTGCTCCGCCAGCTCTTCGATGAGACCTGGATGGCCCAGCCCCTCCAGTCCCTGTACCTCGGGTAGGTCTAGCACCTCGACCTCTCTGAGAAGGCCCGGGTGGCCCACCTCGCGTCGAAGCATATACTGGAGGCATCTGAAAATGCAAGGTGCAATGCATTAGTTCAAACATAAAAGGCAGGTGCAAATGCAGAATGTGAATAGGGTGTGTGTCAGATGTGCTCTAATACAGCAGAAGGTTCAAAACCGGAGTATCATCAGAAACATGCTAGTACAGGGAAAATGAACAATACCTCCACACCCATGATGCTCATCTGCGTCTCCCTCCGTAAGATCATGCCCTCGAATGTGGCCAGCATCCCGAGCAGCTCGTCCGTATATTCAACAGGAGGCTGCAAATACAAATGCAAAACTATCGATGCGGAATCAATGTTCAAATATCATCGATAAATCAAAAGAAACATACCGGGCGTAGTCGTGGTTCTCTAACATATCTGTGATCGGCAGAGGCTCTAGCGGAATCGTAAGGCGTCCCAAATCGCCAGTTCGTCAACTCGGTCGGCATGTCTGGCCACCCTGGATGATCAAGAGTCGGAGGGATCGCAGTGATCGAATCGCCCCACCTCTGGATGTGCGGCCTGCTAGAAGAAGGATATCGTAGCATGGACGCGACTCAAGATGGTGCGCCATGGGCCTCCGTCGGAGCCCGTACTCCGCCAAGGGGGCATCGATATATATCTGGTAGGTGGCGTACCTCCCATCAAGAAGATGCAATAAAGCATCACTGCCCTGCATATACTGCTCGACCTCCTCAGAGGATAATCTATCAGCAGTCCGCATGGTGTCTGGAGGCACGGCAGGAGGCTCCTGAGAATCGCCCCATATCGTGCCAAAGCGTTCCCGAGAACCAAACCTGCCGGGGTCCTCGGCAGAATCTATCGACAACAACTCGACGCTCCAGTCGAGTCTCGAGCTCGTCGTCAAGATCGCTTAAGGCTGCCAGGTGATCTGTGGATAACCGATTAATCGAATCGGTCAATCAGATTCTGAGCAGATCAAAGATAAAAATAAAAGGAACTGAGAGTTCAAGCAATACCTCTGTCGCTCGAACAGTATCAAAGTATCGTCGCAGAGAGGAGAGAGTCTCTCGAGGCCTCGCCAGATGCTCGCCCTCAAACATCAATGAAAATGGAGTCATAGGAGGTCCCACCACCTCCATCTCCGGAGCCAATGTGGGGAAGTACACATACACCCACAGCTGAGAAAGGCAATGCAGAGTGTGAGTACAAAGTGCTAAAGGCAGAATACAGAATGCAAAGTGCGCCGTGTGTGTGCAGTGAACAAGTAATGAGGAGCAAAATGTAAATCAAGAGGACGGAATGTACCTCCCAGGCTCTCCAGTAGCCACGAGTAAGTCCCCTCGTGTGCGAGACCGCTCATATATAGCAAGACAGGTAGCCAGGCCGCCCAATCATCTTGACCAACCTGTGATAAGTCCACTAGAGCGCTCAGTAAGTACAACCCTACCATGTTCCCTCTATCGGCGAACAAGGTGGTGCCGAGAGGTACATGAGGAAACCGCAGACATCTTGCTCCGCCTCCTCGAGTCTCAGCTCCATCTGTGGCATGGGAAATGGGCAAGAAACCAGAGTATCGGACTCTCCCGAACCTCTGTCTCAAAGTAGTGTGTCCCCAATAAGTGCATCCAGCGACCTCCCATCGCCCATATCCTCGTCATAAGGAATGGATACACCGCCTATGTCTAGGCCGGTGATCATGGCAAAGTCCAGCGGGGTCATGGTCATATCGATCAAGCAGAGAAATGGAAAGAATTGGTGGTATCCACCATCTCTCTGCTAAAAGACAAATAAAGTCCTCTCGATCGGCAATGAGATAACCCTCTGCAGAATGGCCCAAATCCAAGGTCAATCAATCCGGACTTAGGAAGCTCAAAATACCACTCCCTGGCGGTGGAGCCATATCCTCGCCTTTGGCGAGAACGAACTGCATTTAGAATCAACGCATGGATCGAAATGAAGTGAAAATGAGTCAGTGTGCAAATGAAGCGAAAATGAGTCGTGCAAATGAAGCGAAAATGAGTGTGCAAATGAAGCGAAATGAGTGTGCAAATGAAGCGAAAATGAGCTGTAAATGAAGTGAGCTGTGTGCAAATGAAGTGAAAATGCGTGTTCAAGAATTTGGTATTTGGGTGTGTGTTCAAAGTTTCAAGATATCGAAGTTTGGGATCAGGTGTTCTACTCAACATCGATTAATGTGTGTTCGCTTCAAATTGGGATCGTGTGTTCTACTCAACATCAAGAACGTGTGTTCGCTTCAAATTGGGACTGTGTGTTCTACTCAACATCAGTGGGCTGTGTGTTCGCTTCAAATTGGGACTGTGTGTTCTACTCAACATCAGTGGGCTGTGTGTTCGCTTCAAATTGGGACTGTGTGTTCTACTCAACATCAGTGGACTGTGTGTTCGCTTCAAATTGGGACTGTGTGTTCTACTCAACGTCAGTGGGCTGTGTGTTCGCTCCAAATCTGGGCTGTGTGTTCGGTGCTTCAAGTTTAGGGCTGTGTGTTCTACTTTTAATCAGTGGGCTGTGTCTTCGCTTCAAATTGGGACTGTGTGTTCTACTCAACATCAGTGGACTGTGTGTTCGCTTCAAATTGGGACTGTGTGTTTTACTCAACGTCAGTGGGCTGTGTGTTCGCTCCAAATCTGGGCTGTGTGTTCGGTGCTTCAAGTTTAGGGCTGTGTGTTCTACTTTTAATCAGTGGGCTGTGCGTTCGCTTCCAAGCTGGGCTGTGTGTTCAGAAAATCTGAGTTTTGGAGACTGCGTGTTCTACTCTTGGTCAGTATGTGCTGTGTGCTCATTTTCAACTTCGGGCTGTGTCTTCAGTGAATCAATGTTGGAGCTGTGTGTTCAATTTCTAACTAATGCCTTTGTGCGTTCACAATTATTCAATGTGCCAAGTGTTCATGAAATTCGAGTGGCTAAGTCACATGCTCAAAATACAAGTACTGTGTCGTAAGCTAAACTGTGTGTCTAAGCATGGCAAAAGTACAGAATGCACGAAAGACGCGGATAATAAAATACCTCTGCATCATAGGAGAGGTGCTGCTCCGGCTCTCGTAAGAGAAGATCCCCGGGTGCTCGATCGTTAAAATCGGTGAAATGACGGAAAGTGGCTCGCGGAAGCCTATGAACCGCCGGAGCATATCGATCGGGAAAGAAAGGGCGGACCCTCGGGGGGAATACCATAAAGTCAAAATCATCTCCGGCACCGGGAAAACCTCCGTCGTGAGGGAAATGACCTGCCATTGCGAGAAACCTGCAAAGAGGAGCAAAAATGAGCAAAATAGGCCAAAATTAGAAAAAGTCAACAAAAGTCAACTCTCGGGAAATGAAAAGTCAACCAAAAGTCAACTCCCGAAAAATTTTCCAAATATTGAAACAAAATTACCTCAAGTGGTGAAAATGAGAAGAGAAGTCCCAAAGTCGAAATTTAGTCGCTTCAAAGTGCTTAAATCTGAAAGATTTCGCAAAAACAACTTGCGTGGGAGGCCGAGGGGCGCGTATAAAATGCAGATCTGAGAGAGAAAATGGTCTAGAGAGCAAGAGGAAGAAGTTTTGCAACTTTGAGTGTGATTTCGGGTGGAATGGAGGTGTGTATATATAGAAACATGAAAAATGACCATTTTGCCCCTGCTTTTGGGCGTGGTAGCCGACCACCTAACTTTGGTGGCCGCCACCTCCTTTTTCCCCCTTGGCGATGGCCTCTCCTAGGGCAATGGGCTGGCCGACCATCTTCCCTCCCTACCTCTCTGCAAATTTTGAGGAAAATTGGAGCTCCGGGACGAAAAAGTTGAAGAAAAGTACACTTTCTGGCCTTGGTGCTCAATGAAACTTTAACTGCAATTATTGACATGTGTCTCGTCCTTATTCATCAAAATCGGAGTGTAACATGTTGAGACCTCTCCGGAATGTAAATCAGAGGCCGCGATCGAGTTGCCGTCGCCGAACTGCGCGTTTTTCGGTTCATCATTTCATGTCAAACGGGCATCCTGATTTGTACTCGCTTTGCATTATTTGCCTCATAATCTGCATTCTCACGAATGATTTGCATTGTCATGCATGATTTCTCGGTGTACAATACTTCTATGCTTAAACATGCGTTGTCGCGCATTATCTTTTCTCGCGTTATGTTGCATTCATTCATCGGCACTGTGTGTGTCAGACTTTTGGAATCATAGGAATCACATTGAATATATATGTTGTTGGCATATTGTTCTTGTTGCATTTCTCTATTTTGCAGGCACGATATTGTATGTACGGTTCATTTGAAATTTGGTGCGACTAATCGCATCAGCAGTATCGTATCTTCTCCGTGTGAGACGACGAGAATTGAATGATTCTCGCATTTCTAACTGCATGAAATGTAGTTGTTTGCTTTGCATTCTTGCTTATAACTGTTGCACCTATTTGTCAATACTTGCTTCATTACAGCTTGCTGCATTTGCATGATCACCTGGCTCCGTGCCTATCATTCGCGTTTTGCCCCATTTTGCCTGCGGGCACATATTTCTGTTTATCTTGTATGATTGTCTAAGTCTTCGGCCTTGTCAAAAATGGGTCGTCTCTGGGCTTTGACATTCACTCCCGTCACTTCTTGACTTTCGAGTTACATCAAGAGGGGCAACAGAGACACCCCATTTTTGACCGACCTTAAGGCTCGAGCGTCACCGGTTGAGCCTTCGGTGATGTTGCATCTTGTGCTTGTTCGAAGTCCTGAGTCACGCGGCGTGCCGCCTCCGGACTTAGAACCATCTTCTACCTTGTCTCGGTTCGCGAACCAGTTCGGTTTTCTCTGTTTTCTTTCTGAGGAAGGAGTGATCCGTAGATTATCTCCGGTGGCCGTGAGCTACTTTTCGTGGCGTGAGCCATTTTGCCCATTTCGGAGCCGGTTCGGTTTTGGGCCCGTTAAGGGTCAGGTGCCTCGGCTCGGGACGCCCAACCATCTCCGACTTCTCCGGTTTTGGCGGAGACCTCTTTTTTAATGTTCCAAGGAACACTGCGGCCCCCGATGCCCGCCGTGGTCAGATGCCACTTTCGGTGCTCATAGCCGGTTTTCGGGACCCCAAATTGAGCGGTTTTGGTCCCGAGCATTCATTTCGCATCCGCTTTCTCCGGTTTCTAGCAGGAACCTCTGTTTTATCATTTCAAGGAACCCTGGGGCCCCGATGCCACCGTGGCCGTATGCCACTTCGGTGCTATGTAGGTTTCGGGACCCCAATGCCGGTTTGGTCCCGAGTATTCATTTTGCATCGGTTTTCTCTGATTTTTGGCAGGGACCTCTGTTTTGTCATTCCAGAGGACACTGGGGTCGCAGATACCCACTTCGATGCCGAACACCACTTCCGGCACCTGCAGCCCATTTTCGGGATCCCAATTTGCTCGGTTTTGGCCCCGAACGTTCATTTCTCATTAGTTTTTGTTCAAACTTGGCAGGTACCTCTGTTTCAACATCAGGAAGATCACTGGGGGGGGAGAAGCCAGCAATTATCCCAGATAAGCAGTTTCGCTCCTCCGGAGCCCGTTTTTCTCACTTCCGGGCCAATGTTGAACACCTTGGGGGTATTTTCTTCCAACCAAAGTTACATATTTGTGATGAGGGAACATGGGAGGACCCTAAAAGCTACTGGTCGGCCAGAAACTGTGGGTTTCATTTTTGGGCCTCTTCTTCAAGCTCTATGTTGTGACTCTTGGTTCAATGTTGCCAAATTCTAACCTTGGACCCTTGCTCTACACATCTGGGAGGACACTTTGGTATGGTGGTCGGCCAGCAATTGTGGGTTTCATTTTTGGGCCTCTCCTTCAAGCTCTATGTTGTGACTCCTGCTTCAGAGTTGCCAGATTCCAACCTTGGGGCTTTGTTCTACACACATGGGAGGGCACTTTGGTATGGTGGTCGGCCAGAGTTTTTACTGTTCATTTTTTGGGGTGGCCGGCCGGCCATGGTGGGTGGCTGGCCGACCAGGTGGGGTGGCTGGCCGGCCACCTCCCAGAAAACCACCTGGCCGGCCAGATTCCTGCTTTCCAGCCTGTCCCAGCTGTCCGGATATCTTCCAACATATCCCGGGGCATCCGGGGGATATTTCGGGAGGGAAAGATTAGGTGCTTTCCCTCCCCTTTTACACCCCATTTCTTGCCTATTTGAAGGGCCCTCCCTCTCCTTCTTCAAGGTTGGAAAAATTGGTCTCAAGAACACTTCTCCAAATTCCTCCATTTTCATAGCTCAAAACCTCAAAAAGCTTCTAAGTCTCTAGGTCTTCTCTTCATCAACACCTAGCTTCACCATCCCTACTACCATTCCAGCAGCTAGGAAGTGAATTTCAGAGGTTGAGAAGCTACAAATCAAAGCCAAGAATCAAAGAAAGACAAGTCTTCAAGGGTAAGTCTTCAAAACCAACTTTTAGGGCTTTTTCTTGATTCATTTCTATACTACAATTGGTTGAGAATTGGGGCTCCGACCCCTACTTCTTTTGTGCTTGTTTTGAGCCCCTCTACAACTTTGTAGAAGGGCTCAACTTCATTTGATGCTCCTATGATATACTTGTTTCAATACCTAGCTTTTATGCCATTATCTTGCATGCTAGCTTAGGCCTATTTCCTTTTGTTTTCAGGGGTCCGACCCCTACTGATTTTGTGCTCATTTTGAGCCCCTATACAACATTGTAGAAGGGCTCAACCTCATTTGGTCATTGTATATACTACCCCCTTCAAATTTCATCAAGTGTGCCATTTTTGCATGCAATTTTTGACCTATTTGTGTTTGTTTTTGGGACTTCGACCCCTACTGGTTTTGGTCTTATTTTGACCCCCTTTACATACTTCATGAAGAAAGCTTTGTCATTTGGTGTGTGCATTGCATGTCTCATGATATAGCCTATTTGGAAGCCTACTTTGCATGGTTTTTTTAGCATGTTTGTATTCTGATTTTGAGGATGTCATCTTCTGAAATTGTGCTTATTTTCATCTCATCTTCAGTGTTTTAGAAGAAAGTTTGTCCATTTGGGGTTTGCATATATCACTTGTCTCAATACCCCTCTTTTGGCCACTAATTTTGCATGCTATTGTTGATCTATCTATGCTTGCATTTTGGCCATGTTTGTTACTGAAAAATGCCATATTTGGGACTGCCTTGCTACTGTTCTTGCTGCCATGATCATATTTTGCATGTATAGCATGGCTATAGGCCATTTCGGGGCTTAATTTCACACTTTCGGGATGAATGCATGCTTCGGGTGTCATTTCGAATTGTTTCGGGGCTGTTTCCCCCTTCATTTAGGTGCTGAAATATGGTTTGCATGCTTGCATATCATTTCCCATGCCATTTGCATCATTTTTGCATTGCCTCGATTTGCGTGCCCGTGTGCACGGCACCTCTTGGCTTTACCTCTTTATCCGGCCCTATGTGAGTGTGGTTGAGGCCCTCTCATGTCGTAAGCCCAATTTGCATTTTCATGCTTCTACATCATTGCCTCGATTTGCGTGTCCGCGCACGCTGCGTTTAACGACTTTGTTTTATCCGACGGCCTCCTATGCGAGTGAGCTGGGGCTCTCCCATATTCGTGTAAGCCCATCGATGCATTCCGTATGCCAACTCGTCTCATTGCATCATCGCCTCGATTTGCGGCGCTGTAGGCACGCGTTTGAGGCACGCCGGTTTATCCGATTTTCATTCTTTCATCATCGCCTCGATTTGCGGCGCTGTGGGCGCAGCGTTTGGCTGCCGGTTTATCCGATTTTCATTCTTTCACCATCGCCTCGATTTGCGGCGCTACCAGGCACGCGTTTGAGGCACTTCGTTTATCCGATTTTCATTCTTTCATCGCCGCCTCGATTTGCGCACTGGGCACGCGTTTGAGCGCCGGTTTATCCGATTTTCATTCTTCATCATCGCCTCGATTTGCGCGCCTGTTGGCACGCGTTTTGAGGCACTTCGGTATTATTCGATTTTCATTCTTTCATCATCGCCTCGATTTGCGGCGCTGTGGGCGCAGCGTTTGAAACGCCGGTTTATCCGATTTTCATTCTTTCATCATCGCCTCGATTTGTGCGCTGTGGCGCAGCGTTTGAAACGCCGATTTTATCCGAGTTTCTCATTTCATCATCGCCTCGGCTTTCGTGCCAGTGGGCACGCATTTCGAGGCATCTCATTTTCATAGCATTGCACATGCTAGGTTGCTTATTAGTTGCATCTCATGCATATCATGCATATTGCACGGAAAGCGAGGTACATACGTACTCGGCGACGGAGTGTGTCTCAATTCGATCATCGACACTCCGGATTACCCATGATGGAGTTAAGTTTTGGTTGTATGCATTCATCCCATATTGAGTTGTGCAATTCGATTCCTCGGCCATCATGCATCGATGTGCGTGATTGGTGGCACGAGGATCGAGGCATGCATATATTTGTGAAATACATTGCTATGCCCTTTTCCTGCTCTCTGTTGCAGCAAAATCAACAATCAACAACTTTTCGGAGGCTGGCACGCATTTCGAGAAAATTGCAAACAGAGGCTAATCGGGGCATCCCAGTGGATTTCCGCGCCAGGCAGCCCAACATACATCATCTATCAGAAGCAAGGCAGTCCCTGGCTTGCACGCCGATTACTTTTACGTAATTAATTTGTTAATTAATTAGAAATCAGATATTTATTCGGATTTGTATATTCTTTTATTGATTGTATTATTATTTTATTCGGACCCTCTGTGCGAGGGCATAAATGTAATAAGGGTGGGTGAGTGTGATGTATGTCTTCCAACCCCCATTTCTTTCTCCCTTGTATTTACCTGCTTATGTTGGTTAGATTAGGGCATATTTCAATTAGCATCTGATATGATAGCATGTTTACATTCATTCATCTGTTTTGCATGCATCGAACTCGGTACATCATACAAAGCGCATTGTATTTCAATTCCAAAGTTGAATACTTGTTAGTTGTAGCATTTCATATGCCATGTTTAGAATAGCCGAACTGTTATAGTTGCATTTTGCATGTGTTGCATTAGGCATCTCTGCATTCTTAGGATCATGCATGCTTTCTAACGCCCTTCTGTTTTGGCTTGGCGTACTTGGTGAGTTGTTATGCTTCAGCATCCTTGTATGCGTGTGAGTGTTGCCATGATAGCATGCTTGCCATGAGGCTATGTGCTTATGTGATATAAGCCTTGAATGCTGTGGGTGGAGGTTGAGTTATCCGAATTGGGACAATGCATTATTTGTTTGTGTTAAGCCCACTAGATAGTGGCAAAATCATGTTTTCTAAGCCCACGAGGGTGGCAAATCCGCATTTTAGCCTACTTAAGTAGTAGCACACCATTTTCAAACAAATAAACATGAAATGTTTTGTTCCAATTTAGACGACTCGGTCTATACTTGTTTGCTGCGAGCATCACGTAGTAATCCTAGGCTAATAATCGGAATAAGAGCATACAAAGTTTTCAAAAACAGATATCATGGTTAGTAGAGGCCGGTCTTTGACCGGGCGAGAGGGGGTGCTCACGATGTGACCTTCCCTAATCGTACCCAAGATCCCGGGCCAACTTTGGTGATGACGGACACGTGGCCTTCAAGCCGAGTCAGGGTTTCCTAAATTTCCCATTTTAAAATATTTAGGTGGCGACTCTGTTATCTGGCAAAGCAGTCCATGTTTGGCACTTCTTTTCAAAAAATATGTTTTCCTTCAAAACGATTTTCCGGATTTGGACTCTTTGGTTCGAGATTGAGAACCGCAACAAAATCGAGTCCGAACTGTAGCGAGGTCCCCCGCGGGCGTTGTTACAGATATCAATTAACTCTGCACATGCACATGTATATGCTCAGGGTGATTTGTTATATTACTGTCTTCAATGACCAAACCACTGGAATTATGACCCTGTGATTGTATGACTGAGTTGAGCACCCCAAATAGCGAACTCTATGAATTGCGAGATCACGTATCTTGATTGGTAGAAAATCGACTGGATTATGTGACTAATTTGGAACTTTTGTGTGACAGACCCTATTTTATGTACAACTGAGGAACTCTGTTTAATGTGTTACTGTACACCATATATTGCATATAAGACTTGTTGGGAATTACTGTATTGATCATGGTACATACCTCCTGATCTGAATAACTGCATGTTTATGCAACTACCCCTGAATTTATGTAATCAATGCCATATTGTACATGACTTGAAATACTTTGATGTGAACAGTTGTGATGAATAATTCTGATACGACTTTGAGAACTGATAAACTTACGACAGTTGTGAAACTATCAACCATGTACCTAAGGAAACGGAGTATGCCTTACAGAACCGAATGTACCCTACTTGAGAAAACTTTTATCTGATTCGATCCGATAGAACCTTTGTCTGATTTGACCTGATAGAACCCTCATTGGATATAATTTGATGGAACCTTTGTTTGATTTAATCCGATAAGACCCTTGCTTGGGTTGATTTGATGAGAATTTCTATTTGATTTGATTTTGTTAAGGGGAGATCACAAATTGTCATAAATAAATAGCCAGATTATTCTTGGCAGAAAAACTAATAGACCCAAAACTTGAATTCATTTGGAATGCTTGAGTTGTTTGAAAGATCTTTTGTGGGCTATCAACAGATTGATCTAACCATGAATACCATTGAGAACCGACCTTCAACAATTGGGGCATAAGTGTTATAAATGAACAAAGTTGTACAAATCCTGTAATTGGGTGTCTTAAGGAACGATGCTTCTGAATTGTCATATTTTCACTTATTTGACGTTATAGAAACTAATGGCAGCGGATTGATTTGATTGTAAACAGTACTGAATATTTGCCCTCGATTAATCAGAATATGTTTCATGTGTCCGCTTCAGTGTTATCGAATTTTGGGAAATCAGGTTATAGTAAGTGGTATTATGTTTGTTTGATGACATTCTTGGAACGTCTTTTCGTGCTAGGGGACACTAAGCCTATGTAGCACTTTTGTTGAGATATCTCTTTTGCCACCGACGGTCTTGTATGGGTAAGTTTGTCTAATCGATCTCGGGTCGGCCACCGACAGTCGTGAACGGGTGTGCTTTGATTCCGAGACGATTATTCCTTTGTTTTGTCCGGAATGTCATCCTTTGGTATTATGTGGATGTTAATAACATCCAAGAAGCTTTGAAAAACCCTAATTATTCGAAAGTGTGTGAATTTAGTACGCCTTGTATAAATAACTGCTCAATGCCATTGTATCCTGTAATTGGGGCTTTGAGGATGTGTAAATTGTGTTTAACACGTGATTGATTGTTTTAGTATACCTTTGATGCCATGGGGATTAGTATATGAATTGCCTTATGCTTTTGACGACTATCAGATAATGTGGGGAGACTCGATGGAACAAAGAATTGAATACTGAACTGAATTGGAAACTGTAAACTATGAACTGTTGAATGAATTGAGAACACCTGTATTATGTTAGAAATGGACTGCGTCAGTGTTATTGCACTTTACAATCAATGCTATGGGGATATGTGAACTATGTACATTGTATGGTCGATTGTTTCGTTGTTATCTTGTTGACTCGGGAATCAGTGTCTGGATCCACTTTAAATTCCTGAAGACGTTTGATTGACCTTGATTAACTGTGATGAACTCCCGAACTAAATACCGAATCGGACTGTGAGTTGCGGAACTATTGAAGAATGAATTGAACTTTTGCGACAAGGAAATGGACCAAACTCCTATGGTAAGGTTAGTTGGCATTTGAAATAAAAATGTTGGCGACCTATTGTGAAGAAAGAAATTGTTGAATTTGTGCCTAAATGTTTTCGTCGCCAACAAGTCAAAGTTTAACAACGGATATTGGCAGAACTACTACAATCTCTCTCTATTTCGGAATGGAAATAGGGATATGTGACTACGAATTTCATTGTGGGGCTACCTTGAGCACTCAAGGTGTAAATCCCATTTGGGTTGTTGTATGAGAAATTACTTAATTTGCTCGTTTCCTCCCTGTGACATTTTCGTATGATGCTTGTAGACTAGCCACTGTTTACATCAATAAGGTTGCTTGTTTGTATAGGGTCCCAGTGTCTATTGTTTAGACAGAAATCCGGAAATGTGTTTGAATTCTGACAAGCCTTCAAGAGGCAATGGGAACTGAATTGTGAGTCAGCACTGTTTTCCATCCGCAAATTGATGTATAATCAGAAAGAACTTTTCAGATTTTGAGAGGAATGCTCTGAATATATGTGTTAGATTTTTCAAGGAAGTTCGACAGATCTATCCGTCATTGGCAGACTTTGCTTACAATAACAGCTCACACTCTAGTTTCAGTTTGGCACCATACAAGCCTTGTATGGAGAAAAGGGCAAGTCTTTGACTAATTGAGAACAGAGTGTTGCTTGATTTTGAGGCAAAGAAAATAACTATCGAAAGGGATTGGGACTGTTGAATGAAAGGTATTCCGAATTGTCCTCGACTAAAGGTAAATTAAGTTTGGAGGACCAAACTTCCTAAAGGGGGGAAGACTGTGATACCCCTGTTCCGTAATATGTTAATTGGTCCTTAGTATCAGTATAATTATGTGTTTAGTATGATTTTGTGTGCCATTATGTGAAAATATGCGACTTTGAACTTCTATCTGTTCACCGTAGAAATACCTGTTTGAATAATCTGCTTTCGAAATTAAATTGCAGGCCATATCAGCCACAGAACCCAAAATTGATTACGCATTGTGATTAGCGTAATTTTTAGAGCCTACGGTGAAATTTAATTAAAAAATTGATTCGGACCAGATTAAGTTGATTTAATTGAGAAATTAGTGCCCAATTACTTTATTACTATTATATTTGAATTAGTGGGGTTTGCTGTATTTGGGCATTACACCCTCTATTCTCTCTTCCTTACTTCATTTGGCTGATTTTGGGACTCAAAATAGGGAGGGTCGCCTTAGAGAGAAAGGAGAGAATTGTGTAATTTTTGGCTCAAGCTTGGGAATTTGAAGATTTAGCTCTAGATTTGACCATAAATTTGAAGAATTGAGCCTCTAGGTAAGCCTTGATTTTTGAATTCATGAGTTTAATGTGTAATCTTGTGTGTTCAAGGTTTGTTTGTGATCAAGAGCATGATTTGAGTTGGTTTTGTTGAAATTGAGGCTTGATATGTGCATGCATGTAAAGAATACCTATGGAATCACAAAATCTAGCATGTAAATTGTAAATTATGAAAGATTGAAAGTTTAATCCTACATGCAAGCATGTTTTTGTTGAGTTTCATGGGAATGAGCACTAATTGCATCATTTGAAGGGGAAATGAAAGTCAAAATGGGCATACATGTTGATTATTTAAAATGGGAACCTTGAATGCATAAGTTTGAGTTAATTTGGGGCATGCATGTGATTAATTTATGAAATTGAGCTCCAATGTCTTGTAATTTGGTGTTGGTACCATGATAGTACATGTATATATGATGTTTGGGCCATAGCATGCAGGACATGTTGGTTGAAAGTTGAATTGAAGTTCAAGAACACAACCTGGGAAAACCCAAAAATTTGATGTTCGCTCGAGCGGGGACACCACCGCTCGAGCGTGAATTTCGTGCTCCCATCATTTTTGCAGAGTTGGATGTCCGCTCGAGCGGGGTATTTCACGCTCGAGCGGGGGAGTTTTGTAGACAGGCCTTCCGCTCAAGCGGCCTAGTTCCTGCTCGATCGTGATTTTGATGCAACCAGTACTTTTACAGGCCTATTGGGTCCGCTCGAGCGGGGAATTCCACACTCGAGCGGGGACCCTATTTTCTGAAATTTTGTATGCTCATTCTGTGTTTCGTTTTCCGTTCTCTTTCACTTGCAAGCACTCTTAGGCATGCATTAAGCATTGTAAATTAGTTAAAGAGATAAGAATGAAGCCTAAAGAGGAATATGTGAATTAAGGAACGGATTGAATTGTTAGTGACCCTTTTATGTTCATGAAATGTGTAGGGTCGAGCTCCAGGGCATCCACAAGCCGATCACTGTGAGTAATGTCTGACATATGTTATTGTCTAATTGCTACTTCTATGTAAGTTTGTAAGGTTCATTAATTTGAATGGCGAACACAGTTTGATATGAAAGGCCTATGAGCCAGTTTGATATGAAAGGCCTATGAGCCAGTTTGATATGAAAGGCCTATGAGCCAATTTGAAATGAAAGGCCAATGAGCCAGTTTGAAATGGAAGGCCTATGAGCCAATTTGATATTAAAGTTTGAAAGGGCCTAAAAGCCAGTTTGACATGAACGGATGAATGGACCTAAGGTCATTTTGACATGAATGAGTGGGCCGAAGGCCATTTTGACAGAAATGAACGGGCTGAAGGCCGGTTTGACATAAATGAATGGGCCGAAGGCCGTTTTGACATGAATAGAAATCTGAAGGGGCCAAGGGCCAAAATGTTTGAAACTACAGTCACTTGATTTAAATTTCGTATAGTTATATATATATATATATATCTGTTAAATAGAAATATGGATTAGGCCCAAGGCCATTTGGAACATGTTGTTCTACATTGTTATGTAATTTCTGTATTGGATATTATTCACTGGGCTATTGCTCACGCTCATTCATGTGTTTGTAGGTGAGCCCAGAGAAGTCCAGGCCCAGCCCCAGTGAAGTCTATGTGGAACAACAGAGATTTTGGAAAGTCAGCCCTTGTGTCTCACGCACGAGACCCGCCTTCGCCTTTTTGTCATTTTGTTTTATGTTGTCATGTTGGCGAAGTTTTTGTATATGTCTGCTTATAGTTTTTATGGGTTGACTTAGTTTTGGATGATCCTGTCTGTACAGAATTTATGTCATTATGTTTCTGTTGTGAGTTATTAACGTACATATGTATGGTTTGTTTTGATGTGCCATGTAAGCACAGCTCTATGGACAAAGTTTTAAATTTTGCTTCCCTTTGGCCCCCTTTACTCTGATGAGTTAAGTCTGTTTTAGTTTGAGGCCATAGGTAATCTTAGGATTACTGGCCGGTCATGTCCTTAACCTATGGGGGCGGGTTCGGGTCGTGACACTAATCTTTGAGCCGTCCTTCAAGTTGGTGACTTCATTCAGGTGGGGGATCTGCAGTCTGCTATGGCTCTCTTGGTTGTGTTGATCTGTTATGCTTTTTTTTTCTTGTTTTGTTTGTTGGTTTCTCACCAACTGGAGCTTGGAGCTTAAATTAGCTCCAAGCTCCTCTTTATTGATATTCTGTATCTTTTTTACATGTTTTCATCAATAAAGATTTCCTTTGCCGATCAAAAAAAAAAAACATACACTTCAAGACCATAAATAAATTCTAGATAGTATGCGTTGAAAGATCTGATCAAATACATGACACAATTAGGTAATCAGATATCTTATTTTGGAAAATATTTCTTTCAAACTAATTTTTTGTTTGGTCAAATTCGTACTAATAACTTCTCAGTAGTAGGCGTTGAAAGATCTGACCAACTACATGGCACAATTAGGTGATCGAAATTATATTAGAAAAATATTATTACATGTTCCGGATTAAATTTTTCTCTGGTCAAATTCATACTAATAACTTCTCGATAGTTTGAATAAGATCGTATTTCATAAAATAAAAATGGGTAGTTGAAAACTAAGATTAAGCTCTAAAAATTAAAATAAAATATTTGATATGTATAAAATTAAATTTAAAATTATTATTTTCAAATTGTATCTTTAATTTTCATATTATGATGGCAGTAATGGAGGTGGTGATAGAGATGGCAGCGGCTTTGTCACCAATGACAATAATGGCAGAAATAGAGGGATCATGATTGTCCTAATGGTGAAAGGGTTTGTTATGAAAGTAATGGTGATATAATGATGATGGTAATTGTTGTAGTTATGATAACAGTAAAATCATTGTGGAAGTGAAGCGTTTTACTAGTTGTTGTAGTGATAGTGGAGAGGTGGTGGTAATGATCGCAATAATTATGGTAGTGGTGAAATGATGATAGCATCTATAGTAACGATAACAATAGTGATGGTGGTGGTTCAGGGATAGTGGCAGTAACAGAAGCTGCAGGGTTGGTGTGGTTGTGGTAGGTAGTAGTGGTGGTGGTGGTGGTGGTGGTGAGATTATAATGATGTATATCAATATATATGTATAAGTATTATAAATTCAATCACAGCATTAAGTAAGTTTTCTTATCAATTAAATTTTTCTTAATATTTAAACTAAAACAATTTAAATTTCTAAGATGTACTAATTCTGATTATCAATTAAACTTAATTAATTTTCACTTAATTTAATCAATTTTAAATACTAAATAAAACTATCAAACACCATCTAAATCAATATCAAATACTATTTTGTTAATTAAAATTTTGTGTATGTTTTTCCTTGACTAGGTAGATTGACTGATTGGGCATCTTCTTCAGTGTAATTGTTGTTGTTATTATTATTGTTGTTGTTGTTGTTGAATTGAATTTTTTTAAATTAATCACCAAATTTGAAAGTGCGGTTGAACTTAATCATTCCATTTTGTGGCAACAAAGTCTTATCTGACTGCTTAGTCATGAAATGTATTTTGCCATTTTGCTAAACTAGCAGTGTACCAGTGCACGGGAATTTCTGTTTTAAAAAAAAATATAAACTTTTTTTCCATTTATCTAAAATACATTTAATTTAATGTTTTTATGCAATAGTAATATTTACGATTCATTTTTTATGTTCTAGACTCTGAAACGAAAAGTGTAAGTGTCATTGTCATTTTGTTTTAATTATAAAAAATAATATACAAGTGCAGTTTTTAAATTTATTTTGTAGATTCAGTAATGTATAAGTGATATGATTAGTTGATGAATAGAAAAAATATGAGAGGAATTGGATCTAATTTTTAGACTTAAATAACAATGTTCATCAGACTATGATATTTTTTTAACTTTATAAATAAAAATTAAAAATAATATTTGAGCATGTTGTTTGATAATAATAAAAGTAAATTTAATCATTAATATATTTTTGGGTAAATTATTAATAAGTTCTAATATTTGATTTAATTCCCATCAAATCATATTAAAAATAAATCCTAATAAAATCATCGTTACAAATTTTTGGTTATGCCATTTGGGGTTACAAATGCACCTACAATTTTATGGACCTTATGAACCAAATTTTTAAATCCTACCTTGACGAATTTGTAGTTGTTTTTATTGATGATATCTTAATTTATTTGAGAAGTAGAGAAGAACATGAACAACATTTGAGAATAGTTTTGCAAACAGTTAGGGAGAAGAAATTATACGGTAAATTGAATAAATGTAAATTTTGGTTGGATGAAGCTGTCTTTCTAGGACAAGTGATTAACAGGGATGTAATTTCAGTAGACTCGCAAAAGATCAAGGCAATTATGAACTGGCCTACATCGATTTAATGTAACAAGTCCAAGCTTCATGGGGTTAGCTGGATATTATAGAAGGTTTGTGAAAGACTTCTCCAATATAGCTGTACCACTAACACAACTTATTTGAAAGGGACAACCGTTTGAATGGACCGATGAAAGGAAGTCTGCATTTCATGAACTGAAAACAAGGCTGACTACAGCACTAGTTTTAACCCTATGCTCAGGTACAAAGAATTTTTTGATTTATAGTGATGCTTTGTATAAAGGTTTGGGTTGTGTATTGATGTAGAATGGAAGAGTTATAGCCTATGCTTCTCGACGATTGAAGTCTCATTAGAAGAATTACCCAACTCACGACTTGGAATTGGCTACTCTTGTGTTTGCTTTGAAGATTTGGCGCCGCTATCTGTATGGAGCAAAGTGTGAAGTCTACACCGTCCACAAGAGTCTAAAGTACTTTTTCACTCAAAAGGAACTGAATATGTGACAGAGAAGGTGGTTAGAATTGATTAAAGACTACGATCTCCAGATTCAATATCATCCAGGTAAAGCTAACACTATAGCCGATGCTTTGAGTAGGAAGTCAATGAAGAATTTGGCGTGTTTAATCACTGAATAGAGGGAGTTACTAAAACATTTAGAGGGATCCGAGATTGAAGTGGTGTTTCGCGAACATAGAGGAATGATAGTTGCCATTTCAGCTCAACTGGCAATCATTGATGGGATTAAACAGAAGCAAAGGAAGGATG
The DNA here is from genome assembly GCA_025200525.1 of Camellia lanceoleosa. Taxonomy (NCBI): domain Eukaryota; kingdom Viridiplantae; phylum Streptophyta; class Magnoliopsida; order Ericales; family Theaceae; genus Camellia; species Camellia lanceoleosa. The sequence continues at coordinate 77,800,685 of CM045769.1, forward strand.
AGTTCCTCAAGAAAGTGATTGATGAATTTGAATCGAATCTAAAACCGAGGTTCAGTGTTGAGAATGAAGTGTTAAAGTTTCAAGGAAGAATGTGCGTTCCGAATAATTCTAATTTGAAAAAGAGAATTTTGGAAGAGGCTCACAAGTCAAAGTTTGCAATGCATCTAGGTAACAATAAAATGTATCGGGATTTGAAACAAAGTTTTTAGTGGCCTAATATGAAAAAGGAAGTTGCAGTGTATGTATCTAAATGCCTAAAATGTCAGCAAGTCAAAACCGAACATGAAAAAATAGTAGGGCTACTTCAACCTCTCCTTATTCCGGAGTGGAAGTGGGAGCACATAATAACCATGGACTTCATTACTGGTCCGCCTTGGACACCAAGCGGTATGAACTCTATCTGGGTTATTGTGGATAGCTTAACTAAATCTGCACATTTTCTACCTGTAAGGACTAGTTATGATGCATATAGATTGGTTACAATTTACATTGATGAAATTATTCGTTTACATGGAGTACCGGTATTCATTGTTTCGGATAGAGATCCAAAATTTGTGTCTAGATTCTGGAAACGTCTTCAAAGAGAAATAGGAACATAATTGAGGTTTAGTACTGCATTCTATCTGCAAATTGATGGGCAATCTGAAAGAACTATTAAGACTTTAGAGGATATGCTCCGAATGTGTGCTTTATATTTTCAGGAAAGTTGGGAAACCTACTTGCCGTTAGCGGAATTTGCGTACAACAACAGTTTCCATTCTAGTGTTGGCATAGCACCATATGAAGCCTTGTATGGCAGAAAATGTAGATCTTCGATTTGTTGGACCGAAGTTGGGGATAGGGTCGTGCTTGGACCTGAAATTGTGCAAACAACTACTCAGAAGATTAAAGTCTCTCAACAAAGGCTCAAAACAAAATGAAGCTGACAAAAGAGTTATGCGGATCATAGAAGAAGGGCTCTTAAGTATGAAGCTGGTGATCATGTGTTCATTCGTGTGATTCCGATGAAGGGTCAGTCAAGGTTTGGCAAGAAAAGCAAGTTGTCATCCCGATATATTGGACCATTTCAGATTTTGGAAAGGCTTGGTCCGATTGCGTACTGAGTTGCTTTACCACCGGGAATAGAACAAATGCACAATGTGTTTCATGTGATGTTAAGGGGCTATCTTTGAGATCCATTCTATGTTATTGATTATCACCAAATAGCTCTTCACGATAATATGGAGTATAAAGAGAAACCAATTCAAATTATTGACCAACATGTGAAACGGTTGCATAATAAAGTAATCCCCATGGTTAAAATAGAATGGTAGGAACACTATGGCACGTAAGTGACTTGGAAGAAAGAAGACGAAATAACACAACTGTACCCCGAGTTATTTCCAACTCAAGGTAACACAAGTTTGGAAGACCAAACTTCTTAAAGGGGAGAAGACTGTGACAAACCTATCACATATTATGTCTTTAATCCTTTAATTTTGCATGTGCTAATGTGCTTAGTGTGAATTTGAATGCTAATTATATGTTTAACGTGATTTTTGGATTCAAATCTATTAATTGTAGGAATATCTATTGAGATTTCTATCGTAATATGAAATTGAAGGCCTTAATGGTATCAGAAATTGAAATTGGTTAGTTTATTGGCAATGGCATAATTTTTAGAGCCTAACGAGAAGCTTGATAAAAATTTGATTCAAATTAAATTAATTAGATTAAACTAATTATAATTAAGTGTGATTAATATATGCTTAAACCTAATTAACACCCTAATCTAATTACATGTATATATATGGTTAAGTGAAGTGAATTTGCTCATTTTGAGCTCAAATTTCTAAGGAGAAGAATCCTAAAGATAGAGTGAAAGTAATTTAAAGAGAGAGATAAGGCTTAACTCTTGAAGATTTGGCTTGGAGATTGTGGACTTGTGAGGAAGAACTCAAGAATTGGCTAAAGAAAGCTTGGTTCAAGACCTTAGGTGAGTGATCAGCTCACAATTTATGAATTAGAGTTATCAAATGTGTGAATTTAAGGAGATAATGTGTGATAACCCTATTCTGTGTTATGCTAATTGATCTTAATTATGATTGTGATTATGTGTTAATGTGATTTTGAGTGTCATTTATATAATTATATGTGGTCTTGAATTTCTATATGTTCATCGTAGGAAAATTTGTTTGAATTTTTGCTTAAGAATTTTAATTGAAGGCCTTATCAGCCACAGAAATCGAAATTGACCATGCTATTGTGGTTAGCATAATTTTTAGAGCCTACAGTGAAATTTAATTAGAAATTGATTCGGATCAAAATAATTAGATTCAAAATGATTAATTTGGGATTAATTACTTAGACTTAATCAATATGATTAAGCAAGCCTATAAATAGGCCAATATGCACTTAAGTTCCTCATTGTTAAACTCAAAATCTGAAGTGTACTCTAAAGAGAGAGAGAGAGAGAGAGAGAGTGACGGCTCTAGAGAGAGAGAGAAGGGCTCAAATTATGAACTTCGGCTCAAGGCTTGATAATTGGAAGCTAAACTCAAAGAACTAGAGAATTTAGGTGATTAGAGCTCCTAGGTGAGTAATTGAACATTGACTCATAAGTTTGAGGTTGTAATTTTGTGAATTCAAAGTTAGATGACAATTGAGAACATAATTTGAGATGATTATGATGAATTTGAAGTCTATATGCACATGCATGTATAGAATGGTCATGATCTTACATACTTAAGCATGAATCATGTTGAACATGAAGAATTGAGCACCAATCTCCACATGCATGCATAATTTTCATGAGTTTCATAATTATAAGTATCATTTGTATCATTTAAAATAGAGATGAAGTCAAGAATTGACATGCATGCATGATAGATAAGGATATGGGATTTGTATGAAGTTGAGTACATGGGTTTTGGAAATTATGAAAAGAATTCAAGATAATTCATGAGGTGGACCATGATTTTGGTCAATTGGTTCCAAATTACTCATGTTCTTATGTTGTATAATGTCCTTCCATGCTTTTGTTTCAAAAACATGAGTTTTGAACATTTGAACATCAAGTTTGAGCTTCAGGAAGAATTCTGGAAATTCCAGAATTTGGCATGTCCGCTCAAGCGGGAATAACGCCGCTCGAGCATGAAATATTAGTTCCCAGAAGTTTTGCAGACATTGATGTCTGCTCGAGCGGGGAAAAGTTGCGCTCGAGCGCCCAGCCACATGTTTTGACTCTCAACTCGAGCATCTAAAGTCACACTCGAGCGTAAAAATGATGTAACCAGTACTTTTGCAGACCAAAGGGGTCCGCTCGAGCGGGGAGCCTTGTCTCTGAAATTTTGAAAGGATGTTTGGTGTTTCATTTTCCGTTCTCTTTCATTTCTAAGCACTCTTAGGCATGCAGTGAGCATTGTGAATGTATTAAAAAGATAAGAAAGATGCCTAAGAGAAGAGAATAAATTAAGAGCGGATTGAATTGTTTGTGACCCAATATGTGTCATGATTTATGTAGGGTCGAGCACAAGGACAAATCCAACGATAGAACACTGTGAGTAATATCTTAGTAAAGATATTTTAAAGTATGTTATTTGGCCAATTACTTACTTCTATTTGAGTTCATAAGTTTGTTTGAATTGTGGACAAATATTCGTTATACCATACGATTGGGCCAAAGGCCGTTTGTCATAATAGATTGAGCCAAAGGTCGTCGGACATGAATGATTGGGCCAAAGACCGTTGGATATGAATGATTGGGCCAAAGGCCGTCGGACATGAATGATTGGGCCAAAGGCCGTTGGATATGAATGATTAGGCCAAAGACCGTCGGATACGAATGATTTGGCCAGAGGCCGTTTGACATGAATGAATTGGGCCCGAGGCCGTTTGTTAAGGATGAATTGGGCCAGAGGCCGTTGGATATGCTCGGGCTTGAAGCCGTCTAATGTACTAGATAAAACCATAAATGGGCCCAAGGCCGTCTGATATATGTATATCTGTTTCAAACTTCATTCATGTATCTTCTTTATTTGATATTATTCACTGGGCTTTCGTTCACTCTCATTCATGTGTATGTAGATGAGCCAAGAGATGTTCAAAGCCAGTCTCGGTGAAGTATGTGAGAAACAGTCAAAGTTTTGAGAAGTTGGCCCTAACGTCTCACGCACAAAACTTGTTTTACCCTTTTGTTCTTTTGTTATGTCTTTGCTATGTGGGTGAAAACGTTGGTTTACTTTTGTGTATAAGTTTTGTTTGGCTAACTGTATGACTGAAAGTTCCTGGATATAGATTAACTCTATGGGTATGTGTGAGTTATTACGAAATATTTTTGAAATGATTTCACTATATCATGTAAACATAGCTCTATGGACAATCTGTACATTTGCTTCCGTTTTGGCCCCTCAACTCTGATGAAATATGTTTTATTTGGCTTTAGGCCATAGGTAATCCCTTGATTACTGGCCGGTTATGACCTTAATCCATAGGGGCGGGTACGGGTCATGACATAATGAGTACACAAGGAATGAGCTTAGAATGAAGAAATTGGAACTAATTCACATATGCATGCATGATTTTGAAGTGTCTCATCCTTTTTAAGCATGGTTCATGTTATCTATGTTTGAATGGAGGATTATATCATACATGCATCTATGAATTATGTTTTTTTGGAACTCAATTTCATATTTTTGAAGGTTTGAAAAGGAATTTGAAGTTTAATCATACATGCATGAAGATTTGAATTTCAATGTGAAGAATTCACAGAGCTTTGAGCTGTTAACCTCAATTGAATGTATTTTTATGTCTTTGAAAGAGTTTTCACGAGTTTGTGAAGTTGTATACAAGCCATGCAAGATTTTGATTTGAAAACGCATGTTTTGAAGTTCAATTCAGTCTGGAAATTTCTAGAATTTTGTGTCACCACTTGAACGAACAATCTATCTCTCGAGTACACATTTCATGCATCCAGTATTTTTGTAGACATTTGTAGTTGGCTCGAGTGAACAAGTCATCGCTTGAGCGACCGCCTTTTATTTTGCACCTTGGCTCGAGCAAATATCGAGCCTAGATTTGGACCATCTAGCACTATTGTAGACCTAGTGGTTTGCTCGTGTGACCAATGTTGTGCTTAAGTGAACTGTCCTATTTTAACACATTTTGAAAAGGCATGTTACCCCCATTTTGGCATTCTCATTCCCTTCTGAGTATTCTTGGGCATATATTGTGCATTGCAAATGAATTAATGAGTTAGGATGAGACTTAAAGAATTAAATAAGTTAAAGAACAATCTGGTTAATTAATGTAATTCAATATGTGTGTGTTTATGAATTGTGTAGGATCATCCGCGAGGACGTGTCAGCAACCGATTCATTATGAGTAATATCTTAGTAAAAATATTTTCTTATTACTCTATTTTTTGAATGTCCTAATGTAGTAAATTTTTCGAATTCGTGATTTTGCAAATGTGAATGAGATCTATCTAATCAACATGATATCTATAAATGTAATTAATGTGACACGAATGTATATGATAGACATAAGGTCGTTCTGTATATCTGAATTGGACCCGAGGTCATTCCGTATATTTGACAACATGGACCCAAGGTCATTCTGAATATCTGATAAGTCTAATTATCTATTATGAATTGACTAGATGGTCATCATAAAGCTATAAATGATTGGACCCAAGGTCGTTCTGTTAAGATATGATTAATTATGTTCCGTACATCTGTTATATGTTGGACCCGAGGTCATTCTACCATCTATTGGACCCAAGGTTGTTCAATTATGAATTGTGTATGATATGAAAATGCTTATGCTACTTAATAGAACTCATTCACATAACCCCTTTACTCTGATATTACTTACTGGGCTTTCGTTTACTCCATTACATATATGTATATAGGTGAGCAGCGAGATGTCCAGTCCTAGTGAACTTGAGGTGGAATACCGAGTTTTGTGGAGTCAGCCAAGGATGCCTCACGCACGAGGCTTTTGTCTTTTTATTTTCTTTTGCTTCCTTTTGTTGGTTATGTTTGACCATGTCTATATATAAGTTATGGTTCTTGTATGACTATGATATTGAATGGTCTTGGACATATAATATCTTTTCATGTATGTATGGGTGTGAGTTATTAATATATAAGAAGTTTTTGTTCATGCCATTTATGCACAAGCTTATTGGACAAATTTTATATTTATGCTTCTGCTTCTGGCTCCATATGGTCAAATATAATTTGATTTCTGTCTGAGGCCGTTGGTAGTCTCATGATTACTGGCCGGTTATGATTCAAACCTCTAGGGGCAGATTCGGTTCATGATAAAAAGAGAAAGGTGAAAAAAAAAAAAAAGATGGTGGCTATTGGACATAGAAGTTGGGCGAGAGAAAGGATTTGTTAGGATGAAAAAGACTGGCTTCTGATGATATACAAAAGGAAATAAGAGAACAAAATAAAGGTACTTTAGATATTTTACAAAAATTGTATACAAATGCTCCTTATTAGAATTTTTATTTGATAGAACTAATAGAAAAAAAAAAATTCTAACTACTTTCCCATACAACAATAAAATTACTAGAATGGTTAATTGAGATATATTTATGACATCATTAAAAATTATTAATTGACTTAATAATTAATTAATAAAAGGAGTCATTTAATGCAATTAAATATTTGAAAAAACAAGATGAAATTTTCAAAACCACAAAGAATAATTCATATTTTAAACAAAATTCTAAAAGTGTATTGGTAATTACCTAATGTGGGAGCCGAATTTCATTGGATTAATAAGGACGAATGGACGAGTCCAGTTCGGGACATAATCTTTATTCGGCATTGATCCTAGTCAATTGAAGAGCCGAATAAAATAATCGGCTTTCCAATCAGTAGAGCAAAGGCCGAGTAAAAGTACAGGATCATCAGTCAGAGAAAGGTATGTGAGAACCACTACGCTTAACTTAAAATACAAGTAATTAAGAGTGTAGAGACTGACTTGCCCGTCGGAGTGCTAACTCCGGCAGCCCCGACCGGAGTGTTTATTACTTTTCAGGTGACTAGCTGAGGATCACAAGCGTCCCCCAGGATCAGAAGAGTATTTCCAAACCACTTCCCCACAATTGGTGCCGTCTGTGGGAATACTCAAGCACATCCATGGCGGGCGTGACGGAAGATCCTCTGTCAGTCACTGTTGACCCTACACCGCAAGATGAAACCACTCCAAGCAATATGCTTGGGCCAGAGAATATTACCGCAAGAAGGGCCTTGAACTTTGGTTCACCCTCGACATCAGCACAAGAGGCAATGCAAGCGATTATGGAGCAAGCAAAGCAAAACGAACAAAGGTTGGAGAACATGATCGCTGAGAATGAACGTCTCCGTCAGGATTTGGCCTTGGAAGTAGCGAAGTCCAAACAAGCTGTACGGCAAGATCCGGAACGACCTCTAAGGGCAGGTGGTCAACGACCTCAAGCCCGACATCAAGATACTGACAGTGACTCTGACTCATTATCTCCAGAGCCCAAAAAGAGGGGTCGACTCGAAGCTACCAGTTCTTCTAAAGAGAGTGTACGTATAAGGCATAAGCGAAGAAGAAACAATTCAGACGAAGAAGACCAGCATGATCCCATTGTACGACAGATCGCAAGGGCGGTCCTGCCCAAAAAGTTCAAAGCTCCATCGTTCACTCTCTATGATGGAAAATCAGACCCCACCGATCACATCTGTCACTACAAGCAAGCCATGACATTGCATGCAGACGACGAGGCTCTCATGTGCCAAATATTTCCTAGCAGTTTGGGACCATTGGCTGTCAGGTAGTATTATAAACTGAAGCTGGCTTCGATCAAGAGCTTCCATCAATTACAGAAATCCTTTAGGGCCAGATTCATCACCAACGAGGTCCAGCCGAAACAAGCCGACTGTCTCTGGGCAATGCAGATCCAGCCAGGAGAAACACTAAGAGGGTATTCGGCACACTACTGGGAGTGCTCTAATCTTGTTGATGACGCTTGCAACGACTCCATGGCCATCACCGCCTTCAAAATGGGTTTGCATCCTGACAGTGCTCTCCGTAGCTCCTTGACTAGAAGACCCCCCAAAGCAGTCTGGTCGTTGATGAAGAAGGTTGAGGAATACTGCAAAGTAGAGGATGACACCTTGCGGGTTAAAGCCAGAAACGTGGCCAACAAGATGGCCCCTTCTGAAATTGCTCAGCCGATAAGTTCTGTACCACCTCAGAGCCCCGAACTGCGGCATCGGGCTAAACGGGACAAGAGACGGGATTCTCGCCGATCGAGCGACCAATGCCCCCACTGAGCAAGTGAACAACTGCAAGTCGATGGCAGACGCACAAGGCGCACCGACAAGAAATACATAGAGTTGTCAGAGCCGATCAGCGCGGTTATGTCCAAAGTCCAACACCTTCCATTCTTCAAATGGCCGTCCAAAATGGTGGGACCTCCCGAAACGAGAAGACGAGATAGGCGGTGCGACTATCACAAGGATTACGGCCATGATACTGAGAGTTGTTACGCATTGAAGGATCACCTGGAGGAATTGGTACAAGATAGTCGGCTACAACAATACATCCGAAAAGGCATCTCAACCAAAGCAATAGCCTTAAGACATGATTCCCCTCCACTTGGCGTGATCCACATGATATAAGCATGCCAATGTCATCCGCGGTGCATACAATTCAGTCGAATCCCGACCCTCAAATCAACTCACTCCGGCTAAACGGCCCTACGAAGCTGCGAGCATTGCTTTTGATGATTCAGATTTGGCCGGAGTGACACTTCCCCACATCGATCCCTTGGTGATCAAGTTACGCATAAACCGATTCACCGTTGAGCGCATACTCATTGATCTAGGGAGCACATCGAAAGTTATGTATTACAAGACATTCACCAAACTCAGCTTCTCTGAATCGAATCTCTCTCCGGCTCTTTATCCACTATTCGGCTTCAATGCCAATCCAGAATACTTGTTGGGGAAAATTACACTACCCATCCGAAAGGGCTCCCGGATAGTGGATGTGGAATTCTTGGTCGTCAAGCTGCCATCGCCGTATAATCTCATCATGGGGCGAACTTGGTTACACACTATGCAGGCCATGCCAAGCACCTATCATCAGCTGCTACGCTTCTCGACAGAACGCGGCATTGAGCAAATTCGTGGCTCCCAAAAGTCAGCACAAGCATGCTATCTCCTTGCTAGAAAGACGCCAAAGGAGTTGCAAGTGAATTCTATTGTGGTGCCAGATCAGGAGAGCCTCGACGATGTTGGGCGGCTCCCAAGTGAAAAGGCCACGGAAGCCCTAGATCGAGTTAAAATCAACGGAAACCCAGACAGGTTCTTCATGATCGCCGCCACCCTGAATCAAGCCGACAGGCAGCATCTAATTTCCTTCCTGCTCAGCAACCTTGATGTCTTTGCGTGGACTCCATACGAGATGCCGAGTATAGATCCGTCTGTCTCGCAACACCGTTTGAATGTTGACCCTAAATGCAAGTCGATCATTCAAAAAAGTCAACTGTCAGCCGCAAAACACACTGCCGCCGTTGTTGAGGAGGTTGACAGGTTGCTTGACGCCGGGGCAATCAGGGAAGTGACCTACCCTACATGGCTCTCTAATACTGTGGTTGTGAAGAAGAAAAATAGGACTTGGCGAGTGTGCATTGATTTTACGGACCTATATAAAGCCTGCCCCAAAGATTGTTTCCCCTACCCAGAATTGACCAACTTGTAGATACAATGGCACGCCATCAGCGTATGAGCTTCCTCGATGCTTACAGAGGCTACCATCAAATCGCCATGCATCCAGAGGACCAAGACAAAACAGCATTCCTCACCCCAAGAGGAACCTACTGCTATAAGGTTATGCCTTTTGAAATTTGAAGAATCTTGGGCAACTTACCAAAGGCAGTTCTTGCCATGTTCAAGGAGCAACTCAGCCAGACTATGGAAGTATACATTGATGATATGGTAGTCAAGTCCAAAGAAGAGCAAACTCATCTAGCCGATCTGGAAGAGACATTCGGCATTTTACGCAAATACAAAATGAAGCTGAACACTTCAAAATGTGCATTTAGGATCAGCTCTGGCAAATTCTTGGGTTACATTGTTGACCACCGAGGAATCGAAGCCAACCTGAGGCAAATCACAGCAATCTTGGAGCTCGGCTCCCCTCGTTCAGTGAAAGAGGTTCAAAAGTTGATGAGGATGGCCGCCGCACTCAACAGGTTCATCAGTCGGTCCACAGATCGTTGCCGACAATTCTTTCATACACTACGGCAGGGCAAGGCTTTTAAATGGTCCGTCGAGTGCAAAGCTGCTTTCAACGGCCTCAAGACCTACCTCCGATCAGTTCCACTGTTGACAACACCTTCAGCAGGGCGACCCACTCATTTTGTATCTGACAGTTTCCAGCGGGGCCGTCAGTGCCATACTGATAAAGAAAGAGCTGGGGTAGTAGCGACCAGTGTATTATTTGAGCAAGGCAATGGTTGACGCCAAAACATGCTACCTTCCACTGGAAAAACTCATCCTAGCCCTAGTCATGGTGGCAAGAAAACTGATGCATTACTTCCAGGGGCATAGCATCGGGGTGCTAACAGATTATCCCCTCCGATCAGTACTACGTAGTGCAGAAGCATCAGGACATGCTTCAAAGTAGGCTCTTGAACTCGGCCAGTACGATATTCAGTTTCTACCTAGAATCTCAATCAAGGGATAGGTGCTTGCCGACTTTGTTGCCGAATTCACTGGGGTCTTGCCGACTTCAAGTCTGATGAAATTCAACCGAAGCCGAACTGGAGAATTTATGTTGGGGACATTTGGCAGTTGTACTGTGATGGATCATCCAATCAGCGGGGCAGTGGAGCCGGAGTAGTAATCATGGCTCCCGACAGCGCAATAATTGAGTTGGCCGTCAAGCTCGGCTTTGAAGCTTCAAAAAACGAAGCCAAATACGAAGCCCTTCTAACCGATTTGCGGAATGCACATCTTCTGGGTGCTCGACGTTTGCTTGTATTTTGCGATTCAAAACTGGTGATCAATCAGCTAAAGGGGGAGTACGCGGCAAGAAATGACCGTATGGCAGCTTACATGAAAACGGCTAACTCCTTGCTGGCAAAATTTGACCATCATGAATTGAATCAGATAACACGTGGTCAGAACACACATGCAGATGCCCTGGCTTGCCTAGCCTCCACCATTAACTCAGAGATTAAACAGACCATTGAAGTGGGTTTCATCTCAGAGTCGAGCATTGGCCCTTTGGAGGAAGTCCAGGTCAACGTCATAGAATCTAGACCGAGTTGGATGGATCCCATTGCTGCATTCCTATCTTCCGAACAGCTCCCAGAGGACAAGAAAGAAGTGCACAAGCTACGAAACAAAGCCCTGCGATACTACTCGGATCCGCAAGGAAAGCTTTATAAAAAATCCTTTTCTGGTCCATATTTGGAATGCGTGCATCCGGACAAAGTCGAAGAGCTTCTGACTAAAATAAATAAGGGCAGTTGTGGCACCCATTTTGGCGGGCGCTCTTTGGCTCATCGAGCCGTGACACAGGGGTATTACTGGACGACAATGAGAGCCGATGCCGAATGTTACATGAAAAAAGTGTGAATAGTGCCAGAAGTTCTCTCCTTTGACCCACCTACCTGCAGAAGAGCTCAGCTCCATAACCAGTCCTTGGTTGTTCGTCTAATGGGGACTTGACATCGTCGGACCACTGCATCGTGCCCCGAGTAACAAGCGATTCTTGATTGTCACAACATATTATTTTATAAAATGGGTAGAAGCGGAGGCACTAATGCACATCCGAGATACCGACGTGAAGTGTTTCGTTTGGCGAAATATCATAACATGATTCGGCATTCCAAGAGCACTTATCTCAGACAACGGCGCCCAGTTTGATTGTGGCATCTACCGAGAGTTGTGCAGCAAGTATGGTATCCGGCCTTACTTTTCCACGTCGGCTTATCCACAAAGCAATGGTCAAGCTGAAGCCTCTAACAAATCCATCTTGGACGGCATCAAGAAGAGTCTGGAGAAGGCTAAAGGCAAATGGGTCGAAGAATTGCTCAATGTATTGTGGACTTATCGAACTACGCCGAGGCGATCCACTGGAGAAACACCGTTTGCTTTATGCTTTGGAACCCAGGCGATCATACCCCTGGAGATCGGCCACCTAACCCTGAAATCACAAGTTTTTGATATAGGCTGAAACGACATGATGCTGGCTTTAGATTTGATTCTGGTCGAAGAATGAAGAGACCGTGCCCTTGCGTCCATGGCACGATACTAGCAACAGCTTGCTAAGTCGTATAACCAACGTGTTTAGCTACGCCGATACACACCAAGAGAGTTGGTCCTGAAGAAAGTACTTCCAACTGCCAGGAGTAGGGGCATAATTGGGACGGCCCCTATCAGGTCGATTCAATCGCAGGAGTAGGGGCATATCGGCTCAAAAACATGTTTGGAAGGAGTCTGCCACACCCTTGGAATTCAACGCACTTGCATAAATTCTATCATTGAACCCAACCTGTGGAGAATGATACTAATTTCGAACGGTTCACCATGTGCACATTCCACTCTTATAATAGAAAGATTCTTGTTTATTCATTGTGAAATCCAGTTCAAAAGTGTTCCGATAAAAGCCTCCGGATTCGGAGAGCGCTTTGTGGCTATCACGATTGGCCAAGTAAAGTCTCCGAATTCAGAGCCCCATCAGCGCATGACGCCTTTGGGCCGATAAAAACCTCCGGATTCGAAGCGCCCTTCGTGGATATCACGATTGGTGAAATAAAGTCTTCGGATTCAGAGCCCCATCGTCGCATGACGCCTTTGGGCCGATAAAAGCCTCCGGATTCGGAGCAGCCTTCGTGGATGTCACGATTGGCCAAATAGTCTCCAGATTCGGAGCCCCATCGGCGCATGATGCCTTTGGGCCGATAAAAGCCTCCAGATTCGGAGCGCCCTTCATGGATGTCATGATTAGCCAAATAAAGTCTCCGGATTCGGAGCCCCATCGGCCTATGACGCCTTTAGGCCGATAAAAGCCTCCGGATTCGGAGCGCCCTTCGTGGATATCACGATTGGCCAAATAAAGTCTCCGAATTCAGAGCCCCATTGGCACATGATGCCTTTGGGCCAATAAAAGCCTCCAGATTCGGAGCGCCCTTTGTGGATATCACGATTGGCCAAAAAAATTGTTCGAATTCAGAGCCCCATCGGCGCATGATGCCTTTGGGCCGATAAAAGCCTCCGGATTCAGAGCACCCTTCGTGGATATCATGATTGGCCAAAAAAAAAGTCTTTGGATTCGGAGCCCCATCGGCGCATGACGCCTTGGGGCCGAAAGCCTCCGGATTCGGAGCGCCCTTCGTGGATATCAAGATTGGCCAAATAAAGTCTCCGGATTCGGAGCCCCATTGGTGCATGACGCCTTTGGGCCGATAAAAGCCTCCGGATTCGAAGCGCCCTTAGTACTTGACACTTATAGGCCGAATAAGACTCTGAATTCGGATTGAGCCAGCAAAAACCGTTCACACATTAAAGCACATAAATATTCAAAATGAAATGCTTAGATAACTTGGGCCGGCGCAATCGCATAGACAAATCAAAACATGCAACCATTCCAAATGAGATGCCTAATTAAGCATGTAAAAATTCAAAATGAAACACAAACATCTAAAGTAAAACATTTTATTCAATTAGCCAATTATTACATAATCTTGCACGCAATCTGCGTTTGAGCATTACAATGTCTATTTTTGTCCGGCGTCTTCCTCATCGTCACTCTTCTCGACTTCGAAGGTGGAAAAGGAGAAGTGATCACGTTGGTATAGCGGCAACACCGAATCAACGCCCGCTGCTCAGAGAGCTTCCTCGGCTAGAAGTGCCTTGATCCAATCGTGCTTAAATCCACGATTTTCACATCGGCAAACTTCCTCGGCGAGCTTTTCCCTGGTCTTCTCTATCCCTACTTTCCGGCCTCCTTTTTCATAGGCCCTCCCCTTCGCAGACTCTATTGCAAACATGCTCGCCGTATCACGATCGGCAAGTACAGCACTGATAAGCCGCTGGGTCACCCTTTCTTCCACAATTGGGTTAGCTTGCCCGGCTGGTTGTGTCTGAGCGGCCTTGACCTTCCTTAGCTCTCGTTCAGCCACTTCCACGCGAGCTTCCAAGCTTCGAATGCGATCATCTTTCTTCTCTATTTCTCGTCGCGCAACACAAAGGCGCATGTCAATTTCATAGGTGGTGTACATCCCTTTCACCGCCCCATGAACGCCCTCTCGAAACACCTCGAAGTCAGGTCGACCAACCATCAACTACTGTACATTCGGCGGAAAAATCTGTCGTGCAAATTCGACCGCCACATTCGGGTCGTGGATGATGGAATTTACCTCTGTCATCGGTCTATTTCCAACAAAAACAGAAAAGCTCAATGGGCGTGGTGGTCCACTGGCCTCGCTTCGCGAACGAGGAGAGCTCCCCCGCTGGCGCTTCTCCTTCCTTGGTGACCTGCTTCGTCGACGCGGAGAATGGCACCTCCCGCACTCTGCAGATGCCCTACCTTCCATACGAGGAGGCTCGCCACCTCGATTCATTGATGAGTCCAGCTCCGCCAAAGTCCTGCCCTCTCCCTTACTGTTAAAGAAAAGTCTGGTTGACATTCACACTTTTTCGGCCACGGAGGACGAGCAGAGTCGAGTCGCTTTATGAAACTCAGTTAGAATCTCTCACCCCCTTTTTTAATCTCTCAAAAGTGCAGCCTACTCTCAAGGCGACATCATCAATGCGCACACTCTATGAACTAATGATATTCGGCCTTCGGAGTTCATACATTGGCTGGGGCAAGGGCAAATTTAGTAATCTGATTTGCCAAATACCTAAGCCCGATGCCGATCGATCAATGCGCGCACTCCGTGAACTAATGATATTCGGCCTTCGGAGTTCATACATTATCTGGGGCAAGGGCAGATTTATTAATCTGATCAGCCAAATACCTAAGCCCGATGCCGATCAATCAATGCGTGCACTCCATGAACTAATGATATTCGTCCTTCGGAGTTCATACTTGGCTGGGGTAAGGGTAGATTTATTAATCTGATCGGCTAAATACGTAAGCCCGATGCTGATTGATTTGTGCCGCAGCCACTCCATGAACTAAATGATATTCGGCTTTCGGAGTTCATACATTGGCTGGGGCAAGGGTAGATTTATTAATCTGATTGGCCAAATACCTAAGCTCGATGCCGATCGACTTGTGCCGCAGCTACTTCATGAACTAAATGATATTCGGCTTTCGGAGTTCATACATTGGCTGGGGCAAAGGCAGATTTATTAATCTGATCGGCCAAATACCTAAGCTCGATGCTGATCGACTTGTGCCGCAGCCACTCCATGAACTAATGATATTCAGCTTTCAAAGTTCATATATTGGCTGGGGTAAAGACAGATTTATTAATCCGATCGGCCAAATACCTAAGCCCGATGCCGATCGATTTGTGCCGCAGCCACTCCATGAACTAATGATATTCGGCTTTCGGATTTCATACATAGGCTAGGGCAAGGGCAGATTTATTAATTTGATCGGCCAAATACCTAAGCCCGATGCCGATCGATTTGTGCCACAACCACACCATGAACTAAATGATATTCGGCTTTCGGAGTTCATACATTGGCTGGGCAAGGGCAGATTTATTAAATCTGATCGGCCAAATACCTAAGCCCCATAAACTAATGATATTCGACAAGATCACATTTATCAATCTGATCACATTTATTAACCCTTAGTTATCTAATCGGCAAGTGTATTACGAGCGTTTGTCTCTGCGATGCACGAACAATAGTTTTACCCAAAATACCAAAAACAAAACAGTAATCTTCATCGATAACCACAATTAAATACAAGAAATAATGCAAGGCAAGGAAAATATTCATTCATAAATTGAATACAGCATAGTCATCATTTTATACATGAAGATTACCCCAAGCAAATAGATGTCTACTAAGAAAACAAAACATGTTTACAAAAACATACATTGAAATTGAAAATACCTAACAAAACTAAAATGTCTCCCAAATCAAGCCTCGGGATCAGACTCAAGCGACTCAACGTCCACTTGCTCGTATGGAATTAGCATGGCCAATGTAACTCCAGCGGCAGCAAGGGCTTTGAGCCAACCGTGTTTGAATCCTCGATTCTCGAATTTGGGGACTTTTTCTACATAGTTTTCAACGGCGGCACTCTTTCCAGCCTCGAACACCACGAAAGCCTCGGAGTCGGCTTTTTCCTTAGCCTTCTTCAACTCTTCCAATTCGGCCTCCAGCTTGGCAAGCGCCACCTTGGCTAACTTGAGCAATTCCTCGCTCGTGTTTGCCCTCTCCTCGGCGTCAGATCTAAGCTGGTCAGCAGTCCACGCCCTCTCCTTCTCAGCTTTGGCTCGTGCACTTTCCATTGTGGCTCTCGCTGCCTCGAACTCGGCCCTGCTCCTCTCACCCTGAACTTCTGACTTCAAGTGGCCAATTCGTTCAATGGCATCATGCTGACGAATGGGGGATGTACTCCACGGTTTAGAGGAAGATAGGGGATGGACCTCTAAACCAGATTTTGTTTCATATTGATACAACACTAAAATGTGTATAATTTGTGAAGTATGGAAGTGAAGTAAGAAATGTCTAACATGAGTTGTTATCCCAATTGAATTGGAAATATTGCTAATTTGAGAAGTAATCTCTTTTAAGTTATCTGGCCAGGTTCTAAGCCACGTTTATGAAATGAATTGTTAAATAAAGGAGAGTGAAATGTAACATGGTCATAATTGTCATGGAATTGTAATGTGATATGAATTGTTATAAGTGTTAACCATCTATCACATGCTATTATTTTAGACATTGCTTATATTTGGTTTAGTATATCTCTACTAGGCTTTGGCTCACCCTATATTCGATATCATTTTCAGATCCAGGTGATATGCCACCTCCAAGATCATAGCTTGGAAGGTTATGGGAGTTGAAGACTCTTTTTGGTTATTTCGTTATCTTTTAATGTATTACATGTAAACTCAAGCCAATGGCTTAATATGTAATTGAGTTAGTACTTTTTTCTTGTGACCAAGTGTTGGCTTGGAAAGTTGTAAGCCCTTAGGGCATAACTTTTGTTGTCAACATGTAATACTCTTGTACAAACTACTCTAATGAATAGAAAGATGTTTACTTCTTTATATCAAAGCATGTTATAAATGTTGGGTTTCATGTATTTTTTTGAGGGCATTACAACTTGGTATTAGAGCGTACCGGGTTCGAATACTTTGGGTACGTGGGAAGTGATTAGTATCACAATGGGTTTGTCTCGCTTGTTAGAGACTTGTGTATCACATTATGTGTTTGATAACATGTTTATGTGGTTATATAGGCATGGAATGTAGTTTCTAGGATGTTGATTGAATCCTTGGGTTTCTGGGAGTTCTATTGGAAAAGCACTTGATCAATGCTGTTTCTAACTGGAACTCTAGCAACACCTCGGGACTATCATTATCCAGAAATGAAATTCGTAAGTGCTTATGTGATTATGTGCTTACGTGGAGTGAATTACTGTTGTCCATTGCATTAGGACGCGAGTATTATAGCTTCAGCACATTTGTGAATGTGCTAATATTCTTCGTTACCTTTATTAGGATGTCAGGACGAGGACGTGGTGGTAGGCGAGGTAGGCCTAGGAGGCAGGAGGTGCTTATATCGGATGACATTCCAGCGCAGCAGGAGGGGGTTGGCCAGGCCAATGTGGCCGAGCCAGTAGGTCAGCAGGCCATGGGCGCCTTAGCCCGTGAGATTGCAGGAGCCTTGAGAGCATCCATGGACATTCTCAGAGCTGAGAATCAAGTCCAGGCCCAGGTTGTTGATGCAGGGCCTTCTTTTCTGAAGAGGGAGTTCTTCCGGTCAAATCCGAATGAGTTTTTGGGGGATCCGAAAGAGCCACTTAAGGCTGATGAGTGGCTGGAGCAGATAACTAAGACATTTGAGATGCTTGGCATCGAAGACGGGGCTTTGAAAGTGACCTTAACATCTTTCCAGCTTAAGGGGGATACGGGTCAGTAGTGGAAATTCATGAAGGGTCGTATTGATGGCACTTGGGAGGCTTTTGTGGGTGTTTTTCAGGAGAAGTTCTTATCTCCAGTTGTCAGGGAGAAGCTAAGAGACCAGTTCTGCCAGCTTTTGCAGCTGAGTTCTTCAGTGACCGAGTTTGAGGCTGCATTTACTAGTTTGTCTAGGTTTGCATCTGAACTGGTGGCGTCCGAGGAACACCGTTGTATCGAGTTCGAGAGGAAGTTGAGGCGCGGCCTCAAAATGAGAGTTGACAGGTCTATGACTCGAGACTATGGGCATCTGGTTGATGCTGCAGCCCACATGGAGATCATGATGCAGGAGGAAGAGGGGCAGAAAGGCTCCAAGAGGAGTCAGGACGGTCAGGGTGATGGCAGGAGATAGAGGGGTTCACACCCTCAACAGTCTCAAGGATGTTTTGCTAGATCTACCTTTCCAGTGCCGAGTGCAGGCTTTGGGAGAGGCAGTCAGAGAGACGTGACTTGTTTTAAATGTGGCCAGCTGGGTCATAAGTCTCCAGCTTACCCACAGAGGGGAGGAGGTCAGAGAGCTACCTCATCTTCAGCTAGACTGCAGAGCCAGAGTCAGGGCAGGGGTTAGCCACTATCTTGTTATCAATATGGTCAGGCGGGACACCTGAAGAGGTTTTGCCCGCAGTTGAGTGCCATATCGGGGGCGTCTGGTTCTAGGCAGACGTAGAGTTTTCAGCCGGCACATTCTGTTCAGGCCTCGAGGGCCAATCAGGGAGCTTCGTCATCCCAGTCTGTGCAGAAATCTTTTGCTCCTAGGGGTGAGCAGGTTGATCAGAGACCTTCTGGGCGTATGTATGTTGTTACCACGCAGGATCTTATACCTGCTCCATCTATTGTGAGAGGTACCTTCTTGTTCTGCAACTCGGTTGCCAACGTCTTGATTGATACGGGTGCATCCCATTTCCTTTTATCTGCTGCATTTGCATCTGTTTTGGGGCTGGAGTTGGCACAGTTAGCATCTCCTATATGTGTTGTATCACCTGTTGGGGGTGAATTGATTTTGAAACAGGGGTGTCGGGGCTGTGATATAGAAGTCATCGATCGCCGGCCTCCGTTTTCTTTTGTAGTTATGCCCATGTCGAGTTTTGATGTTATTTTGGGTATGGACTGGCTATCATCATACCGGGCTGTTATCGATTGCTACCGCCAGAGGATCACAGTATGTACCGTGACCGGGGATTGTTTCCATCTCTTGAGGGATCGGGTTGGTAGTGTTTTACCACCAGTGTATGATCCGCGAGAGCGGAGTGAGCTTAGTGGTCTTCTTGCTGGCTTTATGAATAGTGAGTGTGATGAGACCCAGACTGTATTGCCGAGAGTGGTTAGTGAGTATTCGAATGTCTTTCTCGAGGATCTTGTTAGCTTACCACCTCATCGAGAGATTCAGTTCTCTATTGATCTAGTGCCCAGCACAGCACCGATTTCTATGGCACCTTATCGTTTTGCCCCAGCCGAGTTGATTAAGTTGAAGATTCAGCTCCAGGAGTTGCTGGATATGGGCTTTATTCGCCCTAGTGTTTCACCGTGGGGAGCACCGGCCCTCTTTGCTAAAAAGAAAGATGGTGCCTTGAGACTTTGCATTGACTACCGGAAGTTGAATCGAGCTACGGTTAAAAATAAGTACCCTATGCCCCGCATTGATGATTTGTTTGACCAGTTGAAGGGTTCCCGTTGTTTCTCTAAGATAGACTTGAGATCGGGTTACCACCAGTTGAGGGTCAGGGCGGAGGATATTCCTAAGACGGCATTCCGTACGTGGTATGGCCACTATGAGTTTCTGGTGATGCCTTTTGGGTTCACCAATGCACCGGCAGTGTTTATAGACTTGATGAACCGGATATTCCGGGAATTCTTGGATCGTTTTGTAGTCATTTTCGTGGACGACATTATGATTTATTCACCTTCTGAGGAAGAGCACGAGGAACACTTGAGAGTGGTGCTAGAGTTGCTTAGAGCCCATAGGCTGTATGCCAAGTTTGAGAAGTGTGAGTTCTGGCTAGGAGAGGTCAAGTTTTTGGGCCATGTAGTCTCCGAGGAAGGGGTGTCTGTTGATACATCCAAGATTAAGGCAGAGTAGGATTGGGCACAGCCTAAGAGTGTTTTTGAGATCCGCAGTTTTCTGGGATTAGCTAGGTATTACCGTCAGTTTGTGAAGGATTTCTCCAGACTAGCTTCGCCGTTGACTAGATTGACACGAAAAGGGGTCAAATTTGTATGGAGTGCGACTTGTAAAAAGTCGTTCCAAGAGTTGAAAGTTAGATTGACCACTGCCCCGGTCTTGATTATTCCGGAGAGAGGGTTGGGTTATGCGGTTTATTGTGATGCCTCACGAGAGGGTTTGGGTTGTATGTTAATGCAAGAGGGAAAAGTGGTAGCCTATGGTTCACGTCAGTTGAAAATACATAAGAAGAATTACCCTACACATGACCTAGAGTTAGCAGCTGTGATCTTTTCTTTGAAGATTTGGAGGCACTACCTTTATGGTGAGAGGTTCGAGGTATTCTCGGATCATAAGAGTCTGAAATATCTGTTTACACAGAAGGACTTGAACTTGAGGCAGAGGAGGTGGATAGAGTTTATTGAGGATTACGACTTCGAGTTACATTATCATCCGGGGAAGGCCAATGTTGTGGCCGATGCCCTTAGCAGGAAATCCATTAGTGATGTCGCTAGTATAGCCATCCGGGAGTGGGAGATGTTAAGGGCACTTGGGGAGTTTGATTTGTTTCTGGGCGAACCTGTTGAGGCTGCGACCTTGTTTACTGTTGTTGCGCAGCCTACACTTGTGACTCGAGTGTTAGAGGCACAGAGAGGTGACCCTGAGGTAGAATCCCTCCGAGAGAAGATCTCCAGTGGGAAAGCTAAGAAGGGTTTGACTGTGTATCCCGACTTAAGTGTGAGATACCGAGACCGTTTGTTTGTGCCGGAGTCTTGCCAAGAGGAGGTACTCCGAGAGTTTCACCATTCACGCCTTGCGGTGCATCCGAGAGGCACTAAGATGTATCGTGATTTGGGGCGCCAGTTTTGGTGGAGGGGTATGAAGAGAGATGTGGCAGTTTTTGTGTCTAAGTGCCTTGTCAGCAAGTGAAGGCCGAACATCAGAGGCCAGCGGGTTTGTTACAACCCTTGCCTATTGCCGAGTGAAAGTGGGAGCATGTCACTATGGACTTCATTGTAGGTCTTCCGAGGACTCAGCGAGGTAGTGATGCTATTTGGATGGTTGTAGACCGGTTGACTAAGTCGGCGCACTTCATCCCTATACGCGTGAGAGATTCGGTAGATCATCTTGCCGACTTGTATATTCAGAACATAGTGAGGTTGCACGGGGTCCCAGTGTCGATCGTCTCAGATAGAGATCCACGCTTTACTGCTAGGTTGTGGCAGAGTTTGCAGAGTGCCTTGGGTACTAGACTGACCTTTAGCACGGCTTATCATCCTCAGACTGACGAGCAGTCCGAGCATACCGTTCAGATCCTTGAGGACATGCTTCGAGGTTGTGTTCTTGACTTTAGTGGGTCATGGGAGAGGCATTTGCCCTTTGTGGAGTTTGCCTACAACAACAGTTTCCAGTCGAGTATCGGTATGGCACTGTTTGAGGCCTTGTATGGCCGACCTTATAGGTCTCCAGTTTGTTGGGCCGAGGTGGGTGATGCACCTTTGTTGGGCCCGGAGTTGGTAAGGGAAACGACGAAGAAAGTTGAGCTTATCCGTAGGAGGCTTGTTATAGCCCAAAGTCGTCAGAAATGTTATGCCGACCGTAGGAGGAGGCCTTTGGCATTTGAGGTGGGTGACCACGTGTTTCTGAAGATATCACCCAAGCAGGATTTGATGAGATTTGGTAAGAGAGGGAAGTTGTCTCCTCGATTTATTGGCCCTTTTGAGATCCTTGAGAGGATTGGCGAGCTTGCCTACCGTTTGGCTTTGCCGCCGCAGTTATCCGGAGTTCATGACGTGTTTCATGTTAGTATGCTTCGGAAGTACGAGCCGGACCCATCGCATGTATTGGATTGGACCGACTTAGAGGTTGACGAGGATGCCTCGTATGAGGACAGACCGGTTCGGGTCTTGGATAGGCGGGATCAAGTCTTACGAGGCAAGACTATTCCTTTGGTTAAGGTTTTGTGGAAACATCACGGAGTGGAAGAAGCCACTTGGGAACATGAATTGGGGGTCCGAGAGAAATATCCGGACCTATTTGTGGATGTTTAAGCATGTATTGTATATCTTGCTGTATTGATAAACCTTAAGAGCATTGTGTATG
Organism: Camellia lanceoleosa; assembly: GCA_025200525.1. Lineage (NCBI taxonomy): Eukaryota > Viridiplantae > Streptophyta > Magnoliopsida > Ericales > Theaceae > Camellia > Camellia lanceoleosa. The sequence goes on from CM045769.1 coordinate 77,823,079, forward strand.
TTTTAAGTTGTAAAACATTGTATATGTTTGGTTTATGAAAATATTGTGGAGGTATTATTGTATATGCCTTGAAATGGAAGTTTAGTATGACATAGTATATGTTGAATGTGTTGTAAAAATGGAAATATATCATGAATATTGAATATGATATGAAATTGTGAATAATGTATATTGGAACATTGTTGAATTTGGAAGGAATGCATGTTGTAATATATATCGTGAAATGCCTCTTGAATAGAGATGGAATGATCAGTGATGGATCAAATTATTGTGTATTAAAATGTGGTATTGTTGGAAATTGAGAAAAACCTGTCTTTGAAAATTTGTGCCTAATTTCGGGGACGAAATTTTTTAAGAGGGAGAAGTTATAGCGATCCCGGTCTTTCCCCATTCAGTTGTTGTATCCGTACTTGGGTTCCGTGGAGCTTGTTGTTATATATATCTTGTTTCCATCCTTCAATACTTTGTATTTAAGTTATAGGATGTTTTGGGAAGGTTTGTTACAAGCTTGGTGTGCTTGGGAGCAAATGGTTGCTGCCCAAAATTTTGGTCCTTCGCTCGAGTGAGAACTTTGTCGCTCGAGCGAGCTCTGTGTTTTGGCTTCTTCGCTTGAGCCAGGATTCCTTCGCTCAAGCGTACGTCTGCGTCTAGTTCTGGACTTGAGAATTGCATTTCTTGGCTCGAGCGAGCTTTCCTTCACTCGAGCGAGCGAGGTGTATGTTTTGAGTTTCTTCGTTCGAGCGAGCATTCTGTCGCTCGAGCGTACTTCTGAGTTGCAGACCTGAAGCTTCGTATTGTTGGCTCGAGCGAGACTTTCTTCGCTCGAGCGATGGTTCTTTGTGTCTGGTCGCTCGAGCGACCAATCCTTCGCTCGAGCGAGCCTGTGTTATATCAGTAGGCAGCAGCGGGATTGAACATCACTTTTTCATCTTCTTTCTTTTGCAAACCCTAGATCCGACTCTCTCTCTCTCTACACTTGTCTTCTCTCTAGGGATTGATCTACCTATAGTGAGTTTCTATCCTAAGCCCTTTGTATAAAAGATAGAGTGGGTTGAGGGCTTTGTTTTAATCTGAAAATTATTGAATTTGGAACAAGTTGGGTGTTGGTCTTCATCTCCGTTTGAGCTCTAATTTCGAGGTAGGGATATCCTACTCCATCTTATGAATTTTAACTTTCAATTTTGGCATTTTGATATGTTGGGGGTTGTTGGATAATTTTGAAAAAGTTTGGGGCCTTTGTGTAATTTATAAAAGAGGGGGTTTTCTTATATATAAACCCATATGTATGTAATAGACTGAGAAAAGGAGCTAATGTTGGAATAGTGATGAAAATGGAACCTTAGAGTTGTTATGTGAATTATGAGAAAATGCCCTAATTAATTTTGTAAAACCAAATTAATTTGTATAATTAATTTCGAGTTATGGGGATTGAATTGAGAATATTGGAATTGGGGAATTATGGGATTAAAGGGGTGTAGTTAAATTAATTTATCGCTCACCGAGTCAAAATGTTGATAACATATCCTTTTGGTGCATTTATTTTCTGTTTAGAAATAACTGTTTTGGACTATCGGTGGAGAATAATCTTGATTGTTGTAGACAATGCATGATGATTAGGCGAACAAAAACTAATCAATTGAGTATGCCATAGAATATGGTGGTTGGTATAATACATCGAAATTGTGTATTGATTGAGTGAACATGTATATGATAATTGCTTATATACATTGTGTTATATGGGAGGAGATAAGGGATGTACTCCACGGTTTAGGGGAAGATAGGGGATGGACCTTTAAACTGGATTTTGTTTGATATTGATACAACACTAAAATGTGTATCATTTGTGAAGTATAGAAGTGATTTTGGCTGAGGTTGATACAGCACTAAAATGTGTATCTATTATGAAATAAGAAATGTTTAACATAAGTTGTTATCCCAATTGAATTGGAAATATTGCTAATTTGAGATGTAATCTCTTTTAAGTTATCTGGCCAGGTTTTGAGCCACGTTTATGAAATGAATTGTTAAATAAAGGAGAGTGAAATGTAACATGGTCATGATTGTCATGGAATTGTAATGTGATATGAATTGTTATAAGTGTTGACCATCTATCACATGTTATTATTTTAGACATTGCTTATATTTGGTTTAGTATATCTCTACTGGGCTTTGGCTCACCCTATATGGGACAACATTTTTAGGTCTAGGTGATATGCCACCTCCAAGATCATAGCTTGGACGGTTCTGGGAGTTGAAGACTCTTTTTGGTTATTTCGTTATCTTTTGATGTATTACATGTAAACTCAAGCCAAGGGCTTAATATGTAATTGAGTTAGTACTCTTTTCTTGTGACCAAGTGTTGGCTTGGAAAGTTGTAAGCCCTTAGGGCATAACTTTTGTTGTCAACATGTAATACTCTTGTACAAACTACTCTGATGAATAGAAAGATGTTTACTTCTTTATATCAAAGCATGTTATAAATGTTGGGTTTGATGTAGTTTTTTGAGGGCGTTACAGCGGCGGCCTAATTCAGCTATCCTTCCAACCGTCTGCAAAACAAGGAGTTGGGATCGTCACATACCAAGAAATACCGTATACAAACCAAACCAAACAAGGAGTTAGGATCAAGTCACATACTAGAAGGGCCAACTAGGCAGCTAAAGCTATTGCTACCAAATCCGACTCCGCACGAAAGGTTGCCTTGTCAGCCGGCAATGAAACCGAGGCAGCCAAGCTCAACACCACAGCTGGATCTTTCAAGGCCGACGCTTCAGAGGAGATCGACATGTTTTTCATCTTTGGTTCAACAACAAAAGGAGCAACCACATCCGACTCCTCCAAGCGTCCCCGTTTATCAACGAGGTTCTCCTCAGAGTCGGCCTTGCTCTTGGCGGTACTTTTTTCTCCCCGTTCTTCTACAATCGGCCGTTCGGCATCCTTCTTCATCTCGGCTACATGAACTTGAGCCGTTTCTTCTATAATAATAGGTTCGAGAGATTCAGTTAGGGCAGCTCCAGAATTGATGGCCTCGGCTTTCTGTCGGGCGGCCATGCGTTCAGCATTTTTCTTTCGTGCCAACAAAATAAGACTTTCCCCAGCCATACCCTCAGAATAAGCGCCGGGAAGGTCTCCCAAATTTATAAAAATATCTTTGAAGGAGGTGTCCCCTCGGCCTGATGTGGACGGAGGGTCGAATGAGTTGAGTCCGGCTTCCTCAAAGGCCGAGTTAAGAGCTTCGTCAACCTCCGCTGCCAACTAGTCCGGGTCTTCAGTGATTGGTTCGGCCGCTTGGTCTTTTACGTGTTCCGAATCGGATGTTTCTAAACCAATCTGCCTTAAGTTCTTAAAGCTGGAAAAGACAAAGGCTGTAAGATGGTTGTTGCCTCACAAAATTGGAATGTTGTTTGCCGCCAAAAATGTTGTGCAAGTCGACTCGTATCGTAGGAGAATGTGGGCCGCCCTCCCTTATTTTTGAAGGTTTGGACGGCCGACGAACTGTAGCACGGTCTTAATTTCTGTGAGCACAACGTCATCGTCTGAAGCCAATACTCTCTTCAAGTCGCTGCCTGCATAAACAAAGCGATTAGATGTATATAATGCCGAATACAGATATTGTAATAACAAAAACAAAAGTGATCTAATCGGCCACCTGGTTCACCTTTTCGCCTTGGCACAGGGTCTAGGCGATCTTCACCCTTGCTGAATTCCCAATTGCCTCGGACTACGACCATCACGTCATTGACACGCTTGCTAGAGCTGGCAAGCATAGTCACTAAGTGATGATCAGTATTCTTGGCTCTAAGAAAGTAGCGTCCTAGCCGGCCAATAGATTTGGCTAGGACATAACAATGCCGAATGGCGGGTATACCTAAATTAATCCTAAGACACCGGTTTAGCTCTACAATCCCCATTATGATGCGGAAAAAAAAATTACGTTGGGCTGGGAAGGGATTAGAACCCAGTATTGAAGAACGGCCCTCAAAAATGGGTAAAGGGGAAAACGGACTCCGCCCTCATCAATTGACAGGAGAGGAAAGACGATTGTGCTCTCATCATCCCTCTCCATATTAGTGGTGCTGTCTGCCAAAAGTGACAGACGGATGTCATCGGGGATGGAAAAATGGTGTCGAAAGCTGGAGATTCGATCCGCTGAAAGGAGCTCCTTCAGATGTTTTGCCATCCCGGCCAGCCCAAGGATTATGGGAAACTAAAAGCAAACAAGGAAGTGGGATCGGAAGTGAAGGAGAAGAAAACTTACAAGAGATAAAGGGGAAAACGAGAAACAAAGAGTTGCAGAAGCCGCGAAGTGAAAGAGTTGCACTAGAAGGCGAACCAGATATTTTTGAATATTCAAAACATACATTCGAAGAGACAATTTTAAATCACATTAAATGGAAGCAGTGTATGAAGGGGCGGGAAATCGTTATAATGACCAAAAAGCGTGTACGTGTTCTGACACGCATTGGGAGGAGGATTAGCCGCTGAATTTTTGACTTTCCAAGCTCGAAGCCAAACACGCTGACTAAACTGATGCTACTGGGGTGTTTGGGGGGCAATTATGGGAGCCAAATTTCATTGGATCAATAGGGACGAATGGACGAGCCCAGTCCGGGACATAATCTTTATTCAGCATTGATCCTAGTCAATTGAAGAGCCGAATAAAATAATCGGCTTTCCAATCAGTAGAGCAAAGGCCGAGTAGAAGTACATGTAAAGGATTGAGCATGGGCCTGGCCCTAGGGCCCAAAGAGAATAATATAAATACAGGATCATCAGTTAGAGAAAGGTATATGAGAACCATTACGCTTAACTTAAAATACAAGTAATCCAGAGTGTAGAGACTGACTTGCCCATCGGAGTGCTAATTCCGGCACCCCCGACCGGAGTGTTTATTCTTTTTCAGGTGACTAGTTGAGGATCACAAGCGTCTCCCAAGATCAGAAGAGTATTTCCAAACCACTTCCCCACACCTAACACAAAAGTAAGTCGTTTGTGCCATCAATAAAATGAAGAAAAAAAAAAAGTTCTATATATATTATAAACCAATATTTTTGTTCTAATACCTTTTTCTTTTTCTTTTTTTTTTTCCCACCCAATCTAGTGCCTAGTTTAGTTAGCACAATTATTCATTAAACTTAAAAGAAAGTTTTTCTCTGTAAGCCTACTTGTGGGAACATAATTTTGGGTTATCCATGTTACCTAGGTAACTAATGTTACATGTGGGTGATCCTAGTTAGCTGAGGTATAATGTGATCACATTGGAATTCGAGTTATTGGATAGAGGACATGATTCCTATATAATGATGGGTTCTCTATTTGGATAGGTGAGAACTCTTGAAAGAGTTAATCATAATCCAAATTGGAGGAGTCCTTGATAAGTGTTATCCTTGTAAGGGATAGAGTCCTATGAAGTAAGACTTCTACGAAAAGGTAGGAACTATTTGTTATATAAGAAAGGCACTCCCATGGGTCTAAGGTATGTTTTTACTTGAGAGTTGTTTACTTTAGCCGATTATCTTGTGAGATTTGTTGACTGACTTGATTGTCAAAGTGCTCATGGGTGGATGACCCATGGCCTTGTTGTCTTCTTGTGTACAGGTGTTAGGCATCTCTATTCTTGCACATGCTTTATGGCTTAGTTCCTAGGATCTTAGAGAGGAGATTCGATTTGGTTGTGAGGTCAAAATTCAACACCCACAATTTTGGCATCGTCTATGAGGACACAGTCAGAATAGATGGCCAAAATTGTACACAACGAGCAAACCCGCAGTATATTGAATAAGAAGAACACATCAATCTTAATGGAGGAGACGAGCATGATAGTGGGGATAACCAAGAGGAAGTTACGGAAGCAAATAATGCCACCAACGACCAAAATCCAATACTGGAAGATGGCCCAAAGAGGGGCAATGGGAGGATCTATGCTCACATTGGGACATAGAGGTAAAGAATTTGGCCAACAAGGTTGCAGAATTGCAAAACATTATGAAATTCATGGTACATAATTAGGTATTGCAGTTGACACCACTGATACCGACATCACCTCATGTGGTCATTAACGTTGGTGTCCAAAACGGTGGGCAAATGTCGGCACAGTGCAATAGGAGGCCGATAGTGTGCTCTTTACGACATTCAGCAAATGCCGACAGATGAGAACTCCAAAAAAAAAAACCATGGAAGATTAGGGGATCAAACCAGGTGAATGGACATGCTCATCATGTCGAGAAGACGTTGGATATTAATGGATCCAATAGGTGAAACCTCAGCATAGGAAGTGGTTCGCCAAAGAGGTTGAAGTTAGTTAACAACAGAGCGCTAGGGCTATCTATGGAGGATTTAGGTAACCTCCTTCAGAAGAAGAAAAACACGACCAAGGTTACTTCACTAAACCTAAAACGCCGTTCTCAAAGGAGTTGGAAGTGTTTGAGGCATCGAAGAGGTTTGTCATTCCGAAGTTTCACACATATTACACTCTGATTGGATCTCGATAGAAGGTGAGACAATAAATGATTATGGTTTCTCACCTTTATGTTTGGATGAATAAAAGAGAAGAGAATATGATTTCTCAACTATCTTGTTTGGATAGAGTAAGTAATAGAAAGGAAAAGAAAGTATTTTATTTCATTTTACCAAAATAACTTTTCATATTAATAAGTTATGTTTTTTCATGAGGGTATTTTTCGTATTTTAAACTAGTTTCATTAAATCTAATTCTTTTGTCACCAAATCTCACAACTTTTGGTGAGAAACAAAACAAATGTTTGGTAAGAGTTCATTTCTCACAATCTCTCATCATTTCTACCCATTTCTCACCTTATTTAACCAAACAAGTAAAGGGTTTTCAATTCTCACTATTTCTTTTCTTTTCTCACCAAAGCCCTCCATCCAAACAGAGTGTTACAGTGCTACAAAAACAATAGGGCACAATGTATAACTAAATCAGCACAATTCAGGGTCAATTAAGAATTTTATAAAATCTTGAGCCTAAATTGCAAACAAAGAAAATCTTGTATCAGTACTTACTCAGTCGATGTTTGAAACAAAGAGCATGAAGCCTTTTAGTATATGATTCTACGAACAATTTTCGACTTGAATGATAATTAAACACTAAAATCATAAAATAAAGATTGAGTAGAAGCCAATCTTTGGATTAGGCAAAAAGGGGATGCTTTCATTCATTGACCTTTCCATTTTTGTACCTTAGCTCCCAAATCGGTAATCTCTGGTTACGACAAGTCAGGTCCTTAACTTAGTTTTTATCGTGAAAGTTTTCTTAATTTCTCATAAAAATTAAGTGGCGACTCTTTCAATGTGAGATAAAGCAAGTTGACACAACATGGGTGGAGACGAGCGTTATACTCGAAAACGATGTCCACAATTGGCGACTACGTTGGGCAATTAAGTGAGCTTGACTTGAAAATTTCTATTTTATGAGATTAGTGTTTTAATTATTAAATTACATTGAATTGCATTCTAGGCTCGGAAATAAACTACTTCGTTGCTTAATATTTCGGATGGCTTGCCACTCGAGTGCTATGTTAAAGTCAACAAGCAAGCGTCATAATTTGCTATTAGTACCATATAATCTTCTTATTGCACTCCGATGTGGCATGGGAGGTATATTGATAGTCATAGTTGATGTACTCTCTTGACTAAGCCTACCCTCTGCATATGGAAAACTTTAGAACCTTTCAAAATAGGACAGGAAACTTTCCTTTCAAGATTGCATTATTGCCTTATTTTATGATTTAGTGAATCCCTTGATCTTCTTTCTATTTAGGACAAGGAAACTTTACCCAAAATAGGCATGCATGCTAATTATTTGTTTATGTGGTATCTTGTCATGAGTGGAAATGGTGTGATTTGATTTTTGAAATCAGTGATCAGAAATGCAGTGATTTGATACTGAAAATCTGACAATATTTGGGGCAATGATTGGGATTCTAAAAATCTAAGACCGTTTGAGCAGTGATTTGATTTTGGGGATCATTTAGGCAGTTAGTGATTGGATTCTGGAAATTTGGTTTCAATTAGGCAATGATTGTGATTTTGAAAATCAGTGGTAAAATTAGGAAATGGCTTCCTAATCGAAAGATTTTGAGTTTGAATTTGAATTTGAAATCTTAACTTAGTAATCAATTAGGAATGATTATCTCCCCAATATGGAATTTAAAGAATCCTAATTCTTGTAAGAAAGTATATGCTCAAGACTTCCTAAAATTTGAAAGGAAAAATATATATATATATATATCCAACTTGAGTAGAGTTTTGGAAATTATGGGAAGTGTTTGATTGGATAAAAATATTTGAGTAATTAACTTTTTGAGAAATCTCAACTTTATGGAAAAGTGTTAGACAAGGAAGTGATAACTAAGTCTTTTACTTTAAATAAAATTTTGAATTCTTCTAAAATGTATTTGACTAGAAGATGGTTATTTGATTGATTTCTTGGAATAAAATCCAAAATTCCTTGGAAAGATTTTAAAATGAAATTTGAGTAGAGTTTTGGAAATTATGGAAAGTGTTTAATTGTGTAAAATCTTTGAGCAATTGACTTTAGAAGGAATCTCAATTCTGTGGAAAAATGTTAGACAAGGAAATCGTGACCAAGTCTTCTATTTCGAATAAAATTTTAATTCCCCTATAAGATATTTGGCTAGAAGATGATTATTTGATAAATTTCTTAAAATAAAATCTGAACTCCTCAAAAATATTTTGTTGGTGATAATTATAAATAAAATACCAGAAAATACAAATAATAAAAATTACAATAACTATTGTAAGGGCTGAGACGCGAGAAATTTGCTCTCTTTAAGGAGATTCAAGCCCTCTACGATTAGGCAAAGTCTCACACTGGTGCAGCAGAAAAAACTTTGACTTGTCCCTTCTAGGATACAACAGCCCAACTAAGTCATATGGTTCACCAATACTGCACAATTGGTTGAATCCAAAACTTTATCACATACACCCTTTTTTATTTGCCTGCTAATCTCACACAAAACATAATAAAGCAACAAAACTTCTTCTCGTGTATTCCAAGATAGGAGATTAGCTCAATTTATAGAAGATGAAACTTGGTGGACAAGTTTCTTGGAGGATCCTTCTTAGAAGTTGCTTGGAGGCTCCATGGAAGATGCTTGGAGGATAGGTATGAAGACTTGACTCTTGAAAGACTTGAAAGAGACTTGACTTGGCAAAGACTTGGAGGATAAGAATAGGAAAAGAAATTGTTAGGCAACTTCCTTGGAAGACTTGGAGACTTGTAAAGAAAGACAATGAAAACTTGGAGGGAAAGAAAAGAAAATCAAATCTATAACACATTATAATATTAAAATATTTGTTAACATATTTTTTTTTTAGAAAAAGCATGGAAGCTATAATTTGATTATGTACTTTTGAATAGAATTTAAATTCCTTAAATAGATTATATGAATGAGAAGGTAATTATTTTGGTTGGTCACTTTGGTAAGAACTCTAATTATTCAAAAATCTTTGATTTGGAAACCATTGTCTAATTGTGACGATGATCTTAAATTTTGTGCACGTAGTAAGTTTGAAAAGGGTTTTGACTAGGGTTCATTTGCCTACTTCTCCCGTTCATTTGCCTATTATTGTGTCTCATACTCAAGCAAGTCTCAACAACTATTAATAAAACCATGTTTTTCATAAAAATGGGTGATTTTCCAAGAAAAGTGGTTTTTCTTTATCATGGCCATGAACATAAACTAAAATAGACAATATTCATGAAAAATCATCCAAAACATATAATTTTGCAAGAAAAGCATAGAGACTTGGATTATTGAAAAGGCAATGCAAAAAACACACATATGCTATAAGGATGGAAACAACTTACCCGAATGCCTACGGACGCATCTCTCATGCAATACATAAATTAAATTTGACCTAACATGCACTAATCATACAAACAATTACCCTAAGCTCGGTTTGAGGTTACTGGAATGATACTTATGCACAAAAAACAAATAACAAGTAAAATGAGGAAATTATCAAAAACTACATAATGATTCAAACCGAGCGTAATCCATGATTTCTACATGATTAAATATGCCTAAACATGTTGTTTTAATAAAGAGAGAAAAGATGTGAGATAAAGTGAAAAGGCAAGAAAAATAAACAAACTACATGATGAGACAATAGATGAATGCCTAAACTAAGACTAACTATTGAAAAATGAAGCAAAATGGTACTAAAATTAAAAAAACATGAGAGTTTTACCTGCTAGTTTGAATAAGCTAAAGCCACACAAAGAAAAGGTAAGAAAACAAACGTTTTCTTACTTGCAAGTCTCCCTCAAGCAAAAGTTCTAAGTTAGGGTCCAAGTTCTTCAAGTTGTAGAAAGTTTGTAAGTGTTTTTATTTGCTGTGGGTGTGAGAATTTCGGAGTCAAGGCAAGAGAGGGGGGGAGAGGGCGGTGTTTTGCTCTCAAAACTCACAAAAAGCTCTCAAGTCTCTAACCCCTTGAAAAGGAGGGGCAGAGGCTCCTTATATGGGCAAAGGGGAAGCTTGGGGAGCACCCTAGGGCAACCCCATTGCTTCCCCTTGCTGCCTCTCTCCAGAAATGTACCAAGATTGAGTTTCTGAAATGGCTTCTGCCATGTTTGGAAGTGCACACGCACAAAGTATGTGTGCACGCACAATGCATGTGCAGGCACACAACTCATGTAATCTCACTATTTACCTTGGTACATGTGCCATCCATGCATGCACAAATGCGAAGTCCCATGCCCTTGGTGTAACGTCTCAAAATTTATAAACCTTTATATAGTCAATTTTTATTAAATATTCACCGGTTTCCTTCAAATAAATCCATTTCTCGTAAGATAATGCTTTAAGAAAAATATTATCTTTCATTAAGTAAATATCATTCTCATTTAACTATATTAAACTATTACATCTTATGCTCATAATACAAGTTAGAGTTCACAAAATTTAAAAAAATCGAAAGTAAAGATACCCTAATGGTGTACAAGTTTCAAGGGCAACCCTTGGTTACACAAAACGGTGCACATTCGGTCTCAACACACATTAGCTCTGGAGCTTCAACAAACAACTTCCAATGAGCCCACGTGCTCCTTTCAAAATCTTTAGCACTTTGTTACTTGGGCAGAGTCGCACCATCAAATCTTGAAATATTGTTAGTTTAGGGCAAGCTAACGCCCAATAGGAAATACTATTAACAAGACATATAAATAATCGAGATGCATATAATCATGTCATGTACGTGTTAAGACAAAATCTATATTTTCTCCTTTAAAACTAAAAATGCTCAATGCATGATTTCCATTCAAAGTCTCATCTATAACTACGGGATGGTAAATACGCTATGACGTTCCAAGCAAGAGCTGCAAAACCATACATACATATATAGATTTATATGCGTAAATATTCTCACATTTGCTGACTCTAAAAACAGCAAGGCGATGGGCACCCAAAACCTTTCCCTTCCATATTTGCCAACTCCTGAAATGGCGAGCTCGTGGACAACCAAAACTATATTTTTCCATATTTTCCAACTCTAAAAACGGTGGGCTTATGGACACCCAAAAACCTTTACCACTACAACAAAAAAAAGTTTTTACGACACGCAATGCACGCCGTAAAAACCCTTCTACGACGTGCAACGCGTGTTATATTATGACCAATCATGAAAAATTATTTACTTTCAATGACATGCTTCGTACGCCGTTAAAAATTATTTAACAACAGATTTTGTGTCGTTATTACTTTTTCTACGACATGTTATAGTACGCCGTTAAAAACTATTTAACGGCAGATTTTGTGCGTCATTATTAGTTTTTCTACGACTAATTTTGCACGCCGTTAATTGGTGAGACAAATAACGACGCTGATTGCGTACCTTAAAATATGTAATACAATGACTTATTATGCCTGCCGTAAAATATGTTTTTTTTTTTTTTTTTTATTCAGCAAGTTCTATTTGACCAATTTTGTACAATCTAGCAAATATTACAAACAAGCATCACAAAACATCAATCAACCACCAAAACATTATTTGAAACATCAAAAAGAAACTATATCCATAAATTATAAACATTCAACAATTGTATATACATTCCAAATATTCGAAAACTATATCTTTTAAGTTCTAAACTGTACAAATAGTTTAAACCATCCAAAACTATGCATATCTAACTATCTAAACATATCGGCAACTATTAAGATATTATCTAAAACTACCGACAACGGTTCCTACAGCAGTTGCAGCTGTCGCAAACCCACTTGCTCCTATCATAGGGACAAGGGTACCCAATGTATGTGTTAAGACACTTAAACCCACAACAATAGCTGGAGCAACTAACCTTGTTGCATTTCTTGTCTGCATGACAAAAAAAACTTCACATAAGTACAAAAAACAACGATTCCGGAACAAAAATATTTCTTGAGATATTAAGAAATAATCAAGAAATTTTTAAAAAGTCAAAAATACCTTCCCATTATCTCAACTTTTTTGCTCATTTTTTCGTGAAAATCCAAGAAGCCATTCTCAAACACTTCAGTTTTTTTTTTAACTTATATATTATCCAAACAGATAGTTTGAAGAAGCACCAAAATTATACATTAGGAGTACAAGAGTACAAGTTTCAAAGCTGAAAGTACACCAATGAATTAATAAATCTTGATGATCAATCTTGATGATCTTGTCTATACATGCACATACATTATAAAAAGAAAATTTATATCTTGATGATCTTGTCTATACATGCACATGCATTATAAAAAGAAAATTTATAATTACAAATCACAGAACCTAATTTAGTGAAAGATAAACACAAATTGCAATCAAATTACAAAAAAAAAAAAATGAAACTAATTGGAAAGAAGCTTCACTGAACTAATGAAGTAAAAAAGAGAACTTCCTAAGGGGCAAGGAGGTCATGTCCCCTTGTCTGCACTGCCAGGGTTCAAATTAATTATATACAGGATGGCCCAAAGACTTTCATATGATGTCCCCTTATCCTACAACTTAATAGGGAATTGAGGAGAGTCAAGAGAACAATCACTTTACTAATACTGACAATATTAGCCACTAACATCTCTATCCTAACCAATCCTTACAAGATCAGAGTATCAACTTTGAGGAGCATAATCAAACCAACAATTCCTAAAACTTCACCCTTAAAGCAGTGCCAACCATCACATAAATAACCTTATTAATTAAATAAATAAAAGACAGCATTAACCAAATAAAACTACATGGAAGGTCATGTACAACATTTGTGTCATGCAATTTCTTGCAACCACTATGCAGTGGCAGACTCCCAGACACAATATTCTACTGGGCCCTCAGCATTCCACTCTGAACACCTACAGTTCCTGCACTCCCACTCTAAAATTATTCTTTTTTCTCATATTGAAGACCATCAAATTAGTGGAGCCATGACCCCCATGCATCTTTAACATGTTCCTATTAGTCTCTTCCTAGTCCTCTGTGATCAAACTCCTTAAAACTAAAAATATAAGGGTAAAAAATTATGATTAATTTGTTTGTAACATCACAGACATCTTGCTTGACTCCCCCTAATAATAATCAGGCCATATTTGTAATAAAATAACCAAACATGCCTGCAAGAAAAACACAAATCCTATTAGAAGCCATTCAAGCCTCTACAAGAAGGAACAAATTGCCCTAAATGATTGAAAACAAGGTGTATGAAACACAAACCCGGCAAAGCCAGTAGAGGAAGGAAATTGACAAGTACAAAAAACCAACTTACTCAGCATCTTCTGAAGAGGAAAAAAACACATCACTGTACTTCTTTGTCGGAAAGTTGGTTATGACAAGAGGCTCAAGACCGTGTGAACCCCGTTCCAGCTGTATACCGCAGAAAAGTGAACAATCACTTAGACGATGATAGCAATATAAAAGATAAATAAAAGAGTGAAGTTGATGACACATACAGGTAAGAAACAACAACAAACCAGTTTTTCATTTTTTTTTAATTTTTTTTTAAAAAAAGAAAAGACAATAGCTTTTCTTAATTTTTGACAAAGTAATCGAAGTACAAACCAGCAATAAGTGGTTGCTTAATTTACACCTAATAGAAGAACAATCAAACCATGTTATAAATATCCAAACTTAAAACTCACAAATAACAATTTGAAGTGGTCATAATACATATAATATATCAAAGTAATGAAAATTGCAATTAGATGTAAATTAAGGAAACACAAATTACCAAAAGATTGCAACATAAAAATGCATTGAAGTAATTGAGAAAGATAAAATTAGTGGGTTGGTGATGTAATGTAAAGATAGAATGTCCATAATTATCAGTCTAGAGTGTTGTAATAAAAAACTATAGAAACACAAATGATAGGACTATGTTGGTGAAGATCAGTATCAATGTTGATCCAAGTAAAGAATTTAATACAAATACTAATAATAATATATTTCCCAATATAATTAACTTTTGTATCAGCAATAGATTGGACATCATGGACCAGCAGTATACCAATACATGACTAACAATTTATTAGAGTCTTACCACCTACCTGTACTCCTCAGTTTTGATTGAACTGGACAAGGGTGCTATAATGGGTGACAAGCTCATTCATTCCTATATTTTAACAAAGTATTTGCATTGAAACAAAGAAGATTATAAAACATGGATCTGCCCTTATTTCGGGGGGGCTTACTGTCCTAAGGGCTACACTTCTGGTGCATAAACTAGGATTATGGCCTTGTGAATAAAATATCACTAATAATATTGCTGTGAAATTTGCTTCAATTTCATAGATATATATAGGAATGATTCTGTCAATTCAACCATTATATCTAAATTGTTTTCCGATGAAGATAAATCATTGTAAAAAAAAAACAAAACAAAACAAAACAAAAAATAAATAAAAAATAAAAAATAAAAAAACAAAACACAAAATTGAGAAACATTTATTTTGATGAACAAAAGCTTAAGCTGTTGATAACTCATCAATCAACCTATCCATGTTATAATTGACCCACTTGGCTATCTCATTACATCAAAGTAAGACAGGTCAAGCTTTTCAATACACTGGGAGAGCCAGAAACCACCTAAGGGACAATAAAAAAGGGAAAGTTTTTCATGGTTTCACAAAATGCGGGACCATTATGAACAAACAAAAACACCTTGTATAAAGAGACAGAAATGTATCTATAAATTAAATGGATGAAAAAATGGACATATCTTAATTCCTCTTTATGAAATACAGATGCATTACAAAAATGGACATACCTTAATTCCTCTTTATGAAATACAGATGCATTACAATCTTTAGTAGCCAAGTTAGTTTGAGAAACAATGATTAAGTAGTCATGGCTGTCATTGAATTCCTTCTTGAGAAAAACAGAGCTCTAGAATTTAAGAAAATGAAATAGTTCAAATATGGTCCTATCCATGCACACACGCACAGATTTATCAAACACCATGAAGTCAATGGAGATGAAGAGAAACAATGTACTAGCAAAAAAAAAAAAAAGACAACTAACTTTAAACTAAAAAATGAGCAAGTGAAACAAAATAAAAATATGACATATTAAAAATATTTGCAGCTACTTGAACCAGTAAATATGAAACTACAAAAACTCCACCATATTAACTTCAAATATTTCATTTCCCCCTTTTACATTTATAAATTATAACCCATCAATTTGACAGAATAGAACCTCAACCACATTTCAGCTGCACACTCCATTCGCATTAATGGTTCTCATAAGAATAGTGTGTTTCACCCATTAATCCCAAAAAAACAAAACTTTGCATTTGACAAAGAACTTGAACAACCAGCAATTCACACAAGTAAATAACCCAGAAAACTCAAAATCATCACAGTTCTACCCAAAAATAGAGTGTGTTTCTCCCATTAATCCCAAAAATTTGCTTATGTGCTTGACTTAGAGGTTCATTGTTATTCCAATTGACTAAATTACTTCTTGGATTGAAAGAGCTAGAAAAACTACTATATTATATGCAAGGTTCTGAAAAGCGGTTGCGGTCGCCGTAACGGTAGCGGTGGCCGTTCTTGATTATGGGTGTAAAGGCATGACGGTGATTCTTGATTCTGTGAATTTTTTTATTTTTCGCACAACTTGCAAAAAATTTACCGATACGCATATTTTTTTTTAAGAATCATATTTATTGGGTTTTAAAATAAATTTTGATAAATTTTTGATAATTTTTAAGTATGATCCAATATATTTCATATTTTTAAATTACTAGAAAATGATTTTTTTTTATATTTTATTTCAATAATTGTTGTCCCAACACATTACAATAACAAAATAAAAAATATTTATAATTAAATGTTAAATCAAATGTTTATAAAAAAAACTCAACTACTATTTATACATTTAGATTTTACATGCTAATGTAATTAGGAATAAATAGATTTTTCATGGCATTGTTTGAGCTATTGTTTTTATTTTTATTTTTTTATTTTATGGAAAGACATTTAAAAAAAAAAAAATTTGTGCCATTAAAATTGTTGTCACAACACATTACAATAACAAAATAAAAAATATATATTTAAAATTAAATACTAGGTAAAATAGTTATAAAAAATGCAATTACTATTTATACATTTTAATTTTACATGTTAATGTATTCATATAAAAATAAAAAAAATGAATTATAAAGAATTTTTTTTGAGGTATTGATTTTTTTTTTTTAAAAAAGATATTTTTAAAATAAAATTGTGCCTTTAATAGTGTTGTAATAACAAAATAAAAAATATTTATAATTAAATATTAAATGAAATGATTATAAAAAAAAATGCGATCACTATTTATACATTTGGAGTTTACATGCTAATATAATCATATAAAAATTAAAAAATAAATTCTAATTTTTTTTTTTTTTTGAGGAATTGATTTTTTTTTTAAAAAGATATTTTTTTTTACATTATTGTCACAACACATTACAATAACAAAATAAAAAATATTTATAATTAAATATTAAATGAAATGATTATAAAAAAAATGCAACCACTATTTATATTTACATGTTAATTTAATCATATAAAAATTAAAAAAAAATTAAAAAGAAAAAAATTCATACATAATTGTTTTTTGGGCTTCAATCAGTTGAATATTTGTTATTTTTTTGAATAACCTGCAAGAAAAAAAATTCAATAAAAACTGACATATATAAAATGTATTAATATAATTATAGGTGTTATGATTTTTAGATATTATAAAAAAAATCAATCACTAATTATTATATATAAAATACTAAAAATAAGTGTATAACTCTATATATATATAAAATACTAAAAATAAGTGTATAACTCTATATATATATATTTAAATTAAAATTACTAAACATATCAAACTCTGCACTAAATTAAAATTACTAAAACGTATCAAACTCTTCCCAAGGAAGCTAGAGAGGCAGCCAAACAAACAAATCAAACTCTTCCCAAGAAAAGGCAACAGATCAAACTCTCCGCTTCATCTTCAACAACACAAAGGGCAGCCGGAGAGTTTCTGAAGATCAACACAGAGGTAGCTTTGAAGATTCAGCACAGGTTCATCTCTTCTCTCTTCCCTCTTCTCCCTCTTTATTTCTCACTCATCCGTATTTTCTCTTGTCTCTGTCTTCATCTTCCCATGAACCACTCTTCTTTATTTTTTTTTTTATCAGAAATTGAAGATCTGAATTTGCAGAGTTCAAGATCTGAAAATTTGTGATGTATTTTGAATATTATGCAATCTCACTTCAAAGTGGTTCACGGGCTGTAAAGATGAAAGAAAAAAATCTGCTCAATCATAATAAAGGTATGTACCGCTCTTCAGCCTTTTCTTTTGTTTTTTTTGAAAAGAATCATAATAAAGGCATGAAAGACAACATCTTCAGCCTTTTCTTTCGTTTTTTTTTAAAAGAATCAGCTAAAAACAGAGTGTAACGTGCGTAGCGAACGTTACCGTTATCACCGTTAACCTTCTGACGGCCGTAACGGCCGATACACTTGTGAATCTCAATCACACCGCAAAATCGGGAGTAACGCGTAGTGCCTACCGCCGCAACCGTTACGTAACGGCCGAAACCGTTACGTAACACCGCATTTTAAAACCTTGATTATATGTTGTTTTGCATGACCAACACCAAAAAGAAAAAGTGAGAAAAGGTCATCTTTTTAATTATTAGATAGTAATTGATTGAGGACCATCTACATACACATACATCATTAGCAGTAAGTTTCCATCTAACAACTCCCTTAACTAACCAATTGGGATTTATGAGTAAATTTAGAAAAAAATAGACTATTTCCCTTAAACAGAGCTGTAAAATATACTATTCCCTTAAACAGAGCTCCAAAATCATCCTCATGGTTCGAAACCCACCTTTGTTTTGCAATCCAACAAGAAAATAAATAAGCTAGATCATGTACTCAAAAAATGACTTGCTAAGTGATAGAACCTGTCACTATGACCAAACATTTAGACATTATATGGAATGACAGAATCTACCTGCAACAGGGTCAATTGAGCAGACAATGAAGTTGCTTCAGTTTGTAGGGTTTTAACTTTTCTTTCAAGCTCAGCTATGTACCTCATCTTCCTTTCCTTTGACCTAGCAGTTGACTGCCGATTTGCCCAAATCCTATCATAGTAAAGAATAAATTTGAGAATGATGTAAACCAGTCACACAATCCATGGGTTAAGCAGAAGCAATAAAAACAAAAACACATAAATAAAAAGGATAACATGAGTTACACAAAATATGTGTTCATTTATAGCAATAACACAATATAAAAAGAGTTCTTTCATAGAACTCAATTGCATGCAAGGAAGAATTGGCATGACCATCTAAAAGAAGCATAGTTAAGGAATAATGGAAGAACAAAAATAAGGACGCATTAATAAAGATATTAAGAGCAAAAATAAGGATGTATTGACAGATATATAGCAATCATGTATCAAATATAGCAAAACATGGAAACTTTGAATGAAGTTTATGAACGTATTAACAAAGGTATTAATGCATAATTTGATAAAGAATATTTCAAACAAAACATTTTTCACATGGAATGCATAGGGTAGAAAAAAAAGGCTGTGCGCTGAAAATATTAATAAAGAATAAAAACCTACTAAACAACAACAATAAGGGAATTTCAATCAATCCCACAATCAATATTGCATTAAATCCCTAAGTGATTCAAATGCAAAAGTACCATTTTCAGCTTGGGTCACCTGGAGGAAAAATGATTGGTTAGAGAACCTATTGTAATAATGAGTCCACATCTGACCGGAAAAAAATAAGGACCAAAAAGGCTGCCAGTCTACTGCAAAAATATCAATAAGATGGGTATCAACTCTTAGTGCCAGACGTGGCTTATCCATGATCCATCTAAAACCCGCTCAGAACATGGAATTCTGCACGATACCCAAAAAATTTCTTTCCGCATATATACAAACACAAAATTTCTTTCCCATATACAAGCCATATACCAATCAGAATTGATTTCCTCCAACTATGTAGCTAAAGAGAGAATATTGAGATGGATGAGGGTTTTCCAACACAGCAATTTCATACAAAAAATATATACACTCTCTTATTTGTATATTTAATTTTTACTTCTATTTGAGTAGTGTAATTTAAAAAAGTCGAATTTGTAGTTCGAAAAATTATAACCAGTATAGTCCATTATAAAAAGCACAATATTTAAGTAAAAACCATTGACAGAATTCACACATTTTAGGTCTCCATTTTATCATTTAGTAGCTTTGCATCACCTCTAGTAGCCAAGTTGTACTAATTTTACAGCAATAGAAATTGAGGGAAATTGAGTAATACTATTCACTGCTTTTTTGAAAATAGAGAATCATTTAGGGACATCTAAGAAAGCATGGGTTTCCAACATGACAACCCCTAGAATCAAGCAAGGGAACATTTTATACATAAAACATATATACACACTCTTCTTTGTACACTTAATTTCACATAAGTTCTATTTGAGAAGTTTTTGTTTAAACAAGTTTTTTTATTAATACAATCAAAGTAAAGAAACAAGCTAACTTTGTAATTTTACATGCTATAACCCAAAATTATAATACACTGGAAATAAGCACAATGTTTGAGTGAAGTTCATTTAATGTGTTTACATTGCAGGTTTCAATTTTACCCTTACATGGATTGGCATTATCTCTGGCCAACTAGTACTAATTTTAGAAAGATATTGAGGGAAATTTAGTAAAACTATCCATTGAATTCTGAAAATGGAGAATAATTTAGGGACATCCAAGATGGAGCTATGAAATATATATCACATGGGAGTAAAATTGTGTTACACTAAAAGTAAGTTGTCTTTATGAAGGTATTGACATCTACTTGAAGCCAATGTTATTGTCATTTTAGCATACATTCTAGAATTCGTTTTTTATTTTTTAATTTATTTTTAAATAACCAAATTTTTTTTCTTTAAAAAAAAATCTAATTTTTTATTTTTTATTTTTTATTGTTTATTTTTTTGTGTTGTAAGGACTGTTATATATAACATTTTTATTTCACCAAACTTTTCATCTCCTTGGTGATTTCTCACATATAACATGATAACTTTGAAATAGACATTTACTTTATATATATATATATACATATTTAAGAAAAACTCACAAGAAAACAATATAATATAGTAAGATCCAACCACTCCGCATTTTATCAAACACCTAAGAGGCATAAATAACATGTATATAGCTTTTTTCTCTGCGGGACAATAGAGACAAAGTAGAGATATATAGAGATACCTAAGCAAACATAGATACACAAACATAACCAGCCAAAGACAACAAAGAGAAACAAAGACAAGCAATCATCATACACATAACACAAATCATCTTGATATGAAGTCACGATTTTGGGTATATGTTAATATTTAGATACATACAAACACGTGCAAACATCACAGAGAGATGAGGAAAAGAATCACCTGATACGAATTTTCTATCCAACAAAAACCTAGCAAAAATCTTGAACAAAAAGAATGGTCAAAGTAGAATAGAAGTAAAACTCAAAATTACCTGAAAAATTGGCAATGGCAACAAAATCATAATTTTTCGATCAAAACCCCAATTAAACACCCTAAATTTTCAATTTAAAACTTAACTTCTCAAATCGAAATCGATGAGATGATCAAAATCGAAATAGAAATCGAAAGCAAAACCAAATAAATAATGAGTGATCACTTTAATAGAAATCAACAAAGATAAGAGGAAGAAGAGGAGGAAGAGGAGGAAGCAATGTACCAGGTAACCCTTCTTCGATTAGACGAACCCTTCTCCTGATTTACCCCGGCAATATTTGCTTTCATCACATTCAATCTCTCTCTGATTTCTTCCATCGATTTAGAAGGGGAACCAGAATGTTCCACCGTCTTAATCGCATGCGCACACAGTGCTTCACCCATACGGTTCTCAAGCCCTAGATTGCCCAAACAATTCTGAGTAAAAGTCCCCAAATTTTCATCATCAATGGTAACAATAGCTATAGACATCAGGAAATCAATGAGCTATTGAAACCCTAGAAAACAGAGTTCTCTAGAGAGCTTCTCTCTCTAACGCATCTTTCGAATTTAACTTAGGTAAATGGAAGCCCATTCCATTCTCCCTTTTGATGAAACCTTCTGGGTTTATTTTCATTAGAAGCAAAGCCTTCTATTTTGATTTTTTTTTTTTTTTTTTTTTTTTGGGGGGGGGGGGGGGGTGTGTGTGTGTGTGTGTGTGTGTGTGTGAAGGGCTAGGGCTTATGATTTTATTTTATTTTAAATTTTTTGGTATTCTATTTTGATTAGAAGAAGGTAAATTAGTTATTTTGAAAAAAAAAAAAAAATTAATATATATATATATTTTTTTTTTGTGATTGGCATCCCAAATTTTATATTGGCGCTTTTTTTTTTTTTTTTTTTTTTAAATCATACAATTCACAACATGCATTGTATGTCATAAAAAAGCAATACTTTTAATGGCAGACGTTGTGTATGCCGTGAAAAGTATTCACTTTTCACGGCTGGCGTATGTGTGTCTTGTGTAATTGATGTATTAACGGCATGTCATATGCACATCGTAGAAACGTTTATTATTTACGGCATGCATTACAAGTCGTAAAAAAATTATCGTTATTACCATTTGCGGCCTACACAATAGACATGTCGTGGTTGGAAAAGTATTTACAACGTACAAAAAAGTAAGCCGTAAAAGTGAGAAACTACGGCGTGCATTTATTGTATGCCGTTGATGTGGTGCCGTAAAAAGTCAGTTTTGTTGTAGTGTCCTCACATTCGTCCAGCGATAAGCTCAAGACAGGGCAATTGGACACCTTGACTCCCCGCGTGAGTATCAAATACAATGCACAACTAAATTCCCAATACCCAATTCAACTACCCGAACTCATATGCTGTTACTCTCTTTGATATTTTCCAAACATCTACAAGATTGTAAAATCACATGAAAAAAAAATTATAATACACATAATGCATGAGTTTTCAAATTCAATTTACTTAAAGTGTATTCAATTCATAAATAAGAATTAACAACACCAACAACAAGAGATTACTCCAACTTCTTAATTCCATAATTCCCTTATTCATCTATTTCAATACATGTATCCAAGAAGGTTGACAAAACCTCATGTCTCAACAACATTACCACAATCGTTCACCCAATTTCAAGATTTAATACTCAATTGAGCCAAACCCCATTATTTAATCAAGTTTGAAAACTAGGGTTTTTAAGAAATTAGAACTTTTCCCTCTTTTACACTTAAAGGGTCAGTTTTTATCATCAACAACAATAATTAACAAAACATTCACAGTCTTCCTAAAAAAAAAAAAAAGGGTATCAGCCCATTTTATTTACCAAACTATCTTTATATCAAAAAATCATCTCATACATTACTATAACTAAGAAAATACCACATATATATCTCAAATCATAAATATATCAAGTTAAAAATACCTCCACCTCAAAAATAGAGAGAAGAAGATGAATATCCAAAGAGAACTTCGATGGAAAAGCGAGTCAATCGATAGATATGTTGGTCTTCACTTTCTTTTTGCTGATCTTGTAAAATCAAGGATGAATCTTTGATAAAAGTAGAAGAAATCAAGATTGGAAGACTAGGGTTTCGGACATGAAGGAGAATGAAAGAAAAGTGTTGACTTCGAACAAACCATGTGAGCGGTCAAAACTTGGCTCAAGTGGTAAAAGAAAGCTTCCGGAATCTTTGTAACTCGCACACACCGCTCGAGCGGTCAAAAGTAAGCTCAAGTGGACTTGCTTCCAAAACAAGTACTCAAATTTCAAACGTGCATAACTCTCTCGTTCGAATTCTGTTTTAGGTCGTTCTTGTGTCCAAATCAAAGCCCGAAAACAAGATTTTCAATGGTTCTAGCCTCATATCCAGATTCTTAGTGTGGAAAGAGAAAAAAAGTAAAAGAGTGAAGACTACTTGTAGAACAATTATCCAAATCAATATTTTTGGTTCAATCCTACTTTATCATTATGATACCACCTCAATCAATATTATAAAATAAATCAAAGAGACTCTAAGTACAATAATAAGAGTGTCAAGAACAATCTCACTAGTCCAAGGAATATGAAGTGTTATACTCTCCCCACCTTAGGAAATTTCATCCCCGAAATTAGCCAGTTTAAGAATTAAGGTTTGGATAAACCGAACTGAAACATATATTGGAATTAACACTCCCACTAACTAATCACAAATGACCTCTACTCAACAATGGGTTTCTAGAAGATTCTTCCAATGTAAAACATTTTGTGTGATGAAAAAGAAGAAACTCCCATGAAAGAAGATAAAGCAACCCAATGATATAAGGGATAGAATAACTCCCAATAAAATTACAATCGCCACTCCAAAATCTAGTTCGAAATCTAAAAGGAACTCTTATATTTCAGTCCCACACTGGTATTCTGACAACACCCCAAATGAAGTAAACAACAATTCGAAAATGTTGTGTCTCTCTTTTAACTCATTCGTAAGAATTACCTCAACAAGCCATAAGAGCCCATCGATCCTACAAAACAAAAGTAAAGCAAGAAACAACTACCGATCACTCGGCAACCAAATTTTCAAACGATTACCTCACACTATTACATAAGTCCTCAACCCCCTCTCATGAGAAGAACAGATTCTAATAAGAGTTCCATTAGCCAATCATGGCCTTTGACAAAACACAACCCAATAAAACCAAAGTACCACGAACTACGTTCTTACAACACAGCTAGTTTTCCATGCCCACACATTTACTCAATTGCGTTTCTTAAATACTTAAGAACCAAAACACCCAAAAATAATATTTCTTGACTTTTGAAATTACAAGAGATTATTCTTGGTAGAAAACTTTATATATATATATATATATATTTAGGCGTGTACAAGTGATTCGTAAAAGAGAAGAGCTTGAAAAAGAAATTCATTTATTTATTTATTTATTTTTGAAATATTTAAGGGATATATATATCATAAGCGTCAATGCAACCGCTTTATAACTATTTCTCCTTTAGTCACTGGTTTATCCAACGATAAGTTCTCAATTTCGGCAAAGACAATGTCATACTCAATAGAAAAACTCCATTCTCAAACATATTTTAACCGGTGACTCCCAAACGTCACCCAACCAATTATCTCATCCCCATATGATGCCACAATCCATTTACAATTATTGAAGCAACAACCACACATAATGACCACTATAATACGGTTAAATAAAACAAACGAATGGGCTAAACATCACAAGTTTGGAAAGTTGTATCCCATTCATGACCACCACCATAATCCACCAATTACTCATTATTTATTTCATGTTTGCAAAACAAATTTTATCAATTAACTCCATTTTGGGGATTACACACAAACAACTACAAACAAGTATCAAATATTTAGCATGACTTGTCAATTTGATGAGTGACATGCATACAAACAAGTAATCGTCATCCTTACACGTCTCATCCGAAGTCTAAGATAAGTTCCGAGACGACTCATTGTCAATCTCTTCCCACGCCATAACTACGACAAACAAAACACGTAAGAGGAAAATCATCTACACCTACATTGCTTACCTATACTTGCACAACATGATACACTCCTTGAAACCAACACTATACCCCAAATGCTTAAATCACAACCCAACTTCTTAATTCAATGAATGAGTTATACTTCCTATCCTGTCAAAAACTCTGAACAAACTATAAGAAAACAATCTCTAAGCTAACAGCTAAATCTAGAATTTAAATTAAACTCAATTGGTCAGACTTAGGAAAACTATTAATTACGTCAAGCTGTCAAATTTAATTATATAAATCGTCTTAATCATGCATCCACAACATCAACTACTAGCTCAACTAGAACACAAAATATTAGCATGATCTAAGTCGAGGTTGCATCAATGAACAATCACAATCTTAATGTCATCTCAAGCTTCCATTCAAAACCACGAGTCACAAGATTTCAAAAATTACAACTAAGGATCACGCACCAAGTACTTACCCTCAAATATTTTTTATAGCTAAAGGTTCTACAAAATGAAACTAAAAACACAAAATATTTCCTTTTACCATGGAAGATAAATACTTCAAAATCCAAACTATTGTCATTCACCAAAAGTCAAATGCACAAGGTTGACCTCAATAACCTTGCTATATTAACACAGTAATAACCCAAAATCTTTCCTAACCCATCCTGAAACTAAAATTCCAACTAGGATTCACAATCAACCACTAAGAAAGAATTTCTCAGTTGAAAATTATAATTATTCACACTCACTAGTGACTATCATAACATAAAATGGCAAATGTCAATCAAGAGCCAAATCAACCTTTACACCCAATGATAAGACGATGACAATCCCAAGTACACACAAACCGGATCATGTTGTCCTAAAAACAAAAGACTAGTTGACCATTCATATCATCATACCACTGTAATAAATTTAAACTCATAATATACTTAGGCTTGTAATCAAACTCAAGGTGAAACTCTGACAACTAGGAAGATCAATCTGTCATGGCTCCAATTACTAATTTAACTAAACATGATTATCCATCGAGGTACAGAAAGATTTACTTATCTAATTTTTGTATTATTCGACTACTATACAACTCCGTTTGATACCACATCAACCCCGAAAAAGATAATCGTAGATTAGCTTTACCTTCTCATTTCATAACTAATGATTTCAACCGAAAGTTTTGTTTGCCAAAGAGCTTACATCTTCTGAAATAAACTTCCATCAAGGCAATACCCAACACTCACTATGGAAGTCCATCTTTCAAGGAATAAAAACTCATTAAGGTGACATCTAAAACAACACTAATAGCAACACTATAGTCCAATTATAGGGAAAAAGGTTTTGGATAAATATATTTTTCTAAGTATCTTCTTGGGAAGATTGGCATTAGCCACTCATCAACACACACCCTCATCCTCCCACTGAACAATGCTTGTGGTTTAAGATCCTTACTACACAAAATCTCTTCACCTTAACAGTAAGACAAATTTGGAGTGTGACCACTAAATAATTGACATTACCATCAATAATAACTCGACATAATTTAAATAATACCATGGCTTATAGAACATAGTGAGGAAGTCAACCTCAACTTTAACCATATAACCTGTACTGCCACAATTTACACCATTTTCCATTCATAACTCTTTTATATATATAACTCTTACAAAACTTGAACTCATAATCCGAAATAGTCATAATTAACAATTATCAATCATTCTAAATTGAAGGTCTCAACTAAACTCAATGGTACTACTAACCCGATATATCAAGAACATAAATACACTCACTCCATCATGGTATGCATCAGCCTCCTACTCATAACAATGATAGAACATGAAGGGCACCCATATTTGTCTCAGCAAATCAAATTCAACCACTTATGAAGATTTATCTATCCAAACCACATCAGTTATTTCAAAATGCCTATCATAAGTCTTTGCTTATTCATAACAACTCAACGCTTCACTTACAAAATCGATCCTTATGAAGCTAACCCTTAAGACACCCATCACATAGCCTCTTCATAACGATCCAAAATAATAACAATAGCCCATCAAATATATTGGTCAATACATCATATCTTATATTCCATTGTAAAAACTTGATGATACAAAAGATGACATATGCGTGTATACATTTAGAAATCCTAGATCATGAATCTATAGCATATGATATGGATACATGAATTCCAATTTAAATAAGATCAAGTAATTATATGGCTTAATGGGTATATCTTTCTAAGTCAATGCTTGGATATATCAAAATGAGTTCAACTCAATACAACTAAAGCCCAAGGCATATACAAAAATAATTACATCAAATAAAACAAAAGAAGCTCTTGGCTCTAAGTCCTCCCAAGTTATGTCCTTAGTAGAGGCATATTATCGGCACCTAAAAGTTGTTTATGACATAGGGTGAGCTAAAACCCAATACAGATACTTTAACACAGTATATGAATTTTAACAAAGTTATATCACACATGCATGCCATTTGTCAAACATTTCACATTTCCATCTCAAAACTATGTAATGCCAGATTATATATCAATTCATGAAAATAATCATTTTATAACTGAAAACAAGGTTGTGAATACAAAAACACTAGGAATCTCTAAGTATGTGTATGTCAGTAGGCTATACAAGAACTGCCAAAGCCATTTTACCAGTACTAATTGGAAGGATCGGCACTCAGCCGCGCGTGTTTCTAGACTTTAGCCAAAGACACACATGCCAACATAATAACCACAACCATTTTCTAGACTTTTCTCAAAATAATACATTTTCAATGCTTAAGTATGAATCGATGCTCAATGCAAGATGTATAAGTAATTAGTTTCAATTCACCTAATCCTCATGCAATTTCTATAACAATCAAAGCTATCCTCCACTGATAGCCCAAAATAGATATTTCTATTCAACAAATAATTTCCAACAAAAGATATAACCTCATCATTTTTGAAATGGGAGTGATATTACATATCCGACTCCACTATCATCATCAGCATATACATTGTTTCATTTTTACAAAACCCAACATCATTTCCGTTTTCTTTCACAAACCAAATCTTCATGATTTTAGAACAAAACTCCCTTTACTTTCAACATCATTTTTTTTTCTTATTATTATTATAATATTTTTTTTTATATAAAGAAATCAACCATTTCAACATATTTCAACCAATAACACACCCCTACAACCTTTCTCCAGAACTCATTTGAAAACCTCTCTTTTTCAATTCAAAATCAAACCCAGGTTTTACCCAAAATCCCCAAATCACTAGGTTTTTTCAATAGACAAATAACTAAGGTCAAAATCATACGAAAGATTGAAGAAATCCCTACCTCAAGAATAGATACAAGAGAGAGCAAGGGTTGAAGGTTTGCGGATACAAAAACGATAACTCCTCCGATTAAAATGAAGCTAATGTTGTGCTTTACCTTCTTCTCCAAAGGGATAGGGTGAAAAAATTAATAGATTGGCAATATTTGGGGCTTGAATGCAAGAACTGGAGAGAAAGAGCGAAGATCTAGGATTTTTGAAATGTTTAGAGAGAGATAGAGAGGAATGACAAAAGTGACTCAAAAAACACTTTTCTCAGACTGATATATATGCAGACTGCTCAAGCAACCAAAACACCGATTGAGAGTTAGACACAATAAATGACACTGCTCGAGCAACCAAAAATACCGCTCGAGCACACAATGACCCCTTCCCAAAAGTTTAGACTTGTAAAAGATCGCTCGGGCGCAAGAAATACCACTCGAGTGAAGATACTCCATTTCCAGAAGTTTTGCAAACTGTAAAAGACTGCTCAAGCACAGGAAAGACCACTCGAGTGAATAGGAAAAAAATCTGGTTAGCAAATCTTTTGAAAAACTAACTCCCAACTTGTTTCAAACACAACCATAGCTCCCAAATAACCAAACTCAACTAGTAACAAGATGAAAATGAAATGAATCGTAGTTAAGGATATGAATTATTGGATTAAAAAGAAAGGAATGGGTTGGGTCTAAAACGGAATCGTTATAATCGTCCTTCCTTAAGGAATTTCGTCAAAATTTAACTTAAACCAACAATCCCCATATTTAGATTAACTTGTAACCATTCATACAAGCAAGAATGATAACACAAAGTCTATCAATACGGAATATTACAGTTCAGCTTTCCAAAACATATACAATGTTTATATATTACAACATAAGTAAGATTTTCACTACAAGTCTCAAACATCAGCAAATAGGTCCGGGTACTTCTCACAAACTTCCGCCTCATGCTCCCAGGTCACCACCTCAACCCCATGGTGTTGCCACAGCACCTTAACCAATGGAATAGTCTTGTCTCGTAATACTTGGTCCCAAGTATCTAAAACCCGTACCAGTCTCTCCTCGTATGAGGCATCCTCATCTACCTCTAGCTCAGTCCAATCCAACATGTGTGAAGGATTAAGCTCATACTTTCGGATCATACAAATATGAAAATACGTCATGAATCCCAGAAAGTTGGGGCAGCAAGGCCAAACGATAAGCTACTTTCCCGATCTGCTCTAAAATCTTAAAAGGCCTAAGAAATCTAGGAGACAACTTCCCATTCTCCCCAAATCTCATTAAACCTCGTCTTGGTGATATTTTCAGTAATAATAAGTGATCTCTTACTACAAAAGATAAAGGTCTCCTCCTATAGTCGGCATAGCTCTTCTGGCGACTACAAGCCAAAACCAACCTCTTACGATTAAGCGCGACCTTTTTCGTCTTTTACCGGACTAATTCAGAACCTATCATAGGTGTGTCACCCACCTCGGCCCAAAACACTAGAGATCTACATGGTCGGCTATACAAGGTCTCAAACGGTGCTATACCAATACATGCCTAGAAACTGTTATTATAGGATAACTCCACCAAAGGTCAATGCCTCTCGCACCACCTTTGAAAATCAATAACACAACCCCGAAGCATGTCCTCTAAGATCTGAATGGTTCACTTAGACTGCCCGTCAATCTGAGGATGATAGGCCATGCTAAACGTCAGTCTAGTGCCCGAGGCATTCTATAGGCTCTACCATAACTGAGCTGTGAAACGTAAATCTCTATTTAAAATGATAGTCACAGGGACCTCGTGAAGTCAAACAATGTCCCTAACATAAGGGTCGTTAAGATAATCTATCAAGTCACTCATGCGCATCATTACCCCTTTGAGTCCTTAGAATACCCCCAACGAATTTCATCCTGACATGCCCCCATTTCCACTAGGCTATAGATAAGGGTTTCAACAAACTCGCTGATCGTTAATGCTTGGCCTTCACTGGTTGACAAGTAAGGCACCTCGAGACAAACAAGGCTACGTCCCTCTTTATCCCCCCTCCAAAACTAGCGGCTAAGGTCATGGTACATCTTTGTGCCTCCAGGTTGTAGTGCAAGGCTTGAATGGTGGAACTCTCGGAGTACCTCCTCCCTAAAAGATTCTGGCACAAAAAGGCGGTCCAAATACCTCACACTCAAGTCAAAATATATGTTCAAGCCCTTCTCCACCTTTCCACTAGATATCTTCCATCGAATAGTCTCCACTTCATGATCACCCTGCTGTGCTTCTATAACTCGGCTCACTAAGGTAGGATGTGCAACTATAGTGAACAAAACGGCCGACTCAACGGACTCACCAAGATGCAAGTCAAATTTGCCAATAGCACCCAACATCTCCCATTCCTGAATGGCAATACTAGCTACGTTGCTTACGAATTTCCCACTCAAAGCATCAACTACTACATTGGCCTTCCCCGAATGATAGTGTAACTCAAAATCATAATCCCCCATAAAATCCATCAACCTCCTTTGTTTCAAATTCAAATCCTTTTGTGAAACAGATATTTCAAACTCTTGTGATCGGAAAACATTTCAAATTTCTCACCATATAAATAATGCCACTAGATTTTTAAGGCAAAAATCACCGCCACTAGCTCTAGGTTGTGAGTATAATAATTTTGTCTCATGTGTTTTCAACTGTCATCAACTGTATGCTACCACTTTTCCCTCTTGCATCAATACACAATCCAAATCTTCTCGAGACGCAACACAATAAACTGAATAACCCAAATTCCTCTCTGGAATAATTAATACTGGAGCAGTGGTGTGTCTAGCCTTAAGCTCTTGAAATGATTTTTCACAAGTCTCACTCCACACAAATTATTTCCCTTCCTCATCAATCTAGTCAATGGTGAGGCCAATCTAGAAAAGTCTTTCACAAAATGTCGGTAATACCCAACTAAGCCCAAGAAACTCTAGATTTCAAAATCATTATTAGGTTGTTCCCAATCTTGCACTACCTCTATCTTAGAAGAGTCTACAGTCACCCATTTCCCGGATACCACATCTCCTAAGAATTAACTTATTTTAGCCCAAACTCGTACTTTCCAAACTTAGCATTTAAGCAGTGTGCTCTAAGAAACTCAAGTACAACCCGCAAGTGTTCATCGTTTTCCTCCTTGGAGGGTGAGTAGATTAAGATGTTGTCAACAAAGACAACCACCAAAGGGTCTTGGAACTCATGGAAGATTTGATTTATCAAATCTATAAATGAAGTCGTTGCAATGGTTAGCCCAAAAGGCATCACTAAGAACTCATATTGGCAATACCACGTACGGAATGTCATTTTTTCAATATCCTCCTCCTTTATCCTCAACTAAAGATAACCCGATCTCAAGTCGATCCTAGAAAAACAACAAGACCCCTTCAACTAGTGAAACAAAACATCTATACATGGTAATGGGTACTATTCTTAACGGTTACCTAGTTTAATTTCTGGTAATCTATGCACAGTCGCAATGTGCCATCTTTCTTCTTAGCAAAGAGAGCTGATGCTTCCCAAGGCGATGTACTAGGGCGAATGAAGCCCTTATCTAATAGTTCTTCGAGTTGAATCTTCAACTTATACAACTTGGTGGGTGCAAATCTATACGTGCCATGGAGATCGGTGTGGTGTGGTGCCATGCTGGGCACTAAGATAATCGAGAACTCAATCTCTCGGTGGGGTGACAAACTAGTAAGATCTTCAGGAATGATGTCTGAGTATCCATAAACTACTCTCGGTAATTCAACTCGAGCCACATGACTCTCACTACCCAAGAAAGTTGTAAGAAGACAATTACACCCACCCCGACCACGTAAGTCATACATTGGCGACAAAACTCTATCATCTCAATCCCCTAAAAAATAAAATCAGTCACCACTCAAGGTGCACACCATAACTCTCTGACGGTAACAATCTATAATGGCACGATACAAAGACACCAATCCATGCCTAAGGTGACATCGAAACCTGGCATGTCTAACCTTATGAAAGTGAAAGGATGTTAGCGACCGGCAACCTTTATCTCACAACCGCAACATCCCCAGTCCAAGACAACTTTACCCCCAACTGGTGACTCTACCCTGAGCGGAGATGATAAACAAGCCACTTCTAACCCCAAAACTGATGCGAATACAAATGAAATGAAGAAATGAGATGCACCAATATCAATCAACACATTGGTAATAGAATTGAACAACAAAAAATTACCCCTTATAACAGAGGGTGTTGGCAACTAATCTGGTATAGTAACAACATACACACGCCCTGTGGGTCTTTGCTCTACCTACTCACCCCTTAGAGCATAGGTCTAATACATTGATTGAGCCGAAAAGGCTCCTTGATTGGCCTTCAAGGCCTATGTTAAAAGGGTAGGCTACTGGCTCTTTGTCTGTCTCAAACCAAACGCACCAGATCTACCACCTACCAGAGTGCAAAACCTCTTCAAGTGCCCCAACTGCCCACACTGATAACTGGTAGGTGGCTGCCCTCTGCTCTGACTTTGGCTCTGAGGACGAGCTAAGGACGGCACAGACTGTTGCCCTTCTCCTATCTGGGGACAAATTGAAGACTTGTGGCCCAGCTTACAACACTTGAAACGAGTGATCCCACCCTGACTATCTCTCTCTAAACCAGAACTCAGTATAAGAAACATAGATCTGAACTATGCAACCCAGAACTGTTGTGGGATGGAACCCTTCTGCCTTTTGTTATCCCTAGTCTCCCCATCAACCTCCTGACTTCTTTGCTTGGAGCCCCTCATCCACTCCTTCTTCACTCGGATCACAATCTCTAAGTGAGCTGCCGCCTCCACAAGGTGACCATAATCTCTAATCACAGACTCGATCACCTTGAAAAGGAGCCCGATCCTTAATTTATTCTCAAACTTGATGCAACGACGTTCCCCCGTCGCCATAATTTCTAATTCAAATCTAGAGAGGCTAGTAAAAGCAACCTCAAACTCGACTACGGGTGTGTTTAACTGCTTGAGCTTCAAGAACTGATTTCTCAACTTCTCCCTAGCAGTGGGAGGCAAAAACTTATCCTGAAAGATGTTGACAAAGGCCTCCCAAGTCACCCCAATGCGCCCTCACGCATACTTCCTCCATTGACCCTTATCTTTCTTTAGCTAGAAGGATGCCAAGGTCACCTTCAAATCGTCGTCCTCAATGCCAAGCATTTTGAACATCTTCAACATCTGTTCCAGCCACTAATCCCCCTGTATTGGCTCTTTCGGATCTCTCAAAAACTCATCCAGATTTGAATAGAAGAACTCTCTCTTCAAAAAAGACGGCCCCGTCTCAATAACATGGACCTGGACTTGACTTTCAGCCTTGAGAATGTCCATGGATTCTAGCAAAGCCCCAACCATTTCACAGGCTAAGAAGCCCATGGCTTATTGACCTACTAGCTCGGCCACATTGGCCTGACCAACTTCTTTCTCTTGTGCTGAAATATCATCCGACAACAGCACCTCCTGTCGTGTATGCCTTTGATGCCTACCACCACTACGTCCACATCCTGACATCCTAATAAAGATAACACCATAGATTAGCACATTTACAAATGTGCTGAAGTTAATTCACTCACGTGTTAATACGGTGGACAACAATTAATTCACCCCACATAAGAACCTAATCACATAAACACAAACGAACTTCCTTTCTAGATAGTGACCGTCCGACGACATTGCCAGAGTTCTAGTTACAAATAGCAGTGATCAAGTGCTCTTCTAATAGAACTTCTAGAAACTCATAGGCCCAATCAATATCTACGAAATTAAATCTCATACTCATTTTGTCACATAAGTATGTTATCATACAACATACTAGGTCTATTTCTAATATCATCTAGCGATAACCCATCATGGTATAAACCACATCCCACAATCCCAAGGTATTCAAACTCAATAGCTCTGATACCAGGTTATAACGTTGCAATATAATAACAATAGCTCATCTAATAATATTCCTTACAATTGATCAATACATCATATCTTATATTCCACTTTATAAACTTGATGATACAAAAGATGACATACGTGTATACATTCATAAATCCTAGATCCTAAATCCATAGCATATGATATGGATACATGAATTAAAATTTAAATAAGATCAAGTAATTATATGCCATAATGGCTATATCTTTCCAAGTCAATTCTTGGATATATCAAAATGAGTTAAACTCAATACAACTAAAACCCAAGGCTTATACAAAGATAGTTACATCAAAAAAACAAAAAAAAAGCTCTTGACTCCAAGTCCTCCCAAGCTATGTCCTTGGTGGAGGCATATCATCAATACTTAAAAGTTGTTTTCCACATAGGGTTAGCCAAAGCTCTATAGAGATACTTTAACACATTATATGAATCTTAACAAAGTCATAAGGTGAATGCACATGTATACCATTTGTCAAACATTTCACATTTCCATCTCAAACTATGCAATGCCAGATCATATATCAATTTATGAAAATAATCCTTTTATAATAGAAAACAGGGCAGTGGATACAAAACATTGGAATCTCTAGGCACGTGTCTACCAGTAGGCTATACAAGCACTACCAAAGCCATTTTCCTAGTACTAACTAGAAGGATCAGTACCTAACCACGCGGGTTTCTCGACTTTCATTAAGGACACACAGGCCAATACAATAACCACAACCGCACCCCGTAATCAGATTTACCGCAGTGTTCACCCATTTTTCTCAAAATAATACATTTTCAATGTTTAAGTATGAACCAATGCTCAATGCAAGATGTATGAGTAATTAGTTTCAATTTACCTAATCATCATGCAATTTCTACGACAATCAAAACTATCCCCCACCGATAGTCCAAAACAGTTATTTCTATTCAACATATAATTTCCAACAAAAGATATAATCTCAACATTTTCGAAATAGGAATGATACTACATATCCGACTCCACCATCATCATCAACATATATATATATTGTTCCATTCTTATAAAGCCTAACATCATTTCCATTTTCTTTCAGAAACCAAATCACCATGATTTTAGAACAAAACTCCCTTTACTTTCACAATCAATTTTTTTTTTTTTTAATAAAGTAATCCACCATTTCAACATATTTCAACTTATAACACACCCCCACAACCTTTCTCAAGAACTTATTTGAAAACCCCTCTTTTTTAATTCAAAATCAAACCCTAAGTTTAACCCAAAATCCCCAAATCAGTAGGTTCTTTTAATAGACAAATAACTGACGTGAAAATCATACAAAAGGTTAAACAAATCCCTACCTCAAGAATAAAAAGACAAGAGAGAGCAAGGGTTCAAGTTTGACAGAGCCGAAAATAATAACTCCTCTGATTAAAATGAAACTCTCGTCGTGCTCTACTTTTCTCCGAAGGGCTAGGGTAAAGAAATCAGTAGATTGGGAGTATTTGGGGCTTGAATGCAAGAACAAAAGAGAGTAAAGATCTAGGGTTTTCAAAATGTTTAGAGAGAGAGAGAGAAATGAAAAACTGAATCGGAAAACCCTTTTCTTGGACTAATATACACACTGACCACTCGAGCGAGCAAGATACCGCTCGAGTGTTAGACACAATAACTGACATCGTTTGAGCATACAATAACACCCTCCCAGAAGTTCCAACTTGCAAAAGACCACTCGAGCACAAGAAATAATGCTTGAGTGAAGATACTCCACTTCCAGAAGTTTTGTAGATTGTAAAAGACCGCTCAAGCACAAGAAAGGCCACTTGAGCAAACAGGCAAAAATTTGGACAATAACTCTTTTGAAAGAATAACTCCCAATCATGTTTGAAACACAACCATAATTCCCAAATAATCAAACTCAAGTAGTAACAAGATGAAAATGAAATAAACAATAGTTAAGGATATGGATTCCCAGATTCAAAAGCAAGGAATGGGTCAGGCCTAAATCAGAATCGTTATAATCTCCTCTCCTTAAGAAATTCATCCCTGACATTTAACTTAAACCAAAAATCACTGGATTTAGATTAACTTGTAATCATTCATACAAGCAAGAATGATAACACAAAGTCTATCAATATCGAATATTACAGTTCACTTTTCTAAAACATATACAATGTTTACATATTACAACACAAATAAGATCTTCACTACAAGTTTCAAACATCAACAAATAGGCCTGAATACTTCTCATAGACTTCCGCTTCATGCTCCCAAGTCGCCTCCTCTACCCCATGGTGTCGCCACAACACCTTAACCAATGGAATAGTCTTGTCTTGCAAGACTTGGACCCAAGTATCTAAAACCCTGTACCAGTCTCTCCTTGTACAAGGCATCCTCATGTACCTCTAACTCGATCCAATCCAACACATGTGAAGGGTCAGGCTCATACTTCAGAAGCATACAAATTTGAAACATGTCATAAACCCTGGAAAATTAGGGTAGCAAGGGAAAACTATAGCTACCTCTCTAGTCTGCTCTTGAATCTTAAAAGGCCCAAAATATCTAGGAGATAACTTCCTACTCTTTCAAAATCTCATTAAGCCCTGTCTTGGTGATATTTTCAGTAATACGTGATCTCCTACCTCAAAACATAACGGTCTCCTCCTACGATCGACATAGCTCTTCTAATGACTCTGAGCCGAAACCAATCTCTTACGAATAAGCCCAACCTTTTTCATCATTTTCCAGACTAATTTAGGACCTAACATAGGTGCGTCACCCACCTTGGCCCAACACACTAGAGATCTACATGGTCGGCCATATACGGCCTCAAACGGTGCTATACCAATACTCGCCTAGAAACTGTTATTATAGAAAAACTTCACCAAAGGTAAATGCCTCTCCCATGACCCTTTAAAATCAAGAACACAATCCCGAAGCATGTCTTCTAAGATCTGAATGGTTCACTCAGACAACCATCAGTCTGAGAATGATAGGCGATGCTAAACGTCAATCTCGTGCCCAAGGCATTCTATAAGCTTTGCCACAACTGAGCCATGAAACATGGATCTCTATTCAAAACAAGAGTCACAGGGACCTCAAGAGACAAATAATGTCCCTAACATAAAGGTCAGCAAGATAATCTACCGAGTCACTCGTGCGTGTTGGTACAAAGTGTGCTGATTTAGTTAACATATCGACTATCACCCACATGACGTCATTACCCCTTTGAGTCCTTAAAAGACCCACAGCGAAATTCATCATGACATGCTCCCATTTCCATTCGGCTATAGGTAACGGTTGCAACAAATCCGTTAGTTATTGATGCTTGGCCTTCACTTGTTGACAAGTAAGGCACCTCGAGACAAACAATGCTACGTCCCTCTTCATCCCCCTCTACCAAAACTAGCGGCTAAGGTTGTGGTACATCATTCTGCCTCCCGGGTGTACTGCAAGGCGTGAATGGTGGAACTCTCGGAGTACCTCCTCTCTACAAGATTTTGGCACAAAAAGACAGTTCAAATACCTTATACTTGACTTAGAATACATGTTCAAGCCCTTCGTTACCTTTCCACTAGATATCTCCCCTCAGATAGCCTCCACTTCGTGATCACCCCGTTGTGCTTCTATAACTCGGCTCACTGAGGTAGGTTATGCACCTATAGTGAACAAAACAGTTGACTCAACAGATTCACCAAGATGCAAGTCAAACTCGCCAATAGCACCCAACATCTCCTATTCTCGGATGGCAATACTAGTTATATTGCTTACAGATTTCTTACTCAAGGTGCCAGACGCTACATTGGCCTTTCCCAGATAATAGTGTAACTTGAAATTATAATCCACTAGAAACTCCATCCACCTCATTTGTCTCAAATTCAAATTGTGACAACCCCACTACGTATTATATTTGGCATTCAATTGTTTAAGGAGATTTGTAGTTTAATTAGTCATTATTCTGATTTAATTTGGGATTTACGAGGATTATGGAGCCTAATCGGTAGGTGATTTTAATAATGATTTATTTTGACATTAGAAATTGAAGGTCCTAATGGCCTAAGGAAGTGAAATTAATAAGTTGAATCAATTAAATTTTAAATATGGACCTGTTTGGGAGTTTAATTAATATTTGATTCAGTTTATTAAAATCAAAATTTGATTGATTTGGTCCAAATTGAAGTCAATTAAGTTAATTATGTTATAAGGTTTGAGAAATTAAGATTATTATGAATTAAGTTTATTTATGAGGTGTTCAATTGAATATGTAATTTATTGACAAAGATTTTGAGTTTGATTTGAAATTGATGACCTTAATGGCTTGGGAAGCCAAGATTGACGATGGAAATGAATTTACTTTAATATTTGGAGCCTTTTTGGGAAGCTGATTAAAAATCTAATTCAGTTGATAAATTTAATTATACTTAATTGGGCCTTAATGGAAGTCAAATTAGATTAATTAAATTATGTGAAATTTATGATTAGTTGTAATTAATTTAATTATGGGTTAAATAAGATTTACAAAGACTACGTGTTATTTAATTAAGCTAATCTTAATATTAAATCAAATTAAGGAATAATCTAGAATTGTGGGTGTGTGTGGGTGTGCAGAGAAATTAGTTATGTGTCTATAGGTGTTGTGCTGGTAGCTTGGATCATGTGCACATGTGTAGTGTGGATGCATCAAGAGAAGTTATGTATGTGTGATACATGTGATGGAAATTCTATTCAAAAACATAGAAAAGAGAAAAGAGAGAATCGAGAGACTGAGATAAAGGGAGAGGCCGAAAGAGGAAGAGAGAGAGAGAGAGAGAGAGAGGGATTTCAAGAATGAATGAGATTCAAAAAGGGAAGATACAAGGCTATAGGAAGCAGTCGAGAAAGAGAGAGAGTTCAACCCAAGTAAGAAGAAAAGAAGAGGGTTTTATGGGATATCAAAATTCAAGCTAAAAATTATGGAAAATTCATCATAAGGTAAGGAATTCCATCCTTTTTCTAGTATTGTTTAATTAATCAACACAAAAATTGAATCAAGGTGGATTTTGAGAGGATTAAAAATAAAGATTTGAAGATGAATTATATAAATTGATAAAATTGGGTTTTGCATGTAAAATCAAGTTAATTGACGAATATGAGTTATGATTCTTGAGATTTGTTAAGTATGAGTTTAATTTTGAGAATTATTCTTGAATTGAGTCCCATAAATTACATGCAACAAGATTCATTTGAAGATTTAATCCATGCAATGGAGTTAGGTTCAAATTCATGAAAATTAATTTAGAGATTAATCACTTTGGGTTTGAATTTAGTTGTCTTAACATGAAATTGAGTTTCAATTGTACATGCATTATGAATTTTTAAGAGTTTTGGAAAATCAATTCATGTTATAGAATTTGTGGGTTTGAAATTGGGTTTGATATGAAGAAATTAATAATAATCCAAGTTAGAGCAATTCTAATTAAAATTATTTAGTTCTGCTTCTTGTTGTCTTTGAAGGATTGATTTCACATAATGAAGACAAAAAGGAAAGTTTTGTAAACACAAGTTTATGGAAATTTGGAGCTTAATGTTGAATTAAAAGTGTTTGGGTATAAATGGTTAGAAATTAATCATGTTTTTTTTATAGTTAAAATGATTATATGGTTTTAACAAAGTTGTGCAATAGCCCAAGTATTGAAATGGAATTTGGAAGCTCAACTTTTTAGCTTTGAAAACCCAGAATTTTTACAGATCGCTCGAGTGACCAATTGGTGGCTCGAGCGAACATTATGAGCTCCCAATACTTTTATAGAGCTTTGCAGACTGCCCGAGCAACTAAATGTGTACTCGAGCGAAGAGCCCTGTTTCAAAAATTTTTGAAAAGCTGTTTTATGTTCTGATTTCCGGTCTCTTTTATTTCCAATCACTCTTAGGCATACATTGGGTATTATAAATGAATCAAAAGAGTAAGAAAAACGCCTAAGAGAATTAAACAAGTTAAGGACGGAATGAATTGTATTGTGACCTAATTTCTATGTGTATTATGAATTGTGTAGGGTCAACTACAAGGGTGAACCAAGCATCTGAACACTGTGAGTAATACTTTAGTAAAAACATGTTCATATATGCTATTTTTAAATACTACTCGTGTAAGTTTTCTGGACTTGTGAATTTGAATTATGAATGAGCATCATATTCGTCTGATTGTGCAAGACTCTGTAATGAAATTGATAAATATGTAATCATCTGAATGGACCAAAGGTCGTTTTGAATGAATATAAAATGGGCCTAAAGGCTTACATGGACCAAATGACGTTTTGTATGATATGAAATAGGCCCAAGGCCGTTTGATATGATTAACAAGGATATCAAATTGGTCGAAGGCTGTCTGATATGTGTGTCAAGGACACGAAATGGGCCTAAGGCCATCTAAATATGAATGTGATCATGATCACGAATATGAACATGCGCATAGATATGAATATAGAAATGATGGACCTGAAGTTGTCCTGTAATGTGATTGGGCCCGAGGCCGTTCTGTGTTATGATTGGGCCCAAGGCTATCCTATAATATCATTGGACAAGTATTTTGGACCCGAGGTCATTCTATATGAATTAGTATTCCGGACCCGAGGTTGTTCTGTATGAATGAGTACTTTGGACTCGAGGTCGTTTGCCCCTTTGATACGCCTTGAGCATGATGGATTGGACTTGAAGTTGTTCTGATTTTGTTTTGCATGTATTAAGTATAAATATGAATTACTTAATTAAGAATCTCATTCGTATAACCTCTTTACTTTGGTATTATTCACTGGGTGTTAGCTCACTCTTTATATATTTGTGTAGGTGAGCAATTGGAGGATCAACATTAGAGTTTTACCCAGAGTCCACCTCTTTGTTAAGCCACCCAAGAAGTGCCTCTATGTAGAGCCTTTGTTTTATTTTGTCAAGCTTGGGTTAATCTTTGTATTTTGTTAAAAGTCCTTCATGTAGTGTGTGAGATATAAAATATGTCTTTGTATATGTATATATGAAAGTGTGTTAAGAATGTTTTAATTACTGCAGTTGATCATGTACGCATAGCTCAATGGACATCATCATTCTTGTTTTTCTTCTACTTCAGGCCCCGATAAAATTTAAATATTTTGAATTTTGTCTTTGAGGCCGTAGGTAATCTATGGATTACTAGCTGGTTACAATGCTAAACCTATAGAGCCAAGTTTGGGTCGTGACACAAATCCTTTTGTGAAAATAGATATGTCAAACTCTTGTGATCAGAAAACATTTCAAATATCTCACCATATAAATAATTCCTCCAGATTTTTAAGGCAAAAATCACCACCGCTAGCTCTAGGTCACAAGTAGGATAATTTCTTCCATGTGTTTTCAACTGTCGTGAACTGTAGGCTACAATTTTCCCCTCTTGCATCAATATGTAACCCAAATCTTCTCAACGTATTGCAATAAATCGAATAACCCAAACCCTTCTCCAAAATAATCAATACTAAAGCAGTGGTGAGTCTAACCTTAAGCTCTTGAAACGACTTTTCACAAGTCACTCTCCACACAAATTTAATTCCATTCCTCATCAATCTAGTCAATGGTGAGATCAATCTAGAAAAGTCTTTCACAAAACGTTGATAATGCCCGATTAAGGTCAAGAAACTCCAGATATCAAAAGCATTCTTAGGTTATTTCCAACCTTGCACTGCTTTTTTCTTAGAAGAGTCTATAGTCACCCCTTCCTTGGATACCACATATCCTAAGAACTTAACTTCTTTTAGCCAGAACTCGCACTTCCCGAACTTAGCATATAAATGGTGTGCTCTAAGCAACTAATTACAACCCACATGTGTCCCTCATTTTCCTCCTTGGAGGGTGAGTAGATTACGTTGTTGTTAACAAAGACAACTACGAAACGGTCTAGGAACTCACGGAAGATTTGATTTATCAAATCCATAAATGAAGTTGTTGCATTGATTAGCCGAAAAGGCATCACTAAGAACTCATAGTGGCCATATAGTGTACGAAATGTCATTTTCTAAATATCCTCCTCCTTCACCCTCAACCGATGATAACTCAATCTCAAGTCGATCTTAGAAAAATAACAAGACCCCTTCAATTAGTAAAACAAATCATCTATATGTGGAAATGGGTACTTATTCTTAACAGTTACTTGGTTTAACTTCCGGTAATTGATGCACAGTCGCAATGTGCCATCCTTTTTCTTAGCAAGGAGAGTCAGCGCTCTCCAAAGCGATGTACTAGGGCGAATGAAACCCTTATCTATAGTTCTTGGAGTTGAATCTTCAACTCATACAACTCGACGGGTGCAAATCTATATGGTGCCATGGTAATTGGTGCCGTGTCGAGCACTAAGTCAATGGAGAACTCGATCTCTCAGTGGAGTGGCAAACTAGTAAGATCTTCGGCAAGGATGTCCAGGTATTCACAAACTAACCTCGGTAATTCAACTTGGACCATATCACTCTCACTACCCAAGAAATTTGCAACAAGACAATGCTTGCCCCGACCAGATAAGTCATACACTGGCAAGAAAACTCTATTAGCTCAGTCCCCCAAAAAATAAAAACAGTCACCACTCAAGGTGCACACTATAACTCTCTGACGGTAACAATCTATAATGGCACGGTACGAAGACAACCAATCCATGCCTAAGATGACATCGAAACCCAACATGTCCAACAATATGAAAGCGAAAGGAAGTCGGCGGCAGACAACCTCTATCTCATAATCGCGACATCCCTGGTCCAAGAGAACTTTAGGAGACGCTAACTGAGCCACTTCTAACCTTAAAACTAATGCGAATGAAGACGAAATGAAGGAATGAGATGCACCAGTATCAATCAACACATTGACAATAGAATTGAACAACAAAAAGTTACCTCTTATAACAAAGGGTGCTAGCAACTAATCTGGCATGGTAACAACATACACATGTCTTATGGGTCTTTGCTCTACCTACTCACCCCTCAGAGCATAGGTCTGATACACTGATTGAGCTAAAGAGGCTCCCTAATTGGCCCTCGGGGCCTGTGCTGAAAGGGTATGCTGATGGCTCTATCTATCTCAATCCAAACATACCAGATATGCCACCTACCTAAGTATGAAACCTCCTTAAGTGCCTTAACTACCGACACTAATAACAGGTAGGGGCTATCCTCTTTCCTAACTTTGGCTATGAGGACGAGCTGAAGACGGTGCAGACTATTGCCCTCATTCTCTCTGCAGGTAAACTGAAGACTTGTGGCCCAACTGACCACACTTCAAACAAGTGATCCCACCCTGACTACCTCTCTCTAAACCAAAACTCAGTACAAGAAAAGTGGATTTGAACTATGCTGCCTGGGACTGCTGTGAGGTGGAACCTCTCTGCCTTTTGTTGTTCCGAGTCTCCCCTTGAACCTCCTGTGTCCTATGCCTGGAGCCCCTAGGTGAGCCGTCGCCTCTACAAGATGACCATAATCCCTAATCATAGACCCGACAACCTTGAAAAGGAGCCCGGTCCTCAATCTCCTCTCAAACTCAACGCAATGGCGTTTCTTTGTCGCTATAAGTTCCGGTGCAAATCTAGAGAGGCTGGTTAAAGCAACCTCAAACTCGGCTACTGGTGTGTTCAGCTGGTTGAGCTTCAAGAACT
Organism: Camellia lanceoleosa; assembly: GCA_025200525.1. Classification (NCBI taxonomy): domain Eukaryota; kingdom Viridiplantae; phylum Streptophyta; class Magnoliopsida; order Ericales; family Theaceae; genus Camellia; species Camellia lanceoleosa. The sequence goes on from CM045769.1 coordinate 77,867,000, forward strand.
GTTCTTTCAACTTCTCCCTAGCAGTGGAAGGCAAAAACTTGTTTTGGAAAGCATTGACAAAGGCCTCCTAATGCGCCCTCGTGCATACTTCCACCATTGACTCATATCTTCCTTTAGCTGGAAGGATGCCAAGGTCACCCTTAAACCGTTGTCCTCGATGCCAAGCATCTCAAACGTCTTTAACATTTACTAAAGCCACTAATCCGCCATCAGTGGCTCTTTCGAATTTCCTAAAAACTCATCCGAATTTGACAAAAAAAACTCCCTTTTCAAAAAAGACGGCCATGTCTCAACAACATGGGCTTGGATTTGATTCTTAGCCCTAAGAATGTCCATGGATTCCCATAAAGCTCCAGCCATTTTGTGGGCTAAGGTGCCCATGGCTTGTTGACTTGTTGGCTCGGCCACATTGGCCTGACCAACTCCCTCTTCCTGTGCCGGAATATCAAATAGCGGCGCCTCCTGCCGCTTAGGCCTGCTATGCCTACCACCACCACGTCCACATCCTGACATCCTAATAAAGGTAACAACGCAGATTAGCACATTTACAAATGTGCCAAAGCTAATTCACCCACGTCTTAATACAGTGGACAACAATTAATTCACTCTACATAAGCAACTAATCACATAAAAACAAATGAACTTCCTTTCTAGATAGTGACCATCCTGTGACATTGCCAGAGTTCTAGTTAGAAATAGAAGAAATCAAGTGTTTCTCTAGCAAGACTTCTAGAAACTCATAGTCCTAATCAATATCTAAGAAATTAAATCCCATAGTCATTTAGTCATATAAACATGTTATCACATAACATACCAGCTTTACTTCTAATATCATCTAGCGAGATAGCTCATTGTGGTAAAAACCACATCTCACGATCCCAAAGTATTCAAACTCGGTAGCTCTGATACCAAGTTGTAACGTCCCAAAATAATAACAATAGCCCATCTAATAATGGTCCATACAATTGATCAATACATCATATCTTATATTCCATTTATAAAGTTGATGATACAAAAGATGACATATGCTTGTATACATTCATAAATCCTAGATCCTAAATCTATAGCATATGACATGGATACATAAATTAAAATTTAAATAAGACCAAGTAATTATATGTCATAATGGCTACTTCTTTTCAAGCCAATGCTTGGATACATCAAAATGAGTTCAACGCAATATCAAACCCAAAGCTTATACAAAAATAATTACATCAACTAAAACAAAAGAAGCTCTTGGCTCCAAGTCCTCCCAACCTATGTCCTTGGTCGAGGTATATCATCGGCACCTGAAAGTTGTTTTCGACATAGGGTGAGCTAAAACCCAATACAGATACTTTAACACAATATATGAATCTTAACAAAGTCATAAGGTGAATGCACATGCATACCATTTGTCAAACATTTCACATTTACTTCTTAAAACTATGCAATGCCAGATTATATATCAATTCATGAAAATAATCGTTTTATAACTGAAAACAAGGCAGTGGATAGAAAACACTAAGAGTCTCTAAGTATGTGTCTACTAGTAGGCTATACAAATACTACTAAAGCCCATTTTACCAGTACTAATCGGAAGGATCGACACGTAACCGCGCGAGTTTCTGGACTTTCACCAAGGACACACATGCCAACCTAATAACTACAACCACACCCCTTAACTAGATTCACAACGGTATTCACACATTTTTCTCAAACAGTACATTTCTAATGCCTAAGTATAAACCAATGCTCAATGCAAGATGTATGAGTAATTAGTTTTAACTCACCTAATCCTCATGTAATTTCTACAGCAATCAAAGTTATCCTCCACCGATAGCCGAAAACAGATATTTCTATTCAACAGATAATTTCCAACAAAAGATATAATCTCATCATTTTCGAAATGGGAGTGATATTACAAATCTGACTCTACCATCATCATCAACATATACATTATTCCATTCTTACAAAACTGAACATCACTTCCATTTTCTTTCACAAACCAAATCTCCATCATTTTGGAACAAAGCCCTTTATACTTTCAAAATCATTTTTTTTAATTATAAAGAAATCTACCATTTCAACATATTTCAGCCTAACACACCCCCACAACCTTTCTCAATGACCCATTTGAAAACCCCTCCTTTTCAATTCAAAATCAAATCCCAGGTTTAACCCAAAATCTCCAAGTCACTACATTCTTTCAATAGACAAATAACTAAGGTAAAAATCATATAAAAGGTTTAAGAAATCCCTACCTAGAATAGAAGACAAGAGAGAGAAAGGGTTAATGTTTGGTGGAGCCGAAAATGATAACTCCTCTGATTAAAACAAAACTCTCGTCGTGCTCTACCTTTTTCTCTGAGTGGCTAGGGTGAAGAAATCAATAGATTAGGAGTATTTGGGGCTTGAATGCAAGAACTAAAGAGAGAGTGAATATCTAGAGTTTTTGAAATGTTTAGAGAGAGAGAGAGAGAGAAATGAAAAAGTGACTCAGAAAACATTGCTCGAGTGACCAAAACACCACTCGAGCGACCAAAAACACTGCTCGAGTGCACAATGACCCCTCCTAGAAGTTTAGACCTGCAAAAGACTGCTCAAACACAAGAAATATCTCTCAAGTGAAGATACTCCACTTCCAGAAGTTTTGTAGACTGTAAAAGACTGCTTGAGCGCAAGAACGACCGCCTGAGTGAACAGGTAAAAATTTGGACAGCAACATTTTTGAAAAACTAACTCCCAACCTATTTCAAACATAACCATAACTCCCAAATAATTAAACTCAACTAGTAACAAAATGAAAATGAAATGAACAATATAGTTAAAGACATGGATTTCCATATTCAAAAGGAAGGAATGGGTCGGGTCTAAACCGGAATTGTTATGCTCTTATTTGTGCTACTCCACCAACTAAGTTCACCTAGTTTGAGAAAGTTTAAAACTAGTTCATATATTCCGATATCAACATTCCGAAACACATACCCTTAGGTCACTCTTATTGTCCTTAAGGCTTCAATCAATGTACATTACCATAAAGTTTAATGCTTACCTCACTCCACTTTCAAGACCTCCCTTCTAGTCTATTTCTAGAATTTCAATACGAGTTTATAAGATAATTTTAACTCTTCACAACCACAAATCATTCACCATACAATAAAATCTTTACTGTCGTAAGGTCACAGTTGCTTCTCATGAACTTAGGAAATCGGTAAACTAAGGTTCCACACCAATCTTACAATCGCGTTCTCATGTAATCCCAAAACAATATATCTTACCAATAAAAGTGGTGCCAAAGATTCAAGTCCTAAAAGTTTTTTCCCCATTTGGGGTCACTCACATCCTTACATCCTATCAGAAAATAAAGATAAGGTTTAACCAACACTTAAATACTCCACACGAGATCTCACATGGCATATATGAGTTACACATATGCCTATACATGTATCTACTTCCACATAAGAAAAACCACATAAGCGCATAGTCACATAGAGCACATACAGATCACTCTCCTAAGATATCAACTCATCCCATGGTGCTCAAAGACTTCTAAGTGGGAAAAAAGCATTAATCAGGTACCTTTCCAAAAGGATTTCGATGAATGCAGTAGGCACAAGTTGTACCCTTGAAGCTTAACCCCATACCTATATAGTCACACAAGCACATAAAGTATACAAGGTAAGCTAACATCCCATCCTAGCATGATAAACCCATTATGGTAAAAGCCATATCCTACGAGCTTAAGGTATTTAAACCTGGTTAGCTCTGATACCAAGTTATAACACCCCAAAATTTATAAAGCTTTATATAGTCAATTTTTATTAAATATTCAACGGTTTCCATCAAATAAATCTATTTCTCGTAAAATAATGCTTTAAGAAAAATATTATCTTTCACTAAGTAAATCTCGTTCTCATTAGACTATATTAAACTATTACATCTTATGCTCACAATACAACTAGTTCACAAAATTAAATAAATCAAAAGTAAAGATACCCTAATGACGTACAAGTTTCAAAAGTAACCCTCGGTTACACAAAATGATGGACAACACACATTAGCTCTGGAGCTTCAACAAATAACATCCAATGAGCTCACATGCTCTACTCAAAATCTTCATCACCTTGTTACTTGGGCGGAGTCACACCATCAATTCCTGAAATGTTGTTAGTTTGGGGTGAGCTAATGCCTAGTAGGAAATACTATTAACAAGACATAAAAATAATCGAGATGCATATGATCATGCTGCACAATTGTCAAGATAAAATCCATATTTTCTCCTTTAAAACTAAAAATGTTTAATGCATGATTTCCATTCAAAGTCTCATCTACACACCATTGGGTAGCATATACGCTATGACGTCCTAAGCAAGAGCCGCAAAACCATACATACATAAATAGATTTATATATAGAAAATATTCCCACATTTGACGGCTCTAAAAACGGCTAGGCAATGGGCACCCAAAACCATTCCCTTCCACATTGCCAACTGCTGAAACGGTGGGCTTGTGGACACCCAAAAACCTTTTCCCACATTTGTCCAGCGATAAGCTCAAGATAGGGCAATTAGGCACCTTGACTACCTGTGCGGGTACCAAATACAACACACAACTCAATTCCCAAAACTTAGACTCCTACGCTATTTACCCCCTTTTGCATTTTTCAAACATCCAGGAGATTGTAAAATCACATAAGAAAAATTATAATGCACATGATGCATAAGTTTTCAAATTCAATTTACTTAAATTTTATTCAGTTCATAAATAAGATTTAATAACACCAACAACAAGAGATTACTCCAACTTCTTAATTTCATAATTCCCTCACTCACCTATTTCAGTACATATATCCAAGAAGGTTCACAAAACCTCATGTCTCAACACTATTACCACAATCATTCACCCAATTTCAAGATTTAATAGTCAATTGAGCCAAACCCCATTATTTAATCAAGTTTGAAAACTACAGCTTTTAAGAAAATTAGGGTTTTTCCCTCTTTTACACTTAAAGGATCAATTTTTATCATCAACGACAATAATTAACAAAACATTCATAGTCTTTCTAAAACAAAAAAAGGGGGTAGACACACTTTTTTTTATCAAACTCTTTTCATATCACAAAATCATCTCATACATTACTATAATTAGGAAAATACAACATATATATATCTCAAATCATAAATATATCAAGCTAAAAGTACCCTACCTCAAAAATGGAGACAAGAAGATGAATATCTAAACAGAACTTTAAAGGTAAAGCAATTCAATTGATAGATATGTTGGTCTTCACTTCCTCTTTGCTTATCTTGCAAAATCAAGGATGAATCTTTGATAAAAGGTGAAGAAATCAAGGTTGGAAGACTAGGGTTTTGGATATGGAGGAGAATGAGAGAAAAGAGAGAGAAAAAGTGACAAGATTTGGCCAAAAAGAGGGATTTTAAAGTGCTGAGTTTGAACAAACTGCTCAAGCAGTCAAAACATGGCTCAAGTGGTGAAAGAAAGCTCCCAGAATCTCTGTCACTCGCACACACCACTCGAGCGATCAAAAGTTAGCTCGAGCGAACTTGCTTCCAAAATAGGTACTCAAATTTCAAACGGACATAACTCCCTCGTCCGAATTCCGTTTGGGTCGTTCTTGTGTCTAAATCGAAGCCCCAAAAACACGCTTTCCAATGGCTGTAGCCTCACATCCAGATTGAAGTATGGAAAGAGAAAAAGGTAAAAAAGTAAAGATTGATCATAAAACAATTATCTGAATCATTGTTTTTAGTTCAATCCTACTTTATCATTATGATACCACCTCAATCAATATTCTAATATGAATCAAAGAGGCTTCAAGTAGAATAATAAGAGTGTCAAGAGCAATCCCATTAGTCCAAGGAATACGAAGTGCTACACTTGGCTTGCTTGTGGACCAAGTAAGCCTGAATGATTTCCCGATCAATGTTTTAACAAAACTGACTACTAATTTTGGAAAATTTCACTAATGAAGGCCTAATCGGGCTTGCCTCTCTGTCCTAGGTTGTAAAGTTGGTTTTCGGCTAAAAATGAGTCCAAGGGTAAAATGGTCATTTTCACAAAAAACTAATTTTTGGGAAAAAATGGGTTTATACAGCAACTCCAAACCACCTCAAAAATCTAAAAATGAAGTAATTGTCGTTTCATCATCAGGAGGCTTACAAACGCTTGAATGGGTTAGTCAAAATGGGGTGTCTATAATGCGCTTATCCCATCTTGTTCTCGTAGGCTAAAATTCTTACTATATAAGGTTCCCTCACCCTCAATGTGGAACAAAACTATAATGAAGTTATTTCTCCTCTCCCTAAACAACTGATACTCCCATTGGTAATCAACTCAACATACATAACATGAAATATTATCATCATTCAAAGGGTAAAATGAAGAAGTTAATTTCATCTCTAGTCATATAATTTGTATAGACACAACTCATACCTAATTCATTTATGAACACATATATACCTCTTACTGTCACAAAATTTAAGATCATATCCCAAAACAATCATAAAAGATGAATACTACTCATTTTAAACCGAATGCTTTGTCTCAAACTTAGTGGTGTTACTAAACCTGTATATCAATAACACGAATTTCCATTATACTCACAGTGGAACAAAAGTCACTCTACAAAATTTTGTAACTACTACATTTGTAATACAAAATAATTTTTAAGGTAGGGAACATGGCTCACGTTGATATTCATTTCAAGTACCCAAATCACATGGTCAAAATACACAAAACGCAACTCAAAAGCTCACCTTCGGCTCCCACCTTCAAAATTTTGACCTATTGTTATGAATGGCCATAGAGTTTAACATCATTTCATTTCAACAGGTCCAACACAACCTCCTAAGAAGATCCCAAATTCTAATTACATTATCAAGTTTTGAGACACTTAACGTCAACCTTTGTTGGGTCTCAACAGTTTCACACGTGAACTCCAAAATTTACGTTCAAAATGCATATACACATATAAGGGACGAAAATTCTTCGTACTCTAACTATGCCATCTTCTTCTTACTCAACTCTGACAATCAACTCAAACATGACTAACTTTGTCTTTTTGAAAATTTGATTTAGTTTATGAGTTCTGACGTCCACATTTCGAACATTAGCTCTTAGGATACCCTAGTCATCATTAAAGTTTTAATTGAACAATACTACACTCATCAAGTTTAAATCCATATCTCATTCTATTTCCAAGAGTCTTCATAACACCAATCGTTCATCGTACCACATAATCTTTACTATCCTAAGGTCACAATTGCTTCTCATGAACTTACATAGTCATAAACTTTATGATTCTATAGCAATCTCACACTCAATCTTTCACACGACGATAACACTATACCTTGCCAAGAAGGGTAGCGCCAATAATTCAAATACCAAGAGTTTTCCCGTTTGGGGTCGCTTGCATCCTGACATTCTATAAGCAAGTAGAGCAAGACTTAACTCATGATTAAATACTCTACATGAGAACTCATATGCCATACACGAGTCACACATATGCCTATACATCTATCCACGTCACATTAGGCAAACCTCATAAATACGTAATCAGATAGAGGACATATGAATTACCCTCCTAAAATGTCAATTCGTCCCACAAACGTTTAAAGACTTCAAAGGAGAAATAGCATTGATCAAGTGCTTTTCTAAAAATAATTCTTAGAATTTCATGAACGCAAATCACATCTTGGAAGTTTAATCCCATGCCCACATAGTCACATAAGCACATAAAGTATGCGAAGCAAACAAGCGTCCCATCATACCATAGTAAACTCATTGTAGCAAAAGCCATGTTCCACTAGTCCAAGGTATTCAAACATGGCTAGTTTTGATACCAAGTTGTAATGCTTTGATATTTTTAACTCGTTTTATAATTACCAAACCTTCATTATTGTTCAATTTCATGATATAAGATAGAAATTAAATAAATAAAATCATGGACAACATTCTCAAGAATCATGACATTTCTCTTTTTCATTAGACTTTCTTCTATGAAAATTATATTCTACAATTTACATCATTTGTGCTCGATTCAAGAAATAAGAGGAATACAACAAATTCCCTAAAGGCTTACACCTTTCATGGCTGGGGCTTTGATTACACAAAAGTGAAACACTAACTCGACACATATAAGCTTAGCAACATTGCACGAACACATCAAAAAGAGCTTTAATGCTCCCTCAAAATCTCCACTAGCTCTTTAATGGGGTGGAAACACACCATTACACCCTATTGAATTGTGTTCATGATAGGTATGAGCAATAATGCCCAGTAGAAATACATTTAACAATGTATGTAAATACTTAATGCAATTATGATCATGCCGATGCAAATGTCATGTAAAACTTCATTGTATTCTTTTTCAAAAGAATGATGTTCAATACACTTTTGTAAAACCAATCTAACATAAACCACATAGTAGTAAATACATGCTAGAATCCCAAGGCACTTGCCAAATACATATATATAGATTTTATATCTCGACAATAGTCCAACATTAACCGGCTGAATTACAAAAGGGTGATGGGCACCTAAAACACACATTTTTCCACATTTACCGGCTCAAATAAGGAAGGACGATGGGCACCTAAAACATGCATTTTCCCACATTTATCCTGGATCAAGCACGCGATAGGGCAATTGGGCACTTAACTCCATGTGTGGGTACCAATATAATACATGACACCTTTTTCAAAACAAACTCCACTACCCGGATTACTATGCTCTTTACTCCTTTTGAAAGATCCAACACCTTCCAAAATAGTAAACCATTTCAATTTAAAACCGTGTAATGCAAATGTGATGCATGAATTTGCAATTTTTAATTTGCCTAAAGTTCAATTCAATCCTACAAGAATAAACAATGTAAATATATATATAATCTAAATAATATCAACAATATCCATTTTCATCAATTGCATCGTCCTAAATTCGAAATTAATACATCTACAATATCTCCATATGTTTCCATATAAATTAACTTCAATTTCAATATAAATTCTGCAATTGTGTTTTTCCAACATTTCCGTATATTTCAACGCAAAATCAAGTTCAATTTCATCATAGGACATTAATTAATTTCAAAACCCTATTTTAATTCAAAATCACAAACTAGAGTTCTAAGAAAATCGGGGTTTTCCTCATTTCTTTCACGAAATCTTCACATCATCAAATGTTGACCTTTTTCATGTACATACAGGCCCTGTTTGGTAGGGCTTATTTCTAGCTTATTTCAACTTTTAGTTTAATTTAAGCTGTTTTGATGTGTTTGGTTTAGCTTAACAATACAGCTTATAACTTTTTGTAAGTCAAAAATTAACTTATTCTTTGAGTGGGAGAGGAGAAACTTAATTTATAAGTCAAAAATCAGCTTATGTTCACAGCTATAAGCTATAAGCTGTTAGGCTATAAGTTATAATCACTTTCCCACAGCTCTACCAAACGGGGCCACACAAATCCTTTCAAAATTTTGAGTAAAACCCCATTATTACACTATAATATCTTTTAAATCAAAATATCAACTAATACATAGTTATAACAAAGAAATTACAACATAATCATATCAAAACATAGATATGATGAACATCTAAACCTAGATATCAAAAGTATTCCTACCTCAAGAGCGAGCGAGAGAGAGAGAGAGAGAGAGAGATTTGATGAACATCTAAAGGTCATTGACGACGAAAATGTGATCAACTTTATCTCAAAATGCAGCCCTTGATGGTCCAAATATTCTATAATTAAGAACTAGGGTAAGATTTTCACCCAAAAACCGTAGATGAGCTTAGATGCTCAATAATGGCGGACAAGAGAGAAAAGAATAATGCTATATGTACTAATTAGTGTACACACTAGTGTACCAACAGATGATGTAGCATAATTTTAGAGGTTTTGGATATTTGTAATTTGTATAATAAATAGGATCATTAATGATATCATAACACTAGTTGGTATACTAGTATGCACACTAATTGGTACATGTAGCACCACTGGAGAGAGAGGGAGAGAAAAATGCAGAAGATGGGTTTGGATGTGCACTCAGGACATTTATAAACAGACCATTGTGGGCGTGGACTTTCCCATCGCAGGCAGGACTATAAGGGTTGTTGGAGAGCTTGCAAGCTCCAAGGATTCTATAGATAAAGTACCGAGAGTAAATATTGGTAGTGGACATGACCACGATGATTGCGGGCGCAAACACTCAGGGAAAATTTTGCTGGTTCTGAATTCCTACACAACAACTTTATTTCCACATGTAAACATTTAAAATGAAAGAGGCTAAATAAAGACATTTACTTAAGTTTACAATGTAAATAAGGAAATACCCTTCATTTGATTTCAAGATAAAAAATAAAAAAATAAATAACAGTTCAATTAAATAAAAAAGTGGTTTCCCCAGTATTCATACAAAAATAATTTTTCGACTGTAATTACTAAGTTTGACAGTGTAAGGTGGCTAATACTTCGTCAAATTAATTTAGACAATTTAATATATAAAGAACAATTATTAGGAAAAATTATTTGAAATTTGTGAGTTTTGGAAAAATCATTTTTCACGCTTACAAAATTTTCAAAATTGGTCCAATTTTGACAAAAAGATGTTTTTAATGCAACCATCTCTATACGAAAAAAGATAAAAGCTCGGGTTTCGACCTGAGCCGTTACAATGTATCAAGTACATATCTGTTAAGCCCATTTGATAGCCATAAATGGAATCATTTTCAAATATAAGTGGCTCTTAAAATACAGACTAAATATTAAAAAGAAAAGGAAAAAAAATAAAGGTGATAGGGAACTTTATTTTATTATGACTCAATTTATAAATACTTAACTCTACATATGCAGTTATAACCTCACAATCACTCCCATTATCCACCGCCCCCGCCATGGTCACTACCACCACCTTTGTCGTCACCTCCACCAGCATTCCATGATCACCACTTTCATCAACATTGTTATTGTTATCATAAGTGCAATCATCATTTTACTATCACCACCACACTCGCCACTACCATTGCCACCATTGCCATAACCACGAGCTCATTCCACTACCATAATAACCACCAGAGCTACACTACAACATATAAGAGTTATTTGGTCTCTAAAAGTAAAAATTTTGTTACAAAAGACATTTAGGGACCAATTTCCATCATCATGAGGATAATCGCTAAAATGTCGTCTCAAAAAGTCAAAAATAAACCTTTTAGCGACAAAATTTTAAAAATATCACTGATAAATAGACTTTAGGGACAAAATAATTTAGTCTCAAAATATTTTATTTTTTGAGACAAAAAATTTGTTCCCAAAAGGATAATAATTCATCACTAATTTTCAAGTTTTGTTGCTAAAAATATAATAATGATACTTTTTGTAACAAAATTATTTGGTCCTTAAAAAATAATTTTGCCCTTAAATTTTGATTTCTAAAACATTCATTTTTTGTAGTGCTAGTATCTTTTATCTCCATTACATTAACCCTTCCACCATCACCGTAACTACTATTTCTCTATCTCCAGCACTATTGCTATTGGTGCCATAAACACCATTATTGTCTCTACCACCACCACTATCACCACTAATTCATTATCACAATATAAATTTGAAAAATAAAAAAATTTAAATTGAATATTACATATCAAAAATTTTATTTTATTTTAGCACTTAAATTTTTATCAACTAATTTTTTAATTTAAAATTTTTAATATTCAATTTTTAACTCTTAAGTTTGGTTTAGATTTCAACGGTTGATATTATTCCAAAATTGGTGATATGCTGATATCAGTTTTAAAATTGGATGTAACGGGACCCACTTCTAGCGGGGGATGGTGGGTGACGAATGAAATCGTATCCCTCGTCTAGAACGCTTTACATGGAAAATTTGTTGGACCACATTCAATTTCTTCTAGATGGTCCAGAGCTAGAGCCAGCCGGTGGCGGCGTTGAAAACTGAAAAACTTAGGTCAAGTTTGGCCTAATTTAAGATTAAGTTTGGAAAGTCTCAAAAAAATTATTTAAAAAGTTAAAAAATTATCATTATTTATCAAAAGTCAATAATTACGACTGCATAACTCTAAATATTAATTTTTCTCTACATATTAATTTATACAACTTTTTAACACATATTTTTTCATAAAAAGTCAAAAAGTTAACTCAAACATTCATATTTTCAATCTTAACATTTTAGTCTAAAAAAACAAAAAGTGCACTTATTTAAGACACCCCAAATAATTCCTAAATAATACAAAAAGTCAAAAAGTTACTATCCTATTTAAGTTACATCATCTTATTTAAATCACATTACCTCTCTAACACATCACATCAAATCCAACCCAAATCCAACCCATATAAACTAATAAATCAAAAAATACACTATTTTAGAACTCCCAAACCAACCTTTTGTAAAAATTTTAAAAAATTGCCAAAAGTTGAATAAAGTGTGACATAACGTAACCTTTAAGACTGTGATTGGGATAGTTTAGTCCACAATTCACAGCTAACTAATGGATCTAATTGGGTAAAATAATTTAGTACAACAATTCTAATATCACAGTAAACAGTGGCTGAGGTAAGATTTTGATCTACGGTAGTATTCTCACCTTGCTGTGCTTCCATTGTAACAAACATAACTCCCTTTTCCCATTATCAAAAAGAATGGGAGAAATTAATGTTTGGTTTAGTTTTTGAAACATGATTTGGATTTGGATTTAGAAAATAAAAATAGTTTGTTTGGTTAATAAATTTTTAAAATATAACTCAAAATTCAATTTTCTTTCTTCTCTCTCCTTTTTATTTTATTTTTATTATTAATAAATCAATCAATAACTTTTTCTCTCTCCTCTCTCCTCTCTCATTTCCTCACACCCATCTATTCAATTAAAAAAAAAAAAAAAAAATTAGATTACAAATCATCTCAAAACTCTTTTTAAAACTTAGGGTTTGGTTATAGTGTGCAACTTACACCTTACACCTTACACCTTACACTTGCACCTTACAATTACACCTTTTGTGAAAAATTAAACCTTACACTTACACCTTTTTTGAGGTTGCACACCATATGCAACTCACTTACACCTTACACCTTACACTTACACCTTATACTTATACTTACACTTTTTGTGTAAGTGGCACATGGTGTGCAATTACACACTTAAGAAAACTCCTAAAACTTATAACCAAAACAAATTTTCAACTTTCAAAACTATTTTCAAAAACTTATCTTTGCAAATATAACTCAAAACTCAAAACTTATTTAAAAAATTAAACCAAACAGAGTCTTACTTTTTTTGTGGGTGACATTAGCGACCACATTTGTGCTTCTCCCCCTTCTTCCGTTTATTGATGTGCAGTGACACAGCTAGAAATTCAATGTAGAGTGGGCATATATTAATCACAATATTCATTGTTTTTATTCTCCCATAACAAGTAACAATGAGATATTATTAAATTTATACATTTTTATTTTTATTTTTATTACAATTATCCTTATATTTACATTAAGGTGACTTATAAATTCACAATCAATAATTAAATTTTATTAACCAAATAATCAGTAAGTTCAAACCTATCAACTCAAAAAAAGTGCCCCACAATGAGGAGAAATAAGCAACTAAACTAATCCCATAATAAGAAATGAATTATCAAGTGATTCAATCCTTACCTTGACCTATCAATTAAAAGTGTACAAGAATAATCAAAAAAATAAAATAGAGAATTTTAAAATTTTTAAAAAAGCAAAAAGTTTTACATAATTTAAGGAGGATTACTATTATAATTTTATAACGGACACATAATACATAATCTTTATCTATATAGGTAAGAGTATAAATATTGAAAGTTTAGGAGGGGCATGTGACCCCTTAGGCCTTAGGTGGCTCCGCCCCTGTTGATATGTATTTTGTATGTATGTATGTGTTTGTATAATTAAAATTTGCTCTTTTTGCTGTTTCAAAATACATATATATATATATATTTAGAGGAGGTAAATTGAAAAATTATTTATAAACGTATACTAAAACATAAATTCTAAAAAATTGAGGAGGGACATCAGTCCTTGGTATAAATATTTAATAGTAATTTAAACATGTAATTATAATAACTTTCACTATGCATATGTGATGGTTATATAAAGAGTTAGACCCCCGGTGTTTTATTAGTTACTGATATTATGAGTTTATAATAATGGGTATTTATGTGTACATTTTAATAGGTGTATCTGTTGTTCAATAGGTTTTGTGATAATTATTGACATATTTCATCAAATATTATTAAAAAAAAGTCACTAATTATTAATTTTCAACGACAGTTTAAAAATTTTATTACAAAAAATTTACTAATTATAAGTTTCACTATAACAAAAAAAGGTCTTTGGTGACGAAAATGCATGACGAAAAAAAATTTCGTCTCCAAATATACATGTTTTAGAAATAAAAGTAAGATTTCGTCTCCAATTGTAGTATTTTTAGAGAGAAAAATCAAATTTCGTCACAAAATACTTAAAATCAATAAAACAATAGGTGACGAAAATTTTATTCACCTCTATATTTTATTTTTCGTCGCAAAAAAAATTCCGCCCTCCAAAAATTTCACAGGATATTTGGTGCCATTTTAGAAACGAAAATTTTCATCACCATTGTACAAAATTTTCCGTGAGAAAACAATTTCGTCTCCTATAGTTTTATTATGCAAAACAACGTAGTTTCGTCTCCTATATTTTTCTTCCACCACCACTGCCTTTACTCTACCACTACCGTTGCCGCCATTCCACTTCCACCGCCGCCGCTCCACTACCACCACTACTCCTCTACCACCACCACTAGCACTCCACCTCCACCAAACCCATTTAAGCTCCTTTATTAAATAGGTGAGTTTGAATCAATTTCATTTGGTTTCAATTTTCGAAAACTATTTTTCAATTTTCGAAAAAAGTCGTCATTAAAAAAAACCACTACTTTTTAAATTTTAATGACAATTCAAAAAATTCATCACAGAAAGGTGCCATTAATTGTAAAATTTATGAACAATTTATAAAAATCATGACAAAAAATTTGTTAATTGTTAGTTTTTAGCGATATATGTAAAAAATAATCACAAAATTATTTTTTAGGACAATTTTATTATGACTAACTTACAATAAAATTTAATAAGAATTAAATCTAACTATTAGAACCTATTAACGATTTACCCTTATAAAATAATCCGATACTAACATTATATTAAATTTTTACTCATGGTTTTTTTTTTTTATTTGAATTTATTAGTCATAATTGAGAGGAAACACATGTATGCATGCATTGAACAAGGAACTTCTAGACGTAGTCCAAATGGTGGACTGAATGAATACATGAGATTCACAAATTTTAGTTATTCAACACAAAAAGTAATTAAATATATATATATTTATAAAGCATAGCATTTTGTGCCATAAAACATTATGCCTTCAATAAATATATCCTTCGAGACTAATTAGATAAATACAAATGTCGAGTCTAGTCCAAGATGCGTGGGAGGCTCAATAGTATTGGCAACGTCACGGAACTTACAATTCCTCTCTCACCTGATTTGAATGGATATTTTAATCAAAATTTTATTTTAACAGACTGAAGAAAAATATATGGATAATCAAATTAAATGGTTTGGATCGAATACTTAGATTACGAGTCTCATCTAGAAAATCTCTTATCAATTGAGAAGCTATAAGAGTTTCTCAATATTTATCCACACTCTAAATTCTTAAGCTTTCAAGATGGTAGGCTCAAAATAAATGAATAAAGAGAAAACTTTTTTTTTTTTTTTTGGTGTGTCTACACAATATTGAGTATGAGTCCTTATATAAGCATATATGGCAAACCATGTATACCTCATGGTTAGGCCACACCATGTGTACCATATATCCAAGATCATGTGTCCCTCATGGTTAAGTCATGTGTGGATGTACCATGTGGCCTTCACCATGTGTATCACATGGTATATCACGTGGTTTCTAACATATGATTTCCAACATCTCCCACTTATCTACACATCCATATCATGTGTTATATGCTCAATCATCATTTATCAATCTCTCATTCAATCCACCTCTCATATAGAAAAATAGAGCGTGCGACCTGACGAGAAAGTATAAAGTAGAAGTGTTATATTAAGTCACTATAAACTAGCATAGCACATCTCGAAATATCTCGTCTACACCACAGATTCATTGGATCACACCAGATCAAACATTTTAAAACCCTGCGCGAGTCATAGCTCACGAACGTACTTGATCTCAATACTGTATCTATACTCATGATTATATCGTGATCTCAAATCTGACACAATCACTCGAGCAATGAGCTACAATACAAGAGTATGATTTCTAACAATCTTCCCTAGCCACTCATGTCAATTCACTCAAACTTGACCGCTTTCCTAAACATAGTCCTCTAGATCGCATTCATTATGACCCTTGGATGACATGCTAAAGTAACGACATCAAGTTATCACTTCATGACCTAGTTCTAGGTTCAAGGGTATAGAGTATGCCTATTATTGGCCTAATAGGGCTCACACAGTACTAGAGCAGGGATCCATCTAACCACTCCCTTAAGTGGTCGATAGTAGCACATAAAGTATGATATGTATACTACGGCAGAGCCCCACTAAATTAGGTCTGTCACGCTCTAACGCCGTATGAATCTTAGTCTAGTCGCTATACAAGTGCCTAACTTGAGTTTTTTAGCATATTTGCTCATCAAGTGCTTATCTAAGACCTCACATTCGGCTATATTCAAGCTGCATAAAGCTGTGGATAACTTCATGTTTAACTTTTTAAAATATCATCTTAGCCCATGCTAAGGCAACGTCTTATAATCATAAATTAGTTTTGTTCACTTCTCAAGTTACAAAACATTTACCTCGCTCGCTCTCTAAACGCCAAGATAATTAATGTCTCATCTCACTCGCTCTACAAGCGCCAGGGTGATCACCAGTGTGAAAAGACCGATCTAAGCCTGGTGACATCATATACAATGTGTGCTAATAGTATCAATTACGTCATAAAATGACATGAATAAATAATTATGCATAAGATACTCAAAATATCCAACAAAGTCAATGAGGTATCCACAAAAACATCAAATCCTACGAAGTTCTAAGCCCCTAACATGAGTTTGGAAAACATCTCTAGTAGTGACTTTAGTAAGTGGATCAGCCACCATTCTGCTAGTAAAGATATGTTGTAGGACTACCTCTTCTCGTGCAACCACATCTTGAATAAAGTGAAATCGAATGTCAATGTGTTTGGTTCTAGCATGATACTTGGGATCCTTAGAATATGCTAAAGTTGCCATACTGTCAACATAGATCATAACGGCTTCATCTGCAAGAATCGTGATCCCAAGGTGCTGAAGGAATCTCCTCAAACAAACAGCTTCTTGTACTACTGTTGAACAAACAACGTATTTCGACTCTATCATGGGCAAAGCAATACATGATTGCTTCTTACTACACCAAGAAATAGTCATTCCACTAAGGAGGAATGAATAACTAGTGGTAGACTTGCGCTCATCTTTATTAGCAGCCCAGTCTGCATTACTGTATCTTAGTCTCAAATCTCCACCCTGATAGCAAAAATGAGATCCATCGTCCCACGAAGATAGGGAAAAATCCTCTTCATTGCTTGCCAGTGAACAAGTCTTGGGTTAGTCTGGTAACGACTGACCAATCCCACTACAAAACATATGTCTGGTCAAGTATACATCATAGCGTACATCAGACTATGAATTGCACTCGCATAAGCAACTTTTGCCATTTGTTTCTTTTTCTCATCTGTCTTAGGGTAAGAGTCAATGCTCAGATTACGTCCCTTCTCAATTGGAGTGTCAATAGGTTTGGAATAATGCATACGAAACTATTCCAAGATCCTCTTAATGTAAGTCTCTTGAGACAAACCAAGAAGCCTCTTAGAGCGATCTTTTAGGATCTTAACTCCGAACACATAATTTGCCTCTCCTATGTCCTTTATTTCAAAAGTATAGGACAACCATTCTTGAGTGGCGACAATCATCACTATGTCATTTCCAGCTAACAAAATGTCATCAACATACAACGATAGAATAAGAAAACTCTTTCCTAATCACTTGACATACACACAATGGTCTTCCTCCATTATCTCAAACCCAGTCGAAATGATGGCTTTATGGAATCTAAAGTACCATTGTCCAAACGATTACTTTAAGCCATAAATGGAACATTTGAGGCGGCATACTTTGCACTATTGTCCATTGACCTCAAAGCCAATTGGTTGATCCATATAGATCTCCTCATCTAGTTCTCTATTGAGAAATGCAATCTTAACATCTACTTGGAAAAGTCCCAAATCCAAATGTGCGACAATAGATAGAATTAGGTGAATAGAGGCAAATCTCACCACCGGAGAGAATGTCTCATCATAATCTATACCCTCCTTTTGGGTATAGCCCTTCGCCATGAAACGGGCTTTGTACTTATCGATTGATCAATTAGCCTTGCGCTTAATTTTTAAGACCTATTTGATATTAGTGGTCTTGCGCCCAAATGGAAGGTCAACCAACTCCCAAACTAGATTACAAGCCATAGAACTCATTTCATCCTTCATAGCAGCTATCCGCTCATTAGTATTAGGTAAAACTAGTGCTTCCTTATAGGAAATAGGCTCATCAAGATCCAACAGAGTACACTGAAATATTCCCCTCAATCTCATAACGATGACAAGGAATGGTTCCACGTTCACTTCTACGTAGTAGAACACTCTCACTAAGAGGTAAATCACTCTCCCACTATCTTTGGCGATTTCAAGATAAGTCTCTAATTCTCTAACCTTGCCAAAAGATTGTGTGATTTCCTCAGAATCTAGCAACTCAAATAGTACAAGATCTTTCTTTACTTCACCAATACTAGGAAATTGATTTTCAATGAAATTGACATATCATAACTCATTTTCAGTTATTCCACCATTAGGGTGTTCACCATACATCACATGAGCCTTTGAGCATTCGGTGTATCTACCAAACACTTGTTTATTTGCTCAAAGGCCTAACTTCCTATGCTTATGAGAAGCACTGTGAACAAAACCCGCACAATCCCAAGGCCGCAAATACTCCAAATCTAGTTTTGTGCCTTTCCATAATTCATATACAGTTATTGGAACTGAGTTTGAAGGCACACAGTTAAGGATGTAAGCAACAGTCAAAAGAGCATCCTCCCAAAAAGATATAGGGAGGTTGGCTTGCGCCATCATTGATCTAACCATTTCAAGTAAAGTGAGATTTCGTCTCTATACTAAACCATTTTGTTGTAGAGTCCCTGGAATCGTTAATTGCCTGCATATCCCATTTTCCTCACACAATTCCTGAAATTGATGTGATAAATACTCACACCCTCGATCTGTCCAAAGGATTTTTAATTTCCTGTCTATTTTATTCTCAACCATTGCAACAAAGCACTTGAAGCAATCCAATGCCTCAAAGCGATGTGAGATCAAATAGACATAATTGAATTGTGAGTAATCATCAATAAATGTAAGGAAATAAGAAGCGTCATGGCATGTCTTTACATTCATAGATCCACAAATGTTAGAGTGAACGAACTCTAGTGGATATAAAGCCCTAGGTGCCTTTCCAAAAGGCATCCTACATGTTTTTCTTGCCAAACAAAGTTCACACACAGGCATACTTACATTAGCAAGATGTCCAACAGGCCTTCTTTAGCTAGTCTAGTCATTTTATCTTTGCCTATGTGACTAAGTCTAGCATGCCAATAAACATAATTTAATAAGTCATCATCACAAGACACATAAGAATATGAGGAAAAATCCAAATCTAGCATAAAGAAATCATTTGAAAGAAAACCATGTCCATACAAGACTTTATTTACATAGAAATCCAACTGAATCATCAAAATGAAAACTAAAACTAAGGCCTAAAAAAGCAATAACTGACAAAAGATTACATTGGACACTAGGTGCATAAAGCATGCCATGGAGGAGTAAGATGCACCCCAGACGCGTCTTGAGCTGATAAAAACCAACTCTAAGGGCATCCACACGAGTTGCATTACCCAAGGTAATGTACTACCTGCCAACAAGTATCTTTCTGTAATCCACAAGCCCAACTCTTTCTCTAGTTATGTGGCGAGTTGTTCCTGAGTCTACAATCCAACCATAGAGAGAATTAACAACACATACATGTGAACAAACACATATATTGAAAGAGTTAAGGAAAAGGTCTACCCTCTTTGCATCAAGACATTCCTCGAGCAAAGTGACCTATCTTCCCACAATTATGGCATTTGACTTTGGTTTTATCTTTGTTTCTAAAACACTTGTCTCGACATCGCCTCATTACATTACCTTGCTTAGGAACAAGGTTACCAGTTGCACCACCATGTCTTCCTTGTTTGTTGCAGCTAGGCCTGAATGCCTTACACTGCCCATCTTGAGCAACAATGACAGTGCTACGGTGCGACCACATGCCTTCTGTTTTAAGCTTAATATAGCGGGAAATATTAGCAAAATCCTTGATATTGTCATTATGTGTAAGCACAAGTTTCATTTGTGTAATGACCTCGATTTGTAATTAACTACTAATTCGTAATTAAGAATGCTAACTAAGTGTTCAGAATGGAATTATGCGCTAATTATGTATTTTATATGCTATTCGGCTTTCTATCTGTTACTCGTAGAAATATCTGTCTATAATTCTGCTTTAATCTAAAAATTGAAAGCCTTATCGGCATCTGAAATCAGAATTGGTTGCATCAATATGTTATTCAAAATTTTTAGAATCGTATGGTAAATTTTAATAAAAATTGATTCAGTTTAATTAATTAAGTTGTGTTTGGTTGGCCAAATATTCTAATTATTGTAGTAAGCTATTCTATTTATATATTTGAACCATAAGCTCATTTGAGCTCATCTCTTTATCATTTTGAACTCCCAAAATCTGAGACAGACTTCTAGAAAGAGAGTGAGGTCACTTCTAGTGACAGAAATAAAGAAATTGAAGGAGAACTTGAAGCTTAAGTTAGGGTTGGTCAAGATTATGCTAGAACAAGAGTAATTCAAGGCTCTAGGTGAGTTTTGTACCCTCAATCCTTGAAGATGAGTTGAACTCATGGTGTATATATGATCATTTGCATATATTTTGCATAAGGTTGTCAAAAGATGGTGGAAATTGAAGTAGCTTCACATGCATGCATGATTTTGCCATGTTCTTACATCCTTGAGTTTGATTTTTAGTATTTATATTCAAATGATGAGTTATATGGTACATGCATGGTTCATTCATCATGTTTAACTCTTGAATACATGTTTTAGAAAGGAGTTTCTTACATGCATGGAGCCTTGAGCTCAAATTTGTTAAGTTCATGAATTTTGAAAAGAGATCATGTACATACATGCACAATTTTACATTGTTGAGTTCCATTTTCCACAAATTCTTACATGCAAGTGCATATCTTTGCTATGTCTCGAGAGCTCACCATGATTTTACATGAAAACATCTCATTTGTCCATGTTTTGGAAGTTTGGATTTCATGAATCTTTACATACATGTGTTTTAAAGTTTGGTTTTGAAGAATTGACATACTTTTGGGCTTTGATTTTGGCAAAATGACTTTAAATTCATGATGTTTTACAAGTTTACAAGTGTTTTCTTACGTTTTAGCCCAAAAGAATGAGCTTTGATGCATTAGAATTGATAGAGCAATCTGAAAATTCCAGAATTCGCATTATTCGCTCAAGCGGTGAAAGTTGCGCTCGAGCGAAGAATGCAAGCTCCTAGAAGTTTTATGGTCATGAGCACTCTGCTCGAGCGACCCAATCTACACTCGAGCTACTACCCTTAATTTTGAACCATGGCTCCAGCGAAAGAAGTTGAGCTTGAGCGTAAAATTAATGCTCTCAAAACTTTGTTAAGTGTTTCAAAGTGCGTTTTGGCATCCTCATTACATCCTAGGCATTCCTAAGCCTTAATTAAGCCGCAATAATGAGGATATGAATTAGAAACTCGCTAAGAAAGAAATGTACTAAGTTAAGAGATTATAAAGAGTGTGTTTCAATGTATACGAGCATGTGATAAGAAAGAATAAGAAGCTAATGTAAAGAAAGCTAAGCTGTGATGGCCATATGAATGTGTAATGATATGATATATTTTGTGCTATGTACATTTTGATTGTAGGTCCAGAATTGGAGACCAATCAACTGTTTCTGGAAGCCTATTGTGAGTAATGTTATTGTAAATATATGTTCAAATGAATTATGTTCCAAATGTGATTTGATAACTTATGATTTCTGAGATGATATTTATTTACGTGAACAAATGTCATAAGTTTGAAATCTATTATGGCATCCATAGATAGTCCCAAGTCATGGGGGACAACATGTGAATGTGGGTCCATGACATAAATGGGATTACGAGACCTTGTTAGCCACTTATCAAAGTGGTGATGTGTTTAATTGGTATCCGGAATCGATTATTCTAGTTGGATGACAATATGATATGTTCTATTAGATGTATCATTATTATGTTCGAATATGAGAATTGATTCTGTTATGATCTGTATATGAATACGATATGTTCGGAATTCATTCACTAACCTCTTTACATTAATGTTATTCACTAGGCTTTAACTCATTGTGTGTGTATATATGTATAGGTGATTGTTCTGGAGATTAGGCCTGAAGACTTTTGTCTGGACTTTTGTTTTGTAAAGCCAACCATTTCGCCTCCCATAGAGGTTCCGAATATGTCTTGTGTTGAAGGCCTTGAGATTGACTTAATTTTTTCTTTCTTTGTTAAGATTTAAGACAAGTTTTTGTATGTAGGGTTTAATCCTTTCATGCTTTGACTATAATGTTTGTGGGTATAATGTAAGAATAACTTTTGGACATTATATATAAATTTAAAAATCTCTATTTCATATAAGTCAGCACAGCTCATTAGACGATTATATATATATATGTATTTGCTTTCGCTAGCCCCATATTTTGTGATTCTGTTTCAGAGGCCGTAAGTAATCTTAGGATTACTGGTCGGTTATGACGCTAAACCTATAGGGGCGGGTTTGGGTTGTGGCAAAATGGTATCAGAGCACGAGTTATACCGCACACACGAGTCCATATGAGGTATAGAATGTCCTAGAAAAGAAATAGGGACATTGTATTATTATGAGTGAGTATGTATAAATTTTTCTGTACATGTTCGATAAGAAAATAAAAAAGAAAACCATGAGCTTGAACAAAGAAGTTATGTGTAAGAACGAATAATTTGACTTCGATATTGAACATGAATATGAAACATATGTGATTTGTAAGAACTATTTGCCTACATTTACTATTGTCTTTGCTTGCATTTAGACAAAAGGAAGAGATGAGAAACGTAGATGGATCTGAATCTTCTGATGCTAGAATTAACCGATTAGAAAGAATGGTTGAAGCCTTAATAGAATCTTTGAGACTGCAGCAACAAAGACAATCACTTTTACCTCCTTTACCATCCCCGGTACAACTTGAACAGGTTAATAATGATATGATAACTCTGGCACATAAATACAATAAAATGAAGCCATCGAAATTTCTAGGGGGTATTGAACCGTTAAAAATCGAGACTTGGGTTTTAGAAACTGAGAAAATATTGGAAGTATTTCTGTGTACTGAGACACAAAAAGTTTTGTTGGCAACATTCACACTTAAAGAATAAGCTAGGAGATGGTGGATGTTAATACGAAATGATAATGAGGATATGACATGGGATAGATTTAAAAAACTCTTCTATGAAAAATATTTTCCCCAATGCATCTGAGATAGGAAGGTATCCGAGTTTGAACAACTAAAACAAAGTGATATAACTGTGGCAGAATATGAGGTAAAATTTACTGAACTAGCCCTTTGTGCACCACACATGATAGATGCTAACTACAAAAATGCTAGAAAATTTGAAGGTGGGATTGACCTAGATGTGTTTGAAAGAGTTGGTGTTTTAAAATTGTCAAAGTATGTGGACATTCTTGATAGGGCCTTAATGTCCGAGCAAACATAGCAGCCTTGAAAATATCAAAGTTGTCATCATCAACTGAATGGGAGAGTAAGAAACAAAAGAAACAAAAAGTTGAATTGACCAGTAATTCGATGACCTCCATGAGTGAAAAACCTAAGGCAAGAACTTTTGACATTGTAAGTTAAGGAAGTAATGTGAACAATGATATACCTATCTATAAAGAATGTGGGAAACAACATTGGGGCATTTGTTGCCGCTTATCAAGAGCTTGTTTTAAATGTGGACAGAAAGGACACTTGGCTAAATCTTACCCACAAGCCCATCCGAGCAACAAGAGGCTGAATGCTAGTATGACTGATTCCACTTCGGTACCAAGAACAAAAGCAATTTCTATTCCCGAGGGGAGCAATCATAAGCCAAGAAGGGTTTACACCCTAGTTCCAAAAAATGCCTACTATTTTAATTATGTGCAAATGTAGGTGTGAAAATTGATTTGGGAATTCATATAACCTTTAGCATGAGATGACTTGTTGATATATTGACTGAGCCGATTGCATTATGAGAATTATGAACCTATGCTTCATTACATGATTTTTGCTGATGTGTGAAATGTTATTAGAACTGATGAGATGAAACTCTAATTATTGAACACTCTTGAAAGTCTATGGATTTGATAAATTACCTATGCCATGGAAGATGTTTGGACTTGTATATATATACCTTTGCTTGGGATGTTAATTGATTCGAACTCGACACACTTTTTTGTATCTACTACATTTGTATCTAGACTGAGTAGACTTATGAATTATTGCCTTAACTATCGTATCTAGGGAAACTATTTTGTGTCCATCCGTACATCGAACTTGTGAATCTGTACTGGGAATATTATTAGATTTTGGACATGCACATACATAACTATACCTTTGCTTGGAATGATTTGTCGTGTTATTTGTTTTATTAACTAGACTACCGAGACTATGACTCTGTGATTGTGTAATTTGTTTGAACACCCTGGATAGTAAACTTATGATTTAGTGACTGTATGACTGATTTGGAACTTCTGCGTAGCAACCTGCTGTTATGTGCCACCAAGGAACTTTGTATGATATATTGTTGTGTACTGTATGTCTACATGAAAGACTTATTTGGAAACTGCTATATTGACTATGATACTTATCTCTTGATATGAACAACATCATGCCTGTGCACCTACATGTGAACTTATTTGGAGAATGCTACATTGTATATGACTTGAAACACTTCGATATGAACTATTATAATACATAACTCTGATGTGATTTTGAAAATTGATGAACTTAGAACAATTGTGGAACTACTAATTATGCACCTAAGTGAATGGTTTATGAACTATAGAACCAAATGTACTTCGTTTGAAAATGATGGGGATAGAACTTTTATCTAATTTGATCTGATAGAACTTTGGTTTGATGAGACCTTTGTTGAATTGATAGAACTTTTGTTTGATGACACACGCTTTGAACTTTTGTTTGATTTGACCAAATAAACTTTCATTTGATGTGGGGAGAGAGGTCATTCAAGCTATTAGCACTTTTTTTGAGTCTGGTAAGCTTCTATCTGAAGTCAATAGTACCATTATTTCTCTCATTCCCAAAGTCCCTAACCCAGTCAGAGTGGGAGACTTCAGACCTATTTCTTGTTGTAACACTATTTACAAATGCATTTCTAAGATCATTGCTAACAGGATCAAAACTGTTCTCCCTGATCTTATTGACCCTGTTCAGTCAACTTTTGTTCAGGGTAGGAGAATATCTGATAATATTTTCCTATCCCAAGAGCTTATGAGGGGGTACCATAGGAAATCTCCTAATCCGAAGTGTGCCATGAAAGTGGACATCATGAAAGCTTATGATAGTGTCAGATGGGACTTTATTATTGATATTCTCAAGGCTATGGCATTTCCTCCAATCATGGTTTCTTGGATTAAGGCCTGTATCACCAGCCCTTCCTTTTCAATCTGCATCAATGGAAGCCTTCATGGCTATTTTAAAGGGGCTAGGGGATTAAGACAAGGGGATCCTATGTCCCCTTACTTATTCGTGCTTGCTATGGAAATTCTGGCCAAAATCTTGGCGGAAAAAGCTAATCACCCTCTCTTTAAGTTTCATTGGAGATGTGAAAAGATGAAAATCATTAACCTTTGCTTTGCTGATGATCTTATGATCTTTAGCAGGGGTGATGTTCCTACTGTGCAGCTTATTATGGAAGGCCTTGAGGAATTTTCGTCCCTTTCTGGCCTAACTCCTAATCCCAGTAAAAGTAACATCTACTTTTCTGGGTGTGATGTGGGGTTGAGAAACTCTATCCTTGAGATTGCTAAATACACTGAAGGTAATCTTCCTGTTAAGTATCTTGGTGTCCCTCTGATTAACACTAAATTGAGGGCCTCTAATTGTGTCCCTCTCATTGAGAGGATCACCAAAAGAGTGAAGAATTGGACCTATAGAGCTTTGACTTATGCTGGTAGAAGCCAGCTTATTCAGTCCATTCTTTTCTCTATGCAAGTGTATTGGTCTTCCCTTTCGTTCTACCCAAGAAAGTTATTAGGGAGATTGAGTGTATTCTTAGAGCTTTCCTTTGGTCTGGTACTGAGCTTACAACCCATAGTGCCAAGATTGCTTGGGATTCTGTGTGTGCTCCTAAAAATGAGGGGGGTCTGGGCTTTAAATCTTTAGATATTTGGAATAAAGCGGCCATTGCTAAACATGTTTGGTTTCTGTTTTCCGGGGGTGAGGGGTCTATGTGGTGTCAGTGGGTTAAATCCTATCTTTTAAAGGGGAAGAATTTTTGGAAAGTTAAGGTTCCCAACGACCCTTCTTGGGTGTGGAGGAAATTATTGTCCCTTAGAGATTGGGTGTCCCCTCTGATCAAGCACAAAATTGGTTGTGGGGATGCTACATTCCTGTGGTATGATAATTGGCACCCCCTTGGTCCACTGTGGAACAAATTAGACGTAATTTTATACGATTCGCCTTAACAAAGGAAACAAAAGTCAGCCAAATCATTGATGGCTATTCCTGGAAGTGGCCTTTCCCCAATTCTTGGGAAATTCAGGAGTTTATCTCTTCCACTCCTGATTGTTGTCAACCCAATCCTTCCTGTAGTGATATTGCCCTTTGGAACCTTACTACTGATGGTCAATTTTCCATCCACTCAGCTTGGAATCATTGGAGAAAGAAATTTGATAAGGTGGCTTGGCATATGCTGCTGTGGGGGCCTCATAGAATCCCTAAAGTCAGTTTTATAGTCTGGATTGCGATCCATAATAGACTTTATACTGGTGATAGACTTCTTATGTTTGGCTTGGCCACTAGCTCTATTTGCCCTTTTTGCCTCCTCCCTGAGGAAAGCCACTCTCATCTTTTCTTTAATTGCATCTTTTCGTAAAGTCCGCACTCAATTGAAGATGTTTGTAATATTAAGTGGCTGCTTTTAGGTTGGCACGATATTGTCTCATATGCTACTAAGGAGACCAAGGGAAATCTTTGAGAGTCAATATTATTAGCAATGCATTCTTATGTTCTCGCTTATTGTATCTCGGATTGAAAGAAATAACAGAATTTTTAACAAAGAATTTAAACCTGAAGAGGTGGTTGTTAAATCTGTTATTCAAATGGTTAGAAACAGAATATTGTCTATTAAGAATATTCCCAGATCTACAGGTGACAGCTGGTTTCTAGCCAAATGGAATTTGCCTGAGACAATCTTGAAGCCCCATAGCATCAGAAATGGAAGGGCTGCTGAGTGATGTGAGTTCACTATATGAGGGTTGAGTGTTGGTGAGCTTAAAGGAGGGTGCTAAATTTATTTTGAGTTTTTTGTAGGTACAACCTGTTGGTTTGATGGAGCTAATTCTATTTGAGGGTTGAGTGATGAGAGTTATCTATATATCTTTCAGTCTATATGTGGGTCGAGTGATGTCAGCCATAATAATTTTGCTAATGTCTATACATATTGTAAATTTTTATGTGCAGGTTAAGGATGCTATTTTTGAGTGGTGTGAGCCCCTAAATTGTGGGCCGAGTGATGAAAGTCCCTATATTGAGTGTACTGTTACTCTGTTATGTGCTAGTTGTTATTGTTGGAAGTACTTATTCAAGATTGTTTATACAGGGTTTATTACAATGTCTAAGCGTTGTGGTGGATACATGGCTAGGGATACATGCTCCTTGCGGGATGGTTGCTGCTGTGTTGGAAATCCGTTGCTGGGCAGTTTGTGTATTGTCTATCTTTGGTTCGGTGTGTGTGGATGTGATGGTTCTCCGCTGCTGGGTAGATTGTCTTTGAAGTCTACTGGTCTTTGCAGGCAGATTTGCACATTTGCTGGCTGCGGTTTTGATAGCGATTGGTTACTGGATGGTTTGGATTTCTGTGGTTTCTGGTACTTGGTTATGGCTGCTTGTAGCGCCTTTGTGGATACTTGTCTTTCTATAATTTCTATTTTACAGTGTTGTAGTTGGACTATTGGTGTTTTGATGGCTTGTAAGTTTTTTTGGCCTAACCGCGCGGGATGTGCGTGGGTTCTAGCTGTTGCTACTTTATACTGTGTTTGTGGGTTCTTTTGGTTTGTTACAGATATGGGGCTGTTGGATGTGTTCATGGGCCTCATTCGCATGTATGCGGCCTATGAACATATTTTTTTGGGGTTTACTTCTCTGCTGTTATGTATTTCTTCATTTTAGTCTAGGTGCTGCTCGTGTCTTTTACTTTGTTTCTGCTGTTATTGTATAGCTTTGCTTAGGTCCTGGGGTTTGCCCCTTGTAGCTGTGTAATATTTGTTCTTTTATTTCATGTCTTATTCACCAAAAAAAAAAACTTTCATTTGATGTGATCCGATAGAACTTTCATTTGATTTGATATAAGGAGACCTTTACTTAATTTGAGAACCAT
The DNA here is from genome assembly GCA_025200525.1 of Camellia lanceoleosa. Classification (NCBI taxonomy): domain Eukaryota; kingdom Viridiplantae; phylum Streptophyta; class Magnoliopsida; order Ericales; family Theaceae; genus Camellia; species Camellia lanceoleosa. Next base: position 77,895,946 of record CM045769.1, read on the forward strand.
TATCTAATTGATTACGTTTATGGGGGATTATGAATTGCTTATGACTGAATGACCGGGTTGTGTTGCTACGGGAATTAATCGACTAAGAACTTGAATCAATTTTGAACACTTACAAAGAATGTGAACTATTAATAGCAAACTATGTGATTATAAAAAGCTTTTAACCATATGCCTATAATTGAATGGGAACACACGTGAATGGGATTATAGGATTTTGTAACTTACGCTCTGGGAATATGGGAATACTGTATATATGACACGTAGTTAATTGTTCCGGTATTACCATTACTACCATGGGATTGTTTGATTTAGAGAATGGTTGCTTTTGTGTTACTGTACCTAGAATTTGATGCTATGGGACTTGTTGACAGCAGACTAGTTTGATTGTAAACCTTGACTACTTGGAAGTATATGAAATCAATATGTTCTATGAATGACTATTTCTGTATTAAGGTGTAATACAATTGAATCTGTGGAAACTGAGGCTGATGAACAGTATGTGAATGATTACTTTAGAATTGCATTTACTACTATAGGATTTATACATAAATTTGCATTTTATACCTAATAATTTCTAAATGACCGTGAATAACTGTGGTGGATTGCTGAATTGAATACCAAACTGAACAATGAACTGTTGAATGACTGGGAAACAAATCAAGTCTCTGTAACAAGCTGAATAGGGAGAAAACCACTTACGAAAATGGGAAAACAGTGTGAACCTAAGACATTTGATCTACATCTGATATACATATGTAGTAACTCAAATTTAGAGGACCAAATTTCTTAAGGTAGGGAGACTGTAACGACCCCGATCCGTAATTAACTACTAATTCGTAATTAAGAATGCTAACTAAGTGTTTAGAATGGAATTATGTACTAATTTTGTATTTTGTATGCTATTTGACTTTCTATTTGTTACTCGTAGAAATATCTGTCTGGAATTCTGCTTTGATTTGAAAATTAAAAGCTTTATCTTCATTCAAAACCGGAATTGGTTACATACAAATGTTATTCGGAATTTTTAGAATCATATGGCAAATTTTATTAAAAACTGATTCAGTCTAATTAATTAAGTTGTGTTTGGTTGGCCAAATATTCTAATTATTGTAATAAGCTATTTTATTTATATATTTGAACCATAAGCTCATTTGACCTCATCTCTTTATCATTTTGAACTCCCAAAATCTGAAATAGACTTCTAGAGAGAGAGTGAGGTCACTTCTAGTGAGACAAAGGGAGAACTTGAAGCTTAAGCTAGGGTTAGTCAAGATTATGCTAGAACAAGAGTAATTTAAGGCTTTGGGTGAGTTTTGTTCCCTCAATTCTTGAAGATGAGTTGAATTCATGGTGTATATATGATCAATTGCATATATTTTGCATAAGGTTGTCAAAAGATGGTGGAAATTGAAGTAGCTTCACATGCATACATGATTTTGACATGTTCTTACATCCTTGAGTTTGATTTTTAGTATTTATATTCAAATGATGAGTTATATGGTACATGCATGGTTCATTCATCATGTTTAACTCTTGAATACATGTTTTAGAAAGGAGTTTCTTACATGCATGGAGCCTTGAGCTCAAATTTGTTAAGTTCATGAATTTTGAAAAGAGATCATGTACATACATGCACAATTTTACATTGTTGAGTTCCATTTTCCACAAATTCTTACATGCAAGTGCATATCTTTGCTATGTCTCGAGAGCTCACCATGATTTTACATGAAAACATCTCATTTGTCCATGTTTTGGAAGTTTGGATTTCATGAATCTTTACATACATGTGTTTTAAAGTTTGGTTTTGAAGAATTGACATACTTTTGGGCTTTGATTTTGGCAAAATGACTTTCAATTCATGATGTTTTACAAGTTTACAAGGTTTTCTCATGTTTTAGCTTAAAAGAGTGAGTTTTGATGCATTGGAATTGAGCTTTGGAGCTTACAGAGCAATCTGGAAATTCCAAAATTCGCACTCTTCGCTCAAGCGATGAAATTTGTGCTCAAGCGAAAAATGCAAGCTCCCAAAAGTTTTGCAGTCATGAGCACTCCGCTCGAGCGACCCAATCTATGCTCGAGCGACTACCCTTAATTTTGAACCATGGCTCAAGCGAAGGAAGTGGAGCTCGAGCGTAAAATGAATGCTCTCAAAACTTTTGTAGGCCTAGGGGTCCACTCAAGCGACCAAAGTTGATGCCTAATTTTTTGAAATTTTGTTAAGTGTGTTTCAAAGTGCATTTTGACATCCTCATTGCATCATATGCATTCCTAAGCCTTAATTAAGCTGCAATAATGAGGATACAAATTAGAAACACACTAAGAAAGAAATGTACTAAGTTAAGAGATTACAAAGAGTGTGTTTCAATGTATATGAGCGTGTGATAAGAAAGAATAATAAGCTAATGCAAAAAAAGCTAAGTTGTGATGGCTATAGACTGGATAGACTCCAAATGGTGAGGGGTAGGATTATTTCTGTGAATAATGTGATGAAATCTGTAGGTGATAGTTGGTACTTGTCACAATGGAACCTTCCATCAACAATTATGAAACTGCCCTAGAATTCTAATGCTGAGAGGTGGATGAGGGATGTGAGTGCACCTATAATGAGGGTTGAGTGATGGGAGTATAAATTGTGTGTTTCCTAAATGGTTGCTCTTTTGCAGGTTCTGAAGCTAGTTCTATTTTTGATGATGCAATATCTATTGGCAAGCTCGGGCAATTTTTTTTTTTTTTTTTTTTTTTTTTTTTTTTTTTTTTTTTTTTTTTTGAGTGATGTGAGCCAGTATAAAACTTCTCAAATCTGTGGGTTAAGGGATGTGAGCTTGAATAAAAATGGTTTCCTAATGTTCTTCATTTGCTATATTTTTTCTCTTTTGCAGGTTGTGGAAACACTCTCAATTCTGTTAATAGTACAAATGATGCTTAAAATTATGAGTAGTGGGTCAAGTGATGTGAGATACTATATGGAGAGGAGTGATATATTGAGATGTGGGCCGACTGTAGCGAGATCTTATATAATGAATGTTCTATTTTTGCTCCTATATGATTTCACAAACAATTTCAGTTTGTATAGTTCATATATTTTGTTGAATATTATTCAGGTTCACCTAACCATGTACTGGTGGAGAGGAGGTGGCTGCAATCTACGCCCTTCCAAGAGAAGATACATTGTCCTGATAAGTTCTTCAACGATGGCTGCAAGTTGCGCCTTGCCGAGTTACCTGTGTGTGATTAATTTAAGTTTTAATTTCATATTGTATATCACTTTTGTAAAGTTTTTGATAACCTTTGATCATTGTAAAGTTTATAATCCCTTCGGTTTGTGTATGGGGGTTAACAAATGCTGGTTTTTGTGTGTTTGGATTTGCATTGGACGACTGCTGGGCCAAAAGTCAGTTCCTTCATGGCCGCTCAGATCTGGGCTATATATTCAGTTTGGTGGCAGATTACACTGTACAAGCCCCCTATTCTTAGCTGGACATGGTTCTTGGACAATCTACAATCAATGCCCCATTTGGTTCGCTGGCTCTATGGTTTATTTGTCTTTGTTTTGTCTTTTCCGTTGGCTCTATGGTTGATTTTTATTTTCTTTGAGTTTGGTTTTTTTTTTTTTTCGTTGTTGTTTTGTATTAGTTTGGTTATTAGGTCCTGGGGTATGCCCCTTGTAAGCCTATAAATTTTTTCTATTTTATTTTATTTCTTATTCACCCAAAAAAAAATGATATGTTTTGTGTTATGTACATTTTGATTGTAGGTCGCGAATTGGAGACCAATCAACTGTTTCTGGAAGCCCACTGTGAGTAACATTATTGTAAATATATATTCATATGAATTATGTTCCAAATGTGATTTGATAACTTATGATTTCTGAGATGATATTTATTTACGTGAACGAATGTCCTATGTTTGAAATCTATTACGGCATCCATAGATAGTCCCAAGTCATGGAGGACAACATATTAATGCAGATCCATTACATATATGTGATTCCGAGACCTTGTTATCCACTTATCAAAGTAGTTATGTGTTTAATCGATATACGGAACCGATTACTCTAGTCGGATGACGATATGATATGTTCTATTAGATGTACCATTATTATGTTCGGATATGAGAATTGATTCTGTTATGATCTGTTTATGAATACAATATGTTCGGAATTCATTCACTAAGCTCTTTACATTAACATTATGAATGAATAACCAGGTTATCCTTGGCAAGGAAACTGATAGACCCAAAACTTGAATCCGTTTGGAATACTTGACTTATTCGAAAGACCTAATGTGGGCTATCAACATATTGATCTAACCATGAGCACCATTGAGAACCAATCTTCAACTATTGGGGACATATGTGTTATAAATGAACTAAATTGTGCAAATCCAGTGATTGGGTATCTTAAGGAATGATGCTTTTGTATTACGATATATTTTTTTTTATTTGACGCTATGGAAACCGATGACGGCAGATTGATTCGATTATAAACAGTACTGAACATTTATCTTTGACTAATCAGAATATGTTTTGTATGGGAGAATAGTTGCTTCAGTGTTATCGGATTTTCGGAAATCATGTTATGGTGACTACTGACCGTGAACTGCTTTGATTGTGAGCACTATTGGAATTAGAAAACCTTGATTATCTGAAAGTGTGTGAATTTAGTACGCCTTGTGAATAACTGCTTAGTGCCATTGTATTCTGTAATTGGGGTTCTGAGGATATGTAAATTGTGCTTAATATGTGATTGACTCCTCTGATATTATCTTTGACATCATGGAGATTGAATATTGAACTGAATTGTAAACTGTAAACTATTGAATGAATTGAGAACACATGTATTGTGTTAGAAATTAACTGTTTCGATATTATTGTACTTTACAATCAGTATTATGGGGATATGTGGACTATGTGCATTGTATGGGTAATTGCTTCGATGCTACCTTTGTTGATTCGAGAATTAGTATCTGGATCCACTTTATATTCCTGAAGACTTTTGATTGACCTTGGATAACTGTGATGAGTCACTAAACTAAAAACCGAATGGGATTGTGAATTATGGAATTATTGGAGAATGAATTGAACTTCTGTGTTGAGGAAATTGTTGAATTTGTGTCTAAATATTTTCGGTGCCAACAAGTCAAAGTCGAATATTAGATGTTGGCGGAACTACTTCAAACTCTCTCTATTTTGGAATGGAAATAGGAATATATGACTACAAATTTCATTGTGGGGCTACCTTGAGCACCCAAGGTATAAGTCCCATTTGGGTTATTGTATATAGAATTACTAAGTTTGCTCATTTCCTCCCAGTGAAATTTTCATATGATGCTTATAGACTAGCCACTGTTTACATCGATAAGATTGCTCGTTTGCATGGGGTCCCAGTATCTATTGTTTTAGACAGGAATCCTAAGATGTGTTTGAATTCTGATAAGCCTTCGAGAGGCAATGGGAACTGAATTGTGATTCAGCGCTGCTTTCCATCTGCAAATTGATGCAAAATCAGAAAGAACTTTTTAGATTTTGGGAGGAATGCTCCAAATATATGCATTAGATTTTTTAGGGAAGTTGGAAAATCTATCCATCATTGGCAGACTCTACTTACAACAACAGCTTACACTCTAGTTTCGGCGTGACACCATACAAGCCTTGTATGGAGGAAAAGGTAAGTCTTTGACAAATTGAGAACATAGTGTTGCTTGATTTTGAGACTAAGCAAATAACTATCAAAAGGATTGGAACCGTTGAATAAAAAGTATTTCGAATTGTTTTCGACTAAAGGTAAAATAAGTTTGGAGGACCAAACTTCCTAAAGGGGGGAAGACTGTGATAACCCTGTCTTGTACTATGTTAATTAATCATGCTTATGTTTGTAATTACGTGCTTAATTTGAATTTAGGAGTTAATTGCATGATTATATGTGAATTTGGCTTTGTACCTGTTTACTGTAGGAAAATCTGTTCGAATCTATGCTTTGAACTGAAAATTGAAGGCCTTATCGGCCATTGAAGCTAAAATTGACTAAGTGTGCTTAGGCTCACATGGTTTTGAGTTCAAATCAGATTTTATGTTCTAGCGAGAGAGAGAGAGAGAGAGAGCCGGTTTATAGAGAGAGAGAGAGAAGGCATCCTTGAAGATTTTGCAAGGGAACTCAAGATTTGGGAGGCTAGGCTCTAGAACTAGTTAAAATTGTGAAGATTGAAGCTCCTAGGTGAGTGTTTGAGCATGAATTCATGGATTTTAGTTTGTAATTTGGTGAATTCAAAGTTGAGTAGTGATCAAGAACTTGAATTGAATTGATTATGATGAAAATGAGTTGGTTTTGATGAATTGGGAGTTAATATACACATGCATGTAAGAATTTGCCATGAAGTTGTATAATTGAGCATGAAGAAAACATGATCCATGTAGAATTGTGGTTAAAATTCATGCTTTTGATCATCATTTGTATCATCTAAGTTGAAAATGGAAGTTATGGTTCACATGCAAGTGCAATTCATAGAAGCATGAGTGTTGAATGCATGAAATTGAAGTATTGATGATGGGTTTGATATGAATCATGTGTGTGTGTAAGTAATTCATGGAAATTAAGCTTCATAATGTTGTAATCTAGCAATTGTAACATGTCAGAAGGTTTGCATGTGAAGTATAAGTCGTGGTATGCAAGTTGTTTGAGTTTGAATGCAAGTTTGAGCCTCAAGAACAATTCTGGATTTTCCAAAATTTGGCATGTCCACTCGAGCGAGGGAATTGCCGCTCGAGCGGGAAATACAAGCTCCTAGAAGTTTTGTAGACATGGGTGTCTGCTCAAGCGTGGAGATTCACGCTCGAGCGGGGAGCCATGTAGTGAGACTTTCAACTCGAGCATCCAAATTCACACTCGAGCGTAAAAATAAGGCAACCAGTACTTTTGCAGACCAAAAGGGGGTCCTCTCGAGCGGGGAAACCTGCGCTCGAGCGGGGAACCCTATTTCTAAAATTTTGTAAAGTTGAATTGAGTTTCATTTTCTATTCTCTTCCATCTCTAAACACTCTTAGGCATGCATTAAGCATTGTAAATGAGTTAAAAGGATAAGAATGAAGCCTAAGAGGAACATAAGAATTAAGAACAGAATGAATCGTTTGTGACCCATTATGTTCATGGCATGTGTATGGTCAAGCATGAGGGCAAATCCACCGGCAGATCACTGTGAGTAATATCTTAGTAAAGATATTTTCAAGTATGTTACTTTCCAAATGCTACTTTTGTATAAACTTCATGGATTTGTTGATTTGAAATATGAATGAGTGTTTTATATGCCTAATTTTGTATAAGGCCGTTTGTAGCTTGATACGTTTGATATATCTGAATCGGGCTTAAGGCTGTTTGTAGCTTGATACGTTTGATATATTTGAATTGGACTTAAGGTCGTTTGTCGCTTGATACGTTTGACTATAATGAATAATTGGGCCAAAGGCCGTCGGACATGAATAATTGGGCCAAAGGCCGTCGGACATGAATAATTGGGCCAAGGGCCGTCGGACATGAATAATTAGCCAAAGGCCGTCGGACATGAATAATAGGGCCAAAGGCTATCGGACAGGAATAATTGGGCTAAAGGCCGTTGGATATGAATGAATGGGCCAACGAATAGGCCAGAGGCCGTTGGATATGAATATAAAGAGAATGGGCCCGAGGCCGTTTGATAGACCTGATATGTTTGAATTGGGCTCGAGGTCGTTTCACATATTCGAATTGGACCAAAGATCGTTTTGTATAGATGGACCCGAGGTCGCATTGGTTTATATAAGAATTGGACCTGAGGTCGTTTTGCATATGGATATGATGTATTGGACCTAGAGTTGTTTTGCTTTGTTGAGATTTGTAAATTTGGTGTGAATGAGAATAGTGGTTCAACTATGTACATTATAAGTATGATTCATTTATGAACGAATCTCATTCATTAACCTCTTTGTTTTGATATTATTCAGTAGGCGTTAGCTCACTCTCATTTATATGTATATAGGTGAGCAAAGGGACGTTCAAGCCCAGCCTTAGTGGAATTTAAAAAATGAACCCGAGTTTTGTGAAGTCAGCCCAGGTGCCTCACGCAAGAGGCTTGTTTATGATCTTTTGTATTTCTTTCGCTACTTATATTGATCATGATAGACAATTTATGTGTATGAGCTTTTGGGTTAGCTGACTATGTGTTTGAATGATCCTGGGTATACAAGATGTTAACTACTGATGTGTGGTGTGAGTTATTATTAGGTATATGCGAAATGTTTGGTATGCCATGTAAGCATAGCTCATTGGACAAAATTTTTAAGTTGCTTCCATTTTGGCCTCCTTAACTTTGTTGGATTATGTTCTATTTGGTTTGAGGCCGTAGGTAATCTCATGATTACTAGCCGGTTATGACCTTAATCTATAGGGGCGGGTTCGAGTCATGACAACTACGCTCTAGATGAACCTCTCATTCTTTTTCATCTTCTCCCTTGCCCACCATGATAACAGATTCTTAACTAATCCCGGTAGAGCACTTTGTACATGCCACCAATTCAATATCTCAACCTAAACTTTCCATACAAAAGGACAGTGCAAAAGCACATGGTTGGCCGCACATGCGGGAAATATTCACCGTACGTACAACAATGGTGTTGCACATACAAGAAAAACCCTCCGCACGTGTGAACTACTACAGTATGATTTTGGACATTAGGAAGGGGGTCGCACGTGTGGGAATGTTCCTTCACACATGCAATGCATGTTTCTTGGTTAAAACTTCACTTTCTGGCTCATTTTGCACTTTTGGCACATCCAACTTGATTCATGTCAAATATTTGTAAATTGTACCAAGTTATATCAAGACGAGAGTTATGTAATCTCAATTACTGGCCTTAATGGTATACATTTCGGCCTTAATCAACTATTGTATGACATGGAGAAGAGCATGAGAATGCTCTAATCTATGTCAAAAATGGGTGGAGAGGATAGATTACAATAATTTTTCAAAGGAAAGCCAGGTTTTGTGACACCCCAAATTTTGGGAACATCAAGGTAATATAATACGACAATAAACTAGGGTTTGACTAGCAGATACACAACATTATACAAGGAATTAAGCATAAAATATAAGGAATTACACTAAAAGGAAATATTAATAATAGTTACAGATAAAATTCTTCAAGGCATTAAATACAGATTAGTTCCTTGATACAAAAAGATTAACCAAAATACAAGAAATACAAAATCTACTCTCTAAGGTAGCCATGGTTTCTCAAAGCTTTTAGGGATTCCGTTCTTGGTATAAAACTCACCTCCACCTGGCATAAAATGCCATGAGCTTGGAATGCCCAGTAAACATACACACCTCGATCCTTTTCCAATTCCAAATACACAAGTAATATAAGGGCACGATCATAACATATAGCAAAAATAATAATTAAGCAGAGCTTATAATTAAATTTCGGTTCTCAAGAATAATAAGTCAATTTTAGTTAGTTCTAGGCAACACCTTGCGAGATGTCGTTCCTACCTAACCACTAACACTGGCTACGGGCAATCTTGACTCCCCCTTGGTTAATACAATACCAATGCGTCGCTTACCGCAAAATAACCAATGATGCCCACACACCTAGGTTACATACCCGAGTGGTGACATCATGGTCTACCCCAAAGGGAATGAACTTCCAGGGATACTCTCCCTGTGTGAGACCCTCACTGCCACCCTTATGCTTTCCATTTCCGTTAAGCAGCCAAAATACCTCTCGTGCCATGTTAAGGTTCGAAAGCGCACTTGCACAAGACTTCACAAAATGGAACATATTCCACTATATCATACTCTTAAATCCATTATTCATTATCTCATAAAATTTACTACAATGATCACAACCCATTACCATCTCATTTGATTTCCCCTTTATTAAGTGCATTATGTTCTTAGTTATAGCAAAGCATGGTCAATATAATTATAAATCCAAACTAAACAACAAGTAATTTATTCATGGTAAAACAAATTCATAATTTATCATAGATTACATATCAAGACTAAAACATTCAAGAAACATAGAATATAAGAGTTGCAAACCAAATAAAAGCATACTAACACAAATTTCCAGATTTTCAGATTTGAACCAGTTTGAAAATAATTATGAAAACAAATACTTTTATTGGCCCTAAGTACCTGGCCTCATGTGAGTTTGTAGATAAATAAGTCTAGTTTCAAACTCAATTTATGAAAGTAGGATAGGTATTTCAGATTTTAAGATAATTCAGAATTACCAAGATCTATCCAGATTCGTTGACCGTTACGCAAATCGGTTTTTCTCTCAAACCCCTCACTCTCTTGAGTTCAAAAAAAAATTTGGTTGAAATATAACACCAAGATTAAGATTTTGACATAAAGGTGGACTCAAGATTATTTTTCTGAAATTTTATAAAAATAGAGAAAGTTGACTATTTTTCTGGTTCTGTGAGTAACAAACTTAGAAAAATTGTTTAGGTTATAAAAATATACATCCTTAGGTCCTACCAAAATTATCACATACTCTAGACATACCAAATATTACACCATAAAAACAGATTTTGAGTTTATAGAGTTTTGATAGGAAAATAAATTTAAGAGAGGGAAAAGATTTGTTGCTAGAAATTTAAGAAAGAAAGAGAAGCACACCATTTCTTGATTAATACACATTTATACAAGAGTGTAGGCCTAGACTACAACATATATATACAAATGGCATGTATTAGGAGGGAAAAAACAAGTGGTAAAAGAATTTAAGAGAAGAGGTGATGTAGGTTTACCTTTGTTGTACAACACTCAACACAATTCTTCCTTTTCTTCTTGTTCTCTTTCCCTCCCTCCCAAGATCACTCTCTCGAACTCCTTTAGTGCATGGCTGAAAATATGTAAAAAGAGGGAGAGAAGTGTGCATATATATGGAGAAAGGATTGGGAGGTTTCTTAGGGACTAAGTTCCATAAGTGTAATTTGTCAAAGTTGTCCATCAATGCCATCAAGGCCCTTTCATCCATCACATGGCCAACTACTTGGGCTCCAAGATATATATATAGGAGATATTTGTATTTGTAAACATAAAATAATAGGCATAAGTACATTAATTAAGAAAATATTACAATTAAGGTTTGGAATGAAATAAAATAGAAGTATATAGGGACCAAGTCTAAATTTATGAAACCTCAATATTTATTATCAATATACTAACATTAGAAAATAGTTAAAATAATAAATTCGGGTCCCATTAAATTAAAGCGCAAAGAAAGGCGAGAAACCAAGCGAAAACGATGTCATCAAGAATTAAGATTTTAAAGTAATTAATCTATAATTACAGGGTCCAATAATTAATAGTAGGGTTTAAAAGGTGATTATTAATCTACCAAGATCAATTAGGGTTTAGTCGAATTAATCTACAATGCTTCCCGATTCTAGGGTTTAAAACGCAATTAAGCAAAACTTCAAGGGCTTTATTGAAATAAACTCAAGGTTAGGGATTTAATGGTAATTACAAAAATTAGGGTCTCTATAGGTTTGGCTTTTACGAAAATAAAAAAGAAAATGAAAGGAAAGTGCAAGAAAATAAACAACTAGAACATCAATGAAAGAATTTGGTTAGAATCCTCTACACAAGCCATCTACTCAACTATATAAACAAGTAAATAAAGCAATAAATATTGTTTGGCTAATGAGAAAATGAGAGAGAAAATGCTAGAAAGTGTAGCTAAGACATAAATGAAAGGATTTGGCTAGAATCCACCAAACAAGCCATCTACTCAACTAAGAAAGCAAGAAAATATTACAACATATAGTATTTCGTAAGAAATAAAATAAGAAAGAAAAGGCTAGGAAAATAGAGAATTACATAGCAAATCAACCTATGGAGATGTGGCTTTTAGAAAAATATATTAAAAGCCATGTTTTTGTGTAAAGGGACTTACAATCATTATGAGTAATATTTGCATTATATTATTTGTCTAATGTTCTGCAGGTGTGTCTTCTATTCTACAAAGTATGTGATCTGGTGTGTAGAGTTCGACTTACATGCGAAAGATCAGATCATTAGTTCTTGTATAATATAAGTGGTTCATAGTCTAAGATGGATTTGGACACACCATCGGTATGATTGTAGCATGGTGTTTGAGTAGGTCTGTCTTAACTACAGGAAACGGTAAAGTTTCAACTCATTGGGCTAGTACACTTTGTGTGTACTGTACATGACCGTCTTGGGATAATTGTTCATATACTGTTTAAATGAGACAATCTATATTCCATAGTTATTATGAGTTCTTATGCTCTTAATCTTAAAAGAATTAATAAATGCGTGCACTTAGTATTGGTCATTTTGATTCATAGAATAGTGAGAGTGAGATCCTTTATGGGTCAATAAGCTCGGTGAGTTGGGTGATCGTTTTATATGTATGGTAGATTTGATTATTGACAGAATCCATGTCTCGATTTAGGGATTGGTAATACTCCCTTGAAGAAGTTTATAAGTTTTAATTATGTCAAACCATGCCAGTGGATTTTGTATCTGATATATCAAATAAGTTAAGTGGAAGTTCTTAAGGAAATGTAAAGAAGTCGATTAAATTTAATTGTCAGTAATTTATTTAATTGATGGGTATTAGTTATCTTAACGTAAGGAGATAATTAATTATGAGGAGCTCGAAATATAATTTGGAGATTAAGCCAAGCTTGGAGTGTTGGGTAGGAATGACATTCTGCGAGGAGTTGCCTAGAACTGACTTGATTAATTGTTTCCTAAGAATTGAATTTTATTAGAAGCTCCGCTTAATTGTTGTTTCCGCTATATGATATGGCCATGCCATTATTGTAATTGTGTATTGGATTGAGAAAAAGGAACGGGATGTGTGTGCATTTACTATGATTCCAAGCTCATGGCATTTCATGCCAAGCACTGAAGAAACCTACGTAAACGAGGAGAGCCGAAAATGTTGGAAGACTTTTGGTCATCCTAGATAAAGTTAGAAGTTATTTGGTTTAAGTCTATCTGTAATATTTTATCTTTTGGAAGTGTAATATTGATGAAACTTGAGTTTGTAACTAAATTTCAAATTTTGTAATTCATATTGTTAATATCTGTATACGTATATCTTTTGTGACCTTTGTCCTTACCCTTCCATCAACTTATATAGACCTTGTGTTAATACCTTGTTAAAATCTATCGAAAATGTAGCTTCGCTATCTAAGGAAATTGGACTTTGAAGGGAGGCTATATTAACTCCTCCGATCTTTCCTAGGATCGTATTTGGTTATTGACTAAAGGACTCATTAGTGACATATCCCAGACTCGTAACTTTAGAAAAATCCTGTATTTGTTTGTTAATATATTCCCTGATGTCCCCAATTTTTAGGGCGTTATAACTTGGTATCAGAGTATAGGTTCAACCCTTATCCATGCGTTTCGACCTACGATTAGAGACAACCTTGCCACCAACATTATTATATTATGATAACACTATTTATTCTATCAACTAAAAGACATCAAAAATAAAAAATATTCTTGACCAACCTTAGGACATTTCTTCAAATTTTGGGCATGGCAATGATGACTCATGAAAGTATATGTTAGCGCGGCAATGATTCTGGTATCGGTACCATGAGCTAAAAAAAGCCTTTAAGATAAGAGCAGAGGAACTAGAATTTCATAACTAAGTAAGGTAAGGTTGATCAATGAACCGAATTATGTAGTTTTCCACAAAGCGACCAAGAGTGGTGACAGAGACGGTAGTTGAGTAGGTTTACATTATGTGCTTATTAGGTGCTACTTGGACTACTCATCTCACCTTAGAAAATTCCTTGACTAACCACGTTGGCAAAACCCTAGCTTTAAGATTAGTTTATTACTCTTGAGAAATTGCCTGTATAATTAGACCACGACTTATGCCTCACCCATACTATGAATGGAATGGTAGACCACACTCAAGCCAACGATTATACTAAAACATGCAATAATGTCCAAGCCTATAAACAACAACACAACAGGAACGAAACACCAGGGAATCAAAACCCTGAGAACAGGTCCATGTATGCAACCAAAATCCCAAATGACATTAGGAACTAGATTTTGGAGAGGTTAGGACACATAAGCAGAAACAGACAAAATGATAGGACTTACCTCTTTTCGGAGTTTAGAAAACAAAGACCTCCCTAATTTACAAGACTTCCAAACCCAAGGGTGGCGGAGAACTGGCTTAAATAGATAGAGAAAATGTTGGATGCTATGGGAGTGACATAGCATGCTGACCAAATTGCTCTAGCAGGATATGAACTGGATGATGGGACTGATCATTGGTCGAAACTAATTAAGAGCACTTGCAATCTTGCTACCATGACATGAGAGCAATTCAAGGATTTATTTTTGAGGAAGTACTTTCGAAACACTATCAAACAGGTTCGAATCCGAAAGTTTTAAACTCTAGAGTAGGGCAACATGACTATAACTCAATATGCAACAAAGTTTAAGGAACTAGCTTCCTACACCACTAATTATGTAGTAGAAGATGAGGAGAAAGTAAGGAAATTTGAATAGGGATTGGATCCTTTAATTAAAATGAAGGTTGTGCCCATGCGTCTGTAAACATATGCAAAGATGGAAGATGCAACTTTGGAAAGTGAGCGAGAGGGGATCGATGCTTAGAAAACCTAGAATAAGAGGAAAGAGAAAGATCAATCCCATCTGGGCCCAGAAAAGAATAGTCGGAAACATTCAATGCAAACGCCATACTCTATGGACCTATTTGTAAAAAGAAAAAAGAATGATATGAAAAGTAGTCAAGTCTAACAACTCAAAAATGAAGCGAAGAAGGACCGAAGAACACTAGGAACTAGGCCACGTTAATACCTTATGTGAAGGGAACACAGTGACAACAAAGGCGTAGGCAAGAATGGAGTAATATGATTAATGACTAGATAGGAAAATGTCATGAGTGTGGCCACCTAGGACATTTTAAGAATTAATTTCCCCAACTCGCTCAATCAGGACAATAGGGAGAAGGAACAAGAGCAAACGAGCAAGGGATTGGAGGGTAGAAGCCATGGATCAACAAGCCAAAACAAGCTGGTTAACCATAATCAAAGGCCAACTGGCAGAGTTTCCGCACTACAAGGAAAAGAAGACGAAGACCTCACTAAGTAGTACCCTGAGAGTGAGCAATACACCGTGTATGGACCGGAGGAACGATAATGCAAGCCATGGCTAACCTAAGAAAAATGTAACTAGGATAGTACTTGAAACCCTTTTTGGAATGACTTTTTGTAATCTAAGCATGGATGGTGTAAATCTCGTTTTATTAATTAAATATCGATGTCTTAACACTCGTACTTCACAACTATCAAGCAATTGTTTTACTTTTCGTACCCTTTTGTATATAAAGTATATAAAACTTGCATGCAACCCTTGGAAAATGTTTGAGCGCTTGATTTTATATTCACGAGACATAAAGATACTCGACTCCGATCTCACCTTAAAAATAGATTCATTCAAACATCAAGCTATGATTGAAAACTACCAGGAAAAGGAGATATACATTCTACCGGACGTATTTCTTGTTTAAGAAGGATAGACCAGCTTCCCAAACTACAGCAGAATGATAGTAGCAAGTTACCTAAGGATCAACGAGATTAATTCTTAATAAGTATATGCAACACCACATTAGGAATTGGCAATATGGCCCTTTACAATGAGGCAGCCATATCATTACCTATACAACGATCAGTTCAGAATTTTTGAGAACCATAGAAAATTGAAGCAACCCCCTCTTACGTCATCAATTAAGAAGAAATTTGATTCAAAACACTATTATTAGAACGAAATCGCTTATGGCTCTAGACAGAAGAAGAAGAAGAAGAAGAAGAACTTAAGAGGAAAAGATAATCTAGATGATCAAAGTACGAACCTTGTGAAGCAATTCTAGCCAATTATCCACAACTTTCTGAGACTTAATGAAAGACTTAAATTTCAGGAACGAAATTTGTTTAAGGGGGATAGGTTGTGAAGCCCCTAACTTTTTCAAACCCTATTCAGGCCCTGAATTTTGAGTTATTATAATAAAGCCCTTCATTTCTTATTTATTTACAATTTTAACCCTATAATAAAAAACGCATCCCGATCAGAACCATGCGAACCCTAACCAGTCTCGATAACTTATGAATCATTTCTAACACCCTAATAATAATTAATTAACCCCCTAATTATAGATTGATTACCCAAAGCCCTAGACTCTCGGTTCTTTATATGTTCGTTCGATTGATTTTCTTTTAAAAAGAAACAAAGAAAATTAAAGCAATTTTTTCCCCTAACCCTAATTTAATTAGATACTACACTTAAATAGATTTTCCAATTCATAAATTAAGCCTTAACCCTTACACTTTAAAAGATTTACACATTGACACCAAACCAGTACCATTATATATATACATACTTGTACTTCTCTTAAACAAATAATTTTGTACGCAAAAAGTCATGACCCAAACTCGTCCATATGTTTAACATCATGACCAGCCAATAATCCTAAGATTACCTACGGCCTCAATAAATAAAATCAATCCCAATATAATTTATGGGGCTTAGCGGAAGCAATATGAAATATAAAGATGAACCATTGAGTCGTGCATACATGTAGAACCTCATATAAAAACTGTGCAACCATTCATACTTATGTACATTCATACATCACAGTAAAACCTTAGCACTTAATACATAATTCAACCATCCATAGTTTTAAATTCAAAACAACCCCCGAATAACAAAACAAAGAACAAAATAAGAAGTGTATCACAATGGGTTTTTGACTTGCTTGGCTCCACTCAAGCCCAAGCTTACTCCAACCAGGGAGCTTTCAAAATGGCTGACACAAGGGTAGACTTTGAGGATTCATTATCCTTGATGCTCAGTTTGCTTATTGTAGAGGGGTTCAAGGTTAGGGAGGTGATTAGAGAGGCAAAACGATGCTAATGTTCTACTGATAGTGGAAGTGGCTTGAGAATGAACAGCAGCAACTATCTGGGAGTTGGAGAGTGTGTAGTTGGGTGAGGGTGAAGCAAGTGGCTCAAGAACAAGACAATGGCAGTGCCAAAATGGGCAGTATCTCCCCCCAAATCCCCAAAATTCCTCTTCTTGAACCTTAGGAAATGGGTCCTATTTATAGGCTTTTCCTTGGCACCAAGAGGACACCAAGTGGCCAAATAGAAAGAGGACATGTGTCCCGGGGGATCACATGGAATATTCTGCCTTGAGCCACCAGGCTGAAGGTGCCACGTGACCCTCTGCATGTACTGTGTACTATCTGTTTACCTCTGCAACTACCTTTTTAAGCCTCAACAAGTGTAGTTATGATAGGAGTATTTGGCGCTGCAACTCCCTTTTGAGCCTCAGGAAGTGCAGTTATGGCGGGAGTGTTTGCCTCTGCGCTTGCCTTCTCAGCTTGAACCTCAGCAAGTACACTTGCTACGGTGAACCTTGCTACTGCGCTTGCTTTCTTAGTTCTATTTTGCCAGTATATGCATTCTCAGGACTCCATTAGTCTGCTATTGACTATGTTCGTCCCCACCTCAATGAAGCCTCCATCTTTAGCCACCTAACCACGAACACCCCAACTTCCCAAGGCGAAGGCCACAGCCAAGTCTGTTATCAGCCATGTTGTGCCTTAGTAGCAAGCCCAAGGGGGCTTCCTTAGTCTTGCCTGTGCGACTAAGGTAGGTCCATGACCTGGGTAATGGAAAAGGAGTCCCTTATGTTCGAGCTACCCTACTCTCATCTTCGTGGGATTGCTACGGTAAACTGGTATCTCTGGGCCTGCTATCAGCTCCAACCAGTAAGTCTTGGGGCCTGCTATTGGCGCCAAGTTATATGAACTTTGGGGGCCTGCTATCAGCCCTAGGCTAGTAATGCCTTCGGGCCTTCTATTAGCACCAAGCATTAGCCTCTACTTGCAAAGGGAGGCTTCTCTCAAAGGTTGCTATCACCATGGAAGGGCATTCGCTCTGCAACTTAGTTGTTGCAGCCGTAGTTGCTCAGTAGTCATTTCCCGTAGTAAGTTCAGATGGCAGAACCAAGAATATTAGAGATGGCGGTGCCAACATAATGCCTCCGCAACTTGGTCACTGCAAGTGTTGCCTCAGCAATTTAGTTGCGTTGGCCTTCTCTTTCCCTCAGCAACTTCAGATGGTGGCAGAACCGACATTACTTGGAATGGCGGCGACACCAAAGATACTTGGAATGGCGGTGCTGAGACAAAGTGCCTCCGCAACTTAGTCGCTGCAAGTGTTGCCTCTGCAACTTAGTTACTTCAGCTTTCTCTTTCCCTTAGCAACTTTGGATGGTGGTGGAACCGAAGATATTAGGAATGGCGGCGCTGAGGCAAAGTGCCTCAACAACTTTCCCACTGCACGTGTTCCCTCCGAAACTTTACCGCCGCAGGTGTTGCCTCCACAACTTGACTTGGGCATTTTTTTTCATGGAGTCTGCTTGGACCCTTGGCAGGTCAGACCTGCTTCGGTTCACTGTTGGCCCACTTCCCTTAGGCTTTTGCCCATACTTCTTTTTCATTCCTGGTCGCCTCTCTGGGGCGACCTCAGCACTTAGGCCCATTGTTAATTTGGGGCTTAATTTCTGACCCTCTGCACTTACCTACATATACATATAAATTAGTGAGCTAGGGCCTAGTGAGTAATAACAGAATAAAGGAGTTAAATGAATGAAGTTCGATAATGTTTCAATACAATTCCCATGCCAATTCTATTCACAATGATCTAATAATAGCACAATAACAATAGTCTTTTCAAATGAGACATCCAATAGAGTAACAATATTTCGATATCAATAGGACCACAAAGGTCAATCAATAGGTCCACAAGGTCGATTGATGTTCCATAGTCAATGTGACCACGAAGGTCTAACATCAGAGATCTTCACATTCAATTAATCAATGGACCGTAGTATTGTTTGCCTCGGGCAAGGGACAATGGGCCGTGGTATTGTTTTCCTCAGGCATGGGCCTCACTATTGGATGCCACGATCACAATTCATAGAAGAACTTTATTCATTAAAGGAAAGCAACATTCCAATAGACCAATCATATAACAATTTTGAAAGTAAACATAGTTTGAACGTATCTTTATAAAGTTACTACTCACAGTGGGTTAAATCGTGACTAGGCCTCTGACGTCTACCTATACAAAATACATAACGAAAACACATTGAGGTTCCATTTCGATTTAATGTTTAATCTCAATTCAATTCTCTTCTTGTATGTTTCTACATCAATTCCTTATTATTGATGTCTTAATCAATGTCTAAGAATTCTTTAATAAGCATGAGGATGCAATGATGTACTTATGATAGCTTTTCGAAAGTTATTGAAAACAGGGTGTTTGCTCAAGTGCACACTTTGTTGCTCGATCAGTCCATCCATATACAAAGGGTTTGCTCGAGCACATACTTGGTCACTCAAGCTGTCTATAAAGATTGCAAAAGTACTGGATGCTTGATTTTCACGCTTGACAGCCACTTGAGCCAAATACAGAGTAAAAGTGGGTTCGCTCGAGCGCACAATCGGTCGCTCAGCCACTGTGCAATTGTCTGCAAAATTACTGGGAGCTTGAAATGTACGTTAGAGTGACACTTCCATCGCTCGAGTGAACTGCTCGAATTCTAGAATTTCCAAAATTATGGTTGAAGCTCAAACTTGCAATTTAAAGGCTCAAACTTTGCATGGTTGGTACAAAAACATAGTAAATCATTTTAGAACATGAAAACATAGTCAATTTGAAACCAATTACTCAAAATCATGCCCCAAATTCCAAGTTCAAACTTAAACCATGAAGTTGAAACCGTGAATGACATGAATTGCACTCTTTTCTTTTCAAACCTCCCATGTATGAGATGAGAAGTGTTGGAACTATGAAAGATCTTCAAAAATGCCAAATATAGTTTCATGCATGCGGAAAATGTCATGGAATTTAAACTCTAGTTGGTGATTCATGCATACAAGTATACAATCATGCTCAATTCTTCCAAATTCATGGTAATTCTAGCTTCCTCTACACCATTACATGCAAATGAACCTATAGCTTGATGAATTCATCTCCTATGTGAATTATTGACAAGAATTATGGATGAATTCCATACCTAGAGCTTGAATTACCTGATGTCATGCTTAATTCTTCAAGTCCTCTTCAATTCTTTACAAATCTTCCTTCTCTCTCTCTCTCTTTCTTTATACTTGAGTTCTCTTCTCTTTCTCTCTAAAATCTCAGCTCATATGTATATAAAATGATGAAATCATTAGCTAAAGTCTTATATATATATATAGGTTTAATTAGCTTAAGTTAATTAAGTCTACTTAGGACTAATTAATCACACTTAATTCTAATTAGTTCCAATCAATTATTCTAATTATTTTGATCTAAATCAAATTTCAATTAAAGTTGCCATAAAATTCTTAATATTCCAATTAGCCTATTGGGTTAGTCAATTTTGGTTTCTGAAGCCGTTAAGGTTATCAATTTCTGTCTCTAAGTCGGCAATTCTAATAGGTATTCCATAAACAAATAGATATTCATACTTAAACATATAATTAAGCAATTAAACTCACACAAATAAATATATAAAAATAATGTACGCATTGGGGTTGTCACACAAAATATCTTCAATATATAGGCAATTTGTACACAAAATAAAAGCAAAATCTTTCCCTAGTTGAGCTTCACATGGCCAACCACTGTAGGGCATAGAATTGTGATGTCCTTTTGAAGACAACAAGCTTGATTCCATGAAGAAATCTTGACTAAGTACCTTAGAACCCCCAAAACTTGGAACTGTGTTTGTACCTCAATTTCTAACCTAACTAAATCCATAACTAAATCATGTTTAGCTCTCGATTAGGGCCTTAATCACCCCTCATTTCATTACATTTCAATTAAATACAAGTTCATTTCATTCAATTCCAACCAATGGATATTTTGGACTTTTCACACCAAATTTTCTCTAAAT
Source organism: Camellia lanceoleosa (assembly GCA_025200525.1). Lineage (NCBI taxonomy): Eukaryota > Viridiplantae > Streptophyta > Magnoliopsida > Ericales > Theaceae > Camellia > Camellia lanceoleosa. The sequence goes on from CM045769.1 coordinate 77,916,960, forward strand.
ACACCATCTTTCTGTTGCATTTCTTCACAACTCAAACTCTCTCACACACGCACACTCCTACGGAAATAGAAATAGGAGAGGAAGAGAGAGAGCCTTGGTGGTTGAGGAGGGAAAATTAGAAGAATTTTTATGCAAACACCTTTCCTAAGCAACTAGTAAGCCACAACACAAGCCTCTCTTTTATTTTCTCATTCAAATGCATGAGATTAGAGGCTTAAAGTATTAATTTCAGATTTGTATATATGGTGTTCATGCGTTTAAATAAGAAAATTTGAGCCTTAGTTGTCACCTTGCATGAGTTCTTCCTTAAAATCAAACAAGGCTATCTTTTTCTATCCTTTTCTCACATTATTTCCGAAGGCATACCTTCATTCTAAAGATCCAAGTTATTTATACACTATTTAGCATGTTTTCATCATAAGAGAAGTGGAAAATTATTCACGGTTGGCCTCTTTTTCTATTACTCTTTTTATTTCAAACTTTGTGCAAGAAAGACCTATATTTTTAGCCCATTTTCAAAAATTCTAGAAAACAACAAAAAAAACCCATTTACCTTGTTTTATATCAAATCTTTCCTTAAAGTGTTACCTTTCAAGTAAAAATGATTATATTGAAAAAGAATGAGTGGTTCAAGAGAAAATTCAATCGTCGTAACAGTCAACGAATCTAGATAGTGCTGGAGTATTTTCTTAAATAAATAAAAATATAGAAAAGCTATCCCATTTCTGAAAGATGATCTGAAAATTAGATAAAATTCTCTACAAACTAAAGAAAGGCCGAGTTCAGAAAAAATCTAGAAATATCTCTTAGATTGTGATCTTTAAAGTGTATCTAATACGGAAATTTAGGTTTGGATGATTTTATTCTTTAAATTTCATGAATGTACTTCTTATCACTTGTTTGGGCCTTGGTATGATTTTTACATTGTTTTCTCCATATTTATTTACCATGGTGCTTTGATTGCTCACACGTTGATAGAAATTATTGCCTCAATGGCTTGTTCTAACTTTAGCTTAAAACATCTAACTCAAAGAAAAACTAAATGTGATGGTATTGTCTTTTCGATCACTTGAATAATTTTATGAGATAATGTTGTATGGATTGATGGGATGTATTCCCTAATTGAAAATAAAATTCTTGCTCAAGTTGTGTTGTGGTACTCAAGTTGGTTTAGGTTTAGAACGCGATTCTTTATGTCAACCATATGGGGGTCATGCAAAACACAAATGAGAATACTTGTGGCATAGATGAGAATTCCCATGGAAGACCAGAACACAAATGAAAATTCTTGTGGCCACGGCAGGTTGTGACTATCCTAAATTCCAAAATGACACGATCGGGATTCATAACCTTTCGAGTGGGGCATTTGGAATGGTGAGCAGGAAAGTGTACCGGTTTGCCTTAAGCCAAGCTTAGAGTGTTCGGTAGAAATGGCATTCCACAGGGAGTTTTCTATAACTAACTTGATTAATTGTCATTCATAAGAACTGAATTTTATTATAAGCTCTGCCTGATTATTGTTTCGTTATATGATATGACCATGCCATTGTTGTAATTGTGTATTGGATTGAGAAAAAGGGAAAGGGTGTGTGTGCATTTACTAGGCAATCCAAGCTTATGACATTTCATGCCAAGTACCGAAGAAAATTACGTAAACAAAGGAGAATAAAAAACGTCGGAAGACTATTTCATGACATTTCATGACCACGACGACAGCTGTCAATCCGACGGCATCACACTGCGATGTTTGGAGCTCACACCTGCAGTTGGAGATCAAACCTCCGACACTGCTGAATCAATCAGTTCCAAAGAGAAGAGAGAAATGATGAGGACCCCATCGTCGCCGTCAAGCACATCAAATATCTATATACAAATAAATATATGTATATGTATGCATATGTTGGTCTTGGAGAGTGTGACTGGTGAAGATAATGGGCGGGTTTTAGAGAGAGAGAGAGAGAGAGAGAGGGGGGAAAGAGAGTTGATGAATTTTCACATGGTGAAGATGGTGATTAGGTGATGAAGGTATAAAATGAGTTTGGTGATTAGGGGATAAGAGAGAGAGAGACAAAGAAATAATAAAGAGAGGATAGAGAGAAAGACGCGGGTTTGTTGAATAAAGATAAGGAGAAATGAATTTGTACATATACGTATGAATGCTATGCATAGGTAATAAGCGTGACTCTACTGACGAAATGAGTAGTTTGGTCACTTCGCATAAGCATGTCTTTATGGACACATTAATTTAGCGTTTGGATTGTCAGATTGAAGAAATTCAAAATTGGACTTATAACCTAAACGCCCTTATTATTATTATTATTTTTCCAGGAACCTCAAGGCCCACCTACAAATGTCCCAACTCAGCGAACAGCTGGGCGTCCCACAATAACCAACTAGATAATTTTTAGTTTTATTTTTTAATTATTTTTGTATGGCATAGCCAATTGGTCTAGAGCCTAGAAGAGACAACAATGAGTTGAAATCTTACTAAGAATGAAAATTCAACTTCAACCCAATTTTAAGCGTAATGTCAAATTTATATTTAATCCTCGTTAGGTACAGACTTTTTTTGAAGTTTAAATTTTTTGACCCTGTTTATTTTAGGGGCATTTACATACAAGTCCCATTTTGTTAACTTATACTCCATTAAGTCCTAAACAAAATCATTTGCTCCTTCAAGTCCCATTAATTTTTAATAGCCCAATTTATCCTTCCAAGACCTCCTCATAGCTTCCAAACATCATTGCCTTTATTCTCTCTCTCTTCACTTCACATAGCTCTCCCACAGTTACTGGCTTCTTCGTCTTCCCGCCCGAAGACGGACTTCCCTCGCTCCTCTTCGAACTAGATTGGATCCCCAGCGCCTTCTTCGTCTTGCTAGCCATAGTGGAAGTGAGAGATCTTTGCATCAACGACAAGCTTGACGAAAGGGACGGCGATCGGTCAGAGCTAGAGGAATTGTTGGAAATGTAAGTGAGGTACTTGCCGAAGGAGGTCCGGCAAGCGGCGACGAAGACGACGGAGCAATAAGGCTAGGGTTTTGAAAATCTCCGACTTCGACCTCTTTGACGTACCGGAAAACCAATTCCATCAAGAGATGCTCCACACAGTTTTCGGAACTTCAGCATACACCTCGCAGAAAATCTTCATTGATTTTGATTATCTTCATTGAAATTTCATTGCATATGTGAAATTTCACAGGGATAGGTGTGTTTGGTGTGGGGGTATGGAAAAATGGTGGGAATTAAATTCCTACTTTCCTAGACAAAGAGAGAGTTGTCATTTGCTTGTGGGCCTTTCGATTTACGACGTTGTGTCATCGAATTTGCATTTACTTCAAATTTTGATGGGTAATAGGTAATACCGAATAGTTTCATAAATTTTGTTGTAGACTATCAAATTTTATTGAATTTGCAAAAGTTTTTTGAAACTGAGAATATTCTCAGTTTATAATATTCTTAATTTTAATCATGAAAAAAAACTCAATTCAGCAATCTAATGTGTCAGGTTCGCAGAATTATTTTTATTTTCAATCCCATACTTTTCTAAAAAGCCAAACAGAAATGTTTTAGTTTTGATAATTATATACTGAAATCATTCTCTGTTTTGAAAAATTGAGAACATTCTCAGTTTTGAAATTGAGAACATTCTCAGTTTTTGGATTAAAGGGAAAAACGTCTTTTTACCTATAAATAGGACTTATTGATTCAAAAACTTATTGACAGGACCTAAGCTACCACCAAATATGTAGACATGACTTTTTGGTAATTAACTCTTTATTTTATTTTATTTTAAGATATATAGAAATTTGTTTCGTTTTGAGTGTTAAAAATAGTTTTTTGAATTTTTAATTCATATTTTTTACTTTTAATACTTTTTAATATTTGAGATCTACTTAATTTAGATGAACTGAAAAAGTAAAAAAATTATGTATTTTTCTTAATTCACTAAATATAAAATATATATATATATAAATTCACTACATTTTTGTATTTGTTAAATTTCTAAAATATTTCTTCACAAATATTTTACCTTCAATTTGTATCCAAATTAAGTGGATCTAAAATTTTTAAAAAAATGATTAAAATATAAAAAAGTTCACTAAAAATATAAAATACGGATTGAAAATTTTTTTTTTTTAAATGTTTTTAAAAAACTCAAACATAGTGATGTTTGTGAATGACTTTTTTGGGATAAATTACATTTGTCTTCCCAACATTTTGCCTCCTGTGTCATTTTGATTGATGCACCTTCATGTTTAATTTTGACTCTTATATCAATTTAGTTCAATTGATAATATCATTATAATTTTTAACAAAAAATAATCACTAAATTTGTTGAGATTAACTCATAGAGTTGATAAAATTTATAATTTTGCCTCTAATATGCCGCTCATGTGTGTATTTTCATAAAAAATATTCTAATAATTGTAATCAATTTGTTAAATTGAGATAAAATCATAAATTAATGATAAAAATCGAATCAATTGAAATCATAAGACCAAAATAACTTAATGACCAAAATATAGAAATTATCGGTATAATTTACCTTTTTCTGTAGCCTTTTAGTTATATAAAAAAAAAAAAAACCGTACAAAACATGCTAGATTTTTACTTTAATTTTTTTAGACACATACGAAACATGTTAGATTTTTACTTTAATTTTTTTTTAATAACCTTTTAATTAAAAAAATCATCTTCTCGAACAAGGTCTTTAGTGATATGCTCGAATTAACCACTTACTTTCTTTTGTTAATACTTTAATTTTTATATGATTATCATCATGAGTTAAAAAATGGTGACATATCTCGCAAGATTATATTAAGATGAACAGATACAGACAAAAAGATATGCGCAAGCAGAGGATCGCATAAAAAAAGTGGAGAAATAATTTTATTTTTCTAAGCGGGTTGACCGTTGCGTGTTCTGCCATAAATATTATTGACGTGTACAAACAAACAGGGCCGGCTCCTGAGTCGAGGGTACCAAGGTGGTCCTAAATTCCAAAGATACCCCTTGCCATTTCTCCTATAAATACCCACCCAACTAATCAGAAAACACCAAAAAAGGAAAGAAGTACACCACCACTAGCAATTTGTCATATCAAACTTTAGCTGCTACTTTTTAGCGTTGCCACAGTCGAGCCGATTCAATATGGGTGTGCTGGGAAGCATAGCCATCCTTGTTTCGAGCTTCGTGTGTCTTTACTTGTTCTTGGTTCTGATCAAGCTCTTTCACAAACTATGGTTGAATCCAATCCACGTACAACGTGTGTTGGCTTCACAAGGAATCAGAGGCCCTGCTTACAAATTCATCCATGGAAACACCAAAGAAATGCTCAGGATGAGAACCGAATCCATGAGCAGACCCATGGATTTATCCCATCAAATATTTGCTAGACTCCAGCCTCATTTACACTCTTGGCTCAAGATTTACGGTACCGATCATTTTATTTTTTATTTCTTTTCAGTCTTAGCTTCATCATGTAGTTTTAAATCATGGCATTTGGGCATCTAATATCTAATAATATCACAAATGATATGTATCACAACTGATCATGATTTTTCTTTTCTTTTTTTTTTTTAAAAAATAAAAATAAAAAAAATCTTAAACAACTCCTCTAACACTCAATAATACACATGTTTCATGCTGTTAAATATATTAATTTTAATCGTGACATCCACTAGTTGATTCCAAATTCAAAACATATATATATCTATTAATTTTAATATTTTAAGTTTTATTAGCTTATGAGTTGCCTAACAAATATATATATTTTTAATTTTTTGTTTTCAATTTTATACTTCATTGGTAAATCCTAGCGGGTTGGGTTTCTATCCGGTTGAAATCTCAATATGAGATAACTTAAGGGTGCTCTAAGGCTTTCTATTGTGAGTTTCAAATGATATATATCACAATGAGCTCATGAAATCATAAGCTAACTCCTCCATTCTGTTCAAAAAGGAAAAAAAAAAGGAAAAAGAAAAGGAAGCTAACTCCTCTTAAGCTCAATGATACACGTGTTTCAACCATGAGTTATGTTAAGGGTTTTAAAAAAATTATCAAATTTTTTACCAAATCTCTCACATGGGTGTGAGATCCAAACACGTGATTTGTGTGGATGCCACACCCATATGAAAGGTTTGATAAAAAATTGAATAATTCATTTGGGATCAATAACATTTTCCTTCAACTACTTGCTTCTTGCCATTAAATATATCAAATTTAATCATGACATCCATTAGTTGATTCCAAATTTTAAAAATATTTAGAAGTGTTAGGGTAGAGACAAACGTAGATTGACGTGGACAAATGTACTAAATAAATATATGAATTTCTTGAATTTTAAATGGTCGTTGATAGAATCGTTTGAAAAAAAAAAAAAAAAATTCATATAGCTGATCCCATATGATGGGATTTAAGATTTGGTTTAGTTTGGTATGATTTGGTTATTAGCTTATGGGCCGGGTAACAAATATATATATTATTTATTTATTTTTTTCGGTTTCATATTTCGTTGGTAAATGCTAAATGTAATTTGTAAATTCGTAATAAATCCTTTTAAAATATTAATTTAGTGGATGTTTGAGGTTGGTTTGTTTGTTTGTTTGTTTTTATTTTTTTATTTATTTTTTATTTTTTTTAAATGTTATATTTTTGGTACAAAAAGAAAAAAGAAATATATATATAGTTTACTTTTTTTGAATTTTGCATTTTGAATCAGTGGGTTCGGTTTCGAATTGAAGTCAATATTCAGTTCATAGCAATAAACAATGCAAATCAGCCAATTTTCTTGCGAAATTATCAAATCAGTGGGTTCAAAAACTGATTCAAACCCAACCAGTTTGCTATGTAGCGGCTGGTTTCTAGTTCTATTTTTTCATTACACTATGATTTAACTAAGTTCGAGTTTTTGTTAAATTATTTATTTATTTTTTGGGTGTGAAACAGGGAAGAATTTTCTTACCTGGAATGGTCCAAAAGCTCAATTAGTTATTACAGAATCAGAATTTGTCAAAGAAATACTTAAAAACAAAGAAAAAGCTTATCCGCAAATGGAATTCGAAGGCTACTTAAAGAAGCTATTAGGTAGCAGCCTCGTGACATCAGAAGGTGAAAAATGGTCAAAGTTACGGAAGTTAGCCAACCATGCTTTCCATGCAGAGAGCTTGAAAGTATGCTTCTACCAATCTTGTTTTTATTAGTTATTTATTATTATTATTATTATTAAATTATGGGTCAGAAAATATTATAAAAATAAAAAAATTGATAAATTAATTGTAAATCAGTAAATTGCAAGTTGGTGTATAGTGTAAATCATCTCCAGTTGCAAAGAGGGCACTGGTGTTGCATGCACTTCAATAACTTATAGTTTAATTTTCTCATTTCTAATTTTTATAATAGTTCTCCAATAAAGTTTGCATAATGCATCATTGTTACCAAATAGTTTTTAATTTTTGAGAAATTACATATATGGAAATAGGAATTTTTGTGATTATGGAGTTAATAATACACAAACAATGGTGTATATGTACTATGTAGAATATGGTTCCGGCTATGATCTCCAGTGTAGAGATGATGCTAGAAAGGTGGAAGCAATATGAAGGCAAAGAAATTGAGGTGTTTGAAGAGTTTAAAATATTAACATCAGAAGTTATTTCGAGAACAGCTTTTGGGAGCAGTTATTTGGAAGGGAAAGACATATTTGAGATGTTGACGAAGTTGGGTATTATAACTTCTAGAAATGCTTTCAAAATCAAGCTTCCTATCTTCAGGTAAATTAATTTTTGTTAAATTTTGATCTTATTAACAGTGATCCTAATGTTATCAAATTTCAATACAATTGGATGTCGTGTTATACATGGAATAAGTACTACATTTGATGGGCTTGCAAGATATTAGTGTCAATGCTTCCCAAAATAAAAGTGGCATCAACCACATTAAACAATATCCAAATTTATAAATCATAATATTTTTTTATAAATTAATCATTAGAAAATATTTTCCTCTAAATTTTCTTCTATTTCTTTTCTTTCTTATTGAAATAATATTATTTCGTCAAGATAAAAAATTCTTACAATAGAATACAAATCTTCGACAAGAGAATTTTTTCCCAAAAAAATAAAATAAAACCAGAGAATTCCAAAATCATTAACTTGCTGGGTTTCTGTTATTTGACTGACTAACTTTTTAGCTTTTCTTTCAATTCAGTGGGGATAACAATTAAATGTAGTTGATTTGGTTATTATCCTTATTTATTTATTTATTGGTTATACCTTTTCATGAAGTTTACCATTTCATGGAAGTAGAGTTTTCAGGCCAATGCTTGATGGTTTAGAAAATACAGCATCCACCTTAACGAAAAGAAAACTTCTATTGGTAATGGTAGTTGAATATTAAAATAACAAATGATATTGATGCTGCAAAATATAATCACTTGATCTATGTAGTTGTACTCCACTATTTCCCCTACAAGAAGCATGAGTTGTCTTCCTCATCCTAATTCTCATTCATCATTTATACACTTGTGCAGTCAAATTTGGAAAAGTACTGATGATATAGATTCAGAAAAACTTGAAAAAGGGATACGAGATTCTATTTTAGAGATTATAAAGAAAAGAGAAAATGCAATGACAGAAGTAGATAACTATGGAAGTGATATTCTTGGACTACTTGTGAAAGCAAGTAATGATGCAGACAAGAATAAGAGGATTACAGTGGAAACAGTGGTTGATGAGTGCAAGGCTTTCTACTTTGGTGGACATGAAACTACAACCACCTTGCTTGCATGGTCTGTTCTTCTTCTAGCAATCCATACAGATTGGCAAGAGGAAGCAAGAAAGGAGGTCCTTGAGTTGTTTGGCCAACAACATCCAAATGCAGAAGGCATTCCAAAAATGAAAAAGGTATATTAACACTAATGATCACAAAATCAAACTATATCTTATTTTGTACAAATACACTGAAGAACACATACCATTCAATATTAACTGGACTTTTCGATTACTTTTTGTGTAGATGAACATGATCATTAATGAGTCTTTAAGACTATATCCTCCTATCATCACCATTACAAGAAAAGTTCCACGCAAAGTCAAACTGGGACAATTCATTCTTCCGGCCAATATAAATGTGACTATTTTGACATTGGCACTACATCTTGATCCTCAAATATGGGGAGATGATGTGTATCTTTTCAAACCAGAACGATTTTCAGAAGGAGTTGCTAAAGCTACAAACAATAACCCAGCAGTGTTTCTTCCGTTTGGTTTTGGACAACGAAGTTGTGTTGGCATGAACTTTGCAATCAATGAAACAAAAATTGCTCTGTCAATGATTCTGCAACGTTATGCCTTCACTTTATCCCCAACCTATAGTCACTCGCCTGTCCATGTTGTAACAGTTCGTCCAAAATATGGGATTCAAGTCAAGTTTCATGCTCTTTAGTACAATATAGACAAGTTCTGTTAATAAGATGTATTATGGATGAACATAGTAATAAGACTTTGCTGCTATTAATTCGGTTGTATTCTGCGATGACATTTGAAGATTGTTGAACTATGGAGGAATGGCTAATAAATTTGTAAAGAAAATAATATTTATCACATCAGTTTGTTTGAAGGTAATCATGTGAGGGAGAACAATAGTTTTGTCTGAATTGCAAGTGAATTGCTAAGAATCTATATGAAAGCCTTGATGCCACTGAAAAGCCTGTATGAATTGGGAAGCATCCGCATAAAAGATTAGATGGTTGATGTGTATCATTGTAATATTGGTCAAAACATTTTAAAGCTTCGAACCTAGTATCTACCATCTATCCAAAGATTTGTTACTCAGGTGTCGTTTGGTAACATTTACGTTTTCAGTTTTCTGTTTATATTTACAAAAATTTTAAAAACTCAGATAAAAACTTGTTTGGTAAAATTTTTGATTTATAAATCAGTGGTCTCAGTTTATAAATTTGGCCAAAAAATGAAAACACAAAAAATGTGTTTCCATTTTGAGTTTTCAGTTTTTTTTTTTACCACCTAACACTAGTCATCATACGCCACCATTTTCCACCACCGTCTTCCGCCATCACCACCCACCACCTGCCACCACCACTCACCACCCACTTGCCACCACCCACCCACTACCCATCACCCATCACTCACCACCCACCTACCACTCACTCGCCACCACCACCCACTCCTAGCCGCCGCCACCACCACCACCACCCACCACCCACCTGCCATCCACCGGCCACCACCTACCACCCGCCACTACCATCCACCGCCTGCCACCACCATTCGTCACCTACTTGCCACTACCACTCACCACCCACCTGCCACCACCATCACCACCACCACCACAACTACCATCACCCACCCACTGGCCACTACCACCGCCATCCACTTGTCACCACCACCACCCATTCACTACCACACCACCATCACCTACCCACCCACCGCCACCACCCACCGCCACCCACCAACTCGCCGCCGCCACCACCACCACCACCACCCACACCCACACTCACTCACTACCACCCACCACCTGCCACCGTCACCCACCCATCCACCTACCATCACCGCCCATCCACCACCACTCGTCATTCGCCACCCACCTGCCACCACCACCCGCCACCACCACCCACTCGCTACCACCCGCCACCGTCACCCACCCACCACCCGCCACCACCCACTCGCTACCACCCGCCACCGTCACCCACCCACCCACCACCACCCACCACCACCAGCTACCCACCACCCACCGTCACCACTTTCCACCACCGTCTTCCACCGCCACTTGCCACCACTTGTCATTTCTCACTCTTTTTTATATTTTTAAAATTTTTAAAACATTTTGTCAATTACCAAACGCGTTTGTAGTTTATGTTTTTCTAAAAATAAATAAAAAATAAACAAAAATCAGTTTATAAAATTTTTGTAAATATAAACTGAAAACATAAACGTTACCAAACACACCCTCAATGATTGATACTATATATTCAAAGGAAAAGGACTATTTTCTCTGTCTACCTTACTCTTTGTTTTTACTTCACTACAGGAAATTAGGGATTTAACAGCGTTTATTTAACGGTTTTTAAGTAAACGTCACTTTTTCAAACAATTAACGGCATTTTTTAAACGTCACATTTGTTATAAATTAAAACGGTACCGTTTTGTGAGTGGAAGACGTTTGAAAAGCGCCTTCAAATCCGGTCTCTCTTCACACCCATTTCTGTCTCCAAACCTTTATTTTGAAAACCCTATTTTGAGCACCGCCGTCTAGACGATTGAATCCTGTCTCACTCACTCTCTTGCTCTCTCTTTTTCGCAGAGAATTGAATCTGTTTCTCCAAATCTCTCTCTCGGAGGATCGATTCTTCTTCAGTCTCTTACTCAGTGATTCTTCTTCGATTCTTCTTCAGTCCGGTGATTCATATCGGGATCGCGATTTCGAAGTTCAATTTTGAGCACAGCTCCGTGATTTATCTCCATGGATTTGGAACTCTTCGTCTTCTTCGATCAGAGTTTAGTTGTTTTGTTTGTGATTTATCTCTGTTTTGGATCAATGTTTTGCTTAGTGAATACTTTTGTTTAGGGCTCTATATAGGTCTTAAGCCCTTAGGGCTCTCGATTCTTCTTCAGTCTTTTACTCAGTGATTCTTCTTCGATTCTTCTACAGGTCAGTGATTCATCTTGGGATTGTGATTTCGAAGTTCGATTATGAGCACAGCTCCGTGATTTATCTTCGTGGATTTGGGACTCTTCGTCTTCTTTGATCAGAGGTTAGTTTTTCTGTTTGTGATTTATCTCTGTTTTCGATCAGTGTTTTGAAAAATGCTGAATCAGTGTTTTGAAAATTTGGTCTCAGTTCATACTCCTTGAACATGCTGATGGTGAAACCTGCTAGCATCTCTTATTAGTGGTATGTGTTATCTTCCCACATCTTTGAACGGCAACAATTCTCAACTTAACCTGGCTCTTCCCTTCTGGCTTCCCGAGTTTACTTTTATCCTTTTGATGCTTGCAATCATATCATCTTCTAAAAAAACTGGTAAGCACAGGCATGTGAATGAAAATGTTGGCACCCGGTCTCTTGAAAGCCCCAAAGAAAACTTCATATGTTTTGTAGACAAATTTAAATAGTCCTGCTTTTCTTCCTGATGTGTGAAAGTGAAATATTGATTGAGATGGTCCATGCTGTATATTGTTCATCAATCCCTCTGAAAAAAATAAAAATGAAACTAGACAGAAGTGAACATCTTGATTGTTCTTGGAGGTTTATTTTATTTATAATTCCTACCCCTAGGAGTGATTGATGACAGTGTTTTTCAATCAATATCTGGTCACAAGAAACTCACACTGCTTTCACTATTTCCTTGCAGGTTTGTCCCATATGCTCCATAAAAGTTGTGAGCGACATGTTAAGTCATATCACTCTGCAACATGGACATTTATTCAAGATATCCTTTGAAATGTTCTATTGTGTATTTATTGTCTCCTTAGCATTAAACAGCATTCATAATTGTTGTACGGTTAACCTTAGAACCATGTTCGGTAACAATTGAGGTTTTCTTTAACTGAATATTACATGCAGAGACGTCGCAGATTATGTAGAGTTGCGATTCCCAACAATCAGGCACTCTCTCTTGGGAAGGGATCTTCGTGAGGCGCATCTGCAAGTTCTTTTAGGAGGTAGTGGATATCGATCGAGCAATGCAAATTCATCTAATGCAGTTACTGATCCATTCCTTTCCTCTCTTATTTTGAATTTCCCTTCATCTAAATTAGAAGACATTTCGAAATCCAAATATTGTTTGTTATTGAAATTTTAAGCTAAATATAGGGTTTCGATAATTTTTTAGGAGAAATTGAAATCATCAAATTACAAATTAATAGGCCTATCCTCTCAGCTAATGTTCCAAAGATAATTTGCGTGTGACTTTTACAAGTTTTAGGAAACATGTGGCTTTGTTTATAGGCGATTGGCAGTCTCCCTAGTCCAGCCTTGGGCATTTTTATTTTTAGGAAAATGTATCGTTCTTACTCAAAAACTTCACTTGTTCTGGATGTTTTTTTAGTGCCTTTAAATCATGTTAGACATTCTGCTTTTTAAATGTATCTTCTCCAAGCAAGGTTAGATAGAACCGTTGCTGTGATGCACCTAGAGACGCATACTGCTCAATAAGTTCTCGAGAGATTGAATTTTCTACTTGTTGAAATACCTATTTTCTCATATTTGATTCACCTAAGCTGATGTAAACATTGCTCTTTTCAAGTCCTAATTTGAACATCTCTCTCTCTTTACTGTGCAATTTTGATCCATCATTGAGTTATGAAGAGCGGGGAAAAAGGAAGAGACAGGCTGCCGAAAGAGCTGTTTTTCTCCAGGATCTGCTAGTCTCAACTCTGTTAGATGACTAGTGAAGCAGCAGTAAGTTGATATAGAATAGCTATAAAATTGAGTAATTAAGTGATCATGATTAGGGGCAATTTGGGTATGGTCTCGCATTGTTCAACAACAACCCAACGTCTAGCCCGATCAAATTTTTATTGAATAATTTCAGAGGTAATTATTCTTTCTCCTTCTTTATCTTTCTATAATTTTTTTTGACTTCAACAATAAAGCAAAATTTGAAATGGCAAGTTTTCTAAAAAATTTGGACCAATTTGATTTCATCAGGGTATGCCGAAATAAGTATTTAGTATATGTGACCCATAAAAAATTTCATTATGTATCTGTGACCCATAAAAAATTTCGTTATGTATCAGTATCTGTTAATCTGTTTTTCTGCTGCTGTGTGGTTGGTCTGCTACTCTGTATCTGATGCTAATCTGCTAATCTGCTGCTGTTTTTGGCCTGTGCTAGCACTAGGTTGCATGCCTCTATTTGATTTGTTTGTATTTGGATTAGGTTGCATGCCTCTATTTTGATTTGTATATGCTGTATTGCCGCCTCTGTTGGTTGTTGTATTGTCTAGGTTGCTGTCTCTGTTGGTTTCTTACCAACAGGGTCTTGGTTTGGTGCTGTCATATGATGGCTTACATCATCCCTCTCTTTTTGTTGATGTTTTCTTCCTTTCCATAAGGTTTTCCATCATCAATAAAGGGTTCTTTGTTGTTGATCCAAAAAAAAATGTATCTGTGACCCATAAAAAATTTCATCAAGGTATGGCAATTTCATTTGTTTAATGTTTTCTTAGTATTATCTGTTATTTATTTATTTATTTTTGATACTATACCTAAGTCTAAACAAGGGGGCCTTTTGTTCTCTAACTTGTTCTCTCAAGTTTCTAACCATCACTTGTCGAGTGATTTAATTATTTTCTTTTTTGCTTTGATATTAGTTTCTTTTTTTCTTTGTTTTGGGTTTAACAAGAGGTTATTGTGATCCATTCAATGCTTCGGTTCTCTACTTGAAAGGAATTAGAGTGTTTTTATTCTGTTTTATTAGCATGTTTATTGTGCTTGTAACACTTCGTAGAAAGTATTTATCCTACATGTTTTCTTTCTGCCGTAGCCGGTGGGTTTCACATAGAATACACTGTAGTGGCTAATGGGTACTCCATTGAAAGCGTTCTGTTTAAATACAAGTCAATTCTACGTGTTTGCTACTGAATGGGTTTTGTAAGCCTCGTCCCAAGATTGATCCTTGTACAAAATTTGTCTTTTGCTCTCGTTGCAATTTCATTTGAGATGCATACAGATGAATGAACATAATATGAAACTTAATATTACATTTATCTGTGTTATTATTACATCGCTTCTATTCATTCAATTTTTTTTTTTTAAATTTACTTTTCAGCTTCTACTTGCTGTGGGAACTAAGCTGGAGCATGTAATCACCCAGTTAGCTCACGAGGTTGCAGAGAAACACATTGCAATTGAAGGGGAATTAGTAGTGCAACCTTCAGATAATCATTTTTGCAATTGAAGGGGAATTAGTATTGAGTTGATTCTTGAGTGATGATCAAGAATTTATTCTTTCATATTCTTCACAATCAACTGACCATATGGGATTGTTTGTTTCAGTCCACTGAATAGGTCGAAGAGAACAGCTGAAATCATTTGGAGTGCTCGCAAGGAGGAGATTATTGCTGATTCTGATCTGAGGGAAATTTACTTATACTCCTTTCAAGTTAGCTTAATTTCTCAACATCTCTTTTCCTTGTGAATGTAGTTTCTTCTCTTTTCCTTTGTTGCTTCTTCCCATTTATCAGGCTTAGGCACCGAGTATTTCAGGATTTTACTGCAGAGCAATTATGGTGTGAGTGTGCTGGATTTCACCCCATGACTAGAGGTGGGGTCTCCATATATATGTCTTAATCGCTTAAATCAGGTATCCCCATTCATTCTTCAATATTACTTAAAGGGTGATCCAACATTATCTTTATAATTTCAATGCAGTAATGACATTGAGTTGTCTATTCCCTTCATGAACTAACAAATTCTGTATCCAATTTTCTTAAATCAATCAACAATATCTTTAATGACATTATGACATTGAATCTCTTTTTTTTTTACCTACAAAATGGTTGCTATTGATCATTAAGCATTTTGTTCATCAGAGTTGTGGTCTAGTATATGTTGAATGCCTAAATTTTTAGGGTAAAGAACCCATTTACTGTGAGCACTTAGCATAGGCTTTAGTTGCCCTGTAGTATAGGTTGCCTTGGAGCGTAGAACATAATTTTTGTTGTAATTGATGCAGACCCCAAATTCACCTATTGCAGTTGGAAGTTCTGGAGGCAGAAAAACCAGTAATCGGACAATTCTTGTTTTTCATGGATCCTCACAGAGCGGCTCAGAGGTATGAAATGATGTTTAATGAGAGCCAAGTGGTTTTGTGTATGACATTCATATTAATTTATTTTGTGGTTGTGTAAGCAAAATTATAAATGTGAGTTTCTTTCTTTTTCGTTTGCACATGGTGGAATTTGTGGTCTGTAGTTTTCTTGATTCTGGCAATTCTATTCATAGATTTCCCATCTTCTATGCACTCTTCATTCAAACATACATTTCTCCAACTTCGATAAGGCAAGTGTGTCATTAAAAAGTGTAATAATGACATTACACCTTGCATGTTCTATACTGTTTGTTAGCATTTTGTTTTTAATTTCATGTATTATGCCAATATAACTAGCAAAGTTTACTGTTTTGCATAAACTTTCTCGAATTTATGCAGCAAATATGACCTCTATAGTAAGAGCAAAGTGCGCATTGATGTCGAGAAGGTCAAGCCATACTATCTTTCTCTTATTAAGAAGGTGAGCACTACGCTAGTCAGGAAACTAGGTGTGTAGAAACCATTTACAGAACAGTTCACTCACAAGGAGCATCTTATGAGTTCTGTGACCAGTTTCTATGCACATCTATTTTTCGAATTTTATCTTGATTTTTCGCATTCTTAATTAGTGACCTTTTTTGCAGTATTTCCCAACCAAGCTGAGATGGTGCACATCTATTTGTGGGTTCTTTGTACATCCTCTGATGTGTTCTAGAAATGTTCTATCAATAAACAATTTAAATGCATTTGACGGGATGTAATTTCATTCCTTTGGCATTTGTTTCTTTTAATTTCTACTGGATTGTTGATGATGAGCTTTTCTGTAGATATTATACTCTCTCTATTTAATGCTTTTGCCCAAAGATAAAACATACACAGGTAGAATGATGTTGGGATTGAACTTATTGGATTTTTTTCTTGAAGGATGTTGTATTGGGTACACTATTATAGATGTGAGGGAATAGTAATCTCACAGAAATATATGTCTGCACAAAGTTTTATTCATTATTGCTATTTTACAGGTATATTTTTAAAGTTAAATCTTACAAAATTAGTAGTTTAAAAAAAAATCTTATATTTTTAAAATAACAAAAAAGCTATTACGACATTTTTGAAGCGTCACTGAATGCCTGTGTGACGTCATGTTACTGTTGGCTACAATGTTTAGCGGCCTATACTAATTTGATGACGTTTTTAAAGCGTCATAAACGTATAGCGACGACCGCGTCCTCGGCGTTTGGTGGTAAGCGTCACTAAAGGAATTAGAGGCGTTTTTCATACATATAGCGGCGTTTTGAAAAAGCTGCTAAAAGTCGTTTTTCCAGCAGTGCTTATATCAATAACTCAATCAAAATGCCATTATATCCAAGAACATATTGTCTATTATGCTTAATTCTTTAGTTTGATTTGTATTTGTATAAGTTCCTTTTATTGGAGTAGTTTTTTCTTCAAAAAATTTCCCAAGGACAAGTCAACCCAATTAAACCGTATTACTTGTTGTGCAAGTTTGGTTTGGCTTTCCAAAAGCAACAATTTAAATTAACATAATTAAAACCCACTCAAACATGCCCATTTGTCATCCTACCCATCAAAGATTTTATGGACTTATATTGAACCTTAAAAGAAAAGTTGAAAGTTAAATTGGATAAAGTTTTTCTCTCCATCTAATACAGATGTTCATAAATCCTGACCTTTTGCTCCACACCCAACCCTCAAACATAGGCAAAATATGTTTATTTGCTCAAATCATAAATATTTGAAGAAGGGATAGCAAAAGCAACCAACAATAACAATGAAGTTCCTTTCATTTCATAAGAACCTCAAAGTTTTGTGAGCTTAATCTTTGCAATCTGAATCTTGGATTCTTAATAATGATTTTGCTTTACTAAAAAAATTCACCCTCTTGAAGAAGTATGTGTTGAAATGTGATTTTTTAGCCCCAAAAAAATAAATAATAATAATAATAAAAAAAGAAAAAAAAAAAGACTATCAAAATTAATAAGTCTCAATGGTGTGGAAGTATAGAGCAACTAAGCATGCTGTAAAGGCCCCAAATTATTCAAATTAAAACACTACTCAAAAGCGTGTTTGCTTCGAAATCTTATCACACTGCAACAAATTTTACTTTTGGCGACTAAAATATTTGTGATAACCATGTTCTGTATTGTGCTAATCGGTCCTTATTTTGAATATGATTATGTGTTTAATATGATTTTGTGTGCCATTATGTGAAAATATGTGGTTTTAAATTTCTATCTGTTCACCGTAGGAATATCTGTTTGATTGTCTGCTTTGGAAATTAAATTGAAGGCCCTATTGGCCACCGAAACCGAAATCGGTCGCGCCATTGTGATTGGCATAATTTTTAGAGACTATGGTGAAGTTTAATTGAAAAATAGATTCGGACCAGATTAAATTGATTAAACTATTGAATTAGTGCCCAATTAGTTATTATTATTATTAAATTGAATTAGTGGGATTTGTTATAAAAGGGCACTACACCCTCAATTCTCCTCTTTTGTTGCATTTTGGCTGATCTTGAGCTCTAAAATAGAGAGAGGGCCGGCTAAAGAGAGAGGGACAGAAACAATTGAAGATTTGCTCAAGAAACTTGAGTAAATTGAAGGCTAGCTCAAGAACTAATCTTAGTTTCTGAAGATTGAAGCTCCTTGGTGAGTAATTCATGAGTTTAATGTTGTAAAGTATGTATTCAAGCTAGTTGGGTAATCAAGAATAAGAACTGAAATGGAATTGAGTTGATCATGTTGGATTGAAGGTCAATAAATGCATGCATGTGTGTCATTGCTTTGAATTTGCATGTTTGGGCTTAAAATATATGATTCATGTAGAGTTTTGGTTGAAACTCATGTTTGAAATCACCATTTGCATCATCTAGGTTGAGAATAAGGGTAATACATCACATGCATGTACAAACTATAAGAATAGGAGCTTTGAATGCATGAATTTGCATGTTGAAAATGAGTTTGGTGTCAATTGGGGCATGCATGTGTTTGATTTATGAAATTGAGCTCCATATTGATGTAAATGGGTGTTTGTATCACGATAGCATAAATATATTTGAAGTTTGAGCCATAAATTGTAAGTTGGATCGGTTTGAATAATGGATTTGAGCTCAATAACTTAGCTGGAAAACCCAGAAAATTTGATGTCCGCTCGAGCGAGAAAACCACCGCTTGAGCGTGAATTTCGTGCTCCTAGTATTTTTTGCAAACTTGGATGTCCGCTCAAGCAAGGAATTTCACGCTCGAGTGGGGAGCTATGTAAACAGACCTTCAGCTCGAGCGCCATACTTCACACTCAAGCGTAATTTTGATGCATCCAGCACTTTTGCAGGCCTCATGGGTCCGCTCGAGCGGGGACCCTGTTTTCTAAAATTTTGTTTATGCATTCTGTGTTTCGTTTTCCGTCCTCTTTCACTTCTAAGTACTCTTAGGCATGCATTGAGCATTGTAATTGAGTTAAAGAGGTAAGAATGAAGCCTAAAGAGGAAAATGTGAATTTAGAACGGATTGAATTGTTTGTGACCCTTTTGTGTTCATAGAATGTGTAGGGTCGAGCTCCAGGGCAAACCAACCAACCGATCACTGTGAGTAATATCGATATTTGAAAATTGTCATTTGTCCAATTGCTTATTTCCTTATAAGCCTTATGAGTTTGCCAGTTTGAATTATGGACAAATGTTTGATATAAATAAAAGAATGGGCCAGATGCCGTTTTGACATAAACGAATGGGCCAGAGGCCGTTTTGACATGAACGAATGGGCCAGAGGCTGTTTTGACATGAACAAATGGGCCAGAGGCCGTTTTGACAAGAATGAATAGGCCAGAGGCCGTTTTGACATGAATGAATGGGTCAGTGGCCGTTTTGACACAAATAAAAGTTTGAATGGGCCCAATGCCAGTTTGTTCAGGAATCGTAGTCACATGACCTAAATTGTGTATATATGTTAAATAGAAATATGAATTGGGCCCAAGGCCGTTTGAAGCATGTTGTTCTACATATCGTTTATATAACCTTTTTACTTGATATTATTCACTAGGCTATCGCTCACGCTCATTCATGTGTCTGTAGGTGAGCCAAGAGAAGTCCAAACCCAGCCCCAGTGAAGTCTGTGAGGAACAACAAAAGGTTTTGAAGAGTCAGCCCTCGCGTCTCACACACGAGACCTGTCTTCGTCTTTTTGTCATTCTGTTTTATTTTGTCATGTGGACGAAGTCTTGGAATATGTTGTATATAGTTTTCTTGGGTTGACTTAGACTTATATGATCTTGTATGTACAGAACCTTATGTAGTACATATTTTGTTGTAAGTTATTAATATGCATATATATGGTTTGTGATGATGTGCCATGTAAGCACAGCTCTATGGACAAAGTTTTAAATTGCTTCCGTTTGGCCCTCATTAACTCTGTTAAAATACGTTTGGTTTGGTCTGAGGTCGTAGGTAATCTCATGATTACTGGCCGGTTATGTCCTTAACCCATGGGGGCGGGTTCAGGTCATGACAATATTAGTCACCAAAAGCCTATTTTTTAGTCACCAATCACTTTTGCCGACTGATATATTTGGTTGCCCGTTTGGTTGCCAATAGATCATTGGTGAAACAATCGGCGACTAAAATTGTTTTGGTAGCCAAAAATAACCTATTGGCGACTAAAACTTTAGTCACCATATATTTTTTTAAAATAATTAAATATATAAATTTTTACTTTTAGCGACTAAATTATTTAGTAGCCAATTGAGCATGTATGTTTGGCGACTAAATTTTTGGTAGCTAATAATTTCACTTTTTGAGAATTGGCGACTAAACATTTAGTAGTCAAAAGTTTCCTTTTTACAATTGGTGACTAAAAGTTTAGTAGCCAAAAGTTTCACTTTTTCACAATTGGCGACTAAAATTTTAGTAGCCAAAAGCCAACCTGTGATATTTGTTTAGTCGCCAAAAGGTCTCATTTAGTTTTTATAATTTGTTCTGTAATATTTTTTGCGCTACCTAAAACCTCTGTACATATACAAAATTATTCATCCATTCATTCATTCAATTCTTAACCATTCAATAAAAATATTTCTCCATAACCTGTAGCATTCAATTTCCAACCATATACAGAATTTAACTATTAAAAGCCATTTGAATGCCTTATTTCAATAAAATGTAATAAGAAGTGAAGAATAGAGACATAAACAATGCAATAACCCTCAATCCTCCTTAGCCCCTTTAATCTCTTAGTTGCTCAAGCTCTTCAATCAACACCGTCAAATTTCTATGAGATGATCCACCTTCTTTAAGAGCTTTCAATGCCATCTCTCCCAGCACTTTAGCCTTCTCTATCATCATCACCGCCGTCCGTCACCCTCCTCATGGCGGCCTCTATATTCTCTCTCCTCATCACATTCTTTCCAGCATCAATCCACAAGTTCCAATCCTTCTTCTTAATTATTGAATTGAAACTATCAAAAGAAACATTATAAACATTGTGGAATGAATTTATGAGACTATGATTCATAAAAAAAATTAAGAAAATCCAACATTGCCCTTTAAATGAAGTGATAAAATCCTCCTGAACCTGCCTCTAAACCAAGTGATAAAATCCAACATTGCCGTTTAAATCTTTTACACTAGAAATATATAAATCTTGAATCGTATTATTATAGAGAAATTGTAAGTGATTCAACAAAATGTATAATTTAAGACATTTTTTTTGTCATAAATTTAAT
This sequence comes from Camellia lanceoleosa, assembly GCA_025200525.1. Taxonomy (NCBI): domain Eukaryota; kingdom Viridiplantae; phylum Streptophyta; class Magnoliopsida; order Ericales; family Theaceae; genus Camellia; species Camellia lanceoleosa. Next base: position 77,938,469 of record CM045769.1, read on the forward strand.
TATATAAGATTCAACTCTGTCATCATTATTATTATAGAGAAATTGTGAGTGTCTAATATTTTAGAACTAATATTTTTATTTTACATATTGTCATGACCCGAACCCGCCCCTATGGGTTAAGGACATAACCGGCCAGTAATCCTGAGATTACCTACGGCCTCAAGCCAAACCAGACATAACTCATCAAAGTAAAGGGGCCAAACAGAAGCAAAATTTAAAACTTTGTCCATAGAGCTGTGCTTACATGGCACATCATAACAAACCATACATATACATATTAATAACTCACATCAGAAAATACAGTAACATAAAGTTCTGTACAGATAGGATCATTCAAGTCTAAATCAGCCAATCAAAACTATATACAAACATATCCAAAGTCCTCGCCGACATGACAAAATAAAACAAGATAGCAAAAGGGCGAAGACAGGTCTCGTGCGTAAGACGTAAGGGCTGACTCTTCAAAACCTTGGTTGTTCCACACAAACTTCACTTAGGCTAGGTTTGGGCCTCCCTTGGCTCACCTACAGACACATGAATGAGCATGAGCGAAAACCCAGTGAGTAATATCAAACAAAGAAGTTATACAAACGGTATATAGAATAACATGCTTCAAATGGCCTTGGGCCCAGTTCGTATTTCTATTTAGCATATATATACAAATTTAGGTCAAGTGACTGCGGTTCCAAACACATCATATGGCCTCAGGCCCAATTCGTTTGTATCATACTGGCCTTTGGCCCATTTATCTTTCATTCACGTCAGACTGACCTTTGGCCCAACTATTCTTTCATTCAGATCAAACTGGCCTTTGGCCCATCCATTCTTTCATTCAGATCAAACTGGCCTTTGGTCCATCCATTCTTTCGTTCATGTTAAATTGGCCATCGGTCCATTCATTCTATCATTCATGTCAAACTGGCCTTTGGCCCATTCATTCTATCATTCAAATTAACGAACTCATAAGACTTACACAAGAGTAAGCAATTGGACAAATAGCACACTTCAGATATCTTTATGAAGATATTACTCACAATGGTCGGCGGGGTGATTTGCCCTGGAGCTTGACCCTACATATTACATAACACACATGGTCACAAATGATTCAATTCGTTCCTTAATTCACATATTCCTCTTTAGGCTTCTTTCTTATCCTTTTAACTCATTTACAATGCTTAATGCATGCCTAAGAGTACTTAGAAGTGAAAGAGGACGAAAAACGAAGCACATAATGCATTTTCAAAATTTCAGAAACAGGGGTCCCCCGCTCGAGCATAGACTTCCCCACTCGAGCAGACCCATAAGGTCTGTAAAAGTACTGGTTACATCGTTTTTACGCTTGAGCGTGAAGTCGGGCGCTCGAGCTGAAGGTCATCCTACATAGCTCCCCGCTCAAGCGTGAACTTCCCCGCTCGAGCAGACATCATGTCTGCAAAATATACTGGGAGCTCGTATTTCTTGCTCGAGCGGCGCCTTCCCCACCCGAGCGGACATCCCAAATTCTGGAAAATCCAGAATTGTTCTTGAGCTCAAATTCAACATTCAAATCAACATATCCTGCATATTATGGCTCAAACTTCACATATACATGTACTAACATGATCCAACACCAAATTTCTTACATTATGAAGCTTAATTTTACAAATTAATCACATGCATGTCCCAATTTACACCAAACTCATTTCCAACATAACAAATTCATGTATTCAAAACTCATATTCTTATGAATTGTACATGCATGTGAGATATAACCCTCATTCTCAACTTAGATGATGAAGAGATGGTAAAAAATATGAGCTTCAACTAAAATCTCACATGGATTATACATTTTGTGCTCAAACATGCAAATTCAAAGTAATTTCTCACATGCATGTGCATATTGACTTCCAATTCAACAAAATCAACTCAATTTCATCACTTTATAGTACAATTCTTGTTCTTGATCATCAATCAACTTTAAATTCACAAAATCACAAGCTCAACTCATGAATTTACTCACCTAGGAGCTTTAACCTTCACAATTTCTAGTAGAATCTTGAGTCCAACCTCCCAATTTCACAAACTTAAGTCAAACACACAATTCTCCTTCTTCTCCCTCTCTCTTTCTAAGGCACCAAAATCTGATTTTGAGCTCAAGTAAAGGAATTGAATGTAAAGTGCCCCTCTATACATAAGTTCCACTAATCACAATTATTAATATTAAATAATTTGAGCACTAACCATTAATTAAATCTAATTAATCTGATCCGAATCAATTTTCAATTAAATTTCACCATAGGCTCTAAAAATTACGCTAATCACAATGGCGTAGTCAATTTCGGGTTTGGTGGCCGATAAGGCCTTCAATTAAAATTCCAAAGCACAAAGTCAAACAGATTTTCCTACGGTGAACAAATAGAAATTTAAAACCACATATATTCATATAAATGGCACACCAAATCATGTTAGACACATAACCACATTCATAATAAAGACCAATTAGCATAATACGGAACAGGGTTATCACAAATATGCTATCAAAAATGCAATTTTCTATTATGAGAGACACATATCATAATGTTTGGAGTAGACCAATATCACACTTTGCCACTACACTACCTATTATAGACCAATCCATCTCAGTTGCATTCCTGCTTGGATCTTGGATTTTCTTTCAACCTCATCAGACACAAAAGGGAGGCAAAAGAAAGATATGACAAAACACATATACTCTTGAGAATTATGATTGGGATGCCAATAATTATATCATGCATAAGGCTGTAATATAAGCATACATCTTGATGAGAATATTATGAGCATCGGTGACCTTTCACAGCAGTAAAATTGAGACAACCCATTTTGCCACAAACTAAAACAAACAAATGTTACCATTAATTAAATATAAATTACACTAATTTTCTGAATCAGACTTGAATTTCCTTTTCCTTGAATTATAATTCCAAAGTAAAGCTTTCTAGTTCCCTAACCCTAGAAGTCAAAGATTTACCGTATCTTCTGAACTAAATAATGGGACCATGCTCTGGAATACAAATTCAGAAAACATCAACAACCCGAAACATCAAACCATATTGAAGAATATATTGTACATGTGAATTTAGAAGATGCAGTTTATACATGATATGCTGCTATTGATCCAACATACTGATCATGTTTCCATCACACATTTGTTCATGTTTACACATATCAGTCTCTCTATTGTAATATTTCATTATTCCATACTAGCAAGTGTTCACACAATAGAGAAGAATAAATTAATCTTTGTAGTAAGTAAATGTAAAAATAAATTGATAAAATATACAAACGATCCTGACTCCCAATGAACAATTGATTGCAATACACAGAACAAAGTCAATACCTCTTTCTTCTTCAAGTCTGCCAAGCATGACTCAATCAATCCATGGTAACTTGTATATCCACAAATTAAAGCAGAACCCCTTAGGCCCATTCTATGTGCTAGGGCTGCCTAAAATAGGAGGGTCAAAACAATTTAGGCAAATGTCTAAAAACTAGTTAATACAAACAAAGTAAATAAAATGTTGTTGACCATTAATGATTAAACCCACCTTTGCAGTAGCTTTTGAAACTGTAGGATGTGAACTCAAGCCCAAGTAATCATTTCCAGAAAATAAAAGTAGCTTTCTAAACTTCTAAGGGCAGGCCCCTGAAGTTAAAATCTCACAACGGTAAGACTTGAACCCAGTCATCAAACTTGGCAGGGAAGCACACATCCACTAGGCCAACCTCTTAGTCCATTCTTCTATATTTTAGGGAACTAAAATGTATAGAAAGAAAACGCCATACTTTGAAGCAAGAAAAACTATGTAGCATCGTCATGGTAAGGAATTCCCCTATTTAGTTACTAGACTTCGACCACAGATGAAGAGTTACAGTTTTATTTGAATATAACAATTCCCTTATTTCTCAAATAAATTCCCTTATTTAGCTAGGGGAAGTGCTACTATATACACCTCCAAAATGATACATGTATGCACTCAAAATTTCAACTACAACAGTTAATAAATTTCATCAATTTGGGTCACTCATAACCAAAACCACATTAGTTCGCAAACAAAAACACCACTAATGACTCATAATAACCAAGGCAACTTCAGTCTATAACAAAAAACTACAAAAGCTCATAACCAAGACCCCTTCGGTTTATAAACAGACACTACAAAGAGGCACAACCAAAATCAAATTGAATCATAATAAATAAATAAATAAAAATCACCATAAAGTCTCACTACCAAGTTCACCACAAATTCTCATAACAAAGCACCACATGATCCATAATTCAGACCATAATTCATACATCACCATATAATTTTCTTACAAACAACATTGAATGAAAACAATGTTAATGTGTTGAATTCAAAACCACAGAACTCATTCAAATCAAAACAAACCCACAAAAAGAGGAAACATAAGAAAACAAAATAAAACCCAATTAAATTAACCGTATCACAACTCGGAACCTCACTAACCCATCTCTGAAATGTGCTATCAGCAATCACTACTTCAACAGATGCCCTATCCCATTGCCGCAAACCGTTGAACACCTCAAATTTATTGTAGTTTGAAGCATTCTTCATCTGGGTATCGATGGGTTTCGATTATTCATTGATGGGGAGGTGAATGGGTCTGAGAGAACGGAGGAGTTTCAGAGATTTCAACTTGGAAAGTGCCTCTTCTACCCATTGGTCCCATAAACTCATCTCCATTTGCTGACACCAAAGAAATGCTAATGCCGTGAACAAATTGAGTTCAATATATATACTTGAAACTAGTAGAGCCAAGAGAGAGAGAGAGAGAGAGAGAGAGAGAGAAGGAGAGGCCGAGATGGATAGAGAGGAAGAAAGAGCGAGATTGACAAAGAGGGAGAGAGATTGAGAGCGACAGAGAGGAAGAGAGCCCGAGAGTGATAGAGAAAGAAAAATACCTATGATTATGTGGCGGTGGTGATTTGCTGGCTGCGGTGGTGAAGTGTGACGGTGGCGAGCGGCGGTGGTGAGCACTGGTGGTGAGTTGGGGTGAGGTTTGGTAGTGTCTGAGACATAAGTGTATATCGTGTGTGTGAGAGAGAGGCAAAATAGAGTGTAAATATATCAAGCGCCAAAAATAATTTATTTCCCTATAAAACAAATACTACAACCTTTAACGACTAAATATATTTGTAGTCACTTAAAGTATTTTATAAACCCCTCCAAAATATTTGAAATGTCTCCCTCTAAAAAAATTTAGTTCTTTGGTGGCTAAAATTCTTTTTTGTTGCTGAAAATAAACTTTTGGTGACCAAAATTTTGGTCGCCAAAGGTAAAAAATAATTTTTTATTTTTCATTCGGCGACTAAATGGTTTAGTAGCCAAAACTCAATATACGACAACTAAAATTTTTCATCGCTGAAAATAAACTTTTGGTGACCAAAATTTTGATCACCAAAGGTAAAAAAATAATTTTTTATTTTTCATTCGGCGACAAAATGATTTTAGTAGTCAAAACTCAATATACAGCGACTAAAATTTTTTTTTGTCACCAATTCTAGCATTTTTAGCTACTAAATTTTTTTTGGTCCCCAAAAACCAATATACCCTAACTAAAAAAAAATTAGTAGCTAAATATTTTACTTTTGCCGACTAAAAAAATTTTTGGTCGCCAATTCCACAACTTTTGGCGACTAAATTTTTTTTAGTCGCTAATTTTGGTCGCCGAATGTGCATTTTGTTGTAGTGTCATGATCATAAAGACATTATCCCAAAAAGTCATCTTTCTCATTGAACTAAGGTTTAATGATAATATAATTCAAAAGCTAGAGGATGAAATAAAATGCCTTAATGGCTTACAAATAAACAAGGCATGGCCTTGTACAACAAAATGCACTCCTGGTCCCAAAACATGTATGCTCTGAGCTTCTACATATTACATCCAAGAGCCATCGTGCTCCATCAACAAAAGAGTTTTCTCGTCCTAGTCATTGAGGTGGTTGCACATCACCAATTATTGAAATTATTAGATAGGAATGAGAAGTCAAATAATGTGGCTACTCCACCGGCCCAAGACGCAATGGAAGTGCTAGCTTGAGAGATGGCCGGAGCACTTAGGGAGCCCATGGATATTCTTAGAGCTGAATAAGTTGCTACATAGGAAAAAGAAGAAGAAATGCAACAACAGTACCCGTATCAATTTCCGAATAGAGGTAACTTAAGTTTGGAGGACCAAACTTATTAAGGGAGAAAGACTATAACAACCCCGACCTTCATACTATTTTTCCATAATATTTTATTGAGCATATATGCATGATTATGTGTTTATTTGATGTTTATCTATTTTTTGGTGAAATATTTGTTTAAATGTCAACGTGTAATGCGAAATTGAAATCCTGAACGGGTTCAGAAACATAAATTGATTAATTCAATAGACTAGTTGGAATTTTTAGAGCCATATGGTAAGTTTAATTAAAATTTGATTCGGATTAGCATAGTTGGAATAAATTAATTGTAATTGTTTACAAGTAAGTTCAATTGATTAGACTTAATCAAGATTAATTAGCTAAGCCTAATCTCTCTATATATAAATGTTAAACATGCTTACGCTTCATATTTTGACATCAATTTGTGTTGAGAATTTAGAGTTAGAGAGAGAATTCAACATCGTAGAGAGATAGGAGAAGAATTCAAGAGAAGCCAAGAGAGATTGTAGAGAATAAGCTTAGTGAAGGCCAATTCAAGCTCTAGGTAAGATTCTTATCCTTAATTCAAGAAGTTAATCCATGTAGGAAGATGAATTTATCACTTTGTAGGGCCAATTGCATGTACATGAAAGATATGAGCATGAATCACCAAGAGTTTAGTGAATTCAAGTGAAATGTGTACATGCATGCATAATATTTCATCTTTTGAACTTGATTTTGTCAAATTCACGCATGAATGGGCCTCACTCAACTTATTTCTTAGAATTCTTCAAGTTTTGCACTCAACATTCCATATATTCTTGGTTTTTGAAAGAAAAAGAGTTGAGTTGATTCCATGCATGTCAAGAACATGATGTTTTGAGATTTGTTTTGAAGAATTGAAAGAGAATTTGAAGGTATGGTTTCATACTTTCCAAAGGTACATGTTTTATAAAGTGTTTCCAAGTGTTCGAGACCAACCATAAGAGTTTTGATCATGAAAACATTATTGTTGGACTTCAAACTCAAGAATTCGTACAGTTCGCTTGAGCGAAGGAACCATGGCTCGAGCAAACTTTGAAGGCATCCAGTAATTTTTTAGGCATTTGGCCATTGGCTCGAGTGACAAAGTGTGCGCTTGAGCAAAGCCACTTTCGCTCAGTACTTTGCTCGAGCGACTATCAAGCGATCGTCGAGCATAAAAATCAAATATCCAGTACTTTTGCAGTCTTTACGGACGGCTCGAGCGACCAAGTGTACGCTCAAGCGAACCCTTTGCTTACAGTTGGACCGCTCAAGCAACCAAGTGTGTGCTTGAGCAAATAACCTATTTTCCGCAAAATTTGCAAAACACATTTAAGTGCATTGTTGCATTCTCATGCTCATTTAGGCATTCTTAGGCCTCATTTGAACATCCATAATCAAGGAATAACCTAGAAATAACCTAGAAAGACCTGTAAAGGATATGAATTAAGACACATTACTTGTTTTGGATGTGTACTTCAATTTGTACTTGTGCTATGTGTTTGTTTAGGTGGTTAACAGAGGTCTACCATTAGTACCCATCCACTGTGTGTAGTACTTTTATAAAGATATGTTGTAAAATTGTGCTTTAATGTACCGCAAGTTCATATTTTGAAATGCTATTTTGTTACAATGAATGATTGTCCCTTTCAAAATGTAATTATGGCATCCTTAGTGTAGCCCTCGCCTGGGGGTACCAATACCATGGCCCACGACCCTCGCCTAAGGAAAATAGTACCTTGGCCTACGGTTCTCACCCTGGTGAAACAATACCGCAGCCTACAACCCTCGCCCAAGGGAAACAATATCATGGCCTATGTTATATGGCCCTTGTCGGGGGGATACAATACCATGGCCTATTATGACAGAGATCTGTGAAGAAGACCCAAGAGGTCCTTATGTGTGTTTGACCTATATGGTCCCATCATGCACTATTGGATGTACCACATATGTATATGATTTGTCACCTTTGATATGACGAGTAATCATTTATGATATGATTCGAACTCATGTGATATGGTTTTGTACAATGATAGACATCATTCATTTAACCTCTTTATACTTGTACTACTCACTGGGCTTTAGCTCACTCCTTTTCCCTATATATATGTAGGTGAGCAAATGGAGTATCAAGCATAAGGCAACCTCGAGAGTCCACCATTTTGTCAGCTGTTTTGGACTGCCTCCGTGATGGGGGTGAACTTGGTCTCATGCGGAGCCAAATGTGTGTCTTCTTTGTGAACCATGGAATGTGTTTTAGTTCTTTTGTTTCTTTGTTTACTTCCTTTTGTTTGGAACTTGATTGGATGGACAAGCTGTATTATGTTAAGATGCTATGATGTATTTTTTGATCCATATCTATGAAAGAGTTGGAGTCTTAATTTTGAATGATTTTCATGTATGCACCGTCCAATGGACATGCTTGTATTTTAATATTGGTTTCGCAGTGCCCTTTTACTCATATTAATTATCATATTTGTATGTGATCCTGAAGGTAATCTAGGATTTCTGGCCGGTCATGGCCTAAACCTTCAGGGGGCAGGTTTGAGTCGTGACATTTAATACCTGAGTGAACCTTAGCCAGAACTATATATGGCATGATTCCTATCTATGGGATACATAGGTAGCTTCATATTGAGGCTCGACCCTAATCATTTATCAACTCACTCATCCTCGTCCATGTTTGATTAGTATGTCTTTATTCAACTCGGCTATCCTATCTATGTTTGATTGACTCGTCCCGTTCAATTCACTTGTCCTATTTCTCCTTTATGATGGGTTCAGTTGCAAGACAGATTCAATTGTGCAACTCAAGGGTTCATTTCATGTTGGTCGGGTAGTGGTCATTTGCAAAAATAGATTTTGAGGATTTTTAATGAAGTTGATTGATTTTCTTGACAATTATTCCATTTTTGCGAGGCCCGGACCATTCTTTGGACCAAAAAAGGAAATTTTCAGTACTCGCAGCCTGACTGACATGATTTCAAAATGGAGAAGTGGAACATGCATGCTAAGCAAACTTTCATGTTGATTAAAATCTTTTTTGTATAAAGCCAAAAGGGAAAAAAAAAAAAGGCAAAGTGATTAACTAGGGTCACATTCAAGTTAGGTTTTCTATCTTTTCCCTGTACTCTCGAGTCCTCGTTACCAAGGTCACATTAACTTGTACTTTTTCTTTAAGTCGAGCATTCGCTGAAAAATGCATAGTAGTTGTCTCCGGCAATGTCCTATAGTCGGGTGGTCTACCGAGTGGTCGACCAGTGATGTTTTGTTTTGTGTCCATTTTATTATGGCAAGCGTAAAGGGGTGTGTTTGGGATGGTTTTTGTTTTGTTTTCCTTTCCTTGAGTTATTTTTTTGAATTGGTCAATGATAGGCTCAATATTCAATTCCGAACTCATTGAAATGCAACTACTGGCAATTTCAAAATTCAAAACAAAATGGTTTTCATGCTCAACTGCCATTCATTCCATTCGGATTTGCAAAACAAAACTCTTTCTATTAAATGTTAGGGATCAAACCTCGATCAAAGTGATACAGAAGAGAGTTGACGCTATAAATGCCCACTACCAAGCAAAAATACACAGAAAAAAAAAAACCAAAAATAAAAGTAAAAAATAAAGATAGAGAAATGTTCTTGGATCACTGGTAGCAATCCGGCGATTGCAAACCGACATCATTTGTAGATGGCTTCATTACTAGACTCTCCATCAGTTGCCTTACACATCTTCACTCCTTGGAAGCTCTTAAAGACTCTGCTTCAGCATTTGCTGAGCTTCCAAAAGAGATGACTCATTGCCGTCCATCAAATGAGGAGCACTAAGGAGCTCCGAATCGAGCTGCAGAGGTTGTCTTCCATGTCACCAGATTTTCATTTTTTCGGTTAATAATCTTTTCGAGCATCTTGAAGCATCTTTGTGAAAAAAGAAAGTTGTGCTTTCAATTGTTGCACCTCATTTGTCCTGCTATGCAACTAGCAAGAAAAATTGGAGACCACAGTTACGGTCTCCACACAATATTTTAATGTATAAGAGTTAGCATCATTGTCAAATTATGCTGCCATAAATTGCTCAACTGACAACGCAGGAAAACTAGAAACAAGGGCGAGGACAGGGTCAAGGACAGGAGCAGGGGCACTCTATCAAGGCTCAGAGGAGTTGGCGTCAGTAATCTCTATCGGGGATTCATTAAGGTTTGGAAAAAGGGAAAGAGTACGGCAGGAAGAGGCCATGTTAGAGGAGAATAATGCCAAAGGGGAAAATGTCAGAGTAATGGCAGAGAATGTTTTGTTTAGTAGCCTTTTGCTCTGTCTCCATAGCAAGCTGGGGTTAAGAAGAAGAAAAAAGCGAAGAACAAGACAATAGAGAGATCGAGGCAATCGTTGAAGATCAAGGTAGGTCTAGCTCTGTCGGTCAGGAGCCGTGATTGTTTAAATTGCACGCCAGACATGATAGTCAAAGAAGACGATTGGAAGAGAGAGAGAAACTATAACAGAGGAAAGAGAGAGAGACATATGTATATTATGTATATATAGTGTATATATGTATGTCGTATATTGTATATATATGTATGTGCGTCTGTATGTTATGTATATGTATATGTACATATGCATGTGTCTATATGTATGTATGTATGTATGTATGTATTTGTATGTTTGTCTGAATATGTATAGATATCTCCATGTATTTGTATTTGTATATGTATGTGTCTGTATATATTTTCTATATGTATGTTGTAGTATACATATGTATGTTGTATGTATACTGATGCATTTGTGCATCACTTAAATACGGTTAAAACCTTTCCCCTCTCCGTATGAGATACGGTTAGGTATGTCTGTTGGTTACACCACATTTTCTCCTTTCACGAGAAACGTGTTAGGCTTTGAAGCTTACTCAGTTAAAACCTTCCCCCTTCTCTGTATGAGATACAGGTAGGTATGCTTGTTGGTTACACCACATTTTCTCCTTTCATGTGTAACGTGTTAGGATTTCAAGTTTACTCAGTTAAAACTTTCCCCCTCTCTGTATGAGATACGGTTAGGTACGCATGTTGGTTACACCACCTCATCTCTTTTCACATGAAACGTGTTAGGAAGTTTACTCGATTAAAACCTTCCCCATTTTTGTATGAAATACGATTAGGTATGCCTGTTGGTTACATCACCTTTCCTCATTTCACTTGAAATGTGTTAGGATTTCAGGTTTACTCGGTTAAAACCTTCTCCCTCTCCTTATGAGATACGATACGAAGGCACTTTGGTAACACCAAATTTTCCTCCTTTCGCGTGAAACTTGTTAGGATTTGAAGTTTACCTAGTTTAAACCTTCCCCCTCTCCGTATGAAATACGGTTAGGTATGCCTGTTAGTTACACCACCTTTCCTCATTTCGCGTAAAACGCATTAGGATTTGAAGTTTACCTGGTTAAAACCTTCTTCCTCTCTGTAAGAAATATGGTTGGGTACACCTATTGGTTACACTATCTTTCCTCATTTCACGTGAAACGCATTAGGATTTGACGTTTACTTAGTTTATACTTTCCCTATTTCTGTATGAAATACAATTAGTTACATCTGTTGGTTACACCATATTCCTCCTCTTACATAAGACGTGTTTGGGTCTTAGCTTCGCTATTTCTCCTCTTGCGTGAAACGTGTTTGGATTTTGAGTTCACTATTTCCTCCTCGCGCGTGAAATACATTTGGATTTCAAGTTTACTATTTCCTTCTCCGGCGTGAAGCGCAATTGGATCTCAAGTTCACTATTTCTTCTCTCGCGTGAAATGCGTTTGGATTTTCGGCTCACTATTTCTCTTCTCGCGTGAATCGCGTTTGGATTTCGAGTTCACTATTTCTTCTATTGCTTGAGACGCATTTGGATCTCAGGTTAACTATTTCTCCTCTCGCGTGAAATGTATTTGGATTTTGGGTTCACTATTTCTCTCCTCGCGTGAAATGCGTTTGGATTTCGAGTTCACTATTTCTCCTATCGCGTGAGACGCGCTTGGATCTCCAATTCACTATTCCTTCTCTCGCGTGAGACGCATTAGGATTTCATGTTCCCTTTTCCCCTCTATCATTTGTGTTGTGGCATATTTGTATGTGATGTTGTGGCACATTTGTATGTGACGTACGCTCTATTATTTGTGTTGTGGCATATTTATATACGATGCACCCCTTGTTGTGCTTCATATCATTTGCACGAGACTTGCCTCTTATGTTTCCATCTTCATATCTTTATCATCATTGCATTACCTTACGTTGTATAATCATGAATTTTTGAAACAACATGATGTGTGAAGCGTGTAAGTCCAACTTTCAAATTGCATTTTGAGCACGTCATTTGTATTTTGCCCCTGAACTATGTTGTTTTGATTCCTTGCAAAGAGATACATAGACAACCCTCAAGTTCAACCAACTACTTCTATATGTTGTTTGTTTGCCCAAGTCTTATGGCCTAGTCAAACTGTTCATCATTGGGCTTTGACATTCACTCACATCATGAAATGACTTTGAGTTCTGTCAAAGAGGGCCAACAGTAAACACCACATTTTGGTCAGCCCTAAAACTTGGGCTCTTTTTTCTGAACATCCGATTATGAAAATTGGAATGTGCTATTTTACGAATTTCTCATTAGAAAAGTCGGGTGTAAGCTTTAATTCCAACCTTAGACCCGTTTTGGCAAAATTATTTTAGATCTATTCAAAAATATTTTTCTGAATTTTTTTTTTCGAAAAATTTAGTGGTTTTGAAAAATTAGTTCTCATACCACATGGAAAACCATGTGTTTTTGGAGATACCACATGGCAAGCCATGTGTTTTGGGTGTTTTGGAAGTCTATAAATGCAACCTGATTTTGTTTAGAGAGAGAGAGAGAGAGAGAAATAATTTTGAGAAAGAAAATTTTGTTTCAAAAAGTGGGAGAAAATTTTGACTAAGAGAATTTTTGTTTCAAAAATCTTGAGGGATAGAAATTGATTTTGAAAAACCTTAATTTATTTTGAGAGCAAGGCAGCCTTTTCAACCATCCAAAATTCCATTAATGCTAGAACTTAAGACATCTCGCTAAAATTTCAAAGCATACACCATAACCGCAAGGGTGTAAAGAAGAAAGTTTGTTAATCAGAAAATTCAACCTTTCCTCCAAAGCTGAATTTTTGCAATCTTTTCATTTATTTTCTTGTATCTTCTTTATTAAACATGTGATATTTAGGTTGTGGATATGGAAGGCTAAGCCTCTGGTCCTTAAATTTCTTCTTATTTATTTTCTTGTATTTTTTTTTTATTAACTATGTGATATTTAGGTTGTGAAAGTTATTCCTTAGATTTCTTCTAATTTATTTTCTTGTATTTTCTTTATTAAATATGTGATATTCAGAATATGTGATATAAATATGTAATTGAAGTTATAAAGACTTTCTCATTAAAAGTGTTAAAAACTCTCTTCTCGACCAATTTTGAACATGGAAATGAATTTTACATACATATTTCATGAGCAAGATGATGAGTTTTTTAAACTACTTTATGTATTATTCCCCTTTTCTTCCCTATTTGCTTGGATGTCCTATAAAGCTTTCACAACCTTTGTAAGACTTCCCCTTTGAAATGATGGCAATTTACTCTCTCTTTAATTAATAGCATGGATTTAAGTATTAATTTACTCTTATTCACAAAGAGATGAATGTAGATTTCCATTTGTTTCTTTGGTTTGGTGTTTCCTTGTTTCCTAGCTTACTTCTTACATTTTCCATTTGATAGCTTTTTGTACATATTCATCTCTTGGAAAGGTTTTGTTTGTTTTGTCTTGGTTTGGCTACTTGAAAAACAGGAATTCCCAAATAAGTAAAACAGAGTATTTCCTAAGCAATAAATAAGGTGATTTCCAGCAGATGATTGTAGTTTTTAGTTAAATCTATTTTATACATTCTTATGATTTTGCTATAATAATTTTACATCCCACGTCTTTTATTTTCTTTTATTCTATTCTGCAATTATTCGATGTTGTAATAATTCCTAAACCCCGTTTTTTTCTACTATTTTCTATGAAAGTCTTCCAACCCTATTTCTTTCTATCCCTTTTATTTACTCGCTTTCCATATTTTGTAAATATCATCATATTTTCTTCTTCTTCTTTTTTTTTTTTTTATCATATCTATGCTCTGCATCCATATTTCATGCATTTAGATTCGGCACATTTGCATCTGTGGGTTTAATCAATTATTGTGTGATTATGTGCGCTACCTCATTCTTTTGAGATAATTCACATGTCATGTTTTAGTAGCCGAATCTCTAGTCGCATTTTGTGTATGTATTGCATTAGAATTTTGTATATAAGATCATTCATATTTCACTAACTTTGTTTTGTAGCTATTCGCGGAACATTGCTAAACATGTAAGTTTTTATGCTTTAGCTCCCGCTTGTGTGTGTTTTTTCTTACTGCATTTAGCATTCTACTATGAGGCTATGTGCTTACTTGATATAACTGCATGAATGCCGGTGGATGGAAGTTGTGTCCTTAACTTAGAATGATGTTGATTTTTTGTGTTTGTAAACTCAATTTATTTGGGTTGTACATCTTCAAAACTCTTTCAAAACACATGGATCAAATTGTTTCAAAAATAAATGACATAGTCTATACTTGTATGCTTCACATAGTAACTTTTAGGATTTATTAAATAATCGGAACATGGACATATAAAGTAAATAAAACTCATATCATGGTTTAGTAAAGGTCGATCTTTGATCGGGTGAGTGAGGGTAATCAATTAATGACCTTCCCCTCTCATATCTAAGGTTTTGAGCCAAGCATTTTTGGTTATGATGAATAGTGGTCTTGGCATGAGTCATAGGTTTCCTAATTTTCCCAAAAATATGAGGTGGCGACTTTAAGATCTGGTGATGTAGTCTATTTCTAGCAAATATTTTTTTAATAAAACGGAATCTAATAAAAGTTTCAAAATATGTACTCTCATGTATGTTTCACATTTGCACTTATGAGACTAAATCAAAGTAGTCGAGGGTTCGAACTGTTTAATGAGCATGGGTACCCCCTTGGGTGATGTTACAATGGAATTAAATTATTTCTGAAACATGTGTAAACTTTGCATACTATAAACTATTAGTTATGGTCTCATGTTTATAATGTTGAACTATCATGTTTTGAAAACTGAATTGTATTGATTATTGGGACCACCAATATCTAAAGTCTAGGGACTTTATTCCACTGTATGTGGTGACTTTGGCCACTAGGGAACAAAATCAGGTTGGGCTGTGATGACTCTAGTGCTCAACGATTGTAAGGAAAAGACCTAGGCTAGGCTAGGTGACCTTCAATCAAATCGTCTTAGAGAAAATGCCCAAGTTGCTGCCCCGTGGATGACTCTTGGTTCGATATTGGATCCAACATGCTTATTGCCTTGAGAACTTTGTGGCATGTTACTTGTTATTTTTGGTACCCAGATTGTAATGATGATCATGTTGTTATCTATTTTAAGTAAAGAATCGCATTTGTTGTGTTCTCGAAGGACATTGATATTTTTATCAAAATTGTGGAACCTTGTTTTTGAAACAAATTGTCTTTATCAAAACTGGATGTCAATCTAGTTTCTGTTATATACATCATAATCTGGAATGGAACCCTATTTTCGTAACTGTATTTTATTATCCATGCTTCTACTCACTAAAGCAATCAGTTGACTTAGTTGTTAAACATTTTATGGTGAGAGAAGGACTCAAAGTGGACTCATGGCTTAGCAGGGACTCTATCATATGGACCTGTAGGATATTCATTTATTTTGTTTCAGTTTGTTGTGTCGGTTTTATGCATACATTGTGGTTAGATTTTATTTAGAACTATTTTATTTTGTGGGCAGTTTGTGTTTCATTTTGTAGCGATCCCAATTTTACCACTTCGCTGAGTATGTCGGGGATCGAGCTGCCCTGTTAGCTCGCGGAGGTCCATGGGGCAACACCCCTTGGCAGGTCCTAGGGCAGTGCCCTGGCGGGGTTGAGGGATAGTGCCCCCGAAGCAAAAATGCAAAATACATTAGAAGTTGCTTGTCCGCTCAAGCGGCCGTTTATGCGCTCAAGCGAAGAATGTTTGGTTCCAGAAATTTGACCTGTCTACAAAAGTACTGGGAAAGTGTATTTAACGCTCGAACAGGGCTTTCCATGCTCGAGCGGACCACGTTATATCAGTTCCTGAATCTGATATTTCAGATCACTTTTGTATATCTCTCTCTAAAAAAAACCCTTTCCTCTCCCTTCTCTCTACATTTCCCTATGCCAAATTGGATCAAAACCTTGATTTCTCAAGATCCATTAGAGTTCTGCCGTAGGTTATTCATCAAAGTTGGTTAACTTCTCGAGGGCTTCGTTGTGTGTGGTGAAGACCGAGTTTCGACACCGTTAATTTTGGGGGTTCCATCTCATTTCTTCTTCAAAACTTGAGGTAGGGATTTTCTTGGAGTTATATATATATATATTTGCAAGATCTATATGATTTTCGAAGTCATCTTTCGATAGCTTTGAAAATTGATTGGTGATTCAAGAAGTTGAGCGACTTTGAAAGTGGGTTTGTCTCTTGCTTTTTTAAAATGATCTTATGGGCTTTGATCTTCGTTGATTGAAGAAAAGATGATTTTGGAAAGTTTTCTTTCAAAAGATTTGAGTTGTATAGTTTTGGTGAGAAAACTTAAAATTTGGGAATTTTTTTTTTAAAGGAGACTGAAAATCCATGAATGCTATTGTTATATTTATTTTGTGTGTTAAAATAAATGGATGTTTAGAAAATTTGTTATTTATATCTATATGAATGATGAATTTCAAGGAATATGAGAATTGTTGTTCATTTTGGAAATTATTGTTCAAAACGTTGAAATAGTCTTGAAATGACTAATTGTTGAGGATACTTGAGAAGAGAAAATTGTGTTATTCCTTGGATGATGAATCGGAATAAAAGTATTTACATTCATCTTGTGAAATTGGCATATCAATTCATTTGATTACATTAAACTTTGAAAGTTGATTTGAAAACTTGCATTGAGAAAAGAATGTTAAGAAACATATTTTCATGGAATGGTTTTGGGGTAAATACATTGGTAAGTCTTGATAGGTGGTGTAGATGATATTGAATAAGTTGGCCTGAGAGTCCGGGGTGAAAGATCGAAAACCTGCGCAGATAGGTGTCCAGCCTTTCGGTTAATACAGGTAAAAATGACAATTTGGTAGTACTTGTATAGTCTACTTACAGACACCGACCTAGGGATTACCAGAGTCGTATTTACCGCCCTTGAAATAAATTGTTAAGTTTTGAACAATTGAAATTGCATGATATCATTCAGCATGATGGTTTTCAAAAGATGAAAATGTGATTTATCTTCAAAAAGGGCATAGCATAGCATATGCATTTCATCTATTGAGACTTGTATAAAATGTATATACTTTGTTAAGAATTTTCTACTAGGCTTTATGCTCACCCTACGGGATTTTTGTGCAGGAAAAGAAGTGGTGATCCCACCTAATTAGGGGCGTGGAAGTATGTGTGTTGGGAGTACAATGCTCTTATTTTGCTGTGACTCTGTGTGTAAGCAAAGGGTTGTATTTGTGTGGGTTTAAATAACTGTTTTGTGTAACCAGGCTCAAGCCTTGGAAACTTGTAAACCCCTTGGGGTATTTATTTGTTTACTTACTTGTTGTTGGATTAATGTATTGTTACATGAAGAACTACTGTATCATGCAATGTAAGTTTAGAGATTTATATTCGGTTTTTCTTAAAAGAGCCATGATTGTTGTATTATCATTTGGGCTAAAAATTTGGGGTGTTACAACTTGGTATCAGAGTTACCGGGTTTGAATACTTGGAGCTTGTGGGAAGTGGTTGTTTAACCACAATGGGTTTATTTAGCATGCTTAGGAAATGTTATGCATTTTGTGACTATGTGATAACATGCTTATGTGACTAAATGGGTATAGGATTGGACTTTTGGAATGTTGTTTGCGCCTATTAAATTCCTTGAGGTCATATTAGAAGAGTACTTGATCAATACTCATTCTACTAAGAATTCTTGGTTTTTCGTGGGACGAATCTCATCATAAGAGTATAATTCGTATGTGTTTACATGACTAAGTGCTTATATGAGGTGAAATTTAATTGTTATATGGTAGAGGAATATATAGCATTATTGTGAACAAACGTGTAAGGCAAGTTGCGAGCACGTGTGGGTTAGTGTGCTAAATTAATTATATTGTAATTTATAGGATGTCAGGAAGAGGTCAAACCCATGGTGGTAGAGGCGGGAGGCGTGGTAGGGCTCACCGAGGTGTGCATGAGGCACCAGTCCATGAGGTTCTGGTGCAAAAGAAAGAGTCCGGCCAAGCTAATGTGGCCGAACAAGTGGGGCTGGCGGGAATCTCGGGACAAGCAGGTCAAACCGTAATGAGGGCCTTAGCTCGAGAAATGGCTGGGGCTTTAAGAGAGTCTATGAACTTGTTGAGGGTGGAGAATCAAGCCCAAGAGAACACCGCAAAGTCAAGGGCAAGTTTCCTTATTAGAGAGTTCTTGCGGGCCAAACCGGATGAGTTCCATGGTGGTCCCGAGCCCAAGAAAGTGGATGAGTGGCTCGAACAATCTATGAAGACATTTGAGATGATTCACATCGAAGATAGTGAACTAAGAGTGACTCTAGCGAGTTACTACCTTAAGGGAGATGCGGGTCAATGGTGGAAATATGCCAAGGGTAGAGTGGAGCCGACATGGGAAGCCTTTGCGGGTGCTTTCTAAGATAAGTACATACCTCCCACTACTAGGGAGAGATTAAGGCAAGAGTTTAAAGACCTCAAAAACTTGACATGCCCTGGCCGAGTTTGAGGCGGTCTTCTCTAGTTTGTCCAAATTTGCACCAAAGTTGGTGGCAACAGAAGAACGCCGTTGCATTGAATTTGAAAAGAAATTGAAAACAAAAATTATGTTCAAGCTTGTTGGAAATATGATTCGGGAATATGACCGTCTTGTGGAGAGGGCGACACACGTAGAAATTTCCATACAAGCCGAGGAGAAGAGGCTTCGGAGTTCGAGGTCTAGGGGCCAAGAGTCTCAAGGAGACTATAGGCAGAACAAGAAGAGTAGGAACACATATCCATCCCAGTCCTAACCACAGCAGTCTAGATCCACTTTTCCTTTGCCTAGTGCAGGTCCGAAAAAAAGTGCATCGAGTAGCTTCTCGTGTTTCAAGTGTGGCCAACCGGGTCACAAAGCCTTCTTATGCCCACAGAAGGGAGGAGGACAGCTAATAGTACCACCACCTAACCGATCTCAAAGTCAGTCTCAGTCTCAGAATAAAGGTCAAGGGTTTAATTGTTATCAATGTGGTCAGCCGGTGCATATGAAGAGAACTTGCCCACAGTTGGGAGTTGCATCTGGCGCATTAGGGTCGAGGCAGACTCAAAGCCACCAGCAGGCTCAATTAGTCCAAGCTTCACGAGTTAATCAGGGAGCCGCTTCGGCTCAGTCAGTACAACAGGCCGATGCTCTAAGAGGGGAGCAAGACAATTAGGGGCCATAGGGGCGCATGTATGTTGTTACCGTGCCAGAGTAGTTACCAGAATCCTCAGTTGTGAGAGGTATTTTTATTGTATGTAATTCTTTGGCTAATATATTAATAGACACAGGTGCATCTCATTCATTTATATCTACTACATTTGCTTCTACATTGGGGTTAGAGGTAGCACGGTTAGTGCCTCCACTCAAAGTAGAATCACCTGTTTGGGGTACAGTTGATTTAGACTGGGGTTGTCGTGATTGTGAAATAGAAGTTACTGAGCGTTGACTTCTGTTTGCTTTTGTGTTGCTAGATATGTCAAGTTTTGATGTCATTTTAGGCATGGACTGGTTGTGTTCTTATCAAGCCGTGATTGATTGTCACCGTCAGAGAGTTATAGTGTGCACTTCGGGTGGTGATCGTTTCTATTTCCTGGGGAACCGAGTTGATAGAGCCTTGTCCCCAGTTGTTGACCCTCGTAGTAGGAGCAAGCTTAGTGGCCTTCTTGCAACTCTCTTGGATAGTGAGAGTAACGGGGCTCGTGTTGAGTTACCAAGGGTAGTTTATGAATACCCGGATGTCTTTCTAGAAGATCTTACTAGTTTACCACATCACTGGGAGATCGAGTTCTCCGTTGAAATAGTGCCCGCACGGCACCGATTTCCATGTCAACGTATAGATTTGCACCCGCCGAATTGCATGAGTTGAAGATTCAACTCCAAGAACTTTTAGACAAGGGCTTCATTTGCCCTAGTGCATCGCCTTAGGGAGCACCGGCTCTCTTTGCGAAGAAGAATGATGGGTCATTGCGGTTGTGTATTGATTACCGCAAGTTGAATAAAGTTACAGTTAAGAACAAGTATCCTCTACCCAAAATAGATGATTTGTTTAACCAACTTAAAGGGTCTCGTTGCTTCTCAAAAATAGACTTGAGGTTGGGGTACCATCAGTTGAGAGTCCGGGAGGAGGACATTCAGAAGACGGCCTTTCGTACTCGTTATGGCCACTATGAATTCCTTGTAATGCCTTTTTGGTTGACCAATGCACCGGCTTCCTTTATGGATTTGATGAATAGAATTTTTTGGGAATACTTGGACTGTTTTGTGGTCATCTTTGTGGACGACATCTTGATTTATTCAACCTCTGAAGAGGAACACGAGACTCACTTGCGGGTAGTGCTGAGTTTACTTAGTGAGCACCAATTGTATGCCAAATTTGAAAAATGCGAGTTTTGGTTAACAGAGGTGAAGTTTTTGGGGCATGTAGTTGTCTAGAGAGGGAGTGACTGTGGACTCCTCAAATATAGATGTCGTACAGGATTGGGAACAACCCAAGAATGTTTTTGAAATCCGGAGTTTCTTGGGATTAGCAGGGTATTATCGACATTTTGTAAGGGACTTCTCTAGACTAGTTGCACCTTTGACTAGGTTGACTAGAAACGATATCAAATTTGTGTGGAGTGAGGCTTGTGAAAAGTCATTCCAAGAGCTTAAGACTAGATTGACTACTGCACCGGTTTTGATAATTCCGGAAAGGGGTTTGAATTACACTGCCTATTATGATGCGTCCGGGGATGGACTTGGTTGTGTCTTGATGCAAGAGGGAAAAGTTGTGGCCTACGGTTCATGACAATTGAAAACTCATGAGAAAAGTTACCCCACCCAGGATCTAGAATTAGCAGCGATGATTTTTGCTTTGAAAATTTGGAGGCATAACTTGTACGGTGAGAAGTTTGAAATCTTCTCTGATCATAAGAGTCTAAAGTATTTGTTTTCTTAAAAAGACTAGAATTTACAACAACGGATGTCGATGGAATTTATGGAGAATTATGACTTTGAGTTACACTATGATCCAGGGAAGGCCAATGTGGTGACCGATGCTTTAAGTTGAAAATCTGTGAGTAGTTTGGCAAGTGTGGCCATTCGGGAATGGGATATGCTAGATGTTATTGGCAAGTTTGATTTGCACTTGGGTGAGTATGGAAAGAGTGCAACCTTGTTTAGTTTGAATGCTCAACCTACCTTGGTTACTAAGTTCATAGAGGCACAACAAGGAGACCGTGATGTGGAATCAATCCGTGTTAAGATTTTCAATAGGAAGAGAAATGTTCGAACGTTCACTTGGATCTGAGTGTACGTTATCTAGACAGTTTGTTTATACCAGAATCTTGTAGAGAGGAAGTACTTCGGGAGTTCCATCACTCACGCCTTGCAGTACACCCATGAGGCACTAAAATGTATCATGATCTTAGTCGTCAGTTTTGGTGGAGGGGTATGAAACGGCATGTCGCTTTATTTGTATCGAAGTGCGTTACTTGTCAACAAGTGAAGGCCGAACACCAAAGACCAGCGGGTTTGTTACAACCCTTACCGATAACCAAGTGGAAATAGGAGCGTGTTACCATGGATTTTGTAGTTGGGCTTCCTAGAACACAACGAGGCAATGACGCCGTTTGGGTGATTATTGACAGGTTGACTAAGTCTACCCATTTCATTCCGATATGCACCAGCGACTTAGTTGAACACTTGGCAAAGTTGTACATTAGAAAGATAGTTTGACTTCATGAAGTCCCTGTGACTATTGTGTCAGATAGGGATCCTTATTTTACTGTCCGGTTATGGGAAAGCCTTCAAGAAGCGTTGGGAACTAAGTTGACTCTTAGCACTGCTTATCATCCTCAAACCGATGGACAGTCGGAACGTACTTTGGAGGACATGCTTAGAGCTTGTGTCCTTGATTTTAAGGGGCCTTGGGAAAAACACTTACCGTTGATTGAGTTTGCTTACAACAATAGTTACCAAGCTAGTATTGAGATGGCACCATTTGAGGCCTTGTATGGCCGACCTTGTAGATCACTGATTTGTTGGGCCGAAATGGGTGATGCACCATTACTGGGTCCAGAAATTGTTAGAGAGACAACCGAGAAAGTTGTTCTCATTCGGAAGAGGTTGGCTACGACCCAAATCCGACAAAAGAGTTATGCCGATAAGAGAAGACGACCTTTATCTTTTGAAGTTGGTGACCATGTGTTTCTAAAAATCTCACCAAGGAGGGGTTTGATGACATTTGGTAAGAGTGGTAAATTATCTCCAAAGTTCATTGGGCCTTTTTGAGATCTTAGAGCGAATTGGGGAAGTGGCATATCGGTTAGCTTTACCGCCGCAACTTTCAGGAGTTCACAATGTATTTCATGTAGCTATGCTTAGGAAGTATGAACCCCACCCTTCTCATGTGCTTGATTGGGCTGACTTGGAGGTAGATGAGGATGCCTCCTACAAAGAACAACCAGTTCAGATATTAGATACCCGGGAGCAAGTGCTACAGGACAAAAGTATACCGTTGGTAAAGATGTTGTGGAGACACCATGGGGTTGAAGAAGCGACGTGGGAAAGGAGGCGGAAGTCCGCTCCAAATATCTGGATTTGTTTGAAAATGCTTAAGTTGCTTTTCTTTGTAATATTCCCTAGTGTTGAGGGAATTGTATTTAAAGTTGTTAACCACATGTTGATATGTGCGTTGTTGTTTTAAGCATAAGGTTGTTGAGAGTTGCCATTAATTTTTGGAAAATTTCATGTTTATGTGTATTTGGGAGGTTGTTGTTAATGAGATAACCATGGTGGAAATTGTGGAATTTGGTTGAGAGTTAGTATTGTGATTTGAAAATGAAATAGCATGATTTTGATCACTAGAAACCCTTTTGTTTGTGTAGTTTGATTAGAAATTTCGGAGACGAAATTCTTTAAGGGGGGAAGGTTGTAGCGATCCCAGTTTTGCCATTTATTTCACGAGTAGTCGGGATCGAGCCGCGGTCACCAAGGGGTCTAGGGGGCAGCGCCCCTTGACGAGTCCTAGGGCACCGGGTTGAGGGCAGCACCAGAGACGTCTCAACGCCCCGAAGCCAAGGCAGCAAAAGGCGTGAAATCTTGTTTTGTTCATTGGACTGCTACAGTCCGGACTCAAATGTCACGGTTCTGAATCTAATCTCACAAAGTGCAATGCAAGACCGATAATTCACCAAAGAGTCCAAATCCAACAAATCATTTTGGAAAACTGATTTTTATAAAGAAGTGCCAAACATGGACTGCTTTGCCAGATACAGAGTCACTACCTAAATATTTTGTTTTGGGAAATCTAGGAAACCTTGACTCGTGCCTAAGGCCACGTGTCTGTAATCACCAAAGTTGTCTCAGCTCGAGAACTTGGGTACGAGTGGAGAAGGTCATGCAATGAGCACCCCCGCTCGCCCGATCAAAGATCGGCCTGTACTAAGCATGATATTTTGTTTTTGAAAGCACATGTGTTCTTATTCCGGTTATTAACTAGCTTTACTATGTGATACGCACAACACATAAGTATAGACTAGATCGCCTAAGTTGGAACAAAACATCTCATGTTTGTTTATTTGAAAATGGTTCGAAGGTGCTACTCGCAAGTAGGCTAAGACGTGGATTTTCCACCCTCGAGTGGGCTTAGAAAACATGATTTTGCCACACTCAAGTGGGCTTAAAACTCGCATTTTAATGAATTGTTCCAATTCAAGTAATCCAACCTTCATCCACAGGCATTCATGCAATTAAACACTTAAGCAGTTAGCCTCATGGCAAGCATGCTATCATGGCAACACTTACACACATGCAAGATGCTAAAGCATAAAAGCTTACCTAGTACTCCGAGCCAAAACAACAACTAGTTAGAAATCATGCATGATCCTAGTTCATGTTAAGATGGCTAATGCAACACATGCGAAATGCAACTAAAACTAGGCTCAGCTATTCTAAAATGGCATATGAGATGCAACTTGATAATCATGTTTCAAGTAGGAATTGAAATACAATGCAGTTAATATGATGCACCGAGCCCGGTGCATGCAATACAGATGAATGAATGCAAACATGCAAACATAAGGATGCTAATCAAAATATGACCTAGAACTAACCATCGTAAGCGGTTAAGTAAAAGGGAGAAAGACGTGGGGTTGGAAGACATTCACATACTCATGCACACTTATTACAAAATTAGCCCTCTCAACGGAGAGTCCGAATGAATAATACAAATCAACTAATTAATTAACTACCCTAGCTAATTAATTATTACAAAACTCTTAACTAATTAAACAAATTAATTAAGCTACAAAGCAATTAAAGAGGCCTTGAGAGGAGGGACAAATGCATGCTCGATCGGCTTTGCTCGGAAATCCGTTGCCATGCCCCATGTTGCCTCTATTTGCACACTTATGCTCCTCTGAAAACTGTGAAAATTCCTGTGATGCCTCTGAACCACCCCATGGACACTCTGAGAGTCCATTGGCCAAAGGATATGGCCATCGGTCGAGAGATGAAGGTCATCGACCAACTTTGATGATATCGGCCAAAAGTTGTTAGCTGATCGGCACTCCAGATAGCCGATCAGCCATCTTTTTTTGCAGACTGCTCCTTTTGCTACAGCAGAGGACAAACAGAGGCATGGCAATACATTTGCAAGAAAATGTTGTGCAACTACACCCCTTATCATGTTTGGAACTCAAATGAGTGAAGTGCTCGACTCTCAAGCCATCAATGACGCATTTCGATGCATGATGGCCAAAGAAGCCGAATTGCACAAATTAATGTGAATGAAATGCACGAAAACACATGAATGCTTCACACTCTATCATGTCAGATCAAGAGTGTCGGCAACCGAGGATTGAGGCACGTTTCGTCACTTCAAGTATGAAACGTCCCTTGTTCCTCATGTTTGGTTTGACACCCCAAACCAAAGCATGCCAAATGCAATGTAATCTAAACAAGCATGTGACAACATGCAAACTAGTAAGCATGCAACAACTTGCAACAACATACCAAGCATGCAAAATGCAACCTAAACATGCAAACATGCTTGGCATGCAACAATATGCAAAATGGAATAAGCATGCAACAACATGCAAGACAAGCATGCCATAACATGCAAAGATGAACTTAAACCAAAATGGGCAGACCTCATCCATGCCCAAATCAGTGGCCAAATATGATGAAACAAAGGTATGAAATGCACATACAAACATGTATGCCAATTGGCCCAAGAACTAGGCAAAAATGCACAATTCTCAAACATGAGCAATGTGACAAACATGAGAAAGTGGCAATGAAATAAGCTCTGAAATCATATGAGGAATGATGCCAAATCAACCAAAAAATGCAAGTATGGCATGCAAGGGAGCTCAAAACTCAAAGCTAGCAAAAGGGATTACACCATGGCCATCCAAAGCAAGCCCCAAAGGGCCAAGGGCAACCAAAACAGTCCCAAGACAGGTCAATACAAGACCAAAAGCATGCTTGAACCTAGCCAACACAAGCTAGAACAAGGGTCCAAAAGGCATGAGGCATGCAAGGCTAACAAGGGGTATTACACTACACCTATTACAACCAAACATGGCATGACTTAACCAATAAAAATCAGAGTTATGGCATGTTAAAATAAGCCCAAAAATCCACTGAGATGGCATCCTAAAGACCTAAGCATAGAGGCATGCACAATGATCTATTCATGAGGCATAAAACATCAACTCTTTAAAGCATTAGAGGAGTGACAAGTGCAAGTGTATGAACACTCTATATGGACTAAAATCACATATGAAATGATGCCAAATCATGAAAATGGTCCAAGTCATGAATGCTAGTGTAGACGTCACCGAACGTCCTGGGAGAAATCCCATTTTGTTCGTTAGGCTCATTACAGTTCGGACTCGATGTCACAGTTCTAAATCTAATCTCGCAAAGTGCAATTCAAGATCGATAAATCACCAAAGAGTCCAAATCTGGCAAATTGTTTTGAAAAATAGATTTTTAGAAAGAAGTGCCAAACATGGACTGCTTTGCCAGATACAGAGTCACCACTTAAATATTTTATTTTGGACGAATTTAGGAAACCCTGACTCGTGTCTAAGGCCACGTGTCCGTCATCACCAAAGTTGCCTCGGCTCGGGAACTTGGGTACAATTGGGGAAGGTCACTTCATGAGCACCCCTGCTCGCCCGATCAAAGATCGGCCACTACTAAGCATAATATCGAGTTTTGAAAACATTATGTGCTCTTATTCCGGTTATTAGCCTAGAATTGCTATGTGATGCACACAGCATACAAATATAGACTGGATCGTCTGAGTTGGAACAAAACATTTCATGTTTGTTTATTTGAAAGATGGTTTGATAGTGCTACTCGTAAGTAGGCTAAGACGCGGATTTGCCACCCTCAGGTGGGCTTAAGAAAACATGATTTTGCCATTCTCAAGTGGGCTTAAAACTCTCAATCGGTGAATTGTTCCAATTCAAATAACCCAACCTTCACCTACAGGCATTCAGGCAGTTATATCGCATAAGCAAATAGCCTCATGGTAAGCATGCTATCATGGCAGTCACTCACACGCATGCAAGGATGCTAAAGCATAAATACTTACCGAGTACTCCAAGCCAAAGAAAGAAGCTAATCAGAAATCATGCATGAATCCTAACTATACTAGAATGCCTAATGTAACACATGCAAAAATGCAACTAAGATAGGCTCGGCTATTCTAAAATGGCATATGAAATGCAACAACTGATGCACGTATTCAACTCGGAATTGAAATACAATGCAGTTAGTATGATGCGCCGAGCCCGATGCATGCAAGACAGATGAATGGATGCAAACATGCGAGCATAAGTATGCTAATTGAAACATGCCCTAAAACTAACCATCATAAGCTGGTAAATAAAAGGGAGAAAGACGTGGGGTTGGAAGAAATGCATCACACACACGCACACTTACTACAACATTGCCCTCTCGCAGAGGGTCCGAATAAACATTACACAACCAAAATGAATAACTAATTATTACACAACACTAGCTAATTAACAAATTAACTAAGAAAGCGAGTAAACTAGCATGCAATGCCACATGAAGTAGACTGCCTCAGCTCTGTTCGGAATGATGAAAGATGCATGCATGCTCGAGTCACCTTGCTGGGAAATCCATCGCGACGCCCCGATTTGCCTCTGTTTACAATTGACCCTGGAACACTGTACACAACTCCATGGGAACTTGTAGGGATATTGCTGACCAGTTTTTGCTGCTGGCTTCCGGTTTGCTGCAACAGAGAGCGAGAAAGGGGCATGGCAAAATATTTTCAAAATATGTGTGAGTAAGCACTCTTCCCATCATTGCACAAGCTCCAGGGAGTGCAGTCCTCGATCCTCGTGCCACCAATCACGCATCTCGATGCATGATGGCCGAGGAGTCGAATTGCACGACTCGATGTAAAATGAATGCACAAATGGACACCTAAAGCCAACAACTCTATCATGGATAGTCAAGAGTGTCAGCGACCGGGAATTGAAGCACGTTTCGTCACTTTGAGTATAAAACGTCCCTCGTTTCCCGTGTTTGGACAAAACCCTACTCCAAACACTATGCAACAACTAGAATGGCATGGCATGCAAACACAACGCAATAACTAGCGTGCAATCCTAAACGAAATGCAACTAAGACACGCAAACATTCAAGTAGTGATATGCAAAGGTGCAACTAGCATGCGCAATGCTATGAACCATCAATGGCATACTCAATGCACATGACATAATATGGCATACACAATGCAAGATGGACTTAAACCAATATGAGTGGACCTCAGCCACACCCAAATCAGTGGCCAAACATGATGGAATGAAACGTAGGAACACTCATGCAAACATGCCCGATGCAAGGGACCGAACCTAAGGCGTCAAATGCCACTCTACCAAAGCATGGCAAGGGATGAAACATGGCATTCAATCATACATTTTCCAGCTCTGAAATGATATACAAGATGGTCCCGAATCATGCAAATACGTCACACAATGCATGCTAGATGGCACGAATACCGAAACTAGTGAAGTGTGTTACACTAGAGGTACACAAAGTAATGCACAAATGGAAAAATCAGCCCCAAATAGACCCTAGGCAGGTCCAAGACAGTGGGAAAATGGCCTAAAAAGATGGCTCAACATGCATAGAAATGAAGCTCATGCAATGGTCCAAAAACGAGGCAAACTAGCACGACTCTCAAACGCATTTAAAGAGTGGAAAACATGGGAATAAGCCATAAATGTAAGCTCTGAAATATGATGCACAATGGTCCTAAAGCATGGAAACACCTCAACATAAGCATGCAATAGGCCCCAAAACACAAAGCTAGGCAAGAGTATTGAACTACAACCACGCATAGCAGGCATCATTCGACCATGAGGCATAAAAATAGAGCTAAGGCAGTCCAAAACATGCACAAAATTAGTTTAAGGCATGGCCAAAAAGTGCTAGAATCAAGGACCAAAATAGCATGCAATACAACCTAGTGAAGAGGGTTTACACTACAAGTATATGGAGCATTCAAGAGGTCACTAAACCAGAAAAATTCAGAGGTATGACATGCCAAATAAACCCAAAAAACCCACTGAAATATGGTCTATGCATGCAAGAATGATAGGCCTCTTTGATAGGCCATGAAGAGGGTTGTTCTACACAAGCAAGATGGACACCCAATATGACAAAACCACCTCTGGAAAGAGGTTATGCAGGCCCTAAAACTCACTGAAAAGGGCCTAAAAAGAGGCTTGGAAGCATGCACACAAGGGCTCCTTTGTTAGGCCAAAAATGTTAGTAAACAAGACAAGGGGTGAGAAGGTCACCCCTCTCTGATTTTGGTGTTCAAAAACACACAATAACCACTGAAAATCCGCTGGATGTCAGTGGTCAAAAGGGCCAACAAAGCTCAACACAAAGGCCCTAATGCACGGCTCAAAACAAAGGGAAATGAAGCATGCAAAGGGGGTAGATGGCCCCCAATAGAAAAATGGTCTTAAACAAACATGTTAAGAAGCTCAAAATAAGACTTTTTTCAGTTTATGACAAAGCTCAACTATGCTTTCAAATAGAGCTAAGATATGAAGCAAAATAAAGACCAAAATGGGGAATAGGGTGTTACCCTTGTAGCCGAGAACTCCAGCAGCTTCTGGACCAAAATAGCAAGCCTTCAACCTCTGAAAACTAGCTCCAAGGTGCTTAGAGTGATGGTGGAGGTGTGTGGTTGTGAGGTGGTGTGCAAAAGGGTCAAGAACTATTGGACTTTGAACACAAAACATAGAGATAGAGAGAGATATATCTATATATGCCTTAATCAATTTCTGAACCCTTGCAAGGGAAGAGGAGCCTTCCCTTTATAGAGCCAAAGGTCTAAATCTTCTTCAAGAAGCTTAAAACCAAGTTTAAACATCCTCCATACACGTGTATGGAGGATGCAATCTGTGGCTTCTAGCTGGCACAGCTGGCACCAACTCAGTGAGACAAAAAAGGAGAAAGCTGGCCGACCAGTTCAGGTGGTCGGCCGACCACTCCCCCTGGTCGGCCGACCAGGGTCAAAAGGTTCAGGTGGTCAGTTGGCTCCTAGGGTGGTCTCCAAGCTGAAAGCAAGCTAGTGGTATGGTGGAGACCAGTCAAAAGTGGCTCAAAAACCAAGGAGACCAACTTCCTGACAAGAAAATTGGCCGGCGGGAGAGAAGGTGGTCTCCAAGAGAAAAGGTGGTCTCCCACCCTTGTACCACCTTCCAAACAATGAAAATAGGGTGCATACCAAAAATGAACCAAGACGGATGCAAAACGAGGGTTCGGGGCCGAAACACGCAGCCGGGTGCCCCGAAAACTGACTGTTAAGCATCGAAAGTGGCGTGCGACCACAAAGGTGGTCTCCCGAGCCACAGTTTCCCTCTAGAGAGAGGAAACAAGGTGTGCGCCAAAAACCGGAGCAAACGGAGAAAGTTAAGCGGTCCCGAACCGAGGCGCACGACTGACAGCTTTGAAAATCAAAATTTGGTCTCCAAACGGGAACAGTGGTCTACGACCACGAAAAGTAGCCTACGGCCACTGAGAGATGGTCTACAAGACCTATCCCTCCCTTCGGGAAGAGAAAACAAAACCTGGTTCGCAAACCGAGGCAAAACACAAAAGAGTCCCGAAGTCCAGTGGCAAGGTTCTCAGCCGAGACTCCAAAACCTCAGAATAAGCACAACATGCACAATCACCGAGCGCTCAATCGATGACGTCTGAATCTTAAGGTCGGTCAAAAATGGGGTGTCTACAGTTGCGCCTCTTTGACAGAACTCGGAAGTCATACGTGACAGGAGTGAATGTCAAAGCGCAGAGACGACCCATTTTTGACAAGGCCGAAGACTTAGACAAATAGGCAAGATAAACGAAGAGATGTTCCCGCAGGCGTGTCCGCAGGCAGGGGCAAAATGCAAAACGACATGCACAAAGCCGAACGTAACTCACGATTATGCAAAGCAGCAAGGTATAATGAAGCAAATATTCACAATAAATGCAATAGTTTTAAGCAAGAATATAAAGCAAAACTACATTTCATGCACTAAGGATGTAAGAGAATTACAATTCTCGCTACGTCTCACACGGAGAAGATACAATACCTGTACGGCTCAACTGGTCACACCAGCTTCAAACGAACCGTACATACAATATCGTGCCTGCAAAAGAGAGAAACTTAACAAGCACAACATAGTTAGCAACATATGTTCCATGTTACATCAAATGCAAACAAACATGATGCCGATGGAAAAGTGCATCGTAATGTAAGAGAAACGCGTGTGGCAACGCAAGTTAAGCATGGAGGGCATGACAATACCAATGAAATGTGTGTAACAATGCAAGTGATGCGCATAATGATGCCAGTGACGTGCATAACAATGTAGGATAAATGCAACTTCAAAAGCGTATTTAAAACAAAACATCGAGCAAAGAAATGTAAGCCTCGATGAGGGCAACTCAAATGCGACCTCCGGTTTATCTCTCGGAGGGGGCACAACGTACTCAAAAAGGATACACCTTGCTCTTGGCGAGTAACGACGAACCACACGTCAAAGGCTGGATTTGAAGTTCCCGCGAAAGGATTTTGCGTCGAAAAGTACACTTTCCTTGTACTTTCTCGAGAGCCGGGGACTCCGATCACCACCAAAATTTGCAGGGAGAACAAAGAGGCATTGGAGACCACCCAGGAGGGCCACCGACCAGGTTTGGTGCAAGGGGGTGGTCAGCCTACTACAAAAGCTGGTCGGCCCACCACTTTGCCAAAAACAGGGGCAGTTTTGTCCTTTTGCACTTGTTTCTTTAAATACACTTGGCCAAAGCACTTTTGCTCACACCTTCAGATCTGAAATTAGTCCCTCTTGCTTCCTAGACCATTTTCTCTCTCAGATCTGCGCTTTATACGCGTTTTCCAACGCCCCACGCAAAGTTGTTTCGCAAAATCTTTCAGTTTTCTTCACTTTAGACCGATTAAAATTTGATTTCGGAGCTTCTTTCTCCATTTTCACCACTTGAGGTAAGTTTGTCTCGACATTTGGAACATTTTCTCGGGAGTTGACTTTTTCATTTCCCGAGAGTTGACTTTTTTTCAATTTTGGCTCATTTTGCTCATTTTTGCTCCTTTTCACAGATTTCTTGAAATGGTGGGTCATTTCCCTCATGGCGGAGGTCCTCCAGGTGCCGAGGGTGAGCCCGACATCATGTCCTTGCCTCCGAGGATCCGCCCCTTTGATCCCGAGAGGTACGACCCTCCGGAGCACATCCTTCCCGTGAGTACTTTCTACCATTTTACGGATTTTGATTGACGAGCGGCCGCGGATCTACTACTACGGGAGCCGGAGTCTCACCTCTCTCACTAGGAACGAGAGGTATGTACTTCACTTTTACATTTTCTGCAATGTATTCTGCGTTTTCTGTACATTTCATGCTTTCGCTATATATGTTCATCTGCTCATTCTGAACACATTCACACGCCATCCTGTCCACTTTGGCACACAACTTATTCTAAACGCTTAGTCTATAACATGGCATTCTGTTTGCATTTTGAACACACAGCTCAAGCACCGGAGTTTCTGAACACACAGCTCAAACTTTTTGTCGTGAACATACAACCCACAGTTTTCTGAAATCTGAACATGCAGCCCAAACTCTTGATTACAAACACACAGCCCATAGTTTTCTAGAATCTGAACACGCAGCCCAAACTCTTGATGTGAACACATAGCCCACAGTTTTTGAAAGTTGAACACGCAGCCCAAACTCTTGAAGTGAACACACAGCCCATAGTTTTTGAAAGTTGAACACACAGCCCAAACTTTTGATTATGAACACGCAGCCCATAGTTTTCTAGAATCTGAACACACAGCCCAAACTCTTGAAGTGAACACACAGCCCACAGTTTTTGAAATTTGAACACGCAGCCCAAACTCTTAAAGTGAACACACAGCCCAAAGTTTTTGAAAGTTGAACACGCAGCCCAAACTTTTGATGGTGAACACGCAGCCCACAGTTTTTGAAAGTTGTACACGCAGCCCAAACTTTTGATTACGAACACACAGCTCATATACTTTATGTTGAACACGCAGCTCACATACTTTACTGGTGAATACATGACTCATTCATTGTATTTGCACGCAGCTCACATTGAACACGCAGTCCACAACATTGTATCTAATTTGCCCACAGCTCGTACTTTCACTTTGAAACTAAATACATCTGTTCATTCTGAATGCAGGTATCTTCTCGCGTTACACAAGGCTATGGCTTCATCATCGGCGGGGAGTGGTACGCAGAGCTCCCAGAGTCCGTTTGCGATCTGGTTGACCAGGTACGGTTTGGACCCTTCTGTGCAAGGATATCTCGCTACCCTGCGAGCAGAACGCTGATGGGGGCACTCGTGGAGAGATAGTAGGACACCACCAACTCGTTCCACTTCTCAGCTGCCGGGGATATGACGATGACCCCGTTCGACTTCGCGATGCTGACGGGCCTTGATGTGGCCGGCCAACCGGTCCTCTACGGCGAGGATATGGGCGAGTGGGAGGTTGCCTGGATCTATCTGTTAGGAGCTCGCCCACCGATTGACCGATCTTCGGGCAGAGTCAAGTACACTTTGTTTTTCACACATTTCAGAGAGATTGTGCCCGAGACTCTCGAGGAGATAGAGCAGTACGCTCGAGGGTTTTTGATGTTCCTCCTCGAGACCACCTTGTTCTCCGATATGGGGAACACCGTTGGACTTTATCTGCTGAGTGCTCTGGTAGACCTATCACAGGTCGGCCAGTATGATTGGGGTGGCGTCGGCCTTGCTACCCTCTACTGCTACATGAGTGCAACCTCCCGCGGGCGGGGGAACATAGTCAGCAGCTATTGGAGAGCTTGGGAGGTACTTTTTGCCCTCTTGATTTACATTTATGCTTTTCATTATCTGTACATTGCACACACGGCACACTTTACATTCTGTACTTTGCACTCCGCTCTCAGCATTCTGCATTCTCTGTACATTCTGTATTCACATTCTGCACTCCGCATTCTGTATTCTGATGGCTATAACCCTGTTTTCCACAACTATGGGTTTTCGTGTACTTTCCGACGGTAGCCCCAGAGCTCGAGGCAGAGGCGCCTCTTGTGATCCCTTACTCGCTTGTATTTGAGGGCCAATACCGGCCGAGAGCTCGGGAGACTCTGCCCTACCTGCGGCAGTTCTTCAATACAGTGCGGACAACCGAGGTAATTCAAAACTCTCAGTTCTTCATGTTTTCATCTTTGATTCATCTTGCACATTTACGATTTCTAATCGGCTTATGCATTGGTTATCCGCAGATCACATGGCAGCCCTGGGCGCCCTTGGGTGGAGATACCCGATTTTAGTTTCCTGGGGCATGGGCTGCTTCTCGGTACAGGATCCTATTTGAGGGGCTAGTTGGCAGGGCCTGGTTTCTGGGGACCGCTTCATGCGCCAGACGATGGGCTACCCCGAGCAGAGTGTCCCCGCAGCACCTCCGGACGACATGCGGTCCACTGAGGGACTAACTCCCCAGGAGGTTGATTTGGCTATGCTAGGCACTGATGTAGTTCTACATTTGGAGGAGGGGGAGTACGCGACCTACCGTCATACATACTTGATGCCCCCATTGACAGGTGTTCGCACTCCCACAAGGAAGTCAGCTGGCATACCATGATCGAGTCGAGTCCAGGCTACAGGTGCCCCTTCGACTAGCAGGGCCGGCACGTCGAGAGGTGAGGCTAGACTGGTTCCCCCTATTCCTCCGACTTATCATCACGCCGGGTAGCCAAATCTTCCGACCGAGTTGACTGGATGGCGATAGGGGTCACCTTACCCGATTCCATTGGAGCCCCCAGTGCCTGATCACCGATACGTTAGAGACCCTGACTCGCCACGGGTATGTTTTACAGTTTTGATTTATCACTCAGATATTTGGACATTTATTCATTCATTGATAACTTGCACTTGCATCTGCAGCCCCCCATCGAGTACATGGATAGGATGCTCGGAGTGATGGCCTCGCTCGAGGGCATGGTTACGGAGGAGACATGACTATTCATTGCCAGCGTCTCGGTGCTTTTTAATTTCCTTGCATTTGTCATACTTCGATGACATCTCAGTATTACCCATTTCCTTTGCATTGCTTGTTGTATCAGAGAGTACATCTGACACACACCACATTCATATACTATATCTGCATGCATCCACTCCATGTAGCTTTCTTGTCTCTGCATCTGATATACATATTGGCTAATGTATTCAAATTGCATTCTTCCTTTTCAAATGCCTCCGCTACAGACTGAGCCACAGGCCGGGCCATCTAGGCCTTCTCAGGGAGCTGGGAGAGGGGGTTCGCCTCGCAGCCGAGGTGGACGCAGAGCGCCTGTCATAGAAGAGGAGTCCAGCGAGGAGGAGGAGCCTACGCATCCCCAGTCAAAGACATCCACTGACAGAGAGGGTGACTCTGGTTCCAGTTTTGATAGTGGAGATGATGCCGAGGAGGGTTCCGAGGACAGCGGCTCTGATTCAGATGATGATGATGGTGTAGAGGTTGTTCCGCATAAAAGGACGAAGACGGCCACTTATTCCTGTGCTTGATAGCACTGATGTAGCTGTTCCTGCTTTATTTTCCTTTTTTACTAGTAGTTGTAGCACATTGTGCATTGTTAGGCAGTTTTGTTTTCTGTAAAAACTTGTACCCTTGTTGTAAAATGTTGTAACAAAGGAAGCATGATGAAATGAAACAGCTTTTTGAAAAAGTGTTGTGTTTTATGTTCTTAGCATCGCATCGTATCATTTTGCACAAAAATGAGATTGAATGAAAATTGAGCATTGTGTATCACCAAGTTAGGCAGTGAATTGACGCAACAAACTAAACAACCTAACTTACTAAGAAACAACAAAACCTTAGCAAGTTTACAACTCAATAAACAAAACACGACAATGTTGATAAACAAGAGAGTAACAACTCGATGTACAAAGACTCGATGACTCGATAAAACTTAACAACTCGATAAACTTAAAAACTCGACTTGATGAGTAAAACTTAGCAACAACTCGATAAACAAAACTCAACAACAACTCGATAAACAAATGCATTTCGGACATAACGGGCGATGGAATGCATCCGAAACTGAGGAAAACACGGTCCTTCAAAAACTCCCAATGCACGAAAAGGCTAGGAACTCTCTTCTAGAAGCTAGGACAAGACCAAAGCCCTGCTTTTCTCCATGGCTGACCACCCAAGGAGGCTAGTCGACCAGCTGCTTTCCTTGGAGACCAAAGGGGTGGTCGGACTACCAGAAAAAGTGGTCGGCCGACCACCTGGTTTGGCGACCACCAGATTTTGACACGTGTCCCCAAACAGTGCCTTATCCTCTATAAAAGTTCCGGCTTTCGTGGTTCTTTCATTTCATCTCAGTTTTGCATCAAAATTGAGGCATTCCTCATCAAAAATCTCGCAGCTTGGATTGCTACTTTAGACGGCTCGAAAAAGTTAAACTTCCGGGGCTTCGGCTTGAATGCACTATTCACGTTGAGCCGCACTCCGCTACATTTTCCCTTTCTCCATGCCGCGGTGAGGTTTTGGAATCCGGTAACACATGTTTTTAGCTTTGGTGGGCAAGAGGTGTGTCCTACCTTTGAAGATTTCCAAGCTATGATGGAATCCGAGGGTAGCGAAGAAATCTTGCCCCAGTTTCGCTTCGGCCACGCCCAAGCTTTAGGACGGATATGTGGGCTTACTATGCATGACGCTAGGTCTTTGGTCTGCAACGGGGAATTGGATATCCTCGGCTTGATTCATCGCTTTTCTAACATCGGTGACCGCAACAACCATCATTGGCAAGGTTTTCGACGACATGCCCTTTGTTTGTGCATGCTATCTCATTTCTTGCTTACCTCAGGCTCTGGAGGATCTAGTGTTCGTCTGATCGAAGTCACCCAAAGCTTGAAAGAGGGCAAGAGCTACATTGCCATAACATTGGCCGAAACATTGATGGGCTTGGATGCTTTCCACCGCTGGGAGACGACCAGATTCTCGGGGAGTCCACTACTGCTGCAGCTAATGTTTCCCACCCTGTCTCACATATATGTTGCTCGCATCACTTAGCCCTCAAGCTCGATTTTTCTCTCAAAACCTTTTTCTCACTTTTCTCTCATCGTACGTCTCTCTATTCTTTATTCTCTCATTTTTCATCCCTCCCCAGGTGTGGTTGATGGACAAATTACAGGTTGTGGACTCTTGCCCAGCATACTCAACTCGCGGCTACTTCTTCCAACAGCGTCTAGTCGATGCCCTAGATAAGGGATGGTGGTTTGACTGGATGTGCAATTTGTCCGCAGACCGTATTGCTTGGCGCTGTCCTTGGCTCAATCTACTGGCAATGAGCTACAGCATGTCCCAGCAGACTGGGATTCAGTTGATTGGTCTAACGCACTGCGTGTTTTACTTTCCTTTTCGGTTCCAGCGCCAGTTCGGCCATAATCAGACTTGCCTGCCAGAGGGGATAGAGTACCCAACTGCATTCCCGGTCCGAGGCGCACAGCTTGCTCGGTATGCCACGGTATGAAGGACGAGAGAACTCTTGGCCCCCGCTCCCACTTTCAGTTGCACTTTGTCTGATGAGTGCATAGATTGGCTCAATGAAGAGGCACAGATTGGACCCACTTTGGCGTCAGAAGCTTCGACTAGCTCTGGGAGGGGGCGCAAGAACACCTGACTTAGCTATGCCCTGGATTTATTGCTTTATTAGTACTTTCAAGTTTTCTTTATGAATGTAATCAAAAGCAACTTCAATTTGTATGCAAGAGCAGGAGGACTCTGTATTGAAATCAATAAAATTGAAGGTTGTGGGTACTGAAAATTTTCCGCTTTGGTCCAAAAATGGTCTAAGTTGTAAAAAGATTAATTTGAACAAAATCAACTTTTATTAAAACTTTTCAAAACTATTTTCGACACGGATCAGAACTGGACACGTCTAAGATCTGTCATTGAGACGCACAACCCTGGATCCCAGCAACTAGAAAGTTGCCCCTAGTCTGAATAGCACTGTACCAGAGATCACAACCGAAGCTCTTGAATGCTAAATAGACAAAGATGACCGAGATGATCAAATGGACCAAGTTGATCGGGGAAAAGTTTATGGCTGAACTTCAAGATGAAGTTGCCTACGTATCCCAAAGATGGGAATCAAGCCTCACGTAGTTCAGGCTCAGGTTCACTCGTGTATTAACCCTCACCTTTTATGCTCTAACTTTTGCCAAGGCTGCCCTTTTGCGGGTTTTCAACCTTGTGAGCTCCGTTGTTGTAATTTCAAATTTTTCATGCTCTAACTTTTGTCTAGGTCGCCCTTTCGGGTTTTCGGCCTAGCGAGCCTCTCAGGGGTAATATTTCTTCAACTTGTCCATGTTGATCGGCTGTGAGAACTCTAGGCCATCTAGGTCCATCAAAACAACAGGTCCACCTGACCAAATAGACTTAATGATATAGGGACCCGTCCAATTGGGTCTGAACTTGCTCCTAGGGTCGTGGATGGGAGCTCGGTTGTCTTTGAGCACCAAATCTCCTTCTTTCAAATTCCGGGACTTAACCTTCTTGTTAAAAGCCCTGGCAATTCATCGTTGATAACCTTAAACATGGTACAGTACTTTCAATCTTCTTTTATCAAAGAGCATGAGTTCTTCAAATCTGCTCTGCTGCCAATCTACTTCGGCTATCTGACACTCAGCAAGCACTCGTAATGACGGAACTTCAATTTCGATAGGTAAAACGGCCTCCATCCCACAAACCAGTGAATACGGAGTCGCCCCAGTAAAAGTTCTAAGTGAAGTCTGATAGCCCCACAGAGCAAATGGCAACTTATCTAGTCAGTCCCAGTAGGTTTCCACCATCTTCTGCAAAATGTGTTTGATATTCTTGTTGGCGGCCTCAACTACTCCGTTGATCTGTGGCCGATATGTGGATGACATATGAAAAGCCACGTTGTATTTTTCCAACAAGTCAATCACTTCCTTCTTGAAGTGGGAACCGTTATCTGAAATGATCTCGTTCGGGACCCCGTAACAACAGATGATGTTGTTTCTGATGAATTTCACAACATGTGAAGCCTTCAACACCGCATAAGATTGGGCCTCAACCCACTTTGTGAAATAGTCTATTGCGACCAGAATGAACTCATGCCCATTAGACCCATTTGGAGTGACAGCCCCGATCACATCGATTCCCCAAATTGAAAATGGCCATGGCGAAGTCATATTGTACAGCTTTGACGGCAAGATGTTTATGCGGTTTGCATGGATCTGACACTTGTGGCATCACCGAACAAAGCCGATACAATCCTCCTCCATGGTGGACCAGTAGTAACCCTGTCTGAGGATCTTTCGAGTTAACATTACCCCGTTCATATGTGCTCCACATTCTCCTCCATGGATGGCCTCCTTCAGGCTCTTCGATTCTTCGGCATCAACACACAACTTATGC
This sequence comes from Camellia lanceoleosa, assembly GCA_025200525.1. Classification (NCBI taxonomy): domain Eukaryota; kingdom Viridiplantae; phylum Streptophyta; class Magnoliopsida; order Ericales; family Theaceae; genus Camellia; species Camellia lanceoleosa. The sequence continues at coordinate 77,978,046 of CM045769.1, forward strand.
ATTCCTAGATGACCTCTCTTGTACAATTTACCTCCATAGATGATGAACTGAGCAGCCATTCTTCTGATTGCCCTTTCATCCTTGGCATTTGCCCCTGGTGGATACGCTTCTTTCTCCAAGAAGTTCCAGACATCGTAATACCAGGCGTTCTCATCTTAAACCTCATCTATAGCAGCAATCGACTCGTAGGCTGGCGCAAACTTCTAGTCAATGATGATCGGACGCATCCGGACTCCAAAAGGGATGTCTATCATGGAAGATAGAGTTGCTAGTGCATCTGCGAACCTGTTGTTCTCTTTTAACAGATGAGCAAAGTTTAGTTTCTCAAACTGAGGAATTAACAAGTCCAAGGTCTGGTGATACATTATAATCTTTTCTTCTTTGACTTTCCAATCTCCTTTCGTTTGAGATACAACAAGGTTCAAGTCCTCGATGACATCCAACCGTTTTGCCTCTAGTTGTAGGGCTGCTTCTAAACCAGCAATGCATGCTTCATACTCTGCTTCGTTGTTCGAGACTTTGAACCGAAGCTTAAATGCTAGAGGGATACGGGACTTGTCGGGTGCTATCAGCAACACCCTTATCCAATACCTGTCCTAGTTTGACGCTCCGTCAAAATACATCGTCCAAAACTCATCGTCGATATGCAAAATGGCCTCGTCTGGGAATAAGTACTCAACTGCTTCACCTCCTTCCACTGGATGATCAGCTAAGAACTCCGCTACCACTCTTCCCTTTACTGACTTGCGCGTCACATATTTCAGATCAAATTCGGACAGCAGAAGCAACCAACGAGCTAGCCTACCCGTAAGTGCCAGTTTCTCGAAGAGATATTTGATGGAATCTAATCTTGAAACCAACATTACGGAGTGAGCTAACAGGTAGTGCCGCAGCTTCCTGGTAGCCCATACCAAGGCCAAACAAGCCTTCTCGAGTGGAGTATAGCGGGTCTCATAATCCAACATCTTCTTGCTCAGATAGTAGATAGCTTTCTCCACTTTATCCTCTGATTCCTGCGCAAGCATGCAGCCCATCGTAATTTCAGTCAGGGAAAGATACAAAATCACAGGTGGGTTCTGTAAGTATTCCTCGATTTGTTCAAAAATAGCTTGGCATCGGCCGTCCCATTGGAACATCTTTCCTTTCTTCAGGAGACCAAAAAGTGGTTCACAAGTCAAGGTTAATTTTGAGATAAACCGTCTTATGAATTGCACTTTACCCAGAAAGCCTCGCACCTCCTTTTCAGTCCTTGGTGGTGGCATTTCTAAGATGGCCTTGATTTTGGAAGGGTCGACTTTGATACCTCTCGGTAATCGAAACCCCAAAGATTTTCCCCAGAATAACAACGCACACTTCGAGGATTCAACAAGAACCGAAATTCTTTGATCCTTTGGAAGAACTTTTGCAAGGCGGTGTAGTGGCCCTCTCTTTCTTTGGACATGACAATCATGTCATCCACGTACACCTCAACCTCTTTGTGGATCATGTCATGTAATATCGTGGTCAGGGCCCGTTAATATGTAGCTCCAGCATTCTTCAACCCAAATGGCATCACCTTGTAATAATAAGTCCCCCACGGGGTGGTGAAGGCAGTCTTCTCCCGATCTTCAGGTGCCATCACTATCTGGTTATAGCCCGAGAATCCGTCCATGAACGAAAGTAAAGCATGCCCCGCTGTGAAGTCCACTAACTCATCAATATGCGGCAAGGGAAAGTCGTCCTTCAGACTGGCCCTGTTCAAATCCCTGAAATCCACGCATACCCGGATCCTGCCATCCTTCTTCAGCACCGGAACAATGTTGGCCAACCAAGTTGGGTATTTGGATACCAGCAGGAACCCTGCGTGAATTTGCTTGGTGACCTCTTCTTTAATCTTGAGAGCCCAGTCGGGGCAGATCCTTCTGAGTTTCTGTTTAACGGGTCGGGCCTTGGGGTCAAGAGGGATCTGATGCTGTACAATCTCAGGATCGATCCCAGGCATGTCTTTGTAGGACCACGCGAAAACATCTTTGAAATCTTTTAATAAAGCGACTAAGCGCTCGCGTTCCTCCGAAGACAACGTGGACCCGATCTGGACCAGCCGCGGGTCCTCCTCCATACCAACATTAACAGTAGTGATTGCATCAACTAAAGGTTTAACAAATCTTTCCTGCTCTTGATCAATTAAGCGTTGCAAAATCGGAGGAATTTCTTCCCCGTCGTTTTCATCAAAATTTTGAAAGTCCTGATTAATACAATAAATCAAGGGCACAGAAAAGTACTCAAAAACCACATCCATTCCATTCTCATTAAGCATTTCCAAATCGACCGATTCTTCTGTTACAACAGACTCAAAAGAGAAAGAAAAAGACGACCTAGATAGGACTGTGGTATCCGGGTTATCACCCCTAGGATTACCAAACTCAGACTCAGTCGAGCTGGAATCTGATTCCGACTTACTAGACTCGGTGGAATCAGATTCTGGCTCACTACCTGACCCGGTGCTCCTTGAGAAAAATCCCTCCTTGTACTGCCAGATGAGAGAGGGTGCGATGGATGCATCCAAAATGTTTGACGGTGGGCTCACAGCCATTTCATTCCCAATCATGGACACCGAGAAGTTATCCTCCAAGCACTTCTGTACGATCAAAGGATCTAAAAGTAGACAAGCTAGTGCTACCCCCATTTCAATTTCAGCGCTCTCGGAATCCACATTTTTACACTGCTCAACCTCAGCTGATGGGTCTGTCTGCTCCTCAGCAACATCATCCCCGGATAACTGCAGGTTGAAGAAGATCTCAAAACCTGGCACGCACTTCCTCTCTGTATTCAACCATGGCTCTGGGAAGCCGCAGAATGTAAAATCCTCCCCCTCCCGGACGAAGCGTCCATTTAGGATACCCTGAATGGGTCGGTGCATTAACTCAAAAGGCTTCCCCGCCCGCTTCGCTCTGGCTCTTCTAGCCATCTCCTTACCCTTCCTCACCCAATCCTCTTTGGTAGGCAGATAACCCAAGCCAAAGGTATGCGGGTTATGCGGCATTTCGGCCGATACTGCAATGCCTTTCCGGCCACTCTTTCCCAATCCCATCCCGGGGATGTGTTGAAGCTTGTTCATGAGGTATATTGATTGTGCGTTGACATACACCCCCTCGTCAACAACCAAGATGTTTTGCACGACTCGAGCCTCAGCCAGAGTAAACCCCGATAAGAACATATCTTCCGTGCCGTGCTCGATTTCCAAGACTGGTGTAGACACTTCTGGCGGTGGATGGATTGACGAATTCCCGAAAATAATGGCCACTCCCTTCTCGTGGGGTATTTCAACATCTGGTGTAAAGTGGAAGAGACTGCCTTTACCTGGTGCAACCACGGCCACCCCAAAAGTAGGTTAAAGGTTGCGGGAACGTCCAAGACATGGAAATCGATCTCGCGTTGTCCTGGACCAACCTGGGTCTGAATTTTGACAGTCCCCTTCACCTTCCTGCTTGTGTTATCATACGCCCAAATCACCTGGGCAGTTGGCACAAAGTCCGCAGGCTTTAACCCGATTGCATATGTTGTCCTCGACGGGCACACATTAATAACGGATCCCGTGTCGACAAGAACCATCGGTATCCATTTGCTTCTACACTCCACAGAGATATAGAGCAGTTTGTTATGATTCGGGTCCTCAGGCGGCAGTTCTTTGTCAGAAAAGGTCAACGTCGGGGAACCTCCTCCCAGAAAGACCAGTCCCACAAGCTGTTCAGGCGTGGTGTCTATTGAGAGTTTGGCCTTGTCCATAGCTGATAGAACAGCCTGTCTGTGAACACGTGAAGCCATAAGCAGTCCCCAGATAGAGATGTCTGCCTCTATCTTCTTCGAGTTGCTTCTCTTTCTGTTTCTCCACCTCCTTGTCCTTCCCGGACACCTCTGGCTGATCTAGGTGTGGGGGCTTGAAATACCGCCCACTCCTAGTCATATGGTCTACTTCACCAATGTACCAGGTATCATCCGGTTGATTGCTTCCCCAGTCCTCATCCGTGTGGGCAAGACATAGATCATCGTCCTCCCACCACATTCCATCGGCAGCCAACAGACACCTGTCCAGCTCCGTTACCACTGTCCTTGTACTCATGGTACCCTCTGTCCACATGCTCGCAACACCCTTTGTTCTTGTGCACACATCACTTTCAGTCCCCACAGGGGCCTTGGCTTTTCTGGCTCTCTCAGAGTATTCAATTCCTTCCCGTTCTAGCTGCGTCAATGCAGTCTGTTGTTCAACATTTCTTGTATTCAAAATGCCCAGATCCCGAGCGAAATTCTTGGCACCGGCGCTCTCCGGCGATGCATTCTGATCCTCGGCCCTTCCGGCCACAATTGATGTCCTTGCCCCTGACAAGCCCTTTTCCAGCCGAGATTCTTCAACAATATCTGGTTGGTCGTCAAGCCACCCTATGACCTCTGCCGACTCCTCAAAATTGAACCAATTGACTGCACTGTCCCCCGGGTCTTGTTCGTTGAAAAACTAGAGGTTAGCAAAGTCCCCTTCTAGAGTTGCTAAGTCATCCTGCCTCTGATCAAATCCGTCCCCTCGCAGTACGCAAATTTTTGCCCCCACCAGCAATTCCACAGTTGGCCTAATCTGACTTGCTGACGCAATGTAGTCACTCGGATTGTACACCTCCTCGGCAAAGCTCCCTAATTCCTCAATCCCTAAATCCACTATACCACTTTCTTCTGAAATCATCCCTATTCTGTCTTCGACAGCCACCACCATTGGTTCGGGCTGGGTTCGGGAGATGTCCAACATGCACAAGTCAGTGCTGTCGGGAAGGAACACCTCCGGCTTGGGTAGGTAGGACGAGGTGATATATATGCTGGGGTCGTATGACATGACCCCAGTCTGGATAAAGTTGATCCATTTGGGAGGTGGAGCTTGGTTGTGTGGTGGGAGAGGGTTGGTTGTGACGTTGGGTTTTTCTGGTGGCACAATCACCCTGTTGTCAACGAGATCCTGAATCTCGTGACGCAATCTAAAATAATGGTCGGTATCATGACCATGTTGTTGGTGAAAGGCGCAATACTTCACCGGGTTATGAGAGGGAGGTAGTGGACTTGGCAATGGCTTCGGCTCCAGGGGCTTCAAGTGCCCTTTCCTGATTAATACCCCCAGAGCTTTGGACAGGGGCATATATAATGTAGTGAAGGTTATTTGGCCTTGAGGTTGGAATTTGGCTGTTTGTGTGTTACTCCCGGATGCACCACAGAATGGTGTAGCTGCCAGGGTTCTTGGAGGGATGGTGGTTACCATGCTTACTTCCAAAGCTCTAGCAGTTGCAGCACTGCTTGTGCCTGTATTGTTGTTTCGATTGAAGGTTCTCCTGGGTTGCTCTTTGTCATTGTCAATCAAACCCTGCTTCAAGGCATCCTCGATCTGTACTCCCATCTCATGCAGATCTAAAAAGGTAGGGAAGGGGAGCACAATCATTTTTTTCATAAGCTTGGGCTGGAGATTGCGCACAATCATCCGAATCTGATCTTTGTCAGTGGGCCTAGTGGTCATCATTGAGGCCTTGGCCCTCCACCAGGCTACAAATTCAGAGAAGCTCTCCTTAGGCTCCTGCCTTGTTGTCTCGAGATCACGGGTTGTAATCTCAATTTGCGTGTTATAGGAGTACTGAGCGACAAAAGCCTCGACCATCTCATCCCAATTCCGTTTGACATCGTCTTCCAATTTTGCGTACCAGATGGCTGCCACACCCGACAGGGTTCGGCCAAATAATGAAAGCTTCTGTAGTCTGGTGAGGCCCATCGGCCTTAGTATGTCCGAAAATAAATGGAGATGCACCATGGGATCCCCGGACCCATCAAAGCGGTTGATTTATGGCATCTTGAACCGATCTAGCAGCGTCACTGCCACGTCGGTATACCCGTCCTCGATGTCTGAGATGGATTTTACCCCTTGGGATTTCTTGAACAACTTCTCAAGCTTGCTCAACTTCAACGCTGTAGGGTCCACCTCGAACTCAAAGGGAGATTCCGGTTGATTGATAGGCGTAGGTGCCTTGGATAGTTGGGGTAGAATCTGGGGTGCAGCCGACCCTATCGGAATATCCGTATCTCCTTGGACATTTGGTGCCTCTCCGGGTGCTGTAACTCCTGGTGGGGGAAGAGCCTGGTGTGAAGCAGATGCCCCAATTTGTTATTGCAGCCTGGCAATTAACTCTGCCTGCTAGGCCATGATCTCAGCCTGTTGTTTGGCAAATTCATCTTGACGAACAGCGTCCTGCTGCATGGCTCTCATACTGTCTTGAAGTTGGCGCACCATGTCCTCCATCCCTGCCATGTTCTCATTCGGTGGTAGTACGGTATATCTATCTCGTGGTAAAACCTGAAGCCTCGGTTTGTTGTCCTTGATGGGATAGACCATCGTTACGCAACCTCTGCTCGGATACACTGGGTCTTCTCGACCTCCGTCTGATAACCGGGGGGTAAGGAATAAAACACTGGTTATCCGTCGACCAGATCCTCAGATCGATTGAGTCGGCGACCTCCAGTCCAGAGTGCTTGGGGAATATCTGCTTGGTCTGAAGCAATTGTGCTAAACTACCTAGCAAAAAGATAAATAAAGCAATAATAAGGAAATAAACAACCAGACAAACGGACAGCATAACAGCGTAAATAAACACACAACACACAATTGGGCATCACAACACACAGTTGATAAGCGGAATAGACTGTTCTCAAATACTGATCATTGTTCCCAAATCACAGCCCCCAAAAATGAATCTAATACCCACAGATAACTGATTCCCAAAATACTGAACTGGTGCTCGCAGGCCTGATACCCAAACTTGTAAACTGATACATGCATTCCTGTAGAGACGCACTCTAAAAGCACCTAGCAAACAAGTGAGAGCCAAAACACCCCTCTGTTAGGGTAAGGTTTCCCTGTCCTATTTTGTCAGGAGCTAGGGTTTCACTACGCACGCAGCGGTTTCAAACAACCTATAATCGGATAAGCAACCTGTCCTAGCTTGGATTGGTCACTGTGGATTTCGAACATGTACTAGGTTGAATGGTCAAAAAGGGGGCCCCGATAAAAATCGGGGTTTGTGTTCCCATCGTGGTAGAGCCCGTAACCGGTCAGCCTTATGGCACGCAGCCTCCGACAAACCGTTAAGGAATAGCAGATGGCAAACACGGTGTCCTAGGTGCACCAATGCAAATGCAATGCAAAGAAACACATAAGTGCAAACAAAACAAGATATCATGAGTTCGAGTCAAGTTCTCTAACTCCCCAGCAGAGTCGCCAGAAACTGTAGACGTCCCCAAACGCCCCGGGAGAAATCCCGTTTTGTTCGTTGGGCTCACTACAGTTCGGACTCGATGTCACGGTTCTGAATCTAATCTCGCAAAGTGCAATGCAAGATCGATAAATCACCAAAGAGTCCAAATCCGGCAAATCGTTTCGAAAAATAGATTTTTAGAAAGAAGTGCCAAACATGGACTGCTTTGCCAGATACAAAGTCGCCACCTAAATATTTTATTTTCGGGGAATTTAGGAAACCCTGACTCGTGCCTAAGGCCACGTGTCCGTCATCACCAAAGTTGCCTCGACTCGGGAACTTGGGTACGATTTGGGGAAGGTCACTTCGTGAGCACCCCCGCTTGCCCGATCAAAGATCGGCCACTACTAAGCATGATATCGAGTTTTGAAAATATTATGTGCTCTTATTCCGGTTATTAGCCTAGAATTACTATGTGATGCACACAGCATACAAATATAGACTGGATCGTCTGAGTTGGAACAAAACATTTCATGTTTGTTTATTTGAAAGATGGTTTGATAGTGCTACTCGCAAGTAGGCTAAGACGTGGATTTGCCACCCTCAGGTGGGCTTAAGAAAACATGATTTTGCCACTCTCAAGTAGGCTTAAAACTCTCAACCGGTGAATTGTTCCAATTCAAATAACCCAACCTTCACCCACAGGCATTCAGGCAGTTATATCACATAAGCAAATAGCCTCATGGTAAGCATGCTATCATGGCAGTCACTCACACGCATGCAAGGATGCTAAAGCATAAATACTTACCGAGTACTCCAAGCCAAAGAAAGAAGCTAAGTAGAAATCATGCATGAATCCTAACTATGCTGAAATGCCTAATGTAACACATGCAAAAATGCAACTAAGATAGGCTTGGCTATTCTAAAATGGCATATGAAATGCAACAACTGATGCACGTATTCAACTCGGAATTGAAATACAATGCAGTTAGTATGATGCGCCGAGCCTGGTGCATACAAGACAGATGAATGGATGCAAACATGTGAGCATAAGTGTGCTAATTGAAACGTGCCCTAAAACTAACCATCATAAGCTGGTAAATAAAAGGGAGAAAGACGTGGGGTTGGAAGACATGCATCACACACGCGCACACTTATTACAACATTGCCCTCTCGCAGAGGGTCCGAATAAATATTACACAACCAAAATGAATAACTAATTATTACACAACACTAGCTAATTAACAAATTAACTAAGAAAGTGAGTAAACTAGAATGCAATGCCACATGAAGTAGACTGCCTTAGCTCTGTTCGGAATGATGAAAGATGAATGCATGCTCGAGTCGCCTTGCCAGGAAATCCATGGCGATGCCCCGATTTGCCTCTGTTTACAATTGACCCTGGAACACTGTACACAACTCCATGGGAACTTATAGGGATACTGTTGACCAGTTTTTGCTGCTGGCTTCTGATTTGCTACAACAGAGAGCAAGAAAGGGGCATGGAAAAATATTTTCAACATATGTGTACGTAACCACTCTCCCCATCATTACACAAGCTCCAGGGAGTGCAGTCTTCGATCCTCGTGCCACCAATCACGCATCTCGATGCATGATAGTCGAGGAGTCGGATTGCACGACTCGATGTAAAATGAATGCACAAATGGACACCTAAAGCCAACAATTCTATCATGGATAGTCAAAAGTGTCGGCGACCGGGAATTGAAGCACGTTGCGTCACTTTGAGTGCGAAACGTCCCTCGTTTCCCGTGTTTGGACTAAACCCTACTCCAAACACTATGCAACAACTAGAATGGCATGGCATGCAAACACAACGCAACAACTAGCATGCAATCCTAAACGAAATGCAACTAAGACACGCAAACATTCAAGAAGTGATATGCAAAGGTGCAACCAGCATGCGCAATGCTATGAAGTATCAATGGCATACTCAATGCACATGACATAATATGGCATACACAATGCAAGATGGACTTAAACCAATATGAGTGGACCTCAGCCACACCCAAATCAGTGGCCAAACATGATGGAATGAAACGTAGGAACACTCATGCAAACATGCCCGATGCAAGGGACCAAACCTAAGGCGTCAAATGCCACTCTACCAAAGCATAGCAAGGGATAAAACATGGCATTCAATCATACATTTTCCAGCTCTAAAATGATATGCAAGATGGTCCTAAATCATGCAAATATGTCACATAATGCATGCTAGATGGCCTGAATACCGAAACTAGTGAAGTGCCTTACACTAGAGGTACACAAAGCAATGCACAAATGGCAAAACCAGCCCTAAAAAGCCGCTAGGCAGGTCCAAGACAGTGGGAAAATGGCCTAAAAAGATGGCTCAACATGAATATCAAACAAAGCTCATGCAATGGTCCAAAAACGAGGCAAACTAGCATGACTCTCAAACGCATTTAAAGAGTGGAAAACATGGGAATATGGCATACATGTAAGCTCTGAAATATGATGCACAATGGTCCTAAAGCATGGAAACACCTCAACATAAGCATGCAATAGGCCCCAGAACACAAAGCTAGGCAAGAGTATTGAACTACAACCATGCATAGCAGGCATCATTCGACCATGAGGCATAAAAATAGAGCTAAGGCAATCCAACACATGCACAAAATCAGTTTAAGGCATGGCCAAAAAGTGCTAGAATCAAGGACCAAAATAGCATGCAATACAACCTAGTGAAGAGGGTTTACACTACAAGTATATGGAGCATTCAAGAGGTCACTAAACTAGCAAAATTAAAAGGTATGAAATGCCAAATAAACCCCAAAAACCCACTTAAATATGGTCTATGCATGCAAGAATGATAGGCCCCTTTGATAGGCCATGAAGAGGGTTGTTCTACACATGCAAGATGGACACCCAATATGACAAAACTAGCTCTGGAAAGAGGTTATACAGGCCCTGAAACTCACTGAAAAGGGCCTGAAAAGAGGCTTGGAAGCATGCACACAAGGTCTCCTTTGTTAGGCCAAAAATGCTAGTAAACAAGACACGGGGTGAGAGGGTCACCCCTCTCTGATTTTGGTGCTCAAAAACACATAATAACCACTAAAAATCAGCTGGATTTCAGTGGTCAAAAGGGCCAACAAAGCTTAACACAAATACCCTAATGCATGGCTCAAAACAAAGGGAAATGAAGCATGCAAAGGGGGTAGATGGCCCCCAACAGAAAAATGGTCTTAAACAAACATGTTAAGAAGCTCAAAATAAGACTTTTTTCAGTTTATGACAAAGCTCAAATATGCTTGAAAATAGAGCTAAGATATGAAGCAAAATAAAGACTAAAAGAGGGAATAGGGTGTTACCCTTGTAGCCGAGAACTCCAGCAGCTTCTAGACCAAAAAAGCAAGCCTTCAACCTCTAAAAACCAGCTCCAAGGTGCTTAGAGTGATGGTGGATGTGTGTGGTTGTGAGGTGGTGTGCAAAAGGGTCAAGAACTATTGGACTTTGAACACAAAATATAGAGATAGAGAGAGATATATCTATATATGCCTTAACCAATTTCTGAACCCTTTCAAGGGAAGAGAAGCCTTCCCTTTATAGAGCCAAAGGTCTAAACCTTCTTCAAGAAGCACAAAACCAAGTTTAAACATCCTCCATACACGTGTATGGAGGATGCAATATGTGGCTTCCAGCTGGCACCAACTTAGTGAGACAAAAAAGGAGAAAGCTGGCCGACCAGTTCTGGTGGTCGGCCGACCACTCCCCCTGGACGGCCGACCAGGGTCAAAAGGTTCAGGTGGTCGGTTGGCTCCTCGGGTGGTCTCCAAGCTGAAAGCAAGCTAGTGGTATGGTGGAGACCAGTCAAAAGTGGCTCAAAAACCAAGGAGACCAGCTTCCTGACAAGAAAATTGGCCGGCGGGAGAAAAGGTGGTCTCCAAGAGAAAAGGTGGTCTCCCACCCTTGTACCACCTTCCAAACAATGAAAATAGGGTCCATACCAAAAATGAACCAAGACGGATGCAAAACGAGAGTTCGGGGCCAAAAGCCGTGAGTGCCAGTGCCCGGTATTAAGCATCGAAAGTGGCGTGCGACCACGAAGGTGGTCTCCCGGGCCACAGTGACCCTCTAGAGAGAGGAAACAAGGTGTGTGCCAAAAATCGGAGCAAACAGAGAAAGTTAAGCGGTCCCAAACTAAGGCGCACAGCCGACAGCTCCGAAAATCGGAAATTGGTCTCCAAACGAGAACGGTGGTCTACAACCACGAAAAGTATCCTACGACCACTGAGAGATGGTCTATGAGACCTCTCCCTCCCTTCGGGAAGAGAAAATAGAACTTGGTTCGCAAACCGAGGTAAAGCACAAAAGAGTCCCGAAGTCCGAAGGTAAGGTTCTCAACCGAGACTCCGAAACCTCAGAACGAGCCCAACATACACAATCACCGAGCGCTCAATCGATGACATCTGAGTCTTAAGGTCGGTCAAAAATGGGGTGTCTATAGCTAGTGACTTGATGCACAAAGCTAACAAGCTAGGGTGAACCATGGCTATACAAAACATGGCATATATGATCAAAACAACACAAAACAGAGCTCAAGCATGGTAAAACGTGACTAAAAGCTTCTTTGGGTTGAGCCAAAACATGCAAGAATGATGATCCAAATACAAGGTGCATGTTAAGGCAAATGAGAGGATTGTAAAACAAGTGCATGATGCATGTAAGAGGCTACCAAACCAACTTAAAACAGAGGTATAGCATGGCCAAATAACACCAAATACTTGCTGAAATGGAGCTAAAACAAGCTAAGCAAAGATGCTACCATTATAAGCCATTTATACTAGCATATGAGACACTGGGTGTCCCTCTCCTATTCAAGATTCCAAAATCACTTCTCCACCACTGACAATCCTCTGGATTTCAGTGGTGAGAAGGTCAAAGCAAGATGGTTCCAAAGCTCAAAAAGAGAGGCACAAAACAAGGCCAAACAAGGCCTAAGAGGGGGTAGACTACCCCTAACCAAAAAGTGACCTTAAACAAACATCTCAAGCACACAAAAATAGAACTTTTTGCAGTTTATAGTTAAGCTTAAAACAATATTCAAATAGGTCTAAAAGCTTAAGCCAAAATGGGGGATTAAAAGGTAGTTTACTCACCCTTGAAGAACACCTTCAAAAACACAACTCCAGCACCTTTTCTAAGCTTAAACCAATCCAAGAACTCTAAAACCAACTTCCTAGTATCTCAGCAACCAAAGGATGGTGTTCTACTAGGTGCTCTAGTGCAAAAGTAAGAACAAAATGCACTTTCAAGCACAAACTCACACAAATATAGAGAGAGAGAGAGAGAGAGAGGGAAGGAGGAATATAGAGAGAGATATAGAACTTGTATCTCAAATTTCCAAAACCTCTGGAAAGGGAGGGGAGGCTCCCCTCTTATAGAATTTCAATTCTCAAGCTTGTTCAACAAGCTTGAGTTTTGAAACAAATCCCTCCATACACTATAGAGGATGGGAATTGTGCCCACCAGTTGTCACAGCTGGCAGAAAATATCTGCAAAAAGCAAATGGAAAGGTCTCGGCTCAAAAATATGGCCGATCGACCAAAAAAAGTGTCGATCGACCAAAAAGAGTGCTGATCGGCCAACACTTTTGGCCGATGGCAAGAACACAAGGCCGATGGCATCATGCCTTAGCCGATGGATTGAGGAGATGGCCAACAAGCCACCCTCTTCCCTCATAAGCAAAAACACAAGTCCTTGGTCCACAACTCAGCACAAAACAGACAAGCTGAGAGATCCTAAGGCAAGGCGCGCAGTCGAGACCTTCGGGAACTCAAAATAAACACAAGCATGGATGATCATTGAGTGTTCAAACGATGACATCCAGGTCTTGAGGACGGTTAAAAATGGGGTGTCTACACGCCCTCGAAGCAAAAATGCAAAATGCATTAGAAGTTGCTTGTCCGTTCGAGCGGCCGTTTATGCACTCGAGCGGAGAATGTTTGATTCCAGAAGTTTGACCTGTCTGTAAAAGTACTGGGAAGTGTATTTGACGCTCAAGCGGGGCTTTCCACGCTCAAGCGGACCATGTTATATCAGTTCGTGAATCTAATATTTCAGATCACTTTTGTATATCTCTTTCTCTCTAAAAAACTCTTTCCTCTCCCTTCTCTCTACATTTCCCTACGCCAAATTGGATCAAAACCTTGATTTCTCAAGATCCATTAGATCAAAATTGGTTAACTTCTCTATGAGAACCCGAATATACTAATAAAATAAATAATTAGATAATAATAATTTTACAAATCTCAAATATTTTATTGTGAATCTTTAAGTGCGAATTAAATATTATTGGAAAGTCTTTTAATTAATTTTAAACTTAAAATAAATTTATGGTGAAAGTATTTAATTTAGAGGCAAAATTTATTATTTAAAAAAAAATAGAGGGTAAGTTAGTAAGTATATTTTGTTATAATAATAGTTATATTTTATTTAAATTAATGGGTTAGAAAATAAAATATTATAAAGAAATAATAATTTAGAGCCTTTTGTTTAGATATATAAAGTAACCCTAGGTTGCCTAATACAATATATAACAACAACAACAACAACAACAGTGACGTGGAGAGAGAGGTTGAGAGAAAAGAAGAAGAAAAAAAAAAGGGTTGCAAACAAGGAAGAACTTTTGGGTGTGTGGTAGGTCTCTATCTTTCTTCTTCTGTTAGTTTTTGTTCTTTATCCTTACTCTATTATTATTTAGTTCATTGATGGAGAGGCTATAGGTTTATGTATTTTGTATATATATATATACTGTTAAGAAATCTGAGGAGTTAAATTCATGTCTAAAGAATGGGTGTAATTCTTAGTCCAAAAATTCTACACAGAATCACAAACTTTAGAAATCAAGGAACTATATCAAACGAATGAATTTTGAACTGAAATTTTTACAGTAGATTAATTACATATTCAATTTCATATCTGAATTTTTCCATAATTTTTGGGAGTCAAAATCAATATAAAATGATGCGATAAAATCTGTCCAAAAAACTGATTTAAAACAGTAAGTTCGGAAGTATCGTTACCTTTGGGTTAGATCTGAAAATTATCAAATTAGTGTCATTAGAACCGATTACGAGTCTAGTTTCATTCATTTTTGGCCTTGCGTTGATTGGTCATGTATACTAGGAGAACCATTAAGTTCTTTAAAAGGCTGCAGAAAACAACCTATTTAGAAATAATTAATTGTAGATAATTATTTTGATAAGAAAATTAAGTAAAACCAATTGGGTTTGAAACTTAGGATATATTAGTTGATATCTGGAGGGTTTTGGAATTTTTTGAACTGCGTGGAGTGGGTTTTGTAATTTTCAAAGTTAGCGAATAGATTGGGAAAACTTGTTTAAAACTCTATTTTATCTTAAAGTTACTTTTAGTTAAGTTTCGATCGGAACCCATGTCTTGGGTAAATTTAGACCTTGAAGAACATGAACTTAGGTAATATTTAAGAGTAACGGTGAGTTGGGTTGAGCCGTGTTAGTGCGCTTTAGTTTAAGGTTACTTAGTTCCTATTCTTTAGTATTTTTAAATTAGTAGTGACGTGTAGTTTTTATATTTGGTTCGGGCACTAGTTGAACTTTTATACTCTATTCGAATATTACATTATTCCGTTTCCAGGTGAGTAGTTTCATACTACATATTTTTATAAATGTTTCCCTACCCTGAACTGTTGGAAAATTTAATTGTTGTTTCAAGACTAAACTGTTTTGATAAATTATTATATTATCAATGGAATCAAATTATTTCTAAAACATGTGTGAACTTGGCATACTGTAAACTATTTGTTTTGGTCTCATGTTTATAATGGTGAACTACCATGTTTTGTGAAACTAATGTGTATTGATTATTGGGACCATCTGTGTATTTTAGTCTAGGAAAATTATTCCACTATGTGTGGTGACTCTGGCTACTAGGGAACAGATTTGGGTTGGGCCGTGATGACTCTAGTGCTCAACGATTGTAAGGAAAAGACCTAGGCTAGGCTAGGTGACCTTAGTTCGGTATTGGATCCAACGGGGCTTATAGCCTTGAGAACTGTGTGGCGTGTTACTTGTTATTTCCTGGTACCCAGAAAATTATTGGTGTTTATGTTGTAATCTGTTTTAAGTGGAAAATGGCATTTATCATGTTCTTGAGAGGCATGAGTATTTTAACTGTTGAATTGTGGAACCTTCTTTTTTAAACAGATTCTCTATACCAAACTGTATGTCAATCTAGTTTCTGTGATATATATCTTATTTTGGCATTGAACCATGTTTTCAAAACTGTATTTACTATCCAAGTTGCTACTCACTGAGCTATCAACTGACTTAGTTGTTTATCATTTCCAGGTATTAGAAGGACTTAGAGTGGACTCGTGGTGTAGTGGGGACTCAATTGCATGGACCTCTAGGATATTCATTTATTTTTCTTTAGCTTGTTATGTCGGGTCTTGTGCATACATTGTGATTGGATTTTTATTTAGAATCATTTTATTTTGTGGATGGTTTGTGTTCCATTTAGTATATGTTTTTGGAAGTTGGTTATGGTTGGTTTTACCATTTATACTTGTGACTTGTCATTGGATTGGGTTTTGATTTATTTATTTATGGGCTATCATCACATTTATTCTTTGTGATTTTTGGGTTCATGTTTAGGCTTACGTGTGCCTTGGGCTGAGTTCCTGTGGGCCACGACTGGTCATGCTCGGATTTGGGGTGTGACATTCTCGAGGGCTCGTTGTATGCGATGAAGATCGAGTTTCGACACCGTTAATTTGGGAGGTTTCATCTCATTTCTTCTTCAAAACTTGAGGTAGGGATTTTCTTAGAGTTATATATATTTTTGCAAAATCTATATGATTTTCGAAATCATCTTTCGATTGCTTTGAAAATTGATTGTTGATTCAAGAAGCTGAGCGACTTTGAAAGTGGGTTTGTCTCTTGCTTTTTTAAAATGATCTTATGGGTTTTGATCTTCATTGATTGAAGAAAAGATAATTTTGGATAGTTTTCTTTCAAAAGATTTGAGTTATATAGTTTTGGTGAGAAAACTTAAAGTTTAGGGATTTTTTTTAAAGGAAACTGAAAATCCATGAATGATATTGTTATATTTATTTTGTGAATTTCTTATTTATATTTATATATGATGAATTTCAGGGAATATGAGAATTGTTGTTCATTTTGAAAATTATTGTTCAAAACGTTGAAATAATCTTGAAATGACTAATTGTTGAGGATACTTAAGAAGAGGAAATTGTGTTATTCTTTGGATGATGAATTGGAATAAAAGTATTTATATTCATCTTGTGAAATTGACATATCAATTCATTTGATTAAATTAAACTTTGAAGTTGATTTGAAAACTTGTATTGAGAAAAGAATGTTGAGAAACAAGTTTTCATAGAATGGTTTTGTGGTAAATACGTTGGTAAGTCTTGATAGGTGGTGTAAATGATATTGAATAAGTTGGCCTGAGAGTCCGGGGTGAGAGACCGAAAACCCGCGCGGATAGGTGACCAGCCTTCCGGTTAATACAGGTGAAAATGACAATTTGGTAGTATTTGTGTAGTCTACTTGCAGACACCGACCTAGGGATTACCAGAGTCGTATTTACTGCCCTTGAAATAAATTGTTAAGTTTTGAACAATTGAAATTGCATGATATCATTAAGCATGATGGTTTTCAAAAGATGAAAATGTGATTTATCTTCAAAAAGGGCATAGCATGGCACGTGCATTTCATCTATTGAGACTTGTATAAAATGTATACACTTTGTTAAGAATTTCATACCAGGCTTTATGCTCACCCTACGAGATTTTTGTGTAGGAAAAGATGTGGTGATCCCACCCAACTAGGGGCGTGGAAGTATGTGTGTTGGGAGTACAATGCTCTCATTTTGCTGTGACTCTGTGTGTAAGCCAAGGGCTGTGTTTGTGTGGGTTTGAATAACCGTTTTGTGTAACCAGGCTCAAGCCTTGGAAACGTGTAAACCCTTGGGGGTATTTATTTGTTTACTTACTTGTTGGATTAATGTATTGTTGCATGAAGAACTATTATATCATGTAATGTAAGTTTGGAGATTTATATTCGATTTTCCTTGAAAGAGCCATGATTGTTGTATTACCATTTGAGCTTGAAATTTGGGGCGTTACACATTTAGTATATATTTTCGAAAGTTGGTTATGGCTAGTTTTACTATGTATACTTGTGACATGTCATTGGATTTAGTTTTGGCTTATTTATTACTCGACTATTGTTACATTTATTCGATGTGATTATGGATTCCTGTTTAGACTTACGTGTGCCTTGGGCTAAGGCCCTATGGGCCATGGCTGGTTATGCCAGGGTTTTGGGTGTGACACATATCCTAATTATTTTAATATATTAAGTGCTGTCAATTGTAAGATTAGTCCATCACATGTTGAATTATTAGAATGACCATTTACTATGGAGGAAATACAAAATGATGTTTTTCAAATGGGCAAATTTTAGGCACCCGGGCCGAATAGGTTTATTGTGGGTTTTTATCAAAAATATTGGGTAGAGGTGGGCGAGTCGATTAGTGAGTTAGCTTCCTTAATTCGGGGTTTTTGCTTAAGCACATTAATACACTACAAGAAAATACACTTTTGGCGACTAAAATATTAGTCGCCAAAAAATCGATTCAATCGTAAAGACTTTGCCGACCAAAAATTTTGGTCATTTGGCTTTGTCGAGATACATCGTCATGAAGGTATTAGCAGCTAAAGAACATTTAGTCACCAAAAGTACTACAAAATTACCGACTAACACGTTAGTAGGCAAAAGTAACAGCTATTAGCGACGAAAAGAGCCTTAGTTGCCGGTGACTCACATTAGCGACTAACATATTAGTTGCCCAACGGGTCCATTAATTTGTTTAACTCACTTCTTTAGCTACTAAATCTTTTGTCACGAAAACTGAAAATATCTACGGCGACGAAATCTTTTGTCGGCAATAGTGTTATTTTAGCTACTAAATCTATAGTCGCGGAAAGGTTCATTCTTGTTTGGCTACTAAACAGGTTAGTCGGCTATGCTTTTTTATTATGTTTTGGCAACTAAAAATGTTAGCGCCAAAAGTATTTTCCATTTGTTTTGGCGACTAAAAATGTTGTCGCCAAAAGTGTTTTGAGTTTTAGCTACTAAACAGTTAGTCGCCAAAAGTGTTTCGATTTGTTTTAGCTACTAAATATTTAGTAGCCAAAAGATTTATTTCTTTTTTGGCTACTAATTGTTTTGTAACCAAAAACATCATTTTATATTTTTAGTTGTTTTTTTCATTTTAATAAATTTTGTTAGAACCTGTATGTGTCCATCACAACCTGTAATAGGTATACAACCTATATATATTATCACATATTCCGTAATGCATGTTTCACTTACAACCATCAAACAAAAAAGAACACCTGCTAATGTAAACTTATATACAAACCAACTATATATATTCCAATTACAAATAATAACGTCATACATTCCAAATACGTTACCAAAACAAAGTCCTCCTTACACAACATTTTTACTATACTACGCATTGTAATGACCATTTGCCAAGGTACAAATTACCATGGTAATATGTACCACGACAAAAGGTAATCTATATATATACCACCAGAGCAATTAATACAAGCTCCAAAAATACTATGTACCCCGCCATAAATTATATGTACGATGCATCCAAATTCCACGGTCCATTGCTTCTATACGACCAGAGAAATTAATAGAAGCTCCAAAATACTATGTACCCCGTCAAAAATTATATGTACGATGGATCCACAGTCCACACAAAAAGTATAAGACAACAATAAACTTCCGAAATTTGCAAAACTGTGAATTATTTTCCGGACAAAAAAATAGAAGATCCACATGTCAATGCCAAAAGCCATCTACACAATAAAAATTACACCCATTAGTTCCACTGTAAACAAAAATTGTAAACAAAAAGTTATAGCCATCTACAAAACACAAATTACAAGGATGTCAATTGTAATTGAAATTGTATTTAACTATAGTTTGAATTTAGGAATTTCAATATACTTTCTTTACACTTTAAATTATATTGAAAGTGTACATTTAAAGTGCAAAGAAATTTCCCAAGTCAAGCATGAGCCCCAAGTCAAGTTTAGTCTAATGTGTAAACATATATGTATTTTATTCATAAATGTACATATATAGAGATGCTTATAGAACATATATTTTTGTAAGCTTTAATACATGCCATCACAACTTCATCAAAAAGTCCTTTTTTCACTTGTTTGCCAACCTCTTTAACCATTTTTGTCTTACCTACCCCTCCTAGTCCATGCACCCCAATCTATTTTGTGGTTCACAAATTTAAAGCATTTCGTGCTTTCAGGATCTGTTATGTGGTTCACAAATTCTTCAACTTCTTTTATCATCTTGTTCGCCTCTGTTAGCCAGTTTGAAACATTAGCCTTTATGTCTTCACCAAGGGTCTTGTATATATCAACTTCGTCATTGACTTTTTGCCACTGATCTTCCAGGTTCTTCTTTTCAGCATCCAACTTCTCTAGGTTTCCTTTGTAGCAAGTAACATAACGAATATGACACATCACTGATTGGATCACTGAATCAATAATTTTTTGTTCAATCTTATCCAGTATGATTTGGGGTCTACACATTTTCAATTCACTCTTTTTCTTATCTCCTCATGAGTTTTTTTTTTTTTTTTTTTTTTTTAAGGATATGGTAGAAAAGAGAGGTTCAAAGCAAATGCTAACAAGATAAACAATGTAAATATTGCAACAGAAACTAGTCAAGACTTGTAGTAAATGTCAAGTATCTTATCTTTCAACTTCGGAAGTCAATATAAGCTTTAATATATTTTTGGTCTAGCTTTATAGTGTTCCCAACGTACGCATGCTAATTACATCTCGTCTAACCCCACAGGTCCTATTTCACATGAGGAAGCTACCTGTGCCATCCCTACAGTTGTTCGGGGGCTGCTTTCAATTTTCGACCCTCGAAGACCTTTTTGGCTAAGTTTATGACGTTTTCCACGCCAACTCCCAATGTACACGTGCTAATTATGTCCCATCTATCTGCACAGGTCCTATTTGACACAAGGAAGCTACCCGTGCCATCCCTACAGTGGTTGGGGGGCTACTTTCAATTTTCAGCCCTTGAATGCCTTTTTCGGCTAAGTTTACGGTGTTTTTCACGCCAACTCCCAACGTACACGTGCTAATTACATCCCATCTATCCCACTGGTCCTATTTTACACTAGCAAGCTACCCATGCCATCCTTACAATGGTTCGGGGGCTGATTTCAATTTTCGGCCCTCGAAGGCCTTTTTCAACTAAGTTTATGGCCTTTTTCACGACAACTCCCAACGTACACGTGCTAATTACGTCCCGTCTGTCTCCACAGGTCCTATTTGACACAAGGAAGCTACCCATGCCATCCATACAGTGGTTTGGGGGCTGATTTCAATTTTCGACCCTCGAAGGCCTTTTTCGGCTAAGTTTATGGCCTTTTTCACGACAACTCCCAACGTACACTTACTAATTACATCCTGTCTATCCGCATAGGTCCTATTTGACACAAGGAAGCTAATCGTGCCATCCCTACAGTGGTTGGGGGACTGCTTTCAATTTTCGGCCCTCGAACGCCTTTTTCGGCTAAGTTTATGGCGTTTTTCATGCCAACTCCCAATGTACACGTGCTAATTATGTCTTGTCTGTCCCCACAGGTCCTATTTTACACCCGCAAGCTACCCGTGCCATCCCTACAATGGTTCGGGGGCTGATTTCAATTTTCGGCCCTCGAACGCCTTTTTCGGCTAAGTTTATGGCGTTTTTCATGCCAACTCCCAACGTACACATGCTAATTACATCCCGTTTGTCCCTATAGGTCCTATTTGACACGAGGAAGCTACCCGTGCCATCCCTACAATGGTTCGGGGGCTGATTTCAATTTTCGGCCCTCGACCACTTTTTTTGGCTAAGTTTATGGCATTTTTCACGCCAACTCCCAACGTACACGTGCTAATTACATCCCGCCTGACCCTATAGGTCCTATTTGACATGAGAAAGCTACCCATGTCATCCCCATAGTGGTTCGGGGGCTGTTTTCAAATTTCGGCCCTCGAAGGCCTTTTTCGGCTAAGTTTATGGCATTCTGGTAAGACGACATTTTACAGAGGAGACTAACTGAACTAATATATTTTTCCAATATGACAATAATGAAGCTCATAATTTTCCAACATATTGAACATGGTCAATAGGGGGAAATAGACCCGGAATTATGTTGATTACAACCCAAATAATGCACAATGAGGGTTTCATTAATTTTTTTCACGTATTACCGTCCTTTTTACGCAACAAAAATTACAATTGTATTAGCATCCTTTTTATTACAACCCAAAATTGTTGTCCACTAACAAACCCCAAAACTCTAGAAACAATGATAGACTTATTGTACATAGAAGCGTTACAAAAATATATACCGATTGACTCGACTAAAACCTACCGACTGTTTCTAACTTAAAAAATTCAAATAACATTTTAGTTTTCTAAAAAACCAGTTTTATGTACCTTTCAGTGCTCTCAATTTGCATTGCATCTTCACAACTCTTCTCTCTCTCAAACTCATCACTATGAACCAATCATGGCTTGTATGCACTTTAGACCAGTCCAGTTGTACTACTTATATTGTACTAAATCAAAATTCATTCCAATTTAACTTGGTTTATTCAATTAGTCTTAAATTTGAAATGACATTCAATTGGATATCACTGCTAATATAGTAACTGGCCTCATATTCATAGGCTCCTCGTATTTGCTTTTGGAGAACTTAATATTTCATTGAAATCATGTGGTTACCTTATGGAAATCAGATTACAGTCTTTTGGGTAATGTAGCAAAACACCACGTTGGCTGCTGCAAAGTCTACTCACTTTATGCCTCAAAACCTATTCGAAGCACATAACAAAAACAAAATTTTCATAGCAACTTTAGAAAACAATTCTATGTCAATATGATCCATATTTTTTGTAGAAGTTGAACTAGCTTGTCAAACAAAATTCAGTTTACCGAATAATAGGATGACCATCTGAACCCTCCAAGAGGGTTGTAAGCCGTGACACCACATCGTTCAAATGATTAAGTTGTACTTGTTGTGCCTCCCGTGATTTTTTTTCTTCATCGACCTGTTTGACGAGCTTCTCTCTTTCCCTCATAATTTCCTCCCGATCTCTTTTTCCTTCAATAGCTCCTCGTGATCTCTTCGACGCTCATCTTTCTCCTTCAATAGCTCCTCGTGATCTCTTCGGCGCTCTTCTTTCTCCTTCAATAGTTCCTCGTGATCTCTTTGGCGCTCCTCTTTCTCCTTCAGCAACTCCTTGTGATCTCTTCAACAGTCCTCACGAAGAACCTCCAGTTCTGCTCTCATTGACTCCATATGTTTATCACATGCTCGTTTCGCACTAGAAGCTGTGGAAGAGGGTTGTGGGCCTATCCCATATCCACGCAAGTAATTTTTTTTTCCCTGAGCACTTGCCTTGATATTTCTTCGTGGGTCAATGGCATCCCCGCATCGGTGACTACCACTTGTAGATTCACCATATCATCCTGTCATGGCAAAAAAACAATAAAGTCAAGATGGGAGAAGGAATGTAAAACAACTTTACTAATAGATATGTAACACACTTGGTTTCAACATTCAATACTCACATGTAGCTCACCACATTTGGGGTCAATCCAATCTCCCGTCTTCTTGGACTTGTGTACTTTCTTATAAAATTCAGGAAAATCTATATCTCCATCCTCATTTGCCTGTTAGGTTTGGTAAAATTCCATTGACGAATTAGTACATGGTAATATTCAAAATCAAGAAGAATCAATCATCCATTACATTAGTAAATTAACTTCTCACCATAAGCGACATTGCTATAGGAAATGATCGCGATCCACTTGTATGATTATAGGGGAGCATACCCCTATTTGCTTTACCAGCTTTTAAGCGTTTCTAAAAAAATAGGAACAAAAAAAAACAAAATAAAAAAAATTAGTGAACAATTTTTACATATTAAAACATAAATTAATTTCAATAATGGGGTTTCTAATGAATTTGTTACCAAGTGAGATTCGTCTTTCCAAGCAACATCAATCATATATTTCCAGTCCTCCAAGCTCACTCCACTAGGCGGATGACTATAGAGGTCATCAACACCCTTTTCCTCAAGTTCGAGGAACTCTTGCTTTAGATTGTACCTCCAATCCTTGTATAGCAAATATGCCTTTCTATCGCGGATCTGTTGAGCTTGTTCATCATTATCAAAATCATCGCCGATAACAAACTTGTCCTACAAACATAATAAAAGAATTAGCACAACAATTAATTTATGCAATTACAAATAACATAATGAAGACATTATGGCAAGATGATTCTCATACTAGCACCGCTTGGATGACTGCATCTTTGGTAGTTTGATCAATTTTTCTCCATGACTTCACACTCTGAAGAGGGCACAACCGTCTAATTTGAAGGCCCAACTCATTCGTCGCTGGGGTGGCATTCCCTCCTGTGATTGCGTTCAACATCCGATTGACATAGACATGTAATTTCTCCCCCTTTCTCCTAGTAATTTTTTTCTACACTCCTTTGCCTAATGTTGGTCCTCGTACACAAGTTGACCTCGTTTGCCCTGGTACAAAAGGGGAAGGAAGTCACAAATTACAAACATTGCTAATGAACTTCAAAAAAAAAGTGTTGGTTGTGGGTCTTGATAGTTTTTTTGCTGCCTACTGTTGCTGTCAGCTACTGTTTGGCTGCATAAAGTCAAACATAAATTATGCTACAACTTGGATTTCGAAGCTATCAATGTAGCTGGGGCAACATTCAATTGGTTGTTGCTGCTGTTGTAGCTGATTTCAAGGTTGTTTAGCTAATATTTTATTTGTTGCGAAAGTGTCCTTGTTATGTGCAAAGTAACCTTTTGTGTTTTTTTTCTTTGTTTCTCTTTGTCTTTATGGGGTTTTCATTGCCTTACTTGATGACTTATGCACCCAAATAGTAAAAAAAAAACAAAATTTTTAGCTTACAACTAAGTTCAATGCTCTTACCTACTCCACCTGGCTGCGTCTTGTCCACCACTGTTTGTGTATCATCTGGTGTTTGCGTCTCATCAGAGAACGTTAGCGGGGTGCCAATCTCCTGTGGACATGCTTCAGAGGCTGATAATACGTTGCCACTTGTTGCTCTCTTCTGCCACCCCGTCTTGATTCCAGGAACCATGGTACCTACATTACGTAACAAACATACATGAATAATTGTTCCTGACAGATCTTTTGCATTACAAAAAGTCTACTTGCACATAAATAAAATACATAAAGGTTCCTAGATGACAGACCCCCTCTTGTCTCTGTTCCATGAAACTATCTGCGTTTTAATCATCTTTAGAATTAATCTGCTTAATTATCATTGATTCCAGGAACTATGTTTGTAAATGGTGCAGGTACATGGGAGTTAGGATACTAAGTGAGAGGCTTGCAAGTGAGGAATCAAAGTGATAATATCTCACTATTCAAAATTGTTATCAAACGATTTGATTTATCATTTACATTGAAAATTTTATTAATGTAGTTGATGGGTTTCTATTTTATTGTTCATGTCATATATTAGGTGGATTTCAAGTGACAAATTATTTGGGGTGAGAACACTATGTGGGTGTGGATCGCATTATTTTTACCAATTATATGAATTTTTTGTTTGTATAGTATTCTGTTTTTTTCTTTTCTTTTTTTCTTTTTTACCATTTCTCTCTTTTTTTTAAAATCTTTTTTTATGTATAGTATTCTTTGGTATTTTTTCTTGACTAAAAATCCTAAGATGACCTTACAGAAAAGAAAAGAACGAAACTTGTTACCATTGATTTGTATCTTAGAATTCAAACCCATAATTTTTCTCAATCAGAAATGAACCAAAAAATCATTTTTAGCAATACCACTTCCTCCTACAGTATACACCAGCTAACCTCTGAACACCTATTTGCAGCCTCTAATTATCCTCATACACCAAACAGACTCCAAAACCACACAGCAAACCAGCAACATACCCAGCAGGCTCCTACACATCAGCCTCAAACCATCAAGAAACAGGACAAAATCCATAGCAGCAGCAACCACCAATTAGGAGAGCAAAACACAAAACAACCACAATCAAGAGATCAAAACAGGTTTTAATCCTATCAAGAGCATTCCTTTCACCTAGACCAGCAACATAGATTAGCACACTAGATTCTTGCAGGTTATCTACCAAGACCATGGCATAATACTATTGCTACTCAACCTCTCACACACATCATCCCACTACAAATTCAGTGGCAACATAACTTCATGATTTTGCAACTTGAGCAAGTTACCCATAACTCATACTTCAGCTTCTATTGCTGTAGCAACCTGACATCTGGAATTCTCTAGGATCCCAAACACACAGGAGGCCACCTGATGACCCTTGTGAACCTGAGCATATAGTCCAACATTAGCCAGCAGTAGTAGCAACAGACCAATGACCCTCTACAGCAATACACCAGGGACCACACCATTTACCCTTTTACCATAAACTCCACCCAACATCACTTCCAATTAACAAACCAACAACCCTGAAATAGAGATCCAACTGATGGTACCAAACAATTATTCTACATTGATGTCAAAACTCATCATATGAGTATTAGTTCTCTTATTTTATTAGGGTTGCTAGACCATAAATAAGAAGCTTTGGCATTTTATTAGGAATGCTTCATTTCCCAAGTGAATGGCTAATATATAATACAAGCAAAAAAAGAAAAAGCACAGTACTTGTATATATATAAAGTTGCTTTGCTAGACAAAGTAAAGTTTGGGCTAAGAATTGCTATGTTGACTATGGTTACATCAGAGGTCTCCAATAACAATATGATATTTCTAAAATTCAGCATAGGAGCATTTCTATCAGATTATTAGCTCACATCAGTTTCAACAATTCTTTGCCCAAAACCAGATACCATCATACCATAGATAGAATACTACAAATTTTTCAAAACAAATTTCAATATGATAGTACCTAACCCATCTTTGAGGTTACTAGCTACAGAAATTAGGAACATGATCTACAAACTTTTCATCTATGCATATGGCAGAGCAACAACAACAACAAAAAAAAAAAAAAAGAAGCTCGAAATCTGTCAAATGAAAAACATACCAATGGGCATATATTATATTTCCATATATGATCGCATTCAATGTTGAATGTTTCTCTTTTGCCTCCTCAAACCATTGATAGAAAGTAACCTTTGTTAGAACAACAAGACATAACTATTAGATTTCAAATATACATGATAGTCCATCCAGCCATTTGTACAACGTGACAAATATCCATAAATTATGTCTAAAAAAGACTCATTGCTAGAGAGACAGTATTTAAGGCTCAGTCAGAGACGCCAAACTTCAAGGTTTCAAGTCCTATGCCAAACAAGAAGTTTGTTCAAAAAGTAGTAAGTGTCTGTCAGTTATGAATCCTTCAAGAGCTTTAAATTCTGATCAAATTTGTCATACTTCATTTGCAATTTTTTAGGTTCTAAAGCAAGAAAACAACCTCTAGTCCCATTACAGAGCAACCCATCAGGAACTATTCATGCTAAGGTAGCAAGTCATTGCAACATGGTAATGTTTCACTACTATTTAAAGTGAGTCAAGTTCCATAAAATTCCAAAACTTGATAAACTTAATTCTAGTATAAGAATAAAAATTTTCCCTAAATCAACTACTAAAAATTACAATCCAAAATTTCAATAGTGGTGTGCGTCAAAAAAATGACTTCTCAAAATGTGAGTGTTCTCAGCATAAACAAAACCAGCAGCAAATGTGAGTGTTCTCATGGCTTTGTTTACTTCAAAAACCAAAGACCCCATAGACCTATTAAACTCCACCCAACAACCATCACCAACATCAACCAAAACATCAACAATAAACAAAGCATAAACAGCCCACACCCACCCCATCCGTAGCAGCAAACCAACTGAACAAAGCAAAGACAAACCCAGCAAAACAGAGCACACAAGCAAAGGTTATTCAAATCCTTTACATTACTCTGAAAACAGAAAACAGGGTAGGAGCATGTTGATATAATTACATTTTACAACAAAATATTTGCTCATCTTTGTAAACCCGATCTTGGTGGAGCTTGCCCTTTGGAGCGACTTCAAAAACAAAAATTCAGAAACTAACAATGGCACTAATGGTATGCGCATACCCTTTAAATTCATTTCTCTCTTTAACTATGTAGTTAATTTTGTCACATGTTCATTGATTCATTGTCAGTATGTATTTACAATTTTGTAAATCATTTTGGTTTCTATTCCCTGCGATCTACATCAAGGTTTTCCATTCACATATTTTAAAAATTCAGTTTTTTTGCTTGTAATTCTTTGTAATATGTTTGAAACGTCTTTCGATAATTTTAGTTCATGACAGTATATTGTTAACCCGTGCTGAGGGGAGAAGAAAATTTGTTAACTGATAATCCTGGGACTTAGCTACAATTTGTATTTTGAATTTTATTCAGAGGACCCTCGTACGCAAATGATTCATGGCACAGGAAGTATATGTTCAATACATTTATATGAGGGCATTGTTGGGTAATCAACAAGATGTGGTTTTGGATGTGTGGTAGTTCACAGGATCCTAAGGCAAATTGTTTGTGGTTCTCTGTCAAACTATTTCTGCCTACATTATTAAAGGCATTAGAGTATGCAACTGAAGCTAATTAAATGGACACAATGGAAATTATCATCATCAGGAGGGGCTACTAAAATATGAGTGACTAGACTCCTAGTGCTTTTAATGGTTGCCACTACTTTGAATGTAAACCTTAGTTATATCCTCTATTTAGGTTTTTTGTTATTTTATTTTTATTTTTCCATATACTACTACTAAATCCATAGTGGATGAGATGGGGTATTGAATGAGCAGCAGGTTATAGTAGGATGGCCATGACTACCCCATCCAAGTGATGCTAGTGTATGTAAAAATTGTAGATGTTTAAAAATGATTGGGGCTCTCAAACATTGTTTATAATGTAGTTGTAATTGGGGCTCTCAAATTTGAGTGTTTGATTACATTAAAAACATATGTTGTTCTAAATGCTGGGAACAACATAAATAGGATTTTCATCATCATCAAAAAAAATAAAAATAAAAATTATAAGCAAATTAGATAGAAATTTTTTTCAAAGAAAAGGTACCTTAAATCTCCAAAAAGCACAGCAAATTGGAACTGGATTGTCACTTTAAGCTCCTTAGCTTACTTAGATTGCAGAGGCTTTGTCCTTGTGGTCTCAGATCCTCTCACTAACACACAAAACAAGGTCAAACATTATTTAGATTTCTCACCTATGAAATCTAGATTTATATATATATATAGGGTTATATATATAGGGTTAGTTTGGAATAATATATATAGGGTTAGTTTGCAAAGAAAGTGTCCTGCAAAATTGAATTTATAGTTAAGGGTATGCCTTGGACTTGTCTTGTGAGAGATCAAAGCAAAGAACATGAAATTGTTTCCTATATAATATGATACATTTCTACATACAAGCATTAGCTCAATTGATAAAAAGAGCTCCAAATTAGTGGGGTGTGGACTATACCTACATTCTTCAAAATGAAAACTTTTATTATGAGCATAGAACATGATTTTTTGTTTGGAATATTATTTAGATTTATATATATAGGGTTAGTTTGGAATATTCCTAAAACATAGGTCATATATATATGCATTCAGTTTAATTATCTGATTTCCTAAAACAGGGTTAGTTTGGAACATTTGGTCATATAGTTCAACAATCCACAATGGAGAATCGGAAATCGGCAATCCGAAATTTTAACCAAACCCATTCACGAAATCAAAAAAAGCCCTAAAAATTGTTTGTGAAATCAACAGAAAATGAAACAAAAAAAAATTAAAAACCCTAGAGAAATCGTTAGAGACACGGGGATGGGAGATACAAATAGACAGACCCAGATCGACAAAGAGGGGAAGAGACGAGAGACAAATACCTGTGGCCAGCGATGGTGACAAGCGATGATCGGCCAGCGACGGTGGCCAACGATGGTGATGATCGGCGGTCAGGTTTGGTATCGACTGCTGGTGTGTGAGGTCTGTATGTTGGTGTGTGAGACAAAATAGTTCCAAAAATGTGTCTCTAAAATATATATACTGGGCGCGAATCTTTAATGAGTAAAAAATTTCAAAGCTTTAGCGACTAAAAATTGGTCGCCAAAAGCATCCTATTTGGCTACTAGTTCCAATTTTTCGTCAGCAATATTTACTATACAACGACTAACTTAGTTTTGGTCGCCATAAATTCATCAAAAACACGCCCATCTTTTGGCGACAAAAATTTTTTGTCACAAAATGGTAGCAAACAACGACTACAACTAAGTTTGGTCGCCAATAATAATATATGGCGACTAAATTAATTTAGTAGCTAAAAATATTAAACAAATGCCGACTAAATCAGGTTTTTAGTCGCCCAATATGATACTTTTGGCGACTAAAATTGTTTTGGTCGCCAATTTTAGTCGCCAAATGTGCATTTTCTTGTAGTGATAAGACTTTCATATGCTTAATTCCTAAGAAGAAGAGTCCTTTGACTTTGAATGATTATCGGCCTATTAGTCTTTGCAATGTTCTGTACAAAATAGGAGCTAATGTTTTGGCTAATAGGTTAAGAGACATCTTACCCGACTTGATTTCTTTTAATCAAAGTGCGTTTTTAAAAGGATGATTAATTTCAAATAATATTTTGTTGGCACATGAGCTAGTTGAATATATTAAGAAGAAGAGAGTTGGGCAGAATTCAGTTTTTGGGTTCAAATTGGATATGAATAAAGCCTATGATAGGGTTAATTGGGAATTCCTGGTAGCTGTGTTGGAAAATATGGGTTTTGCTATGAAGTGGGTTTGGATGATTTCACTATGTATTTCGATTGTCAGTTTTTCGGTTTGTTTACTGGAACTCAATCAGAATTTTTTGAACCACATGCTGGCCTTAGGCAGGGTGATCTTCTATCGCCTAATCTTTTTTTGGTGGTCATGCAAGCTTTATCAGATAGCTTTGAACATTTGTCAAATCAAGGTATTTGTAGGGGTATTGCTTTATTTTTCGAAAGTACGAAATGTAGGAAGTGTGGTGTCTACATTGGTTTTTATGTGCATTTTGTGATTAGTCGGGTTCGCGAATTAATTTTCAAAAATCTGAATTTTATCCTAGTCAGAATTTGTCCTCGAATGATAAACAATGCATTGAGTCGATGTTGGGCATGAAAGTGGTGGATAAGCCAGCGGTGTATCCTGGTGCCAATCTAGATTTTATGGGTAGATCAAAAGGAGATACATTCAGAGTTATAATTGACAAAATTCAGAACAAGTTACAAGGATGGAATTGTGAATTCTTGAATTTTGCTGGGAGCGGGGGTGATGGTAAGTCATGTGCTACATAATATTCCGGTCTATTTAATGTCTCTGTTTCAAATGCCTTCCTCCTTTTTAGACATATTTGGTTTGAAAATTTTTATGGAAGTCTAACCGTGACAAGAGTGTATGTTGGAAGAAATGGTCCTCCCTGTTTGTTTGCCAAAGGATTGGGGTGGTTTGGGGTTTAGGGATCTTCGGTGTTTTAATCAAGCTTTATTAGCAAAGCCGGTGTGGAGATTAATTTCTAATCCAGATCTTTTGGTGTCTAATGTTTTCAAAAGTCACTAGTTCTTCTTGGGGTTGGCATAGCATTTTGTGGGGTAGGGATATCTTAAACACGGGGGTCCAGTGGGTAGTCGGTAATGGTAAACATATTTTGCCTTTTGAGGATCAATGGATGCCCACGACCTCTGACCCAATGAGAGGGAGGGATATAAATCGGATGTTGCCTTCTATGAAGGCACAACACTTTATAGATAGTGAACATAGATGTCGGAGAGAAAATCTGGTTAGACTAGTTTTTCCTGAAACTTGCTGCTGGCATACTCTAGCAATTCATATTCTGAATTTTCCTTGCAAGAACAAATTGGCTTGGCGCCCCGTCAAGAGTGGGAAATATTCGGTAAAAATCAGGCTTCAAACAAGCCTTGCTTGGTTATTAACGGTTTTTTGGTCACCCAGATCCTGATCAAATGGTTTGGACAAAGCTGTGGCACCTAAGGTGACCTCCAGAATGGGCTTTATTTATATGGAAGTGTGTTCATATAATTCTTCCGGTAAAATGAAAGTTAAAAAGGCGGGGAATGATAGATGAAACGGTGTGTGCTCGGTGTAATAAAAATTATGAAACTTTAGATCATGTGTTTTTTGACTGTTCATTTTCGTAACAGGTATGGCGGGGATCAGTGTTGGGGCTTGACTTTAGCATTGGGTTACCGGTATCCTTTTTTCAGTGGTTCAAGGCTTGGATTGAGCAAGTAAAGGATGACCTAGTCATCATTCAATCCGTAGATATTCTATGGGCTATATGGTTATAACGTTATAGTTTTACATTCAATCATAGTCCTAAGAGTATCGAAGACATAATTGAGAGAGTGAAAAACCTCAGCTTTGGCTATACCTATTGCATATCATGGGTCCTCTGTTCTTATTGATAATGATGTAGGTAATGGGAATAATCTAACTAATCTGTGTATTTTGCAACATGCACAGGCAAGGGAGCATTCTGCTAGTTTATCTACTTGGATGTTCATCATTGATGGAGCATGGAAAGCATCTCACACCAGAGCAGCTATTGCTTGAGTGTGCATGGATAGTAAGGGTCAAAATCTACATCAAAATGCTCTAGTTGTAAACCCACTTCCCAGTCCACTGGCGGCTGAAGCAAAGGCATGTTTGGAAGCTTTAAGATGGGCGAGGGATCCAAGGACAAAATGTTTACGTATCCAACAGATTGCAAAGTATTGGTCAAGATACTCCAGAGCAAAGGAGAAATAATGGAGGAGCAAATTATGTCTATAGTTAGTGATATTATTAACTACAGTAAGGATTTTGAATATAATTGTATTAGGAAGGTAGGAAGGAATATAATCCTATCTACACATAAGCTAGCAATTGATGTTATTAGGGGATGTTTGAGATGTCCTAAATAAGTGTATTTTTTTATCTTTTTAGACTGAAAAATTGAGAGAAAAAATATGAATGTTTAGGTTAACTTTTTGACTTTTTATTTTAAAAAAAATGTGTATTAAAAAATTGTATAAATTAGTGTGTAAGGAAAAATTAGGATTGAGAGTTGCGCAGCCCTACTTTTTGACTTTTGGTGAATAGTGATAACTTTTTAACTTTTTGAGTAACTTTTTACTTTTTGATTTTTTGATTTTTTTTCAACTTGTCAAACTTGGCCTAAGTTATTTATCTAATATATTTTGGTGGTTAGTCCTCAAAACAACCCCAAAAAAAAAAATGGAAATTATTTTATATAAAAATAAGATTGAAAATATATATATACTACCATAGTTATTTAAACATTGGGATTAAGACAAAAAGATATGATCACACTTGTTTGGAAGGTAATATTAAAAATAAATACTATCCCGCTTAATTAAATTGACTGAGATAAAAATATTATTCACTGTGCTTGGTTACCAATTTTCTAAAATACTTTTCAAAAAATTCTATTTTTTTATTTTTCATATTTTTTTGTTTTTACTGAATTTTTTTAATATTTTAAGCAATTTTTTTATTTTTTAAACACACCTAACATAAATACACCTAAAAAGTTAAAAAATTGTAAAAAAAATCTTTTAAAAATTCACTAAATGCCAAAAATACAAAAAAAAAATATAAGAATTCAGTACATTTTTTGTATTTCTATGTATTTATTAACTTTTTAAAATATTTTTTCACAAATTTTTTACTTTTTAGATATCTCTAATTAAGGTGCATCTAAAAAAGTTAAAAAAAAAATGTTTAAAATTTAAAAAATATTCACTAAAAACAAAAGAATACGAAAATTAAAAAACTCAATTTTTAAAAAATTTAATCTAAAAAATTCAAACGAAACACACTGATTGTAATTTTTTTAATCACACTATTAATGTAAATGAGATATTTTTAATTTGTTTGATGTGATTTTTAAACATTATTATAATAGTGACATGAAAGTGACATGAAAAGGGATTAAATAGTTAAATGGGATCATTTGTGCTACATTGAGGCATCCAACCTCGGTGGCAATTTTCCTATAATGTTCAATCCTCGTTGGATGCAATTCTATATAATTTTTTAATCAAAGGTGCAAGACCCAGTTTATCAAATTTCGAGAAGTATTGGATTACGCCCCTACCTTTCGACAGCATTAATTCCAGTTGCCTAAAGCCGCCGTACCGCTGTTGGATGGCCCAAGTTTTGATAAATACAAGATTGCAGCAAGGGTTCTCTTATGTATGCAATTTTTTAAGGTTGTATACCATATACAATCAATACAAAAAGTATAAATGGAAGGTGTAAATATAAATCATGATAGCAAATAAAAAGACGTAAATGTAAAGTGTAAGTTGCACACTTAAGAAAAGTCCTTGCAGCAATGATTTCTTTTATTAAGGTTTCGTTTAGGGTATTCAAAAAAAAAAATTAATAAATTAAAAAGTTATTAAAAAAAGTTAAAAAGTTATTATTATTTATTAAAAAAATATAACAAAATTAATTTTACACAAAATTATTACAAATAACTCTGACATCTCATAGGTACTGAGTTGAGTTTTTTGAAAAAATTATACAGGCAGGGTGTACATACAACATGGTGCTATTCGGTTTGTAGGAACCTATCACGGGTCCTGTTTTGATAATCTGAATCGTTTAATGTGTAGAAATTGTCGAGTATTATATGTCTGTAAAAAATCACGTTGATCGGATATCGCTAATTACATGATCAAATCAATTTTGTATAAAAAAATAGATGGTGTTATAGTTAACAGCTAAAAAAAAACTAATCCGATCAGATAGCTATCAATATCCGGTCAACATATTTTTTTAAAGGCATATAGTACTCGACAAATTTTAAACATTGAATGGTTCAGATTATCAAAACGGGACCCGCGAGGGCCTCCACAAGCCGAACAGCACTATCCAATGCAACGCCTGAAAAGTAGACAACTATTTCTTATCATCAATCACTACAAGAAATCAACTTTTTAGGGACAAATTTATTCCGTCCCTAAAAGTATAATATTTGTTGGGAAAAACTTAAGTCAACCAATTTTTCCCATTGCGAGTCGCGAAATTTGTCCCAAATGGCCCGTCCGGAAAAGTCAAAAAGTGACTTTTAGAGACAAAATTTTACATTTGTCACTATAAATAGACTTTTAGAGACAAAAATATGTGATTGCAAAAACTTTTGATTTTGAGACAACCAAAATTTATCTCTAAAAATCTAATTATAGTCCAGTAGACAGAGTGGTTATGGAGACAAAAATTAATTTTTGAGACAACAAAAATTGGTCTGTAAAAGTTTAGAGACCAATTCCCTTCCCAAAAGAATTAAAGAAATAGCTATTTTTCCATTCTCTTTTCTTTCTTTTTTTTTTAATGTTTTGGGAAGAGGGGATCACTATTGTTCCAAATTCACATTTAAATTAATTTGTCTCCATAACTATTGGACTATAATTAGACTTTTAGAGACAAATTTTGGTTGTCTCAAAATCAAAAGTTTTTGCAGCGACATATTTTTGTCTCTAAAACTCTATTTATAGTGACAAATACAAAATTTTGTCTCTAAAAGTCATTTTTTGACTTTTCCGGACGGGCCATTTGGGACAAATTTCGACTTTCTGAGAAAAAATTGGTTGACTTAAGTTTTTCCCAACAAATATTATACTTTTAGAGACGGAATAAATTTGTCCCTAAAAAGTTTATTTCTTGTAGTGAATACGCTCTGCCCAGACGGACGGCCGTACTGCCTACTATCCTTATCATCTCCTACACATTAATTTATATAATTTTTTAACACATATTTTTTCGTAAAAAGTCAAAAAAATCAAAAAAGTTAACCCAAACAATCATATTTTTTTCCTCAACTTTTTAGTCTAAAAATTTTAAAAATATACTTATTTAGGACACCCCAAACGACCTCTAAATGTTATAACGCTTAGAATTTTAGCTTTTTATTCTAAACCTTTTTTGGTTTGTCTTTTATTTTTCACTATAAATGGAGAGATAAAAACAGATTCAGCAGTGAGGTTAGATTAATAGGGTTTTATTTTATTTTTAGATCATTTTCTCTTCATATTTTGCAAGAGTGTTCCAAATATTAAAGAAGGAGAACAAGAATTTATATGTTGATTATTTTTTGGGGTGAATATATATCTTGGTTATTAATGCAATGAATTTAAGTAAGTATTTTCAGTTATTGCTATGAATTTTATCATGGAAATGTGAAGCTAGATTTGTTGCTAGGGTTAGGACAAAATCACATATGTAATTATTTATATTTGCTCATGTAACTTAATTCCTTCAATGAACATACGTTTTAATTGAATAAATATTTGGCAAAATTATTTATAAGTCCTATTTAGAAGACATATTTAATGTGAAGTCCTATAAATATTCTTTTAGAATTTGAAGTTTTATTTAAATAGGAATGTGTTTTATAAGGTCCTATGAATTCTAAATGAATGATATTAGTATACTATTATACAAAAAAAGTTTACATGTTGTACCTGTTGGAATGGTTGGAAAATTTTGGGTAAAATTAGAATTTTTTTTTAAGTTTGGTCTATTTTTTAAGTGGGCCCCGTGCGTCGATATTCGCGGGTCAAAGTGGTAACGCATTCTATGCCGCGTTGTGATTCACGTGGTATATTTGGTTGTTCAAAACCATTACCGAGTGAATGGGAAATTGAAGCCAAAGTATGCTCCATGGAAATGGAGTTTTGGTGAAAAATTATTAAAGGTTTGAATAAGGCTTGTCCCACATTGATTTGGTGGGAAGTTTTGAATGGGTTTATAAAGCATAGGATTGAAACTTGGGGTATGCCCTAAGGGGTACCCAAGTGTTTTAGAGAAAGAGGTTATGAGCAAAATGGGTTAGACCCATTAGACCCAAAAATCACCACGCGCACGCCGCCGCTGTCCCCTATCTAGATTTTTGGCGCGGGTGCGTAATGTGTGGTTGGATTGGGCTTGTTTGGCCCAATGCCTATCTTTTTGGGCTAAAAATATTTGAATTTTATTTTATTTTTTAATAAAATAAAATCCAGAAACTGGTCCGATTTTACTGTACACCTAAACAGGGCCCTTCCCCTTTTTTTATCTGTTTGAATTTTGAACCCAACAGATTCAAATTTGTTTAAATTCAAAACCAAACAGGTTTCATACCTGTTCAAACAGGATTGCACCTGTTTAATTCAAAACCTGCAGTCACCACTACATCTATAAATAGGACCGCCTTCATTTGATGTTGAACACATTCAAAAATTTCGTACTTTACCTATGCAAATTCATTCTTCATTTTGCTGCATTTAATTTTTGTGAGAAATAGTATAAACACTTAGTGTGTTCGTTAGGCAAACAATTTGTAGTGCTACTATTGTTTGTAGTTGATCATTTCATCCTGGGAGATAGATGTCCATATTCTGAAAACACCAAGAAGAGGACAAATCTGTCTTAAGGACACGGTGTCAAACACTGGACTTGATCAGATATTTATTAGAAGAAATTAATCAAGTAAGTTATTTAATTTATTATTCTGTTTTATTTGTTTATTAAATCAGATTTTAATTTTGTTTTTGTAACAAAATAAAATCTGTTTTTATTTATTTATTTATTTATTTCTAGTTTGATTTTTGTAATCAAACAAATCCTCTCGTTTTCTTTATTTCTTTATATTCTTGTTGTTGTTTAGTACACAACAGAATTTAATCTATTTAAATATAGTAAAGATTGTCCTACAATTTAAGATAGAATCTATTTTTGGTATCTTCATTGTATTTAATTTTCTGTGATTTCATAAAGACATATTCTGGTTGGAAAAACAAATAGTGGTTTATGCTATTTGACAGATAGTAGTAATATACTATCTCTTTTCTTTGACAACTAGTAGTAATATACTAGTGTCATTAACAATTGCAGAATATTAAATTTGTGTTATAGAAAATTATTGTGATATTTTATTTTTCTAGTTTTAGTAACAAGGAAAATAAATTATTTTTGTGTTATCATTTATTTTTTGGTTTTAGTAACTAGAAAATTAATTTGTGTTTTAATTTTTTCTGATTTTTGTAATCAAAGATTATGGCTACTACAACTGAAACTGCAACTGGTAGTGGTACTCCGATTGTTACTCCAACACCAGTCCCTATCCAGAACCATGTTCATGTACTAATCAACCATAGAGAAAAACTGAAAAAATATTGAGTTTAAGAGATGGCAGCAGAAGATGCTGTTCTATCTTACAACTCTTAATTTGGCCCGGTTTCTCCATGAAGAGGCTCCAGCACTTAAAGACGGTGAATGTGATCGGCAAATTGTTGCCACTGTAGATGCTTGGAAACATTTAGATTTCCTGTGTAGAAACTACATTCTCAACGGCCTTGATAATATGCTATATAATGTATAAAATCCTCTGAAAAAAGCAAAAGAATTGTGAGATTCTTTGAAGAAGAAATACAAGACAGAGGATGCCGACACGAAGAAATTTGTTGTCGGTAAATTTCTAGACTTCGTTATGGTAGACTCACAAACGGTAATTTCTCAAGTTCAAAGTTTTCAATTAATTTTACATAATATTCATTCTGAGAGTATGTCTCTAAGCGAGTCTTTCCAAGTCACTGCTTTAGTGGAAAAGTTACCATCGGCTTGGAAAGATTTCAAAAATTATTTAAAACATAAACGCAAAAAGATGACTATGGATGAACTTATTGTAAGACTGAGAATTGAGGAAGATAACCGTAAGGCTGAAAAGAGGAATGGCAAGGCTAATGTTGTTGAACAAGTTCATAAAGCACATAACAAAAAGAGGAAGTTTACTGGAGATGGTCCTAAACAAGGCAATAGCAGCAAGAAATTCAAAGCAAAATACTATAACTATGGCAAGACTAGACATCGAGCTTCTGACTGCCGCCGCCCTAAGAAAGATCATGGAAGTACAAGCAAGAAGACTACCAATCAGGCCAATGTAACTGAACTAGATTACATCTCTGACGGAGTGAATGACATCAACCTCTCTGCTGTGGTGTCTAAGGCTAACTTGGTTAGAAATCCCAAAGAGTGGTGGGTTGACACTCGGGCAACTCGTTACATATGTGCGGACAAGAAGATGTTCACTACCTACAATGAGGCTGCAAATGGTGAACAACTTTTCATGGGAAATTCTTCTACTTCTACTGTGGCTGGACAAGGAAAAGTGATCTTGAAGATGACATCAGGGAAAGAACTGACCCTTAACAACATACTGCATGTACCTGACATCTGGAAGAATTTAGTTTCTGGTTCTTTGTTAAGTAAAAATGGTTTTAGGCTTGTCTTTGAGTCTGATAAATTTGTATTAACAAAGAGTGGCATGTATGTTAGTAAGTGATACATAAGTGATGGTCTCTTCAAACTAAATGTAATGAAAGTTGTACCAAAAGTTGCTATGAATGAGAATAACACATCTTTTGCTTATATTCTTGAGTCGAATTTATGGCATGGTAGATTAGGACATGTGAATTTTGATACTTTGAGTAGATTAATTGGTTTAGATTATATACCAAAGTTTGAAATTAATCCTAATCATAAATGTGAAATTTGTGTAGAAGCGAAACTAACTAAGGCTCCGTTTAAATCGGTTGAAAGGAGAATCGAATCTCTAGAATTAATTCATATTGATGTATGTGATCTAAAATTTGTTCAAACTAGAGGAGGCAAAAAGTATTTCATAACATTTATCGATAATTGCACAAGATATTGTTATGTTTATTTACTTAGAAGTAAAGATGAAACCTTAGAAATATTTAAATTCTACAAAACAGAAGTTGAAAATCAACTTGGTAAAACCATTAAAATGGTTAGAAGTGAGAAGAGTGGTGAACATAATGCACTATTAAATGAATTTTGTGCACAACATAACATTATTCACCAGACTACAACACCTTATTCTCCACAGCAAAATGGAATTGCTGAAAGGAAGAATAGAACCCTAAAAGAAATGATGAATGTCATGTTACTGAATTCAGGCTTACCACAAAACTTGTGGGAGGAAGCAATATTGTCTACTAATTATGTACTTAACAGAATACCCCACAAGAAAACAAACAGCACTTCTTATGAATTGTGGAAGGGTCGACCACCTTCCTACAAATACTTAAAAGTATGGGGGTGTTTGGCAAAAATTGAAGTTCCTGTTCCTAAAAAGACTAAGATTTGACCAAAAACAGTAGATTGTGTGTTTATTGGTTATGCTCAGAATAGTAGTGCATATCGATTTCTGACTTATAAATCAGAAATACCTGATATAAATGTGAACACTATTATAGAGTCAAGGAATGTTGTATTTTTTGAACATGTCTTTCCTTACAAGAAAGAACAAGAATTAAGTTCACAGAAAAGAACTTATGATTATACACAAAGTCAAGAGACTAATGACAATCAAATACAAGAGGCTAGTAATGGTCTCGACCAACAGGATTTAACTGATGATGAACCAAGACGAAGTAAGAGAGCAAGAACATTAAAATTCTTTGGTCCAAATTTTCTTACATACCTGTTAGAAAATTAACCTCAAAGCTTTAAGGCAGCAATGACAGGTCCTGAAGCTCCTTTGTGGAAAGAGGCTGTTAATAATGAAATTGATTCCATTATGCAAAATCATACTTGGAAATTGGTGGATCTTGCACTAGGTTCTAAACCTCTTGGATATAAATGGATATTCAAGAGAAAAATGAAAGTAGATGGTTTAATAGACAAGTATAAAGCAAGACTTGTAGTAAAAGGTTACAAACAAAATGAAGGTCTGGACTATTTTGACACATATTCCCCTGTGACAAGAATAGCATCCATTCGCATGCTTATTTCTATTGCAGCATTGTTTAATTTAGAAATACATCAAATGGATGTTAAGACAGCTTTCTTAAACGGTGATCTAAATAAAGAGATCTATATGGAGCAACCCGAAGGGTTTGTAGTGTCGGGGCAAAAAAAAAGTTTGTCGGCTTGTAAAGTCTCTTTATGGATTAAAACAAGCACCAAAGCAATGGCATGAAAAATTTGATCATGCAATACTTACTAATGAGTTTAAGATAAACGAATGTGACGAATACATCTATGTTAAAAACACTGACCAAGGATATGTCATAGTTTGTCTTTATGTGAATGACATGCTTATCATTGGAAACAGTCAAAATATGATCAAATCAACTAAGCAAATGCTTAACAAAAGATTTGATATGAAAGATATAGGGGTCGTAGATGTTATATTAGGAATGAAAATTACTAAAACATTTAACGGATATGTATTATCTCAATCACATTATATTGAGAAAATTCTTGGTAAATTTATCAAGGATGATATAAATGTAGCAGGAACACTTGTAGACATTAGTCTTTATTTCTCGAAAAATAAAGATGATGCGGTGTCTCAATTAAAATACTCCCAAATCATTAGAAGCGTAATGTACTTAATGAATTGTACTCATCCTGATATAGCTTATGCTATCAGTAAATTGAGTAGGTACACTAGTAATCTCGGAGAAGACCATTGGAAAGTGATCATTCGGGTTCTTAGATATCTAAGATTCACCTGTGATCATGGTTTGAACTTTACTCGATATCCAGCAGTACTCGAAGGTTATTGTGATGCCAATTGGATATCAGATACTAAAGATTCAAAATCTACTAGTGGATATGTCTTTACTTTGGGAGGCGTTGTTATTTCTTGGAAGTCCACGAAACAAACATGCATCGCACTATCCACAATGGAATCCGAGTTTATTGCTTTAGACAAAGCAGGAGAAGAAGCAGAATGGCTTCGTCACTTCTTAGAAGACATTCCAATGTGGCTAAAACCTGTGCCAACTATTTGCATTCATTGTGATAGTCAATTTGCAATAGGCAGGGCACAAAATCACATGTATAACTGTAAGTCATGACATATTCGTCGTCGACATAATACCGTAAGGCAATTGTTGTCAAATGAAATAATCTCAATAGATTATATAAAATCTAAAGAGAATATTGCGGATCCGTTAACAAAAGATTTGACAAAAGAGCTAGTGTATAGTTCATTGAAGGGGATGGGATTAAAGCCTATTACATAAGAGTCGTCATAATGGTACCCCTACTTATATGACTAGAGATCCCAAGAACTAAGTTCAAAGGGACAACTAAGTTATGTGTGGCTCGCCAAAAATCACCAAGGGATTACAATTCCCTACCCATTCCTATGGTGAGAGTGATATCTGCAACATATGTTGTATGCAGGAGGATAAAGATAAGCTTTACTTTTAATGATTACTTATATCTTGATTGAGGCATAAAATCAAGACGAGTATAAGGAGATACTCAAAATAAGAATCACCTATATGAGTGTCGAGTTGGGACCGGTTCTATGAGAATGAAAAATGCTAAATTCTCTAGAAACACTCATGAAAATCAGGAGCGTTCAAGGCCAAAATGAACACAACAGTGAGAACCACGATGTGTTAGAAGATATTTTGTATGAAATCTATTGTCTTGGCTTACACAAACGGCTGAACAATTTAAGGCATCGCGTCCATTAGTTAGCTAGTAAGTCTGATAGGTTATCACTAGGGAAGGTTCAAAGCTGAAAGCTACCCATCCTGATACAAGATATTTTCGAATTATACTCTTTTGATAAAGTCTGCATATTGTTGCATTTCCGTTGTCATCAAATTCCATTCATGTGGGAGATTGTTGGAAATGGTTGAAAAATTCTGGGTAAAACCAGAATTTTTTCCTAAGTTTGGTCTATTTTTTAGGTGGGCCCGGTGCATCGATATTCGCTGGTCAAAGTGGTAACGCGTTCTATGCCGCGTTGTGATTCACGTGGTATATTTGGTTGCTCAAAACCATTACCAAGTGAATGGGAAATTGAAGCCAAAATATGCTCCATGGAAATGGAGTTTTGGTGGAAAATCATTAAAGGTTTGAATAAGGCTTGTCCCACATTGATTTTGTGGGAAGTTTTGAATGGGTTTATAAAGCATGGGATTGGAACTTGGGGTGTGTCCCAAGGGGTACCCAAGTGTTTTAGAGAGGGAGGTTATGGGCAAAATGGGCTAGACCCATTGGACCCAAAAATCACCCTGTGTAGCCACCACCGTCGTCCGTCCGGCTAGGCCTAGGCTTCAGGTGCATGGTGTGTGGTTGGGTTGGGCTTATTCGGCCCAATACCTATCTTTTTGGGCCAAAAACATTTGAATTTAATTTTATTTTTTGGTAAAATAAAATTCAGAATTCAAATTAATTCCAAAAATAAACTGGTCCGGTTTTACTGTATACCCAAACAGGACCCTTCCCCTTTTTTATCTGTTTGAATTTTGAACCCAACAGATTCAAATTTGTTTAAATTCAAAACCAAACAGGTTTCATACCTGTTCAAACAAGATTGCACCTATTTAATTCAAAACCTGTAGCCACCACTGCATCTATAAATAGGACAGCCTTCATTTGATGTTGAACACATTCAGAAATTTCATACTTCATCTCTGCAAATTCATTCTTCATTTTGCTGCATTTAATTTTTGTGAGAAATAGTATAAACACTTAGTGTGTTTGTTAGGCAAACAATTTGTAGTGCTACTATTGTTTGTAGTTGATCATTTCATCTTGGGAGATAGACGTCCATATTCTGAAAGTACCGAGGAGAAGATGAATTTGTGTTAAGGACACAGTGTCAAACACTGGACTTGATCAGATATTTATTAGAAGAAATTAATCAAGTAAGTTGTTTAATTTATTATTCTGTTTTATTTGTTTATTAAATCAAATTTTAATTTTGTTTTTATAACAAAATAAAATATGTTTTTATTTATTTATTTCTAGTTTGATTTTTGTAATCAAACAAATCCTCTCCTTTTCTTTATTTCTTTATATTCTTGTTGTTGTTTAGTACACAACAGAATTTAATCTATTTAAATACAGTGAAGATTGTCCTACAATACCTTATTTTCTCATTCATCA
Organism: Camellia lanceoleosa; assembly: GCA_025200525.1. Taxonomy (NCBI): domain Eukaryota; kingdom Viridiplantae; phylum Streptophyta; class Magnoliopsida; order Ericales; family Theaceae; genus Camellia; species Camellia lanceoleosa. The sequence continues at coordinate 78,021,493 of CM045769.1, forward strand.
TATCACGTTTGGAAAGGCTTTTAAGAAAGACAAGTCTACAGGCAACGACCGTGTGAGTTTTTTTTTGCCTTGTTCACAGGATTTCAGTGCATTATCAAAATATTGATTAAATGAATATGGATATGATAGATGATATAATGAAGTTTGAGGGATGTATGTTGATTCTTTCAATAGATTTCGACTCCAATCGGTTAAGCGGAAGAGGTTTTTTTTTTTTTTTTTTTTTTTTGAAGTGTGTTGTTGTTTGTTGAAGTGTAAATTATTCATCTTTAATAGGGTATTGACAATCTATTATACTCATTGATAGACACATTTTGACCAATGTTTTGATTAAATGTGTGTATTTGATATTGTGATGGTTGATGCGTTTTGCTATGTTTGATGTGTAGGGTGGTGTGTATGGGTTCAAGAGAAGGGTTTGGTTGGGTTGCGGGTATTTGCTTTTAGTTGTTAATTGGATGTCGAATGTGAACCACGTTGTATGATGTCAATTGCACATTGGGACCTGGATGATCGTGTTACGATGCATGTTACATTTAGTATGTAATGTCAATCTACATACACCATGTATTAGATGACATTTGTGTATTTGTTCGGTTGTATATGTGTTTGAATGTGTATTATGTCTTTGTTGTAATCAGTATTTACATACATGTCACAGTATGTTGCGCAAAATTATTAGAGATTTGGGTTTTTAATTGAATGTGGATTGAATCCCATCGCTCGATGTTGAAGTTGCGTTGGATTAGGGGTGATAGTGAACGTACATGAGTTAGGTTGGGATATTACATATTACATTTAGGAGGTTACATTATTCATAATTTAACAATAGAGTATTGGAATGTTACGTTAGGTTTGGGATAACAAGCATATAGGAATGTAACGATGGGTTTGGGATGTTACATGTTATATTTAAATTGGTTTGTGATGAGAAGCATATGAGAATGTCACGTTGGGTTTGGGAATGTCATGTTAGGTTTGGGATGTTACATGTTATATTTATGTTTTAAGTTTTGAATTTCAAATTTCCAACCATATAAATATGATCATAATCTATGGTAACATTAGATTTCTCATATATGGTATTGCCATTAATCAATTTATTTTGAATTTTAGAAGGATATAAGAATGTTACATTGAGTTTGGGAATGTCACATGTTACATTTACGTTTTGAATTTTAAATTTCCGACCATATAGATATGATCATAATCTATGGTAACATTCACTATAACATATAAGAGTTTTAGAGACCAAATTTTTTGTCCTTGAAAGTGAAAATTTTGTTGCAAAAGACATTTAGGGATCAATTTCTATCGTCGTGAGAATAGTCGTTAAAAGGTCGTCCAAAAAAGTCAAAAATAGGACTTTTAGCGACAAAATTTTGAAAATGTCACTAATAAATACACTTTTGGGGACAAAATAATTTGGTCAAAAAAAAACTCATTTTTTAAGATAACAAATTTGGTTTCAAAAAAATAATAATTCATCACTAATGTCCAATTTTCGTTACTAAAAATATAATAATAACATTTTTCGCAATAAAAATATTTGGTACATAAAAAATAATTTTGTTCCTAAATTTTTGTCTCTAAAACTTTAAATTTTTTTTTTGTAGTAATTAGATTTCTCATATATGGTATTACTATTAATTACGTTATTTTAAATTTCAAATTTCTAGCCATATAGATATGATCACAATTTATGGTAACATATCAGATTTTCAATATGGTATTATCATTAATCGGGTTATTAATTAATTAAGATTGACAAGAACACCATATGACCTATTGGGTTATAACTGGTATAAATCTTCTAAATAAGACTTATAAATAATTTACTCTAAATATTTTTCCTGTGCACTTGTCTATTTTTAACTGAAAATAGTTAAGATTGGATTTTCATTATGTTTTGTTGGATTCAGTTTATGATTTGTTAAAAGCGGATATAAATTATGTTTTGATGGATTCAAATAATGTTTTGATTTTAAACTTTTGTTTGGCGAAAGAAAAATATACTTTATGAAATAAATAAAAAAATAATTTTCATAATTATATCATTCGCAATAAAAGAGTTTGATTACCAATTTATTTATAAAAAAAAAAAAAATTGAAGAATTAATTAATATGAATATGATGTATGTGATGGATTCCATTGCCCCTATTATTTTATTTATTTGATTAAATTCTTTTTAATATTTACAATTTTTTATATTTTTTTATTCTATTAAAAATCAAGAATTTGTTCATTTATTTTAAGATTAATTGATTATTTTTAACCATCAAATCCCTGTGAGTTTGATCAAATCCCTGCGAGGTCAACCTTGTTCTTGCCCTGTTTATACTCTAATTTCAATTGTTTATTAAGTAATTGTAATATTAAATTTGCCTTTAATATTTTAATTTTTTTTACTAGATTACATAAAAAATCTATAAAAATTAAATAATGAAATTGAATAAAATATCAATTAAATAAAATATAAAGAAAAAATTAAAATAAAACACCAATAAAACATCTATAAAAATCTATTTAAAAAATTAAATAAATAGGCATCAATAAAAATTAAATAAATTTATTTTATTTTATTTTTTAATTGAGAATTCTATATTTTATTTTATTTTATTTTACTAAAATACAATAGATAATAAAATTAAATAATTGGAGGGCAAATTTGTCATTTTATAACTTAATCCCATGGGATTCTAATCCCACCATTTTTATCCCACATCTCCCTAAAACACAATACTCGAACATATATGGGATTCATAATTTGGTAGGACTCCTAATCTAGCCTAAAAATTCTCAGCTAAATAATGAACTCCATGGTAGATTGGATATGGAATCCAATCCCCCCCTCCAATCCTTCCAAATAAACACTCCAAGATTAGTGCATCATGATGGAAGAGTTGACAAGCAAATGGTTGAAGGTAGCGGGGGAGATGGAGAAATGAGGAAGTAGTGGTGGGTGGAGAGGGAGATGGACTAGGGGAGAAGGAAAGGTTGTGGGAGGTGGTTGGTGGAAGGACTAGAGTTAGGGATTTTCGGATTAGGTTTTTACATTGATTTGGGGAAGAAAAAGAAGTTAGGGGTATGTTTATCATTTGGCATTGTATTTTGATTTAGACTTATTTATTTATCTTTTAATGTCAACTCTCAACTTAAGTGCACGTGGCACAAATTTTGTCAATTTTGACTAAATTAGTAACAATAGAGAAGTAAAATGCAAAATTTTCCTTCGTATTTTTTAAACATTGGGGGAGGTGAAGTGTTCTGAGCTCATATAATAAGGAGGTCAAAATAAATTTTTCAAATATATATTAATGTTTAAACAAAGTTAAACATAGGAAGAGTAGGTGTGAGTGTCAGAACCTCTAAGTAGAAAAAAAATTCACAATGTTAATTTTTTTTTTGTTGAAATAATTAAATAAATATTTTAAAATTGGTACATGGTTGGATTAGGAAAGAAATTGTTAGTTTAATTTGTGAAAATTTTATATGAATAAAAAACTTAATTAGATAATAAATAAGCAAATGAAGTGGGCCAAATTTGGATACCCTCGTGACGAGATATTTAAAAATATATAAAACTATATTGAATGGCACATGGGTCGGCAAACTTATTATCTTTCTATTATCTTGATTTGACTAACTTAGAGGTGTTAGAAATGGGCGTCCATGTGGCATGACCATTTAACATTTGAATTTGAACCTTATCCAAATGGGTTTTGAATTTGAATTCAAACCTATTTAGGATAACCACTCAGGATATAGATATTATCTCCTTGACTGATATGGATAGATAACAATAACATGTTATATATCTGATATATGGGTGATTAAGAGATATACAAAGTATGATCTGAGTTTTTCCCATATACTGACTCTCTCCCATAAACAACGATCAATAAGCCATTTGCACTGTGATTTGTGTGGGTGATATTCACCATTGTAATATCACCCCACTGCTGGGTTGATTGACTAGATTCAAGAAGCACGTGATTTACCCACGAGATCCATCAGAGTTCAGATTATATCTAAAAAGGTATGATCTTATTAAATATTTTTCATCCGCTGCGTATTTACTGTTTTTTGTTTACATTGGTATCAGAGCATTGTATGGGTATTTTCGTGCTTTCTTTTATCATGTGTATATTTATAAAAGAGGAAGAGATCCAAAATATTTCATTTTTATGATCATTAATGTCATTTTTAAGACTATAAATGTATTTATTTTGGAAAATAGAGTTCGGAAGTACCGAAATCGGACCAGAAAACACCCTGGAAGGCGGCGCGTGGCCTGCACGCGCCACCTGACGCTTAAAGTCGCTTCCACGCGCTTCCACGCGTTCCCACGCGCAGTCACGCGCTCCCACGCGCCTGCACGCGCGTCCACGCGCCAGAAGCGGTGCAGACGCGCTTCCACGCGTCGTCACGCGCGTCAATCCGCGCGGCTCCTTCGCCCGGCGCCACAGCGCGCCAGCGTCTTAGCCAGTGCCCGAGCGAGCCGAGTGTCTTTGGCGTGCCGAGCCGCCGGAGCCGAGCCGCGCCGAGCCGTTCTTCCGTGCTGGCTTGTTTTTAAGGCTCTGTTTGTTCTGTCTTAAATTCTGAATTGCGTTAATTAGCCATAATTTATTCGTTATAGCTTTGTTTTAAGCATGGTTGGTACCGTTAGACTCAGAATTAAATTTTGTATCTTCTGTAAAATTTTAAAAATTTTACGAAAATAAAAAATATTTTTTATGTGTTAATAATTCATTTTTTATGCTTTAAAATGATTCTGATATTGTATAAATAATTTTCTGGGCTTGAAATTTTTATTGTGAACTTCTGAAATGTTTTACTATTTATTGGTAATATTGTATCAGTTTATCAGTTTCTGGTTTTTTTTATTTCTAATTTTATGTGTGTTTATTAGTTATTTAAAATTTCAGAATATTTCAGAAAAATTTCAGAATATTTCAGAATGATGTACATTTTAATTATGGCATAATCTGAAAATTGTTTCAGTTTATCAGTTTCTGGATTTTTTATTTCTAATTTTATGTGTGTTTATTAGTTATTTAAAATTCCAGAAAATTTCAGTATGATATACTTTCTGTTATGGCATAATCTGAATATTGAATACAGCATATTTTTTTTATTTTGTAATATGTTGTAATTAGAGGAGCATGATTATTTATTTATTAGAATTCCATTATTAAATATAACATAGCATGTATTGATTGTGAATTTACATTAAGATGCTGTTGTATGGAATTTATCATGCTTTGTACATGCCATAATCAGTGGGAGGTTATTCGGTTGAGAGAAATCTTTGTAGATTAACTCCCGAAAACCAATATTTTGCGCATAAATTAAATTAAATTTTGGATAATTGTCACCTGTGGCGCAAAAGATGATTACGAGCTTAGCGGATTTTCGATCTTGCGACTTGTGTAATATTGTCACTATTTAATTTAGGTTTTTGCGGCAAAATTATATTATGCTAATCAAATTAATCCCAATGCGAATTTCTCTCTAAATTGACTTAACTTATGGAAGTTAATTTGGTTGACCTAGACTTAGTAGAGATGTTCAAATGTGAACAATGTAATCCCATTCTTTAGATGAGCAAAAGTCTTAGAGACTTTAGGTCAAACCTTAATTGAGCCAAAGTAAGGAAAAATGACTCAAAGTCGCCGTGGTTTTGTTGCCTTATTTGGCACAATAAAAACTAATGTGTGCGCTATGGTTAGCGGCATGCTACGTAGTTTTGGTTGGCGAATTTTGGAGTTATAAAATTATTAAGCCCTCAATAGATCTGTATATGATCTTGACTATTGAGCTGCGCGGATTGACTTTGTAATTTGACTTTTAATAATGTTGCATCATTGGATGAAGTAACATTCAAGAGTCACGTCATCCAAGAAATGCGAGCTTAAATAAATTAGTCATTAAAGTGTAAGACGAGTAGCCAGAATGAGCAGTGTTTTGCTCTCTACCCAATTACTGGGAGTGGATGGAGCAAAATTTCATGCACTATTATAGTGTGCATTGAAATATCACATGAAGTTAAAAGATTAGCGCTTAGAAGCTGCAAAATCTATTAACACTAAGTGAAAAGATTAGCGCTTAGAAGCTGCAAAATCTTTAATACTAAGTGAAAAGATTTGCGCTTAGAAGCTGCAAAATCTATTAACACTAAGTGAAAGATTAGCGCTTAGAAGCTGCAAAATCTATTAACACTAAGTGAAAAGATTAGCGCTTAGTGGCTGCAAAATCTATGAGCATTGCCAACTTGTCTAAGTCAGGACACTTACTGTTTCCACACTTAGGTGTGAGACATGAGGAGGGGCTTCTTTGTATGATTCCTTAGCTAGGCTAACGTTTTTGAATAACATTTACCACTAAGCGCAAACGTTGCAGCATAGTAATGAAAAGGTCAAGGCCGACAAGGTTGTTATGACTCTAAGAATTTGACGCATCGCTTGTGAGAGCATTGTGTTGAATTAGACTCTTTAGCCTAATTCCCGCTTAAGTTACTTCAAGAGCTGTCAAAGATTGATAGCTTATTCTCTCCTTCTTGTGGATAGTAGAATTAATTGCAAGTAACTATGAAGCGAGAAATAGATATGGCAAGAGGAGTATCGTCATTTTTCAACTAGATGCATTAAAGTGTATGGAGAATAAAATTGACTTGAAGGTGCAGGGGATTAGCACTTACTAGTTAAATTTGCGATTTAGGCGCACTTGGAATCTCCATGACATCCTTTTATGATCTAGTAAATATGAGTTAGTTGTGAGTCATTACCTAGTTGGACCTAAACCTTTAAAACTTGTTTTCGAGAACTCACACATAAAGATGATTGGAATTAGTTTATGACATTGGTCATGAACCGATGGCTTATTATACTTAATCACATTAATGAGATGATGACACGATGGTTTGAGTAGGCCTTCTCGGGCCCACTCGCTTATGACATCCTGTTCTCATGTGAATGTGTAACTTTGTTCGCAATGGTTGCGCACAAGTAAGTAGGAAAGCCATAGAAAGTCATTTGAATTGCAGCATTCAGTCCACTATGCTTTTTGTGACTAGATATGTGTAAGGGTATGATAGCTAAGCCTCAATCTCGACACATTTATAGATTACGATACGCATCTGAGTCAAGACTATTTGATCTCCCATAAATCAAAAGTTTTGAGATGATTTTTTTGACATTGCACATATGAGGTTGAGATCAATTAGATAATAGCTTTCGAGTTTTTAGTTTTGACCAAGGTGGCGAGTATCTATTTGAGTTATTTTAGAAAACTCTGTGAAGAGAAATGGATGCTTAGAAAATTGATTATTCCTAGTACTCAACAACATAATGGTGTAGTAGAGATAAGAATTAAATATTGTTAATGTTAGGTGGATAATGGCGCAAATGTTTCCCAATTGGGAATTGCACTAGTTTATTGCCTATATCCCTAACTCGATTGCCCTCCATATCGTTTTTACACTCCATTTTGAGTAATGGGTTAGCAGAGAGCCATCTATGGGCGTCTGTAAATCATGACTTATCTTTATTTTACTTCTCATAAGATTATGAAGTTAAGACCTAGGGTTCTATAAGCGCATTATTGTATCTTTGTCTTGTGAACACATAGGGTCACGTGGTGCATTATTGTATGCTGTCATATAAAACCCTCCAGGTCATATGCATATAGGTAAGCAGCTTTGTGGTAGTGTAACTAAGTCACATAAAGTTTTCTTAGTAAAGGTGACGTGAATAGAGTTTTGGAACTCTATAAGATAGAGAATTCTAAGCATAGCGCTTTATATAGCCTAGTTGAGAATGGAAAGAAATTTCCAATATCCTAGGGACAGTGGGAGCGATGTGCCTACTAATGGATTACTCCATTAGAGAAGAATACTCTACATTCATTGTTGCGTGGTAGCAAATGTGAAAATTTTCCACGTCATCACTGGGTGATTGAGAAGGAAATATTCATGATTGCTCCGCAAGATGATAAAGAGCCTAGGATGATGCCAAAGGCTCTAGTCCCCTGTTTTTTATATTAATGTTGCGCGGTTTAAGACAAAGTCTTTGAGGATTAACCATGTCTATAATTTGATTGACTTCCCATTATGACGCGAAACTATTCTAAAGTTATGCGTAATTTGGATAGTCATTGTTGAGGCATAAGGCTTGCTAGATACCGAAAAGTCGCACCATTAAGGAAAGTGTAGACCATGAGAAGACTTCCTCCTGGGGAGTGAGGTTATTTTAACTTCCTCCTAGGGAGTGAGGTTATTTTGACTTAGGCTATGATTGACATAAGTTCGGAACATTAATTTGTGGACATTGTGACCCAACTTCTCGTTGGAGAATTGGATAAGTAGATCCGTAGGGATTTACCTTCTGTTTTTACGGTGAAAAGTTAGGAGCGCAAAAAGGTTGCTAGTTCAATAAATCTTTTCTGACCTAAGCAGTTATCCAAATAGTGGTTCTTAGATTTCGTCAAGCCATGATAGGCAAACGATAATCGATGAAGACCACTGAGGCATGACCAATGGTCCAAAAGAAGTTTTTCCTTACTTAGTCATTATGAGCCAGGAATTTATAGGTTTGTCGCCACCTAGGGTGGGCAGTCCTCTATTTTAGATATGATGGACATGGGTGATGTAATTTATATGCTCGGATGCACGATCCTTAGGGATTGTTTTGGGAGAATTTCTATTTTGTCTTCGATGACTTACATAAGGAATATCCTAGAATGGTTCTAGATGCAAAATTACAAACCTATTGACTTACCTATCGGTAAAAGCCAGAGCCTTAGCTATTAAGTGTATCCTTGGATTGTCTTTGGGAGAAACAAATGACCTATATTCCTTTATCTTTTTCTTTGTGGTGGGATCCTAAAGTACGCTATGTGGGCGTATTCGGCATGATAAGTGTTATCTTTGGTAAATGGTCAACTGATTTGTTTAGACATTGACCTTGCTCATTAGACTGTGGATAAAATGCTTTACTAGTAGTATATTAATTTGCTCCTTGTAAGATTCAATGCGCTAGTTGGGCGCATCTGCGCTAGTTGGGCGCATCAAGAATGAACACAAATTGGTCACCAAAACATCTTTAGAGAGGTAATTGCGCAATAGGTAGTGATCATGAACCACTTCATGTGAGGCGCAAATGGTGGATTTCGTTGTATATGCTTATCGCAAGAGGTGCTGATAAGGCTTATGCTTGGAATCTATAATTGCGCAGACTGTGGTCGTTTTTTTTTGAAAAATCGATCACTTATTTGTTATGAGATGATGGGATGTTGACACTATTATGATTTGTGTCATAATGATTAGCAGATGATGATATCAGCAGGCTAGATTGGCTCACTCACACGAGCAATCGCCCTTGGCGCTTGGGAGCGAGCAAGGATGAGACTAGTGGTTTATTTTTGTTTGGAACCAAGAGAGACTGAAATTATCCACTACGCATGTCGCCTTGGTTACAACCAAGATGAGGTCGTGTTAAGGACCAAACATGGATGTTAGTACCCACTTTCCATGTTGTGCCTGTTATGATTAGCCAGATGCGAGATCTCATTTGGCGCCTAGAAGGCGAGCAAATAGAGAATTCGGGTTAGGCGCTAAGCGACTAGACTAATATCTCAGACGGTGAATCGAGTATGACGTCACTCTTTTGGAAGAGTTACTCCACCGTAGCATGTATTCATACTACATGTGCTTGGCGACGGTAATGAGGTGAGAGAATGGATCCTGTTTCCTCACCGTGTGAGTCTTACGATGTCATTATTGATATGACTTTCATTTATGTACCCTTTTGTGACTTTTGACTATGTCATAAGGTAAGGGGTTGATGTTACGCTACTTTGGTATGTTGCTGCGGTCATGTATGATTCGACCTTAAGGGACATCACTGGGAAAGCGGTCAATCCTAAACTAAATGGCATGAGGGCAAAGGGAAGATCATCTAGTATTACACCACTATTGTATATTCACTGCCGGCAACTCACATCGCTCTGTATGAGAAGCGGATTGAGTGTGAATATATTGCAAGAATTGAGAGGGTTAAACATGCTCTTTTTGAGGGATTAGAGATGTTTTTTGGACCGGTGTAATTAGATGGGTCTGGGGTATATGAGACACTATTTCTATTCTTTTTGGGTTGATGTCTTTATGCTGGCTCATTTTGAGTTTCTAGTATAGAGCTCCCACTTGCAGGTGTTCTCAGCGGTCGCACGGTGCATTGGCTAGTATGAGATTGTTCCTTTTTTGGGGAGATTGAGATAGAGATGTGGCAGTGTCATGCCAACTCATGTGCGAGTGGGAGATGTTAGAAATGGGCGCCCATGTGGCATGACCATTTAACATTTGAATTTGAACCTTATCCAAATGGGTTTTGAATTTGAATTCAAACCTATTTAGGATAACCACTCGGGATCTGAATATTATCTCCTTGACTGATATGGATAGATAACAATAACATGTTATATATCTGATATATGGGTTATGGGTGATTAAGAGATATACAACGTATGATCTGAGTTTTTCCCATATACTGACTCTCTTCCATAAACAACGATCAATAAGCCATTTGCACTGTGATTTGTGTGGGTGATATTCACCATTGTAATATCACCCCACTGCTGGGTTGATTGACTAGATTCAGGAAGCACGTGATTTACCCACGAGATCCATCAGAGTTCAGATTATATCTAAAAAGGTATGATCTTATTAAATATTTTTCATCCGCTGCGTATTTACTGTTTTTTGTTTACAATAGGTGTAACCATCAAGTAGGTGTAACCACCAAGTAGAAAAATAAGAGTAGGTGTAACCATCAAGTACAAAAGTAAGTAAATGAAGTGGGCCAAATTTAGTATTTAAAAAATATAAAATTTTAGGAGTTTTTTTAAGTGTGCAAGTGCACACTATGTGTCACTTACACAAAAAATGTAAGTGTAAGGTGTAAGTATAGGTATAAGGTGTAAGTGTAAGGTGTAAGTGGGTTACATATGGTGTGCAACCTCAAAAAATATGTAAGTGTAAGGTTTAATTTTTCACAAAAGGTGTAAGTGTAAGGTGTAAGTGTAAGGTATAAAGTGTAAGGTGCAAGTTGCACACCATAACCAAACCCAAAACTTTATTGAATGGCATATAGGTAGGCAAACTTGAAAAATGTTTGAAGGTCATAATTTTTATAGTTTAAATGGTTTAAAATTGTTAAAATAACGTCGTTTTGACAATTTTGATGTTATTTTATATTTAAAACGACGTCGTTCTGACAAATTCAAATTATTTAAACCATAAAAATTGTGACCTTTTACCATTACTGGGCAAACTTGTCTTTCTATTATCTTGCTTACTTATAGGTGTAACCATTAAGTAGGAGACAGCAACAGTTGGACCCTCAGTTGGGTTGGTGCTGGCTTATGTTGACCTTTTCATCATAGCCCTTTTCATCAAACACACACCCCCCCTCCCCCCCAAAACACACCCCCTCCCCCCTCCCCCAAAACCCAACAAGTATTGATGTCCCTCCCTCTTCCTTTCGTGTAAGGTTTCTTCATCAATAAAATTTTTTGAACCCCCTCACCCCACCCACCCGCTTTCTTCATCAATAAAATTTTTTGACACCCCCGGCCGTTTCTTCATCAATAAAATTTTTTTGACATCCCTCCCCCTAATTAATGATGTCCTTCCCTCTTCCTTTCGTGTAAGGTTTCTTCATCAATAAAAATTTTTTGACACCCCCCCTCCCCCTCCCCCAATTATTGATGTCCCTCCCTCTTCCTTTCGTGTAAGGTTTCTTCAACGATAAAATTTTTGTGTTGATCAAATAAAATAAAATAAAAGTAGGAGACAACAAATAATAGGTGTTACCGTTATTTTTAATATTAGGGTTCATTGAACTTTCATAATTTACTTTTTGAATTTTTTTAAATAGAAATTAATTTGATAAAAATAAACACAAAAGAAGATATTTTTAAATTTTTAAAAAATAATATCAACCATGTAATAAAATATTTGTGTTTTTTTTTTATTTTATTTTTTTCACCCAACAAGTTATATTTTTTTGAGAAAATATATTTCAAAAAGTCAACCGAAAAGCCTTGCGTGATCTTTTCTTAAACTAGCCTAACGTGTATGATTGACCAAATCAAATAGTGCCTGCAGGTCAACTAAAGAAATGAAGCCAATGTGTTTCGCAAACAACTTAGTTTTTGTATCTATGTCAACGTAATGATTCCCAATGCATCTATGTCAAATATGCCTGCAGGCCAACTAAACAAATGAAGCCAATATGTTCACAAACAACTTAGTTTTTGTATCTATGTCAACTTAATGATTACCAATGCATTTATATATATATATATATAAACACCGACCGTGAAATCGCCAGTTGAGTGTTGGGGGGAAGGAACATAAGGCTGTGATTGTGGAGGTAGCCATGGTAGCCATCCTTTTAACTAGTCTGTGCATTTTCTTCCCTTTAGCTATATTCATAATGAAGTTCCTGCACAAGGTATGGTGGACTCCGATCCGGGTACAATATATGATGGGTTTGCAGGGAATCAAAGGCCCTTCTTATAGCTTCCTTCATGGAAGCACCAAGCAGATCATGAACATGAGAAACGAATCCTTCGCCACTGCAATGGACTTATCACATCATATATTCCCAAGAATTATGCCTCACATTGATGCTTGGATCCAGCTATATGGTAAAAGTTCTGTTAGTATTTTCCCTCACATACCTTTCTTTTTTCTTTTTATCTTCGATAAAGTAGTACAGGAGGGGGAGACCAACGCTACTGGACTTAACCATAAGAGTCCCTGCTAGCTTTGGAGCTTTGACAAGTTATAATATCTTTGGAAAAAATGTAAAGTAGTATTATTTTTTCTCGCTCTCTAAAAAAACCTCTCTCTCTCTCTCTCTAAACCTCCACCCCGGGTCTTGCTGTTGGCCAGCCGGCCATCGCCTTTGGCGATGGCGGTCGGCTGGCGTCGCCTCTTTCGTGCGTGATCGTTGTTTTCCGTTTTAATAAACTTAAATCCCCAAAGTTTTTCCATATCTTTTTCAGTTCTCTTGGGTGTTTGGGGTGGGTTTCAGTCTTGGGGGGTTTCGACCATGGAAGGCGCCTTGAATATGGGAGTGTTGGGTTTGTTTTGGAACTTGCGCTCCTATGCAAGTGGGAGTTTGAGGGGTAGATTTGTAATAACCCTCACACTGCTTTGATCATACTCATACGCATTATGTAAGATTTTGCTTTGTTAAGCTTGCATTTGAATCTTGACTTGCTTTGCATTCTTGACTTGTCTTGCATAAGTGATGCTTGAGTATTATGTTCCTTTGGTGGGTGTGTGTGTGTGTTTTGCCGAGGTTATCTTGAGCCTAGTTCACCTTTGAATCCTTGTACCTAGAACCACTCTAGAACAGTTTGTCTGACCTTCATCTTCACCTCAGCGTGTTAGCCGAAATGCTACTGCTTAGCCGAGATGTTATACACTTAGTGACTTTTGTCCCTGGGAAGGTATGACCTAGACCGAGGTGTGGCACATCCTGGCGAGGTGTGGCACGCTTAGTCAAGTGTTGTCCTCCTAGCCGATGTCTTTGTTACCTTGTTGCCGAAGTTTGCCTTTAGCCGATGTTATCACTTGCCGAATTCTTGTTGTTAGCCGATGTCATTACTCGCGGGAGTCCCTTGCCGCCTAGCTTGTTGAACACGCTTTGTCATAGACTTGTCTTGTCAATCTATCACCTTTTGAGGAGAACCAACCAACCGCCGCCACGTGTCCTAATGAGTGTTAAATCACCGGCAGAGAGAGAAGCCCATCATTTGTTACATTCTTGTTTTGGAGAAGAGAGAAGCTCTAGGAAGAGTTCTAGAGAGAAGGTAGATAGCAAGCTTGATCCTTGGTGTTTGATCCGTTGGGTTTGTGATTTGAGGTTAGAATCTTCACCTCCTTTTGATGTTCTTCATGATCATCTAGTTGCATTATATGATTGAATATGTTTTGAATGTCATACTTTGATTTAAAGTTGGTTTTGGAAAGAGAATATGAACATTCATGTGTTCTTGAGGAAAAGCCATGATTTGATCCGAAAGCTTGCATTGAAATCCATGCTTTTGTGTTTGTTTCACCAAGATCTTCTAGTATGGGTGCCCAGGTCCATGTTTTCCAACTCATAGCATGAAAACTCAGATTTTGTAAATGATAAGTTATGATCCTTGCATTCATTTCTTCATGTTCTTCATGATCATGTTCTTGATGTTCTTGAGCAGAGGGAAAACCCAGGTTTTTCCCGACTTCATTTGCCCTTGAATGTGGCCTCGGAACCTCACCTCGGCGAAGAGGTGTGGAACCTCGGCTTAGACCTGGTTAGGTGCCCAGCATGTTTTCCGAAATAAGAAACAGTGGTTGTTTAGATTCGACTTAGTCTTGGAGCATGCCGAGATCATTTGCATGCATGTGAAACTTGTTTGAAAGTGTATTCAGCGAACTTGCCATGTATTTGTAGGACTTGGACTTGCCTTGACCCCGACGTTCGAAGAACTATGTGAGTGGCATTCTTAATAAAGCTATGTGCAATGTTTTGATAAAAGTCTTGTTTTGCCTTGTTTTGAAAAGTATTGGTAAGCGTGAATGATTATCCCTATTTTGTATGCCAAGTGTTATATCTTGTTTGATGACATCCTCGGGAAGTCCGTACGTGCCAGGGGACTTAAAGCATTTGTGGCACTAGTCCGTACGTGCTAGGGGACTATAAGCACTTGTAGCACAAAGTTTGGGAGTCCGTACGTGCCAGGGGACTTTAAGCATTTGTGGCACTAGTCCGTACGTGCTAGGGGACTATAAGCATTTGTAGCACATTCTTGTCTTGCCTTGCCACTGACGGTTTTACCGCGTGGGCTTGTTTGTCCGAGATGTCATCCCTTGTCTTATATTGATGTTAGTAAACACCCCTTGAAGCTTGAAAGATTTGAAAGACAACTTGATTTATACTATGTATTGTTTTGTTAAAGACCTCGGATATCATTCATGAAAACCCTTTATTGTTTATGCCATTCACTGAGTATCCAAGCTCACCCTCTCTATATATATGTAGGTGACGAGCAGGGCGGCGGAGACGCCTAGACTTGTTTGCCGATGTGTTTGCCGACGTGTTTTGCATCTTGTTTTGCAACATCTTGAAGATCATGCTTCTTAGTTAGTTCATTGTATTTTGTATTGATGGCCGAGAAGCCTTTTGGTCAAGATGTAATTTTTGTACTCGATTTGATGTATCTGAACTATTGAAAGATGTATGTCATTTCAATTGAATTAAGCACTGCTCTCATGGACCACTGGTAATCTAATTTTATTGCTTCCGCATTTGTAAGCCCCATATGTTTACTCTGATTTGTGTGTGTGATCCACTAAGTGGCCTTTGGTAACCTCGGGTTACTGGCCATCTCGGCGCCGACCTTCTAGGGGCGGGTTGGGGTCGTGACAGATTGGTATCAGAGCACAAGTTCCTCATAGTACGCTATTCACACACTTTGAGTCCTAAAGAGCATAGGATTCCCCTTAGAAAGATGATAGAATTGCATCATGTTACTTGCTACTTGATAATATGTGCATTATCTCGGCATAACTGCTTGTTGCTTGCATGCATACTTGTCGTACATTTTGTTTTAAAGTCCCATCTTGTATACTCATAGCATTATGAGGAGAGGAAGACCACCAGTTGGTAGAGATCAATCAGAAGACAGATTGGGTCGACTAGAAAGACTAGTTGAAGGTTTAACTTGGGAAATGAGGCAAATAAGACAACAGAATGCTAGTGCTACATCTACTCAGGCCGAACAGACTAATGGCCGACATGCAGTTCCGCCTCCACCACCCCCAGTACCCCAAGTACCCTCACAGCCAGCTCTATATGGGGATGGAACCATGACTTTGATTAAGGAGTTCAAGAAGATGAACCCACCGAGATTCCAAGGGGGCATAGAACCAATGAAAGCCGAAGCGTGGGTTTTGGGAATGGAGAAACTGTTTGAGATCTTTCCCAGCACAGACACTCAGAAGGTGGCATTGGCCGCATTTACATTAGATGATGATGCCCGAAGATGGTGGATGATGACGCGAAGGAAACCTGAGTTAACTTGGGCCAAATTTTTGGGCTGTTTTATGACAAGCATTTCCTTAGTGTCCGAGATCGCAAGATCCGTACGTAATTCCAAACTCTAACACAAGGAAACAAGACTGGCGAGAATCTGATCGTGCTTAGCCGAATTGGCGAGGTATGCGCCTCATATGGTCAGTGATGAGTATAGGAAAGCTAGGAAGTTTGAAAGTGGACTGCGTGGACCGATACAAGATAGAGTTAACATGCTCAACATGCCGACCTACGCCGGAGTCTTGGACAAGGCTATTCTTGCGGAATTCTTGTGGAAACTAACTTGGACCGATATCAGAATACAGGAGAGAACCAGAGAAAGAGGCAGAGTTATGATAACCGCCGAGCTCCGTTTAATGCTAAGAAGAAGGCGAATGTGGGTAGCTCCAGCAATTTGAATCAGGAAGGTAATACGAAGCCGATGTGTGCGGACTGTGGGAAGCCGCATTCCGGAGTTTGTCGTTGGGCGTCAGGCGCTTGTTTTGAATGTGGAGAGATGGGTCATCGTGTGAAAGATTGTCCGAAGTCAAGGATTTATGATGGTAAGAAAAGTGGGAGCACCTCGGGCTCTGCACAGGGAAGCAACGTCGGCAGGACACAAATGAGGCAGGGCAGAGTTTTTGCGCTAGTGCCAGGAGACACCCAGAATGCTGAAACTGTAGTGTCAGGTATACTTCCAATCTGCTCTCAAGATGCATACATATTGATTGATTCGGGTTCTACGCATTCATTCGTATCCGCTAAGTTTGCCGAGAAGTTGAATAGACCACAGGCACCTCTTGATTATGTGTTATATGTATCTGCTCCATCTGGGAGAACTATGATTGTTGCATCTATTTATAGGGAGTGTGTTGTCGTGATTAAGGGTGTAGAATTGTTAGTTGACTTGATGCCATTAAGCATGACTCACTTTGATGTTATATTAGGAATGGATTGGTTAGTGATGAATCATGCATCTATTGATGTATTTCTAAGAGTGTTACCCCGAAACCCCAAGCCAAGCCGAGGTTATTTTCGGGGTAGAGGTGTAGTGTCCCCACCTTACTTGATTTCGTCCATTAAGGCACGTAAGCTAATTGAAGGGTGCAATGGCTATTTGTGTAGTATCTTGAGTGATCGAGAATGGGAATGCTAAGCTAGCGAAGTCCCGCTTGTTAGTGAATTCCCGATGTCTTTCCGCATTTAATTGCTCGCCACTTAGTTGATAGAGAAATAGAGTTTCTTGTGGACATCATGTCGAGAACACGGTAGATCTCCAAAACACCTTATAGAATGGCCCCACCGAACTTAAGGAATTGAAAGTACGATTCTGAGGAATTATTGGATAAGGGTTTTGTTAGGCCGAGCACTTCACTATGGGGAGCACCAGTCTTGTTTGTTAAGAAGAAGGATGGTACACTTCGTCTTTGCATTGACTACAGGGAACTCAATAAGGTAACCATTAAGAATAAGTACCCATTGCCTAGGATTGATGATTTGCTAGATCAACTTCAAGGAGCACGAGTCTTTTCCAAGATTGACCTTAGGTCGGGTTACCATCAGCTTAAGGTTAAAGCCGAGGATGTAGAGAAGACAGCTTTCCGAACCAGATATGGTCACTATGAGTTTCTAGTAATGCCTTTTGGAGTAACTAATGCCCCTGCTGCATTTATGGACTTAATGAATAGAGTCTTCAAGCCACACTTGGATGAGTTTATAGTTGTCTTTATTGATGATATCCTGATCTATTCCAAGAGTGAAACTGAGCATGAAAACCACTTGAGACTTGCCTTACAGATTTTGAGGGACAGGAAGTTGTATGCTAAATTGAGTAAATGTGAGTTTTGGCTTTCCAGTATTTCATTCTTAGGGCATGTGATTAATGAAGAAGGTGTCTCAGTTGATCCCAGTAAGATTGAAGCCGTGGTAAATTGGCCGACGCCATCCAACGTGTCCGAGGTTCGTAGTTTTCTGGGTTTGGCAGGCTATTACAGGAAATTTGTAAAGGACTTCTCAAAGATTGCTGTACCATTGACACAGTTAACTCAGAAGGGAGTGGCATACGAATGGACCGACGATAGAGAGTCAGCATTTCAGGAGTTGAAGACGAGGTTGGTAACAGCACCAGTTCTTGTACTTCCATCAGGTAATGAGGAATTCCAGATTTATAGTGATGCTTCACATAAGGGTTTAGGTTGTGTATTAATGCAAGGGGGTAAGGTCATAGCATATGCATCTCGCCAGTTAAAAACTCACGAGAAGAATTATCCTACCCACGATTTAGAGCTAGCAGCCGTGGTATTTGCTTTGAAGATTTGGTGTCATTACTTGTATGGAGTTTCTTGCCAGGTCTTCACGGATCACAAGAGCTTGAAGTACTTATTTACTCAGAAGGAACTAAACTTGAGGCAGAGAAGATGGCTGGAACTATTGAAGGACTATGACATGCAGATTCAATACCACCCAGGCAAGGCCAACTCAGTAGCCGATGCATTAAGCAGAAGATCAATGGGAAGTTTGGCATGCTTGGCCATAATCTCAGCGGAGCCGACCATTATTAATAAAGTAAGGACAAGACAAATGGAGGATGGATTCCTCAGGAAGATAGCCGAGGAGATTGATACAAAGCCGAGATCAGGTTACACTTTTGAAGAGGGAGTGCTTAAGTTTGAAGGAAGGTTGTGTGTGGCCGACGTTCCAGAGTTGAAGAGAAAGATTTTGCAAGAATCCCATAGTTCCAGAATTGCTGTCCATCCAGGAAACACTAAGATGTATCACGATGTAAAGCAGACCTTTTGGTGGCCGAACATGAAGAGAGAAATAGCCGAGTTCGTATCTCAATGCCTGCAATGCCAACAAGTGAAAGCAGAACATCAGAGGCCAGCCGGAATCCTTCAACCTTTATCAATTCCTGAATGGAAGTGGGAACATATCTCCATGGATTTTTTGATTGGGTTGCCGAGGACACAAAAAGGGATGGATTCGATTTGGGTCATAATTGACAGATTAACCAAGTCAGCACACTTCTTGCCTGTTCAGACTACATTTAATGCTGACCGACTAGCTGTATTGTATATGAATGAGATTGTGAGACTTCATGGAGTGCCGATGTCCATTGTTTCAGACCGAGATCCGAAGTTTGTTTGTAGATTTTGGCAAAGTTTACAAAGAGCCTTGGGAACCGAGTTGAGGTTTATATGACTTTTCACCCGCAGACTGATGGGCAAACAGAAAGGACGATTCAGACACTTGAGGATATGCTCAGGCTATGTGTACTAGATTTCCAGGGAAGTTGGGGAGCGCATTTACCATTAGTGGAGTTCGCTTACAACAACAGTTATCAAGCTAGCATTGGCATGGCACCGTACGAAGCTTTGTATGGAAGGAAGTGCAGATCGCCGATATGTTGGACTGAAGTAGGAGATAAAGTTTTGATCGGCCCCGAACTGATTCAAGTGACAACCGAGAAGATCAAGCTTATTCGACAGCGAATCAAAACTGCCCAGAGTCGGCAGAAGAGCTATGCCGACCAGAGAAGAAGAGAATTGGAATTTGAAGTTGGGGACCATGTATTCTTGAAGATTTCGCCAATGAAAGGGGTTTTCAGATTTGGAAAGAAAGGTAAGTTAGCACCTCGTTACATCGGGCCATTTGAAATTCTTGAGAAGGTTAACACGACTGCTTACAGACTTGCTTTACCACCTGAACTGAGCCAAGTTCACAATGTGTTCCATATTTCAATGTTGAGGAAGTATGTTCGAGATCCCCTGCATGTGATTGATCATTTTGGGATTGTGGTTGATGAAGAATTGAGCTATGAAGAGAGGCCAATGCGAATTATTGATAGACAAGTGAGACAATTGAGAAATAAGGCAATACAGATGGTGAAGGTTGAATGGAAGGAACATCATGGCCGGGATGCCACATGGGAAATGGAAGAAGAAATGAGGAGTCGACATCCAGAACTGTTTTTGCATCAAGGTAACTCAAGTTTGGGGACCAAACTTCTTTAAGGGGGGGAGGATGTAATAACCCTCACACTGCTTTGATCATACTCATACGCATTATGTAAGATTTTGCTTTGTTAAGCTTGCATTTGAATCTTGACTTGCTTTGCATTCTTGACTTGTCTTGCATAAGTGATGCTTGAGTATTATGTTCCTTTGGTGGGTGTGTGTGTGTGTTTTGCCGAGGTTATCTTGAGCCTAGTTCACCTTTGAATCCTTGTACCTAGAACCACTCTAGAACAGTTTGTCTGACCTTCATCTTCACCTCAGCGTGTTAGAAAATGCTCTCGCTTGGCCGAGATGTTATACACTTAGTGACTTTTGTCCCTGGGAAGGTATGACCTAGACCGAGGTGTGGCACATCCCTGGCCGAGGTGTGGCACAGCTTAGTCAAGTGTTGTCCTCCCTAGCCGATGTCTTTGTTACCCTGTTGCCGAAGTTTGCCTTTAGCCAATGTTATTACTTGCCGAAGTCTTGTTGTTAGCCGATGTCATTACTCGCCGGAGTCCCTTGCCGCCTAGCTTGTTGAACACGCTTTGTCATAGACTTGTCTTGTCAATCTATCACCTTTTGAGGAGAACCAACCAACCGCTGCCACGTGTCCGAGCTGAGTGTTAAATCAGCCGGCAGAGAGAGAGAAGCCCATCATTTGTTACATTCTTGTTTTGGAGAAGAGAGAGAAGCTCTAGGAAGAGTTCTAGAGAGAGAAGGTAGATAGCAAGCTTGATCCTTGGTGTTTGATCCGTTGGGTTTGTGATTTGAGGTTAGAATCTTCACCTCCTTTTGATGTTCTTCATGATCATCTAGTTGCATTATATGATTGAATATGTTTTGAATGTCATACTTTGATTTAAAGTTGGTTTTGGAAAGAGAATATGAACATTCATGTGTTCTTGAGGAAAAGCCATGATTTGATCCGAAAGCTTGCATTGAAATCCATGCTTTTGTGTTTGTTTCACCAAGATCTTCTAGTATGGGTGCCCAGGTCCATGTTTTCCAACTCATAGCATGAAAACTCAGATTTTGTAAATGATAAGTTATGATCCTTGCATTCATTTCTTCATGTTCTTCATGATCATGTTCTTGATGTTCTTGAGCGAGAGGGAAAACCCGTGTTTTCCCGACTTCATTTGCCCTTGAATGTGGCCTCGGAACCTCACCTCAGCGAAGAGGTGTGGAACCTCGGCTTAGACCTGGTTAGGTGCCCAGCATGTTTTCCGAAATAAGAAACAGTGGTTGTTTAGATTCGACTTAGTCTTGGAGCATGCCGAGATCATTTGCATGCATGTGAAACTTGTTTGAAAGTGTATTCAGCGAACTTGCCATGTATTTGTAGGACTTGGACTTGCCTTGACCCCGACGTTCGAAGAACTATGTGAGTGGCATTCTTAATAAAGCTATGTGCAATGTTTTGATAAAAGTCTTGTTTTGCCTTGTTTTGAAAAGTATTGGTAAGCGTGAATGATTATCCCTATTTTGTATGCCAAGTGTTATATCTTGTTTGATGACATCCTCAGGAAGTCCGTACGTGCCAGGGGACTTAAAGCATTTGTGGCACTAGTCCGTACGTGCTAGGGGACTATAAGCACTTGTAGCACAAAGTTTGGGAGTCCGTACGTGCCAGGGGACTTTAAGCATTTGTGGCACTAGTCCGTACGTGCTAGGGGACTATAAGCATTTGTAGCACATTCTTGTCTTGCCTTGCCACTGACGGTTTTACCGCGTGGGCTTGTTTGTCCGAGATGTCATCCCTTGTCTTATATTGATGTTAGTAAACACCCCTTGAAGCTTTGGAAGATTTGAAAGACAACTTGATTTATACTATGTATTGTTTTGTTAAAGACCTCGGATATCATTCATGAAAACCCTTTATTGTTTATGCCATTCACTGAGTATCCAAGCTCACACTCTCTATATATATGTAGGTGATGAGCAGGGCGGCGGAGACGCCTAAACTTGTTTGCCGATGTGTTTGCCGACGTGTTTTGCATCTTGTTTTGCAACATCTTGAAGATCATGCTTCTTAGTTAGTTCATTGTATTTTGTATTGATGGCCGAGAAGCCTTTTGGTCAAGATGTAATTTTTGTACTCGATTTGATGCATCTGAACTATTGAAAGATGTATGTCATTTCAATTGAATTAAGCACTGCTCTCATGGACCACTGGTAATCTAATTTTATTGCTTCCGCATTTGTAAGCCCCATATGTTTACTCTGATTTGTGTGTGTGATCCACTAAATGGCCTTTGGTAACCTCGGGTTACTGGCCATCTCGGCGCCAACCTTCTAGGGGCGGGTTGGGGTCGTGACAAGATTCCATTCAGATCTGTGGAGGTCGGCGTTGAGCCGAATAAAGGGATGATCCAAATTTGTTTAGGAGTTTCATTCGTTCGGCTCAAGCATTCTGATGTAGCGATGGTGTTCGGCGATTTCTAGAGAGTTGTTATTCTTGGGGGAGTCCGGAGTGGGTGAAGTCCGGCATGGGAGTTCCGGCCATAGAGTGCGAGTAGCAGAACAGCAGATCGTGGGGGTTCTTGTTGGGTGTGAGTGTTTGGCCAAAAGGTATTTTTGCAGTGTGTGTCTCGATATTGGAAGCAAGCTTCAAGCATGGAGTGGATGAAGTCCAACGAAGTTCGGCGGAAATGTCAAGTGTAGGTGAAGCTTCAGTGGAAGTGACAAGCATGGGTGATGTACTGCAAAGGGAGCAGTGCTCCGGCGTGGGAGTTCCGGCCATAGAGTGCGAGTAGCAGCATAGCAGAACGTGGCAATTCCGGCCATAGGCGAAGTTTCAGTGTTCCGGCCATAGAGTGGGTGAAGCCCGATGGAGATGTCAGGCGTGAGAGAAGGCTGGTCAGGAGCAGGACAGCTAGGAGTTCTTTATACTAGTAGGAGTGCAAGGGGTTGGACAAGGGGTTTGCCGGGTTTGTGCAGCGGTGGAGGCTTTACACCGTGTGGTAGATTATACTAGTAAGAGTGTTAATGGGAAGGTTACAGATTAGTTGGCCAGCAAGGAGTTTTTCCGGCCATGTTGGCTATGGAGTTTTCCGGCCATGGAACGTCCTCGGTCGGATCAGCAGGCGTGGGTCTTGGCGTGCAGCGTGCAGCAGGCATGGGTTGTTCGAAAGAGTTTGTTTGGGTGGTGTGGGCATTGGGAGTGAAAAGTTTTAGGCCAAGTTTGGAAACTTGTAAAAAAGTTAAAAAGTCAAAAAGTTAAAAAGTTAACATTATTCACCAAAAGTCAACAATTACGGCTGCACAACTCCTAATTCGAATTTTTCCCTACAAATCAATTTTTTATTACACATTTTTTCATTAAAATTCAAAAAGTTAACCCAAACATCCATATTTTTAACCTTAATTTTTTAGTCCAAAAAGACAAAAAGTACACTTATTTAGGACACCCCAAACAACCCCTTAGTTTAAAAATATGTAAAGTAGGTGGGCGTTAAGAGTGAAGCAGCTTGGTTTTGGTGTTGGTTTTTGGCTTTGGATTGTATGAATTGATTTTGTGGTGATTCATGTATTTTATTTTCTAATTAAGTCCTTCTTAACTTTTACCATTTTTTTTTTTTTTTTGAAAAAAATTCGTGAGGTCAAGTGGTTAATTGTATGGATGTGAGTAGCAGTAGTAAGGGGGGTAATTTGTACTTTCCAAATCTCTCTCGATGCATGACATCTTCCTCTATCTTTAATTTCATGCTGTTAATGAAATTTCTCTTTGCTGATAAAAAAAAAAAAAGTTATAATGTCTTTGGTAATACTTATCAATAATCAAGTTCGTTACTTTTATTTTAATTTTGGTTATATTTGGAGCAGGTGAAAATTATCTTCAATGGCGTGGTCCTCAACCTCAATTAGTTGTCACTGAAACTCAGTTGATTAAGGAGATATTGAACAACAAAGATGGAGCCTTTGTTAAAACGAAGCCTAGTAGTTACGGTAAGAAGCTAATTGGAGATGGGATTGTAGTAACTCGAGGTGAAAAATGGTCCAAGTTACGTAAAATCTCCAACTATGCTTTCCATGCAGAGAACTTGAAGGTAATTCTTCTTTTTACATCATCGAATTTTCTGTTCGTGAAGGATGATTAGTTATGAGGTATGCTGTAGATATTGTACCAACAATTTCAGAGAAGGGCTCGTGTGTGTGCAGGAAATGGTCCCAGCAATGACAGCAAGTGTGGAAACCATGCTAGAAAGATGGAGACATCGTGAAGGAAAGGCAATTGAAGTATACGAAGAGTTCAAGTTGCTAACATCAGAAATTATTTCACGGACAGCTTTTGGAAGTAGTTACTTGGAAGGGAAGAATATATTTGACATGTTGATCAAGTTGAGCACAATCATATCAAGGAATGAATTCAAGATTCGCTTTCCTGGCATCGGGTACGCTCCTCTTCTTGCATTTCAATCCTCTCTATTTAGTAGGATTAATAAGTTAAGGATCAAAGCATAAGAAAGCATGAGAGTATCAAGAGTCCTAACTAGTTTACATGATCTACGATCCTTGGGGTTCCCCTAGTAGCATTTACTTCCACTATAATATATAAGAGTTTTAGATACCGAACTTTTTTGTTTTGAAAAGTGAAAATTTTGGTGAAAAAAAATTTAGAAGACAAATTATTGTCATCACGAGAGTCATCACTAACGCTTCATATATTTTAGCAGAAAAGATTTTCTGAAAAAAAATTTCGAAAAACATTTTCTATAGAAAACTCTTTCGGAAAATGCTTTCCACATGAAGACTTCTTTTTATGTTTGGCTGCGTTCTTGAAATTAATGTACTAGTTGTTACATTAGTGGTGGTGGTAGTGGCGGCAGTAAGGTAGAGGTAAAAGTGGAGGTGTTGGAGATAATGGTGGTGGTAATGATGCAGCGGTGGTGGCGGCGATGGCAGTAGTAGTGTGGTGGTAGTAATGTGGTAGAGATGGTAGTGGCAGTGGCTATGGGCGGTGGAGGTTGTGGCGGCGACTATACTGATGGTGGTGGAGGTAATGGTAATAGTGGTAATGTGGTGGAAATAATAAAATTTTGGTTTGGAAAACGTTTTCCGTCTTTTAAAAGTGAAAAATATTTTATATCCAAATAAGATTATTTTTCCATTGATCATAGAAAATATTTTTCGTTGACTTTTGTTTTCTATTGTACCAAACAACAAAAATGTGGAAAACATTTTTTTGGAAAACATTTTTGTCTAAACAAATGGAGTGTAAAAAATCATCCCAAAAAGTCAAAAAAGAAACTTTTGCAACAAAATTTTGAAAATATCGCTAGTAAGTATACTTTTAGAGACAAAATACTTTAGTGCCAAAATGATTACTTTTTTTTTTCTTTCTAAAATTTTGGTCACAAAAGAGCAATAATTCATCACTAAATGTCTAATTTCATCACTAAAAATATAAAAATGACACTGCTAGCAACTATAATATTTCATCGGTAAAAAATGATTTTGTTTAGGTTCCTAAAACCTTAATTTGTTGTAATGGTGGCATCAAACATGTCTCTTTTACGTGTCAATTAATCAATTCCAAATTTGCTGAAAATTTGTGAAGTCAAATGATGACATTGAGTTAGTATCAAAAGTCCTAACCAGTTTACATGGTCTAGGATCTTTGGGGCACCCTTGGTAACAACTACTTGGCATCAGACATGCCAACTAATCAATTTCCAATTTGCAGGAAATTTGTGAAATCAAACGATGATACTGAGTCAGATAGAATAGAACATGCAATTCGAGACTTAATCATAACGATGATACAAAAAAGAGAAGAGAAAGTGGTGCAAGGAAAATCAGACAACTACGGGAGTGACTTTCTTGGATCACTTATAAAGTTTTACCATGATGCTGATGATAACAGTAATATTTCAATTGACACTGTGATAGACGAATGCAAGATATTCTACATTGCTGGACAAGAAACCACTAATGGCTTACTAGCTTGGAGCATTTTTCTCCTAGCAATCCATTCAGATTGGCAAGAGAAAGCAAGGAAGGAGGTGCTTGAATTGTTTGGCCAACAAAACCCAAGTCCAGAAGGCATCGCAAGATTGAAGAGTGTAAGCAATTTCAACTCTCTAATCATCATCCATTAATGTATGCATATTATCATTTCATATCAAATGCAGACAATATCAATACTAAACTTCTAAGACAACACAAAACACTTTTATCTTAGAGGCACCTGACAAAACTCATGAAGTCAATTGCTGGACTAGCCTAGAGTGGTTAGTCTTCTACGTAGACATTGGCCATGTGTTTTACATGTTATCATAGTTGGGTCATTCCTATGCCAAGATGGGGATGTCCCATATTGGATAAAGATGATGTCCATAATGGACTTATAAGATGACGCAAAATGAGTCTATCTTATAGGCTCTTTTTGGACCTGGATCCTAAAGGGAGAAATTCGTGAGACTGTTGTTGGGTTGGGATATAAAAAAACATTTTTTTAGGTACAGTTGGGTCGTAAATCTGACAATGCGAAATAAGATTAAGTTTCTAATCATTTATTTTTTTCTTGTAGATGAGCATGATCCTAAATGAAACTCTAAGGTTGTATAGTCCAGCAGCCAATATGTGGAGAAAAGTTGAGAGGGAAGTCAGATTGGGAAAGCTTGTTCTTCCAGCCAATATGGATGTCTATATTCCATCTCTAGCACTCCACCATGACCCTAATATATGGGGAAAAGATGCTCACCTTTTCAAGCCAGAGAGATTTTCCGAAGGGGTGGCTAAAGCAACTAATAACAACACAACAGCATTCATTCCATTTGGTTTAGGACCTCGAATGTGTGTGGGTTTGAACTTTGCAGCAGCTGAAACCAAGATAGCACTCTCAATGATTCTGCAACGCTATACATTCACCCTCTCGCCAACTTATGTTCACTCACCAATGCAAATGCTTACTATTCGCCCAAAGCATGGAATTGAAGTCATATTCCATGCATTGTAAATTTCAGTTGTAGCTTTTCTCTTATCAATGTGAGCAAACTCGTAAACTGTTGACAATATATGCTTTCCGTTGAAATAAATTTCAGAATGGACAAAAAGTATCTGATATTGTGGAAGGAGCAATCCTTTTAATCCGTCCATTGCTTGGTTGTTCTCTTAAACGTCTAGTGTTTTCAATAATATATATATATAACATTTTTATACCATAAAGGAGAACACAATATGCTAAATAGGACAAACCAGTATTGAGGCATGGGTTGGGACACTTGAGACAATAGATTTGTCTTCATTTTTTTTTACCTCTCGAAAGTTTTGGTTCATCCTCCTCCAAGCTTTACAAAATCATACCAATGAAGTTAACATTAGTCTTTTGGTTCTTATTGACTAGTTGAGTCACCCCTAAATGTTTTTTTTTTATCAGCAAAAGAAAAGATTTATTGATGAAAAAAGCAAAATACATGCAAAGATGCATCAACAAAACAGGAAAACTGTTAACAAAACAGGCAAACTCGTAAACTGTTGACAATATATGCATCAACAAAACTAGGTTGGCACTATAAAGGAAGCACAATCATATGCAAGCACTTAACCCAAGATAGGCGACAAGCCAATTGAAAACAAACAAAAGCCAAAACAAGCAGAACAACAATAAATCTAGCTTCAAAAAATTGAGATTCCAACAAAAGCAGACCAGAACAGAACACCCCATAGCAGCAGCTGTATGCACTGCATCAAAAAAGCAGCCCGTAGTAGCCCATAGAACTCAGATGGCAGCCCAAGCATATCCATATATTTGTATGGCGGTCCAAGCATATCTGTATGGCAGCCCAATAAACAAAATAGAACTGAACCAACAACCCCACAAGAGCCATGACCTACCAGATGACAATGAGAGCAAAACTAATGTGCAAGGGCCTAACAAAATAGAACCTAATGTACAGCAGCCAGGATAGTTTTTGAATTTGAAGAAAAATAAAGCGAGGACCTTGTATTATTCTACTACTGTGCAATCCAAGCATATCTGTAAGGCGGCCCAATCAACAAACTAGAACACGAACCAAAGATCCAAACAGTCCAAAGACCTAGCAGTTCACAGCAGAGCAAACCTATGAACACCAGTCCTACTTCTCATCCAGGCATATCAACAGAGCAAACAATTAATTAGCACCTTAACAAAATAAGAAACTGATTCAAAAAGCCCCTGCACTGGACAACAAAAATGCCCGCAGCAGAGCATAGCACACCACACCAAAGACCAAAGATCCAAAACCAACAGACAAAGATCAAGAACATCTCCATTTCCAAGGCCAAATAAGACTGGTG
This sequence comes from Camellia lanceoleosa, assembly GCA_025200525.1. Classification (NCBI taxonomy): domain Eukaryota; kingdom Viridiplantae; phylum Streptophyta; class Magnoliopsida; order Ericales; family Theaceae; genus Camellia; species Camellia lanceoleosa. The sequence goes on from CM045769.1 coordinate 78,049,902, forward strand.
CGAAGCAAAGAATCGCTCATCGCCAGCAGAGACAACTAAGGAAAATGGCGGTGCCTTGTAAACCAACAAATAAAGACCTTTTATAAACCAAAGAACTCGAATCGGTGCCTTGTAGACCAGCAGAAACAGCAGCCTTTATCCACAACAAATCTGCTACTCGCAGACTAGTAGCACCAATGCAAACTTAGAACTCTGCAGCCTTATGCTAATGCACACTCAACTGGTGCCTTGTATTCCAGTAGAAACAGCAGCCTTATCCACAATAGCAGTTTTCTACCTTACAAACCAAAGAAAGGTTCCCAAAGCGGTTGAACGGTGGCGGTGGCGGTTATGGTCAGAAGGCCGTAGCGTAACGGTTGCGGTTACCGGAACTGTGAATTTTTTTATTTTTTGCACAATTTATAAAAAACTTACCGATACGCATATTTTTTTTTTAGAATCATATTTATTGGGTTTTAAAATAAATTTTGATAAATTTTTCATAATTTTTAAGTATAATCCAATATATTTCATATTTTTAAATCACTAGAAAATGATTTTTTTTACATTTTATTTCAATAATTAATGACTTTATATGTTATAAATCCATATTACACTTGTGGCAAAAAAAATTTTTGTTAGACTTAGATGTATAAAATTATTTTTAATTATTATACTTGTGGAAGCATATGTACATTTTAACTCAAATAATTTTAAAAAAGTATACATTCTTAATAGAAGAACTTGACAAAGTACAAAACATCATAGCATAAATCACAAATAACAGAGAGTATATTTTACATAATGTTACTACTAAAATTACATAATGTCACCACCAAAATGAGTGACTTGGTGCATCTTGGTATTCAGATTGTTGAGCTTAATTGTTGCTGCTACCTTCACCCTACCAAAATGAGTGACGTGGTGCATCTTGGGAATTGTTGAGTTTGATTGCTACTACCTTCACTCCATCCAATAGGAAATATATTTTTAAAAAAAGAAAATTCTGTCATAAAATTGTTGTCACAACAAATTGTCATTAAAAAAAAAATTGTTATCACAACATATTACAATAACAAAATAAAAAAATATTTATAATTAAATGTTAAATGAAATGATTATAAAAAAAAATTCAACCATTATTTATACATTTGAATTTTACATGCTAATGTAATTAAGAATAAAGAAATTTTTCATAGCATTGTTTGAGCTATTGTTTTTATTTTTATTTTTTATTTTATAGAAAGACATTTTTAAAAAAAATTTAAATAAATTTGTGCCATCAAAATTGTTGTCACAACACATTACAATAACAAATTTTTTTTAAAAAAATATTTCAAATTAAATACTAAATAAAATAGTTATAAAAAAATGCAACCACTATTTATACATTTCGATTTTAAATGCTAATGTAATCATATAAAAATTAAAAAATGAATTATAAAGAATTTTTTTTGAGGTATTGATTTTTTTTAAAAAAAAGATATTTTTAAAATAAAATTGTGCCTTTAACAGTGTTGTAATAACAAAATAAAAAATATTTATAATTAAATATTAAATGAAATGATTATAAAAAAAATACAACCACTATTTATACATTTGGAGTTTACATGTTAGTATAATCATATAAAAATAAAAAAATAAATTATAAAGAATTTTTTTTGAGGTATTGATTTTTTTTTTTCTTTTGAAAAGATATTTAAAAAAAAAAATAGTGACTTCAACATTATTGTCACAACACATTATATAAAATGTATTAATATAATTATAGGTGTTATAATTTTTAGATATTATAAAAAAAAATCAATCACTAATTATTATATATAAAATAGTAAAAATAAATGCATAACTCCATATATATATATTTAAATTAAAATTACTAAATATATCACATAAATTTTATAAATTTTAAAAAATTTAAAACCTCAAAATTATTGTTAAAAAAAAATAATAAAACAAATAACAAATGCCAGTTGGAGACCACGGTGCACACACAAAATAAAAACAAAAGTTATACCTTCCCAAGGTCATGTATCTTCCCAACAAGTTGAACAAACAAAATAATAAAAAAGAAAACCCATTAAAGGCAGACTTGCCTTCAACACGGAGGCACTTCTTTCTTCGCTTGCCTTCGCTTTCAAAGACAAAGTGAACACGTAACGAGGTGGCTTGAAGATTCAACACAGGTTAATCTCCTCCCTCTTCTCTCTTCTCTCTTCTCTCTCTCTATTTCTCACTCATCCGTATTTCAGATCTGAAAATTTGTGATGAAATCTCACCTCAAAGTGGTTCATGTGCTGTAAAGACAAAAGAGAAAAGCTCAATCATAATAAAGGTGTGTATTACATCTTCTTCAGCCTTTTCTGTTGTTTTTTTTGAAAATAATCAGTGAAAAAACCCTGTAACGGGTGTAACGGGCCGTTACGGCCGTTACGCCACCGTTACGACCGCTACGTCGGCCGTAACGGCCGATACACCTGTGAATTTCAATCACACCGCAAAATCGGGGGTAACGCGTGGTGCCTACGGCCGAAACCGTTACGTAACACCGCATTTTTAAACCCAGCACCTGAACAGAAGAAAACAGAACAGCCTGATGCTAAGGAAAACAGAACTGGTGCCTTGTATTCCAGCAGAAACAGCATCCTTATCCACAATAGCAGTCTTCTACCTTACAAACCAGCACTTGAACTGTTGCCTTAGCCAAGGCAGACTATAACCTGTTGAAGATGATGAACAATGTCATTGACTGAGTAAACTACAGCTGGGCAAGAAGTTTGGTCCATAATGCAATCCTCACCTTAATGGAATCACACAAACTTTCAACATCAGCATGAGCACTATTAAAAAGACAGTCATTCCTCTGCTTCCAAATGGACCAGAGCACTGCCAGAGGAACAGCATTCCAGATTACCTTCAGCTGCTTTGATACTTTCCAACCAGGCCACCAATTGAGTAAGCTGCTCACAATCAAGCAAAACGTATGTCTTGGTCACAAATATATATGCGAGCAAAATGAAGCTAAATTTTTGTGTGGAATATTGTGAAAACAAAGTACAAAAAAGGAGAAACAATGCAACAATTTTTCCACTCACTTCTAAACATATACAAAGGTCACATGAGAAGTTAAGATTGAATAGTGACACTCTTACGCTTTTAGTGAATATTGACTATCAATCAATATAGTAAAGCTTGATTTTGGCGGTATTTTTGGAGTACTGATCAACATAGTAAAGCTTTTAATGGATAACACTTTCTATGTATAGCTTTGAATTTGCTAGCTTTGTTAGATCACCGATTCTATAAAAAGTTTATGCAAAAAGAGAATACACACAGTATTGTATTTTAATTTATGTAGCACAATCCCTCATATGCAACTCATTATGCATATAGAAAGAGAAAAAATATTTGATGTTTTGGAGCAATATTTTATACTAATAAAACATACTCCTTGGGATAAACATTAATGTAAAGTACCAGGCCCCATTGATATGCAGCAATCACATTGTTGCAACAAGCAGTTATAGCACTACGTAGCTTTGCTCACAACATGACATCTCCTGGAAAGGTAACTTTTTGAACAAAAAAATTAACTAAACAATGTGCAAAAATACACAAAAGAACGTGTACTTTGTTGTTGTGTAAAAGTTTAGTAACACCTTAAAAACTAACAAATCTTATAAAGTTTTATTACTTGAGTTGTCAAATGAATCCCATTTCAAAGAATAAATAGGTTACATATCATAGTTATGTCATGACCCCATCCTACCCCCAAATGGGATGGTGTGGTAATCGGCCAGTAGTCATAGACTACCGAAGGCCTAACTAAACAAAACAAGTTAGACTCTTGTAATAATTGGGGTAAGATTTGTTTTAAATTGTGGAAGCCATTTGCTTATCTGAAACATCCATCAAGGGCAGTGCATGCCTGTATGAAACAAAACGTGCGACATTTTTTATTACATTAATTAATTTTCTTGCAAGAAGTATATATTTTCTACGAGGGCATCTTTTTCAAAGCTAAGTACAACTTCATGAGCATACTAAATACAACTTCTTCTTCACTAACATATACATATAACTTCAAGAGGCAAAACCTTCCGTTACAAGTCTTTTCACCTAGATACACATCTGTGCATGATTTCATTTATAATTTGGAGCACATCAGATTTTGCTTGGGGGATGGATCTAGGGGTGTTTCATGATGCTTCTTGATGCTTTGGTTTGCTGCAGTGCTATTAATCTGCTTCATATGTTCTGATCTGTTTAATCTACCTCAACTGTTCCGTTAATATGCTTCTTCTGATCTGGTCCATTGGATTAGTTAATCTATTCTGTATGTTAATCTGCTTCATCTGAACTGCTCTGTTAGTCTGCTTCATCTGGTCTGTTAATCCTAGTCTGCTCTGTTATTCTGTCTATGGCTCCTCTGCTCTCATAGGGTTGCAGTGTGGTTTGTGTTGTTCTGCTGGGAGCTCTGCAATTCTGATTCGATCTGTTGGTGGGTATGCTTCTGGTTGCAGTAAAGGTCCTATTTGATGCTATGCACTGGTTGGTATTAGGCTGCAGTGAAGGTCTGCTTGATATGCACTGGCCTAGGAGCAGTGTGGTGGTCTGTTTGTGTCTGTTTAGATGGAAGTGTGTCTGTTCCTAGGCCTAACAGTGAGTCTGTTTTGCTGCTGGATTGAGGTTGGTCTGATTTTGGACTGTTGATTCTCTTTTGTTGTTCTCTTCTTTGTTTTCCTTCTTCTGGGGTTTGGTTCCTCACCAAACTCCTGGGGTGAGCTAGCTTGCTGCTCTTCCCTTCCTTTGTTGATGTAATCTCTTGTTTTGTTTGGTTTTTGCATCTATAAAGGTTCTCTTTTGCTGATCCAAAAAAAAAAAGAAAAGGAAATGGGTGAGTTAAAACACAACGAATAGTACTATAATAAAGTAGTAATATGAATGTATATTGGTATGTGCTTGAATGGTTACATTTAAGCCTTCAAGTGTGATAACCACACCTTGCATATCATTTTGCATTAATTTAATTATAGAAAATTTTAATTTTTTAATTTTTTTGTTTTTTGTTTTTTTTTTTTTTGTGTTGTGATTCGTATGTGATTTATTTGATAGGGGATTTTGACTTGAATCAGGAATTGATAACCCATATGACTCAAAAACCTTTGAGTGATAAGTTTAATTGATTCAGTTTAGTGTGAAGAACCTAATAGGAACGCAATCAAAAATTTAAGTGAGATCAGTATTAATTAAGAATGATTAAATTGTGATTAATAGGTTAATTAAGTTAATTGTTAATCATGATTAAGTAGTGATTAATTAAGCTAATACGTGATTAGAACCTTAAATTAATCCTAATGTAATTCTATTCAATATATAAGTTAAGAAGTGAGAAGTTGAGTTCATTATATGCATTTTGCTGGAGAAAACTTAAGAGAACACTACAAAAATTTAAGGTTTTAGAGATCAAAATTTATGGACAAAATTATTTTTTAGGGACTAAATATTTTTGTTGCAAAAAGTGTCGTTATTATATTTTTAGCAACAAAAATAAGATATTAGTGATGAATTATTATCCTTTTGGGACCAAATTTTTTATCTAAAGAAAAAAACCATTTTGAGACCAAATTATTTTGTCTCTAAAAGTCTATTTATTAGTGACATTTTAAAATTTTGTCGCTAAAAGCCTTGTTTTGGACTTTTCGAGACGACCTTTTAACGACTATCCTTATGATGATAGAAATTAGTCCCTAAATGTTTTTTGCAACAAAATTTTTACTTTTAGAGACCAAAATATTTGGTCTTTAAAAATCTTATTTGTTGCAGTGCAAGAGTGAGACAGCTCAATTCTTATGCTAGAAATTGAGAGCTTGTGAGGTAGAGTTCAAGACTTAGAAGACTAGGGAGAAGAAGAAGTGAAGAGAAGAGAGGAGACTCAAGAATTCAACAAGTTAAGGTAAATTTTTAGTTCAATTCATGTTAATAATTCACTTCACACTTGAATTCAAGAAGAGATTATGAACAATTGCATGTATTTATGAATGAATGAAAGAAAAAGATGATGAATTTGAGCTAGGATCATGAAATATGGAGTTAATTTGGAAATTTGATCATTTAGGGTTTGATTTTTGTTATCTTACATGAATTGAGTTCATTTTCACATGCATGAGAGTTCATAACTTGCAATTTTCAGAACTTCATGAGTTCATACTTTCAATTTCATGTTTTCAAAACCAAAGAGGAGAAGAGTTGAGAAACATAACATGCATGGAGTTTTGATTTAAGTTTTGGGAAATTGAAGATGTTTTTGAGCAAATGATTTGAAATTCATCATGTCTTTATGATTTCTAGTGTATTTACAAGTTTTTGGACAAGCCACGTAAGACCCCAAGTTTTGAATTTGCATTTTGGAAGCCATTTTTGACAAATTTCGAAGACAGAATTTTCACATACTGCTCGTGCGAACAATCGAAACAACTAGAATTTATTTTGCAGACTTGAACTTTTGAGAACTTACGTTCAGCACTCGAGCGATGAAGAGACCACTTGAGCAAATTGCCCTGTTCAACATGTTTTGAAGTATATCTTTTGTTTAAATTTTATTTCCTTTTTTTTTTTTTCAAACATCTTTAGGCATGAATCAAATCTAATTAAGAGGTAATTAAGTTAGGAACCAACATAAGTTAATCAATTAGAAAAGAAAAGTGAGAATTCATATTAATGTTTTGTATATGTGTGTATGTAGGTCGAACTTTCGTAGAGGATGACCAGAGACAACCCCACCATGAGTAATATCTTTGTAAAGTTTTGTTTGAAAGTGTATTTTGAAAAATGCTTGTAGAATAATGTTTTATGAAATCCTTATTTTGTATAAATGAATGAATGTTCGTTGTGTTAAATGTATTCGTGGCATCCTTTAGTGAGTCCCAGCCATTGAGGAACGTATATGTGCCATGGCCATTTGATTATCAGAGATTCTTTGCCAACCTTTGAGGTTGTTCGTTTCGTTTTGCCAACCTGATGGTCGTTTTGTTTTGCCGACCTAATGGTTTGTTTTGCTCTATTGGATGTACCATGTATCATGTTTTGAGAATAGAATTCGTTTATGATAAAGGATATACATTGTAAATAAGCTATGTGTTCCTAAGATTATGATTGGACTTCATTCATTTAACTACTTTATTGTGATGACTCCAACATACATATCATTATTGCATTTATATTATTATGTGAATTTGAATGTTTATGTACTTAATTTTGTTTATACCTATTTGATTATGAAATATCTGTTAGAATACTTGATTTGAATCAGAAATTGAAGGCTTAAATGAAATCAAAAACCGAAATTGACAAGTTAAATAGACTAATTTGAATATTTAGAACTTTTTGAGAAGTTTAATGAAAATTTGATTCAGATTAAAATTAATTTGAATTAATCAATTAGAATTGAGTGGGATTATTTAGCCTTAAGCTTACTTAATTAACTTAAGCTAATCTAACCTATATATATGTTAATAGAAGGGAGCTACTCATATTTTGATATACAATTTGCTAGAAAAATGTTATATATATATATAGAGAGAGAGAGTGAGTGAGTGAGTTCATTCTAGAGGGAGAGAAGGAGCTTTGTGAAGAGGAGAAATGAAGTTAAAGGAAATCAACTTGTAGAAGTTCAAATTCAATCTCTAGGTATGTAATTGACTCCAAATTTTTGAAGTTAAGACACCTAAAAGTTGAATTCATGAACCAATAAGGCTTATTAACTTGTAATTTGTTGCAAATTAAGGAAATTGGAGGGACCATGAACTTAAATTATAGAAATTGGAAATTTAAGTTAGAATTCATCATTTTTTAGTTTGGTTTTCAAAACCCTTACATGCATGAAGTTCACACTTGTTGTTTTTTAGAATTTTTCATAAGTTTACACTCATTAGTTCATATTTGGACATTTTAAAAGAAATGGGTTGAAGTCTTCACATGCACGGCTAATTTAGGAAGTTTTGAGTTTGGTTTTGTGAATTGAAGAAGATTTTAGGCTTTTGACTTGTAATTGATCGAATATCCATGATTTACAAAGTGTTTTTAAGTGTTTATACCAGCTATGCAAGCTTTTATATTTTAGATTCATGTTTTGAAGCTAAAAATCCTATTTTGAAAACCCAGAATTCGACATCATCACTCGAGCGATGAAGTTACCGCTTGAGTGCACAATGACAGCTTTAAGTATTTTTGCAGAGCATTGCACATCGCTTGTGTGACGACCCCAACACATACATTATTTTTATGTATTTAATTGCTTAATTATAAGGTTAAGTGTGAATATATGTTTGTTTATGGAATACCTATTAGAATTGCTGACTTAGAGACCGAAATTGAGAGCCTTAACGGCTTAATTAACTTAAGCTAATCACCTATATATATATGAGCTACACAAGCTCAAATGAGCTCATAAACATAATTTGGCTAAGATTTTGAGAAAGGGAGAGGAAGAACTCAACACTTTAGAGAGAGAAAGGAGAAATTGAAGGGCATTGGTAAAGAACTTGAAGGATCAAGCTAGGATATACTTGAATTCACACTCTAGGTATGAGATTCTCTCTTAATCTTTGTAAATAAACATGTAGTACATGAGTTTAACTAGTTCTAGACTCATTTACATGTAGTTGAGAAAGATAAGCTATCGTTTCCATGAATTATGAAAGAAATGAACAAATTACATACATGCATGCATAAATTCTTAACGTTGAGGTTGAATTTCATCAAAGTCACCACACGCATGGGCTGTAGACATGTAATCTTGAAGAATTCTACATGGTTTCACATCTTTTATATCATTTTGTTGAACTTTGAAAAGAAGAGAATCAAATTCAAGACATGCATGGTTTATATCATGAAGTTCGAAGTTTGGTTTGAGAATTTGTTATGATTTTGAGTAATTGGTTTCAAATTGACTATGTTCTCATATTCTACAATGTTTTTCCATGTTTTGTACCAAACATGCAAGTTTTGAACTTTTGAATTCATGTTTTGAGCTTCAAACACAATCTTGGAAATTCCAGAAATCAACTAGTTTGCTCAAGCAATGAAAGCGTTGCTCGAGCGTAAATTTCAAGCTCCCAGCAGTTTTGTAGACAATTGCACGGTGGCTTGAGCGACAAAGTGTGTGCTCGAGCAAACCCACGTTTACTCAGTACTTGGCTCGAGCAACTGTCGAGCGACCGTTGAGCATAAAAATTGAGCATCCAGTACTTTTGTAGTCTTTACAGACAGCTCAAGTGACCAAGTGTGCGCTCGAGCGACAAAATGTGCGCTCAAGCGAACACCCTGTTTTCAACAACTTTTAAAAAGCTTTCATAAGTGCATCATTGGATCCTCATGCTTATTTGAGCATTCTTAGACATTGATCAAGACAATAATAATGAGGAATCGATATAGAAACATGCAAGAAGCGAATTGAAATAAGATAGAACATTAAATCAAAAAGGAACCTCAATACATATTTGTTGTGTATTTTGTATAGGTGGATGTTCGAGGCCTAACGTTGATAGTAACTTTATGAAGATATGTTCAAGTTATATTTATTTTCAAAACTATTATTTTTTTTGGAATCGATATATGATTGATGGAATGGTTTATTGAAACGTTATTTTCTTATGAATGAATGAAGTTTCCTTTTGAAAATGTATTTGTGTCATCCTTTAGTGAAGCCCTTGCCTAGGGGAAACAATACCAAGGCCCATTGGCCCTCGCCTGAGGGAAACAATACCGTGGCTCATTGGATTAATTGAAACATAGAGATCTCTGATGTTAGACCCTCGTGGTCTCATTGAATATGAAATATTGAATGACCCATCATAGTCCCATTGATTGACCCTTGTGCTCCCATTGTCATTGATGCATTGTTACTCTATTGGATGTACCACGTAAATTGATTGAAATGGCTATTGATATCGAGATTTGAATAGAATTGGAATTGATATTTGATATGTTACCGAACATCATTCATATAACCTCTTTATTATGTTATTACTCACCGAGCCCTAGCTCACTATTTATATGTAGGTGAGCAAGCTAAGCATCAAGGTTAGGAAAGCCGGGTCTACCCTTTTGTCGACCTTTTGAGCTTCCGGATTGAAGCAATCTGTGGCTCAAGCAGAGCCAAGCAAGTCAAAACCCCTTTTGTTTATGATTTACTTTTGTTTTGCTACTGTGTTGTTTAAATTTTAAAGCTTTGGATATTTGGAACGTGTATTAAATGTTAAAAGTCTATTGTGATAAATGAATTCTCATATGTAAAGAATGGATGTATAATTATGCTATGAGGATGTTTTCATATATGCAAAGCTCAATGGATCATCTTTATGTCATAAATTGGCTTCCGTTATGCCCCATAAATTATACTAAGATTCATTTTGTTTATAGAGGCCGTATGTAATCTAAAGATTATTGTTTGGTCATGACGCTAAACCTATAGAGGCGGGTTCGGGTCGTACCAGCTTGAGCAACCAATAGGCCACTCGAGCAAACTCAGTTTTCATTACACTTGGCTCGATTGACCATCGAGCCTAGATTTCGAGCATCCAATACTTTTGCAGGTTGACCATACCGCTCGAGCAACCAAAGGTCCACTCGAGCGAACACCCTGTTTGTAGCAACTTTTGAAAAAGACTTTCATGTGCATATTTTCACTTCTATGTTCTTTTAGGCATTCTTAGGCATTGTTTAGACTTCATTAAGAAGGAATAGAATAGGAAATCATTTAAGAAATTGATTAAGATACAATGTTTGTTTGGACATTGTGTTTCAATGTGTATTTGTTATGTATTTTGTGTTGGTTGGTCACTCGAAGGCAAATATTTGTTCAAGCCCACTGTGAGTAATATCTCTATAAAGATATGTTCGATATGTATTTAAAAATTGTTATATGAATGATATTTTGAAATCTTATTTTTATATGAATGAATGAATGTCTTTTTTGAAATGTATTCGTGGCATCTTTTAGTGAGGCCCTTACTTGGGGGACACAATACCATGGCCCTTCGATTGTTGGATTTACAGAGATCTCTGATGTTAGACTTCATGGTCCTTTCGTTTAGACCTTGATGGTCCCTTTGCTAGACCTTGATGGTCCCTTTAAGCCTTTTGGCCCCTTTGTTACTCTATTGGATATACCACGTGTGATGTTTTGATAATGGATGTCGATATGATAAATGCTCTATTTGAATTCGATATATGATTCATTTGGAAATATAAGACATGTTTTATATTGTTATGGACTTTATTCATTTACCTCTTTATTTTGGTATTACTCACTGGGCTCTAGCTCACCCCTCTTCTTTATTTATATGTAGGTGAGCATGGGGATCATCATATTTAGAGTTGCGTCTAGGAGTCCACCCATTTTGGGAAGCCGACCGAGAAGTGCCTCTGTGATGGGGCATTACTTGGACTCTAGCAGAGCCAAGCTTTTGTCAACCCCTTTTGTTTAGTCGTTTTGTTGTTGTTATTTGAAGAACATGTTATATGTATGATGTTGAAGCAGAAGTTTAAGTTTATTGTGAATATTATTGTGGAATGGGTTTAAAGTTTTTTATGACGATTATCATATAAGCACCGCTCAATGGACTTGTTTATTTATTGTTATTGCTTCCGCTAGTCCCCACTTATAACTATGTAGTTTGATTTTGTCTTTGAGGCCGTAGGAAATCTATGATTATTGGCCGGTCATGACCTAGACCTCTAGGGGCGAGTTCGGGTCATGACAGGGTGGTACGCATTCTAGCACAAATATGAAATGACTTTTGTAATTGTATATGTGAATATGTGTGCATACATTTGTGTGTATTATAATACAAGTTTATATAGATCATGGTAAGAACAAGAACAAATGAGTTGGAGGAGTCTACCTCCTCACCTTGATAGAATGGAAAGAATGATTCAAGATATGGCATAAACCTTAAAGTATCAGCAACAACAACAGCAACAACCGCTGCTGCCACCACCACCAATGCATGTACCACCTTCAATGCAAGATCATCAAGCAGATGACCGTACTATTGCACTCACTAAGGAGTTCAAGAAGTTGAAACCACCCTTGTTCTATGGAGGAGTGGACCCACTAAAAGCCCAAGCTTGGGTCCTAGGGATTGAAAAACTTTTTAAAGTGTTCCCATGTACAGAAGTGTAGAAAGTTCTATTGGCTGCATTCACCCTAAAAGATGAAGCTAGGACATGGTGGATGTTAATTCAAGATTAAAACAAGGGCATTGATTGGGACTAATTTCTAGAGATTTTCTATGAGAAATATTTTCCATAGTGCATTTGGGATAGAAACAGTGTCCGCATTTGAGAGGCTTAGACAAGGAAACTCGACAGTATTGGAGTATGAAGTACAATTTACCGAGCTGGTATGCTTTGCGCCACACATGATTGATAGAGATTATAGGAAGGCTAGAAAGTTTGAAGAAGGGCTCCATGATTTGATTTAGGAAAGGATCAATATACTAAAACTATTGAAATATGTTGATGTTTTGGATGGGGCATTGATGTCAAAATCAAATATGGTTGCTCTTAACTAGAATGTTCAATGGAGAGGCAAGAGACAGAATTTAAATACAAACAAAGGCATGACATCTTCAATGAATAAGAAGGCAAAATTAGGAAATCTAGCAATTGAAATCAGAGTAGTAATATAGCACCTACTTGTCCAGATTGTGGAAAGAAACACCGAGGTGTATTTTATCAGAGTTCAGGGGCTTGTTTTCAATGTGGAAAGGTAGGTCATATGGCTAGGGATTGTTCGCAACCATGTCAAGGTGGTAATCAGGGTACTACAAGTTCATCCGAATTAGTTCCAATAGTGAAGCCCACTACAACATCTGGTGCAGGGAGAGAGAATCTTAGACAAGGGAGAGTTTTCGCACTCGTCCCATGGGACACCCAAAATATAGAAGCTGTTGTTTTTGGTACACTTTCTATTTCTGGTGAAAATGATTACATGTTAATTAATTCGGGATCCGCACATTCTTTTGTGTCCATGATGTTTGCTCACAAATTGAATAGACCGTTTGAATCTTTGGATTATACATTATGTGTTTCATCACAATCGGGGAGGTTCTATGTTGTGTTAATCTATATATCCTATATGTGAAATTCTGATTGGGAATTCCATTTTGTATTCTGATTTGTTACCTTTAGACATCCATTTTGATGTTATTTTGGGCATGGATTGGTTATTCAAATATCATACAACTGTCGATTGTGTATCTAAACGAGTGTTTTTTCGACCTTTGGGACAAAATGAGTTTTATTTTGAGGGTAAGGGTGTAGTTTCTCCGCCATACTTAATTTCTGCAATGAAAGCCTGTAAGTTGATTAACAAGGGGTGTCATGGGTATTTATGTAGTGTGTTGAGTGTTCAGACTACACATGCTACCTTAGATAGTATTCCAGTAGCAAGGGAATTTCCAGATGTATTTCCGGAAGAATTATCGAGAAATTTGATTAATCAAGAAATTGAGTTTGTGATTGATGTGGTACCAGGTACTTAACTGATCTCCAAAGCTCCATATCGTATGTCAATCGATGAAATGAAAGAATTGTGTAACGCCTCGAAAATAATCCAACACAATGAAATACCTTATCCAACATTCACTATATAAATGTAAACAAAACCTTCAACTTTTACAATACTAATCACCGATTTTATACAAAAGTTCCACATGCGGATTATACATGAATCTATAGCATGTAAAGCGTCAAATTTTCAAAATAAATAAAATGCCCTCATAGGCTACAACTCCCAAGGCTTAAGCCCGGTTACACAAAAATGGTCTCTCGGACCCATACAAAAATAGCCCTTGGCTTGCAATTAAATCACAAAAAAAAAGAAAAAAAGAAAAAAGAAAAAAGAAAAAGGAGCTATATACTCTTCATAGATTATCCACGCCCTCAACTTGGCGGAATCACCACATCTTTTCCTGCACCAAAATCCCATAGGGGTGAGCATAAAGCCCAGTAGAGAATTCTTACAAAGTATATACAGTTATGCAAACTCTCAATGTTAAATGCAAATGCCAATGTCATGCCATACCAATTTAAAGAAAAATTTCATTTTATGCTCATATTGAAATGCGCCACGTTTCATTACAGTTTGCAATCTCAACAATTTTCGAAACTTCCAATTTTAAAATCAATAGGGGCGGTAAATACGACACTGGTAATCCCTAAGTTGGTGTCTGCAAGTAGGCTCTACAAGCACTACCAATAATCCCACTTTACCGGTTGCTAACCGGAAGGGAAGTGGTACCTCCTCTGCGCGTGTTTTCAATCTTTTACCCCGAACACTCAGGCCAACTTATCAATTCATCTACACCTCCTAACTGGACTTACCAACGTATTTACCCCATACACATTTTTGTTGTTTTCATTACCATATATATTCCTTTCTTGAAGTAAATGTTTCCAATCTAAATACACAATGCATAATAATTAATTGAGTGAGTATGCAATGCAATGATAATCCATGTCTCATAGCATTTCTCCATTTCAAGTAACTCGACAACAATATCAAATAAATACGTTTCTTATTTCCTCTCTTCAATGTTATTCACAAAATGACCATATGCCATCAACTCATAGCAACAACAATTTCTCATCATGCACGATTCATAACAAGTTAGTCTCTTCAAGACTACATGTGATGTTTTCAACATTAATCTCCAAGATTTACAATTTCCACAATCCACGGTACACACCAATTTGCCACTTCTTAACTATACATGTTCTTGTATTTAGTAATAATGTTAAAATAATTTCTCATTGCTCATATATCAAGAAGATTGATATTTAACAAAACATATGATAAAATCTACACTCCTTCATTCATTGAACACAAGAAACAAAGAAAATCCATAGGTTTTGCCCATATATCCCAAAATCCCCAAATTTCTAGGATTCTTTATCATAAACAAAATATTTCCCCGTTTCTTGGTGAAACCCCATCCAAAAACATCTTTCTTAGATTAATAAGATGAAGCCCTCAAGGATTGACTTAGAAACATTTGAAAGTTTAAACCCTCTTTTGAAAAATCTCTACACTCTTGAGCCACAAACCCAACTCTCAAACTAAATTCAAGAGAAACATAAAATCAACATTTAATCTTGCAAAACATGTATATGTAACTCAAGAAGGTCCCTACCTCAAGGTTTTGGAGAAGATTGAGAGAAGAAACCCTAGAATCAAAAGATAAGGGATCTTTGATTTCCACCACACAAAGTGAAGCTCTAGCTTTTGATCTCCAAGATTAATGAAGAGAGATGACTCTATACCCAAGGGATTGCAAGGAAAATCAAAGGCTCCGTTTGGTTAGGGTTTCAAATTATAGTTCTACCCATTGATTTGAGTGTATTGTTTGTTTTGAGCTTTCAAATCATAATTCTACACCCATTTCTCAAAACTAAATTCAAAACATAATCATTACTTTTCAAAACTTATAACCAAACACATAATTCAAAACTCTTTTCAAAACTCAATTCAAATCATTATTTTAATTTTTTAAATATTTTAAATATTTAAATATTTTAAAAATATTTTAATTTTGTTAAGATTTTAAATATTTAATTATTTAAATGTGTTATTTATTTTTAAATTTTTTAATTTTTTGAATATTTTTAAATATTTTAATTTCAAATATTACGATTTTAATTTTTTAAATTTTAAAATATTTTATAAAAATAAATTCAAACTCTATTTTATAAAAATATTTTTAAATATTTTAATTTTTTTGTTATGTATTTGGTTACGATTTGAGTGTAGAGTTGTGAAAGTAGTATGGAGTTTCGAATTATGTGTTTGGTTATGAGTTTTAAAAATAACTTCTTAATTGAGTTTTGTTTTATGTGTTTAATTACGATTTGAGTGTAGAGTTGTTTTTAAATTTAAAATATTAACATTTTAAATTTTTTAAATTTTTTGAATATTTATTTAATTTTTTTACTTATTAAATATTTTAGATTATTTAAATTATTTAAATATTTATGATTTAAATTTTTTGAATATTTATTTTGAAAAAAAAATTATTTCCTTTGTAGTATTTTCAATTAAAAAATTGATTAATGTTATTTTCTGTTAATAATAAATTTTTTTAATTTAATTTTAAAAAGAGTTTGGTTATATGAGTGTTGATCAGAATTTTCAATAGTGTGCAAGTAGTGTGTTTTGTTATGAATTATAACAATTTAAATTAAGTTTTGAAAACTCTTTCCAAAACTCATAACTAAACAAATTTTCTTACTTCACATGTCAAATCAAACTTTCAAAACTCAATTCCACACTCAATTTAAAACTCAATTCAACACTCTATTCAAAAACCATAACCAAACAAATTTTTTACACTCAAATCATAATTCCACAACTCATAAACTCAAAATACAACTCATACTCTCAAATCATATTTACAAAACTCTACCAAACGCAACCAAAGAGTTTTAGTGTTTGATGAGGGTTTTTAGAGAGAATGAGGAGAAAAATGATGTTTAAAGTGAGAGGGAAATGCCCAAAATGTGATACACACTCGGCCAAAAAGAGAGAAAAAAATAAAAACAAAGATTCGGATTGCCTAGATTGCAGCACGTGTGGCGCCCATCCCCGCACGTGCGTGCGGCCCTCACCCCCGCATGTGCGGTGGTCCTTCCCACACCTCAGCCGTTACCTGCCTTTTAGGCAGTGTGCAACTCTCTCAACTCTTCCTCTCCCATACGTACGGCCTCATCCCCCGCACGTGCGGCCTCCATCCTGCAGGTGTGGCCCTAGCCTAGCAACCCAGAACTTCCCCGATTCGCTCCCGGGCACTTCGGACTCGGCTTTGCACCCTCCAAAACAAAAGAAAAGCCAACCCAAAATAAATAAGAATGAGAATTTGAGAAGAGATGTCCGAACACAACAATCTCAATGAAAATAAAAATGAAGAGACATATAACAAATTCGATCATTACAAATTGAAAGTTCAATTGTATGAATTTCTTGATAAGGGGTCTATTCGTCCTAGCACATCACCATGGGGCACACCAGTTTGTTTGTGAAAAAGAAGGATGGAACAATCTGTTTGTGCATTGACTATCAACAGTCGAACAAGGTAACTATCAAGAAAAAATATCCTTTGCCTCGAATTGATGATTTGTTTGATCACGTACAAGGAGCTCAAGTGTTCTCCAAGAATGATTTGAGATCTGGATATCATCACTTGAAAGTTTTAAGGTCATTGAGAAAACTGCTTTCTGAACTAGGTATGGAAATTATGAATTCTTAGTCATGCCATTTCGAGTTACTAATGCACCTACGGCTTTTATGGACTCAATGAATTGGATTCAAACCGTTTTTGGATGAATTTGTGGTTATGTTCATAGATGACATTTTGATTTATTCTAAGAGTAAAGAAGACCATGAATAGCATTTGAGAACAATTCTCCAAACACTTAGAGAGAAATAGTTGTATAAGAAACTTAAGAAATGAATTTTAGCTAGATTAAATAACTTTCCTGGGACATGTTATTAATAGACATTGTATATCTGTTGACCCATAAAAAATTGAGGCAATTGTGAATTGTTCTACTCCAACTAATGTAACAGAGATTCAGAGTTTTATGTGTTTAGCATGTTACTATAGAAGATTTGTGAAAGATTTTTCAAAGATAGCTGTGCCGCTCACTCAACTTACTCAGAAAGGAGAACCATTTGAATGGACAGACCAAAGAGAGTCTACTTTTTAAGAGGTAAAGACAAGGCTAACCATGACATCGATTTTTACATTGCCATCAGGTATAGAGGGATTTGTTAGATATAGTGACGTTTTTTTACAAAGGTTTGGGTTATGTTTTAATGCAGAATGGTAAGGTAGTTGCTTATGCATCTCAGCAATTGAAGCCATATGAAAAGAACTACCCAACACATGACCTAAAACTTGCTGCCATTGTCTTTGCATTGAAAATTTGGCACCATTATCTTTATAGGGCGAAATGTGAAGTATATACGGAACACAAAAGTTTAAAGCACTTATTCACTCAGAAGGAATTGAATATGCACCAAAGGAGATGGCTAGAGTTAATCAGAGACTACAAGTTGCAAATCTAATACCATTCGGGGAAAGCCAACACTGTAGTTGATGCATGGAGCACAAAGAAGGAAAAAATTTAGCATGTCTACTTATAGAACAGAAAGAGCTTTTGTTGGAATTGGAAAGGCTTGAAATTAAGGTTGTACATCATGAGCAAAATGGTATATTAGCCGCAATATGTGTACAACCAACAATCATAGAAGAAATCAAACAAAAATAAGTGGAAGATGAATTCCTCAATAGAGTATGTGATGAGTTTGAAACCAAGCCAAGACCGAGATATACAATTGAAGATCAAGTGTTGAAATTTCAAGGAAGACTTTTTGTTCATAATGTTCCAGAGTTGAAAAGAAGAATTTTGGAGGAAGCTCACAAATCGAAGTTTGCAATGCTTCCAGGGAATACCAAAATGTATCAAGTTCTAAAGGAAGTGTATTGGTGGCCTAATATGAAGAGGGAAATTGCTGATTTTAATTCTAAGTGTCTCCATTGTCAACAAGTCAAAGCAGAACACCAAAGACTAGCGGGACTACTTCAACCTCTCCCTATTCCGGAATGGAAATAGGAACATATTGCTATGGATTTTGTTGTGGGACTACCTCGGACACCTAGAGGTATGAATTCTATATGGGTTATTGTGGATAGATTAACTAAATCTGCTCACTTTTTTCTTAGTTAAGACGTTCTATAATGCTAATAGACTTAATGAGATTGTACATTTGCATGGAGTACTAGTTTCTATTGGATCATATAGGGATTCCAAATTTGTTTCTAGATTTTGGTAAAGTCTTTAGAAAGCAATGGGAACAGAGTTGAGGTTTAGTACCACCTTTCATCCACAAATCGATGGGTAAACCAAGAGAACCATTCAAACCTTAGAAGATATGCTTCGTATGTTTGCATTGGAATTTCAAGGTAGTTGGAAAACTTACTTACCATTAGCAGAGTTTGCATATAATAATGGTTCCCAAGCTAGTATTGGCATGGCACCATATAAGGCACTGTATGGAAGGAAGTGTAAGTCTCTGATTTGTTGGACAAAAGTTGGAGATAGAGCTTTGTATGGACCAAACTTGTGTAAGCAACAATCGAAAAGGTAAAGATCATATAGCTAAGGCTCAAGACTGCTCAGAACTGACATAAAAGTTATGCAGACCAGAGGAGACGAAATTTAGAATATGAAGTGGGTGATCATGTATTCATTAGAGTCACACCAATGAAAGGGCAAACGAGGTTTGGTAGAAAAGGGAAATTGGCTCCTCGCTATATCGGACTATTTTAGATTCTAGAGAGACTTGGCCCAGTTGCTTACTGAATAGCCTTACCACCGAGAACGGAACATGTACATAATGTGCTTCACGTGTCAATGTGTAGACATCCCCGAACGTCCCGGGAGGGAATCCCGTTTTGTTCATTGGGGCTTACTACAGTTCAGGACTCAATGTCATGGTCCTGTATCTAATCTCACAGAGTGCAATGCAAGACTGATGAATCATCAAAGAGTCCAAATTCGGCAAATCGTTTTTGAAAACAAATTTTTTTGAAAGAAATGCCAAACATGGACTGCTTTGCTAGATACAGAGTCGCCACCTAAATATTTATTTTGGCGGAATTTAGGAAAGCCTGACTCGTGCCTAAGGCCACGTGTCCGCCATCACCAAAGTTGCCTCGGCTCGGGAACTTGGGTACGATTGGGGAAGGTCACTTCGTGAGCACCCCCGCTCGTCCGATCAAAGATCGGCCTCTACTAACCATGATATCGAGTTTTGAAAACTTATGTGCTCTTATTCCGGTTTATTATCCTAGAATTACTATGTGATGCGCGCAGCATACAAGTATAGACTGGATCGACTGAGTTAGAACAAAACATTTCGTGTTTGTTTTTGAAAGCGGTTTGCTACCGCAAGAAGTAGGCTAAAATCTGATTTTGCCACCCTCGGGTGGGCTTAGAAAAACATGATTTTGCCACTCTTAAGTGGGCTTAAAACTCTTATTCAATGCATTGTTCCAATTCAAACAACCCAACCTCCACCCACAGGCATTCAGGCAGTTATATCACATAAGTACATAGCCTCATGATAAGCATGCTATCATGGCAGTCACTCACACGCATGCAAGGATGCTAAAGCATAAACACTTACCGAGTACTCCAAGCCAAAGAAAAAAGCTAATTATGCATGAATCCTAACTATGTTGAAATGCCTAATGCAACACATGCAAAAATGCAACTACAATAGGCTCGACTATTCTAAGATGGCATATGAGATGCTACAGATAACATGTATTCAACTCAGAATTGAAATACAATGCAGTTAGTATGATGTGCCGAGCCCGATGCATGCAATACAGATGAATAAATGCAAACATGCGAGCATAAGTATGCTAATTGAAACATGCCCTAAAACTAACCATCATAAGCTGGTAAATAAAAGGGGGAAAGACGTGGGGTTGGAAGACATTCACACACGCACACTTATTTACAACATTGCCCTCTCTCGGAAGATCCGAAAGAATAATACAAATCACCTAATTAACTAACTCACGAGCTAATTAATTACAAAACCACTTAACTAATTAACAAATCAATTAATCTACTAAAGCAGTAAAACAGCCTTGGGAAGAGGGATGCACACATGCTTGGTCGGCTTTGCTCGAAAATCCATCACCATGCCATAGTTGCCTCTATTTACACTACTTTGCTCTTTTGAAAACTGTGCCAACCTTTGCGACACCTTTGAAACATCTTGATGACATGCTGAGAGGCCATCGGCCATGAGATGGGACCACCGGCCAAGTGAAACAGCTCATCGACCAAAAATTGTGCTCTCGGCCAACAATGCATAGCCGATCAAAGATTGAATGTAGTTCTGCCGCTAACTCTTCCTGCAGAAACCTGTTTTGCAACAGCAGAGGACAAACAGAGCATGGCGATGCATTTTCAAGGCAATGTTTGCACAACCACCCTCCCTATCATGTCAAGAGCTCAAGGGAGTATGGTTCTCGACCCTCGGGCCATCAATCACGCATTTCAATGCATGATGGCCAAAGGAGCTGAATGTGCAATTCGATATGGAATGAAATGCACAAAACACATAAAGGGCCCCAACCTCTATCATGATTGATCAAGAGGCAAGGGATGCACACATGATGCAATGCAACCTAAGCAAGCAAGCAAGCATGCAAATAACTCAAGTATGTAACAAATCTAATGCAACATGAGCATGTTAACATGCAATATGCAATAGGCATGCAACCTAAACATGTGGACATGTATAGCATGCAACAACATGCAACATGAAACAAGCATGCAACAACATGGTGAGATGGACTTACACTAACATGGGTAGCTCTCAAGCATGCCAAAATCAGTGGCCAAATGAGATGAGAACAAGGCCCAAGATTCATGCAAACATGTACAATGCAAGGGCTCCAAGCCTAAGGCACATAATGCAACTCTCCAAGAGCAATGCAAGGATGAAACATGGCATACAATGGCATACATTCTAGCTCTAAAATGGCATACTAAATGACTCCAAAACACTAAAATGCCTCAAGCAATGCATGCAAGGACCCCAAAACTCAAAGGTAAACAAGGCTATTATACTACAACCATGCATGGCAAGCACCAATCGACCAAGAGGCCTAAAAACAGAACTAAGGCAGCCCAAAATATGAACAAAACATGTTTGAAGCATGGCCAAAATGTGCTAGAATGGAGGGCCAAAACAACATGCATTCTAAGCTAGTAAGCATGAGTTACACTACAAGCATATGAAGCATGTGAGGGACTACCAAACCAGCCAAAAAAAGAAGCATGGCATGCCAAATTATGGCCAAAAACTCATTGAAACATGGCCCATACATGCAAGAATGAGGTGCTACTTTGATAAGCTATGAATGTGATTACTCTACACATGCAAGAGGCAAGTCCAATGTGACCAAACCAGCCCTAGAAAGAGTCTAGGAAGGTCTTAAAAGTCACCAAAAATGGCCTGAAACAAGGCTTGGAAGCATGCAAATATGGGCTCCTTTGTAAGGTCAAAAATGCAAGTAAACAAGACAATAAGGAGAGGGGATGACCCTCTCCTTTTTAGGACCTCAAAACATCATCCCCACCACTGAAATCCCTCTAGATTTCAGTGGTGAGAAGGCCAATACAAGGTGGTCCCGAAGTTCACAAAAAGGCACAAAAATGAGGCCAAACAAGGCCTAAGAGGGAGGAAACAACCCCAAACACAAAAGTGACCTAAAAAAAAGTTCAAAAGAATTCAAAAATAGAACTTTTATCAATTATACACTAAGCTCAAAACAGCATGCAAGATAGGCTAAAAGCTTGTGCAAAAATGGGGAATAAAAGAGGGAAAAGGAGTTACCCTTGTAGCTCAGCAAAAACCAGCAGATTTCTGGACCAAAACCCAACCTTTGAGCCCTCTCAAGACCCTCCAAAAACCTTAGATGAGTGGTGGAGGTGTGTGCTTAGGAGTTATGGTGTAAAGGGGTCAAGAACCAAGCACTTTGGAGCTCAAAATAGTGAGATATAGAGAGAGAGATATATCTTGGAGCCTTAGACAAAAATTTTGGAACCTCTCTAAAGGAGAGGGAGGCCCTCTCTTATAGAGAAACAAGAGGGTTCAAGCTTCTTGGAGAAGCTAACGAGGTTCAAGCTTCTTGGAGAAGCTAAAAAGGTTCAAGCTTCTTCAAGAAGCTAAAAAAAGGTTCAAAAGGTTCAAGCTTCCTCAAGAAGCTAAAATAAAGGTTCAAAAGGTTCAAGCTTCCTCAAGAAGCTAAAATAAAGGTTCAAAATCCTCCATACACGTGTACGTGTATGGAGGATAGGGTCTGTGCCAGCTGGCACAAAATATCTGCATAAAGCAGATGAACAGGGTTCGGCCAGCAAAAAAAATGGCCGATCGACCAACACCATGGTCGGCCGACTAAATAAAGTGCCGATCGGCCAATACACTTGGCCGGTGGCCTCAGGCCATGACCGGTGGGTTAAGGGGGGTGGCCAACAAGCCACTTCCTACCCTCAGGTGCAAAAACCACAAGTCCTTGGTCCAGCCAAGCACAAAACAAACAAGTCGAGAGGTCTTGAGGCAAGGCGTGCAACCGAGACCTCCGAGAACTCAAAACGAACACAAACATAGATGATCATCGAGTGTTCAAATGATGACGTCCAAGTCTTGAGGACGGTCAAAAATGGGGTGTCTACACAATGCTTCGGGGTTATCTTCGGGATTCGTTTCATATCATAGATTATCACCAAATAGCCTTAGATGATTATATGAAATACGAAGAATGGTTAATTCAAATCATTAATTGATAAGTGAAGTAGTTAAGGAATAGATCAATTCCTATGGTGAAGGTGGAGTGGAAAAAACACTATGGAAGAGAAGTTACATGGGAGAAGGTGGATGAAATGCAACAACGTTATCACATTTGTTTTCAAATGAAGGTAACTTAAGTTTAGAGGACCAAACTTTCTAAGGAGGAGAGACTGGGACGACCTTAACATGCATATCATTATTGCATTTATATTATTATGTGAATTTGAATGTTTACGTGCTTAATTTTGTTTATACCTGTTTGATTATGGAATATCTATTGGAATACATGATTTGAATAAAAAATTGAAGGCCTAAATGAAATCAAAAACCAAAATTGACAAGTTGACTAAGCTAATTTGAATATTTAGAACTTTTTAAAAAGTTTAATTAAAATTTGATTCAAATTAAAATTAATCAGAATTGAGTGGGGTTATTTATCCTAAAGCTTACTTAATTAACTTATGTTAATCTAAGCTAGATATATGTTAAGAGAAGGGAGCTACTCATATTTTGATATACAATTTGCTAGAAAAGAGTTATAGAGAGACTGAATTCATTCTAGAGGGAGATAAAGAGTTTTGTGAAGAGAAGAAGTGAAGTTGTCACACCCCAAACCTGAGTATGGCCGGTTGCGGCCCATGTCACGACCCCAACCCGCCCCCAGAAGGTCGGCGCCGAGATGGCCAGTAACCCGAGGTTACCAAAGGCCACTTACAAGATCACACACACAAAACAGAGTAAAACATATGGGGCTTACAAATGCAGAAGCAATAAATAAAACCAAGTAGTCCATAAGAGCAGTGCTTAAGTTAAATGGAATGTCATACATCTCAAAATGGCTTTAATACAGCAAAATGGAGTACAAAAATTACATCTTGATCAAAAGGCTTCTCGGCCATTGAATACAAAATACAAAATACAATGAAATAACTAAGAAGCATGATCCTCAAGATGTTGCAAAACATGAATACAAAACACGTCGGCAAAAACATTGGCAAACAAGTCTAGGCGTCTCCGCCGTCCTGCTCATCACCTACATATATATAGAGAGGGTGA
The DNA here is from genome assembly GCA_025200525.1 of Camellia lanceoleosa. Taxonomy (NCBI): domain Eukaryota; kingdom Viridiplantae; phylum Streptophyta; class Magnoliopsida; order Ericales; family Theaceae; genus Camellia; species Camellia lanceoleosa. The sequence continues at coordinate 78,074,377 of CM045769.1, forward strand.
GCTTGGATACTCAGTGAATGGCATAAACAATAAAGGGTTTACATGAATGATATCCGAGGTCTTTTAACAAAACAATACATAGTATAAATCAAGTTCGTCTGTCAAATCTTTCAAAGTTTCAAGGGATGCTCATTAACATCAATATAAGACAAGGGATGACATTAGGACAACAACCCACGCAGAAACCGCTGTGGCAAGGCAAGACAAGAATGTGCTACAAATGCTTATAGTCCCCTAGCACGACGGACTTCCAAACTTTGTGCTACAAGTGCTTATAGTCCCCTAGCACGGACATTTGGTGCCACAAATGCTTAAAGTCCCCTGGCACATACGGACTTCCAAACTTTGTGCTACAAGTGCTTATAGTCCCCTAGCACGTACGGACTGGTGCCACAAATGCTTAAAGTCCCCTGGCACATACGGACTTCCAAACTTTGTGCTACAAGTGCTTATAGTCCCCTAGCACGCACGGACTAGTGCCACAAATGCTTAAAGTCCCCTGGCATATACAGACTTTCAAGAGTGTCATCAAAACAAGATATGATACTTGGCATACAAAATAGGGATAATCATTCATGCTTACAAATACTTTTCAAAACAAGGCAAAACGAGACTTTTATTAAAACATTGCACATAGCTTTATTAAGAATGCCACTCACATAGTTCTTCGAACGTCGGGGTCAAGGCAAGTCCAAGTCCTACAAATACATGGCAAGTTCGCTGAATACACTTTTCAAACAAGTTTCACGTGCATGCAAATGATCTCGGTATGCTCCAAAACTAAGTCAAATCAAAACAACCACTGTTTCTTATTTCGGAAAACATGCTGGGCACCTAACCAGGTCTAAGCCGAGGTTCCACACCTCTTCGCCGAGGTGAGGTTCCGAGGCCACATTCAAGGGCAAATGAAGTCGGAAAACTGGTTTTCCTCAGCTCAAGAGCATCAAGAACATGATCATGAAGAGCATGAAGAAATGAATGCAAGGATCATAACTTGTTATTACAAAATCTGAGATTTCATGATATGAGTTTGAAAACATGGACCTGGGCACCCATACTAGAAGGTCTTGGTGAAACAAACACAAAAGCATGGATTTCAATGCAAGCTTTCGGATCAAATCAAGGCTTTTCTCAAGAACACATGAATGTTCATATTCTCTTTCCAAAACCAACTTTAAATCAAAGCATGACATGCAAAAACAGAATCAATCATGCAATGCAGCTAAGTGATCATCAAGAATAACAAAAGGAGGTGAAGATTCTAACCTCAAATCACAAACCCAACGGATCAAACACCAAGGATCAAGCTTGCTATCTACCTTCTCTCTCTAGAACTCTTCCTAGAGCTTCTCTCTCTTCTCCCAAAACAAGAATGTAACAAATGATGGGCTTCTCTCTCTCTGCCGGCTGATTTAACACTCAGCTCGGACACGTGGCAGCGGTTGGTTGGTTCTCCTCAAAAGGTGATAGATTGACAAGACAAGTCCATGACAAAGCGTGTTCAACAAGCTAGGCGGCAAGGGACTCCGGCGAGTAATGACATCGGCTAACAACAAGACTTCGGCAAGTGATAACATCGGCTAAAGGCAAACTTCGCAACAGGTAACAAAGACATCGGCTAGGAGGACAACACTTGACTAAGCTGCCACACCTCGCCGGATGTGCCACACCTCGGTCTAGGTCATACCTTCCCAGGGACAAAGGTCACTAAGTGTATAACATCTCGGCTAAGCAGTAGCATCTCAGCTAACACGCTGAGGTGAAGATGAAGGTCAGACAAACTGTTTTAGAGTGGTTCTAGGTACAAGGATTCAAAGGTGAACTAGGCTCAAGATAACCTCGGCAAAACGCACACACACACACCCACCAAAGGAACATAATACTCAAGCATCACTTATGCAAGACAAGTCAAGAATGCAAAGCAAGTCAAGATTCAGATGCAAGCTTAACAAAGCAAAATCATACCTAATGCATATGAGTATGATCAAAGCAGTGTGAGGGTTATTACAGCCCACAAGGCCTAAGCCCAAGGCACATGTAAGCCTAAACACGAATCCATGATCACATTGAACAACTATACGATAGTCCAATAATAAATAACCAAAACTCAATCTAGTGATATGCCATAAGTATAAACAACAAAACCAACCATAATCAATACCATCCAAACTTATGGGATATAAATAGCCCACATATCAAAATAATCCTAAATAAACCTCAATAAAAATAAAAAGAAATATACACAAACTTGATATAACAATCTTAAACAAAATAAATGAATATCCTAGAGGTCCATGCAATTGACTCCCCACTACGCCATGAGTCCACTCTAAGTCCTTCTAACACTTGGAAATGATAAACAACAAAGTCAGCTGATAGCTCAGTGAGTAGCAATATGGATAGTAAATACAGTTTTGAAAATAGGGTTCAATTCTAAAATAAAATATATATCACAGAAACTAGATTGGCATACAGTTTTGATAAAGACAATCTATTCCAAAAAGAAGGTTCCACAATTCAATAGTTAAAATACTCATGTCTCTCAAGAACATGATAAATGACATTTTCTAGTTAAAACAGATTAAAACATGAACACTAATAATTTTCTGGGTACCAAGAATAACAAGTAACATCCATAAAGTTCTCAAGGCAATAAGCTCGTTAGATCCAATATCAAACCAAGAATCATCCTCAGGGTGGCAACCCGAGCCTTTTATCTAAGATGATCCGATTCAAGGTCACCTAGCCTAGCCTAGGTCTTTTCCTTATGACCATTGAACACTAGAGTCATCACGGCCCAACTCGGATCTGTTCCCTAGTGGCCAGAGTCACCACATAGTGGAATAATTTCCCTGGACTAAAATATACAGATCGTCCCGATAATCAATACAATTTAGTTTCACAAAACGTGGTAGTTGACCATTATAAACATGAGACCATAACAAATAGTTTACAGTATGCCAAGTTTACACATGATTTAGAAATAATTTAATTCCATTAATAATATAATAATTTATCAAAACAGTTTAGTCCTGAAACAACAATTTAATTTCCCAACAGTTTAGGGTAAGGGAACATTTATAAAAATATGTAGCATGCAACTACTCACCTGAAAAAAGAATAATGTAATTCTCAAATAGAGTATAAAAGTCTAACTAGTACCCTGAACCAAGTATGAAAACTACACGTCACTACTAATTTAAAATACTAAAGAATAAGAAACTAACCAACCCCAAACTAAAGCACACTAACATGGCCCAACCCAACTCACCGTTACTCTTAAATATTACCTAAGCTCATGTTCTTCGAGGTCTAAAATCACCCAAGACATGGGTTCAAATCAAAACTTGATTAAAAGTAACTTCAAGATAAAATAGAATTTTAAACAAGCTTTTCTAATCTATTCGCTAACTTTGAAAATTACAAAACCCACTCCACGCTCTTCAAAAAATTCCAAAACCCTCCAAATATCAACTAATATATCCTAAGTTTCAAACCCAATTGGTTTTACTTGATTTGCTTATCAAAATAGTTATTTACTTTTTATTATATCCAAGCAAGTCACTTTCTGCAGCACTTTAAAGAAATTAATGGTTCTCTTAGTATACATGAGCAATCAATGCAAGGCTAAAAATCTAAGAAACTAGACTCGTAACCAGTTCTAATGATGCTAATTTGATAATTTTTGAATATATACCCAAAGAGAACGACACTTTCAAAGTTACTGTTTTAAACCAATTTTGTGGACAGATTTGAATGCACCAGTTAATATAAATTTTGACTCCCAAAAATTATGAGAAAATTCTGATATGCAAGTCAATATGTAATTAATCTATAGTAAAACTTTCAGTTCAAAATTCATTCACACCAGCCCATAAATTAAAAAATACCTAAATGAATAATCCATAGAGTTTAACGAACTCGACTACTAGAAGATCAAAAGATAAAATAAAAGTGAGAATAAACAATTGTCTTACCCATAGTGGTGATTACATAGAACCCAATACTAAATTCCTCTCCCTTCTTGTTGTTTGCCACAAACTTCGTTGCCTCTCTCTCAGTTATGGAGAGTTATGGTCTGATATTGTGATATAAAACCCTGATAAGCTTCCTCACAAACCTCCACTCCTATGTTTCTTTGTAATATTTAATTCTATTTTTTATTATCTTTTCATTAATTAAATTAAATATAACTATTAGATCAAAATATACTTAATAATTTGTTCCCTATTATTATTATTCCTATTTTTTAACAATAAATCTTGACTCTAAATTAAAGACTTCCACCATAAATTTATTTTAGGTTTAAAATTAATTAAATGACTATCCAATAATATTTAGTTTGCACTTAGAGATTCACAACCAAAATATTTAAGATTGTAAAATAATTATTACTTAATTATTTATTTGATTTGTATATTCGAGTTCTCACATTCTCCCCTCCTAAAAGAAAAGTTTCGTCCTCGAAACTAACCTGAGTAAATCACGAGAATAGATGTGGGTACTTCTTGCGCATCTCATCCTCGCATTCCCAAGTTACCTCTTCAACTAGATGATTAAGCCATAGTACCTTAACCAATTTAATGGCCTTTGTACGCAACATTTTCTCTTTCGAATCCAAAATTTGAACAGGCATCTCCTCATACGAAAAATCCTCTCTAATCTAAAGCGGCTCATAATCTATCACATGCGACAGATTGTGCACATATTTTCTCAGCATAGACACGTGAAACACATTATGCACTCCTGCCAACATAGTGGGTAGAGCAACACAGTATACAACCTCACAAACATTCTCTAATACCTCAAATAGACCAATGTATCTGGGACTCAGCAAACCTGATGACTCCTTTCCATGGTGATACTTTCAAGAATACCCTATCCTTCACATGAAACTCTAAATCTCTCCTATGATGGTAAGCATAACTTTTTTGCCTACTCTGAGCAGTTAATAATCTCTCTTTGATGGTGATAATTTTCTGTGTAGCATCCTCCACCAAATCATGTCCCAACATTTTCCTCTCACCAACCTCATACCAACACAAAGGAGACCTACACTTCCTCTCATACAAAGCCTCATAAGGAGCTACTCCCAAACTAGAATGATAACTATTATTATATGCAAACTCCATGAGCGGCAAATAATCATCTCAATTACCTCTCCACTCTAAAGCACAAGCCCTCAACATATCCTCAAGGGTTTGAATAGTCCTCTCTGATTGCCCATCTATCTGAGGGTGATAAGCTGAACTAAAATTTAACCGAGTACCCATAGCTGATTGTAACGCACCCAAAACTTAGACACAAAACGAGGGTCCCAATCTGACATTATTGACACAGGTGCACCATGCAATCTAACAATCTCCTTCACATACAACTGTGCAAATCGAGCTAGAGAATAGTTCATCCAAATTGCAATAAAATGTGCTGACTTTGTTAATCTATCAACAACTACCCAAACTGCATTGTGATTACTACTAATATGAGGTAATCCGCACACGAAGTCCATGGTAACATGATCCCACTTTCACTCTGGTATAGGTAAGGGTTGTAGTTTTCCCGCGGGTTTCTGATGTTCTACTTTAACTTGTTGACACACCAAACACTGAGCCACAAATTCTACAATATTTTTGCAATATCTCCCTTCATACTGTTCCAGCAAAAATGTTCATGAAGATCTCGATACATATTAGTGCTTCTAGAATGAATGTTGTAACTAGAACTATGTGCCTCCGTCGTAATCTCCTTCCTCAAATCGCCTCTAGCAGGTATGCAAACTCGGCTACGGAATCTAAGCAACCCATCATCAACAACCACAAAGTCAACATTCTTACCCTCTGCTATCTCTCCTTTAATATGCTCACATTTGGGATCAATCTCTTGAGCTAAATGAATCCGTTCTCTCAAGGTCGGCTGAACTGTTAATTGACTACAATAAGCTGTATCACAAGGCGTAACAACCTCAAGCCTCAAACGTCTCATGTCTTCAACCAAACAACTCTCAATAGACAAAGCAGCTACATCTCCAACTGTGACCTTCCTACTCAAGGCATCTACCACCATATTTGCCTTTCCCGGATGATACAAAATATTCACATCGTAATCTTTTAGGAACTCAAGCCATCTTCCTTGTCTCAAATTTAGTTCCTTCTTTGTGAAAATATACTTCAAACTCTTATGATCAGTGTAAATCTCACATGACTCTTCATACAAATAATGTCGCCAGATCTTAAGAGCAAAAATCAATGTTGCTAACTCCAAGTCGTGCGTAGGATAATTTCTCTCGTGTACTTTTCAACCGTCGTGAAGCATAAGCAATCAACTTCCTATGCTGCATGAGCATACATCCTAAACCCTATCGTGAAGCATCGCTATAAATCACAAAACCACCCCCATCTATAGATAAGGCAAGGATTGGAGCTAATGTCAATCTCTGCTTAAACTCTTGGAAGCTACGCTCACAATCATTATTCCACTCAAACTTTACCCCTTTCCTGGTGAGATTGGTAAGTAGCAAAGCAATACTGGAGAATCCTTTCATAAACTGTCTGTAATATCCATCAAGCCCTAAAAAGCTGTGTACCTCTATCATAGAAGTAGGTAGTGGCCAATCAACAATTGCTGCCACCTTCGTGCTATCCACAGATACCCCATCCTTACTCACCATATGATCCAAAAAGAATACACTGCTCAACCAAAATTCACACTTCTTAAATTTTGCATACAATGTGTTCTCCCTAAGGATCTGAAGTATTACCCTCAAATGCTGCTTATGCTCCTCCTTACTCCTCGAATAAATTAGGATGTCATCAATAAACACCACCACAAATCTATCCAGCTAGGGTTTAAATACTTTGTTCATCAAATCCATGAATGCAGTTGGTGCATTTGTGAGACCAAAAGGCATCACCAAGAACTCATAATGCCCATAACGAGTTCTAAAAGCTGTCTTAGGAACTTCCTCATCCCTTACCTTCATTTGGTGGTAGCTTGACCTCAAGTCAATCTTAGAGAATACCTAAGCTCCTTGCAATTGGTCAAATAGGTCATGAATGCGTGGGAAATAATACCTATTCTTCATTGTGACTTTGTTCAGTTCTCAATACACAATCTCATAGACCCATCATTCTTCTTCACAAACAACACAGGTGCTTCCCAAGGTGAAACACTAGGCCTGATAAAACCTTTGTCTAGCAACTCCTATAACTGAGTTTGTAACTCCCTCAACTCCAATGATGTCATTCTATAGGGCACTTTAGAGATAGGAGTTGTATTGGAGACCAAGTCAATGGAAAATTTTACCTCACGATCTGGAGGAAGTCCAAGTAGATCCTCTGGAAAAAAACATCAACACATTCACTCACTACAGGTAACTCCTCTAACTTTTGTCCTGGCTGTTCGATACTCACCACACATGCTAAGTAACTAAGACACCCTTTCCTCAACATTCGGTTAGCATGAAGGGAAGAGATAAAATAGATAGAAGACCATTTCCTATCTCCTTGAAAGAAAAACTCATATTGTCTTGGCATAGCAAAAACTACCAATTTTCTAAAACAATCAATAGAGGCATGATACTACATCAACAAATCGATTTCCAAAATCATATCAAAATCCTTCATCTCTAAGGAAATCAAATCCACTTGAAAAATCCTACCATACAAGTTTACCTCATGAGATCTACAGACATCTCGCAATATTATTGTTTCTCCTAATGGAGTAGACACGGTAATGCAAACATTCAAAGGCTCACAAGGAATAAACAATCCATGAAGATATCTAGGTGCCAACTCTTAACCTTCAAAATAAAATCAACAAAAACTCAACACAAGCTTAAACAAAACTAACACAACCACACACTACTAAGGATTATAAGGATCAGATCTCGTCTAAATGATGAAATACAAGATATGTAACTTGATAAACTACGGCTTTGATACCACAATTGTCACATCCCAAATTCGAGTACGACTGGCCGTGGCCCACAAGGCCTAAGCCCAAGGCACATATAAGCCTTAACACAAATCCATAATCACATTGAACAACTATACAATAGTCCAGTAATAAATAACCAAAACTCAATCCAGTGACATACCACAAGTATAAATAGCAAAACCAACCGTAATTAATACCATCCAAACTTATGGGATATAAATAGCCCACATATCAAAATAATCCTAAATAAATCTCAATAAAAATAAAAAGAAATATGCACAAACTTGACAAAACAATCTAAAACAAAAAAAATGAATGTCCTAGAGGTCCATGCAATTGAGTCGCTGCTACGCCATGAGTCCACTCTAAGTCCTTCTAACACTTGGAAATGATAAACAACTAAGTCAGCTAATAGCTCAGTGAGTAGCAACATGGATAGTAAATATAGTTTTGAAAATAGGGTTCAATTCCAAAATAAGATATATATATATATATATATCATAGAAACTAGATTGGCATACAGTTTTGATAAAGATAATCTGTTTAAAAAAGAAGGTTCCACAGTTCAACAGTTAAAATGCTCATGTCTTTCAAGAACATGATAAATGACATTTTCCACTTAAAACAGATTAAAACATGAACACCAATAATTTTCTGGATACCAAGAATAACAAGTAACATACCACAAAGTTCTCAAGGCAATAAGCCCATTTGATCCAATATCAAACCAAGAGTCATCCTCAGGGTGGCAACCCGGGCCTTTTCTCCAAGATGATCCGATTCAAGGTCACCTGGTCTAGCCTAGGTCTTTTCCTTATAATCGTTGAGCACTAGAGTCATCACGGCCCAACCCGAATCTATTCCCTAGTGGCCAGAGTAACCATACGGTGGAATAATTTCTCGACTAAAATATCTGACGGTCCCAATAATCAATACAATTCGGTTTATAAAACATAGTAGTTCACCATTATAAACATGAGATCATAACAAATAGGTTACAATATGCCAAGTTTACACATGTTTTAAAAATAATTTAATTCTATTGATAAGATAATAACTTATTAAAACAGTTTAGTCCTAAAAACAACAATTTAATTTTCCAACAGTTCAGGGTAGGGGAACATTTATAAAAATATGTAGCATGCAACTACTCACCTGAAAATAGAATAATGTAATCCTCGAATAGAGTATAAAAGTCCAACTAGTGCGCTGAACCAAGTATGAAAATTACATGTCACTACCAATTTAAAAATACTAAGGAATAAGAAACTAAGCAATCCCAAACTAAAGCACACTAACACGGCCCAACCCAACTCACCATTACTCTTAAACATTACCTAAGCTCATGTTCTTCAAGGTCTGAAATCACCAAAAACCTGGGTTCATATGGAAATTTAATTAAAAGTAACTTCAAGATAAAACAGAATTTTAAACAAGCTTTTCCAATCTATTCACTAACTTTGAAAATTACAAAACCCACTCCACCTTGTTCAGAAACTTCCAAAACCCTCCAGATATCAACTAATATATCCTAATTTTCAAACCCAATTGGTTTTACTTGATTTGCTCATCAAAATAATTATTTACAATTAATTATATCCAAGCATGTCGCTTCGCAGACTTCAAAGAAATTAATGGTTCTCTTAGTATACACGAGCAATCAATGCTTGGCCAAAAATGTAAGAAACTAAACTCATTAATATAGATTTTGACTCCCAAAAATCAGTTAATATAGATTTTAACTCCTAAAAATTATAAGAAAATTTTGATATGCAATTCAATATGTAATTAATCTATAGTAAAACTTTCAGTTCAGAATTCATTCATACCAACCCATAAATTAAAAAAATACCTAAATGAATAATCCATGTGATTTCATGAAGTCAACTACTAGAAGATCAAAAGATAAAATAAAAGTGAGAATAAACAATTGTCTTATCCACAGTGGTGATTACACAGAACCCAATTCTAAATTCCTCTTTCTCTCCTTGCTATTGGCCACAACCTTCGTCGCCTCTCTCTCAGTTATGGAGACTTATGGTCTGATATAGTAAACATAAAACCCTAATAAGCTTCCTCACAAACATCCACTCCCACGTTTCTTTGTAATATTTAATTCTATTTTTTATTATCTTTTCACTAATTAAATTAAATATAACTATTAGATCAAAATATACTCAATAATTTGTTCCCTATTATTATTATTACTAGTTTTTAACAATAAATCTTGACTCTAAATTAAAGACTTCCACCATAAATTTATTTTAGGTTTAAAATTAATTAAAAGACCCTCCAATAATATTTAGTTTGCACTTAGAGATTCACAAGCAAAATATTTGAGATTGTAAAATAATTATTACTTAATTATTTATTTGATTTGTATATTCGGGTTCTCACAGAAGTTGAAGGAAATTAACTTGTAGAACTTCAAATTCAGGCTCTAGGTACATAATTAACTTTAGATTCTTGAAGTTATGCCACCTAAAGTTGAATTCATGAACCAATTAGGCTTATTAACATGTAATTTGTTGTGAATTAAGGAAATTGGAAATTAACTTGTAATTTTTTATTCACCCAAAAGAATTAAAGAAATTGGAAATTTAAGTTAGAATTCATCATTTTTAGTTTGGTTTTTAAAAACCTTTACATGCATGAAGTTCATACTTGTTGTTTTTCATAATTTTTCATGAGTTTACACTCATTAGTTCATATTTAGACATTTTGAAAGAAATGACTTGAAGTCTTTACAAGCATGGTTAATTTATGAAGTTTTGAATTTGGTTTTGTGAATTGAAGAAAATTTTGTGGTTTTGACTTGTAATTGATCAAATATCCATGATTTGCAAGTGTTTTTAAGTGTTTGAACCAGCCATGCAAGCTTTTACATTTTAGACTCATGTTTTTAAGCTAAAAATCATGTTTTGAAAATGCAAAATTCGGCCTCATTGCCCGAGAGATAAAGTTACTGCTTGAGCGCACAATGAGAGCTTCTAGTATTTTTGCAGAGCATTACACACTGCTCGAGCAACCAATAGTCCACTCGAGCAAACTCAGTTTCATTGCACTTGGCTCGAGCGACCGTCGAGTCTAAATTTCAAGCATCTAGTACTTTTGCAAACTAACCACACCGCTCAAGTGACCAAAGGTTTGCTCGAGCGAACATCCTGGTTTCAACAACTTTTGAAAAACACTTCCTTGTGTATATTTTCATTTCCATGTTCTTTTAGGCACTTTTCAACATTGTTTAGACTTCATTAAGAAGGAATAAGATAGGAACTCATTTAAGAAATTGAATTAAGATGTAATGTTTGTTTGGACATTGTTTTTCAATGTGTATTTACGACGTGTTTTGTATAGGTTGGTCACCCGAAGCCAAACATTTGTTCAAGCCCACTGTGAGTAATGTCTCTATAAAAATATGTTTGAAATATATTTGAAAATTGTTATATGAATGATATTTTGAAATCTTATTTTTATATGAATGAATGAATGTCTTTTTTGAAATGTATTCGTGGCATCCTTTAGTGAGGGCCTTACTTGGGGGACACAATACCATGGCCTTTCAATTATTGAATTTACAGAGATCTCTAATGTTAGATTCAAGTGGTTCCTTCGTTAGACCTTTATGGTCCCTTCATTTAGACCATGATGGCCCTTTCGATTTAGGTCTTTTGGCCCCTTCATTATTCTATTGAATGTACCACGTATGATGTTTTGATAATGGATGTCGATATGACAAATGCTCTATTTGAATTAGATATATGATTCATTTGGAAATGTAAGACATGTTTTATATTGTGATGGACTTCACTCGTTAACCTCTTTATTTTGGTATTACTCACCAGTCTAGCGCACCTCTCTCCCTTATATATATAGATATATGTAGGTAAGCATGTGGATTGTCAAGCTTAGAGTTGCTTTCAAGAGTCCATCTATTTTGAGAACCTAATCAAGAAGTGCCTCCGTGATGGGGCGTTACTTGGTCTCTAGCGGAGCCAAGCTTTTGTCAACCCTTTTTGTTTAGTCGTTTCATTTTTGTTATTTGAAGAACATGTTATATGTATGATGTTAAAGTCAAAGTTTAAGTTTTTTGTGAATATTACTATGGAATGGGTTTAAAGTTTCTTATGAAGATTATCATATAAGCACTGCTCAATGGACTTGTTTATTTATTGTTATTGCTTTCGCTAAGCCCCACTTATAACTATGTAATTTGATTTTGTCTTTGAGGCCGTAGATAATCTATGATTACTGGTCGGTCATGACCTAGACCTCTAGGGGCGGGTTTGTGTCATGACATTTACTTTGGTGTTACTCATTGGGCCTTAGCTCACCCCCTTTTCCTATATGTATGTAGGTGTGCAACATAAGGATTAGCCATAGAGTTTTGCTTTGGAGTTCACCCCTTTTGAGAAGCCATCGATGATGCACCTTTGAGTCGAGGCTTTTCTTTTGTTTTTGTAAAAGTCAAGTTTTCGTACTATGAACTAATGTATCGATGTTTGCTCCTTGTACTTAGTATAATTATCTAAGTTCTTGTAATGCAATGGTTGTATGTTTTATCCATATCATTTATGCATTGCTCAATGGACTAGACTGTTGTTTGTTTTTAGGCCCCATTATATTAAATATTTGTGATTTGTTAGGTTAGGACGTATGTAATCTATGATTACTGGCTAATCACCGCTCTAGCCTCTAGGGGCAAGTAAGGGTCGTGACACAAGAGTGCATTTGTTAACCATTCAATTTTAGTTACTTGATGTATCGTAATGTATTTTTGCTCTTTGTAGGCATTTGAGCTTATGATATTAAAATGTCTATTATTTTACAGTTTTTGGAAGCTCAATAGAACATACATTGAAGCCTAAATCAAGTCAAGGAGATGAAGTTTTGAAAGTTTGAAAGAGTGAACAATTGTGCGTTCTTGTGCTCAAGCACAAAGTCTGAGTGCTCGAACACTTGAGTTACTGAAGAGAAAAAGATTATGCCTCTGTGTGCTAGAGCACAGACGTAGTGTGCTCGAGTATAACCTGTTATGAATTTTATTATTTTGAGGATTGTTTTTAGCACATATAAAACTATTGTGGTTTCTTTTGAGAGGAGGATTTTGGAAAAGAGGGGAAGGGGAGGGGGGGGGGGGAGGGGGCTCAAGTATTGAGAAGGCACAATAGAGACGAAAGAGAAGGAGATCCAAACTTCATAGAGATTCAACCCAAGCTTTGGGTTCCTCTACCATATCTTAGGGTTTGATGAAACCCCCATCAAGTAGCTAGGGTTTTGTATTTTCTTCATGGATTTGATTTATTATGATGATGATAGTATAACATTTATAATTTTTTAGTTTATTCAAATTCATATGAATATAATTTTTGTGATTTTAAATACATACTTATACAACGGTTTTTTTTTTTTTATACATATATTGAAATCGTTTGATGAGTCATATCTACGGAAGATAAGGTGTGCCTATGACCATAGTTTAGCATAGACGCTTTGTGTCAATTGATGATGATTCATGCCTGTGATTCGAATGTATGAATTTTCTTGAAGATACTATTGGAGCATGTAGTCACAATACATCATTATCATTCTAATAGTGATTTTTTATAATGTAAATTAATAAACCCTAATTAGGAGATTTGTGGTAGAGTTAATAACCCTAAGACACACTTCCATACCTAACCTTAATTTTATATTGCTTTGTTTATTTTTAGTTTTTAATTTATTTAGTTATCATCATCTGAATAATTTTTGTTCAATTAGTCTAGGAATTAATCTAAAATTAGTGTACACTAAATTTCTTTATGCTCATTGGAGTGATACCTGGTCTTAACAACTATTCTTTAGAATAGTAGTTTCTAGTTAGTTTTTAATATTTATTTTTGATCTGAAAAATGGCCCATCAAATATCAACAATTTTATAAAATAGTAGCTTATGGAAATAAAGATTTTATACAGTTCAAAACATGTTTTTTCAAGATCTTCAATCAAAATGGATCACATCTTATCAAAAGCTTTAACCAAAGCATGCTCTGTTTTTAGCAAAAGCTTTGAACATTCTAAAGCATGATAATACACATCTAACAGAGCCATATGAAACAAACTGAAGTTATAACCAGTCCGTACACCGATTAGACTATCTACCTGTAGGTGGTGAAATAGATCTAAAACACTAGGCTATTAGCATATTAGGGTCTCCTAGTACTTAGGACTAATCCCAGGGTTCCATCTGTATACATTTGATATGAAAACATATAATATCCATTCATAATGAAATATTTCAATGTATAACAAATCATAACCCATACTAGTACAAAATGCAAACCATTAAATGAAATACGGTTCAAGGTGATGCAATGCTACGCTATTCAAGTCTACTTCGAGTGTACTAGTCTATATTCAATTTCTTTCCTTTAACTATGCACTTTTAAGTCAAATTTCAATCTTATTCAAGTTGATTTCAGGTCCCGATTGAACGAAATGAGGCCCAACGCGTCAAAGTGTTGAAAAGACGATGGAACGGGTTGGGTTGCACGTGCAAATTCAAGCAGTCCCCACAAAGGGCTTGTAATAATGCTGAAAAATCAGGTTCATTCGAGTGGTCTTTTATGTTATCCAGTACTTTACTCTGTAGATTGAGATTTTGAGAACTTGTGCATTTCGTTCGAGTATGGGAATTGCTGCTTGAGTGATCTACCCTTCACATGACTTGAGATACTGGAAGCCTTCATTCTCTGCTCGAGCACAAGAGTAACCACTCTAGCAGTTTGTTCAAGATCAGTCACTTAAAAGTCACTTTTTTATCCAAACTTTTCACTTTTTGTCCCTCTCTCTCTCTCTCTCTCTCTCTCTCTCTCTCTCTCCTCTATTTCCAAAAACACTAAGCTTTCAAGCCTAGATTTCATCTTCTTTTTCCAACAATCTACCCCTAGTTCATCAAGCAAAAACATAGAGCACGAAAAGACTGACATTTTGTACTGATTGGATCGTGTTATTGTCGGAATCACCTCTTGGGTTTTTTCTCATTCTCCTTTTCTCTTGAGGTAGGAATACTTTTAACTTAGTGTATATGTGGTTCATGCGAATATGTGGTATTTTTTTTAGTTATAATGATGTATGAGTAGAAGTTCTTGATATAAAGATGTTATAGCTTGATGATGGGGTTTTTACTCACGATTTTACAAAGTTTTCAGTTTATTTACATAAAAAGGAGATCATATTTGGTGATTTGAAAGTTTATGAGAAAAGAGGAGGAAAACCCTAAATTTTCTTTAAAACCCTAGTTTTGTAAATTGTTTTGAAAGAGGGTTTTGGTACAATCGAGTGTTGTAACATAAAAATTGAGTTTGTTATGATGTTTATGTATGTAAACATGTTGAATTGGTGTGATGTTCAAAACCTTGTTTGAATTGATGTTAAACACGAAATGTGTTGAGGTTAATGAAATTGAGTTCTTCTTAATTAAGAGTTTTTATCACTATTTCTTGTAGAAATGAATTCAACTCTAGTTAAATTGGAACATTTGCAAACTCATGCATTACATTATCATTGACATGGTTTTTTGAAATCGAAAATGGCTATGATTTGCAAAGTGTGGAAATGTTGGAAAGGAGGTAAATAGCTTAGTAATCTGGGTAATAGAGTCAGGATTTGGGAAATGAGTTGTACCTATGCGGGGAGTCAAGGTGCACAATTGCCTTGTCTTGTGCTTGATGCGGGGCAAATGTGGGAAATGTTTTTGGGTATCCACTAGCCCTGTGATATTGCGAGCCAGCAAATGTGGAAAAGATGTTTGTTTTAGGTCTCCATTGCGATAACCACACCATCCATATCATAATTACATTAATATAATTATGTGGAATTTGAATTTGAATTATATGTTTCGTGTTTAATTTGTATGTATCTATCTGATTTGTGAAGTATTTGTTAGGATTTATGTTCTAAATCAGAAATTGAAAGTCTAAATGAGTTCAGAAACCAAAATTGGCTAGTTTAATTAGTTTGATAAAATATTTAGAGCCTTTTGGAAAATTTAATTAAAATTTGATTTAGTTTAGTAAAATTAAGATTTATTTAATTAGCCTGAAGTCTTGATTAATTAGCCTAATGTTAAATTAAGTGTTTAAGCTAATCTCATATATATATATATATATAACATAAGAGAGGAGATTAGGAGAGTTCCTAATCATATTTGTGCTGGAGGAGTTTTTAGAGAGAAAGTGAGCTTTCATTATAGAGAGAGAGAAGCTAGAGAATTGAAGAATTAAGAAGAGAAGATCAAGATTTTTCTAGAACAAACTAAATTCAAGACTCTAGGTAAGAGTTTAATCCCTAAATTCATGTAATTAATTTAGCTAGCTAATGAATTCCTAGAGAATTTGACATTAAACACAAGAAATTAGCTTAAAGATGATAAAAATTAAGTTAGACATACATGCATGCATAACTATGTAGTGTTCCATCATTTTGCGCATGAATTCTATCATCTTTATTGAATTTGGGAATTAAATTGAAAATGCATCGTTGATTTCTAAAGTTTTCAAGGTTTTACTTTATGAAATTATGAGTCAAGTTCATAATTTGAAAAAGAAGAAAATAATTTGAAAATCTTACATGCATGGAGTTTTTAATTTCAAATTTGTTAAATTGTTGAAGTTTTGAGCAATAGTGTCATGACCCAAACCCATCCCTAGAGGTTTGGATCCTAACCAACTAGTAATCATGAGATTACCTGTAGCTTCAAATAGAATACAAAATATTACATATAATGGGGCTGAAAGCGGAAACAGAAATACAGTAATTAAAGTCCATTGAGCAGTGCATAAATGATGAAGACAAACTCTCATTCATATCATTGAGCCCATACATAGAATATATATAATCAGTACAAAGATAAACTTTCATACATTAGGTTCAAACATCCAAAACTCAACTTTACAAAAACAAAAACTTAACAAAGAAAATACAAAACCCCATCTCGGAGGCGTGACATCATAGGTTCACAAAAGGTAAATCCTTAAGCTGACTCTACGGTTGATCTCCACGTTGATCACCTACATACATATAGGTGTATCTCGACTTTTTTGCGCCCCCTTGCGGAAGTTGAAATAAGCCCTACAGTTCAGACTCCTACGGTTCTGAATCTAATCTCACAAGTGCAATGTGAAATTGATAAACACCAAGGAGTCCAAATCCGGCAAATCTTTTGGAAAATCGATTTTGAATCATGTAAATCAAAAAACAGTAAATACGCAGCGGATGAAAAGTATTTAGATCATACCTTTTAGCGATAGAACCTCGTGGGTAAATCACATGCTTCCTGAATCTGATCAATCAACCCAGCAATGGGGTGATATTACAATAGTGAATATCACCCACACAAACCACAGTGCAAATAGCTTGATCGTTGTTTTTGGGAGAGAGTCAGAGAGAGAGGAGAGTCTGGGAAAAAAGGTTATGGGTAAAAACCCCATAACGTATCTGATATACGTATATTCAATATCTGATATATAACCAAATATCTATCTTATCATATCAATTATATGATAGACATATATATATCTTGAATGGTTATCCAAATAAGTTTGAATTAAAATTCAAACTTACATGGATAAGGTTCAAGAGGTTCAGGCTCAAAAAGCTCAAAGGGCCATGCCACATGGGCGTAATTTCTAACATCTCCCACTCGCACATGAGTTGGCATGACCCGCCACATCTCTATCTCAATCTCCCGAAAAATGAACAATCTCATACTAGCCAATGCAGTCTGCATCGCGAGAACACCTGCATGTGGGAGCTCTATACTAGAAACTCAAAATGAGCCAGCATAGAGACATCAACCCAAAAGGAACAAAAAATAGTGTCTCATATACCCCAGACCCATCTAATTACACCGGTCCAAAAAAAAACATCTCTAATCCCTCAAAAAGAGCATGTTTGACCCTCTCAATTCTTGCAATATATTCACACTCAATCTGCCTCTCATACAGAGCGATGTGAGTTGCCGGCAGTGAATATACAACAGTGGTGTAATATTAGATGATCTTCCCTTTGCCCTCATGCCAATGTAAATCAAAAAACAGTAAATACGCAGCGGATGAAAAATATTTAGATCATACCTTTTAGCGATAGAACCTCGTGGGTAAATCACGTGCTTCCTGAATCTGATCAATCAACCCAGCAATGGGGTGATATTACAATAGTGAATATCACCCACACAAACCACAGTGCAAATAGCTTGATCGTTGTTTTTGGGAGAGAGTCAGAGAGAGAGGAGAGTCTGGGAAAAAAGGTTATAGGTAAAAACCCCATAACGTATCTAATATACGTATGTTCAATATCTGATTCAATATCTTATATATAACCAAATATCTATCGTATCATATCAATTATATGATAGACATATATATATCTTGAATGGTTATCCAAATAAGTTTGAATTAAAATTCAAACTTACATGGATAAGGTTCAAGAGGTTCAGACTCAAAAAGCTCAAAGGGCCATGCCAAATGGGCGCCCAATTTCTAACATCTCCCACTTGCACATGAGTTGGCATGACACTGCCACATCTCTATCTCAATCTCCCCAAAAATGAACAATCTCATACTAGCCAATGCACCGTGCGACTGCTGAGAACACCTGCATGTGGGAGCTCTATACTAGAAACTCAAAATGAGCCAGCATAGAGACATCAACCCAAAAGGAACAAAAATAGTGTCTCATATACCCCAGACCCATCTAATTACACCGGTCCAAAAAACATCTCGAATCCCTCAAAAAGAGCATGTTTGACCCTCTCAATTCTTGCAATATATTCACACTCAATCCGCTTCTCATACAGGCGATGTGAGTTCTTGGGCGATGAATATACATCGGTGGTGTAATACTAGATGATCTTCCCTTTGCCCTCATGCCATTTAGTTTAGGATTGACCGCTTTCCGGTGATGTCCCTTAAGGCGAATCATACATGACCGCAGAGCAACATACCAAAGTAGCGAACATCAACCCCTTACCTTATGACATAGTCAAAAGTCACAAAAGGGTACAAAAATGAAAGTCATATCAATAATGACACGTAAGACTCACACGGTGAGGAAAGCAGGATCCATTCTCTCACCTCATTAGTTGGTCGCCAAGCACATGTAGTATGAATACATGCTACGGTGGAGTAACTCTTCCAAAAGAGTGACGTCATACTCGATACCTGTCTGAGATATTAGTCTAGTCGCTTTGTAGCGCCTAACCCGAATTCTCTATTTGCTTGCCTCCTAGACGCCAAATGAGATCTCGCATCTGGCTGATCATAAGAGGCACAACATGGAAAGTGGGTACTAACATCCATGTTTGGTCCTTAACACTATCTCATCTTGGTTGTAACCAAGGCGACATGCGTAGTGGATAATTTCAGTCTCTCTTGGTTCCAAACAAAAATAAACCACTAGTCTCATCCTTGCTCGCTCCCAAGCGCCAAGGGTGATTGCTCGTGTGAGTGAGCCAATCTTGCCTGCTGACATCATCATCTGCTAATCATTATGACACAAATCATAATAGTGTCAACATCCCATCATCTCAAAATAAGTGATCGATTTAAAAAAAAATGACCATAGCTTGCGCAATTCTAGATTCCAAACATAAGCCTTATCAGCACCTCTTGCGATAAGCATATACAACGGAATCCACCATGTGCGCCTCACATGAAGTGATTCAAAATCACAATTCTAGATTCCAAACATAAGCCTTATCAGCACCTCTTGCGATAAGCATATACAATGGAATCCTCCATGTGCGCCTCACATGAAGTGATTTAAGATCACTACCTCTTGCGCAATATCCTCTCTAAAGATATTTTGGTGACCAATTTGCGTTCATTCTTGATGCACCCAACTAGCGCATTGAATCTTACAAGGAGCAAATTAATATACTACTAGTAAAGTATTCTATCCACAATCTAACGAGCAAGGTCAATGTCTAAACAATTCAATTGACTATTTACCAAAGATAACACTTATTGTGCTGAATACGCCCACATAGCGTACTTTAGGCTCCCACAACAAAGAAAAGATCAAGGAATATATGTCATTTGTTTATGTTAAAGACAATCCGAGGATTCACTCAATAGCTAAGGCTCTAGCTTTTACCGATAGGTAAGTCAATAGGTTTGCGATTTTGCATCTAGAATCGTTTTAGGATATTCCTTATGTAAGTCATCGAAGACAAAACATGAATTCTCCCAAAACAATCCCTAAGGATCGTATATCCGAGCATATAAATTACATCACCCATGTCCATCATATCTAAAATAGAGTTGGCGCCCATCCTAGGTGGCGACAACCCTATAAATTCCTGGCTTATAATGACTAAGTAAGGAAAAACTTCTTTTGGACCATTGATCATGCCTCAGTGGTCTTTATCGATTATCGTTTGCCTATCATGGCTTGACGAAATCTAAGAACCACTATTTGGATAACTGTTTTAGGCTGTAAAAGATTTATTGAAACTAGCAACCATTTTGCGCTCCTAACTTTTCACCATAAAAACAGAAGGTAAATCCCTACGGATCTACTTATCCAATTCTCCAACGAGAAGTTAGGTCACAATGTCCACAAATTAATGTTCCGAACTTATGTCAATCATAGCCTAAGTCAAAATAACCTCACTCCCTAGAAGGAAGTTAAAATAACCTCACTTCCTAGGAGGAAGTCTTCTCATGGTCTACACTTTCCTCAATGGTGCGACTTTTCGGTATCTAGCAAGCCTTATGCCTCAACAATGACTATCCAAATTACGCATAACTTTAGAACAGTTTCGCGTCATAATGGAAAGTCAACCAAATTATAGAAATGGTTAATCCTCAAAGACTTTGTCTTAAACCGCGCAACATTAATCCACTTTCTAAAAACAGGATAAGATACAAAATTTAATTCTGAGTCTGATGGTACCAACCATGCTTAAAACAAAGCTATAACAAATAAATTATGGCCAATTAACGCAATTCAGAATAAAAAAAAAACAAACAGAGCCTTAGAGCCAAGCCGGTGAAAAAGCGGCTCGGCTCGACTCGCCGCTCATCGCCAACTCAACTCGTAGCTTAACGTGCGCGCGGCGCGATAGCGCGTGGCTGCGCAAGACATGGCGCGCGGCTCGGCGCGGCTAACGCGCGCGCGTGGAAGGGAGGGGACGGCGTGGATGGCGCGGGAAGCGCTTAGCGCGTAGCGTGCCGCGTGAGGCGCATGGGAGGCGTGGTGCGTCTTGGGGTGCGGTGCGGTGGCGGTGTGAAGCGTGAACCCGCCTTCAAGGTGTTTTCTGGTCCAATTTTTGTACTGTCGGACTCCATTTTTCACAATAAAAACATTTATGGCATTAAAAATGACATTTAAAGAACATAAAAATGAGGTATATCACTCTCTCAATCTAATGGAGTTAAAATGCGAAAAACCGTGCACTTCATCTTCCTCCTCCATTAATATTCATACAAAAAATGAAATATTTTGGATCTCTTTCTCTTTTATAAATATTCATGAGTATCGATGTGTACATATATATATATATATAAATATACACATGATAAAAGAAAGCACGAAAAACCCATACATGGCTCTGATACCAATGTAAATCAAAAAACAGTAAATACGCAGCGGATGAAAAGTATTTAGATCATACCTTTTAGCGATAGAACCTCGTGGGTAAATCACATGCTTCCTGAATCTGATCAATCAACCTAGCAATGGGGTGATATTACAATAGTGAATATCACCCACACAAACCACAGTGCAAATAGCTTGATCGTTGTTTTTGGGAGAGAGTCAGAAAGAGAGGAGAGTCTGGGAAAAAAGGTTATGGGTAAAAACCCCATAACGTATCTGATATACGTATATTCAATATCTGATTCAATATCTGATATATAACCAAATATCTATCTTATCATATCAATTATATGATAGACATATATATATATCTTGAATGGTTATCCAAATAAGTTTGAATTAAAATTCAAACTTACATGGATAAGGTTCAAGAGGTTCAGGCTCAAAAAGCTCAAAGGGCCATGCCACATGGGCGCCCAATTTCTAACAAATCAAAATGCCAAAAATGGACTACTTTGCCAGATACAGAATCGCCACCTAAATATTTTTTGGTGAAATTTAGGAAACCCATGACTCGTGCCAAAGGCCATGTGTCCGTCATCACCAAGATTGTCTCAGCTTAGGAACTTGGGTACGAGAGGGGGAAGGTCATGAATGAATTTCAGCACCCACACTCGCCCGATCAAAGATCGGCCTATACTAATCATCATATGAATCTTATGTACATTATCTGCTCTTGTTCCGGTTTATTAGGCTAACATTACTATGTGATGCGCACACACACAAGTATAGACTAAATTGCAAGAGTTGGAACATTTCGAGTCATGTTTGTTTTGAAAAATTGTTTCGAAATATGTACCACTTGAAAAAGTGATCGCATATGAACACTACTCAAATTATTCCAATTCAAACAACAAGCCTTCATCCACAAGCATTCAAACAATTGTAGCACTTAAGCAATTAGCCTCATGGAAAGCATGCTAAACATGGCAACAATCACACTCATGCAATTATACTAAAGCGAGTAAAGGCTCACCTAGTACTTCAAGCCAAAAAAGAAATGAGTTAGAAAAAAAAATGTATGATTCTTAACTATGCAATATGACTAATGCAATGCATACAAAAATGCAACTAATAGGAAACAAGCTACTAATATGACACATGAATCAATTAAATAGCATGCGGTCTAAGCACGTATTCAAAGGAGTATTTAAACTAACAATGCAAGTTAGAATGATGAACCGAGTCTCGATTGCATGCAATACAAATGGATGCAAACATGTAGTATGCTAAACAAAACGTGATGCTCCTAAACTAACCATTATAAGCTAGTAAATAAAAAAGAGAAAGACGTGGGGTTAGAAGACATACACATTATTACATTGCGCTCTCACAAAAGAGAGTCCGAATGAACTAACTAGCTAACTAACTAAGCTAAGCTAATTATTACAAAACCAAATGAAATTAGCTGAACTACTTAACTAATCATTACAAACCAAATCAATTAACTCACTATTCTAGATAATCAAATTACAACACTTTACAAAATTAACTAGCTACAACTAATTAATTACAACAAATATTTAATCTAAATATTTAAAATTTAAACAAGCTTGGAATGCGAGGAATGCTCATGCACGTGCTTGGTTTCCACTTGAAAAAGCCACTATTTTGCTTCCGAAGAGCCTCTATTGTATAATAAAACACTAACACTGTTGCCCACTTCCAGAATAACTCTGTTTTGCCTCATAAACACACTACTAAATTTTGCATCAGTGGCCAACCGGCCAGTGATGAGGGTTGTCGGCCACCAGTGACAGCCGGCCGACCATCAAAGGTGGTCTTCTGGCCACCTGTCGGCCATAGAAAGTGGCCTACCGGCCACTACTGCCTAGTTCACCTTGCTGCAATAGAGGACAAACAGAGCATGCACAGGGTATTCTCAAGGGTTGTCTGCACAACTCACCCTTCCTTTTCATAAACAAATCAAAGGAGTAGTGAGTTTAAGCCACAAACCACCAACTCAAGCAATTTCATTGCATGATGGCTTGTGGATGAAAGTGTGCAAGTTCAATAAATGCAATAAAATGAGACTCTCAAAGCTACCTCCCTATCATGGAAGATCAAGGGAAGTGGTGACCTTAGAAACTTGAATCATTTCATCACTAGTAAGTATGAAATGGCCCAAGTTCTATGTGTTCAATTAACGTCTGATTTAACACAACACTTTTTATTATCTTGCACCTTTTTAGCCTCAATTTTATTACATCATTTTAGATTATCAACCATTCTTTAATGAATTAAGTCCAAAGGGTGAGTTTAAGTCCTCTAATGGAAAGAGGACTCAAACCAAGATTTGTCTTAGGCATGAAAGAGACATCATACTATTGGTAATGAACCCCCTAAGGGATTAAACCATTAAGCATGACACTTCAATCTCATGCTTTAGACAAACAAGTTGTTTAAACCACTTTCAAAGCAAAAAAAGCCAACAAAGGAGGGAGGTTGCAAAGATGATTAAGTGTGATTACAAGTATGGAAAGCCATAAATAAATGCAATCAACTCAAACAAGCTGGTGTCTAAGGCCTAGAACACCAAACTTATGAGGACAATTACACTATAAGCATGCAAAACAAAACTCAAACGCAACTATCAACCAAAAAAAATGCTAAAACAGTCTAAAAACAGTCCTAAAATATGCTAAGCTAAAAAATGCTAGATTAATATGCTAAAACATAGTACAAACTAGGCTAGTAAGTAAGACACGAGGAGGGAAGGCTAACTCCTCCAAATTTGGACTTCAAAACATGATTTTGGCCATTAAAACAACTCTAAACAACAGTGTTTAAAATCTCAAAAAAAACATAATGCAAAGGTGGGAAACACAAGGGCAAAGGCCTTCAAAGCAAGGTGTAAAGAAGGGTGGACCACCCCTCAACCTTTAATGGCCTTAAACCACAAGTTTCAGCTCAAAATTTCAAAGTTTAGATAGTCCAAAAACAGTACAAAAATGTGCTGGAATGAAGACAAAAGTAACTAAAATAATAAGCTAAAACATGAAGCAATTTAAGCTAGTAAACAAGCCAAAGGAGAAGTGGCTAACCCCTCCATTTTTGGGACTTTAAAACCACTTTTTTAGCCTTTTAAAACCTTTGAAATTCAATGGTAAAATGCTCAAAAAAAAGTTAAGAAAAGAATGGGAAACATAAGGGAAAAAGCATAGAGAATAAGGTTCAAAGAAGGGTGGTTAATCCCTCTACCTTTAATAGCCTTAAACTACAAGCTTCAGCCCATAAAAACAGTTGAAAAACACTTCAAAATCAGCAAGAAAAGATAGAAAAGAAGTGGTGTAAAGATGGTACAAAAGCAAGAGAAGGTATACCTTTTGAAAATGAATGAACCCTTAAGTCATAAACCACTAATTTCACACTCTCAAGTGCTTCAAGAGCTCAAATTCAAGTTCAAATAACCTCAGCAAGAAGCTCTCTAGGTTTGGTTTAGAGTGTTTGGACAAATGCTATGCAAGTTGCAAGAGAGAGAGAATTGTAGAGAGAGGATATTTTTTGAAATTATTTCCTCACTCCTAAATGTTTCTAACCTTGAAAGCAAGAAAAGAGGTCCTCTATATATAGAAAAACAATCCCTCAGTCAAAAATATCTAAAAAGGGACAACTCGAGCATTGTCGAAACAGGTGGTAAAAATATCTGGGTTTTACACTAGTGGTCGGCCGGCCATTTGCCGACCACCAAAAATCTACTTCCAGGCCCAACTTCAAATGGGTATATCTCCTTCATTCGAACTCAGTTTTAGGTCATTCTTGAGTCTAAATTGAAGCCTCGGAAGTCTACTTTCCATTGGTGAAAACCTCACAACTAAAGTCAAAGTGTAGAAAGAGATAGGCCTGATCTAGTGAAGGTTGCTCATTCTCCCTTAATGGTCTCATGCTTAACCATTTCCCCAACTAGTTTCCTTCTCTCTCCTCCAATTTTTCAATTTCTTCAACCCCAAACCTATAAATAAGAGGTTTAAAAGATTTTTCAAAGAGTTCACCTTTCTTTCATTTATTTCCACTTTGTCCTTGCTTGGTTTACCGAAAAGTTCAATTTTTAACGAAATGCGAGCCTCGAAACATCGTAGAAACATTTTCAAAAATATTTTGAAAAAGAAGGTTTTAAGGTCTAAAATAGTTTTGGTCAAAATAGAGTGTAAGGTTGGGATTTAGAAGCTCTTCTTGCTGAAGAAATCGAACGTTTGTACAGCGTAACTTTCATCATCGAGTGATCAAACAGTGGCGCCCAAGTCTTAAGGGCGGTAAAAAATGAGGCGTCTACAATAGGGGAAAGGGGGGTAAGCTAGAGCTCAATGAGTAATAATAAGGTAAAGAAGGTAATGAATGAGTTTGAATTTTTAGAAAAACAACTTATCATAGTGGACATATCTTTCAGAAATAAATCATTCATAAATTAGATGCATTATGTAAATCATCCAATAGCATTGAACATATCTAAACTTGGCAGAATGACCTCGGGTCCAATACAAAGCAGACTGACCTCTGGTCCAAGTTATAACAAAATGACCTATGGTCCAATTTATACATATATAACAACTATTCAGAGTGATCTCAGGTCCAACATATAATCAATAAAAACATAACGACCTTAGGTCCAACGTACCATTCTTGGAGAATTTATCTAAGATTGCCATAAAAATTATCAAATAGAAACTCATTCATTCGGAACAAACATAATTTCAAAAAACATAACATATCATAATGTTTCAAAATAAATATTTAAGAACATATCTTTACAAAATTATTACTCATAGATAGCTTGACCCTGCGAAGTCCTTCAATCAAATGACCTAGATATCACATTCATACGAATTCGATAAAATGGAAACATTTATTCACTTATAATTTTCCTTCCTTATTCAGGTTAAGTCAAATGCGGTTTTAAATGTCTTTTAACTTTCCGATAGATCTCATAAAGTACAAAAGAGTGTTCAGAAAGTCAAAAAGGTTGAAAGAAAGTCAAACTACACTCCCCTATTTTTCGCATGTGGTCAAGACGCAATTAAAGTACTAGCAACAACTTTGTTTTGGCATAACGACCAAGACGATGGGCTCACAATCGCGACGTGGTTCAGGGCAAAGTTGTGCAGTCCCAAAATTTTCGAAGTGTAAGCCTTTGAAACTCATTTTTATGACCAAAACTCATGCAATATACCATCAAAACATGAAAACATACAACAATTATGATCAATCTTCAACTCATTTGAACCAAAACTTCTTTTAATTTCAAAATCAAACTCTCAAATTTCATGGACTCATGATTTCCAAAACTTTTCTTCAAAATCATTTACATACTCAATTGCATGTAATTTATTACATTCAATTCATGTATGACTTCAAGATCAAAATTGACAATTAAAAGAATTAGAACTGATATTTTCCAACCTAGCTCAATCCTACATTCAAAACCCAATTTCTGTCAAATTATATGATTAATTTTCAAATTACTTCTTGAATTCGAGTGATTGATGAGTTATCTTACAAGATTTTGTATTCACCCAAAAAAATCTTACAAGATTTTGATTTGAATTTCTTACCTTAAGCTTGAATTCTTAAATTAACTTAGAGAATCCTTCAATTTCCCTTCTTCTTTTGTTGTTCTTCCTTAGGCTCTCTTCAAAGTGTTTTCCAGCCAAATGATTTGGTAAGTCCTCTCTAACTCTAGAATTTTCTCATATATACATCATGTTTTAGTTAATTGACTTAGATTAGGTTAATTGCAAATTAGACTTAATTAATTATGATTAGAACTTAATCTAATTATTTGACTTTGGCCTCGTTTGGCATGCAATAGTTTTAGCTTAAAAGCCAAAAAGTTACTAAAAACACCAAAAAACCTATAACATATACCAAAAAGTCAAAAATTTCCATTTCTCTACTTTTTGCACATCTTTTCATAAAAAATTAAAAAATAATTCCAAACATACTAGTTTTTTTTGTACCTCATATTTTAGCCAAGAAGCCAAAAAATTACTAAAATAGTCTATTTCCAAATGAGGCCTTACTCGCAATAGCTTAATCTATTATTCCTAATTTATATTATTTTGAATCAAATTTTTAATTAAGCTCTCATAAGGCGCTAAATATTCAATTAAGTTGATTAAGCTCATCACTTAAAGATTTCTAGGTCATATAGACATTCAATTTCTGATTTGAAACATAACACCTAATAGATAATTCACACACACATACAAATCACAATAAATATTAACATCAAAATTAAAATTTCCTACAACTAAATGAATGCAAACATGATATGCGTGGTTGAGTTATTACAATCTCTCCCCCTTAGAAAGTTTGGTCCTCCAAACTAATGTTACCTTGAGTCGAAAATAATTATGGATATCGTTGTCTTATTTCATCTTCTCTTTCTCATGTGGCTTCTTTTCTATAATATTCTTTCCATTCAACCTTCACCATAGGAATTTATTTTCTTCTCAATTATTTGACTTGTCGATTGATAATCTGAATTGGCTTTTCCTTATAATCTATATCATCATCAAGTGCTATCAAGTGATAATCAATAACATGAAAAGGATCCCAAAGGTAGCCTCATAACATCAATACATGGAACGCATTATGCATTTGCTCCATTCCCGGCAGTAAAGCTATTTGATATGCAACTAGACCCAATCTTTCCTAAATTTGAAACGGTCTTATGTACTGTGGTGACAATTTCCCATTTTCTTTTCCAAATCTTGTTTGTCCTTTCATCGGAGTCACTTTGATAAACACATGATTGCTAACTTCATATTCTAAATCCCTTATTCTTTGATCAACGTAGCTTTTCTGACAACTTTGAGCAGTTTTTAACCTTTGCTTAGTCATCATGATTTCCTTAGTTGTAACTTGCACAATTTCTAGCCTAAGTAAAGCTCTATTCCCAACTTCCTTCCAACAAACTAGAGACCTACATTTTCTTCCATACAAGGCTTCATATGGTGCCATACCGATACAAGTGTGGAAACTATTGTTGTAAGCAAATTCCTCCAAAGGTAAATAAGTTTCCCAACTTCCTTGAAAATCCAAAATACATATTCGGAGCATATTTTCTAAAGTTTGTATAGTCCTTTCTGATTGTCCATTAGTTTGTAGATGAAAAGTGGTACTGAACCTCAACTCTATCCTTACTGCTTTCTGTAAACTTTGCCAAAATCTTGCCACAAATTTAGGATCTCTATCTAATACAATAGAAACTGGAATACCATGCAATCGAACAATCTCATTTATATATATAGTAGCAAGTCTATCTGCAATATAAAAAGATCTCATAGGCAAAAAATAAGCAGATTTAGTCAATCTATCCACAATAACCCATATAGAATTCATACCTCAAGGTATTCGAGGTAATCCAAAAAAGAAATCCATAATTATGTGCACCCATTTCCATTCCGAAATAGGGAGAGGCTGAAGTAACCTTGCTTGTCTTTGATGCTCCACTTTAACTTGTTGACATTGAAAACATTCGGAAATGAATTTTGCAATGTCTTTCTTCATGTTAGGCTACCAAAAATCTTGCTTCAAATCATGATACATTCTGATGTTTTCTAGATGCATAGCAAACTTAGACTTGAGGGCTTCCTCTGTGATTCTTCTTTTAATTTCTGGGATAGCTGGAACACACAATCTTCCTTGAAACTTCAACACTTGATCTTCAAAAGTAAATCCCGGCCTTGGTTTCGATTACATTTCATCACATATTTTCTTGAAAAAGTCATCCTCCATTTGCCTTCGTTTGATTTCTTCAATGATAGCTGGTTGTGCCAAAATTGTGACTAGCACTCCGTCTTGTTCACATAGTACAATTTCCACTTCCAATCTTTCCAAATCATCTAACAATTCTTTTTTTCGTGTAAGCAAACAAGCTAAATTCCCCATTGATTTTCTACTAATTGTATCAGCTACAGTATTGGCTTTCCCTAGATGATAATGAATATACAGATCATAATATTTAATTAATTCCAACCACCTCTTTTGTTGCATGTTCAACTCCTTTTGAGTAAAGAAATATTTTAAGCTCTCGTGGTCGGTGTAGACTTCATGTGACAAGCCCGTCATGTATTATGCTTTTAATTCTTTAATTATGCATGTGTTTAGGTTCTAAGTGTGAATTTGAATGTTCATTATGTGATTAATGTGGTTTCTAACTTCATATCTACTGATCATAGGAATATCTATTATGATTTTTGTTATGATATAAAAATTGAAGGACTTAATGGCGTCAGAAACTGAAATTGGTTAGTTTATTGAGATTGGCATAATTTTTAGAACCTAATGGGAAGTTCCATTAAAATTTGATTCAGATTAAATTAATTAGATTAAATCAATTAAATTAAGTTTTGTTTGGTTAAGTCTTAAGCTCAATTAACTAGCTTAATTGCTAATTAGTGCATTTAATTAATCAAACCTATATATATTTATATATTAATTGAGGTGATTGGGCTCAGAGTATGATGTTGGTAATCACGTGTTTATTAGGGTGACTCCAATGAAAGGTCAGTCACGATTTGGGAAGAAAGGAAAATTATCACCTCTATATATTAGATCGTTTCAGATTTTGGAAAGACATGGTTCAGTTGCATACCGAATAGCTTTACCACCAGGAACGAAACAAATGCACAATGTGTTTCATGTGTCGATGTTGAGAGGTTACCTTCGAGATTTGTTTCACGTTATTGATTATTACCGGATAGCTCTTGACAGAAATATGTAATATGAAGAAAGACTGATGCAAATTATTGACCAACAAGGAAGACAATTGAGGAATAGAGTTGTGACAACCCCATTACATATTATGCTTTTAATTCTTTAATTATACATGTGCTTATGTGCTATGTGTGAATTTGCATGTTAATTATGTCATTAACGTGGCTTTTGACTTCATATTTGTTGATCGTATGAATATCTGTTATAATCTAAAAATTGAAGGTCTTAATGGCGACCGAAACCAAAATTGGTTAGTTTATTAAGATCGGCATAATTTTTAGACCCTATTGAAAACTTTGATTAAAATTTGATTGAGAATAAATTAATTAGATTAAATCAATTAAATTAAGCTTTTGATTAATTAACTTAAGTTCAATTAACTAGCTTAATTCTTGATTATATATATATATATGTTAAGTGATGAGATTAGTTCATTTTCCTGAGCTCAAATTCTGAAATTTACATTCTAGAGAGAGAGAGAGAGAGAGAGAGAGAGAGAGAGGGAGAGGCTTGATTCTTGAAGAATTTGGCTAAAGGCTCGAAGAATTAAAGAAGACAACTCAAGTTCTTGCTAGGATTAGTGCCCTTGAAGATTCTAGGTAGGTGTTTACACCTTAATTCTTGAGTTTAAACCATCAAATATGTGAATTCATGAGCATTATGTAATTGAAGGAAAGAAATGGACTAAAGATGATAAATTTAGAGTCAATTCATACATGCATGCATAATTTAGTTGGGTTTCATGATTTTAAGCATGATTCATGTCATTTAAACTTGAATTGAAGGTAATATCATCCATGTATCCATGATTTATAAAGTTTTAAAGTTGAATTGCATGTTTTTGAAGCTTTGGAAAAGAGTTTGGAAACAATTGATACATGCATGGGAGTTTTGGTTTCAGTTATGAAGTCTTAAGCTTCAATTTTGCAAAATCATGAAGTTTTTATTCAGTATTGGCCATGTACTCATGTTTTGGGTTGCATCATGCATGAATCCATGCTTTGAACATGTGTTTGAAGCTCAACTCTATTATGGAAATTCTAGAATTCTGCTTCACCGCTCGAGCGAACAATTTATTGCTCGAGCGCACATTTTATGCATCCAGTATTTTTGCAGACATTTGTAGTTGGCTCGAGTGACCAAGTCACCACTCAAGTGACCGCCTTTTATTTTGTCCCTTGGCTCAAGCGAACATCGAGCCTACATTTGGACCATCCAATACTTTTGTAGACCAAGTGGTTTGCTCAAGCGACCAATGTTGTGTTCAAGCGAAGTGCTCGGTTTTAGCAGATTTTGAAAAGACATATTCTGATCACGTATGCATTCTTATTCCTTTCTGAGTATTCTTAAGCATGAATTGGGCATCCTAAATGAATTATAGAGTTAGAATGAATAAGTTAGAAAATGACTTGCCTAAACAATATAATCCAATGTGTGTATGTTTATGAATTCTGTAGGTTCATCCGCGAGGATGAGTTAACAACCAAATCACTGTGAGTAATATCTTAGTAATGATATCTTCTTACTTACTCTATTTTCTTAATGTCCTAATGTGGTAAGCTTTTCTAAAACTGTGATTTTGTAAGTATGAATGAGTTTCAATTTGTCTGATCAACATGATATCTGTAAATGTGATTGATGTGACATGAATGTATATAGTGGACATAAGGTCGTTCTATACATTTGACAAGATGGACCCAAGGTCGTTCTGAACATCTAATCAATCTGATTATCTGTTATGAGTTAGCTGAATGGCCATTCTACAATCGTAAATGATTGGACCCGAGGTCGTTCCATTATGATATGATCAATTCTGTTCTGTACATCTATTATACATTGGACCTAAGGTCATTTCGTTATGAATTTCTTTTGATATTGAAATGTTTATGTTATTTACTAGAACTTATTCACATAACCCTTTTACTCAGATATTATTCACTGGGTGTTAGCTCACTTTGTTATATATATGTTTGTAGGTGAGCAGTAGGATATCTAGCCCTAGCCCTAGTGAACCTATGCAGAAATGCCAAGTTTTTTGTGGAGTCAACAAAGGACACCTCACGCATGAGGCTTTTGTCTTTTGATTTTCTGTTTTCTTTTGTTGGTCACGCTTGATTGCGTCTATACATAAGTTTGGTCATTGTATGTTAATGGCATGTGTATGATCTTGGACATGTGCAACTTCTTACATATATATGAGTGTGAATTATTAATATAAATTAGATGTCTTTGATATGCCATATATGCACAGCTCATTGGACAAAATTTCATTATTCAGCTTCCACTTTTGGCCCAATATAATTAAATATGATTTGACTTCTGTCTGAGGTCATAGGTAATCTTATGATTATTGATCGGTTATGATCCAAACCTCTAGAGGTTCGGGTCTTAACAAGAGCAATTCCTATGGTTAAATAGAATGGAAGGAACATTATGGCACATAAGCCACTTGGGAGAAAGAAGATGAAGTGAGGCAAAAATATCCTAAACTATTTTCGATACAAGGTAACGTAAGGAGGACCAAGCTTCTTAAGAAGAGCAGGGTTATACTATGATAACCCCACCTTGTAACATACTTAAATTTATTTAATTTTGAATACTCATTATGTGTTTGGTGTTTAATTTGCATGTATCTGTCTGATTTGTGAATTATCCGTTATGATTTCTATTCTGAATTTGAAATTAAAAGCTTTAATGAATTCAGAAACTGAAATTGACGAGTTTAATTAGACTATCATAGTTTTTAGAGGCTTTTGGGAAGTTTGATTAAATTTGATTCATTTAGTAAATTAAGTTTTGCTTAATTAACCTTAATTCTAATTAATTAATCTAACATCTAATTAGCACCCTAAACTAATCTAGGCTATATATATGTTATGTTTAGAAGCTAATCACATGAGTTACATACAAAAATCTACTAGAAAGTGTATAGAGAGAGAGGGAGAGAAAGAGAGAGTTCATCCTTGTATAGAGGAAGAGAGCTTGAGAACTTGGAATTTGGCTAGAGAATATGAGAATTGAGAAGAGGAACTCAAGATTTTGTTAAAACATGCTAATTACAAGACTGTAGTTAAGAGTTTGATCCTTAATTCATGAATTGAAGTCACCTAGCATATGAATTTAAGAAGAATTAAAAAAAAATAAAAAATAAAAAATAAAAATTTAAGAAGAATTTGAGATTAAACACAAGATAATAGCTTAAAGATGATGAATTTGAAATGAAATGAAGGTTGATTAAGAGGATTAATCATGGCTTAATTATGGCATAAATCTCATTTGGTTGAAATTGAACTAGATGGATGGGATGGTACAAGACAAATCTCCACGTTTTGGGGGTACTAGGCTTACTTTTTCCTTAAATCCATGAATCTTGTTCTAAAGTACACCATAAATCTCTCCAAGGGGGGTGGCTGCCCGTGTGATCCTTTGACCTAGGGTTTTTATCCCCCCCTTTTCTTTTCTTTTTTTTGTACAATTATATTCATAATTGATATAACAATATGATGTACAAATATATACAAAAGTAGTGAATTTAGGGTTTAAATGCAATAATAATGGAACATGAGAGCATGAGCAAAATTTGTGGGCTAAAACACCTATTTCAAATATAGAATTAATTATAAAAAAAAAAAAAAAAAAAAAGATAGAAAAGGTGATTCGAGTTGCAATACAACTCTTTGAAAAGAAATATGAATAATTGGATGAAAACGACAATAACTAGGAATTAGGATTTTAATCGCAAGTAAACCATTAAGATTTTATTGTAGTAATTCAAGAGCTAGAGTTTTAACAGAGTTTACAAAAGTTAGAGATCTCACATAAAAATTTAGAAAACAGGATTGAAATGTTACTCTCTCTTCCATAAGTCTAAATTTTGCTAATAATAGGTTTACAATAAAATTGAATATATCATTATTCAAAGTTAAAATTATATACCCACCCAAAAAAGTTAAAATTATAACTTAAAATGAATTGTATTTTCACTATTCATACAATTTTCACAATCAATTTTTTCCTTAAATGCATCTTCGAAATCTGATTTCATTATACAATTGCAACTTGTAGTTGCGATTTTGAAATCACATCGCAACTTCAAGATGTAATTTTTCTATTCCATTTGTCAATGTGAAATTACAGGTTGAAGATCCACTTTCATCTCTTGAAATTGGAACTTGAACCTACGATTTCATAAAATGGTTAGTTTAATAAATAGTTTCAAAAGTGGGTTAATTTCATAAATAGTTTTACATTTTAGAATGTTTAGAAAAAAAAACTCAACTTCATATAATATTATAAATTCAAAATTAACTACTCTAAAATTATTTAAAATTATTATCTTATAATTCAAATTTATTTTACACATAAATCCTACACTAGATAAATTTAATTCTAACTACACATTCTAATTGGAGATGAATTTAGAGTAATTAAGTGAGGTATTGGTATGTGATTCAAAGTCATAGACTTCGAGATCCCGAATTTAGTCAAAATGTGTGTAAGTTAACCTAGATATCAAAAAATGATGGGATTTTTATTGATAAATCCATTTTAGAGTTGTTATAATCCATTAGATCCACAAAAAATATTTTAGCCTGATTAGTCCCATATACTTTTCTTTTTATTCCATAAGGTCTATTTTACTAATTTTATATTTGTACCTGAACTATTATGCCCTCATATATATATATATTTTGTTAATACACATAACACGTTGCCTCTTTTTTCGTTGATTTAGTTTTGGTAGTTTCTATCTTCACGCTTTTGATCATCAATCTAATTTAGATGGATACATTTCTATTTTGCATACTCATTCGAAGGCTTTGATGTGCTAGGGTTTCATTGTTGCTATTGTAGTATGGTTCGGTGATTTTCGAGTGACGACGACGAATTGGATGGTGTTCGATTGTCACATTTTCTGGAGTATAACTAGTTCAAATCAGTTGTTTTTGAGTTACAGGACGATTGTAGGATTGCTTGATTAAGGTTAGTATCATTTTGGTTATGAATACATGTTCAGTTTATGTTTTGATTTGTATGATGGATCAGATGCTTTGTTTTTTGATTGATATGGATCGGATGCTCTGTTTTTTGATTGATATGGATCGGATGCTCTGTTTTTTGATTGATATGGATCGAATGCTTTGTTTGTTCAATTATATGCATTTTACGTGGTCTTGTGGAGGGGAGGTCATTCAGATTATGTGAAGAATATGAATGTTCTCATTTTACTTTGATATTTGCGTAATGAGGCTCTGTGTGGGTGATATAATTCAGAGTACATGTATCATTGTGAATGTTCACATCTTGTTAATATTATGTGAAGAATGTGGATGTTCTCATTTTACTTTGATATTTGCTTAATGAGGCTCTGTGTGGGTGATATAATTCAGAGTATATGTGTCAATGTAAATGTTCACATCTTGTTAATGTAAAGTTATGGAGGGTTGCTTGCATGTTGTGTACTGTCACCTTAATGTGGTGGTATCATTTTGATATTGTAAAATGTTTATGCTGTGTAAAGATGGTGGTGATAGTTTTCATTATGGATTTAGCACTTGAACTGTACACATAGGCATCTAATTTTGTACAATGTGAATTTTCATATCGTTTTGTATTATTGTTAATTGTTGTATTGTTGTGTTTTTACAGGAAATAGATACATTTATGATGTTGGTGTGTATATATGGTTGCAGTACAACTATAATAAATGTTGCTCGCGGATTGTGTTATTCGCGTTTGATGGAGTGTTTGTGTGAAAAATGGGGTGAGTTGTCTGCTGGTTCTATTTCATTGTTCTGTCGGCTACCTGGGATTAATAGGTGTGATTTGGACAATAAGGAAGAATTTCAGAACATGTTATTGCTTGCTAAATCAATTGGGGTACAACATGTACAAGTTGTCGTTGAGTTGAAAAGTGATATTGGTTAGTCGAGTAGCTCTGGGTCGCTGCGTGTGGGGGGGGTGAGGTAGAAATTGATGCACTACGGAGATTTTGCCACCATAAGGAGAAGGTGTTGTTGTCAGCCCCTTGGGCAAATAGTATTACGCATGCGGGAAAACGGTTTGTTGTTAGTGCACAACAATTTCATAATGTTTTATGTAAGTATGCCATCCAATTTGGGTTTCAGTTTACGTATGTCAAGAACGAGACAACAAGGGTTATTGCTGCGTGTGTGATGCACAAGAAGAGAGGCTGCTTGTGGGCTATACATTGTAAGGCACAACGAGCAAATGGTTTTTTCTACATCAAGAGGTTTAGTGATGTGCATAGTTGTGGTACGGATGTCCGAACATCGAAGAATCCGCGAGTTAGTTCTAATTTGGTATCGAGTACCATATCTGAAATTTGTGAGGGCCAATCTTTTAACTCGGCCGTGTGAGGTGGTAACTATTTTGAAGAGAGATTATGGGCTAGATGTGAGTTACCACATGGTATGGTTGGGCGTGGAGAAAGCAAAGGCTATTATTCATGGAGATCACTCATAATCGTTTGACCAACTGTGATGGTATTCGGATGCTGTGATGCATTACAATCTGGAGAGTTATGTCAATATTGACTATGATGCGAGTAGTCAATAGTTTTGTCATTTCTTTGTATCATTCACTGCGTGTATTTCTGAGTTCAATTTTTGCCGGCCTTTATTATTCCTAGATGGAACATTCCTCAAAGGAAAGTACAAAGGTCAGCTACTTACGGCAATGGCAAAAGATGGAAACAATGGTTAGTATTTTTTTAACTGTCTATTCATGTAAATATTCACATTGAGTGGCATAGTGTGGACATATGACAGACGATTACACAGTGTGTTCCACATTTACACTGGTGTCAATGTTTACATCAATACACATTGATGTGAACAACAACATAATATGATTGATTGAGAAATTAATCGTAATGTGAACATTCATATTAGTATACACTGATGTGAATGTTTACACCAATGTCTACTAATGTGAGTTTATCCATTAATGGACATTAATGTGAATGTTCACATCATTGATGTTTACGAACCCAAATCCAAAAACAACATTAGTAACAGGGCAATGTAGATATAAACATTCGCATGACCTGTTTCCTTTATATAGTTTTCTATTCACTTTGGAATATTGTGAACAGTTGTTTAATGGTGTTGTGTTGTAGGTCTATTTCCTGTTGCATTTGCGATTGTTGATTCAGAGACCACGGCCAATTGGTCATGGTTCTTGCACGAACTTGGGAAGGTTGTTGATGGTAAGCACCAGATTACTTTTATTTCGGATCATAATCTTGGTCTGTTAGAAGCTATGCCAAAGCTGTTCCCATCGGCTCACCACAGTTATTGCTTACAACACTTGAAGAGCAATTTAAGAGACCAGATGAAAGGAATTGATAATGAATTTAGATATCACCTAGTTAGTAGTTTGGGTGACTATGCTTACGAGCCAACTGTGGTAGGGTTCCATGAAAAACTTGCAAAATTAAAAGATGAGAGAAAGTAACGAGCCTATAATTTTTTCAAGGACTTGGCACTTGAGCACTGGGTAAATTCATACTTCAGGTAATAGTAGTTTCCTAATGTATTCCATTTGTCAAGTTTAGAATGGTAGCGATGTGAATTTTCAGTTATGTTTTATGGCAATGTGAAATTTCATATTCAGTTTCGAAGAAATTAAATTCAGTATTGTACAATGTTTGTGATATTGTGCAGGGGCATGCGTTATGGGGAGATGACATCCAATGCGGCGGAGTCATTTAATAATTGGATTAAAGAAGCACGCAATCTTCCTATCACTCAAATGGTGGACACAATTCATACTCAGTTGATACGGCAAATGTCTACACGGCGTGACCAAGCAAACAAATGGAATGAGCTTATTTGTCCTACATTCGAAACAATGCTTATGGATTCGTTCAACGACAGCAGGTCTTGGCAAGTTAGCAAAGCCAATGAGGATGTGTTTGAAGTTCATTCGATACCATCTGTTACAGTTGATATTGCAAGGCGTGCATATTCTTGCTTCAAATGGCAAATCAATGGATTCCCATGTGACCATACTGTGATTGCTATTCAAAAGAGCCGCTACAATCTCAATGATTGTGTGGAACATTACTTTCATGTAGAGACATATCGTGCAGCTTATTCGGATGCCATATTCTCTATACCCTCGATGGAAAAGCCGTCTTTTGATCCCACGGACTTCACTACATACCCGTTAACTATGAAAAGACCACTCGGAAGGCCGAAAAAGAATAGAATCCTATCAAGGGGTGAGAAACTGAAGCAAATAAGTTGCGAGAGATGTGATAAGTTGGGAAGCCATAATCGAAAATCATGCAAGGAGCCGAAATAGGATGTACAGTTTTCATTTCAACATTATGTTTTACATAGGATTCTTAAATTTATTTTTGAAATAAGATTGTGTTGTGTTGGCAAACACTGTGTTGCGATAAGATTACGTTGTGTTGGCAAGCATAATAATGGTTTGGCAAACTTAGTATTTGATTTGTGTTTTTTCTTTTTCTTTTTGGGTACCAAACTAATATTTTGTTGAAGTTTTAATGATGAATACATGATGTGGACATTCACACTTGCGTAAAAGAATCATATTATATGAAAACTCGCACATGGGTTGAACTTTTTTAGATTATTGTTGTCAATGTTGACATGGATATAAATTGTGATGTGAACTTTCACATGCATAAAGATTAACATGGTGTGAACATTCACAACTGTTATGAATAAGAACAAATGTGAATATTCACACATGTGTATGTTATCCGTAATGATGTCATGTAGATAATGTGTACATTCCTGCACAAAATATGTGTATTACAGAACAATCGGGTTCAAACAATTGCATAAATTATGCTCATCACAACACAGCAGTATGAATATCATAAGTGAATATAAACATTCACATTAGTAGTGCAACTGTGAACATTCACATTTGTAAAACATTAGTTCATATGAATATCATAAGTGAATGTTCACATTTGGCAGAGAAGAATAACATTCACAACTGTTATGAATAAGAACAAATGTGAATATTCACACATGTGTATGTTATTAGTAATGATGTTATGTAAATAATGTGTACATTCTGCACAAAATATGTGTACTATAGAACAATCAGGTTCAAACAATCGTATAAAATAACATAACAACACCAAAAGGTAGATCAATATTCACAAGTGGCTTTTTCCCATTAATAGATGTTGTATAACTAATTTACAACCAGTTGTTGTGTCAAAATGTCAAAGCAATTGATATTAACATTCATATCGAGTGTTGGTTAGTCTGTAGGTGGACACCCCCCACTTATAGGTTTTAATGATGCTCTGATTTCTTATGATTCAAAAAACTATGTACTAACAAGTCTCGTAGTCCACACCATTCAGAACTAGTAAGGCTGCCAACAATGTCTTCATGGTATATATGCGCCCGTATGATGTAACATACTGCAGGTCCGCAGTCCACCCTATAATTACAAAATGGTTTTGATTAGCACTTGACATGTATGTTTGCATAATGGTTATGGAGGATTTGTAAAAAATGTAGTGAGGCTTACAAGTCGTCGCCCTGCCGATGAC
Source organism: Camellia lanceoleosa (assembly GCA_025200525.1). Classification (NCBI taxonomy): domain Eukaryota; kingdom Viridiplantae; phylum Streptophyta; class Magnoliopsida; order Ericales; family Theaceae; genus Camellia; species Camellia lanceoleosa. The sequence goes on from CM045769.1 coordinate 78,114,245, forward strand.
AGACATCAACTGATACGATTCCTGCTAACTTAGGGCATAGCGGCGATGACTCGCCAATAACACGCACAACGTTCTCAATGTACTTCCTCTGTATATTAGGCACCATTGAACATATGTGTGTGTACATTCATTTTTGGAATTTAGCGCATGACAACAAGTCATATTTGTGTACAAAAAGAGCCACTTACAACTTCTTGTGCTTGGTCGATATGCGGGTCATGTATGCTTGTCCTTGGGTGCAATGAGTTGTAATGTCTCCACAAATTGTCTTTAGCATCATACACAACTATCGTCCAGTGGAAATCATGGTGCAATAAGAATATTAGGTATCTCTCTCATTGGTAGTTTTTCACATGTGCATCAATGTGTTTACTTCTTTTGCGAGGATGGTACTCTCGTATCACTTTCTGTACGCATTGGACAAATAATTAATGGACTGTGAAGTTTCAAATTCATATTAGCAAAAATGGAATGATAGATTTTACCAAACACATGCTTGTGAAGATGAATGACGCTTCATCTGAAGTTGGGTTGACCATCTCTTGTTGTTCATGTAATAGTTCGGCATATGCATCTATGAGCTGCACAAACATAGGGTCGTATTATATTATTTGTGGTGGGTGAACAATGTGTGTCTATGGCTGTGGATGTGTATGTGTGTCTCTGTGTGTATATGCATGACTAGCGAATCATCTTTGTAATGGCATACATTGTTGTGTATCGATTCCTCCTAGATAAAGTTCACAATGTTATCAAAATACACATGTGTAGACTTCGAGTCTCCTTTCCACACAAGTAGTTTGTGCATTTTAAACAAACCAATGTGAATATTAACATTGAACAGTTTTCAACAAATCAAATAAATAAGCATAGTGGTGAATATTGACAATTATGGAATGTGAATGTTGACATTAGGTGTTTGTATGGTCACTTACTCATCGCCTCCACTCTTTTGTAAAGCCTGGACCTTTTGCTTGTCTTGTTTGGACATCTTGCTCCAGACTTTGAACTTATTGGTCAAGGTTAATTTTTTTTGGTGCTTTGCTGGTGGGTGTTTGTCCACATCTTCAACCATTTCGACTGCATGGGGCTGTTTTTGGCTAGGTAAGTATGGGTACTAGAAGTCTGGCAAGCGATGCTGTTTTTGATCTTTCTCCTTTATATGCTTCACCCTAGAAGGCGGGCTGAGATTGTGTTGAATTGGGCCAGGGGGTTGCTTATACACCTTATCCTGTGTGACAATGTGGATTGACTAGTCATCGTAAAGGTCCTGAAGAATTGTTTTCTTGCATTCTAAGTCAATGACCAGCTGTGTTAAGCGCTTAATTTCTTCATCTTTCTACTCCATGCACTTTTTTATTTCGGTATTCATGTTAGGTAGGCTTGACTGGTTGAACAATTTATGTTCAAGATCAGCTATGACTATTGCCCTTAACTCCCATGAGAATTGAAGGTGTTTGTACTTTGCTTCCCATTACCTTATGATGCCCCAAGCCTTCCAATTTTCTTTGACAAGCACATCAATGATTGGCAGTGCTGGGGACCTCCAATGGGGGGTGACCCGTAGTACCCCCACCTCTACGTGGGGGGCTGTGAGACCAAGACTATATAAAAAATATAAAAAATTTAGACCAATCAAAAAACAGTGGGGGTGGTGGGGGTCACCCCTACTGGGGGTCTTAGTCTTTTTCCCATCAATGATATCGGGTTGGCTTGTATTTGCTATGACAATAGCTCTCTCATCATGTGGGCTGCTAAACGGTATGTGAATGTCCTTATTATTGTCATTTAGCTCAACTCCATCCCAAAAAAATTAGGAGTTGTTGCCATTGTGTTGTTCTTCCTTGATGTTAGAGAGATTGGGAGATGTGGTGGCTGGTTCATAAATTTCGAGCTCCACCTTCAATGTTGTACGCCTGAACTTTTGTAATTCTGTTGGGGTTGCAAAGAGTTCACCGGTATTAACCTGAAATGAAAAAGTTATATTACTTAACGTATATATTTGGGTGGTGTCATATTGTGAATGTTTTGATCAATAGTTGAAGGTCATACCTCATTAAAACCAATATCAGCTAAAAAGATGGTTTTCATCTTCTTTTATAAAGCAGTCAGATCCCACTTGACACAGCGAGGAATGGCATTAGGCTTGTGAGATTGTAGGAGGGTTGTGTGCTCACACAACCAATACTTCAACAAAACAACAAAGACATATGTTATTTAGCATTTGCATAGTAATGTCAACATATGTGAACATTAATAGCAGTGGCACTGTTGTGAACATTCACATTAGTATATCATGAGTGAATATGAACATTTACATCAGTGGTACAGATGTGAACATTCACATCTGTGAAAAATAATTGCATATGGACATTCACAACAATGGTAGAGATGTGAATGTTCACAGTTGGCTTAGATGAATAACACTGAAGAACATGTGAATGTTATTATTTGAGAACATAGGTACTTACCATCAATAACATGACACAGTCGGTGACTTTTGCCAGCTTTTTGTCGTTTTGGAAAATGGTGGATGTCAACGTTGTTCTAATTTGCTTAGCCCAGTCATATTCTTGCATGCTTTCCAATGGGACCATATGTGCGTAGTAGCCCCATCCTATTGTCTCACCGCTTGTCGAGAAAAAAAGTTTTTGGCAAGCATACATGCAGACTAGTCGGGCAACTTCTTTGTTGTCATCTTTCTTTTTGCCTTTCAATGCCTCGGTCAAAAGGGTGCGTATCCATTTTGAAGTGAACCGGCTGACATTTTTGCACCTTTTGTTTATAATGCTAGTCTTTGGTTTCACACCATATGATATGTCTATTGGCTTGGTGCCACAGTCCACACCAAAAACCAGCTTAATGTTGTTGTCATGTATGTTCATCTTCTTCTCCCCAATGTAGAAGGCATCTTTTGAAGCTTTGTACATTTATAGGACATACATAACAACATCATCATACTTCATGCATTTGTCAAGGTCAATCTCACTGTTTCTCAATGTATCTAATAAATGCTAGAAAAGTGTTTGCCACAGGCAGCCAAGCTATGCTTGTGTGAATTTGGTGCTTTTCATTAATTTCACCAGTCCGGTCATGTTAGATCTGTAGTTGACACGCCGCATGTCAACATTGCTGCTAGTATTTGCTTGTGGGCTTTCTTCCTTGACATGGTACTCATCTCTTTTTCTCTTTGAGGTTTTCCGTGCAAGATTTGCAAAATGGAGCATTTAAAAAAATTAAGTCAAGGCTCATGTGATTAGCATTATGGAGCAGATGTGAACATTCACAAAGATTGCCATTGATGTGAATGTTCACAGTTGTGTGCATGTGTGTGAATGACCACAGTTTGTGTATGGATGTTGTGACGCCCCAAAAATCGAGAACATCAGATAATATATTAACCATTAAATACATGGTTTATCTAAGGTTACAAGAGTAGAAAACGTCACTAATGAGTCATTTGGCTAATAACCAAGCAAGATCCCAGGAAGGTCGGAGGAGTCAAAATAGCCTCCCTTCAACGTCCAACCATCTTAGATAACAAAGCTACCTTTTTGATAGATCTTGACAAGGTATTAACACAAGGCCTACATGAGTTGACGGAGTATAAGAATAGGTTACAAATGTTATATATATACAAGTTACAAAATCATGTCTTAAATACAACATGGGATCTATCACTTACAATCTCAAAACACGTTTACAAACTAGTTTCTAATCCTCTTACGGTAGCCGTACGTCCTCAAATGCTTCAACTTTGCCTTCGACCAGTCTAATAGTCTTCAATACCTAGCATGAAACGCCATGAGCTTTGAATGCCCAGTAAACGCACACACACCCCGTCCCTTTTTCCCAATCCACTACATCATCACATTTATAGCAAGCAAGTAGTGAAGCATGATATTTAAGTCAATAACAACAATTTCAGTAATAGAGGAAAGGAACATGTCATTCAAATAGATAACAAAGGTTATAATGTTAGTTGTTAGTATTCTAGAAATCCCCCAAAGAGATTTCATCCTCCCAACCACAAGAATTGGATACCGGACTATTCGGAGCTCCCCCCTTTGCTACTTTGTTATAGAACTAACCTCGGATGCCTACCAATGGTTATATACCGCGTAAGCTCAAGCAGGGTCTCAAAGGGACAAAAAAGAAAAAGGTTTTATCTCTGAATCTAACCTTATCCTTCCAAAAAGTTTTATCATCTTGAATGTCCCATCCCCAACTTTATCTCACCGATCAAACCATCGCAAAGAGTCTGAATACGTCCGTTCCATTCTAGGGTTTACGCGACAACTGCTTGTACAAGACTTAAACTTCAATTAGGGAGCACATCCCATCAATCCATACATAACACATTATCATTCCTTCAATATTCAAGTGATCGCAAACCCAATACCACCCCAATTAAGTTTTCCGTTTGGATCAATGTCTTAAGTCAAGTTAGAACAAACTCAACAAGATAGTAATATCCACATAAGCATGAGCATTATTAAAATGAAGAAGATAAGGAACATAACCATAACACATGCAATATCATACCAAGACATGATCATAAACTAATAAGCAGATTCATGAACACGAGCATAAAACACCCATGCAAAACTAAATTTCCAGATTCAATACCATTTAAAGATTAAAATAAAAAGGCTATTTCAGATATTTCCCGAACCTAGCCTTCGTATGGTTCGTAGAGATTTCAATCTAGTTTTCAGAACATGTTTCGGAAATGTGATAGCTTTTCTAGATTTTTAGTTATTTAAGAAATGCTCCAGCGCTGTCCAGATTCGTCAATCGTTACGAAAATTAGATTTTCTCACAAACCGCTCACTCGTTTTCAATGAAACCAATTTTATTTGAAAAATAACTCCTTAAGGAAGATTTTTATATAAAATGGAGGTCCAGAAGATATTTATGCATTTTTCTAGAATTTTTGAAAGTTGGCTGTAAAATAGATTTTTCTGGCATAGTTCTTGAAAATAGGAAGTTGATGAGAAAAGAGGTCAGCTAGGGGAAATTTTTCACTTCTCTTGTGATGAAAACATGATAAATAATATGTATTAAACTCAGAAATTTAAGGTGAAGGTGTGCCTTTGGAAATTTTGAGAGTTTGATATGGAAAAAGGTAGTCTTATACCGATTAAGAGAAATACAAGTAGGGTAGAATCAAGACTCAACTCGTTTTATTTTTAACATGGGAATACTATCAAAACAAATTTGAAATGAATGTTTAAAACTTCTAAGAGCATGTATTTGAAAAAGGAAAATAAAAGAGAGAGTTGTGTTGTGACTTACTTGCTAGGCTAGGCCAAGTTGAACAAGATTGCTCTCCTCTTCCTTCATTTCCCTCTCAAGACTTTTCTCTTGCTCTCCTTTCTCTCCTCTAGGCCGAATGTAGGTGTGTGTGTGTGTTGTTTGTGTATGCTATGCTAAGTGGGTGGTTGTATATATAGGCAAATTTGGTGTGAAAAGACACAAAGGCCCATTAGTTGAAATTGGTTTGAAAAGTTTGGATTTACTTGGAGTCTAATGGAATAGGGAGTGATTAGGGGACTTAATTATGTGATCAGACAAGATTTAGTTGGCCGCTAGTTGGAATGGAACTAGGTTGGGAACATAACCCTTATACTTGGTACTTTGCTTCTAGAATGTCATAATTACAAGTTTTGAAAATTAGTCCCTCACACTCTCCTAGGTTGGCCAGCCATGGGGAAGAGAAATGGGGAATATTTTATTCAATTTTTGAGTACTATGGACATATTCCCAATGTATATAGATGGATCCACAAATTGATTTGATGGTACTATAGTATAAAAAGTACATGTACTAGTTTGGAGCAAATCTTGAAATTAATAAAAGAAGTGAAGGCTTGAAATTAAACTCATGTATTGGAACCTTATTTGTGTATTTATTTATGATCTAGTCAGGTTTAGGGATAATTTAAATACCTTCTAGTTAGAAGTATACTTATAGCAAATCTTTATAGGTACTAAGGTCATCATTGCTCCAAGATTTCAAGGGATTTGTTTGTACTAAAGTACAATGATTATAGCCTAGAAGGTATGATGGCTAGCCACGTGCTCAAGATTTGGGGAGATTTTCCTATTTATTTTGTGTACAAATTCCATAGATATTGTGTACAAAAAGATTTGATGAATAAGAGGTACAAATATATATATACAATGGTACTAACTTGCGGTCAATTTGTGATTTAAGTAAAATATGAGGGCTAAAGCCTTAATTTATGAATTGAAACATTTATTTTAGAATAGAATTTAACTAAGTTAGGGTTAGAGAATCTAATTCGGTTTGCATTTCTTGTTTCGAACAAAAACGCGATCACTCGACGAACATGATAAAGACCGGAAAAAACCTTGGGTTCAAGTGGTAATTTCATATTTAGGGAGTCAATTAGAGTATTTGAAATTATTTTCAAGTTTCCGAAATCGATTAGGGTTTGCGGGTTTTCAGTTGGTGCATGTATTTTGATCCTAGGGTTAAAATTACAATTAATTAAGAAGTTGAGCGATTTCAAAGAAATAATTTAAAAGTAAGGGACCTAATAGGGTTTACAAAAGTTAGGAGTCTCACATATGTGAATATCCACATTTGTACATGGATGTGTGTGTTGACTATGTCAGCACAAACACAATGTGCATATTGTGTGAGTGTGTAAAAATCAATGTATGTTTATACAATCATGAACAACATTCAAGAACATGTGGATGTTAACACAAACATATAAAAGGATGTTGTGAACATTTACAGTCCTAATTTGTATGACAATGCACATTCTTACTATAATCACGCAATGCCAATCTTACAAAACAACTTCAAAATTGAAATACAATTTGAAACATGGGATAACAAAAGTGATATATTTCCTCTAAAGACAGTGGTTAATATTCACAAAGTATCTAATTAATTTACACATGTAATAAATGTTCATAACATAATTATGTATCACAACAACATCTAACACAAATAATTTTAAATGTGAATGTTCACTATGGTTAATAACAACAATTTGATAGAGGGGGGCAATGATAGTGTCAATATTTGTAGGATCGTATTTCATGCCACTTTCATGTAAAATAATCAAGAATTGAAGGATCACCATTAACAATCAACAATATCAAAAAAGCAAACATTCACAAAAGGGGAAAAAAATCTACAATATTACAAAATAATGATTGGCCAAACATTTTCAATCCATGTGAATGTTCACAGCTTTCAACAATAACAAGAATAATATCTGAAATAATTTGATTATCCAAACATTTTCAATCCATGTGAATGTTTACAGCTTTCAACAACAACAACAACAACAACAATAGAAACAATTTAGTTTGGCCAACATCTTTCCAAACCATTTGAATGTTCACAGTTGTGAACACAACATAATGGCAACTGTAATGATTTTGATTGAAAAAATCAATATAATTAGGGATTACGATTGAGGGGTTCAGATTAAAGGTTAGGGTATTGTAGACGCGCCCTCGAGGGCCTCATGTTACAGTTCGGACTCAAATTGTCACGGTTCTTAATCTGATCTCACAATGTACAATGTGAGATTGATAAATCACTAAAGAGTCCAAATCCGACAAATCGTTTTGGAAAACTAATTTTCGTAAAAAAGTGCCAAACATGGACTGCTTTGCCAGATATAGAGTCGCCACATAAATATTTTATTTTGGGGGAATTTAGGAAACCTTAACTCGTGCCTAAGGCCACGTGTCCGTCATCACCAAAGTTGCCTCGGCTCAGGAACTTGGTTACGATTGGGGAATGTCAGCTATGAGCACCCCCGCTCGCCCGATCAAAGATCGGCCACTACTAAACATGATATCTAGTTTTTGAAAATACATGTATTCTTATTTCGGTTAATTAGCTAGAATTACTATGTGATGCGCACAGCAAAACAAGTATAGACTAGATCACCTAATTTGGAACGAAGCATCGCATATCCGTTTGTTTGGAAAATGGTTTGAAGTTTGCTACTCGTAAGTAGGCTAAAATGCGGATTTCAATGAATTGTTCCAATTCAAGCAATCCAACCTTCACCCGCAGGCATTCAGGCAGTTAAACACTTAAGCAGTTAGCCTCATGGTAAGCATGCTTTCATGGCAATCATAACACACATATAGTATGCTAAAGCATAAAAGCTTACCTAGTATTTCGAGCCAAAATAAAGAACTAGTTAGTAATCAATGCATGATCCTAATTCATGTTAAGATGGCTAATGCAACACATACAAAATGCAACTAGAAATAGGCTCGGCTATTCTAAAATGGCATATGAGATACGATAATTGATACATGTATTCAACTTGGTATCGAAGTACAATGCGGTTAGTATGATACGCCGAGCCTGGTGCATGCAATGTAGATGAATGATGCAAACATGTAGACATAAGTATGCTAGACAGATGAGTGGATGCAAACATGCAAAGCATAAGTATGCTAATTTGAAGCATGACCTAAAACTAACCAACGAAAAGCAGGTAAGTAAAAGGGAGAAAGAAATGGAGGTTAGAAGACATACACACACGCACGCACACTTATTACAAAATTGGCCCTCTCGACGGAGGGTTCGAATGAATAATACATGCCAACCAATTAACTAACTAACAAGCTAATTAATTATTACACGACCGAATTGAATAACTAGCTACAACTAATTATTACAAAACTTAATTAATTAACAAATTAATTAACTACAAATGAAAAGCAATAAATAAAGTTGCTCCAGCTATATTCACAGAAGTGAAAGGATATGCATGCTCGTGCTCGGTTTCTCGCCTTGACACACTTTCCGGTTGCTCTCTTGGAGGCTCTGTCTACAGGGTGTCCTTAAAGAACTCTTGCTGAACCTTACCAAAACTAGTCTGGGGGAGTGCATCAGTGGCTTGCCGACCATTTGAAGCCATTGCCGACCACCTGCCGACCAAAGATGGCACACTACCGGCCAAGGATGAAGAAGTGCCGGCCATCTGTAGGGCACTGTCGGCCACTGATGTGCTGGGACACCAAGCTGCAACAGAGCACAAAATAGAGAAAATGGAGGGTCTCCCAAGGATATGTACACACTATGCCACCCCATATCACCTCGAAACATCAAGGGAGAGGTATAGTCAGATCCAAGACCATCAATTACGCATCCCGATGCATGATGGCCAAAGATCCAACTTGTGCAAATCAATGTGAAATGAATGCACAAATAAACACATAAATGCCTAGAACTCTATCATGGATAGTCAAGAGCGTCGGCGACCAAGAATTAAGACATGCTTCATCACTTGAAGTATGAAATGCCCTCGTTTCTCGTGCTCGGATTAACACTTTAATCCAAACGACAATGCAAAGCAAGCATGGCAAACATGCAATATGACTTAAACATGCAAATATGCAATGTAATAATCCGAGCATGCAATAGGCATATAAGCATGATGCGAGGTAACAACCTTGAACAACATGATAAAATGCAACATGAACATATAAACATGCAACAATATGTAGAGATGGAGCAAGCATACAACAATATACTAGTCAAGCATACAACAACATGCAAAAGAGATGGACTTACACTAAAATGGACAGCTCTCAAATAGGTCCAAATCAGTGGCCAAAAGTGTTGGAATGATGGTATGAAAAACATGAAATGGCAAGACAAACATGCATGCCAATTGGCTCAAGGATTAAGACACAATGATACAACTCTTAAGGACACTTAAAGAGTAATAAGCATGGATATGTGACAGCACCCTAAGCTTTGAAATCTCATGCAAATTGATGCCAAATCAACTCAACAATGCAAGTATGGCATGTTAGGATGCTCAAAGTTCAAAATAAGTAAAGGGACTTAAGCCATGGCCATACAAAGCAAGCCCCAAAGGGCCAAGGGGACCTAAAACAGTCCTAAGGCAGGTCCAAACAAGACCAAAAAACAAGCTCAAAGCTAGCCAACACGAGCTAGAACACAAGTCCAAAAACAAGGAGCATGCAAGGCTATAAAAGAGGCAATGCACTACACCTATTGAAACCAAACATGGCACGACTTGGACAGCATAAAACAGAGTTACCTCATGGTATAACAAGACCAAAAATGCACTCAAATGATGAGCCAAGGGCTTAGGCTTAATGGCATGCACAAAAGTTCATTCTTGAGGCATAAAAAGCCAAGGCTCCAAGGCATTAAAAGCATGGCAAATGCAAGTGTGTGGCCACATTTTATGGACTGAAATAACACTTAGAATGATGGCAAAGCATACAAACATCACATGTATGGCATGGTAGGGGCCTCAAAACCCAAGACTAGCCTAAGCATTTATACTATAGCTATATAAAGCATGAGTGATATGGCCATGGCACCAAAAAGTCCTAGGACTGACCTAAAACAAGGACAAAATCATCTTTGGAGTAAAGCCAAAACATGCTAGGATGATGAGTCAAAACATCATGCACTCATAGTAAGCAAGATTTGTTCTACAAGTATATGGAGCATGCAAAGGATGACCAAACCCACTTTAGAAAGAGTCATGACATGGCAAAACATCACAAAAAACATGCTGAAATGGGCTCAACATAAGCTAGAATGACATGTCAAAGCATGAAGCATGTGAAGCTAGTTTAAGGGATTTACACTACAAGTGTAAGATGCATACATGGAGTGACAAAACCAACCCAAAAAAGATCTAAGGCATGGTAAAACATCACCAAAAACCTACTGAAATAGAGCCAACACATGCAATAAAAACATGCTACTTTGTAAGGCTATGAATGAGATTACACTACACATACAAGATACATGCAAAATATGATCAAACCAACCATGGAAAGACTTAAGACAGGTCTTAAAAGTCACAAAAAATGGCCTGAACCAAGCCTCAAAAATACATAGAGGCATGCTCCTTTGGAAGGCCAAAAATGCAAGCAAACAAGAACACAAAGAGAGGGGGGCACCCCCTCTGATTTGAGGCCTCAAAACCTCATGCCTACCACTGAAAAACCCACTGGATTTCAGTGGTTAGAAGGCCAAACCAAGGCTAGCTTGGAGGCCTTAAGGCATGGCTCAAAACAAGGCCAACAAGAGGGTTGAAGACCCTCAACAGCCAAAAGACCTTAAACAACCACCAAAAACACTTAAAAACAAGACTCTTTTCAGTTGAAAGCAAGGCCTAAATAAAAAATGCATGGATGGCCAAAATGAGGTACAAGAAAGTGTTAAAAAATGGAAGAAACTTACCCTTGAAGAACCACTTCGAAACCAGCAACTTCAGGGGACCAAAAACTCACTTTTAAAGCTCAAGAAGTCCTCCCAAGAACCTCAACTCAAAGGTGGTGGTGTATCTCTAAGTGTTGTAGTGTAAACGTGCAAGGAAAATGGGCTTCAAAGCACAAATGGACAACAATATATATATATATAGAGGGATATTTCTTCTCCAAAAAGCTGAATCTTTGCTAAGGAGAGAGGCTCTCTCCTTATATAGAAGAAAAAGCAATGCAAAGCTTCTTCAAGAAGCTTGGCAAGAGCTTCATCCCTCCATATACATGTATAGAGGCATAAAAAAGGATTCCAGCTGGCTTAAAATATCTGGAGTAAAACCAGCTGAGACAGGGGTTCTGCCAGTCATCAGTGATGGCAAGACGCTCGTGATGGCGGCGAGGCTCACTCAATGGCCGGCAGAAACAAATCCATGGCCGGCAGTGCCAGACCATGGCCGGCAGTACACCAGGAGAAAGATGCTGAAAGGACCAAGTCATGGTCCAAGAATAGGGCAGAAAGGATACAGGGTCTGGAAAGCTCGAACCTGTGACGTTCCACCGCAAAAAGTCGAATGCTAGACAAGCAATCGAACTTGTGTCTGGATGTATCTGCAAGCATAACCGAGTCTTGAGGACGGTCAAAAATGGGGTGTCTATAGGTATGAACAATATGGACTCCTATATAGTGTATGAATAGACACATAGGATATTTGTGAAAGTTCACAATGTTACTTGTTGAAAAAGTGGCTTAGGGTTTAAATACACGAATAAGTAGGTTACTTACGTTTTTTGCCCATTTCGACAGTTGCGTTGTCACAAATAATTGTCAAAGGCGATTTTGACGAAGATAGACCTTAGGGATGTTCAACAATGGTGATTCCACGATTTCGGTGATCGACAGCGTTGGGATGACGAAGAAGACGATGAGACGATGCGACGATGGAACAAAGACAATCTTTTGGGCGTTGAGACGATATAGAATATGGCTTTGGATTTCTGGAATGGTAGAGGTACTGTGCGTGATTTCCTGTGCAAGAAGAGAGGGGAAGAGAGACGGTTATTAGATTCAAAGAAAGGATAAGCGCTTGTTTGTTTGAGGGTTTTTTTGGTCTTTTAGTATAAAATGGACCTAATGAAATATTAAAAAACACTATAAATCTTATGGAATAACACTCTTAGATAATGGATTTACTAAAAAAATACCCAAAAATGATTCAAAATCGTGTAGGAAATTCTTACTTAATAGCTAACATTATCATATTTTAATCACTTCAATGAGTTAGTTATTTCAATAATTATTTTAACAAAAAATTTTAAAATTAGTTACATTTGAAGAGTATTAAGAGACTTTTTAAATATATATATATATATTTATATTTTGTATAAATAGATAAAATAAAAAATAATTTTAAAGTACATAGATAAAAAATAAATTAAGCAAAATAATAATTAAAAAAACTTGAGTATAGTCAAAGTTAGGCCAAGTTTAACTAAATTAAATAAATGCACTTATTTTATTTTTTTATTTTTTTAAAATCACATCAACTAACATCTCTTCTCTATTTTTTTGGGTAAACTACCAATAGGTCCTACTTTGGAGACTTATTATCCAATAAGTCCTACTTTGGAGACTTATTACCCATTAAGTCCTATTTGATATAATTTATTAAGTGATAAAGATAAATTTATCAGTCTTTTTTTTTATGAATAATTTTATAGTAATAAATTTATCAGTCTCTTTATTTTATGAATAAATTTTTAGTAATAAATTTATCACTCTCTTATTTTTATAGTGTTAAATTTATTAGTTAGGACCTGTAGGTAAATAAGTCTAGTTAACAGGACTAATTGGTAAGTACCTCTATTTTTTTTACACATAATATAACAAAAAATCAAAAAATATAATTATTTAGGCCTTGTTTGGGAAGACTAAATAAGTGCACTTTTTGTCTTTTTGGACAAAAAAATTGAGGTTGAAAATATGGATGTTTGGGTTAACTTTTTGACTTTTTATGTAAAAATGTGTAATAAAAAATTGTGAAAATTAATTTTTAGAGGAAAATTTGAATTGGGAGTTGTGCAGCCGTAATTGTTGACTTTTGGTGAATAGTATTAACTTTTTAACTTTTTGAGTAACTTTTTGACTTTTTAGATTATTTGGGAGTACCCAAACTTGACCTTCGTGTTTTCAAACTTTACCTTCCGCTACGTGGTGCAAGTAATTTGCAAGCAACATCACTAGCCTTCCTCGTTGTACGAATCGTTCCTTTTCTCTCGTCCCGACTTTCCTGTATAGGTCAGTTCGATGCCCTCTCTCTCTCTCTCTCTCTCTCTCCTTGATTACTGTTTCGTGAGCTCATTTCAGTTGATAAAGGTACACATTTGTTAATCTTCAGTTCATTTGGACTTGTGTTGATCACTTTGTTAACCAAGGTTTCTTTCTTTTATTTTTGTGTGTATACATACGTATATGTATGTCTATGCAATTGGTTTCTGATTGTTGGATAATTTTGTGGGTGATTGGCAATGGTTTGCACTAAGATTCCCAACGATGGACATCATTGGTTTCTAATTTTGTGGGTAATTTACCTCTATTTTATTTTATATTTTTTTTTTGGACCAGAGAGATCTTAGACCTAAAATGTTTGGACTACGAAAAATTTCAAATTTAGAGTACTAGTTTGTATGTATAACTGGCGTTTAATGGCAATGCAAATTCAGATTTTGATTCGTTCTGATATGTTATGAGAGCTGGTAGTTGCTTTTTTGACTCTCCATTTGCATTCCTATGAATACTGTTCTTAATTTACTTATCAAAAAATGGATAATGGTTCTTAAGCAGTTCTTTTCAAATTGTATTCAGATATTGGGTGAGATGAGACTTTCTGGGTGGATTTTCTTGGCAACTTCCTGGGCATTGGTGAGCCTTGAAGGTGCAGCTTCTCATCAAGATCAGCCTCTTTCTAGAATTGCCATTGATAGAGCAGTAGTTGCTCCAGAGGATCGGGCTTTTGTTAAAGCCTCGCCTTCAGTTCTTGGATTAAGGGTAAGCTTCCAATGTCCTCTGACAGACTTCAGATGACCGTGCTTTGCCATTGATAGACTTCATTCATCAAAGTTTAGTTCACTGATGGAGAAAGAAAGACGTGGTTGCAATAAATTTTTCTAGTGATGCACTTATTGTGCCCCTTTTTCCTAATTCAGTGGTTAAATTTTTTATAGATCCTAAATTTTCATTTTCTACCCAGGACTATTGGATGCAAGGTTCGCACAAAGAAAGCTAGAAAAAAAGAAAAGAAGAGAGGCTAATTTTATACTAATAAGATGATTCTTCTCTGTTCTAGGGCCAAAACACTGAATGGGTGACTTTAGAGTATAGCATTCCAAACCCATCAATTGGTGACTGGGTTGGTGTATTTTCTCCTGCCAATTTCAGGTAAATTGAATGCCTTTGTATGTTATAATTTATTTATTTCATTATTTATTTTTAAATTTAATGTGATCTCAAAGGAAATATTTGTATTTCATGCTTTCAGTGCTTCCACCTGTCTTCCGGAAAATCCAAGAACTGGTCCTCCATTCTTGTGCACGGCACCAATTAAGGTTTTGTGCTGTGCTGCTTTTCTATTAAATTCTACTATGGATTCGTAGGCTGCTGCATCCTGTTTAACTCTAACAAAACTGGCTACAAAATTTGAAATTCACTATATCACTTCTTGTGCAGTATCAATATGCAAATTATACCAATCCCAAGTATAAAGACAGTGGAAAAGGGATGCTGAAGCTTCAATTGATCAAGCAAAGATCGGACTTCTCTTTTGTTCTATTTTCAGGCGGATTATCAAATGTATGTTTGCCTTGCTCACCATTACCCTGAAATCTGCGTGGTCCTATTGGCTGTTAAGTTTTCACAAATGGGGCAAGGATAGAGAAGCCCTCAGTTTTGCTTGTTGACTTGTTAATTGTTATGTTCTCCTTAGATGTTTTTTTAGTTGATTGGTTAGTTGGCCACAAACTGTTTGATAATTCACCTTGTTTGGTTTCAATTTCCTGAATTAAATTTTTGAAAATTGAGTTGTTTGTTTTTCCTTTTTTCTGTTTTAGTGAATTTTTAAAATATTTTAAGGGTTTTTTATTTTATTTACTTTTAACTGCCGCCGGATGGATTCTAAAGGCTGCCAAACTTCTCCCAAACTGGAAAATTTTTGGAAAATCTTCACAACTCAATTCAATGTGTGTTTTTTAAAAGATTTTTTTTTAGGTCGTCTCTCAAGTTGCTTGAACTAAAGTTTTCCAATTGAAAATTATGTATAGTTGATTCAGAATAAGTGTTTTATCTTTTGGTCTCATTTCTCCAAGAACAATAGGGAGAGTGATGATGCCCCATTTCCTTGTATCTAAGATGGGAGCTACTCAATTCATTGTTTGTTATGATTATCTATGGCAAACCTAACTCTTTGTCTTTTATTCATCTATATTATTCCTTATTTATTTATTTTTTCTAGTGTCTTTTTCTCTCTTATTCGATTCTTTTATGAAAATTATGTTTCCTCTTGCATGCTAGCCATTTGTGACCTCTGTTACAATTTAATTCTGCTAGCTTCTTTATGAAACAGCCGAAGCTGGTGGCAGTGTCAAATACAATTACTTTTGCAAATCCAAACTCACCAGTTTACCCGCGTTTGGCACAAGGAAAGATGTGGAATGAGGTAAGTCTACTTTTGCTGTTAGTTTAGTCCCTAGGGTTTATATATGATACATAATGAAAGTGATGGAGAATATATATCAGATAGCTAAGCGTTTGTTTGGTATCGATTTCATTTTCAATGTTTTTATTTTTCTTGTGTTTTGGAAAAAATCGATGAAAAGTTCAAAAACACTCATCATTTTCCTTTTTGTTTTTCAATTTCTTGTGAAAACAATTTTGAAAATTTAGAAAACAGTTTTAAAATGTTTCCATAAAGGTGGTGTTAGCAGAAAATTTTCCCAAAAACAGTTTGCCAAACATCCTACCTCTCTGTTTTCAATGTGTTTTAAATATTGCGTCAAACAGTAACTTTTTTAACCTATTCCCATGTTTGAATTCTTGAGTTCTGAGGTGTGTGAGAACCAACCCATACTGTTCATCCAACATATCATTGATCCCACCTCTTCTAAAACAAAAGAAATTCAATTGTTGGCAGAATTGTGCCTTGCCAATACATGCCTAGGACACTCTTTAAGGTTATTTGTTATCTATGAAGCACGAATGCGGATCTGAGTCACAATCTTGGTACTAGTACGATATGGGTACGTCGATATGATCAAATCCAAAAAAAGTTGGGTACGGGTACGATTTGGAAAGTTTGTAAAAAAATATTTAATTTTAATTTGGAGTAATGCAAAATTTAATTAAATGGCTTAATTTGTTAATATCCAACCCATAATTAACATTTAATGCTAAAAGTAAAGGCATAAATCAAAATTAAATGTCGTCATATTAAATAACTTACAAACCATATTTTAATTTTAAAATCATGCTAAGCATTACACTAAAAATAAAAAAGAAGTCTAGTGAAAGCAATTTTATCTTTGTAGTAGAAAAAAAATATTGTTTCGACTAAGGTACGGTATACTAGGTACAATTGGGTACGCCAAAAATTAAGAAAAAAATTTGAATACGTGTTTCATGTACTTGATATGTATGCAGAAGTATCATACTAAGTATTATACGCCGGAAGTACCCGATATGGATATGGCGGCGTGTTTGTCGAAGTATCTATGCTTCATAGTTTGTCCTCTTTATATTAGGCTTGCATTTTCTCGAGGAAATGATGCTCTTTTAATATACTCAGATGACTGTGACTTGGACAAGTGGATATGGAATCAATGAAGCAGAACCTTTTGTTGAATGGGGTCCACAAGGAGGAGAACAAAGGCAATCCCCAGCTGGAACATTGACTTTTGACCGCAACAGCATGTGTGGTGTGTAATACTTTTTTCTTTTGATTTTTGCTGTAAGCTAAACTTGGTTATGGATTGAAGTGTATGAATTTTTCAGTATAAATCAAACTTATTTGGGTAACATGTTTTCACAAATTTTCAAAAGTTGGATGTAAAACGGAATAGTTTGACCTCAACAAATCCAACAAAAAAAAGAAAAAAAAAAAGAAAAAAGAAAAAAAAAAGAAGATAAATGAACAATATGAATATCTTTTTTTTTTCGAGACCCCATGTAATTGCCCAAGTGGTCAAGAAGAGGCAACTTAGGTCCCAAGAGTGAGATTTCAAGTTCGAGTTTATGGAGAGACGTTGGCTTGCATTGTAAGCTAACTCTACTAACATACTAAACGCTATGTTGTGCCCAAAAAAGAAAATCTTAGTTTTATTTTTTATTTTTAAAGATTTGATTAAAACTAAAACAAAAACAAAAACAAAAAATATGTTTGGTATACACATGTTTTAAAAACAAGTGAAAGGGGTGACTGGTGGGAGGTGGTGGCCGAAGATGGTTGTCAACGGTCAGAGATTGTGCTAAGAGGTGGTTATCGGTTGCCAGGGTTGGTTTCTAGTCACCAATGGTGGGAAATGGTTAGCGGTTGCCAAATGTGATTGCTAGTTGCAGGCAGTAATGGCCCAATTTCTAATCGTTGGAGATGGCAATCAACCACCAGATATGGCGATCGGAGATCATGGCTTGGATGGTTGCCGGTTGCGAGATGTGGTGGTCGGAGAAAGTCATTGGCGATTGTGACTGGAGGTTAGTGGTGGCCGGATGTGGTAGCAAGTGGTGATGAGCAATGGGTGGTGGCTGGAGGGGATGGGAGGAGGAAGGAATGAAAACTTTTTTCATAAACAAGTGAACCAATTTTTTGTGATTACAAAAATATAGTAAATTTTGTAAATTGTTTACAAGTTTTAAAATATGAAGTTTTGTTTATAGTTTTTAAAATTCTTGTAAATATAAACGTTATGAAATAGGCCCTTTATATGGTGTACATTTCTATTTCATGTATTTATAAAGAAAACAATGCATATCATTGAACAACAGTATTTTTAGATGTGTAATGTAATGCTCATTGTAGCTTTTAAAATTATAAAAGACAGTGTGCACACTTGATGGGTGTGATTGAATTCAAAATGTGAAAATTAAAACATTTTGTAAATCTGAAAAAACCAACAGTTGAGGAAAAAAAAAAAAAAAAAATCCTGAATTTTGGCATAACTGCCAATGTACTGTTTATTTACCCATGTAACTGCTATAGGAGTATTTTTGGAAAAGCCGAAAAACAGAGACATCAACACCAACTCCATGCTGGTCCATGTCCGTATCTGCAAATCATATATTTGAATAAAAATGCCATAAAATTATAATGATTTTGAGTACAACATGTTATATTCATTGTTTTGTTATGACCAAAATTTAAAGGATTTAGTAACCCTATGGGATTGTCTTGGTGGCAAGGCCCTGGGTCTTGGGAGTGTGCTCCCTAAGGTTCAGAGATTGAAACTTCTTAGGTGCTAACAATTCCTTTGGGCCATCGGATTGGAGAAAAACCCTTGAACTAACCGTGATGCACTTGTGAAAACTCCTTGCCGAGGGCTTGTTCTCCCCTGGGGATTAGTCGGCTTTGATTTGGACACCCCAATACCAATAAAAAAAATAAAAATAAATAAAGGATTTAGTGGTTGTCATTTATATGTTCCCGTAAATCGGATATAGTAACAGCATAAAAGGTCATTTAGCACCTCCTTTTGGTTTCCGGGAAGCGAGAAAGGTTGTATAATCAGAACTTCATGTTTTTAGCACTTATGGCTATTCACAATGAGTATTCTACGGAACCTTTTTTGTTTGTTTACTTTATTCACTTGGTTTAAATTAACCGAATGATTTCACAGCTGACTTATTGGGTAGGTAATTCATTTTGTATCGTCTACATGCAGATGCTCCAGCAAGAACAGTGGGGCGTGATCCTGGATTCATACATACTAGTTTTCTGAAGGAGTTGTGGCCTAATTCAGTGTATGTCAGATCTTATGCTTGTGTATGATAATATTTTGAACCTGTCAAGAGTCATCAAATCTCTTGGTGCTTTCATGACCCAACTCTTTGTGAACCCTTTGCTCCTACTTCCATTTCTTAAAATCAATTCCAAATTTCCCGCCTTTATTATTTGAAACCTTTATGTGTTATATTTTATGAATAGAAGTGAAAGCAAGTTGAATTTTTTTATCCCAAGTGTAACAGGTCACCATTTCTACCCGTGGAGTTAATTCAATTGATGATTGAAAATTACATGTCAACTGTAATGCTCAGAGAACCTCAGATTTATAGTTATGTGTTTTCTAGCTGAAGTCCTGAATGTAATGATCCTGATTAAATCATAACAGGTATATATAGTGTTATTAATTTGGAGATTCATACATTAACCAAGTTGTTGTACCTTCAACATATGTTCTTTCCTTTCCATTTCTTTCCTATTGATGGTTTTCTTGAAAGGTTAAATCCAGATTGTAATATCTTTTAGCTAGATGAGTTGCATTGAAGATAGAAAGTGCTACTCAATGGGTTACCAAGGAGTTTTGCTGTCAGTTCTTCAGTTTTACTTGCATTTTAACACCAGATATGTTTCACATCAATTATGCAGATATACTTACAGGCTGGGGCATAGATTGTTCAATGGTACATACATTTGGAGTCCACATTACCAATTTAGGGCATCTCCTTATCCTGGTCAAAACTCTCCTGGCGTGTAGTGATCTTTGGAGATATGGGAAAGGTTTGAGAACTCATGCGACAAACTCTACTATGCATGCTGAAACATATCATTTCATATATTTCTAAGTTCTAAGTATAACATTGTTTTTAAAATATCTATCCCCATAAACCTATAGAGGTATTTAAGACACCATACATGTAACTACATGGTAGCTGTTAGAACGTGTTAGAAGATTTCTTATTTTATTTTGATGAATATTATTTTATGCCTTGTGGCGCTCCTGTAATTCTGGTGATGATTTAATATAAAAGGGAATGAGATACCACTCATACCTCTAACTTTTCTCTTCTAAAAAATAACATGGTATCAAAGCCACTCTAAAACCCTAGAAACCACAAATCTACAACCACCTTCACACCACCACCACATCACCACACCAGTCGAAATCCACACAACACCAGACGCCATCCCCTTAGGGTTTTGGCAGTACCAGTCACAGTCTCCTAGGGCCCCGACAGGCCTAGCTGTAGCCTCCTAGGGCTTTGCCAGCACCCTATGGCTCGTCGGAGCCCCCTTTTTGCCAACCCAGGTTTGTCGGCAGGCTTGGAGATTCAGTCGGGTGGGTTTTCCTCCCTCTTCAAGCTGCCGACAGCCACTCAGGATCTCTCTGGTTCAATTCGACTCTTCCTTCTCTTTAAGTTAGTTGACTCTCTCTCCTCAATCGACTGTGTCAGCTCCGTCTTGGGTCTGGGTTGAAGTCCTTATTCGGTAATCTCATGTACTTTTGTCTTCTCTCTGCTTTGTTTTTTTCTGTCAAGGAAAAAAAAATTGTTCTCTTAAATTGTGTTTTTTTTTTTTTTTTTTTTCTCTGTTTGGTATGTTTTTCCATCTTCCAGGTTTGTGATTAGACCAGTGTTTGTTGTGAGGGTTCTGTTATCCAAAAGATAACCTAAGAGGGGGGGTGAATTAGATTTTTACAATTAAAAATTAATAATACCCTAATAAAAATTATGACTAGCACAATAGATAAAAATAGTTAATGAAATAAAAATAATTAAAACAAGTGTTCTAACAACTATGTCAGTTAATGATTTTGGCACAGTGAAAATGTAAAATATAGCTACGACAATTTAAATAAAATAAAGAGATACGAGAGAGAAAGGTAAACAAATTTATAGTGGTTCGGCTTTAATTCGGCCTACGTCCACTCCTCAAGCTTTACTTGAGATTTTTCACTATATTCTAGCTTCACAGGGTGCTAGCAACCTTTTCACAGATAGAGCAATCTTCCACAGATTTTACACAAACTTTCTAAGTCAAGATTACTGAGTGTACCAGACTCTTACAAGGTTGAAAAGAATGTGTTTTTGCTTTCACAAAAAGTTATAAGAATTATCTCTCAAAGATAGATATATAAAATGAAACTCGGGTTTTTCTGTAAGCTCACACAAGAAAGATGAGTTTAATACTATAAGGCTCGGTGTATAATTTCTGAGAGAAAGATGTAAACAAAATTGAAGAACACTTATCAGAGAATTTTTTAGAGAATGAGAGTGATTCTAGATCAGAGAATGTTTTCTGAATTTGTAAGTATGTAGTTCTTTGTCTTGTTCCGAGGCGGCTCTCGGTATATATAAAGATCAAAGGCTTATAGAGCCGTTGAATTCATTTGAATATAAATCATTTTATCATTGCTAATTTGAATTTGTGGGAGACAAGGCTTGATGCGGAACGACTTTAATTGGAATACTAGCCGTCGTAGTTTAGTGCCGTCGAGGCGAAATTGAAGCGAAGCAAAAGCGGGCAAAAATAAGCTTGGCGGTCGTCCGTGGGATGACCGCCGGACGTCACGCCCAATGATTTGAACCTTTTGAATTGTTCTTTGTCTTTGAAATTTGTTTGAACCTCTGATTTAAGCAAATATTAAATACATTCTAACAACATTTAGGATAAAAGTTTAGGTGAAAAATAATGGGGTAAAATAAATTTTGATTCTATTTTTCTCTTTCAAATAAATTAAAACATAATTAAATAAATTATCAAAATAAATAAGTCTAACAGGTTCTTTACTAGAGTATTCATGGCAGAATTGACTAGTGAGTGTACTACTTCACATGCTCCTCAGGGCGCAAGTCGTAGTTTGCCTACTAGTATGACTGATTCCCTCAACCCTGGCCAGAAAATCATCACCTCTCCCTTCAATGATCAGAATTATCTAGCACAGTCATGAGTTTGACTATATTTTTGAAGAGCAAAGGGAAGCTGGGATATGTTGATGGGCGTGTTCAGGCCCCCAGTCCCATAGATCCGAGTTATGATCAGTGGGAGATTACCAATTCTCTTATCATGGGCTGGTTGATACATTCCATGGTTCCGGAGATTGGTGAGGGATACTTGTCTATGGACATAGCACAGGATATTTGGAAGGTTGTGGCCACTACGTATTCCCGCAAAGGCAATTTTTCCCAGACTTTTGAGTTGCAACGCTCAATTGACTGGTCCGTCCAGGGTGAGATGACTATCTTCCAGTATTTTACTTTCCTTAGCAATGGGTGGAAGAGACTTGATCATCTTTAGGACTACAAGCTTGTTTGTCCCATTGATTCTGCTGGGTATCGAAAATTTGTTGAACAAATGCGGGTCTTCAAGTTTTTGGAAGGTCTGAATATGGAGTTTGATCTTGTTCGGAGTCATATGCTGGTATGGATGTGCTTCCTTCTCTCCAAGAAGCGTTTGCTTATGTGCAGAATGAGGAGAGTCGTCGTTCTGCTATGCTTCGATCTGTCCTGGTTTCTACACCTTCTCGAGATAGGGATCGTGGTTCTCGTCCTCCTTTTGAGAAGGATACCCTTTTTTGTGACTATTGTTGTCGTCCTCGCCACACCTATAAGGCTTGTTGGAAGTTGCATGGGCCGCCATCTAGAGGTCGTGGAGATCGTTCTGGGTCTCGAGGGGATCACTTGGGTCAATCTAGAGGCCGAGGGCCCAATGCCTGGGCTCATCATTCTGATACAGTTGAGCCACAGTCCCCCGCTCCGGTTGTTTCCTCTACTGCTATCTCTGGGTTTTCTACTTCTGAGTTGGAGGTTGCTCTTCACCACTTGTTAGACCGTCGGGCATCTGGTTCATCTTCAGGTAACTTTGTCCATTTAGGTAACTTAGCTTCTTCTACAAGTGCTTTCCTATCTCATCAACTGTTGCCTTGCATTATCGATTCTGGTGCTTCCGATCATATATGCAGGTCTTGATTTGTTCTCGCTTATCGCCTTCTTCAAGACTGGATAAAGTTAGAATTGCTGATGGTACCATTTCTTCTGTGTTAGAGAAAGGTGTAATCCATGCTACTGCTTCCCTTCCTTTGTCTTCTGTACTATATGTTCCCGATTTTAGTGTTAATCTTTTATCTCTGAGTCGTATTACGCGGGACTCAAATTGCAGTGTAACCTTTTTTCCTGATCATTGTTTGTTTCAGGACCTTATCACGAGGAAGATGATTGGCAGTGGTAGAAATGAGAATGGTCTCTATATCTTGGATCAAGTAGACAGGCGGGCTCATTCATCCATTTAGTTACCATCTACAAAGGAAGGCCTATGGCTGTGGCACCGTTGTCTTGGGCATCCATCTTTTTTGTTACTTAATCATCTTTTTCCTTCCCTTTTTTTGAAAAATAATGTTTCTGAGTTTCAATGTGAGTCGTGTCAACTTGGAAAACAACACAGAACTTCTTTTGCTCCTTCTATTAATAAAAGTTTAGTTCATTTTTCATTGATTCATTTTGATGTATAGGGTCCTTCTCGTTTTGTGTCTTTAAAGGGTCATCGATAGTTTGTTACCTTTATTGATGATTGTTCTAAGACCACCTGGGTATATCTTATAAAGGATAAATGTGAGGTTTTTTCTGTGTTTCAAAATTTTCATAAAATGATTTGCACTTAGTTTGGAGCGGTTGTCAAAATTCTGCGTTCTAATAATGGGGTGGAATACATTGATTCTGGCCTTGCCCACTATTTTGCCACTCTTAGTATTATTCACCAAACTTCGTGTACCAATACCCCCCAACAGAATGGTGTTGCAGAGCGTTTAAACCGCTATCTTCTTGATATTGCATGTTATACATCCTTTGAAATGCATGTTCCTCAATCATATTGGGGAACTGTTCTCACCGACCTTCCTCATCGATCGTTTGCCTACTCAGGTCCTCAACAAACACACTCCTCTTCAGGTTTTGTTAGAGGATTCCACTCGTCTGGTTTCTCCATCCCTCCCAAAACCTTTGGATGTGTGTGCTTTGTTCATAACCATTATCCTACCTTTGGTAAGTTGGATCTTAGGTCTCTTCGGTGTGTCTTCCTGGGTTACTCTGCGACACAAAAGGGCTACAAGTGTTATCATCCTCCTCTCGGAAATGGTTTATCTCTATGGATGTGTCTTTCTT
Organism: Camellia lanceoleosa; assembly: GCA_025200525.1. Classification (NCBI taxonomy): domain Eukaryota; kingdom Viridiplantae; phylum Streptophyta; class Magnoliopsida; order Ericales; family Theaceae; genus Camellia; species Camellia lanceoleosa. The sequence goes on from CM045769.1 coordinate 78,138,647, forward strand.
TGAGTCTCAGTCCTACTTCCTATCCTCCTCAGTGTCCCAGTCTTCCCTTCAGGGAGAGCCTTAGCGTGAAGCGATTCTTGTGTCACTACCATCAGTGATTGAGTAGGTTGAGACTGTTAACGGTGACCCAGCCAGTGTTGCTAAAGGCGATAGGCGCACCAAGGCGCCAAGTTCTCTTGGGGCCTAGGCTCAAGGCGCAAGGCAAGGCACAGGCTTCACCGAAGTGAGGCGCACCTTGTACAGAAAAAAAAAAAAAAAATTTAATATAATCAAATAATTTAGGGTTTAACATAAACAAAATAAAATGTTAAACATGTAGTGTTTTTTGGAGATTAGAAATTAGGGCTAATTTTTTTTCTATCATTGATTTTGGGTTGAATGCCCAACATATTGGCATATGTAATAAGAGTATGGATCTTTTGTAAGTGCACCATATTAAATCAATGGTTAGATTTTAAACAAAACTAATTAAAGCAATAATAAAAAAAGCCCACAGGACGCAAGCCATGGTCAATCAAGCGCCTTATCACAGTCACTTGGCCTAGAACACTACCAAGCGCAAACCTTGGGCCTGGATGAAACTTGGGCCTAGGTGCACGCCTAGGTGAGCCTTATTGAAGTCGCCTGGCCTGGAACACTGCAAGGCGTAAACCTTGGGTCTAGATGGGACTTGGGCCTAGGCGCATACCTAGGCGCGCCTTTAATAACAGTGGACCCAGCTATTGATATTGAGAATGTTTAGTTTGAATCCGCAGTGAAAGATGTTAAGTCCAAATCCACAATGAAAGACGGTAAAGTTTATGTCAGGGACAAAGATAGAAAACAAGTTACTTGGGTACAAGAAACCAATTCAGATTCTCCACTGTTATCTTCTCCTGATGAGTGCCCAGAATCCTCTTCTTTCGATGAAACTCTAAGTAACTCTATTCTTTCTGATCTAGATGTTCATATTGCTAAAAGGAACGGGGTTAGGTCTTGTACTCAACATCCTATTTCTCATTTTGTCTCCTACACTAATTTGTCTACTTCCTATAAAGTTTTTCTGTCTAAAGTTTCTTCTGTGAGTTTTCCTTCTAATTTTCAAGATGCTCTTTTTATTCCTGAGTGGAAGCATGCCATGATGGATGAGATGAGAGCCCTGGCTAAAAATGGCACTTGGGAATTAGCTGAGTTACCTAAGGGCAAACGACCTATTGGATGTAAGTGCATGTGCACAGTGAAGCACAAAGCCTATGGTTCCATTGAATGTTACAAGTCAAGATTGGTGGCCAAAGGCTTTATGCAGACTTATGGAGTAGACTACCAAGAGACATTTGTTCCCATTGCTAAGATGAATTATGTCAGTGTCCTCTCTCTTGCCTCTAATCTTGACTGGCCTCTCCACCAATTTGATGTGAAGAATGCCTTCCTTCATGGAGATTTGGAAGATGAAGTGTACATGGACATTCCCCCAGGCTTTGAGGATGTTAAAACCAAAGGAAAAGTATGTTGACTACGCAAGTCACTTCATGGACTCAAATAGTCACCTAGGGTTGGGTTTGAGATATTTACTCAGGCCATGCTGCGATATGGTTTCAAACAGAGTCAAACTGATCATACTTTGTTCATGAAACACTCCTCACATGGTAAGACAACAGCTCTTATTGTTTATGTGGATGATATTGTACTCACAGGGATGATGTTGATGTGGTTCCTCGGTTAAAGGAGTATTTGGCCAATGAGTTTGAAATCAAAGACGTAGGTAGCTTGAAGTACTTTCTAGGTATTGAAGTTGCTCGGTCCAAAGAGGGCATCTTCATATGTCAAAGAAAGTATGTGCTTGATTTGCTAAAAGAAACTAGGATGCTTCGAAGTAAAGCTTGTGATACACCACTAGAGCCTGGACTGAAGCTTAGTGAGGATCAAGTAAGAGAGCTTGTAGACAGGGGGAGATATCAGCGGTTAGTGGGTAAGCTTATCTACTTGTCTCATTCACGTAATGACATTGCTATCGCAGTGAGTTTGGTTAGTCAGTTTATGCATGCTCCACGTGCAATTCACTTATTGGCAGTTATGTGAATTCTAAGGTACTTGAAGTCTTCTTCGAGAAAGAGTCTCTATTTCTCTAAACATGGTCATCTTAGTGCAGAGGCATATATAGATGCTGATTGGGCTAGGCGATCAGCGATAGAAGGTCAACCTTTGGTTATTATACCTTTGTTGGAGAAATCTAGTTACTTGGAGAAGAAAGCGAGAATGTAGTTCGAGGTCGGTCACGGTGAATTGAGCTATGGCTCAAGGTGTGTGTGAGCTATTATGGATTAGACTACTTTTGAGGGATTTGGGGATTTATCAGACAGATTTTATGCAGCTATACTGTGACAACACGACAACCATCAATATAGCTCACAATCCAGTTCAGCATGACAGGACCAAGCATGTGGAGATTGATAGGCATTTATCAAGGAAAAGCTCACTAGTGGCACTATATGTATGCCATTCATGAGGTCTGGGGACCAACTGGCTAATGTTCTCACCAAAGGATTAGGGAATAAACCATTCCGTGACATTCTTAACAAGTTGGGCATGAGAGATATCTTTGCATCAGCTTGAAGGAGAGTGTTGGAATGTGTTAGAATATTTCCTATTTTATTCTGATGAATATTCAGTATTCTTATTTTATGTCTTATGATACTCCTGTAATTATGGTGATGATTTAATATAAAAGGGGATGAGATACTACTCCTACCTAACTTTTCTCTTCTCAAAAATAACAGTAGCTTCTAGTGAATTTCTTTTCTAAAATGAATTGCTGCGAAAGCCAACAAAGCATGAAGGTACTAAAGCACTTCATCAACTAAGAATCACTTCTAGGACACCACAAAAAGAAAAATAAAAAAGAGATATGCAATAGACTGTTATTTTCCCATTAAGCTTTTAGTTATTTCTTTTTTTGTCTTTTCTTAGTTGTATTTTATCTTTTTATGTTGTTTACATGAAGAAATATTTATCTTATTGTCTATTATGAGGATCTTTGGTCTGCCGTTACAAACATAGTTGGGGTAAATTACACTTTACCCTCCTTAAGTTTCATGGTTTTCCCACTTTGGCCCCTAATGTTCGTAGTTTTTCCCAAAGCTTATTTTTTGGACGGACAATGTCACGTGGCGCTACATGGAAAATTAGATAAATTACACTTTACCCTTTTTAAGTTTAAGAGTTTCCTACTTTGGCCCTTATTATTTTTTTATTTTATTTTATTTTTCTCACTTTGGCCCTTAAGGTTTGTAATTTTTCCTAATGTACTCCCAAAACTAATTTCTGTCCAATTTTAAACCCATGTTCTAACCCAAATCTCTTTGGCCTTGTTTGTTTTCAGAGGTAGAATGGAGGGAATTGATAGTGAGGGGATTGTTAGTGAGGGGATTAAGTAAAATTGTGTTTGTTTTGATGATAGTTGTTAGTGTAGGAATTGTTAAATTATTTTTATATAAAATAATAAAACAAATAAAAAAATATAAAAAATTAAACATTAATATTTATAAAAAAAAATTCCCAATATATAAAAAATAAAAAAAATAAAAAAATTTCTAATCCCCTCACTATTTTTCTAATACCATCTCCCCAACCTCCATCTCAATCCCTTCCCCAACCTCCATCTATATCACCTCCACCATCCTAATCCCCTCCCCAACTCTACAAATAAACACAACACTAAATAACACCTCCACCATCCTAATTCCCTTCCATCTACATAACCCAAAACAAACGGGCCATTTATCTTCAAATTCACTTTCAAACTTTCACTGTTCCTTTAGTCTTCCCTTTGTCCCAACCTCTACCACCTCTCTGCTGCCATCACCTCCCGTTCTATCCCCTTCTTTTGTCATCCCACCCTGTACACTTGGACACTAATTATAATTCTACCCACCAGTGTTAATATACACTTAGACACCTCTATTTGGCTTAGTTTTTATAATTTGATTTCAAAAAAATTTTTCTAAAAATAGTTTGGTGGAAAAAATGAAAATACACTAATAATTTTCATATGATTTTGTTTTTAAGGGAAAAATAATTTTTAAAAATTTAAAACTATTTTTTTTGGTATTTATTGTTTTCAAACTTGTTTATAACCAAACCAAACCAAGTCAATCAAATGGGGTCGGCTGTATGAATCCTTCTTCATCATTCGACTCTATTCAAGGCTATTTCGTTAGTCAAATTAAGGAGATTCGTATCTCTATTTACTATACTAGTCCATATCAATTTTGGTCTACCCCTTCTCCTAACACTACCATCTATCGTCACTGTATCGCATCTCTTCATTACTGCCTTTGTTAGTCTTCGTTGTATATGACCAAACCATCTCAATCTATTATCTCTTAACTGATCTTCTATCCGTACTACTCCTACCCATTCTCGAATATACTCATTCCTAACTCTGTCTTTTCTAGTCTTGCCACACATCTACCTTAGCATTCTCATCTCCGCAACACTTATTTTCTTCACATGGTGTTTCTTAGTTGCCCAACATTCTGTCCCATACAATATCGATGGTCTAATAGCCGTTCTATAGAACTTCCCTTTTAGACTAATGGGCACTCGTTTACCTAAGACTAAATGTTCACTCTTAGGTAGTTATTGATTCTCAATTTTTACTTCTCCTCTGCTTCCATTGTGACTGTTACTAAACACTCTATATACTATCTTAGATCTGCTTATCCTAAATCCTTTAGATTCAAGTGTTTTTCTCCAAATCTTCAACTTAGTGTTAACTCATTCTCTAGTCTCATCCACTAACACGATATCATCTGCAAAAAGCATACACCATGGCACATCATCCTGAATATCGCGCGTCAACTCATCCATAACTAAAGTAAAAAGATAAGGACTTAAGGTTGATCCTTGGTGTAATCCTATAGAAATTGAAAATTCACTTATCTCTTTTCTCAAGATCGATAAAAACTATATGAATGTCTCTTTTCTTTTCTTTATACCTTTTTATTACTCTCCTCAAAAGATAGATCGCTTCTATTATTAACCTACTACGCATAAACCCAAATTGATTCTTTGACACTTCTGTTATATCTTGAAATCGACGTTCCATCACTCTCGCCCACACTTTCATTGTGTGACATATTAACTTGATTCCTCTATACTTGTTACAATTCTGCACCTCTTTTATTCTTATATATTTGCATTAAAATATTCTTCCTCCACTCCTCTGGCATTTTCCTAGTTAACAAAATCTTGCTAAATAATCTCGTCAACCAAATAACCCCCTTCTTACTTAAATATTTCCACGCTTCAATAGGTATATCATCGGGTCTTAAAGCCTTATTCAATTTCATCTTCTTAAGTGCAAACTCTACTCCAAAGTCCCTAATCCTACAATAGAACCTATAGTCTTGGTTTGACCTACCTCCATGTTTCTCATTTAACAATTTCTCAAAATAGTTCTTCCACCTCTCCTTAATCTCTTCATCTTTCACCAACACCTTAAAGTCTTCACCTTTGATGCACTTAACCTCGTTAAAATCTCTTATTTTTCTCTCTTATCTTAGCAAGTTTGTATATCCTCTTCTCCCCCTCTTTACTATCTAGTCTAGTGTATAGGTCATCATAGGCTTTCAACTTAGTCTCCCTCACTACTTTTTTGACTTTCTTATTGGCCATTCTGTAGCGCTTAAGGTTTTCCTTAGTTCTATCATTCTGCTACTTTTTAAAGCTATCTTTTTTCGTCTTTATTACCGCTTGGACCTCCTCCCTCTACCACTAAGTTTCCCTAAAGTTAGTTCCTTTTCCTTTCGACTCTCCCAGAACTTCCCTTGAGATTCTTCTCATACAATTGGTCATCGAGTTCCACATAGTGTTACCATCATCTTCTAAGTACCAAGTACCATTTTTTATCTATTCTATTCTTAAATGTGTCTAGTTTATCCCCTTTTAGGTCCTACCGTCTAGTTTTGCAATGCCCACTATCTTTCCGAGTTTGGTATTGCCCTTTAAAACATAAATTTAGTACTAAAATCCTATATTGAGACATCAAGCTCTCTCTAGGAATCACTCCTATGTTCAGACGTCAAGCTCTTTCTAGGAGTCACCTTACAGTCATTGCATTTTAGACGGTCCCCTTTTCTTTCTAGAAAGTAATCTATTTGGCTCCTAATTAACCCACTCTTAAAGGCTATCAAATGTTCATCTCTCTTCTTATACATAGTATTGGCCACCACTAGGACAGAAGTCAACGCAAAATCTAAAATACTTTCTCCAGCCTTGTTTCTATCACCAAAATCATACCCACCATGCACTCTCTCATACCCTAGTTTATCTACTCCTATATGGCCATTGAAATCACCACCTATAACTAGGCTTTCTCCTATGGGTATCTCCTGTAGTACCTTATCCATTTGGTTTCAAAAAACTCTCTTAGTCTGATCATCTAATCCTACTTGGGAGGCATATGCACTAATAACGTTCACTATATTCTCACCAATAACATGGTTAACTAACATAATCCTATCGTCTTTCCTAATGACCGCAACTACATTTTTTATAAAACTCTTGGCAACTATTATTTACCACATTCTTGTGTCTATCCTTGCCACTATAATATAGCTTAAAACTGGTATCCTTTATTTCTTGAGTTTTCTCATCTGTTCACTTAGTTTCTTGTACACAAGTTATATTAATTCTTCTCCTAATCATGATATCCATCAATTCCATAGTCTTACCAGTTAAAGTTCTTATATTCCATGTGGCTATCCTAAATCTATAACCTTCGACTAGTTTCTTTATCCGCGCTCATTCAGAAAAAGGCGGAAACCTTTGCCCATTTTTCACTGCACCCAGGCATTGATGTGGTGCCCCTTACTCACTTTTCGAAACACCCGGAGGCAGGCGCAACGCGCCATCACTTAAGGGGAACGACCTAATATTTAATCGATTCAAAGTATTAGGCTTCATGTCATAAAGGATCCGAGCGACTTTTTTACGTGTTGGCTGTCGGCTACTTAACACACAACCCTTCTCTTTTATCCGGGCTTATGACTGGCGGAGATGTTAAGCAACCCCCCGGTGGAGTTTTTTCAAACTTGTTTATAAATTTTTTTTTTTTTAAAAAAAAAAAAAAAAAAAAAATTCAAAGAACAAGTTCTCTAACTCAACTAAATTTTCGTATAATTTATTTTTTATGCAACATAGTTACCAAAGTGTCATTTTTCCATCCAAAATTGGACAGTACTTTGTTTGGGGAGTAGATTGAGAAAAATTACAAACATTAAGGGCCAAAGTAGGAGGAAGGAATACTTGAAGGGCCACCAAAGTGGGAAAATTTTTAAACTTAGGGGGAAAGTTTAATTTACCAATTTTCATGCCATGTCGTCACTGTCCATGTGGTGCCACGTGGCATTTTCTGTCCAAAATTAGATGGAAGTTTGTTTTGGGAGTAAATTGGAAAAAATTTCAAATGTTAAGCGCCAAAGTGGGAAAAAAATATTTTAAGGATGAAAGTGAGAAAACCCTAAAACTTTGATGTAGAATGATTAGGGCAGCAACAAATCTGGGCATTGGGAGCTGATTTTAATTGGATTTTATGGCAATAAAAATATAGGGGACAAGTGGGGTTTGTTTTGGGTAATAAATGGTTTAACCATGGAAGATGAGATTTTGGAGCCGTTTAGGGGCTGTGAACAGTGAACAGTACTTTAGGCTGTTAAAAGTGCAGAAGATAAAAGAGGGAAAGAAGGACAAGAAAAAGATATGTCTACGTATCGTACTTAGACTCTATAGGCATCCCACCTAGGGTTAGGGTTGCATCACACAAACCCAAACAAGTTTCAAAGATGTCAAAATTCTATCAAATATCAACTCTATTGAAGTATAAGCTATCGCTTTATATAGAATTTGGAAACTTCCTATACCAACTAGAACCAAAAAAGGAAACTACTATAATATCTTTGGCTTCCAAAATCAATTTAAGACCAAACAAGAAATATAAGTAAAATCCAATTAAATAACTTGACCCACAAGACAATCCATGGGCGACCCCCTACAACTCATGATAATAATAAAAATTACTAAAATACCTTTCACCTAAAAGTCCTAGAAAACACAAAAATAATCATAAAATAAGACTAATAATACTAGACACATAATTATATAAGATTCCTAATAATTTCTCTTTGAAATCATTCCAATGTCTAAATATTATCACTTTTTTGAATTTAGTCTTCCTTGAGCTTCATATGCTCTACATCAAACTTAAGGGGGGCAAAGTGTAATTTACCCAAAATGGTTATATGTTTCTTTGTGTGTAAAAGTACTTAACGTCCAGGCTTTAAGTTTACTAATAAGTGCTAATACTTGGCTGCCGTTTTATAGTATTCTTTTCCATTTTCCACCTTGCAGGATGAGGCTGATGGCTCTAATGAATATAATAATTTCCAGCACGGCTCTCTTAACACTACTAAGCAACTCATTAGAGACTTGGAGAACATAGATATAGTGTTTCACATTGGAGATATTTGCTACGCAAATGGCTATCTTTCGCAGTGGGATCAATTTACTGCACAAATTGAGCCAATTGCCTCAACTGTGCCTTACATGGTTGCGAGGTTTGTTGTAACTTTTTGCAAAAATTGTTAGAGCATATAAATACAGATCTGGATGATTTTGTTGGAGCATATATTGTGTTGGTTGATGATTTATCTGTGCAGTGGTAATCATGAGCGTGATTGGCCTGGAACAGGTTCCTTCTATGGGAACATGGATTCAGGAGGAGAGTGTGGTGTCTTAGCCGAGACAATGTTCTATGTTCCTGCTGAGAACAGGGATAAATTATGGTATGGGACACATTATAATAGCAACTAGTTAGATAGTTGTTTTAATTTTAATTTGTTGTTTAATATGCACATATATAGGCATATATGTTTAAAGATTTTACTTTCTCACATTTTGCCTTCCACCACTTGATAGTACTCTCTCTAAATTCTACATTTAAGTAGAGAATATAATTGTAGGCCATCTTAAATGATTTATGTGAATTCTGTAGAATTGTTGAATGCATGAACTACAGTAATATCACAAATATTTGAACAACTTCCAATGTAGGATGGTGTATTTATTCTTGTTAATTTCAGAAGGGCAGCACAGGCACAATGTGGTTAAAGGGTCCAACTTTTCTGCAGTTGGGAGAGAGGACTGGACCCCAACAGTGTGCTTTGGTGTGCCCTACTCGGGCTACAGCGATATTCTGAGCTGTTTATTTTTAGTTTCTTTTGTGGAGATATGATCCATGAAAAAAATAAGATTGATTTGATAATTGTATGAGTTGAATTTTGTAATAAGGAAATAAAGTTGAATATCGAGAGAGAATAGAAACAAAAAAGATAAAAGAAAGAACACAAATGATAATGTAGTTTGGCCAATATTGACTTGTGTCCACGCGCACAAAGCTCTATGGGTTACATTTTTTCTATTTTTTTTGGTAAGTCATAAATAAAACAATGAAATATACATGTGTACAAGAGGCATACCCCAGGAAACTACATGTCAATACAATTCCCAACACCACCCCCCTAAAATAGTTAGGAGGGATATCAAACAAAGCACAAAAGTTATCAGAATGTGTTGCCAATGTATTATGGCCCTAGTTGCTTCTGCCATCAAGAATGAAGACAAAAAAACTAGGAGCGATATATTGGCAACAATAACAAAATGACAAATAACAAATGATACATAAACCTAAGTTTTGCTCATTCCACCACCAAACTAACAACCGAAACAACGAACAAGACCAATGGGCACATCATCTGTAAGAACAAGCGCAACCAACCATACCCCATGAATTGTCCTCACAACCCCTAGTCTCTACAACGACTGATAAATAGTCTCGATTCCCCATAGCAATGACCCGCTGATAAAGAGCCTCAATTCCCCATAGCAGTGACCCTCTCAATCACTCTCAAGCCATGTTGGAAGTGGCATAAGAACATCACCTATATGTGTCACATGAAGCTGCATGGTCAATTTTAGGAATACAACAAACTGATCTGAAATAGCAGACAAGGCCCATGGTACTCAAAAACAAACACGACCTCATAGCCGGGACAAGCCACGATGTAGAAGAAAGAATCTAGCCCCATGGAGGAATCCTAGCAAGCACAACATCTATAAGCAATGAGAGTCCACCAAACCATGCCAACTGCCCTCACATCTCTCAGTCTCTCCCGTGGCTAATCAAAGAGCCTCGATTCCCATAATAGTGACTATCAAGCCATGCTGGAAGTGGCCTCTGAACAAACCAGGTTGAGTCACATGTAGTCCATGGGCTACATCTTTCATTCATTCACTTGATTATCTTGATTGCATGGGACACCATATATATAGAATGGGAACCACAAGCAAATCCCTTCAATTAGTGAATTGAGAGAAATCAAAGATAGCAAAAATCATGATAATCACAAATTATGAGATCTTCATATATTCTAATATTTTTCATATCTTTAAGAATATGTTCTTATCTTCAACGCTCACCCTTCCAAGTTGGAACACAAAACATTTGAAGTGATGTATCCAACTGGAACTTGAACTTGAAAATAGGATGATTATCACAAACAGTTACAATGAAGTTGTCAAAAAACGACAACAATTGTGATTTCTCTCCTCAATAACGACTTGGAAGAACATAGGTAAAGGAATCAACATCTTGCAATAAAGAAATGTGCATGGAATCAACTTCATGCGGACACAATACACACATAATCAACATTGTGCAAATAGAGATTATTCTCCCCCTAAATGACAAATTGACGAAGAACCAACAACAAACACCAACAAGAAATAGCAACAACTGAACCTTAACAAGCTTCAAGAACACCAATGAACAGCCAATCTAGAGACCAAAGCAACACCCAGGGAAGGGTTTCCAAATACAGGGGTTCATAAGCCCAATCAGCACCCAAACAAGGGTTTTCAAGCCCAAATAAAACAAAGGACATCAACAGAAGCAGCAAGAGAGACAGTTGGCATGAAGAAAACCAACCGGCAACCAAGGATGGCTTGGCAAGCCGAAGCCTATCAACAAACCATGACCACAAAACCACTCTAAGGATCAAATCGACACCCAGAGAACATGTACCTCAGAAGAAATCAATTGGGTAGGACATCCAAGCACAAAACCACCAAAGTTGAACAATAAAAGACCAAAAAAAATGAACAATAAGGAGTGCTGGAAAGCAACAAGGCAGTAAACAAACTGGAACTCTTTCCTTTGCCAAGTTGACACCCAAGGAAGAAAAACCAATGAAGAAATCAAACGGGAGAGAGCAGGAGAGCAGAATGAAATAGGGCCAAAAAAGGTTTGAAAATACTTCATAATTCGGAAGGCTGGGATCAGATGCTTTGATACCAAGTTGAATTTTGTAATAAGAAAATAAGGTTGAATATGCAGAGATAATAGAGACCGAAAAGATAAAAGAAAGAAGACAAATGGTTAATGTGGTTTGGCCAATATTGACTTACGTCCACACACACAAAACTCCATGGGCTCCATCTTTCATTCATTTACTTGATTATCTTGATTACATGGTACACCATAAAAATAGAATAAGAGATCCAATCAAGGGGGAATATGAAAAACATGGAGAGGAGGAAAAATAAGTTTTATTTTCACAATCCAATGCATAATTCACTTGTACATCCATTACATTGTAATTATTTTTCCTACACCATGTTTTTGATATTTCCCCTACAATCAAATCTCTTCAGTTAAGGGATTAAGAGAAATTAAAGTAAGGAAAAATCATGATAAGCTCAAATCATGAGATTTCCATATATTCTAATAGCTTTCATATCTTTAATAATATAATTTTATCTTCAACAGTATGCACATGATTCCATCAAATTTGTCTTTAGAAAATAACAATAAAATAAAAATAAAAATGAATGGCAAGTATATTTTGAAAATAGACCATCCATCTTTTATTCATGGATAATGTATACACAGGCACCTAAAAACTGAACAACTCAAATCATTAACATGGACTTTGTATAGGTCCCATAGATGCATATTGTTTTGGTCCTGTCGTAACTGGAAAGAAGTTGGACCATTGGTTAAAATTAACTGATTTTATTTTTTTTGGGGATCTGGTATGGAACTATATTAAAGTTGTTCACTATGGATGTTAATTTGACATTTAGTTAATCCTTTAACCTGTAGCCATTTGATAATACCTGTATTGTACATACACAAATATGCTTGGCTATTCATTAAACAATATTTGGATCAACACCCCAGGTAGAATGGTTTAGTTATTGCTTTGCCTATTGCAGAAGCACGATGCATACTTATTGGGAACTTCTAAATGCACCCGCTAAATTCCTCAGTACATCCACTTCATGCATCACAATTCTTGGACCATATGCATAAACTCTTGTACCTTAAACATGATGTTGTTTTACTGAGAAATTTGGTGGGTGCAATTATAAGCTCCCATACTTAACATCTTCTTTTATCTCAACATCATTAGTTAATAAATTACACTGACACCCCTTGTATACTTGTGAAATAACACTGTCACCCCCTTTATTCTATTAAATATCACTCCCCTCCCTTCTTTTTGATATTAGAGTATCAATCTCATCCATCCGTGAGTCAACTGTTTGTTGACCAACGAAAATTGTTAATCCCAACAAATATATTTCATGCCTCCACTTTCAATGGCCACCCAGCAGCTCCTTCCACTCTCATCCTTCATTCTAGCTGAAGGCAAAAAATTTCTTAGAAACAAAAAAATTAAAAGAAGAATTAGCCATCCACTTCTCCCATCCTCTATCCTATCCCCAAAAAAAAAAAAAACTAAATAAAAATAAATTTAAAAGAAGAATGAGCTACTGGCTAGGATAGGAGTTGACAAAATAGAACAAAAATTAAAAGAAGAATTAACTTAAGGCATTTCATTAGAAAACTAAAAGCATACTTACAGCTTGAACTGAATGTAAATGATCATGTAGACTAAAATAAAAACAAAGACCTTTTGTGGTTCATACATTTTATCAAACAATAAATTGGCAAAGAAAAATGAAAGAACACTTAAATTATTGTTGAAAGTGTATCATGAAAATTATACAATGTGAAACAGAGTGATGCATTGAAATGGCAAAGGCATGTGAAGGAGGTCCTTCAAGCATCTTCAAAATTCATGGCCTTCACTAGCCCCTTCCTCCATCGGAAACCACCTTAACCCACCACGACACCTCCACGCCCATAGTTCAACCATCCACAACCCAAACCACCAGCCCCTCCATACCCACAATTCCACACTCTTCAACTCCCACTGCTCCAAACCCAGTCCCATCCCCATCCCAACCACCCAAAATGAACCCAATTATACACAATTTAACCTGAACCTACAAAATCATACATATAAATCAAACCTTATTTCGGTGATTTACATGGAAAATGGTAAAGAAGAGAGAGATGGTGGGTCTGTGGCTCATGGTGGACAATGAGCTTCCATGGACGATGGGTTCACTGTGATTGGGCTGGACGACTGCGGAAATCGTCATTGGGGCTGCGTTGGGTTGCGCTGGTGGTGGACGATATCATGATAAGGCTACTCGGCTGCAACAATCACGGTTGCAGATGAGAAGGTGGTGACTGTGGATGGGATGTTGACAATCATTGCTGACAGAAAATCAGTAGAGCAATTGTCGGCAATCATGCTTGCGGATGAGATGGATGACTAGTCTGGTTTAGACGAATGGCTACAGTAATTGTTCGTTGGCCTGATTTGGGACAAAGATAAGAAAGAGGGAAAGAGAGAAGAATAAAGAGAATGGTCCATGATGGAGTTGTGAGGTAGTGGGAATGGTGGTTCAGGTTCAGAAGGTGAGTTGTGTGATATTAATGAAGAGAAAAATAGAGAAAGAGAAGAAAGAAAAGGGCTGCAAAAGTGTATGGGAGGGTGGGATATTATGATCATTTTATCATGTCATTTAACAGAGTTCTCTGACAAGGGAGGTCAGTGTGATTTTGGATAATAAAGCGGTGACTGATTTCAGAATTATATAAGGGGTGTCAGTGTATTTTACCCTATTTAATATCTTTAGAAACTGCTTCACACTCTTGCTCATGTTTGTTGTGTCCACAGATTTTCTTCTTGACCATAGAAAATTAACTTTGAAATGATTTATATGTAAAATTAATAAGCGTCCAACCTCAGTGCACATTCCACCAAATTTCCTTCGTTTCTAGATTTACAAGGAATTACTGGCTCAAGTGCTATTATGTTCTTGCTGCCAGGTATTCCACTGATTATGGCATGTTTCGATTCTGCATAGCTGATACAGAACATGATTGGAGAGAGGGAACGGAGCAATTTAACTTCATTCAGCACTGTCTGGCATCCGTTGATAGACAAAAACAACCATGGCTGATCTTCCTTGCCCATCGAGTATTGGGTTATTCTTCTGCCGATTGGTATGCTGATGAAGGATCCTTCGAGGAACCAATGGGGAGGGAGAGTCTTCAGAAACTTTGGCAGAAGTACAAGGTTGACATAGCCATCTATGGCCATGTGCATAACTATGAAAGGACATGTCCCATTTACCAGGTATTCTTAACTACACATCAAATGATTGAACGCTCTGTTTTTATATATATATATATTTCCCGGAACCACCCTAAAGAAAAGTTGGCTCTCATCTTTTGTTCCATCTAACTTCCTAAACATCCTGAAAGTGGAAATGTCTTTTGGACAATTTTTAAGTTTATACTTGCTACTAGCCTACAACTCTGCTTGCTTTCTTGGGAGAATGACTTTGGATGACCAGAAAAATGGTGTTCTTGAGGTGTAAAGGGAAAAAAGATTGATATAAGATGAAAGCTTCACTAAAATAATTTCTTCGGATGCACGATTATTATGTTTCCAGTAGCTGAAAACTGCCATGGTTCAGGTTCTACCAATGAAAGGATAAAACTGAAAGGGAAAAGGAAATTCAAGAAATTTGCTGTTAGAAATAACTAAAGAAATGATTATTGAGAAATCATAGCAGAATATTTTGTCTTTCTCACAACATCAGGGGTTTGTTAAGCTTTCACGTTAATATGGAATAAATACAATATTTCAGATGTTGATTTAAATAAAATCAACTTGTTCTACTCTCTTTCAAGTTATAACTAACATTTTGGTGGTGGTTTTTGTTTTTGTTGCTACAGAACATTTGCACGAATGAAGAGAAGCACTATTATAAGGGCAGCTTGAATGGGACAATTCATATAGTTGCTGGGGGCGGTGGGGCAAGCCTTGCGGACTTTACTAGCCTTCAAACCAAGTGGAGTGTCTTCAAAGACCATGATTATGGATTAAGAAACTCACTGCATTCGACCATTCAAACCTGTTGTTCGAGTACAAGAAAAGCAGGGATGGGAATGTTTACGACTCATTCAGAATATCACGGGATTACAGAGACATCCTGGCCTGCACTGTGGACAGTTGCCCGAGTACAACACTGGCATCTTGAGTTTTAAATGCCCTTCCTTTCCTTGCACACTGAATGTTAATTTCACAACTTGGTCATGTGTAGTGTGATCTATGCAAACAATTGTTGGGTAATTACAGAGTGGACACAAGTTTGTCAAGGTTAACCATCATGTTGCATACAATATGAACATATAAAGCGTGTAGATCACGACAGATTTACTGGCATTTAGCCAATGCTTCACTTGGCTCTGGACAGGTGTAGAGCGTGTAGACTTTGGATTTTTAAGTTGTAACATAGCAATGGCTATATTAGGGTTATTAGGATGAGTTGGATTAGTAGTAGAAAAGAGCAAATATACATACACACACACATATATGTATAGGGTAATAGAGTATGTAAGTTATTCCATTTGTGAATTCCGCATAACTCAATATTATGGGAGTAATAACTAAGGGCTAGTTTGACATGTACTAAATAAGTCAAAAAGTCAAAAAGTCACTATCTTATTTAAGTCATATCATCTTATTTAAATCACATCACTTCTCTAACACATCACATCAAACCCAACCCAAACCCATCAATAAGTCAAAAAGTGCATTTTTTTAGGACATCCCAAACCAATCCTAAATAATTAAAAAAGAAAGAGTTATAATTAAACATGACATAATGTATAATTAAAAAGCACTTGGATCATAACTAACATTATAATGAGTCATAACTAATAACAAAATAGGTCATAACAAAAAATAACAAAGACGTGGCAACAAGGGGTGTGTACAGTATGCACCTTTGGTTACGATCTATGTCTTTGGTTATGACCTACTATGGTATTAGTTATGACAAATTGTGATGTTAATTATGATATTATTTTGGTTATGATCCAAGTGTTGCTTAGTTTTATTTCATCTGATATATTTGTTTATAATTTTTATAATTTTTTTTTTTGGGTGTGACTTGTAAATATTATATTTACTTTCTCTCGCCTTATAAAATTGAGTTATAACATTTGTAATAATCAAATTTACAAATGTCATGACTTGCATATGGTATACACCCATAGCATTACCTTATATTTGAACATTTGTTTAGAAGGACAGTGCAAGAAACCTAATTTTTTTGCCCAATCCATATTAATATGATTACTAGTCTTTTCATTTCATGTAAAAAAAATATATAAAATTTTTTGTAGTAATTATAAATATATATATATATATAGACATAAAAGTTTCATCATAACCAAATACATAGAAGAAAATAAAATTTTATTTCATTCCACTTTTTATTACTGTTACTCGTGTTCTATCAAATGAACCCTGGAGTTTCTCTATTGTGCTAGATGATGGGCGGTCTTCATTTAGATTGAATTTTGATTTTTTAAAATTGATTTTTGAAAGTTTTTTATTTTATATTTTTGTTTTTTATTTTGAGAAAAGACAAAATATTATTGAATATGAAAAGTAACTACACAGTAGTTAGCTCTTATGGAAGGCAATCTTAGCAGCTACATGTGCTGCTTCCACTACCTTCCTAGGAGCCTTGGATATACATACATAATCTCCCAATCTGCCGTGTCGACCTTTTTAAACTTCTGAATAAACACTTGACAATCCGTAAGGATAGTGATGGCCTTGACATGCTGTTGGACACCCCGTTGCAAAGCTTGAAAACATGCTTTTACTTCAGTCATTAACGCAGAGAGGGCCACAAAAGTGTATTGTTTGTACGCAACAACATTACCACTACTATCCAAAGCAACCCATCCAACTCCAGCTTGTTTTGTGTGCTTCATCCATACTCCATCAATCAAAATCCTGTCAAAACACGGATCTGGCAGCCAAGACATATTGTTAACAGCAGTGAAAGCATTATCTGAATTACAAGAAGGGCTGCTAGATGAATTAATCCATACCTAAAGTTTTCGGCATTCTTGATCATTGGGACACCACACTTGTTGATTGATATTTTGAATAACCTGATGTGGATTATCAACCACCCCCTCGTAAACAACTTTGTTTCTTTGATCCCAGAGACCCCACAAGACTTTAATTGATTCTACCACTGCTTCCTCATTTGGAGCATCCTAAACCAATTTTCCAGCCATACTTTGACTAACACAACTTCTCCAATATTAAAATCCAGACCCAACCGAGAGCCCCTCCATACATATTGGGAGTATGGACATTGAAAACAGAAATGCTCAACAGATTCCTCATTTGCTAAACATCGTGGACAACCAAGATCAGTCTCTACTCGATGATGAAAGTTACAAAGACCTTAACTGGAAAAATTATATATAAAATTTTCCAAATAAAAAAGAGCCCATTTAGGGGGAAGATTAAAATTCCAAAGTTGTTTCTAGCAGTCTGTAGACACCCTATTTTGACTGCCCTTAAGACTTCGGCTTTAAACCAAACACTCGATGATGAAAGTTATATTATGCAAATTCTTCGAATCTTCAGCAAAAGAATTCAGTTTCGAGCTTCAAAACCAAGCCTTCCACCACATTAGGACCAAAACCCTTTTTTAGCCTGACCACTCAATGAGCAGCAGGGCCAAAATAATTGGCTGGCTTGCCAATTTATGAGCAGGTGTAACCAAAATGAATATCATGATTACATTAATTTAATTATCTATTTAATTTTAATTGTGATATATGCCACGTGTGAATTGAATGCTAATTATGTGTTTTGTAAGAGTTTTGAATCAAAATTTGCTCTGAATCCTGCTAAAATTTGAAATTGAGAGTTGTAAAGGCGACATAAACCAAAATTGATTACTTTATTATGATCAGCGTAATTTTTAGAGTCTATTATGAAATTTAATTAAAAATTGATTCAGATCGAATTAATTAGATACCTAGTAAATTCTCAATAAATTTTCAGTAAATTACTCAATAAATTCTCTGTAAATTCTAACTAAATTACTCAGTATATTCTCAGTAAATTCTAACTAAATTACTCAGTAAATTACAAAATAAATTCTCAGCACATTACTCAGTACCTTACTTAGTAAATTCCTAGTAAATTTTCAGTAAATTGCTCAGTAAATTACTCAGTACCTTACTTAGTAAATTCCCGTAAATTTTTAGTAAATTACTCAATAAATTGTTCAGTAAATTCTTAGTAAATTACCCACTAAATTCTCAACAAATTAGTCAGTAAATTACTCAGTCAATTATCAATAAATTCCCAGTGAATTCTTAGTAAATTACTTAGTACATTACAAAGTAATTATTCAGTAAATTCTTAATAAATTCTCAGTAAATTGCTCAATAAATTACTCAGTAAATTCCCTATAAATTATAAGTAAATTGCTTAGTAAATTACTTAGTAAATTCCCAGCAAATTCTTTGTAAATTACCAGTAAACTCTTAGTAAATTCTCGAATTACTCAAGAAATTCAAGAAATTACTTAGAAAATTTCGAGTAAATTCTCATTAAATTACTCAGTAAATTCCAAGTAAATTCCAGTAAATTGCTTAGTAAACTCCCAGTAAATTCTCAGTAAATTACTTCGTAAATTACTCTAGAAATTCTTAGCAAATTACTCAGTAAATTCTCAGTAAATTCCCAGTAAATTCTCAATAAATTACTTAGCAAATTCCCAGTAAATTCCAAGTAAATTCTCAGTAAATTACTTAGCAAATTCCAAGTAAATTATCAGTAAATTACAAATAAATTCCCAATAAATTCTCAGTTAATTACTCGGTAAATTCCCAAAAAATTACTCAGTAAATTCACAGTAAATTTTCAGTTAATTCTCTGTAAATTACTCAATAAATTCCCAATAAATTCTTAGTAAATCACTCAGTAAATTCTTAGTAAATTACTCAGTAAATTCCCCCAGTAAAATATTTTGTAAATTCTCAGAAATTACTCGGTAAATTACTCAATAGACTCTTAGTAAATTACTCAATAAATTCTCATTAAATTCTCAGTAAATTCTAAGTAAATTTTCAATAAATTCCCAGTAAATTCTCAATAAATTCTCTGTAAATTACTCAGTAAACTCACAGCAAATTCTAAGTAAATTACTAAGTAAATTCTCAGTAAATTACTCCGTAAATTCTCAGTAAATTCTCAATAAATTCTCAGTAAATTACTTAATAAATTCTGAGTAAATTCTCAAAAAATTTTTAGTAAATTCCCATGAAACTCTCAGTAAATTCCCAGTAAATTTTTAGTATATTACTCAGTAAATTCTCGGTAAACTATTTAGTATAATCCTAGTAAATTCTCAATAAATAATTGAAAATTACTTGTAAATTCCCAGTAAATTACTCAATAAATTTTCAGTAAATTCTCTGTAAATTACTCAGCAAATTCCCAGTAAATTACTCAGTTAATTCCCAATAACTTATTAAGTAAATACCCAGTAAATTCTCAATAAATTACTTAGTAAATTCCTAATAAATTCTCAGTAAATTACTCAGTACATTACTCAGGAAATTACCAAGTGTAGACGCGCCTCGAGGGCCTCATGCTACAGTTCGGACTCAAATGTCACGGTTCTTAATATGATCTCACAATGTGCGATGTGAGATTGATAAATCACCAAAGAGTCCAAATCCGGCAAATCGTTTTGAAAAACTGATTTTTTAGAAAGAAGTGCCAAACATGGACTGCTTTGCCAGATACAGAGTCGCCACCTAAATATTTTTATTTTTGGAAAAATTTAGGAAACCCTGACTCGTGCCTAAGGCCACGTGTCCGTCATCACCAAAGTTGCCTTGGCTCGGGAACTTGCGTACGATTGGGGAAGGTCAGCTATGAGCACCCCCGCTCGCCCGATCAGAGATTGGCCACTACTAAATATGATATATCGTTTTTGAAAAGACATGTGTTCTTATTTTGGTTAATTAGCTAGAATTACGATATGATGTGCACAGCAAAACAAGTATAGACTAGATCGCCTAATTTGGAACAAAGCATCGCATATTCGTTTGTTTGGAAAATGGTTTGAAGTTTGCTACTCGTAAGTAGGCTAAAATGTGGATTTCAATGAATTATTCCAATTCAAGTAATCCAACCTTCACCCACAGGCATTCAGGCAGTTAAACACTTAAGCAAATAGCCTCATGGCAAGCATGCTATCATGGCAGCACTCACATATATGCAGCATGCTAAAGCATAAAAGCTTACCTAGTACTCCGAGCCAAAACAAAGAACTAGTTAGTAATCAATGCATGATCCTAATTCATGTTAAGATGGCTAATGCAACACATACAAAATGCAACTAGAAATAGGCTCGGCTATTCTAATAATGGCATATGAGATGCGACAATTGATACATGTATTCAACTTGGTATCGAATTACAATGCAGTTAGTATGATGCGCTGAGCCCGGTATATGCAAGATAGATGAATGGATGCAAACATGCAGGCATAAGTATGCTAGACAAATGAATGGATGCAAACATGCAAAGCATAAGTATGCTAATTGAAAAATGACCTAAAACTAACCAACAAAAGCGGGTAAGTAAAAGGGAGAAAGAAATGGAGGTTGGAAGACATACACACATGTACACACACTTATTACAAAATTCACCCTCTCGACGGAGGGTCCGAATAAATAATACATGCCAACTAATTAACTAACTAACAAGCTAATTAATTATTACACAACCGAATTGAATAACTAGCTACAACTAACTATTACAACAATTAACTAATTAACAAATTAATTAATTATTACAAATTGATGCTAACTAACAAGTAAGCATGAAAAATAAGCTGCTCCAGGTCTGTTCACAGAAGTAGATGGGTATGCATGCTCGCATTCAGTTTCTCGCCTCGAAACGCTCTCCGGTTGCTCTTTAGAGGCTCTGTCTGCAGGGTGTCCTCAAGGAATTCCTACTGAACCTTACCAAAAACATGCTGGGGAGTGCATCAGTGGCCTGCCAGCCATGGGGAGCCACTGCTAACCAAAAATGAAGGGGTGCCGGCCAACAACAAGGCACTGCCAGCCATCTGCAAGGCACTGCCGGCCACTGATGTGCTGGGACACCAAGCTGCAGTAGAGCACAAAACAGAGAAAATGGAGGGTCTCCCAAGGATATATATGCACTATGCCACCCCATATCACCTCGAAACATCAAGGGAGAGGCATAGTCGGATCCACGACCATCAATCATACATCCCGATGCATAATGGCCAAAGATCCGACTTGTGCAAATCAATGTGAAATGAATGCACAAATAAACACATAAAGCCTAAAACTCTATCATGAATCATCAAGAGCGTCGACAACCGAGAATTGAGACACGTTTCATCACTCAAAGTATGAAACGCCCCTTGTTCCTCGTGCTCGAATTAATACTTACTCCAAACAACAATGCAATGCAAGGATGGCATACACAATGCTAACCTGAACATGTAATCATGCAATATGACTTAAACATGCAAAATGTAGTGTAATAAACATGCAACAACATGTAATAGAACTAGCATGTAACAACATGCAGAGATGGAGCGAGCATACAACAATATGCAAGACAAGCATGCAACAACATGCAAGGGATGGACTTAAACCAAAATAGGCAGACCTTAGATATGCCCAAATCAGTGGCCATAAGTGATGGAATTGATAGTATGAAAAGCATGAAAAGGCAAGGCAAACATGCATGCCAATTGGCTCAAGGATTAAGGCACAAAGATGCAACTCTTAAGCACACTTAAAGAGTGACAAGCATGGATATGTGACAACAAGGTAAGCCCTGAAATCTCATGTAAATTGATGCCAAATCAACTAAACAATGCAAGCATAGCATGTTAGAAAGCTCAAAGCTCGAAACTAACAAAGGGACTTAAGCCATGGCCATGCAAGGCAAGCCCCAAAGGGGTAAGGGAACCTAAAACAATCCCAAGGCAGGTCCAAACAAGACCAAAACAAGCTCGAAGCTAGCCAACACGGGCTAGAACAAGAGGCCAAAAATAAGGAGCATGCAAGGTTACAAAAGAGGCAACGCACTACACCTATTGAAACCAAACATGGCATGACTTGGACAACATAAAACAGAGTTACATCATGGTATAACAAGACAAAAAATGCACTGATATGATGAGCCAAAGGCTTAGGCTTAATGGCATGCACAAAAGTTCATTCTTGAGGCATAAAGAGCCAAGGCTCCAAGGCATTAAAAGCATGTCAAATGCAAGTGTATGGCTACATTTCATGTACTAAAATAACACTTAGAATGATGGCAAAGCATGCAAACATCACATGTATGGCATGGTAGGGGCTTCAAAACCCAAGACTAGCCTAAGCATTTACACTATAGCTATACAAAGCATGAGTGATATGGCCATGGCAGCCCAAAAAAAGTTTGAGAACAGCCCAAAATAAGAACAAAATCATGCTGGAGCAAGGCCAAAATATGCTAGGATGATGAGTCAAAACATCATGCACATAAAGTTAGTAAACAAGATTTGTTCTACAAGTATATGGAGCATGCAAAGGATGACCAAACCAGCTATGGAAAGAGTTATGACATGGAAAAACATTACCAAAAACATGCTGAAATGGACTCAACATAAGCTAGGATAACATGCTAAAGTAAGAAGCATATAAAGCTAGTTTATGAGATTTACACTACAAGTGTATCATACATGCATGGAGTGACAAACCCAACCCAAAAAAGATCTAAGGCATGGTAAAACATCACCAAAAACCTACTGAAATGGACTCAACACAAGCTAGGCAAACATGCTACTTTGATGAGCTACAAATGGGATTACACTACACATACAAGATGCATGAACAAGGTGACCAAACCAGCCATGGAAAGAGCCAAGGCAGGTCCTAAAAGTCACAAAAAAAGGTCTGAACCAAGCCTCAAAAATACAAAGAGGCATGCTCCTTTGGAAGGCCAAAAATGCAAGCAAACAAAAACCAAAAGAGAGGGGGCCACCCCCTCTGATTTGAGGCCTCAAAACCACATGCTTACCACTAAAAATCCACTGGATTTCAGTGGTTAGAAGGCCAAACCAAGGCTAGCTCAGAGGCCTTAAGGCATGGCTCAAAACAAGGCTAAACAAAGCATACAAGAGGGTTGTGCACCCCTAACACCAAAAAGACCTTGAACAAACTTCAAAAGCACTTAAATACAAGACTTTTTTCCGTTGAAAGCAAGGCCTAAAGCAATATGTAAGTAGGGCCAAAATGAGGTACAAGAAAGTGCTAAAAAGGGGAAGAAGCTCACCCTTGAAGATCAACTTTGAAACCAGCAACTTCAGGAGGTGAAACCTCGCTTTCAGAGCTCAAGAAATCCTCCCAAGAACCTCAATCCAAAGATGGTGGTGTACCTCTAAGTGTTGTAGTGTAAAAGTGCAAGGAAAATGGACTTCAAGGCACAAATCAACAACATTATAGAGAGAGAGAGAGATATTTCTTCTCCGAAAATGCTCAACCTCTGATAAGGAGAGAGGCTTTCTCCTTATATAGAAGAAAAGCAATGCAAAGCTTCTTCAAGAAGCTTGGCAAGAGCTTTATCCCTCCATACACGTGTATGGAGGGCATATAAAAGGATTCCAGTTGGCTCAAAATATCTAGAGTGAAACCTGCTGAGACAAAGTCTTTGCCGCCATCGGGGATGGTAAGCGTGCTCGATTGATGGCAGCAACAAAGTAGGGGCCGGCAGGTCCAAAAGAGGGCCGGCAGTGCACCAAGAAACACATTCTGAAAGGACCAAGTCATGGTCCAAGAATGGGGCAGAAAGGATACAGGGTCTAGAAAGCTTGAACCTGTGACATTTTGCCGCAAAAGTCGAATGCCCAATGAGCAATCGAATTTGTGGCTGAATGTACCTGCAAGCACAACCGAGTCTTGAGGATGGTCAAAAATGGGGTGTCTACAGTTGTCCCTCTTTGACAGAACTCGAAAGTGACAAAGTGACGAGAGTGAGTGTCAAAGCCCAGAGACAACCCATTTTTAACAAGGCCGAAGACTCAGGCAGGCAATCAATATAAGCATGCAGAGATGTGCCCGTAGGCTGGGGCATAATGTAAATGATATGCAAGATGCAAGAGCATAACTTATGATTATGCAAAGGAAAACTGTAATAAAGCAGTTATGCAAAATAAATGCAACATTTTAAGCGAATGAATAACAGTCCTACATATTTCAACAGAAAGAATGTAAGAAAATTATGCAATTCTCACCACGTTTATTGTGGAGTGCATACAATATCGTCCGGTTTGTCTGGTTGTGCCGACTCCAAATGAACAGTACATACAATATCGTGCCTGTAAGAGAAAGAAACTCAACAGGTACAATATTGTTAGAAACATGCATAACAACGCAAGTGAAAAGTGCGTGACAACGCAAGTAAAACATGCGTGACAGCGCAAGTTAAAGGGAAGTACGTGACAGCGCAGGATAAAGGTGTGTGCGTAACAACGCAAGATAAAGGCATGTGCATAATAGCACAAGATAGAGACATGTGCGTAATAGCGCAAATAAGACATGCGCAACAACGCAAGTAAAACAAGTAAGACATGCGTAACAGCGCAAGTAAAAACAAATAAAACATGCGTGACAGCGCAAGTTGAAGATATGACATGCGAGACAACGCAGGTTAAAGAAATGCAAGATAACGCAAATAAAACATGCGAGACAACGTAGGTTAAACAAGTAAAACATGCGTGACAGTGCAAGTAGAAGAAATAAAACATGCGTAACAACGCAGGTTAAAGAGATAAACATGCGTAATAGCGCAAGTAAAACAAATAAAACATGCGTAATAGCGCAAGATAAGATAATAAGTGCGGCGCGTAACACATAACTCGTGATGCAAGTTAAGATAAGAAGTGCGTAACAGCGCACATAACCTGCGTAACAACGCAAGTTAAGATAAGAAGTGCGTAACAATGCACATAACCTGCTGTGGACGCGCCCAGAGGGCCCATGGTTTTCCACAGTTCGGACTCAAATTGTCACGGTTCTTAATCTGATCTCGCAAAGTGCAATGCAAGATTGATAAATCACCAAAGAGTCCAAATCCGGCAAATCGTTTTGGAAAACTAATTTTTAAGAAAGAAGTGCCAAACATGGACTGCTTTGCCAGATACAGAGTCGCCACCTAAATATTTTATTTTGGAGAAATTTAGGAAACCCTGACTCGTGCCTAAGGCCACGTATCTGTCATCACCAAAGTTGCCTCGGCTCGGGAACTTGGGTACAATTGGGAAAGGTCATCTATGAGTACCCCCGCTCGCCCGATCAAAGATCGGCCACTACTAAACATGATATCTTGTTTTTGAAAACACATGTGTTCTTATTCCGATTAATTAGCTAGAATTACTATGTGATGCGCACAACACACAAGTATAGACTAGATCGCCTAATTTGGAACAATGCATCACATTTCCGTTTGTTTGGAAATGGTTTGAAGTTTGCTACTTGCAAGTAGGCTAAAACACGGATTTCAATGAATTGTCCCAATTCAAGTAATCCAACCTTCATCCATAGGCATTCAGGCAGTTATATCACATAAGCAAATAGCCTCATGGCAAGCATGCTATCATGGCAATACTCACACTCATGCAAGATGCTAAAGCATAAAAGCTTACCTAGTACTCCGAGCCAGAACAAAAGCTAGTTAGTAATCAATGCATGATTCTAGCTCATGTTAAGATGGCTAACGCAACACATGCAAAATGCAACTAGAGATAGGCTCGGCTATTCTAAAATGGCATATGAGGTGCGACAATTCGATACATGTATTCAAGTTGGAATTGAAATACAATGCAGTTAGTATGGTGTGCCGAGCCCGGTGTATGTAATACAGATGAATGATGCAAACATGCATGGCATAAGGATGCTAATTGAAACATGTCCTAGAACTAACCAACGTAAGCGGTTAAGTAAAAGGGAGAAATAAGTGGAGGTTGGAAGACATGCATCACACACACGTACGTTTATTACACAACTGCGCCCTCTCGACGGAGGGACCGAAAGAATAATACAAATTAACTAACTAACAAGCTAATTAATTATTACACAACACTTAACTAATTAAACAAATTAATTAAGCTACTAAAGCAGTAAAGAGGACTCGGGAAGGGGGACAAATGCATGCATGCTCGGCTCCGCTCGGAAATCTATCGCCATGCTCATGTTGCCTCTATTTGCACTGCTCTGTACCTTTGAAAACTGTACAAGTCTCAGGGATGCTTCTGAATCACCTTATGGGTGCTGTGAGAGGCCATCGACCAAGAGATGAGGCCACCAGCCAAGAGGAACTGGTCGTCGACGATTTGTAGGGATATCGGCCAACAATGAATAGTTGACCGGCACTGAAGATGGCCGACCGACCATGTCTTCCTGCAGAATCCTGTTTTGCTGCAGCAGAGGACAAACAGAGCATGGCAATGCATTTTCAAAGCAATGTGTGCACAACTACCCTTCCTATCATGTCATGGACTCAAGGAAGTATGGTTCTCGACCCTCGGGCCATCAATCACGCATTTCAATGCATGATGGCCAAAGAAGCCAAGTGTGCAACTTCAATATCAAATGAAATGCACACAAAACACATAAAGGGGCCCCCAACCTCTATCATGGTTGATCAAGAGGCAAGGGATGCATACACAATGCTATGCAACTTAAGCATGCAAGCAAACTAATGCAACATGAGCATGCAAGCAACAATGCTATGTTACGTAACATGCATCCAAATATGCAAGAATATGTGACAACATATCAAGCACGTGACAAAATGCAAGCTAACAAGCACGTGAAATGCGACTTAAGCATGCAAATATGCAAGGTATGTAACAACATTCAAGCATATAACAACATGTGAGGCAAACAAGTAACAACATGTTAAGCAGCTAAAAAAAGAGAATGCATGCCAAATGCATTACAACTTAAGCATGCAACAACATCTTATGGACCAAGTATACAACAAGACACAATTGAACTAGCATGCTACAACATGCAATTTACCAAATATGCGACAAGCATGCGACAACATGCAAGGCAAGCATGCAACAACATGCGGGGATAGTCTTAAACCAAAATAGACAACTCTCAAATAGGTCCAAATCAGTGGCCAAAATGATGCGACAAAGGCATGAAATACACATACAAACATGCATGCTAATGGTCCATTACTTTAAGCATTATAGAGCAACTTTTAAGAAAACTTAAAGGGAGACAAACATGGATATTAGGCAAACATGTTAAGCCCTGAAATCATGCAAGGGAGGATGCAAAATCAACCAAAGCATGCAAGCAAGGCATGCAATAAAGCCCAAAACTTGAAACCAACCAAGGGATTCAAACCAAGGCTACATGAAGCAAGCCCCAAAGGGCCAAGGGGACCTAAAACAGTCCCAAGGCAGGTCTAAACAAGACCAAAAGTGAGCTCAAAACTAGCCAACATGAGCTAGAACATAATGCCAAAACATGGGGCATGTAAGGCCACAAAAGGGGTGTTACACTACACCTAACACAACCAAACATGGCATGATTTAAACAACCAAGATCAGATTTATGACATGTTAAAACAAACTCAAAAACCTACTTAGATGGCATCTAAATGACCTAAGCAAAGGGGCATGCACAATGACCCAATCATGGAGCATAAGACACCAACTCTTCAAGACATTGAAAAAATGAAAAATGCAAGCATTCAAGCATGAAATATGGACTGAAATAACATGATAAATGATTCCAAATCACTGAAATGGCCCAAGTAAAGCATGCTAGTGACTTAAGTACCCAAAGCTAACAAGCTAGATTGTATGGTAGCTATACAAAACAATGCATGCATGACCAAAACAATAAAAAATAGAGCTCAAGCATGCTAAAACAAGGCTAGAAGTTTCATGGAGTTGAACCAAAATCATGCTAAAAAGTCATGTTACAACATGGTGCATGTTAAGGCAAATCATGGGATTACAAGACAAGTATACAAAGCATGCATGGTATGTCTAAACCAAGTCAAAATAGTGCTATATCATGACAAAACAACGCCTAATATATACTGAAATGAAGCTAAAACAAGCTAAGCACACATGCTACAAACATAAGCCATTTATGCAAACATTCAAGACAACAAGGAGAGGGGATGACCCTCTCCTATTTAAGACACCAAAACCACCTCTCCACCACTAAAAATCCTTTGGATTTCAGTGGTAGAGAGGTCATGAAAAGCTAAGAACAATAGCCGAAAGGGATGGCCTAAAACAAGGCCTAACAAGGCCAAGGGGGGAGGGGGGAGGGGGAACAACCCCAAACCTCAAAGAGACCTTAAACAAAGTTCTAAAGCAAGAAAAATAAGAACTTTTATCAGTTATAAACTAAGCTCAAAACAATAAGCAAGAAGGGTTAAAAGCTTAAACAAGAAAGGGGTATCTAAAGCAAGTTTGCTTACCCTTGTAGAACTTCTTCAAGAACAAAGCTCCAGCAACTTTTCTGAGTTCAAACCAACCCAAGGACACTGAAATCAACCTCCTAGCACCTTAGCAACTAAGGATGGTGTTCTAGTGTGTGTTTGTGTACAATAGTAAGACAAGACAACACTTTTGAGCACAAAAAAGGATCAAACAAGGGAGTATAGATACAAAACTATATCTAACCCTCCTAACCTAATTTTTCTGAACCTTGAAGGAGGGAGGAGGGGCTCCCTCTTTATAGAGGTTCAAATTCTAAGGCTTCTAAGAGAAGCCAAGCAAAGATCAAATCCCTCCATACACGTGTATGGAGGGGGTGAATTGTGGATGCTAGCTGCATCAGCTGGCATAAAATATTTGCATAAAGCAGATGAACAGGGTTCGGCCACCAAAAATGGCCGATCGACCAACACAAGTGCCGGCCGACCGAATATAGTGCCGATCGACCAACACTCTTGGCCGATGGCAAGAAAAAGGGGCCGATGGCATCATGCCCTGGTGGGTTGAGGGGATGGCAAACAAGCCATCATCTTCCCTTAGAAACAAAAACACAAGTGTTTGGTCCACAACCAAGCACAAAACAGACAAGTTGAGAGATCTTGAGGCAAGGCGCGTAGCCGAGACCTCCGAGAACTCAAAACGAACACGAGCATGGGTGATCATTGAGTGTTCAAACGATGACATCCAAGTCTTGAGGACGGTCAAAAATGGGGTGTCTACAGTTGCCCCTCTTTGACAGAACTCGAAAGTCACAAAGTGATGGAAGTAAATGTCAAAGCCTAGAGATGACCCATTTTTGACAAGGCCAAAGACTTAAACAAAGCATACAAGCTAGCAAAGATATGTGCCCGAAGGCAGGGGCAAAATGCAGAGACAATGCACAAAGCCGAATCATAACCTATGATTGTGCGAAGAAAGCTGTAATGAAGCATAACATGCAGTAGTTTTAAGCAAGCATATGCAAATCTAACTACATTTCATGAAGAAAGGATGTAAGAAAATTATATAATTCTCGCTACGTCTAACATGGAGAATACAATACCGTCCGGGTCGTCTGGTCACGCCAGCCTCAAATGAACCGTACATACAATATCGTGCCTGAAAAAGAAAGAAACTTAACAGGTATAACATTGTTAGAAACATGCATAGCAATGCAAGTGAAAAGTGCGTGACAACGCAAGTGAGAGGGTGCATGGCAATGGGGGTGAAAGGGGTGCATAACAATGCAAGGGGGGCATGCGTGACATCGCAAGCCGAGGGGTGTATAACAATGCAATTTGAAACATAAGCACATGTAAGTAAAGCATGCGCGACAACGCATACAATGTGTGAGGCAAGAGAGGCATAAACACATGTAAGTAAAGCATACGCGGCAATGCATGCAATGTGTGTAACAATATGAGAAGGTGCATAATCACATGTAAGTAAATCATACGCGATAACGCATGCAATGTGTGTAACAATGCGAGAAGGTGCATAAATACATGTAAGTAAAGCATACGTGATAACGCATGCAATGTGTGTAACAATGTGAGAAGGGAGAAAGGTGCATAAACACATATAAGTAAAGCATACGCGATGACGCATGCAATGTGTGTAACAATGTGAAAAGGGAGAAAGGTGCATAAACACATATAAGTAAAGCATACGCGATAACGCATCTAATGTGTGTAACAATGCGAGAAGGAAGGAGGGTGCATAAACACATGTAAGTAAGCATACGCGATAACGCATACAATGTGTGTAACAATGCGAGAAGGGAGGAGGGTGCATAAACACGTGTAAGTAAAGAATACACGATAACGCATACAATGTGTGTAACAATGCGAGAAGGGAGAAAGGTGTATAAACACATGTAAGTAAAGCATACGCGATAACGCATACAATGTGTGTAACAATACGAGAAGGGAGAAAGGTGCATAAACACATGTAAGTAAAGTATATGCGATAACGCATACAATGTGTGTAACAATGCGAGAAGGGAGGAGGGTGCATAAACACATGTAAGTAAAGCATACGCGATAACGCATACAATGTGCGTGGAGGCAATTCTAGCACTCAGATAGCAGGTTGTTGTTTCTTTTTCTCCCAATGTGGCAAACTTTTCTACAGCAACAATACTTACCATCGATGCACTGTTATGACACTCTTGTTTTGCTACTAGTTCAAGCATCTTAGATCACAAAATAGTAATGAAGCCTTTAACTATAGATACCATGATGTGCTAAGCATGGATTTGGACACGTGACACAATACGACACAAACATACTGTAGACCGCCCGGAACTCCGCTCCGCGCGCGAGGGCGCGAATCGTTGTTCTTAGCTACTACAGTTCGGACTCGTGTCACGGTTCTGAATCTAATCTCACAAAGTGCTATGTAAGACTGATAAATCGCCAAAGAGTCTAAATCCGACAAATCGTTTTGGAAAATTGATTTTAATCAAAAAGCGCCAAACATGGACTACTTTGCTAGATTTCAGAGTCGCCACCTAAATATTTTATTTTGGAAAATTTAGAAAACCCTAACTCGTGCCTAAGGCCACGTGCCCGTCATCACCAAAGTTGCCTCGGCTTGGGAACTTGGGTACGAGGGGGGAAGGTCATGAAATGAGCACCCCTGCTCGCCCGATCAAAGGATCGGCCTTTACTAACATGATATGTTGTTTTTGAAAACACATGCGTTCTTATTCCGGTTAATTAGCTAATCTTACTACGTGATGCGCGCCACATACAAGTATAGACTAGATTGCCTAAATTAGAACAAAACATCTCATGTTTGTTTGTTTTGAAAATGGTTTGAAGGTGCTACTCGCAAGTAGGCTAAGTCGCGGATTTGACATCCTCAAGTGGGCTTAGAAAACAACATGATTTGCCACTTCAAGTGGGCTTAAAATGCACATTTTGATGAATTGTTCCAATTCAAGCAATCCAACCTTCATCCACAAGCATTCATGCAGTTATATCAGTTAACCAGTTAACCTCATGGCAAGCATGCTGACATAGTAACACTCACACACATGCAAGGATGCTAAAGCGTAAAAGCTTACCTAGTACTCCAAGCCAAAACAAAAGCTATGTTATAAATCAATGCATGACCCTAGCTATGTTAAGAATGCCAAATGCAACATATGCAAAATGCAACTAAGATAGGCTCGACTATTCTAAGATGTTATGTGAATGCAACTTGATAACATGTATTCAAATTGGAATTCAAATACAATGCATTTTGTATGATCTTGAGCCTGGTGCATGCAAGGCGAATGAATGAATGCAAACATGCTAGCATAAGGATGCTAATTGAAACATGCCCTAAAAGTAACCATCAAAAGCGATAAATAAAAGGAGAAAGAAATGGGGTTGGAAGACATGCATCACACACCGCATGCTTATTACAGCATTGTGCCCTCTTGACGGAGGGTCCGAATAATAAGCTAACTAGCTAATCTAAGCTAATTAATTACAAACCAAATTAAAACTAGCTATACTAAGCTAATTATAATATTACAAAGATGAAATGAATTAGC
The DNA here is from genome assembly GCA_025200525.1 of Camellia lanceoleosa. Taxonomy (NCBI): domain Eukaryota; kingdom Viridiplantae; phylum Streptophyta; class Magnoliopsida; order Ericales; family Theaceae; genus Camellia; species Camellia lanceoleosa. Next base: position 78,171,035 of record CM045769.1, read on the forward strand.
TAAAACACATTAACTAATTAATTTACAAAATCAGCAAATTAACTAACTATACAAAGTAGTTAAAACAGCCTCGAGGGGTGTATGCATGCTCGGTTGGCTTCGCTCAGAAATCCACTACTGTGCCTCGTGTTGCCTCTGTTTGCACTGTTTTAAACTTTTGAAAAATTGTGCCAACCTCCAAAATACTTCTGATCCACCTTATAAACATGCTGAGAGGTGATCGGCCAAGAGAAATGGCCATCGGCCAAAGAAAATGATCATCGGCCAAATTGATAGCTGATCGGCAGACTTTGATGGCCGGCCGGCAGCTCTGATGGCCGATCGACCACTACTTCCTGCAAATTCTCTTTTTGCTGCAACAGAGCACTAACAGAAGCATGGCAGTGTATTTGCAAGAAAATGTGTGTGCCACCACACTCCTTATCATGTTTAAAGCTCAAAGGAGTGTAGTGCTCGACTCTCGAGCCGCCAATCACTCATCTCAATGCATGATGGCCAAAGAGGCCGAGTTGCACAAATCAATGTCAAATGAATGCACAAAAACACATAAATGCCTTAACCTCTATCATGCATGATCAAGAGGGTCGGCGACTGAGAAATGAGGCACGTTTCATCACTTCAAGTACGAAACGTCCCTCACTTCTCATGTTTGGATCGACGCCTGGTCCAAACACAATGCAATGCATGCACATACAATGCAAACAACAAGCATGTAAATATCATGCAATGCAACAAGCATGCAACAACAAACAAACAAATACGCTCAATGGACTTAAACCAAATATGGACAGACCTCAATCATGCCCAACACAGTGGCCAATAGTGCTGAAATGATGGCATGAAAAGCATGAAAAGGCAAGACAAGCATGCATGCCAATTGGCTAAAGAATTAAGGCATAAAGATGCAACTCTTAAGAGCACTTAAAGAGTGAAAAGCATGGATGTGTGACAACACTATAAGCTCTGAAATCATGTATGGAATGGTGTCAAACCACTCAAACAACACAAGTATGGCATGCAAAAGGGCTCAAAGCTTGAAGCTAGCATAGGCACTTGCACTATAACTATACAAAACACGAAGCATATGGCCAAGACAACCCAAAATAGTCCTAGAACATGCCAAAATGACGCTAAAACATGCATGGATCAAAGCTAAAACATGCTAGCATGAAGAGCGTGAAGCATGGAGTATTGAAGGCCAAAATGGAGGATTACACTAATCCTACCAAGACCAAGCATGAGATGGCTTCGCCAACAAAAATCAGAGTTATATCATGGCAAAATAACACCAAAAACACACTGAAATGATAGCTCGCAAGCTTAGGCATGATGGCATATACAATGACTCATGTTTAAGGCATAAAGAACCAACCTTCCAAAGCATGGAAAGAGTGACAAATGTGAGTTCATGAACATGAAACATGCATTCAAATCACGTATGAAATGATACCAAATCATGAAAGTAGCCCAAGCAATGCATGCTAGTGGCTTGGAAACTCAAAGCTAGTGAGCTAGATTGAACCATGGCTATACAAAGCAATGCATGCATGACCCAAAACACTTAAAATAGAGCTAGAGCATGCTAAAACATAGACAAAATCTTGCTGGAGTTAAGCCAAAATCATACTAGAATGATGGTCTAAAGCATGATACACATTAGGCTAATGAATGGAATTGCACTACAAGTGCATAGAGGATGGAAAGGCTATCAAACCAACCTTAGACAATGGTATAACATGGCAAAACAATACCAAAAACATGCTGAGATATGGCCAAAACATGCTAGAAATACATGCTCAAACATGAGGCATACAAAGCTAGTTTGTGAGAATTACACTACAAGTGTAAATAGTATGCAAAGGGTGACTAAACCAAACCAAAACAGAGGTATGCCATGCTGAAATAAGGCCAAAAACATGCTAAGAACAAGCCAACACAAGCTTAACAAACATGATCAAACATGAGGCTAATAAGGCAAGCATACAAGACACAAGGAGAGGGGATTCTCCTATTTGGGACCTCAAAACACAAGTTTTACCACTAAAAATCCACTAGATTTCAGTGGTTAAAAGGCCAAGAGAAAGTGATCTCAAAGGCCTAAAGTGATGGTGCAAAACAAAGCCAAACAAGGCATGCAAGGGAGTAGATCACCCCAACACCAAAGAAGCCTTAAACAAACATGTTAAGCACTAAAAATCAAAACTTTTTGTAGTAGAAAGTTAGGCCTAAAACAACATGCAAATAGGGCCAAAAGCTTAATAAAAAACAAGGGTTTAAGAGGTTAGAAGCTCACCTTTGTAGAACAACTTTACAGCAACAACTCCAGTAGCCTTTTTTGATCAAAACCAGTCTAAAAAACACCAAAACCAACTTCAAAGTGCCTCAGCAACAAGAGTGTGGTGTTTCACTAGGTGTTTGTGTGCAAAAGTGTGAAGAAAATGCACTTTTGAGCACAAACAAGCACAAATATAGAGAGAGAAGAAGAAATAGAGATATATATATATGTTTTGTAGAAAATCAAATCCTAAGCTTGTTGGACAAGCTAAGGGTTTGGTTCAATCCCTTCATACATAGGATGAAATCTGTGCTCACCAGCTATCACAGCTGGCACAAAAATATTTGCAAAAGCAAATAAAAAGGCCTCGGCCAAAAGATATGTGTCGTCCAAAAAGAGTGCCGATCGGCCATCACTGATGGCCGATGACAATAAAACATGGCCGATAAGCACAAGGCTTGGTCGATGGGTTGTAGGGTTGGCCAACAAGCCACCCTCTTCCCTCAGAAACAAAACCACAAGTCCTTGGTCCACAACCAAGCACAAAACAAACAAGTTGAGAGGTTCTAAGGCAAGACACGCAGCCGAGACCTTCAGGAACTCAAAACGAACACGAGCATGAATGATCATCGAGTGTTCAAATGATGACGTCCAAGTCTTGAGGAGGGTCAAAAATGGGGTGTCTACAGTTGCCCTTCTTTGACAGAACTCGAAAGTCATAAGATGACGGGAGTGAATGTCAAAGCCTAAAGACGACCCATTTTTGATAAGGCCGAAGACTTAGACAGACATACAAGATTACAAAGAGATGCGCCCACAGGCAGAGGCAAGATGCAAATGACATGCACAATGCCAAACATAACTTATGATCATGCAAAGAAAGCTGTAATGAAGCATTTATGCAAAATAAATACAACAGTTTAAGCAAGCGAGTAAGAAAGAATAGTCCCACACATTCAATAGAAAGGATGTAAGAAAATTATGCAATTCACACTGCGTCTCACGCGAAGAAGGCTAAAAGTGACTGCTGAGAATACCTAGAGTCTCAAACACAACATCTCTCAGCGTATCACACACAAGAGAGGAAAGAAGCAACACTTCTCAGCGTATCACACGCAAGAGAAGGGAAGGTACACCTCTCAGCGTATCACACGCGAGAGAGGGAATGGGCAACACTTCTCAGCGTATCACACGCAAGAGAAGGAAAGGTACACCTCTCAGCGTATCACACGCGAGAGAGGGAAAGGGAAACACTTCTCAGTGTATCACACGTAAGAGAAGGGAAGGTACACCTCTCAGCGTATTACACGCGAGAGAGGAAAAGGGCAAGAGTTCTCAGCATATCACATGCAAGAGAGGAAAGAAAGCATCTTTTAGCTTATCACACGCAGGAGAGGAAAGAAAGCATCTCTCAGTGTATCACAAGCAAGAGAGGAAAAGAGTAACACTTCTTAGCGTATCACATGCAAGAGAAGGAAAGTAGCATCTTTCAGCGTATCACACACAGGAGAGAAAAGAAAGCATCTCTCAGCGTATCACACGCAAGAGAGGAAAAGTAGCATCTCTCAGCGTATCACACGTAAGAGAGGAAAAGAGTAACACTTCTCAGCATATCACACGTAAGAGAAGGAAAGAGTAACACTTCTTAGCGTATCACACGCAAGAGAAGGAAAGTAGCATCTCTCAGCGTATCACATGCAAGAGAGAAAAGAAGCATCTCTCAGCGTATCACACGCAAGAGAGGAAAAGTAGCAGTGCTAGCACTGAGGAGTTGTATAAACATCGGAGTGAGTCTGAATGCTTCTAACAAGGGTACATCGAGAACACCGAGTGCACCTGGGTATTCCTAACTGAAACAAAACGAACTCAAAGGATAGGAAAGGTCTTACCTGGAATTCCTCTGAATAAACCGTACACACAATACCGTCTGATTGCACCAGCCTCAAATGAACCGTACATACAATATCGTGCCTGCATAAGAAAGAAACTCAACAGGTATAATATAGTAGCAACACATGTTCAACGTCACATCAAAATACAATTCCAATACAAAATAAACGTGTGCATACACAATGCAAGTGAAAAGATGCGTAGCAACATAAGTGAAAAGTGCGTAGCAATGTAAGTGAAAAGTGCATAGCAATGCAAGTGAAAAGTGCATAGCAATGCGAGATAGGTGTGGATAACAATGCAATGAATGGTGTCTTAACAGCATAACGTAAGGTGGTGCATGACAATGCAACAAGTGGTGATGTATGCTCCATGCAATATTATGGTGCATATTCTATGCAAGAGGGAGAAATGCATATTCTATGCAAAACAATAAAAATGCATGTTCAATGCAACATGCATACTCTATGCTATGTAATCGTGGATACATATTCGACACAACATGCATATGCTAGGCGAGCGTGATGATGCATATTCTAAGCGACAATGCAACACGCATGTTTCATGCAACGACATAGAGATGCCATATTCAATGTAAGCATGGTAAAGGCATGTTATCCACAATGTTGAGATGCAACTTCAAAACAAGAAGAGGCATGCTCGATGTAAGAGTGAAAAAGCGTAAAACAAATGCGCACCTTGCAAACATGACAAAACATTGTAATGCAACATATTCAAAGCAATTTTCGAATCTTGCAATATACAAAAGGATACGAAAAAGGATACACCTCGCTGTAGACACCCCATTTTTGACCGTCCTCAAGACTTGGACGTCATCATTTGAACACTTGATGATCATCCATGTTTGTGTTCGTTTTGAGTTCTCGGAAGTCTCGGTTGCACGCCTTGCCTCAAGACCTCACGACTTGTTTGTTTTGTGCTTGGTTGTGGACCAAACACTTGTGTTTTTGCTTCTAAGGGTAGGGGATGGCCATACCTCACCGGCCATGGCTTGAGGCCATCGGCCCTGTTTTCTTGCTACCGGCCAAAGGTGTTGGCCGGTTGGCAATGTTCTTGGTCGGCTGGCCATTATTTTGGTCGATCGGTCACTTTATTTGGCCGAGACCTTTTCTTTGCCTTTTTTTTAGGCATTATGCATGCCCATTGTGCCAGCTGGTAAGCAGAGACCCTTTCCTCCATACGTGTATGGAGGATTCGCACCCTTGTTTTAGCTTCTTGGGGAAGTTTGAACCTTTTGAACACTTGTTTTAGCTTCTTGAGGAAGCTTGAACCTTTTGAACCCTTGTTTTAGCTTCTTGAGGAAGCTTGAACCTTTGCTCTAGCTTCTCTAAGAAGCTTGAACCTTTGCCCTAGCTTCTCCAAGAAGCTTGAACCCTCTCGTTTCTCTATAAGAGAGGCCCTCCCTCTCCTTTAGAGAGGTTGAAAAAAATTATCTAAGGCACAAGGGTTGTATCTCTCTCTATATCTCTATATTTAGGCTTAGAAAGTGTTGGTTCTTAACCCCTTTACACCACAACTCTTAAGCACACACCTCCACCATTGTTCTAAGGTTCTTGGAGGGTCTTAAGAGGTTTGAAAGGGCTGGTTTTTGGTCCAAGAAGCTGCTGTCTTTGCTGAGCTACAAGGGTAACTCATTTCCCCTCTTCTAAGCATTATCTTGATCCTTCTCTTAGCCTTATTTGCATACATATTTGAGCTTTCTTGTTAACTGAAAAAAGCTTCATATTTAAGTTTTTTTCATGTTTGTTTAAGATCATTTTGGTGTTGGGGGTCATCTACCCTCTTGCATGCTTGTTTTGGCCTTGTTTTGTGCCATGTCATAAGGCATTCGAGATAGTCTTTGCTTGGCCTTCCTACCACTGAAATCCAGTAGATTTTTAGAGGTATTTTCGTGGTTTTGAGAGCCAAAATCAGAGAGGGGTGACCCTCTCTCTTTTGGCCTTGTTTGTTTGCATATTTGGCCTTTCAAAGGAGCCCTTATTTTCATACTTCCAAGCCTTGGTTCAGGCACTTTTTGGTGATTTTTGAGACACGCCTAGGCTCTTTCCATAGTTTTTTGGCCACTTTTGTTTGCTTCTTGCATGTGTAGAACAATCCCATTCATAGCTTATCAAAGGAGCATGTCATTCTTACATGTATTAACCATGTTTGATGGGTTTTTGGTCATATTTTGCATGCCATGATTCTATTTTTGGCTAGTTTTGTGGCCACATGCTTCATAGGCTTGTAGTGTAAATCATGCTTACTAGCTCACATTGCATGTTGTTTTGGCCATTCTAGCACCTTTTGGCCATATGCCAAACATGTTTTGTTCATATTTTGGGCTGCCTTAGCTTTGTTTTTAGGCCTCTTCGATTGGTGCTCGCCATGCATGGTTGTAGTGTAATAGCCTTGCTTGCCTTTGAGTTTTGGGGTCCCTTGCATGTGTTGCTTGAGGCATTTTAGTGTTTTGGCATCATTGAATATGATATTTCAAAGTTTATAGGTGTGCCATATTCTCATGTTTATCATGCCTTCAATGTGTTTGAGAATTGTGCTTTTATACCCCATTTGTGAGCCATTGCATGAGCTTCATTTTGGTGCATGTCAAGCCATCATTTTAGCTCATTTTGCCACTGTTTTGGACCTGCATAAGGTCTGTTAGAAGTTGGTTTGGTCATTTGAGCATTGCTTTGCATACCTCTAGTGTAATGTGCTACACTAGTTTCGGTACTTGAGCCTTCCAACATGCATTGTGTGAGTCATTTGCAAGATTCGGAGCCTTTTTGTATGCCATTTCAAAGCTGGAATATGTTTCATTGTATGCCATATTTCATCCTTGCCATGCTCTTGGAGAGTTGCATCTTGTGCCCTTGGCTTGGAGCTTTTGCATTGTGCATGCTTGTGTGTGTCTTGTTGCTTTGATTTCATCATCCATTGGCCACTGAGTTGGACATGGATGAGGCCTATCTATCTTGGTTTAAGTCTATTTAGCATTGTGTATGCCATGTAGTTCGTCGCATTGAGTATGCTATGTGACATTCGCATTGTGTAGGCTAGTCTCATTTTGTCATATTGTTGCATGCTTGTGATTGTCTCGCATTGAGTATGTGTACATTAGCATTGTGCATTGTGTATGCCATTAGCCTTGCTAGGTTGTTCATGTTGCAGTCCATATTGACATTGTGTATGCTAGGTGTATGTTTGCACGTTTCACCCCTTGCATGTTTGCATGACTAAGTTGCAGTGCATTTAGCTTGCATGCTAGAGTCGCATTGTGCATGCCATATTTGTTGCATTGTGTTTGGAATAGGAGTTAGTCAAAACACCGGAAACGAGGAACGTTTTGTACACAAAGTGACAAAATGTACCTCAATTCCCAGTCGCCGACCCTCTTGACTAATACATGATGGAGTTTAGGTATTTATGTGTTCATATGTGCATTCATTCCATATCAAGTCGTGCAATTCGACTCCTCGGCCATCATGCATCAAGATGCATGATTGGTGGCCTGAGGGTTGAGGACTACACTCCCTTGAGCTTGTGCAATGATGGGAGAGTGGTCGTGCACACATTTGTTAAAAATACCTTGCTATGCCTCTCTCTTGCTTTGTGTTGCAGAAAACCAGGAACAGGAGGTTGAAACTGGTCGGCCGACCAGCTTTTCTGGCAGGTCAACCACCTCTTTTGGTCTCCACCACAAAAGGTGGTCGGCAGGTGGTCTCCAAGGCCAAGGGCTGGTCGTGACCTTCCCACACTTCGAGGTGGAGTTTCATATGGAGCCTTGTGTAAGTTTTGAGATCAATTGCAAACAAAAGGCGAGTCGGGCGCCCGAGGATTTCCCGACAAAGCGGTTCAAGCATGCATGCATCCTTTTTCAATCAAAAGCAGTGAAAGCCTACTTCATTTAGTTTACATGCTTACTTAGTTAATTTGTTGATTAATTAGAGTTGTGTAATAATTAGGCTGTAGCTTGTTGGTTCTATTATTTATTGAGACCCTCAGAGAGGGCACAACTTTGTAATAAGTGTGCATGTGTGTGATGCATATCTTCCAACCCCACGTCTTTCTCCCTTTTATTTACCAGCTTATGATGGTTAGTTTTAGGGCATGTTTCAATTAGCATCTATATGTTCGCATGTTTGCATTCATTCATCTGTATTGCATACACCGGGCTCGGCGCATCATGCTAACTGCATTGTATTTCAATTCTAAGTTGAATACATGTATCGATTGTTGCATCTCCTATGCCATCTTAGAATAGCCGAGCTTATTGTAGTTACATTTTTGCATGTGTTGCATTAGGCATTCTTAGCATAGTTAGGATTCATGCATGATTTCTAATTAGCTTCTTTCTTCGGCTCGGAGTACTCGGTAAGTGTTTATGCTTTAGCATTGTTGCATGTGTGTGAGTGACTGCCATGATAGCATACTTGCCATGAGGCTATTTGCTTATGTGATATACTTGCCTGAATGCCTGTGGGTGAAGGTTGGATTATTTAAATTGGAACAATTCATCGATTGCGAGTTTTAAGCCCACTTGAAAGTGGCAAATCACCATATTTTCTAAGCCCACTCGAGGGTGGCAAAATCCACATTTTAGTTAGAGAACTTGACTCGAACTCATGATATCTTGTTTTGATTACACTTATGTGTTTCTTTGCATTGCATGTGCATTGGTGCGCCTAGGACACTGTGTTTGGCATCTGCTATTCCTGAATGGTTTGCCAGAGGCTACATACCGGTTACGGGCTCTGCCACGATGGGAACACAAACCCCGATTTTTACCGAGGCACCCTTTTTGACCATTCGACCTAGTGCATATTCGGAATCTGTAGTGACCATTCCAAACTAGGACAGGTTGCTCACCCGATTATAGGTTGTTTGAAGCCACTGCGTGCGTAGTGAAACCCTAGCTCCTAACAAAAATAGGGCAGGGAAACCCTACCCCTCCATAGGGGTGTTTTGGCTCTCGCTTGTTTGCTATGTGCTCTTAGAGTGTGCCTCTATAGGAATGCATGTATCGGTTGCAAGTGCAGGTATCGAACTGAGGGCATCGATATTTTGGGGAATGAGTTTTCTGAGAGAATCGAGTTTACACGAGGGTATCGGTTCTTGGCAAAGTTTTGGGCGAAATTGAGAGAAACACTCGTTCGGCTATGCTTATACATTACGGTGAAATCAAATGAGATGTTGTCTGTTTTCTCTTTTGCAGGGGTAGTCGTGGAACTATAGCTTCAGAAGGCTCCAATATCCCCCGGTACATTGGGCTTGTGCTGATAGACTTTGTTAGGTCAGAGATTCAGTTCAAGGGCAAATCAGTGTTCTTCGCCAGAGCAGGTAAAAAGGCGGTCGAGCCTGATCATCAGTTCAGATCTTGAATCTGCAGTCATTGTCCATCTCACCTGTGTGCAGTTGGGTTGAGATATCTGCTTTTATCACAGAGACAGATATACTGATAGATCAGTTAGATCAGGGCAGTATGGCAGGAATGGAGGAGATGATGCGTCAACTCCAAGAAAGTATGAAAACCATGCAGCAAGACGTTGTTCGTCAAGCCGAATTTGCCAAACAACAGGCCGAGGTCATGACTCAACAGGAAAAGTTAATTGCCAGGCTACAACAGCAAACCGGAGCATCTGCTTTACACTAGGTTCCTCCCTTACCAAGAGTCCCAATACCCGGGGAGACGGTAAATGTCAAGAATGTCCGAAGGATCTGAGACATCCCAGAGGCCACCTCCGCCCCCGATTCTACCTCAACTATCCAAGGCACCCACGCCTATCAATCTATCGGACTCCCCCTTTGAGTTCGAGGTGGACCCCACGGCATTAAAAGTGAGCAAGCTTGAAAAGCTGTTCAAGAAATCTCAAGGTGTGAAGTCCATTCCAGACATCGAGGATGGGTACACCGACTCGGCCGTGACGCTGCCGGACCGGTTCAAGATGCCACATATCGACCGCTTCGATGGTTCTGGAGACCTAATGGTGCACCTCCACATTTTACGATATCCACGAGGCCAATGGGCTTGACCACGATCCGGAAGCATCCTTTGTTTGGCGAACCATGCAGGATAGCCGCATCTGGTATGCAAAATTGGAGAACTACGTGAAAGCAGGCGGGAAAGATGGCTGAGGCCTTCATTGCTCAATACTCCTATAACACACAGATCGAGGTCACAACTCGTGATCTTGAAGTCACTTGCCAAGAGCCAAAGGAGAGCTTCTCCGATTTTGTGAGCCGCTGGAGGGCTAAAGCCTCGATGATGACCATCAGGCCCGTTGACAAAGATCATATTCGGATGGTTGTACGCAACCTCCAGCCCAAGCTCATGCAAAAAATGATCGTTCTTCCCCTACCCACCTTTGCAGATTTACATGAGATTGGGGTGCAAATCGAGGATGCTATGAGGCAGGGCCTCATTGACCAGGAGAAGGAGTAGCCCAGGAGGGTGTTTTCCCGCAGTTCGAATGTGACCACCAGTGGTGATGCAGCTGCAAGATCTTCTGAAGTTGGAATGGTCACTACCACTCCCAAGCACCACCCCTTTGTTGGTATATCCAATCCAAACCCCCGAACCTCAGACTATCTACCTAGAGGCAAGAGGATTTTCACCCCACTTTATATGCCTTTGTCTAAAGCTCTGGGGGTCCTACTCAGGAAAGGACATCTGAAACCGTTAGAACAACGGCATCTACCCGATCCTCTCCCTTCAAAGCATGACCCGGCTAAGTACTGTGCTTTCCATCAACAAACCAGTCATGACACCGACAGTTGCGTCCGTCTTTGCCACGAGATACAAAATTTGATTGACAACAACGTCATCGCCGCACCAGTCTCGCAAAGTCTATCGGCACTGGATCAGTGAACTTGGGGGATAATGTGATGTGATCGGCGGATGAACCACCTGCGGGCGGCACTCAGTTTACCCCAGATGTGGCGTATGGCACGCACTATTTTGAGCATTGGCAAATGCAAGCTTTTGTACTTTCTGACTCTGGTATTGAGTCAGTTTTGTTATATAGAGTCTGTCTCACTGTATAGAGTCAGTCTTTTCATACTGAGTCAGTTGGGTCTGTCTTGTTGTACTGAGTTAGTCCTGTTTTATTGGAGTTGAGTGATTTCGGTGGTGTTACCTCGGATATCACTGTTTTGTTTTGTGTTTGTCTTTTTGCTTTCTTTCGAGTCAGTTTCTGTCATGGAGTCAGTTACACCAGAAGATTTGAATGAAGCATCAATGTTTTTCATGTTTTTGCACTTATTTCTACTTTGAGCCTGTTGTGCCAGCAAGTTTAGAATGAAACAGCAATGCATTCCACCTGCTCTTCTATGCCTTGAAATTATTGCATTGACCTAAGTTTTTTTTAAATTTTTTTTTTGAACATTGTGATGAAAACGAAGAGGAAGGAATTCCTCGGGATTTGCAAAAATTTGATCAATTGAGAGAAAGAGAGACGTGCTAAGCCCTTAATGAAAGAGATCATGTTTGTTAATGTGAGTACTGAGAAGGATCCTGGCTTGATCCAAATTGGTTCTGCACTCTTTTCAGCGCGAGCAACTAGTCGCTTTCTTAAAAGATTTCAAAAAATGTTTTGCGCGCTTGTGATCCTGCGAAGACACGTATGTGGAATCGCTCTTGAGATTGTCTTGACTTAGGATCGCTCTCGGCCTTGAGACTCGACCCTCTTTGCTTTCAAACCTTGAACCTAGATCGAGAACAATCAAAGTCCACAATATAAGGCTGTGTGGCGATTAAAGCGACCCTTGAACAAGAGGCGGGAAAGTCGGATCAAAAGGTCGGGGCGTCGTCAAAAGAAGCTTGAAAAGCTAGATCAGAAGTACCCCTGGAACTAGGGGCAAAAATGTTCATTGTGCTTGAAGAACCAAAGATGGACCATTCCGCAAATCAATGAAGATCGGCAAGAATGCCAAATCCCAGAAGGGAAGAAAGAAGAAAGTATTACTGAAGGACAACCGTGTTCCTATCCATAACACTAGGGGCAAATTCAACCCCCCATTAGATGGACTCCTGCATCGTCAGTGAACAGCAACCATTCTCCTAGATTCAGATGACTTTAGAATCTCAAAACCATTCAATATGGACAAAGCTAAGCTTTTACCCTTGAGAGGCTCGCTGGGCCGAAAATCCGGAAGGGCGACCCAGACAGAAGTTAGAGCAAGAAAAAGAAGAAAAAGAAAAAAAAAAAGAAAATGCAAAGAATGAAAAAAAAAGAAGAAAAATGCAAAGAATAAAAAAAAAAGAAAAGAAGAAAAATGAAGAAAATGAAAGAAAAGATGAAAAAGAAAAAGAAGAAAAGAAATGAAAAGAATTGAAAAGAAAGAAGAAGAAAGCTATAAGGTTGAAAACCCGAGAAAGGCGGCCTTGGCAAAAGTTAGAGCGCAAAAGGAGAGGTTAATACCGAGTGTACCTTACCCGAACTCGTAAGGCTTGATTCCCATCTTTGGGATACATAGGAAACTTCATTCTGAAGTCCAGCCATAAAACACTTCAAATTTGACTGTGTCCATGTGACGGTTCGGGTCTTTGTCTTCTCTGTATCTGAGAACTTGGTTGTAATTGTCACTATAAGGATTGGTTACCATGTGCTGTGGCGCTATTCAGACTAGGGGCAACTTTCCGTTCTTGCGTTGATCTTCGCGGTGCTACTCGGACTAGGGACAACTTTGGTTGCCATGCGATCTTGGTTTAGACAAGGGGCAATTTTCCATTATTTTGGATCTGAGGTTGTGCATCTTAAGAGTAAATCTTGTGTCGGTCGAGCAATGGCCATTTGCAAAAATAGTTTTTGAGAATTTTTAATGAGGTTGACTAATTCTCTCGAAAATTATTCCATTTTTCTAAAAACTGGACCATTTCTTGGACCCAAAATGGAAAATTTTCAGTGCTCATAACCTAACTTGCATGATTTTAAATCAGAAAATCGAACATGTATGTTAATCTAACTCTCATATTGGTCAAAATTGTTTTAGTAGAAGCTCAAAAACAAAAAAAATGGTCAAAATGATGAATTAGGGGCACAGTTGAGTCAGGTGTTATGTCTTTTTCCCATTGTCAACATACTTGCCAGAAAGGGCACTCTACTTACCAGAAAAGGGCACGACTGAAGTTAACAGCAAAATGCCGAAAGCTATCTCATCCTTCGAGCAATGAGGTATCAAGCTAAGTGCGAAGCACGAACTGGAATAGATCTAGATATTCCACTCCCTCGTTGGACACATCTGATCACGTCCAAACTCCCCAGCAGAGCATCGTCGACCAATGTCAGCTGCATATTGGCTACACACCTAGTTGTAGCGCGACCCCTCTGTGGGGAAGTTCCTTTGTTGTGAGCGAAGAAAGAGAATCTAGCGAGAATGCTAGAGGCATGAGCCCGTAACCGTGTTCATCCATCAACCACCCAGGAAAGGGATGAAAAATGAGAGATTGAAGAATAGAGAGATGTGCGATGAGAGAAAAAGTGAGAAAAGGGCTTTTTCAGAAAAATAGAGATTGAGTGCCAGAGTGATGTGAGAATCACAAATGAGAAAGGGTGGGAAACAATATCCAGAGAAACTGGCTCCTCGTGATCTGAGAGGTCCCTTGTCTTTGGAACACGTCTGAGTGTCGTGTCTTTTTGTTTTATTTCGATTCTTGTTTTGAGTCCTTTTGCGTGTCAATAGCTGTGTTTAGGTTATTTACTTGTTGTTTTTCTTTGTTGAGTTGTGGTGTGCTGTGTTCAGTCGTGGGCTCAATACCCGGTCGAGAATTCGTTTCTCAATTTCAAAAGTGAATCATTTTGTGCTCAGAGTGCTGTGCCATTCTCCACATTTGTGCGAAACAGAATTCGTTCTTTCATAAAACCGCAGGGTTCAACCCAGGTCATCTTAGAGCAGTAGAATCAGGACCTATCTAAAACTATAGGTTCCAGGTTGCAAAGCAAAAGAAAAGAAGGAAAATGTGGAGCATCTTAGCATGTTTCAACTCCAGCAAATCCCGAGACTGCATTCCAGGTGCACCTTTTCAGGCCTCGCCGTTTCTCTGGAGTATGAGTGTATCTCGACCCCAAGTGTAAGCTTGCTTCAAGTCAGAATGGCAGTTCAGGCAGCACCTAAGGGTTTCACATGCAGATGTTACCTATCGCCAATATGAACAGGGTATACCCTTTTGAGTTGAGCGTGTTGCCAAGTCCTCTGGAGGTAAATCGGAGGTTGCGTTTGAATTGGTCTTGTTAAGGCGTGTATTTCCTTATTCAGTAGTTTACTTCAAATATGCTGTTGATGTTGCACTGAAAATGCATTGTTATGCACCGTTCTCTTTGCATTGTTATGCACACTCTGCCTGCATTGCTATGTACTCTTTCAGTTACATTATTATGCACTATATCTGCATTGTTATGCACACCTCCACACTTGCGTTGTCACGCACTTTCCACTTGCATTGTTTTGCACCCTTCTTTTTCTGAAACACCGGGATATGTCCCTATGTTTCTCCTTCTTTCTGAAACACCGGGATACGTCCCTATGTTTCTTCCTTTTCAGTTAAGAGTATTTGGAATACGTTCAAATGCTTGAGCCATTCCAAAACATCGGGATACGTCCCTATGTTTCTTCCCCTTTTCTGAAACATGTGGATACGTCCCTATGTTTCTTCTCCTTTTCTAAAACACCGGGATACGTCCCTATGTTTTTCCTTCTTTTTCCAAAACACTGGGATACGTCCCTATGTTTCTCCTTCTTTCTGAAACACCGGGATACGTCCCTATGTTTCTCCCTCTCTGAAACACCGGGATACGTCCCTATGTTTCTCCTTCTTTCTGAAACACCGGGATATGTCCCTATGTTTTTTCTTCCCTCTCTGAAACACCGGGAGACGTCCCTATGTTTCTTCCTTTTCAGTTAAGAGCATTTGGAATACGTTCCAATGCTTGAACTATTCCGAAACACCGGGATACGTCCCTATGTTTCTTCCCCTTTTTCTAAACACCGAGTTACGTCCCTATGTTTCTCCTTCTTTTTCCGAAACACCGGGATACGTCCTTATGTTTCTTCTCCTTTTAAAACAGAATCGTCCTATGTTTCCTCTCCTTTTAAAACCGGATCGTCCTATGTTTCTTTCCTTTTCGAAACACCGGAATCTTGTTGCACGTCCTTGAGGACCTCGCGCTTCTGATTCGGACTCCTTTGTGTCGCGGTTCATCTGAACCAAAGAGTCCAAATCCGCAAATCGTTTGAGAAAATAGATTTTTTGAAAAGTAGTGCCAAACATGGACTGCTTTGCGGATTCTGAGTCGCCACCTAAATATTTTTAAAATGGGAAATCTAAAACCACGACTCGGTCAGAATACATGTCCGTCATCACCAAAGTGGTCTTGGCTCGGAGCTTAGGTACGATCGGGAAGGTCACTATGAGCACCCCCTTTTCGCCGGAGAAGACCGGCCTCTACTAACCGTGATATCCGTTTTGAAAACTTTATCGTTCTTATTCGGTTATTAACCTAGAATTACTATGTGATCGCACAACACAAAAGTATAGACTAGATCGCCTAACTTGGAAATAAACATTGCATATCCGTTTTGTCTCGAAAACGTATTAGATTTTGCTACTTTCAAAAGTAGGCTAAAATCACAGTTTCAATGAGTTGTTCCAACTCGGGCAATCCAACCTTCACCCACAGGCATTCAAACAGTTTATCATGTAAGCACTTAGCCGCATGGCAAGCATACTGTCATGGCAACATTCACACGCATGCGATATGCTAAAGCCATGAAAACTTACATCGTACTCCTTGCCAAAATAACAGACTAGTTAGCAAAAACATGCATGTCCTAGTTCATGTCAAATGGCTAATGCATCACACACAGAGATGTAATCTAGAGTAGGCTCGGCTAACCCTAAACATGGCATGTGACATGCGATCAGATAGCATATATTCAATTTGGAATTGAAAATACAATGCAATTTGTATGATGTACTGCAGGTGCATGTAAACAAATGCATGTGTGCACGCATGCATTGCATAAGGTATGCTAAAATAAGTATGCCCTAATCTACCATTGTAAGCGGGTAAATAAAAGGGAGAAAGAAATGGGGATTGGAAGACATACACCCACTCACCCACACTTATTACAATTATGCCCTCACACAGAGGGGCCAAAATAATAATACAGAACCAAATAAATAATTAACTGTTCTAGCTTAATTAAATATTACAAATCAGCTAAATTAATTAAATAAATTAATCAATCTAATTAAGCAGTAAATGGCCTCGGGATGAGGGTCCGATGCATGCACGTGCCCGGGACTCGCTCGGAATCGCACTGCCATGCAAGTGTGCCTCTGTTTCCTCTGCTCTCCTCCTCAAAAAATTGCCAAAATATTAGGACTACCTCCCAGGGCACTGGGGATCACCACCGGCTGTGGTAGGACACCACCGGCTGAAGGGTGAGGCCATCGGCACTGAATTCCCTTATCGGCTGCCAAAGGGATGCCGGTCGGCACACTTTTGGGTCGGCACAAAATTCTGTAGAACACGCAACTCACAAATGAGAGGAAACAAAATGCATGGCAGTGTAATTCAAGGTATTTATGCACTACACACCCCTCTTATCATGCTATTAGCTCAAGGGGGCATGTGCCTCGATTCCCGGACCACCAATCGCGCATTTCCATGCGTGATGGTCCTAAGAACCAAGAATGCAACTTCACTTTCGAATGCGTGCAAAACACATAGTCACAAAAGGGTGCCAAGCCCCTATCAAACTCACTTCAAGAGGCTTGGCATGCATGTCAATGTGGTGCAAACCTAAGCATGTCATCTAGGCATGCAAGATGTACGATGTCATGTGTCTATGCAAGCATACGAACAAGCATATAATGCAAGCATGCAAACCACAAGGGGGATGGACTTATACATGAATTAGGCAACTCAAAAATGGGCCTAAAATCAGTGGCCAAAGTGCCTAGAAAATGAGACCAAATGCACACACACACATGCAAGTGTTAAGGCTCAAGACTTAGGCATACAAAAGCAACTCTCATGCACACTTGAAGAGGCCAAACATGGGCAACTAGTATGCACTTAAAGCTCTGAAATTCAAGTTAAACGTGATGCCAAATTATGTGACAAAACAAACCCACTATGCAACAAATGGCCCTAGTCTTGAAACAAGCCATGAAGGCTTAAACCAAGGCCAAGTCCACCAAGCCTTACAAGGCTAAGGGGACTCAAAAGCAGAGACCCAAAAAGCCAAGCCTAAGGAGGACCTAGATGGCATCTAAGAGGCTCAAGTACAAAGGCATGCGACATAACCAAAACATGGAGTATTCAACACATGCTTTTAAAGCATTGAAGAATCCACTAAGGCAATCATATAAGCACATTATAAGGTCTGAAATAGCATGTAAGAGGGTTCCAAACCCTTGAAAACATGGAGGCCATGCATCCTACACATGCACCTACTTGAAGCATACAAGCCACAATACAAAGGGACTATACAAAGCATGTCAAGATTGACCCAAATGACCATGGACAGAGCTAAACCATGGCAAAATAAGCATACAAGCTTTGCAAACACAAGTCTAAAACATGCTAGAAATAGAGGCACACTTCCTAGACATGTTAAGGCAATAAGAGGCATTATAAGGCAACTATACTAAGCATGCATAGGAGACCAAAACCAACTTGAAAACATGTTATATCATGGTAATATAAGCATGGAAAACAAGCCAAACATGCTCAACACACACTCAAGCATAGACTCACTTAAGAGACCAAAACATGCCCTTTTCAAGGACATCAAGGAGAGGGGGTGACCCTCCCCTTTTAGAGACTTTAAGGCACCATCTCCACCACTGAAATCCCTCAAGATTTCAGTGGTGGAGAGGCCCAAGCACACAAGTCTCGGATCTCTCACAAAATGGCCCAAAATGGGGCCTTTTAAGGCCTAAGGGTGGTCAAACCTCCCCAAAGTGCAAAACACTCTTAATGAACAATGAAGAGGGCCTAAAAACAGAACTTTTATGTGTTATATACTAAGCACAAAAACAGTTCAAAGATAGGTAAAAACAAGGTGCAAGAATGGGGTAAAAAGAGCTAGTTTTGTTACCTTTGAAGACCTCTTCAACAATGGTGACCTTGATGCCTCCTTAAGCTTCAAACCAGCCAAGAACACCAAGAACAAGCCCTTAGCACCTCAGTTCCAAGAGGAAGGTGAAACACTAGGTGTTGGTGAGCAATAGTAAGTCACAAACACCTAGTGCACAAAATAAGAGAGAAAGAGAGAGATAGGATAGATATGGAGTTTCTAACCTAAAACCAGAGCTCAACCCTTTCCTAAAATGTCTAACCCTCTGATTTTTGCTAACCCTTGAGCCAAGAGAAGAGCCTTCTCTTTATAGGCAACAAAGACTTACAAACTAAGTCATTCAGTTCATCCCTCCATACACGCAGTATGGAGGAAACAAGACTAAACAAATTGTCTAAAAATATCTCGAGAAGCAAAAGTGGTCAATTTGGGCAAAATGGTAATTTTGCCAAAAATAGTGCCGACCGGCACAAAATAGTGCCGGTGGCAACTCTGACCGACGGTGGTGGCCTCTAGCCACAGCCGGTGGTATGTGGGGATACCTCAGAAGGCATTCCCTGCCCCTCAAAGGCAAAGAACAAGTGTTTGGTGCAAAACCAAACACAAACGGTCGAGTTCGGAGGCCCTGAGGCAAGGCTCGCACAACCGAGAACTCCGGGAACTCCAAACGAACACAAACATGGATAATCACCGAGTGTTCCAACGGTGACGTCCAAGTCTTGAGGACGGTCAAAATGGGGTGTCTCTGATTGCCTCTTTGACAGAACTCGAAAGTCATAACAATGGCGGAGTGAATGTCAAAGCCCAGAGACGACCCATTTTGACAAGGCCGAAGACTTAGACAATCATGCAAAACAAGTAAGATATGCGCCCGAAGGCAGGGGCAAAATGCAACTGAAAATGTAAGAAGCCGAGCATAACTTATGATCATACAAAGAAAGTCAGAATGAAGCACGATGCACAGCTTATAAGCTAGCATCGCCAATCTACACTATAATGCAGAAGGATGTAAGAGAATTATGCAATTCTCAAACGTCTCACGAAGGATACAATACTGTATGCTCGTCCAGCACCGGCCTCAAATGAACTGTACATACAATATCGTGCCTGTAAAGAAAGTAAACTTAACAGGTATAATATTGTTTGCAATATGCATGTCATGCAAAATGAATGCAAGGTGATATGCAATATATACAAAATGATGTATGAATAATGCAAATGATAGTGCAATGCAATCGAAACTATATGCAAGGCAAACTACATGCATGGCAATTGAATCATGATTCAAACCGGAGCGGTTCGAAACCACACAAATGTCAAATAGATTGATGGAGGTGACAAGTCCGTCTCCCATAGAACGATGTCTGATCTATGAGTACTTCGCACGGACACAAGAACAAGTATTGGGTGGAATGACATAAGTGGGGAAACGACCCGCTGGGGGAGAATAATGATCCTAATGCCAGACGCAATGACTACATTACAATGTAATGGAAATGGATATGGCACGCGGGCCAGACCGTATTTTGCCTAGGAAAGGGATGCACACGTACAAGCCATGTTTAACGCAGAAAAGGTGCCGCAACCTCAAACCAAGTTCATCAAGGAATAGGCGCGATACACATGAACCGTGCTTCAACGTGAAAAGTAAGGGCACATACCAGACCAAGCTCAACAAGGAAAGGCGCAAGCCATAGATGGAAGATGATGCAGTGAATGCATGCAACTACAATACAATGGAAATGGATATTTACAGAAAATGCGTGACATATGCACCATACTATAATGATGATGCACGACATATGCATGGGTTTTTTCTCTTTTTTTGAAGTTTTGAATTTTTGAAAATGCATGACATATGCAATAATATTAATGATGCATGAAATATGCAGTATATATAATGATGATGCATGTTTTTTTTTTTTTTTGTTTGAATGTTTTTGAAAATGCATGACATACGCAATAATATTGATGATGCATGAAATATGCATGTTGATGCAATGGCTGCGATTGCAGTTTTCCCTATTCTACCAACGGGGTGATATACTAGGTTGGTTCAGTATCCAGAATTGAGGCGTAAACATACCGCCTCAACCTATGGGGCTTCCATACAGATTTCAAGCCGAGGGTACACCCCCTGGGTATTTAAACCAGACTTTAGTCTCGGAAATTCCGAACCTTTGCGTTCTAGGCATAAGCCGTTTAAACTCTAGTTTTCACCGTCCCCATTGGTCTCCTAGGAACTCACCGCAAACACAGACGGGTGGCTTTACCAGACCACCGAAAGTCGTTCGGGCACGACAAACACCGAAGGAATTGCACCTTCAGAGGATTTAAGGTCTCCTAGACCGTGCGTGTTTAAGGTCTCGCCAGACCAGACGGGGCAACGATGAGATGCGCAAAACAACGCTATGGAATGCATGCAAAATGCAATGAGGTGCACCCTAATGCACCGAAGGTTTTGCACCTCCCGAGGATTTAAGGTCTCCTAGACCGTGCGTGTTTAAAGTCTCGCCAGACCGTGGAACAATGATTACACAACACTCTAAGTGAGTACGCTGCGAATGAGGCACACCCAGGGATGCAAATGGGGCGAATGAGACGTGCGTGTCTCAAAAGATGGAAAATGGAGTGCAATGAGGTACGCGTGCCTCAAAGGATGGAAAATGAAGTGCAATGGGGGTGCGCCAAACGGCGCGATGAAATGCATGCCAAATGCAATGAGGGGCAACTTTAGTGCACCGAAGGTCTTGCACCTCCCGAGGATTTAAGGTCTCCTAGACCGTGCGTGTTTAAGGTCTCCTCAGACCGAGCGTGTTTAAGGTCCCGCCGGACCGGAGTGCATGACAAAGAGGTAACGCACATGGGATATGTATACGAATACAAATGAGAAGTGGAGCGCAAAACGAGGCACACGTACCTCGAAATGCAATGAAATGCAAAATGAGGCACACATACCTCGAAATGCAATGAGATGCAAAATGAAATGCAGGACGAGGCACACGTACCTCGAAATGCAATGACAGCTCAAGTCCCAAGGGACGTGCAAGATGGCGTGATACAATGCGCCGGACAATGTGATGGACGCATGCAACGCACACGGGGTAAAAAGGATACAAAAGGATACAATCTTCGCTTGAATTTGAGCGTCACGCTCAGTAGATACGGTCCGAAGTCAAAACGGAGGCCGGTTGAGCATCGGGGATGCATTTTCTGGTACTTTATTGATCTATGGAGACCCAAGACCCCTTATCTAGCCCAAACAAGGCCCAGGGAACATCACCGGCTGGGTGGGATGGTCACCGGCTGCCACCGGCTGCCTAAACTCATCCATCGGCACAAAAAAGTGCCGACCGGCACAAAATAGTGCCGGCGTAAAATTTCGTCGGGCGAAGCGCCATTTTGCACGGTGTTATAAAATAGGGTTTTAAACCCTATTTTCCTACTTTCCCACCGCCGAAAACTCCTCCTCTCTCTCTCTAGAGTGTTTTCCTCTCGATTTTTCGCCGATTTCTCCACGTTTTACACCCGTTTTCTCGTCGGATTCGCGATATTCTTCGCGTTTCGGACATTTTCAACCGAACGAATCTTCGTTTCGGCGCACCTTTTGCTAGTTCCTCTTTTTCAGGACTCGTTCCCCTTGATTTTGTCTTCGTTTCCGTGTATTTTCACATTTCGACTCTTTCGGCCATTTCCGACCCTCTTGGGGTTGACTTTGCCGGTTGACTTTTCACATTCCGCCCCGGTTTTCATCTTCCGGTCATTTTTCACCACCATTACCCATGGCAGACGATGTTCCACATGTCGGGACTCCCCCGGACCATGAGATGGACCCCGGGGTCGAGCTCCTCCCGTTGAGCGAGCGCCCATTCGACCCGGCGACTTACCAGCCGGCCATCCACGTGCTACCGCACGACGGACTCCGCCACTTCCGCGGCTTTGACAGGGCTTTGGACCCGGATCTTCTGCTGCGCGAGCCGGCCTCCCACTTGTCTTTTGGCGTCGCCGAGGTAACATTCTCGTCTTTTATTTTCTGCAATGTAGGATTTCCTGTCAACTGCCGTAGCTAACTGAACCCATTAACTGCTTAGTTCGATGTCTGCATCAGTAGTTGATTGTAGAACAACTTCAACTTCACAACTAATATCACACTAGGACCGGACACACACACACACACCGCACTATCAGTGCAAACAACCGCGACATATCGCATTTACTGCGAACTCACCAATACCGGTATTTGTTTGAATCAAAACTCGCACACATGCTAGATTTATCTTGAATCGAACCACTAACACGCCGACGACGTATTACATCTTTGTAGCTCACTGCGGAACACACGGTGACCGTTATCCGCTTGAATCTGAAAAATGTGCACACGTGCACCATATCTCATGCTATTTCTCACAAAACACACTGACACATCACAGGCCGCAGTCCACCGCAGTATACTGAAACCTGACATTTGCTTGCATCTGAGAAATGTACACACGTGCACGATGCTTACACAGATTTGTACCGCTAAAAAAAAAACACACTGACGCGTCGCACATTGTATTTTACTGTAAACACACCGGCACCCGGTTTTTTGTTTGAATCTGAAAAACGTGCACACATGCACCAAGTTTACACCGAGCATCTAAACGCCGACGCATCACGCTTGTAGTTCATCAGAATACGCAAGACCCTTTTTTGTTTGAATTTTAAAAATCTGCACGCATACCAGATTTGTACCGACTGCATATCTTCATATGGCTTTGCAATTTCTTGACTACAGGGAGACTCCCATACTCTCCGCGGGTATGGGAACGTCACCGCTCGCGATTGGTACGCCGAGCTGCCTGACGCCGTTAGCCGCATTGTAGATCGGGCCGGCTTTGGCACCTTCTGCAGGGGACTCTCCAGGCTCTCTGCTTGCAGACCTCTTCTTGCCGCCCTGGCAGAGAGGTGGTGGGACACCACCGATTCTTTTCATTTATCAGCGACCGGGGACATGACGATGACCCCTTACGACTTCTCGATGCTCACCGGCATCGGGGTGGGGGGTGATCCGATCCCCTTCGATACAGACATGGACGAGTGGATTGCCGCTCAGATTCACTTGCTTGGCGAGGCGCCGCCACTTGCTCGTCCAGGATTCGTCCGCTACTCCTGGTTCGAGGTTGGCTGAAAAGTGCGGACCATCCTGGTGGACGCAGCTCCGATGACCCGAGAGGCCGCTGAGAGATATGCACGCGGCTTCCTCATGTTCTTGCTGGGGACCACCCTGTTTGCCGACCGGGCGAACACAGTGCCCCTCTGCTTGCTCAGCGCTTTGGTGGATGTAGAGAGGATTGTGCAGTATGACTGGGGGGCGCGGCTTTGGCCACCCTTTACGGTTATATGAGCTCAGTCTCTCGTGGCAGTGGACAGCTGCTAGGAGGCTATTGGCGAGCCTGGGAGGTATGTCTTCTTCTCTGCTTTACATTTCTGCTCTGTACTTTCAGACAGTACATCGCACACATCGTAGTCTGTATATCGTACTCCACGCACACACATACTCGCTTTATCGACCGCATAATCTGCTCACACTGCATAATCTGCTCAATACTTCGCAACACACAGCTCGCTATTTCTTCTTTATTACGTATCCGCTTTTCTAATAAACGTTCGACATCATCTTGCGGTTGTGGGTCTATGCCTACTTTCGGGCTAGAGCGATCGAGACGGAGACCCTCCGTCGTCCCCTTCTCGCCACATGACAGGCGATGCGTCCGAGGCCCGGGACACTTTTAGCTTCTTCCGCCGCTTTTCGACACCATCACCCCCACCGAGGTATGTTTTACTTACGATCCGTTTAAGCTTCGCTTTCAAGCGTATATTTCAGACGAGATAATCAATCGCATTTCATTTCAGTCACTGGTAGTGGGCCCCACTACCACGGTGATACGAGATCGGTATGCCGCCATCGAGACCTCGCTACATCGGATTCTCTGGAGGGCCCATCTGTCGAACTGGTACTGGGTGAGCGTTTACACGCCAGACCCTAGGGTTGCTTGAGCAGATAGTTCGATCCATCCTCCCGAGCGCATGAGGGAGATCGAGGATCTGACTTCCAGCAGATGGAGGATTACACCCTTGGTCGGGCGTGGGCGAGATGCCGACAGGGCGAGGGCGACTACTCGAGTACGTCCGACCTTCTTGATGCGGCCTTTGAGGGGCTGAGCCGATCCAATGAGACTGGGCGCCAGCCCGGGCAGAGGCAGGAGTGGGGCCGTCGCAGAGGGCTCGAGCTCGTGGCAGAAGAGGAGTGCAGAGGGGACGGGGGACGGGCTTGCCTGCTCTGCCTACCATGTTGACTTACAGGGGACAGAGTGGGGAGACCTACCAGATCCCGTTTGCTCCTCCTCCGGCTGGTCATGAGTTGGCTGGTATTCCTGACTTGCCTCCGGTATGTATTACTTTATTTCTGCATCTTGCATTGTTATTTCAGTTCATTCAGATATCCCACAGAATACTGATATATTTAATACTTTTGCAGGCCTCCTCCGAGTATACCCGTCAGTCTGTGGAGCTGAATGCCTCCCTGATGGGGATGCTGCGCATGACTCTCGACGCTTTGGCCGTCTGACTTGCCGGTATGTTCTATCGACCACGATCTCAAATCATACTGCTTCGCTGTCGCTATCTTGCACAAGAATCGATGAAGCGCTCACGGCTTTCATCTTTGTATTCATACATGCATCTTGCAATCGATAAATCGCTCATGGCATTCATACATCAGACTCATACATCGCATCTTGCCGATAAATCGCCACGCATTCACACATCACTCATATACATCGCGTTCTATCTTGATAAACCGCTCATAGCTTTTCGATGTGTTTGCTCTTTATATTTTCAGCCTCCTTTCGATCCTCCAAGGTGGCATTTGCTCACTGGCCTCCTCTCTACTCGGGATGGCGTGATCTTCCTCGTACTAGAGGAGGACGTGGTCACGTCGGGAGCAGCTCACGAGCTCCAGTTCCAGGAGATGGTGAATCGGAGGCGGGGACGGAGTCATTCGCGGAGGAGGCCGGGGATAGCTCGGCTCTGCTCGAGCTGTGGCAGCTCGACGATGCTTTTGTGCTTCTGCCCCGGAAGAGGGCGAGGACTGACCCTTAGGCATGAGGCCTACTGCTGATGATGATGATTTTTGCTGCTTCTTTTCTTTATTTCTTTTCTTGTACTTTTCTCTTTTTGATAGATAGAGTACTATGTACTGCCGCAGGCAGGTTTTTGCTTTTCTCAAACTATGTACTTGAAAAAAGATGATATGAAACGAGCTTTTGTTTGAAAAGAATGTTACATTTGTATATGCCTGTATATTTTGTATTTCGCACTGCATTGCATCATATTACACCTTAAATGTAAATGATATTGATCTGTTGTCTGACAATCGAACACTTGCATTGCGATAATCAAATAACCAACCAACTAAACAGCAAAACAGCTCATACAAACCACTGCTCAATTCGGACATACAGCCCATACTCTGCTGAGGACTAATCTACTGGGGATTGATCTGCATTTAGCGCACAACTCAATATTTGGTTCATTTTGCACACAGCAAACTCTGAACAGATAGCCCCAATCTGATGAGACAGATCACAAAACTGAAACGGTTGCAGTTGAAACACATTCAGATGTTCCAAATTTTTCCCTTCCTTCTCTTGCTTTGCACGGATGTAGAGAAAGGCGCGGCATTCTGAGCACAGACGATTTTGAAGTAAAGAGAGGTTTTTTAACCTGGGTATCGAGCCTACAACTGGACACCGCCGGAGAACTCGAGTACCGGAACCAAAAGGCGCACGACCTAAACACAATGAGACATACTCGGAAAAGACTCAAAACTAAGTTGGGACTAACAAACCAAAAGACACGACATGGACGTGTTTGAAAACAAAAGATCTTGAGGAGCCAATTCTTCTGGGCAAGTTTCCCACCCTTTCTAATTTGTGTGATTCTCACGTCGCTCGGCCCTTCAGGCTCGGTTTTTTCTCTGAAAACCCTTTTCTCACTTCTCTCTCAACTCACACCTCTCTATTCTTTAATCTCTCATTTTATATCCCTCCACTGGGTGGTTGATAGATGAACAGAAAGCGGGGGATTCATGCCCGTACTGACTAGCCCGGCTATTCCTTCTGGTAAATAGAGTGCCTTTCTGGCGAGTGCGTTGATGATAAGGGAGAGACAGAACACCTGACTCGACTGTGCCCCTAGTTCATTACTCTGCCCATTCTTTGTTTTCTTTCTAAAACAGTTTTGATCAAAATGAACGTCAGATTAGCGCGCTTGGGCAATTTTTGATTTCAAAATCATGCAAGCCAGGCTGTAAGCACTGAAAGTTTTGCTTTTTGGGTCCAAACATGGTCCAATTTTGGAAAATGGAATTTGTTTTTGAGAAAATAGTCAAACTCAGTAAAAATTTTCAAAAACTATTTTTGCAAGCGGTCAATGCTCAACAAGCACATAACCTACCCTCGAGATACGCAACCTCGGATCGGAGGCAATTTGGGAAAATTGCCCCTTGCTTGAAGGGGCGCATGGCAACGGAAAGTTGCCCCTAGTTTGGGCGGCAACTCAGGGCAATCTTTATGGCAATGCGGGGCAACGGAAAGTTGCCCCTTGTTTGGACAATGCCGCAGCATGCTCAACAACGATTGATCACGACCAGGCTCCCGGGCACGGAGAGGACGAAGACGTCCACAAACAATATATGGACATAGTCACCTTGAAGGCGTTGGTGGCTGGGTTTTAGGAGGAAGTTGATCACGTAGTTCCAGTCATTGCAACCGAGACATCAGATTCGGAAGAAGGCACAAGTGATCAAAACCATTACATGAACTGAGACGCTATGAAAGCGTTAAGGGCTGGACTTCAGGATGAAGTTGCCTACGTATCCCAAACATGGGAATCAAGCCTTACATAGTTCCGGTTAAGGTACACTCGGGTATTTAACCTCTCCTTTTTATGCTTTAACTTTTGCCAAGGCGCCCAATGCGGGTTTTCGACCTTGCGAGCTTTGTTCTTCTTTCTTTTCTTTTTTTCTATTCTTTTGCATTTTCATTTTTTTATTTCTTTTGCTATATATATTATTATTTTTTCTCTTTTTTTTTCTTTCTTTTTTTTTATTTTCGTGTTTTTTCTTCTTCTTTTCCTTTGCTCTAGCTTTTGCCTGGACCGCCCTTCCGGGTTTTCGACCCAGCGAGCCTCTCAAAGGGTAAATGTATAACAAATCCATGCCAAATGGTTTTGAGATTGACGCCTCCCCTTTTCCGGGAGACTGACGGTTGCAGTGCTTTGCAGGAGATTCCATCATGGTTGCTTTGCAAACTTCTTTTGGTGAAATCTAATCTTTTGCTCGGATTTCGGTGCCTCTTGGTCGAGGGCTGCTTCGAGTCTGGCCTCACAGGCCTTGCATTAATAACTAAATTCTGGATGCCGGTCCAAGGTTTGGAAAATGAAGGGTCGAGTCTCGAGGCTGAGAGCGATCCTAAGCTGTGCCATCTCAAGAGCGATTCCACACAGGTCTTCGCAGGACTGCGCAAAACATTTTGTTTTTGAAAGTTTTTAAGGAGGCGACGAATCGCTCGCGCTGAAGACAGTGTAGGACCAATCTGGATCAAGGCTAGGGTCCTTCTCAGTACTCACGCTGACCAGCATGATTTGAATCATTAAGGGCTTAGCATGCCTTTCTTTCTCTCAATCGATCAAATTTTTGCAAATCCCAAGGAATTCTTTCCTCTTCGTTTTCACCGCAGTGTTCAAAAAAGTTTTGAAAAACTTAGGTCATTGCAATGATTTTTAAGGCACAAAAGAGCAGGTGGAATGCACTGTCACCCCATTCGAATTCTCTGGCACAACTAGCCCAACATGATCAATAAATATGGAAACACGGTAGCCACGGCTGTTTCGTTCAGATTTCCCCGGATGTAAATTGGCTCCAGCAGAGGCAGACCCAAAGAGAAAGCAAAAGAAGTAATTACAAAACAAAACGGTGCTTGAGGCAACAACCCCGAAGCCACCTGGTATTCTATATAAGAGGGACTGACTCATTACAATTAGACAGACCCTTAAACAAAAGGACTGACTCAAAACAATGAGACAGACTCAAGACAAATCAAAAGACTGACTCGACACCCAAGTCAGGTTTTACAAAACTAGCATCGGCGGGTGCTCAAAAATGCGCGCCAAACGCCATATCCAAAAATGTACCAGATATTGCCCGCAGGCGGTTGAATCCCAATTACATACTCGCGATGTCGGTGTCCTCAGATTCTGTGTCCTCACAATCCAAGAACTCAGAGGACCGACTTGGCGAGGTAGGCGGAGGATGACCTTGTTATCAATCAAATCTGTACTTCATGCCGAAGGCGGAAGCAATTATCGATGGCATGACCGGGTCTGTTGATGGTATGCACGATTGTAGGCCATGGCTCGGGAGATTCCTTGGTAGAGGTCGCGGCTCCAAAGGCGAAGATGCCCTTCTTGGCCAAAATGAGAAGCGCCTAGACAAAGGGGCATGTAGAGAGCATGAAAGGCCCTCGCCCATTTGGTATTTGGAATTCTGAATGTTCTTGCTTGACGCACTGGCGAACGGATCGGCAGGCGCGGACCTGGATTTCTGATCCTTTCCTGGTGCAGGATTGGGAGTGAGAGGAGCTATTCTGGCATGGCGGGGCCTATCCCGATTTTCTGACCGACTTGGACTACCCTCGGGTAGGGTGGGGAAAACATCATCCACAATTTTGGTTACAATCGCGGACACCTGTTGTTTGCTCATTCCCTCGGCTTTCAAAGCCTGGACTGCCCACAGCGGTTGTTCTACAGGGTCGGCATCTACCTTCACCTTGTCTTTGCCTCTGGCCTCAGCCTGATGAGAAGTGTAGGTCGGTACTGGTACATCACTGTTGTGGGTGGAGGTCATCTCCGACTGATTGAGCTCGATCTGTCTGCCCGATGTCGGGCTCTGGGTTCGAATTTCCAAAGATACGGTGCAACTGGTGGCGAGGTTGACATTCCGTAAGCGAGATCCGCCACGAACCTCTGGAGATCACCTATCATCCCCATTAACTCGAATGTAGTGGGCTCACGAGCCTGATAGAATTGAGGGGTCCAGATTGGGTGTGCAGCGGGCGACCTAGGCGGGTGCGGCATATCAACAGTAGTATCATTCTGTGAAGTGGTTTCTTGACTCGGTCGGCCGTCATGACCACAATCTCTTCCGAGTTACGCATCATGTTCGGTTACGCCTCAAGAAGAAGAAGACACTAGTCATTACGACTTAACTCTCAATCTCTGAATCAAACGGAAAACAAGCAAAGATTTCAAATTTAAACAGATCAAACAGGCGTGGTCGAACAAGCGCACTCTACTATCAACACTGTTCTCCAAAATCATCATCCCAAATCAATCGACACCCGCAGATATAAGCGATTCTACAACGATCTCGTCACGGTGCCCTTGGGCGGATGCCTAGATTTGCAAACTGGTATATGCATTCCCTGTAGAGATACACTCTAAAAGCACATAGCAAGTAAATGAGAGCCAATACACCCCTATGTTGGGGTAGGGTTTCCCTGTCCTATTTTGTCAGGAGCTAGGGTTTCACTACGTACGCAGCGGTTTTCAAACAACCTAAAATCGGGTAAGCCACCTGTCCTAGTTTGGAATGGTCACTATGGATTCCGAATATGCACTAGGTCGAATGGTCGAAAAGGGTGCCCCGGTAAAGCCGGGGTTTGTGTTCCCATACTGGCAGAGCCCACAACCGGTCAGCCATACGGACATGCCTTGACAAGACAAGCCTCCGGCAAACTGCTCAGGCATAGCAGATGGCCAACACGGTGTCCTAGGCGCACCAATGCACATGCAATGCAAAGAGACACATAAATGAAATCAAAACAGGATATCACGAGTTCGAGTCAAGCTCTCTAAACTCCCCAAAGAAGTCGCCAGAATCTTGCGTCTGCGGGGACCTCGCGCTTCTGATTCGGACTCTTTGTGTCAGCGGTTCATCTGAACCAAAGAGTCCAAATCGCAAATCGTTTGAGAAAACAGATTTTTTGAAAAGTAGTGCCAAACATGGACTTTGCGATTCTGAGTCGCCACCTAAATATTTTTAAAATGGGAAATCTAGGAAACCGACTCGGTCTGAAGGCCACATGTCCGTCATCACCAAAGTGGTCTTGGCTCGAGCTTGGGTACGATCGGGAAGGTCACTATGAGCACCCTTTCGCCGGTCCAAGACCGCCTCTACTAACCGTGATATCCGTTTTTGAAAACTTTATGCGTTCTTATTCCGGTTATTAACCTAGAATTACTATGTGATGCGCACAACACAAAAGTATAGACTAGATCGCCTAACTTGGAAATAAACATTGCATATCCGTTTTGTCTCGAAAAACGTATTAGATTTTGCTACTCGCAAAGTAGGCTAAAATACGGATTTCAATGAGTTGTTCCAACTCAGGCAATCCAACCTTCACCCACAGGCATTCAAACAGTTTATCATGTAAGCACTTAGCCGCATGGCAAGCATACTGTCATGGCAACATTCACACGCATGCGATATGCTAAAGCCATGAAAACTTACATCGTACTCCTTGCCAAAATAACAGACTAGTTAGCAAAAACATGCATGTCCTAGTTCATGTCAAATGGCTAATGCATCACACACAGAGATGTAATCTAGAGTAGGCTCGGCTAACCCTAAACATGGCATGTGACATGCGATCAGATAGCATATATTCAATTTGGAATTGAAAATACAATGCAATTTGTATGATGTACCGAGCCCGGTGCATGTAAACAAATGCATGTGTGCACGCATGCATTGCATAAGGTATGCTAAAATAAGTATGCCCTAATCTACCATTGTAAGCGGGTAAATAAAAGGGAGAAAGAAATGGGGATTGGAAGACATACACCCACTCACCCACACTTATTACAATTATGCCCTCACACAGAGGGGCCAAAATAATAATACAGAACCAAATAAATAATTAACTGTTCTAGCTTAATTAAATATTACAAATCAGCTAAATTAATTAAATAAATTAATCAATCTAATTAAGCAGTAAATGGCCTCGGGATGAGGGTCCGATGCATGCACGTGCCCGGGACTCGCTCGAATCGCCCGCCATGCAAGTGTGCCTCTGCTTTCTCTGCTTCCTCCTCTCAAAAAATTGCCAAAATATTAGGACTACCTCCCGAGAGGGGAGGATCACCACCGGCTGTGGTAGGACACCACCGGCTGAAGGGTGAGGCCATCGGCACTGAATTCCCTTATCGGCTGCCAAAGGGATGCCGGTCGGCACTTTTTAGTGCCGGTCGGCACAAAATTCCTGTAGAACCTGCAACTCACAGCAGCAGAGGGAAACAAAATGCATGGCAGTGTAATTCAAGGTATTTATGCACTACACACCCATCTTATCATGCTATTAGCTCAAGGGGGCATGTGCCTCGATTCCCGGACCACCAATCGCGCATTTCCATGCGTGATGGTCCTAAGAACCAAGAATGCAACTTCACTTTCGAATGCGTGCAAAACACATAGTCACAAAAGGGTGCCAAGCCCCTATCAAACTCACTTCAAGAGGCTTGGCATGCATGTCAATGTGGTGCAAACCTAAGCATGTCATCTAGGCATGCAAGATGTACGATGTCATGTGTCTATGCAAGCATACGAACAAGAATATAATGCAAGCATGCAAACCACAAGGGGGATGGACTTATACATGAATTAGGCAACTCAAAAATGGGCCTAAAATCAGTGGCCAAAGTGCCTAGAAAATGAGACCAAATGCACACACACACATGCAAGTGTTAAGGCTCAAGACTTAGGCATACAAAAGCAACTCTCATGCACACTTGAAGAGGCCAAACATGGGCAACTAGTATGCACTTAAAGCTCTGAAATTCAAGTTAAACGTGATGCCAAATTATGTGACAAAACAAACCCAATATGCAACAAATGGCCCTAGTCTTGAAACAAGCCATGAAGGCTTAAACCAAGGCCAAGTCCACCAAGCCTTACAAGGCTAAGGGGACTCAAAACAGGTCCCAAACAGACCAAAGCCAAGCCTAAGGAGGACCTAGATGGCATCTAAGAGGCTCAAGTACAAAGGCATGCGACATAACCAAAACATGGAGTATTCAACACATGCTTTTAAAGCATTGAAGAATCCACTAAGGCAATCATATAAGCACATTATAAGGTCTGAAATAGCATGTAAGAGGGTTCCAAACCCTTGAAAACATGGAGGCCATGCATCCTACACATGCACCTACTTGAAGCATACAAGCCACAATACAAAGGGACTATACAAAGCATGTCAAGATTGACCCAAATGACCATGGACAGAGCTAAACCATGGCAAAATAAGCATACAAGCTTTGCAAACACAAGTCTAAAACATGCTAGAAATAGAGGCACACTTCCTAGACATGTTAAGGCAATAAGAGGCATTATAAGGCAACTATACTAAGCATGCATAGGAGACCAAAACCAACTTGAAAACATGTTATATCATGGTAATATAAGCATGGAAAACAAGCCAAACATGCTCAACACACACTCAAGCATAGACTCACTTAAGAGACCAAAACATGCCCTTTTCAAGGACATCAAGGAAAGGGGGTGACCCTCCCCTTTTAGAGACTTTAAGGCACCATCTCCACCACTGAAATTCCCCAAGAATTCAGTGGGGGAGAGGGCCAGACGTACAAGTCTCGGATGCCTCACAAAATGGCCCAAAATGGGGCCTTTTAAGGCCTAAGGGTGGTCAAACCTCCCCAAAGTGCAAAACACTCTTAATGAACAATGAAGAGGGCCTAAAAACAGAACTTTTATGTGTTATATACTAAGCACAAAAACAGTTCAAAGATAGGTAAAAACAAGGTGCAAGAATGGGGTAAAAAGAGCTAGTTTTGTTACCTTTGAAGACCTCTTCAACAATGGTGACCTTGATGCCTCCTTAAGCTTCAAACCAGCCAAGAACACCAAGAACAAGCCCTTAGCACCTCAGTTCCAAGAGGAAGGTGAAACACTAGGTGTTGGTGAGCAATAGTAAGTCACAAACACCTAGTGTACAAAATAAGAGAGAAAGAGAGAGATAGGATAGATATGGAGTTTCTAACCTAAAACCAGAGCTCAACCCTTTCCTAAAATGTCTAACCCTCTGATTTTTGCTAACCCTTGAGCCAAGAGAAGAGCCTTCTCTTTATAGGCAACAAAGACTTACAAACTAAGTCATTCAAGGGTTCATCCCTCCATACACGTGTATGGAGGGGAAACAAGAGCTAAACAGCTGTCTAAAAATATCTCAGAAAGCAGCTGTAAAGTGGTCGGCTGGGCAAAATGGTAATTTTGCCAAAAATAGTGCCGACCGGCACAAAATAGTGCCGGTGGCAACTACAGCCAGCCGGTGGCCTCTAGCCACAGCCGGTGGTATGTGGGAATACCTCAGAAGGCATTCCCTGCCCCTCAAAGGCAAAGAACAAGTGTTTGGTGCAAAACCAAACACAAACGGTCGAGTTCGGAGGCCCTGAGGCAAGGCTCGCACAGCCGAGAACTCCGGGAACTCCAAACGAACACAAACATGGATAATCACCAAGTGTTCCAACGGTGACGTCCAAGTCTTGAGGACGGTCAAAAATGGGGTGTCTACAGATACGTCCCTATGTTTCTTCTCCTTTTTCGAAACATCGAGATACGTCCCTATGTTTCTTCTCATTTTCCGAAACACCGGGATACGTCGCTATGTTTCTCCCTCTTTTTCCGAAACATCGAGATATGTCCCTATGTTTCTCCCTCTTATTCCGAAACACCAGGACACGTCCCTATGTTTCTCCTTCTAATTCTGAAACACCGGGATATGTCCCTATGTTTCCCTTTCTTTGGTTAAGAGCATTCGGAACATGTTCCAATGCTTATACCACCCATTTCCCATTCACGTGCAACGCGTTGGCATCTTGTTTGAGACCTCGGGTGTCCCTAATGGTCGCTCTTAGTCTTTCCTACATGGTGCGTGGTTAAGATTGCATAATTTTCTTACATCTTTTCTGCATGAGATGTAGTTTGGTTTGTGTTTACTTGCTTGCATAGCATTCACTTAAAATGTTGCATTTATTTTGCGTAATTGTTTCGTTACAGCCCTCTTTGCATAATCATAAGTTATGCTCTTGCATCATGCATGTCATTTCCATTTTGCCCCAGCCTGAGGGTACATCTATATTATTTTGTTTGTTTGTCCAAGTCTCCGGCCTTGTCAAAAATAGGTCGTCTCTGGCCTTTGACATTCACTCTCGTCATTGTTATGACTTTCGAGTTCTGTCAAAGAGGGGCAACTATAGACATTCCATTTTTGACCGTCCTCAAGACTTGGATATCATCGTTTGAACACTCAAGGATCATCCATGTTTGTGTTCGTTTTGAGTTTTCGGAGGTCTCGGTTGCACGCCTTGCCTCAAGATCTCCCAACTTGTTTGTTTTGTGCTTGGTTGTGGACCAAACACTTGTGTTTTTGCTTCTAGGGGCAGGGAATGGCTTGTTGGCCATCCCCACACCTCACTGGCCATGCCTTGAGGCCACCGGCCCTGTTTTCTTTCTACCGGCCAAAGGTGTTGGCTGGTCGGCAATGTTCTTGGTCGGCCGGCCATTATTTTGGTCGATCGGTCACTTTTTTTGGCCGAGACCTTTTTTTTGCCTTTTTTTAAGGCATTATGCATGCTGTTGTGCACCGGTGGTAAGCCTGAACCTACTCTCCATACACTTGTATGGAGGATTCGCACCCTTGTTTTAGCTTCTTGAGGAACTTTTGAACCCTTGTTTTAGTTTCTTCAGGAAGCTTGAACCTTTTATACCCTATTTTAGCTTCTTAAGGAAGCTTGAACCTTTTGAAGCCTTTTTTTAGCTTCTTGAGTAAGCTTGAACCTTTTGAACCTTTGCTCTAGCTTCTTGAGGAAGCTTGAACCTTTGCTCTAGCTTCTCCAAGAAGCTTGAACCTTTGCCCTAGGTTCTCCAAGAAGCTTGAACCCTCTTGTTTCTCCATAAGAGAGGCCCTCCCTCTCCTTTAGAGAGGTTGAAAAAAATTGTCTAAGGCACAAGGGTTGTATTTCTCTCTATATCTCTATATTTAGGCTTAGAAAGTGTTGGTTCTTAACCCCTTTGCACCACAACTCTTAAGCACACACCTCACCATTGTTCTAAGGTTCTTGGAGGGTCTTGAGAGGTCTAAAAAGGGCTGGTTTTTGGTCCAAGAAGCTGCTGTCTTTGCTGAGCTACAAGGGTAACTCATTTTCCCTCTTCTAAGCATTATCTTGATCCTTCTTTTAGCCTTATTTTCATACATATTTGAGCTTAATTTTCATCTGAAAAAAGCTTCATATTTAAGTTTTTTTCATGTTTGTTTAAGATCATTTTGGTGTTGGGGGTCATCTACCCTCATGCATGCTTGTTTTGGCCTTGTTTTGTGCCATGCCATAAGGCATTCGAGATAGTCTTTGCTTGGCCTTCCTAACACTGAAATCCAATGGATTTTCAGAGGTGGTTTTGTGGTTTTGAGGGCCAAAATCAGGGAGGGGTAACCCTCTCTCTTTTGGCCTTGTTTGTTTGCATATTTGGCCTTTCAAAGGAGCCCATATTTTCATACTTCCAAGCCTTGGTTCAGGCACTTTTTAGTGATTTTTGAGACCTTCCTAGGCTCTTTCCATAGTTTTTTTGGCCACCTTTTGTTTGCTTCTTGCATGTGTAGAGCAATCCCATTCATAGCTTATCAAAGGAGCATGTCATTCTTACATGTATTAACCATGTTTTAGTGGGTTTTTGGTCATATTTTGGCATGCCATGATTCTATTTTTGGCTGGTTTTGTGGCCTCTCACATGCTTCATAGGCTTGTAGTGTAAATCATGCTTACTAGCTCACATTGCATGTTGTTTTGGCCCTCTATTCTAGCACCTTTTGGCCACACTCCAAACATGTTTTATTCATATTTTGGGCTGCCTTAGCTCTATTTTTAGGCCGCTTGGTCGATTGGTGCTTGCCATGCATGGTTGTAGTGTAATAGCCTTGCTTACCTTTGAGTTTTGGGGTCCCTTGCATGTGTTGCTTGAGGCATTTTAGTGTTTTGGCATCATTGAATATGATATTGCAGAGTTTGTAGGTGTGCCATATTCTCATGTTTATCATGCCTTCAATGTGTTTGAGAGTTGTGCTTTTATACCCCATTTGTGAGCCATTGCATGAGCTTCATTTTGGTGCATGTCAAGCCATCATTTTAGCTCATTTTGCCACAATTTTGGACTTGCATAAGGTTTCTTAGAAGTTGGTTTGGTCGTTTGAGCATTGCTTTGCATACCTCTAGTGTAATGTGCTTCACTAGTTTCGGTACTTGAGCCTTCCAACATTCATTGTGTGAGTCGTTTGCAAGATTCGGAGCCTTTTTGTATGCCATTTTAGAGCTGGAATACGTGTCATTGTATGCCATATTTCATCCTTGCCATGCTCTTGGAGAGTTGCATCTTGTGCCCTTGGCTTGGAGCCTTTGCATTGTGCATGCTTGTGTGTGTCTTGTTGCTTTGATTTCATCATCCATTGGCCACTGAGTTGGACATGGCTGAGGCCTATCCATCTTAATTTAAGTCCATTTAGCATTATGCATGCCATGTAGTTGGTCGCATTGAGTATGCTATTTGACATTCGCATTGTGTATGCTAGTCTCATTTTGTCATATTGTTGCATGCTTGTGATTGTCTCGCATTGAGTATGTGTACATTAGCATTGTGCATTGTGTATGCCATTAGCCTTGCTAGGTTGTTCATGTTGCAGTCCATATTAACATTGTGTATGCTAGGTGTATGTTTGCACGTTTCACCCCTTGCATGTTTGCATGACCAAGTTGCAGTGCATTTAGCTTGCATGCTAGAGTTGCATTGTGCATGCCATATTTGTTGCATTGTGTTTGGAATAGGAGTTAGTCCAAACACCGGAAACGAGGAACGTTTTGTACTCAAAGTGACAAAATGTACCTCAATTCCCAGTCGCCGACCCTCTTGACTAATACATGATGGAGTTTAGGTATTTATGTGTTCATATGTATCCATATCAAGTCGTGCAATTCGACTCCTCGGCCATCATGCATTGAGATGCATGATTGGTGGCCCGAGGGTCGAGGACTACACTCCCTTGAGCTTGTGCAATGATGGGAGAGTGGTCGTGCACACATTTGTTGAAAATACCTTGCTATGCCTCTCTCTTGCTTTGTGTTGCAGAAAACCAGGAACAGGAGGTAGAAACTGGTCGGCTGACCACCTCTTTTGGTCTCCACCACAAAAGGTGGTGGCAGTGGTCTTCAAGGCCAAGGGCTGGTCGTGACCTTCTCCTGACTTCGAGGTGGAGTTTCACCTACGGAGCCTTGTGCAAGTTTCGACATCAATTGCAAACAAAAGGCGAGTCAGGCGTCATGAGGATTTCTGACAAAGGCGGTTCAAGCATGCATGCATCCTTTTTCAATCAAAACAGTGCCGAGGCAGCCTACTTGATTTAGGTTACATGCTTACTTAGTTAATTTGTTTATTAATTAGAGTTGTGTAATAATTAGCTGTAGCTTGTTGGTTATGTATTATTTAGTTGGACCCTCCGAGAGAGAGCACAACTTTATAATAAGTGTGCGTGTGTGTGATGCATGTCTTCCAACCCCACGTCTTTCTTCCTTTGAATAGCCGAGCCTATTATAGTTGCATTTTTGCATGTGTTGCATTAGGCATTCTTAGCATAGTTAGGATTCATGCATGATTTCTAATTAGCTTCTTTCTTTGGCTCGGAGTACTCGGTAAGTGTTTATACTTTAGCATCCTTGCATGTGTGTGAGTGACAACCATGATAGCATGCTTACCATGAGGCTATGTGCTTATGTGATATACCTGCCTGAATGCCTGTGGGTGAAGGTTGGATTATTTAAATTGGAACAATTCATCGATTGTGAGTTTTAAGCCCACTTGAAAGTGGCAAATCACCATGTTTTCTAAGCCCACTTGAGGGTGGCAAAATCCGCATTGTAGCCTACTTGCGAGTAGCACCATCAAACCATCTTTCAAATAAACAAACATGAAATGTTTTGTTCCAACTTAAACGATTCAGTCTATACTTGTATGTTGTGTGCATCACATAGTAATTCTAGGCTAATAATCGGAATAAGAGCACATAATGTTTTCAAAACTCGATATCATGATTAGTGGAGGCCGATCTTTGATCGGGAAGCGGGGGTGCTCATTAAGTGACCTTTCCCAATCGTACCCAAGTTCCTGAGCTGAGGCAACTTTGGTGATGACGGACATGTGGCCTTAGGCACGAGTCAGGGTTTTCTAAATTTCTCCAAAATAAAATATTTAGGTGGCGACTCTGTATCTGGCAAAGCAGTCCATGTTTGGCACTTCTTTCTAAAATCAGTTTTTCAAAACGATTTGCCAGATTTGGACTCTTTCGTGATTTATCGATCTTGCATTGCACTTTGTGAGATTAGATTCAGAACCGTGACATTCGAGTCTGAACTGTAGTGAGCCCAATGAACAAAACGGGATTCCCTCCCGGGACGTTCGGGGATGTCTACACTCACGCGTATTGAGTGCCGCATATGGAAGAAATGGTTTGAGGTCACCACGAAGGCCGCTTAAGCTTCAAAAGTGTATTTTCTTGCACTTTCTTGAGAGATGAGGGTACCAAACAACAGAACTACCCCAAACAAGGGCATTACAGGTCCATCAGCCACAAGGGGGGGCCATCAGTCATCCATCGGCCATCAAAAGAGCTTATCAGCCAACAATCTATCCTATCGGCCAACAATTTGGCCGATCGGCCATAAGTGGCAGATTTGGGGCAATTTTGTCCATTTGCCTTGGGTCTTTAAGTATAAGGTTCCAAACCCTATTTCCTCACTTCTCCCTAGCCGAAATTCATTCTCCTCCCTCTTTGGGTTGTTTTCCATCCTTCGATCCGAGCTTTTTCCCTGTTTTCAAGCCTCCCACAACGTTCGATTCGCAAAACCTTCATTATTCTCAACGTTTTGAACCGATTGAAACGTGAGTTCGGTGGTCCTTTCTTGATTTCCATCACTTGGGGTTTGTTTCCCCCGAGTCACCCTTGGTTTCCGTGCCTTCTTCCGTACTTCGACCTTTTCTCCCATTTTTTACCCCTTGGGGTTGACTTTTGGTTGACTTTTGGCATTCTTGCCCGTTTTCCATACCCTCGACCATTTTTTTCACTCTTCGCGAGATGGCGGATGACATTCCACGGGGTGGGGCTTCTCCCTGATGGAGATGGATCCCGAGGTCGAGCTCTTACCACTCAGTGTTTGACCTTTCGACCCGGCGACATACCAGCCCGCGATATATGTGTTGCCTCCTGATAGCATTCATCAGTTTAGGAGCTTCGCGCGAGGTGCACCAGAGGACCTCCTGCTACGCGAGCCGGAGTCGCACATATCCTTTGGCGCTACTAGGATATATTCTTCCCCTCTACTTTCTGCAATGTAGGTCGTATATCTTGGATAGCTGATACTGCCCTTTATCTCATCATCACAAACACACTTGTATATTAACCGCTTAGTTCACCCTGAGCCCTTTCATACATGATATCTGTGTCAACTCAAACATATGCACACACACTGCATTTTTATCAATTCTAAACACATTCAAACACTGTATTTCTGACACTGCTTCGCATCTGTTTGTTTTGAACACAGGGAGATTCCCATGCCTTCCGGGGGTATGGGAATACCATTGCCCGGGGTTGGTACATGGAGCTGCCCGACGAGGTTCGTCAGATTGTTGACGGGGCCGGTTTCGGAACTTTCTGCATGGGACTCTCGAACCTCACTGTGAGTAGGCCTCTTTTAGGCGCGCTAGTGGAGAGGTGGTGGGACACCACCGATTCCTTCCACCTTTTTGCTGCAGGGGAGATGACGATGACTCCCTTCGACTTCTTCATGCTCACTGGCATCGGAGTAGGGGGTGATCCGATCCCCTTTGACACCGATATGGGCGAGTTGGATGCTGCCCAGATGTTCTTGCTTGGCGCTCGTCCACCTCTCTTCTGACCAGTGTTCATGAGATATTCGTGGTTCGAGGACCAGTTTTGGGTACAAACGTCGATGACCCGCAAGGAGGTCGAGCAGTATGCTCGAGGGTTCCTCATGTTCATGTTGGGCACTACTCTCTTCACCAACTGGGCGAACACGGTTGGCCTCTGTTGGTTGAGCGTGCTGGTGGATGTGACTCGGATCCGGCGCTATGAATGGGGTGGCGCAGGCCTGGCCATGCTGTACGGATACATGGGCTCCTCATCTCGCCGGAGCGGGCATTTGCTAGGAGGCTACTGGCGAGCTTGGGAGGTACATTTTTCTCTTCGCTTTTCGCTTTTGCTTTACACTGGCTATACACGGCACACACTGCACAATACACTACACACCATTCTCTGAGTCTGCTTTATCTGCATACTGCTTTGCTGATAAACATACTCATTATTACACTGTTACATTCTGTAGTTGTGGGTATATGCCTACTTCCCGAGGCTTGCTCCAGAGCCGGAGGTGGAGATGTCCCTCGTTGTTCCCTATTCTCACAGATATGACGTGAGGTACGAACGGAGGCCGTAGGAGTCTTTCTTGTTCATCCGTAGATACTTCGACACTATAGCCGCAGCAGAGGTATTTCAAACCTTACAGTACATTTGAGTTTTTCTTTATATTGCACTCTCAATAGCAGACAACAAACTATATATCCTGTCGTTTGCAGATCACCTGGTAGCCCTGGGTGGTCTCACGATGCGATGAGACCGATACAGGTGCTCGGGAGGCCGTTCCGGGTCTTCTTTGGAGGGTTGCTTTGGGCGTGGTACTGGTGGCGCTTCCTGCGTTAGACCCTTGGTTTACCCAAGCCAGTGGTTCCGATGCCACCCCCTACGCACATGAGACAGACAGTGACATACACCCCGCAAGAGATGGAGGATTTCACGATTGGCTGGGATACAAACTTTTTCAGAGATGAGGGCGACTACACCGTCTTCATCCAGACACATCTCATGCCGCCTCTGGCCAATGCTCGCCGAGGTGAGAGAGAGAGAGACCTGTAGTCCCAGTAGAAGGAGTAGGAGCATCGAGGGCGACTCAGGCCCGTGACAGGAGTGCTTCCCGGAGGAGACGGAGAGCAGAGTGGCCAGACTTGCCCACCACTATGACATGTCATGGGCAGGCTGGAGAGAGTTACCAAATTCCGATCGCTCCTCCCCCAACTGATCATGAGCTCGTCGGAGTTCGAGGCTTGACCCCGGTATGTGCTATACTTTGCATTCTATACAGTCATTTCATTTCATGTGATATCCCACAGAATACTAATTACTTCAACACTTTTGCAGGCTTTGATCGAGTATACTGGGCAGGCTCTTGACCTATCGGTCTCAGTGATGGGGATGCTGCAGAGGAGCATGGACCTGCTCAGCATTTACGGTATCCTAGTAAGTTCTTTCAACCTCGGTCCCAAAACCTTACATAGTCTGTTCCATACTGATATGATGCATTACATTATCAATACAGCACTTGATACACTGTACTTACATACCACTCACGGCACTGATACACTGCATGTCATACACTGGCCACGACCTTCATATACTGCAATCATCCACCGCTCACGGCGTTCATATGCTGCTCACAGCATTCATACACTGTAATCATACACTGTATTCAATACCATACTCGGCTTTGCATAGCATAACTGATGCATTTGCCAGTTTGTTCTTTTCAGGTTGCATTCTAGATACCAGCCGCAGCGGGTGCCTCAGTAGGACCTTGATTACTGCCGGCGGCGAGGATAGCAGATGAGGATTGACTCATAGCCGTAGCAGAGCCAAGTGTACTCACTCCAGGAGTAGCTCACAAGCACCTGTCCCCAGATGACGATGAGTCCGATGAGGAGGCAGATTCGTCTCAGGATGAGGCTGGAGATGGCTCAGGCTCAGACTATAGCAGTGGAGCCGACGACGGCGATCCTGGACCTTCGTCCAGAAGAGGGCGAGAGGATTCCGTACTTAAGCGGCACGGGGCGATTCAGATCTTTGCTCTTTTTTTGCTTTATTTTTCTTTTTACTGGTAGTTTTTGCACATTGTACTGCGTCAGGAAAATTTATGTTCTTCAAAACTATGTACTTTTGCAAAAGAAACCATGATGGAATGAAACAGCTCTTTTTATTTATTTATTTATTAAAAAAGTGTTACATTTGTACATTCTAAGCATTGCATCGCATCGCATCACATAACAATGTAAACGAGTTTGAACTTTGTTTTGAAAACTAAACAAACGAATTGCATTGCCTTAATCGGGTAGTGAACCAACTGACAACTGAAAGAACAAAACAACTTGATAAGCAAAATAGGACTTGACATGCTAATCAAATGTAAATACAACTTGATAAGCAAGACAAGAACTTAACAATCAATGCCAAATAGAACTCGATAAACAAATTGGAGTAACACAGGCGCGACATCGCAAAATCGTCACCGAAAAGTATTCAAAGTGGAACAAGTCACAAGTTCTTAACACCTCCAACACATGGACAGCTTCAGAGGACAAAGGAGAGGCCATCGGCCAGAGTAGAAGGACATCGGCCAACATTATTAGCCGATCGGCTAAAAGATGTTCGATCGCCATCATTACTAGCCGACCGCCAAAATGGTAAGGACCTCCAAAATGTCGCCACTGCCTTCCACTCAACACCTTATCTTCTACAAAAGCCCCAGCTTCGTAGTTTCTCCATTTCAACTCAGTTTTTGCACCAAATGGAGGCAATTCTTGTCCAAAATCTCACAAATTGGATTGCTAACTTGGATGGCTCGGAAAAGCTGAATTTACGGGGTTTGGAATAAATGCACTATTCACGTTGAGTCACCCCTTACTGCGTTTCCATTCCTTCATCTTTCGCAAGGTGTTGGAATTCGATTACGCATGTTTTTTGCTTTGGCAGACAAGAGATGTGTCCCACTTTCAAGACTTCCAAGCTTTGATGGAGTTCGGCGTGAAGAGATTTAGCCACAATTCCACTTTGGCCACATCCAAGCCTTGGGATGGATGTGCGGGCTCACTATGCATGACACTCGGTCTTTTATCGCGATGGGAAATTGGACATCCTCGCTTGATTCATCGGTTTTCGATGCTTGGTGATCGCGGCGATCATCATCGCGAGGTTTTGGGCGACATGTGCTTTGCTTGTGCATGCTGTCTCATTTCTTGCTTGCCTCAAGCTCCGGAGGGTCTAGCGTCTGTTTGATTGAGGTTGCCCAAGGCTTAAAACAGGGCAAGAGTTGCATCGGTATAGACACCCCATTTTTGACTGACCTTAAGACTCAAACGTCATCGATTGAGCACTCGGTGATTGCGCATGTTGTGCTCATTCTAAGGTTTCAGAGTCTCGGCTGAGAGCCTTATCTCCGGACATCGGGACTCTTTCGTGGTTTGCCTCGGTTTGCAAACCAGGTTCTATTTTCTCTTCCCGATGGGAGGGAGAGGTCTTGTAGACCATCTCTCAGTGGCCATAGGCTACTTTTCGTGGTTGTAGACCATTGTTCCCGTTTGGAGACCAGTTTCTAGTTTTCGAAGCCGTCGGCCGTGCGCCTCGGTTCGGGACCGCTTAACTTTCTCTGTTTGTTCCGGTTTTTGGCACACACCTTGTTTCCTCTCTCTAGAGGGACACTATGGCCTAGGAGACCACCTTCGTGGTTGCACGCTACTTTCGATGCTTAACAGTCAGTTTTCGGGGTACCCGGCCGCGCGTTTTGGCCCCCAAACCCTCGTTTTGCATCCGTCTTGGTTCATTTTTGGCATGGACCCTATTTTCTTTGTTTGGAAGGTGGTACAAGGGTGGGAGACCACCTTTTCTCCCGCCAGCCGATTTTCTTGTCAAGAAGCTGGTCTCCTTGGTTTTTGAGCCACTTTTGACTGGTCTCCACCATACCACTAGCTTGCTTTCAGATTGGAGACCACCCTAGGAGCCAACCGACCACCTGAACCTTTTGACCCTGGTCGGCCGACCAAGGGGAGTGGTCGGCCGACCACCTGAACTGGTCGGCCAGCTTTCTCCTTTTCTGTCTCATTGAGTTGGTGCGGTGTGCATTTGGAAGCCAGATTGCATCCTCCATACACGTGTATGGAGGATGTTTAAACTTGGTTTTAAGCTTCTTGAAGAAGCTTTAGACCCTTGGCTCTATAAAGGAAAGGCTCCTCTTCCCTTGCAAGGGTTCAGAAATTGTTTTGAGGCATACATACACTCTTCTCTCTATTTCTCTCCATTTTAGCTCCAAAGGTCCCTTGTTCTTGGCCTATTGCACACCAGTTCCTATCCTAACACCTCCACCATCA
Organism: Camellia lanceoleosa; assembly: GCA_025200525.1. Lineage (NCBI taxonomy): Eukaryota > Viridiplantae > Streptophyta > Magnoliopsida > Ericales > Theaceae > Camellia > Camellia lanceoleosa. The sequence continues at coordinate 78,215,713 of CM045769.1, forward strand.
CTCTAAGCACCTTAGAGCTGGTTTTTAGAGGTTGAAGGCTTGCTGTTTTGGTCCAGAAGCTGCTGGAGTTCTTGGCTACAAGGGTAACACTCTATTTCCATCTTGGATGAAACGGCTGCGGACCTACCGTCAAACATTTTGGATGCATCCATCGCACCCTCTCTCATTTGGCAGTACGAGGAGGGATTTTTGTCAAGCAGCACCGGGTCAGGTAGTGAGCCGGAATCTGATTCCACCGAGTCTGTGGAGTCGGAATCAGGTTCCAGCTTGACTGAGTCTGAGTCCAGTATTCCTGGGGGTGATAACCCGGATAACACAGTCCTGTCTTGGTCGTCTTTTTCTTTCTTTTTTGAGCCTGTTGTAACAGAAGAATCGGACGATTTGGAAATGCTTAATGAGAATGGAATGGATGTGGTTTCTGAGTACTTTTCCGTGCCCTTGATTTATTGTATTAATCAGGACTTTCAAAAATTTTGACGAAAACGATGGGGAAGAAATTCCTCCGATTTTGCAACGCTTAATTGATTAAGAGCAGGAAAGATTTGTTAAACCTTTAGTTGATAAAATCACTACTGTTAATGTTGGTACTGAGGAGGACCCACGGCTGGTCCAGATCGGGTCCACGTTGTTTTCGGAGGAACGCGAGCGCTTAGTCGCTTTATTAAAAGATTTCAAAGATGTTTTTGCGTGGTCCTACGAAGACATGCCTGGAATCGATCTTGAGATTGTACAGTACCGGATCCCTCTTGACCCCGAGGCCTGACCCGTTAAACAGAAACTCAGAAGGATCCGTCTAGACTGTGCCCTCAAGATTAAAGAAGAGGTGACCAAGCAAATTGATGCGGGGTTCCTGTTGGTATCCGAATACCCAACTTGGTTGGCCAACATTGTTCCGGTGCCGAAAAAGGATGGCAGGATCCGGGTATGCGTGGATTTCAGGGATTTAAATAGAGCCAGTCCGAAGGACGACTTTCCCTTGCCGCATATTGATGAGTTAGTGGACTTCACAGCGAGGCATGCTTTTCTTTCGTTCATGGATGGATTCTCGGGCTATAATCAAATTGTGATGGCACCCGAAGACTGGGAGAAGACTACTTTCACCACCCCGTGGGGGACTTACTGTTACAGGGTGATGCCATATGGGTTGAAGAACGCTGGAGCTACATATCAACGAGCCGCGACCACAATATTACACGACATGATCCACAAGGAGGTTGAGGTGTATGTCGATGACATGATTGTCAAGTCCAAAGAAAGAGAGGGCCACTACACCGCCTTGCAAAAGTTCTTCCAAAGGATCAGAGAATTTCGATTCAGATGAATCCTCGAAGTGTCGTTCGTGTTACAAAGAGGGAAAATGTTGGGGTTTCGATTACAGAGAGGTATCGAAGTCGACCCTTCCAAAATCAAGGCCATCTTAGAAATGCCACCACCAAGGACTGAAAAGGAGGTGCGAGACTTTCTGGGTAAAGTGCAATTCATAAGATGGTTTATCTCAAAATTAACCTTGACTTGTGAACCACTTTTAGGTCTCCTTAAGAAAGGAAAGAAGTTCCATTGGGACGGCCGATGCCAAGCTGCTTTTGAACAGATCAAGGAATACTTACAGATCCCACCCGTGTTGTCACCACCGAGTAGGAAGCTGTGTATTTTGTACCTTTCAAAGGATGAAACTACGATAATGCATGCTTGCGAGAATCAGAGGATAAGGTGGAGAGGGCTATCTACTATTTGAGCAAGAAGATGCTGGAGTATGAAACCCGCTACACACCATTGGAAAAGGCTTGCTTAGCCTTGGTATGGGCTACCAGGAAGCTGCGGCATTACCTGTTAGCTCACTCTGTAATGTTGGTTTCAAGATTAGATCCTATCAAATATCTCTTTGAGAAACCGGCACTTACGGGTAGGCTAGCTCGTTGGTTGCTGTTGCTTTCCGAATTTGATCTGAAATATGTGACGCGCAAGTCAGTAAAGGGGAGAGCGGTAGCGTAGTTCTTAGCCGATCATCCAGTTGAAGGAGGTGAAATAGTTGAGTACTTATTCCCAGACGAGGCCATTTTGCATATCGACGATAAGTTTTGGACGATGTATTTTGACAGAGTATCAAACCAGTACGGGTATGGGATAGGGGTGTTGCTGATAGCACCCGACAAGTCCTGTATCCCTCTAGCATTTAAACTCCGGTTCAAAGTCTCGAACAACGAAGCAAAATATGAAGCATGCATTGCTGGTTTAGAAGCAGCCCTAGAACTAGGGGCAAAACGATTGGACGTCATCGGGGACTCGAACCTTGTTGTATCTCAAGCGAAAGGAGATTGGAAGGTCAAAGAAGAAAAGATGATAATGTATGACCAGACCTTGGACTTGTTAATTCCTCGGTTTGAGAAACTAAACTTTGCTCATTTGTTAAGAGAGAACAACAAGTTCGCAGATGCACTAGCAACTCTATCTTCCATGATAGACATTCCTTTTGGAGTCCGGATGCGTCTGATCATCATTGACTAGAAGTTTGCGTCGGCCTACGAGTCAATTGCTGTCATAGAAGAAGTTCAAGATGAGAACCCCTGGTATTACGATGTCTGGAAATTCTTGGAGAAAGAAGCGTATCCACTAGGGGCAAATGCCAAGGATAAAAGGGCAATCAGAAGAATGGCTGCTCAGTTCATCATTTGTGGGGGTAAACTGTACAAGAGAGGTGATCTGGGAATGCATAAACTGTGTGTCGACGTCGAAGAATCGAAACGCCTAATGGAGGCCATCCATGGAGGAGAGTGCGGAGCGCACATGAACGGAGTGATGCTAGCCCGTATGACCCTCAAACAGGGTTACTATTGGTCCACCATGGAGGAGGATTATATCGGTTTTGTGCGGCGATGCCACAAATTTCAGATCCATGCAAATCGCATGAATATCCCGTCGTTGAAGCTGTACAATATGACATCGCCATGGCCATTTTCAGTTTGGGGAATCGATGTGATCGGGGCTGTCACTCCGAAGGGGTCTAATGGGCATGAGTTCATTTTGGTCGCGATAGACTATTTCACAAAGTGGGTTGAGGCCCAATCTTACGCGGTGTTGAAGGCTTCACACGTTGTGAAGTTCATCAGAAACAACATCATCTGTCGCTACGGGGTCCCGAACGAGATCATTTCAGATAACGGTTCCCACTTCAAAAAGGAAGTGATTGACTTGTTGGAAAAATACAATGTGGCTTTTCATAAGTCATCCACATATCGGCCGTAGACCAACGGAGCGGTTGAGGCCGCCAACAACAATATCAAACACATACTGCAGAAGATGGTGGAAACCTTCCGGGATTGGCCAGATAAGCTGTCATTCACTCTGTGGGGCTATCGGACTTCAATTAGAACTTCTACTGGGGCGACCCCGTATTCGTTAGTTTATGGGATGGAGGCCGTTCTACCTATCGAGATTGAAGTTCCGTCATTGAGAGTGTTGGCTGAGTGTCAGACAGCCGAAGCAGATTGGCAACAGAGCAGATTTGAAGAACTCGTGCTCTTTGATGAAAGAAGACTGAAAGCACTGTACCATGTTCATGGTTATCATCGACGAATTGCCAGGGCTTTCAATAAGAAGGTTAAGTCTCGGAATTTGAAAGAAGGAGATTTGGTGCTCAAAGACAACCGAGCTCCCATCCATGACCCTAGGGGCAAGTTCAGACCCAATTGGACCGGTCCCTACATCATCAAGTCTACCTGGTCAAGTGGAGCTATCGTTTTGATGGACCTAGATGGCCTAGAGTTCTCACAGCCGATCAACATGGACAAGTTGAAGAAATATTACTCCTGAGAGGCGCGCTAGGCCGAAAACCCGAAAGGGCGACCTAGGCAAAAGTTAGAGCATGAAAAATTTGAAATTACAAAAACTGAGCTCGCAAGGTTGAAAACCCGTAAAGGGCGGCCTTGGCAAAAGTTAGAGCGTAAAAGGAGAGTGAAAATACTCGAGTGAACCCGAGCCTGAACTACGTAAGGCTTGATTCCTATCTTTGGGATACGTAGGCAACTTCGTCCTGAAGTTCAGCCATAAACTTTTCCCTGATCAACTTTGTCCATTTGATCATCTCTGTCATCTTTGTCTATTCAGTATTCAAGAGCATCAATTGTGGTCTCCGGTACAATGCTATTCAGACTAGGGGCAACTTTCTAGTTGCTGGGATCCGGGGTTGTGCATCTCAGTGACAGATCTCAGGCGTGTCCAGTTCTGATCCATGTCGAAAATGGTTTTGAAAAGTTTTAATAAAAGTTGATTTTGTTCAAATTAATCTTTTTACAACTTAGACCATTTTTGGACCAAACGGGAAATTTTCAATACCCACAACCTTGAATTTTATTGATTTCAATACAGAGTCCTCTTGCTCTTGCATACAAATTGAAGTTGCTTTTGGTTACATTCATAAAGAAAACTTGAAAGTACTAATAAAGCAATAAATCCAGGGCATAACTAAGTCAAATGTTCCTGCGCCTCCTCCCAGAGCTGGTCGAAGCTTCTGACGCCAAAGTGGGCCTGATCTGTGCCTCTTCATTAAGCCAATCTACGCACTCGTCAGATAAAGTGCAGCTGAAAGTGGGAGCGGGGGCCAGGAGTTCTCTCATCCTCCATGCTGTGGCATATTGAGCAAGTCTACTGGCGCCTCGAAATACAAATCTGGTGGTATTCTATCTCCTCTGGCGAGCAAGTCTGATCATGGCTGAACTGGCGCTAGAACCGGAAAGGAAGTAAAACACTCAATGTGTCAGGCCGATCAACTGAATCCCGGGCTGGCAAGACATACTATAGCTCATTGCCGGTAGATTGAGCCAAGGACAGCGCCAAGCAATGCGGTCTGCGGACAAACTGCACATCCAGTCAAACCACCATCCCTCATCAGGGGCATCGACTAGACATTGCCAGAAGAAGTAGCCGCGAGCTGAGTATGCTGGGCAAGAGTCCACAACTTGCAACTTGTCCATCAACCACACCTGGGGAGGAATGAAAAATGAGAGGAAAGTGAGAAAGGGTTTCGAGAGAAAAATCAAGCTTGAGGGTCGAGTGATGTGAGCAATATATATGTGAGATAGGGAGTGAAACATTACCTGCAGCAGTAGTGGACTCCCCGTAAATCTGATTGTTTCCCGGCAATGGAAAGCATCTAAGCCCATCAATGTCTCGGCCAATGACGTGGCAATGCAGCTTTTGCCCCCCTTTAAGCCTTGGGCAACCTCGATCAACCGGACACTAGATCCTTCGGAGCCTGAGGCAAGCAAAAAGTGTGATATCATGGACAAGCAAAGGGCATGACGCCAAAAACCTTGCCAATGATGGTCGTCGCGGTCACCGGCGTCAGAAAAGCGATGAATCAAGCCGAGGATGTCCAATTCCCCATTGTAGATCAAAGGCCTAGCGTCATGCATAGTAAGCCCACACATTTGTCCTAAAGCTTAGGCGTGGCCGAAGCGAAACTGGGGCAAGATTTCTTCGTTGTGCTCGGATTCCATCAAAGCTTGGAAATCTTCGAAGGTAGGACACACCTCTTGCCCGCCAAAGCTAAAAACATGTGTTACCGGATTCCAAAACCTCGCCGCGGCATGGAGGAATGGAAGATGCATTGGAGTGCGGCTCAACGTGAATAGTGCATTCAAGCCAAAGCCCCGGAAGTTCAACTTTTTCGAGCCGTCTAAAGTAGCAATCCAAGCTGCTAGATTTTCGATGAGGAATGCCTCCATTTTGATGCAAAACTGAGTTGAAATGAACGAACCACGAAGCTGGAACTTTTATAGAGGATAAGGCACTGCTTGGGGACACATGTCAAAAATCTGGTGGTCGCCAAACCAGGTGGTCGGCCGACCACTTTTTCTGGTAGGCCGACCACCCCTTTGGTCTCCAAGGAAAGCAGCTGGTCGGCCAGCCTCCTTGGGTGGTCGGCCATGGAGAAAGCAGAGCTTTGGTCTTGTCCTAGCTTCTAGAAGAGAGTTCCTAGCCTTTCCATGCATTGGGAGTTTTTGAAGGATTGTGTTTTCCTCGATTTCAGATGCATTCCATTGCCCGTTATGTCTGAAATGCATTTGTTTATCGAGTTGTTGTTAAGTCTTGCTTATCGAGTTGTTGTTTTGCTTACTGAGTTGTTTTGTTTATCGAGTCATTAAGTTTTACTGGATTGTCAAGTTTTGTTCGTCAAATTGTTGTTTGTTGTTCATCGACATTTCCGGGATTTACTTATCGAGTTGTAAACTTGCTAAGGTTTTGTTGTTTCTTAGTAAGTTAGGTTGTTTAGTTTGTTGCGTTGGTTCACTACCTGACTTGGCAATTTTCGATGCTCAATTTTCATTCAATCTCATTTTTGTGCAAAATGATGCGATGCGATGCTAAGAACATAAAATACAACACCTTTTGAACAAAAAGCTATTTCATTTCATCATAGTTCTTTTTACAACAATTTACATTAAGGGTACAAGTTTTTATAGAAAATAAAACTACCTAACAACGTACAATGTGCTACAACTACTAGTAAAAAAGGCAAATAAAGCAGGAACAACTGCATCAATGCTATCAAGCACAAGAATAAGAGGCCCTCTTCGTCCTCTTCTGTGGAACAACCTCTGCACCATCATCATCATCTGAATCGGAGACGCAGCCCTCGGAATCCTCCTCGGCATCATCTCCACTATCAGAACCGGAACCAGAGTCACCCTCTTTGTCAGCGGATGTCTCTGACTGGGGATGAGCAGACTCCTCCTCCTCGCTAGACTCCTCCTCTATGACAGGTGCTCTGCGTCCGCCGTGGCTGCGAGTCGAACCCCCTCTCCCAGCTCTCTGAGACGGCCTAGATGGCTCGGCCTGTGGCTCAGCCTGTAGCGGAGGCATCTGAAAAGAAAGAGGGCAATTTGAATACATTAGCCAATATGTATATCAGATGCAGAGACAAGAAAGCTACATAAGGTGGGTGCATGCATATATAGTATATGAATGTGGTGTGTGTCAGATGTGCTCTACACATACACAATCAACCAATGCAGTGAAATAGTCGAATTCAGCATGTCATCAGAAGTATGATAAATGCAAGAAAGTTGAAAAGTACCGGGACACCGGATAAACAACTGCTTCTCTCTCCACAGGACCATACCCTCGAGTGAGGCCACCAACCCGAGCAACCCCTCAGTATACTCGCTAGGAGGCTGCAGATGCAAGCACAAGTTATCAGTGAATGAATGAATGTCCAAAACATCTAAGTGATAAATCAAAACTGTAAAGCATACCGGTGGCAAGTCTGGGTCTCTGACATATCAGTGATCAGGCATAGGAGGCTCTATTGGAATCGGGTAAGATGTCTCGTATCGCCATCCTGTCAACTCGGTCGGGATATCTGGCCACCTGGCATGATGATAAGTCAGAGGAATCGGGGGAACCAGTCCAGCCCCACCTCTCAACGTACCGGCCTTGCTAGTCGAAGAGGCACATGTAGCCTGGACTCGACTCAATGATGGCATGCTAGCCGACCTCCTCGTGGGAGTGCGGACACCTGTCAATGGGGGCATCAAGTATGTATAGCGGTTGGTCGCATACTCCCCCTCCTCCAAATGTAGAACTACATCGGTGCCCATCATAGCCATATCAACCTCCTGGGGAGTGAGTCTCTCAGTGGACCGCATATCGTCCGGAGGTGCTGCGGGGACACTCTGCTCGGGGTAGCCCATCGTCTGGCGCATGAAGCGGTCCCCCAGAAACCAGGCCCTGCCAACTGGCCCCTCAAATAGGATCCTGTACCAAGAAGCGGCCCATGCCCAGGAAACTGAAATAGGGTATCTCCACCCAAGGGCGCTCAAGGCTGCCAGGTGATCTGCGGATAATCAAATGCATAAGCCGATTAGAAATCGTAAATGTGCAAGATGAATCAAAGGTGAAAACATGAAAAACCGAGAGTTCTGATGTCATGACCCGAACCCGCCCCTATGGTTAAGGCCATAACCGGCCAGTAATCGTGTGATTACCTACGGCCTCAAAACAAATAAATGAAAACTCATCAGAGATAAAGGGGCCAAACGGAAGCAATTCAAAAACTTTGTCCATAGAGCCGTTCTTAAATGCACACCATAACATTCCAAACATTTATATGTTAATAACTCACATCAAAATATGTACTAACACAAAATGCTGTACATACAGGATCATACATATTTAAGTCAGTCAAACCCAAGTCTTATATACAAAAGTAGTCCAACGTATTCGCCGACATAACAAAACTATAAACAAGGTCAAAGGCGAAGACAGTCTCGTGCGTGAGACGTTTGGGCTGACTCCTCAAAACTTAAACTGTTTCTCACAAGTTCACCGGGGCTGGTTCTGGATGTCCCTTGGCTCACCTACATGTACATGAATGAGCGTGAGCGAATGCCCAGTGAATAATATCAAATGAGGAAGATATATAAATAATCATTGAAACAGTACAGCAAACGGCCTTCGGCCCAATCATTTATACCCATCGGCCTTTGGCCCAATCATCTATATCCATCATTCGTATCCATCGGCCTTCGGCCCAATCATCCATGTCTATCATTCGTATCCATCGGCCTTCGGCCCAATCATTCATGTCTATCATTCGTATCCATCGGCCTTTAGCCCAATCATTCATGTCAATCGGCCTTCGGCCCAATCATTCATATCAATCGGCCTTTGGCCCAATTATTTATATCAATCGGCCTTTGGCCCAATCATTCACATCAATCGGCCTTTGGCTCAGTCATTCGTATCAATCGGCCTTTGGCCCAATTATTTATATCAATCGTTGTCCACCATTCAAATTAATGAACTTATAAAACTTACATATGAGTAAACAATTGGACAACAGTATATTTCAAATATCTTGTTAAGATATTACTCACAGTGATCGGCTTGTGGATTTGCCCCGGAGCTTGACCCCACACATTTCATGAACACAAAAGGGTCACCAACAATTCAATCCGTTCCTTAATTCACATATTCCTCTTTAGGCTCTATTCTTTCCCCATTAACTCATTTACAATGCTTAACATATGCCTAAGAGTGATTACAAGTGAAAGAGAACGAAAAATGAAACACAGAACGCATGAACAGAATTTCAGAAAACAGGGTCCCAGCCGAGCGGACCAAGAGGCTACAAAATCTGGTTACCTCAAAATTACGCTCGAGCGTGAGTTAGGGTGCTCGAGCGGAAGGCCTGTCTATAAAAGCTCCCTGCTCGAGCGTTAAATATCCAGCTCGAGGGGACATCCAACTTGCAAAAAGTGCTGGGAGCATGAAATTTACGCTCGGCGGTTTTCGGCCGAAGGGCACCAAAATTCTGGAAAACCTGTAATTGTTCTTGGGCTTCAATTTCGATGTTCAAAGGCTTCAACTCATGATTTTGGTCCCAAAAACATATAAGCACATTATATTGTATGAGAGTGTAAGAATATTACATCAATTCGCTCGTAATCATCATCTAATTCTCAAACAACTCTCATTTCTTAAGTATGAACAAAACTCGTATATTACAAACTCTATATAAGCTCCATTCCTTCAAAAATCCAACATGCATGTATGTTTTGGCTCCCAATTTGAGTTCAAATGGTACAATTAAGGCTTATGATCATGAAACTTAGGAAAACTATGCATGCATGTAATGTTTGATACCCAAATCCTCTTGTTCAACATGATTCATGCATGAATATGCAAGACTCTAGCAATTATGCACATGCATGTTCGTATAACTCCCAATTTATCAAATTCAACTCAAATTATGCTCTTGATCACAAATAGACTTTGAACTTACAAAATTACAAATTCAAACTCATGAATAAAGGGGTGATTACTCACCTAGGAGCTTAATCCTTACAATTTATGGTAAGTCCTTGAGCTAGCCTTCAAGATCACTTAGCTACAATGATCAAACTTCAATTTTGAGTTCTCTCACTCTCTAGAGCCGACCCTCTCTCACACTAAGGTGTAAAATCAGATTTTTGATCCTCCAAACACCAAATGAGGGTGTAATGCCTCTCCAACAAAACCCACTAACCTCAATATAATATTACTAAAGTAATTGGGCACTAATTTAACAATTTAATCAACTTAATCTGGCCCGAGTCAATTTTTCAATTAAATTTCATTGTAGGTTTAAAAATTATGCCAATTACAATGGCGCAATCAATTTTGGGTTCTGTGGTCGATAAGGCCCTCAATTCAATTTCCAAAGCGGATTATTCAAACAGATATTCCTACGGTGAACAGATAGAATTTCAAAATCACATATATTCACATAATGGCACACAAAATCATGCTAAACACATAATCATACTCAAATTAAGGACCGATTAGGATATTACGGAACAGGGGTATCACAGTCTTCCCTCATTTAGGAAGTTTGGTCCTCCAAACTTGGTTTACCTTCATCAGGAAACAAATGTGGATAGCGGAGTCGCATCTCCTCCTCTTTTTCCCATGTAGCATCTGTCCCATAGTGTTCCTTCCATTCCACTTTCACCATTGGAATGGATTTGTTTATCAATTCTTTTACTTGTCAGTCAACAATTCTTTCCGGCCATTCGGCGTATTCCATATTCTCATCAATAGCTATCCGGTGATAATCAATCACATGTAACGGGTCTCGGAGGTAACCGCTCAACATCGACACGTGAAACACATTATGGATTTGCTCGAATCCTGGTGGCAAGGCAACTCGATAAGCAACTGGACCAAGCCTCTCCAAAATCTGAAACGACCCAATGTAATGGGGCGACAACTTGCCCTTTTTCCCAAATCTGACTTGGCCCTTCATCGGAGAAACACGGATGAACACATGGTCACCAACCTCATACTCAAGAGGTCTTCTCCGAACGTCTGCATAATTCTTCTGTCGGTCTTGAGCTGTTCTGAGCCTTTGCCGAATAGTTTTGATCTTTTCAGAAGTGTCTCGCACAATTTCTGGCCCAAGTAAAGCTCTATCCCCGACCTCTGTCCAACAAATAGGTGATCTACACCTCCTACCATACAAAGCCTCGTATGGTGCCATACCAATGCTGGAGTGGAAGCTGTTATTATAAGCAAATTCTACAAGTGGCAAATAATCTTCCCAACTCCCTTGAAAATCCAAAGCGCACATGCGAAGCATATCTTCCAAAGTTTGAATCGTTCGTTCCAATTGCCCGTCTGTCTGTGGGTGAAATGCAGTGCTGAACCTCAGTTCTGTTCCCATAGCTTCCTGCAAACTGTTCCACAATCTAGACACAAATTTCGGATCTCTATTCGATACAATAGATATTGGAACACCGTGTAAACGGACAATCTCATCAACGTAAATGACGGCCAACCTATAAGCAGTAAATGTAGTTTTGACAGGCAGAAAATGTGTAGATTTAGTCAGTCTATCAACTACAACCCAAACAGAATCCATACCTCGAGAAGTCCGAGGTAGGCCAACGACGAAATCCATAGTCACATGTTCCCACTTCCACTCGGGAATAGGGAGAGGATGAAGTAGACCGCCTGGTTTCTGATGTTCAACCTTAACTTGCTGGCATTGAAGGTACTTGGACACATATCTTGCCATCTCTTTCTTCATTTTAGGCCACCAATAGGTCTGTTTCAAATCCCGGTACAATTTATTATTGCCCGGGTGCTGTAGACACCCCATTTTTGACCATCCTCAAGACTTGGACGTCACTGCTCGATCACTCGGTGATTACTCATGTTTGTGTTCCGTTTTGAGTTCCCGGAGGTCTCGGCTACGGGCCTTGCCTCAGGATCTCTCAACTTGACTGTTTTGTGTTTGGTTTTGCACCAAACACTTGTGTTTTTGTTTCTAAGGGTACAGGGTAACTTTTTAGCTACCCCTGGAACCCACCGGCCGTGGCTTTAGGCCACCGGCCATGTTTTGAGGCAACCGGCCATTGGTGAAGTATACCATTGGCCGATCGGCATTCAGTGTGGCTGGCCGCCCATCTATTTGGCCAGTGGCCTCCTTTTACGCCAAGAGCACTTTGTTGCCCTTTTTCAGCATGGTGCATGCCACCGTGCTTGGAATGCACTAACCTCAAGACTTGCATAAGTGTGGCTGTTTTGCCCCTTTTGCACCCTTTTGGTCTAGCTTCTTGAGGAAGCTTGGACCTTTGTCTTAGCTTCCTCAAAAAGCTTGCCAGCTATTCCAGCTTCCTCAGGAAGCCTTGCCTCTCTTGCCCCCCTTGACCCTTTTTTTGTTTAGCTTCTTTGAGAAGCTTAACCTTTTCCATTGCCTATATAAGAGCCCCCTCCTCCTCCATTGTTAGGGGTTGAACAAAAAACCAGAGCTTATATATACATATATCGGTCATATACTCTCTCTCTCTATATATATATATATCTCCCTCTCTCTCATCCTTTGTGTGTGTTTGGAAGCCTAAAAAGTGTGTTTTGACCTTGGTTTTGCACTAAGACACACACTATTACACCATACTTCGACCTTGAGAGGCTTTGAGGGTTTGTTCTTGAGTTTTTGGACTAGTTTTGATCAGAGGAAGGTGGGTGATCTTGCTGCTCTTCAAGGGTTCTTCAAGGGTAACATTCTTACTTTAGATTCCCCAATCTTGCACTAGATTTTTGCCTATCTTGCTTGCTCGTTTAGACTTTTTGTATAACTGAAAAAAGTCTTGTATTTGCATGCTTAAGATACTTTATTAAGGTTGTTTTGTGTTTTAGGGTCGACCTCTCCCTCTTAGGCCTTGTTTGGCCCTTTTGGTGCTCTCTTTGTTAAGGTTTGATTACTCTTGTGTATTGGCCTTCTCACCACTGAAATCCAATGGATTTTTAATGGTGAAGAAGGGGTCTTGAGGTCTTGCATAGGGGAGGGACACCCCTCTCCCTTAGTCTCTCATTTTTGCATGTTCTTGGCTCATAAGGGTAGCATGCATGATTAGGTGTTTTTGGTCCCATTTCAGAGGGTTTTGTATGTTGTTAGGTCATAATATGCCTCTGTTTTTGGTCGGATTAGTGGTCCCTTTCATGCTTAATACACTTGCTTTGTATTCCCTCATTTTGCCTAGAAGTGCATCATGCCATTAGACCACCATGCTCTCATGTTTTGACCTTGCTTTGTGAAGTTCTTGGTCATATTTTGCCATGTTGGAGGTCTGTTGGTTACTGATTTGGTCATGTTTGACATATTTAATATGGTTGCTATGCATTTTGGCTTGTGAGCCCTAAGTAAGTGAGTCATAAACATGCCTTAGTTGGTCTATTTCAATGATTTGGAATCATTTGCCAGGCCATTTCAGTCCATGTTTTTATGCTTTCATACTTGGAATTGTCGTCCTTTTATTGCTCTGAAGATGTGTCCTTTTGTGCCTTGAAATGAGCATTGTGCATGCTTTGTTTAAACCTTTGGGGTTGCCATATCAGTGGGTTTTGGGACTTATTTTGGTGCCTTAAAACTCTATTTTGGTTGTATAGTTCATGCCATGTTTGCTTTGGGTTAGTGGTAGTAGAATGCCCCTTTGTTATGCCTTAATTTTGGGCCTATTGGTGTGCATGCTTACATGAGTGTTTATCCATCATTTTAGGCCTCTTTTGTCATTGTTTTGGGGTGAGCTGAGGTCTGCCCCTTTGCATTGCATGATCATATTGCATTGCTTTGATTCCATGTTTGCCTAGTATCACAATTGCATGCTTGCATATTGTTAGCTAAATGCATTTCATGTCATAGTTTGCATGATGGGTTACATGGCATTACATCTTATATGTTCGGCAAATTGCATTGCTCATGTTGCATCTTTGAGCCAAGTTTGTATACATGCATTGCACTGTTTGGATTGGGGTGTCAAGCCAAACTTGAGGGGTGAGGAGTGTTCGTACTTTAAGTGACGAAACACGTCTCAACCCTCGGTCGCCAATCCCCTTGACCCCAACGTGATAGGGTGTTGGCATTCATCTCTCTTGGTTGCATGCATTTACATTGATTTGCAAAACTTGGCCTCTTAGGCCATCATGCCTAATTGATGGCCCGAGGGCCAAGGTTCATGCTTCCTTGAGTCCATTGCATGATAGGGAGTGTGGCCATGCTTACATTTGCTTGAAATTCCATGCCATACACTACTTGCCCTCTGTTGCTGTCAAAAACCAGTTTTTGCAGGAAGTTTTGGTCGGTCGGCCATCTCCAGTGCCAACCGGCCATCCATCAATGGCCGATAACTTCATCAGTGGCTGGTGACCATTCCCTGTGGCCGGTGGTGTTCCCATTTGGTCGGTGATGCTCCCAAGTGTTCAGAGAAGCATCCTTGGGACTTGTGCAAAATTTCAGAGAAGCAGGGCAGTGTAAACAGAGGCAACAGTGCTATGGCAGCGAGTTTTCGGGCAAGACGAGTCAAATATGCATCATTCACGCATTCCGAGGCAGGGCTGCGGCCACCTTCCTTCTATATTTACTTTGTTAATTAAATTAGAAGTTTTGTAATGATTAAGTTGCTAGGATAGTTGATTCATTATTCGGACTGTATTATTCTTTCGGTCCCTCCGAGTGAGGGCGCATTTGTAATAAGTGTGGGTGAGTGTGTGCATGTCTTCCAATCCCACTTCTTTCTTCCCTTTTATTTACCCGCTTATGATGGTAGATTAGGGCATATTTAAATTAGCATACCTTATGCTATGCATGCGTGCATCCATACATTTGTCTTAAATACACAGGGCTCGATACATCATGCTAACTGCATTTGTATTTCAATTCCAAGTTGAGTACTTGTTAACTGCAGCATTTCACATACCATCTTTAGGATAGCCGAGCCTATTGTAGTTGCATCTTGCATGTGTTGCATTAGCCATTTTAACATGAACTAGGATCATGCATATGATTGCTAACTAGTTTCTGTTTTAGCTTGGAGTACTAGGTGAGCTTTTTATGCTTTAGCATACCTCATGCATATGGGTGTTGCCATAATAACATGATTACCATGAGGCTAGCTGCTTATGTGATATAACTGCTTGAATGCCTGTGGATGGGGGTTGAATTACCTAAATTGAAATAATGCATCAAAACTGTGAGTTTTAAGCCCACTAGATAGTGGCAAAACCATCTTTTCTAAAAGCCCACTCGAAGGTGGCAAAACCTATATTTTAGCCTACTTGCGAGTAGCAAACCATTTTCAAAACGAACATGAAATGTTTTGTTCCAATTTAGGCGATTTGGTCTATACTTGTTTGCTGTGCGCATAACATAGTAATTCTAGGCTAATAATCGGAATAAGAACGCGTAATGTTTTCAAAATAAGATATCATGGTTAGTAGAGGCCGATCTTCGGATCGGGTGAGAGGGGGTGCTTATAGCTGACCTTCCCCAATCGTACCCAAGTTCTCGAGCCGAGGCAACTTTGGTGATGACGGACACGTGGCCTTTGGCACCGAGTCAGGGTTTCCTAAATTCCCCCATAAATAAATATTTAGGTGGCGACTCTGTATCTGGCAAAGCAGTCCATGTTTGGCACTTTCTTTACAAAAAAATCTGTTTTCAAAAACGATTTGCCGGATTTGGACTCTTTGGTTCAGATTAAGAACCGTGACAATTGAGTCTGAACTGTAGTGAGGCCCAAAGGCGCATCAAAAGTTTCTGGTGGCTCTGCTGGGGAGTTTTGAGAGCTTGACTCGAACTCGTGATATCTTGTTTTGACTACACTTATGTGTTTCTTTGCATTGCATGTGCATTGGTGCGCCTAGGACACCGTGTTGGCCATCTGCTATTCCTGAACGATTTATCGGAGGCTTGTCTTATCAAGGCATGACCATAAGGCTGACCGGTTGCGGGCTCTGTCGGTATGGGAACACAAACCCTGGTTTTACTGGGGCACCCTTTTGACCATTCGACCTAGTGCATATTCGGAATCCATAGTGACCATTCCAAGCCAGGATAGGTTGCTTACCCGATGTTAGGTTATTTGAAACCGCTGCGTGCATAGTGAAATCCTAGCTCCTAACAAAATAGGACAGGGAAACCCTACCCCAAAATAGGGGTGTTTTGGCTCTCTTTTACTTGCTATGTGCTTTTAGAGTGCATCTCTACCGGAACACACATATCAGTTTGCAAGTTTGAGTATCAGGCCTACGGGCATCAGTGTTTTTGGGAGTTAGTTATCTGCGGGCATCAGATTCAGACTTGGGGGCAACGATTTGGAAACAGTGATCAGTGATTAAGGAACAATATGTTCAGCTTATTGGCAGGATGTTGTGATACCCAACTGTGTGCTGCGTATTTTTTTTACACCGTTACGTTGTCCATTTGTCTGTTTATTTATTTCCTTATATGCTTTATTACCCAAGCACTCTGGACTAGAGGTCTTCGACTCCATCGATCTGAGGATCTGGTAGACGGACAACCAGTGTACCACTCTCTACCCTCGGTTACTAGACGGAGGGCAGTTAGGCAGAGGGCATCGCCTTATCTACCCCACCTGAGTACAGTAGGGATCAGGGTCCTGTTTCACCTACAGAGAGGGAATATATACCAGTAATTCAATCAGATCAGAACAGTATGGCCAGCTTAGAGGAGATGGTGCGCCAACTCCAAGAGAGTATGAAAATGATGCAGCAGGATGCTGTCCGACAGGCAGAGTTCGCCAAGCAGCAGGCCACGGTTATGAATGAACAAGCAGAGTTAATCGTGAGGCTACAACAGCAAACCGGAGCATCTGCTTCACAACAAGCTCCTCCCCCTCCAGGAGTTCCAACCCTCGAGGAGACAGCTAATGTTCAGAATGATACAGACATTTCCACAGGACCGCCTCCACCCCCGATCCTACCCCCAATCCCACCCCAGTTATCCAAAACACCTACCAACCTACAGGACTCTCCCTTTGAGTTCGAGACAGATCCCACAGCACTAAAGTTGAGCAAGCTTGAAAAGCTGTTCAAGAGATCCCAGGGAGTCAAGACTATCCCTGACATTGAAGACGGATATACCGACGCCGCTGTGACGCTGCCTGACAGATTCAAAATGCCTCATATCAATCGATTTGATGGATCCGGGGACCCCATGGTACACCTGAGGTTGTTTTCGGATATTTTAAGACCGATGGGCCTCACCAGACTGCAGAAGCTGTCTTTATTCAGTCGGACCTTGTCGGGTGTGGCGGCCATATGGTATGCCAAATTCAAAGATGATGTCAAGAGAAATTGGGACGAGATGGCTGTGGCCTTCATTGTGCAATACTCATACAATACACAAATCGAGATTACGACCCGTGATCTCGAAACAACAAGGCAAGAGCCTAAAGAAAGCTTCTCAGAATTCGTGACTAGATGGAGAGCCAAGGCTTCGATGATGACATTAAGGCCCACAGACAAAGACCAGATTCGGATGATTGTGCGCAATCTTCAGCCGAAGTTAATGCAGAAGATGATTGTACTCCCCTTTCCTACCTTTTCCGATCTACATGAAATGGGGGTACAGATTGAGGATGCCTTGAAGCAAGGCTTAATTGATAATGACCGGGAGCAACCCTGAAGAACTTTCAACCGGAACACTAATGTGGGCCCGAGCGGTGCTTCAACTGCAAGAGCCTCCGAAGTGAGCATGGTCACCACCAACCTCCCTCCAAAAACCATGGCAGCTACGCCATTCTCCGACACGTCCGGAAGCCATACTCAAACAGCCAAATACCCACCCAAAAACACAAGAACCTTCGCTCCATCAGATATGCCCCCGCCCAAAGCTCGGGGTTTTAATCGTAAAAGGGCACTTGAAGCCCCTAAAGCTGCCATTACCGAAAAATTTCCCCTACCCACAATCCACCCAAATATTATGATTCACTAACAAAGACGGTCATGACACCGATCAGGTTGCTGATTACGTCATGAGATTCAAGATCTCATCGATAATGGGGTGATTCTGCCTCCCGAGAAACCCAATGTTACAACAAACCCTCTCCCTACACATAACCAAACTCCACCTCCCAAAAGAATCAATTTCATCCAGACTGGGGTCGTGTCTTACGATCCTAGCATCTATATCACTCCTTTCCATTTGCCTAAACCGGAGGTACTCCTTCCTGATTGCACCGACTTGTGCATGGTGGACATCTCCATAACCCAACCTAAGCCCATGGTGGGGACTGTCGAGGACAGAAGAGGGGAGGTTTCAGAGGAGGAGAAAATTGTTGAGCCAGAGCCTGCGGAATCGGGAAGTTGTGTTGAGAAGACATATAGTCCGAATGACTACATTTCGTCAATAGGCCAGGATGGGCTAGATGTGGAATTGCCGATGGAAGCAGAGCTGTGTGTGATCCAAGGGGATGGTTTGGGACAGAGGACGGATGATTTAACGACTGTGGAAGAAGACCTTGCCAATCTCCAGTTTTACAGTGACCAAGATCCAGCGGACGCAGCAGTCAGCTGGTTTGATTATAAGGAATCGGCAGAGGCTACTAGGTGGTTGGATGATCAACCGGATGTGGTGGAAGAGTTCCAACAAGAACAGGGCCTGACAGGGGCAAGAATGTCAGTAACGGTCGGAAGGGTCGGAGAACAGAGTACATCACCGGAGAGCGTCGGTGTCAAGAACTTCGCTCAGGATTGGAGCATTTCGAATACGGGAATTATTGAATAGTCAGCTGTATTGACACAACCGGAACATGAAAGATTTGAAGATTCCGAGAGAATCAGGAAGGCAAAGGCTCACGTGGGGACTGAAACTACTATGTGCACAGAAACAGAGAATGCCGCGAGCATATGGATGGAAGGTACCGCGAGTACGAGAATAGTCATACTAGAGCCGGATAGGAGTCTGTCGGTTGCTGATGGAATGTGGTGGGAGGATGAGGATTTATGTCTTGCCCACACAGATAAGATTGCGGGAACAACCAACCCGATGACACCTGGTACCTTGGAGAAGTCGACCATATGACACGGAGCGGGCGGTACTTCAAACCCCCGCACCTAGATCAACCAGGGGCTTTTGGAAAAGATAGGGAGGTTGAGAAACAAAAGGAGAAACAACTTGAAGAGGAGGTTGTGCTCAAACAGTTAAAAAAGATACAAGCAGACATCTCCATCTGGGGACTGCTTATGGCATCACGAGTGCACAGACAGGCTGTCTTATCAGCCAGGGAGAAACCACGCCAGAACAGCTGGTGGGATTAGTCTTTCCGGGAGGAGCTACCTTGACGCTGACTTTTTCCGACAAGGAATTGCCACCTGAGGGGGCAGACCATAACAAACCACTCTACATCTCTGTAGAGTGTAGGCACAAATGGATACCGGTGGTTCTTGTTGATACCGGATCCGCCATCGACGTCTGCCCGGCAAGGATAGCGTATGTGATCGGTTTGAAAACCGCGGATTTTGTACTAATAGCCCAGGTGATTCGGGCATACGACAACACGAGTAGAGAAGTCATGGGGATGGTGAAAATTTAGACTAAAGTTGGGCCGGGACAGCATGAGATAGATTTCCATGTCTTAGAGGTTCCTGCAACTTTCAACCTGCTTTTGGGGCAGCCGTGGCTGCATCAGGTAAAGGCAGTGTCATCTACTTTGCATCAAATGGTGAAATACCCCCATGGGAAGGGAGTAGCCATTGTTTTTGGGAATTCATCAATTCATCCACCACCGGAGGTATCTACGCTTGTTCTAGAAATTGAGCATGATATGGAGGATGTGTTCATATCAGGTTTTACCCTGGCTGAGGCTCGGGTTGTCTGTAAACATCATGGTCGCTAACGAGGGATATATGTCGTTGCTCAAGCAAAGATATCTCATGAACAAGCTCCAACACACCCTCGGGTTGGGATTGGGAAAGAGTGGCCGGAAGGGCACCGCAGCATTGGCCGAAGTGCCACACAACCCACACACCTTTGGCTTGGGTTATCTGCCCACCAGGGAGGATTGGGTAAGGAAAGGAAAGGAAAGGAGATGGCTGGGAGAGCCAGAGCGAAACAAATGGGGAAACCTTTTGAGTTGATGCACCGGCCCATCCGGGGTACCCTAAACGGACGCTTCGTCTGGGAGGGGGAGGAATTTCCATTATGTGGCTTCCTAGAGCCGTGGCTGAACGCGGAGAGGAAGCGCGTGCCGGGGTTCGAGATTTTCTTTGACCTATAATTATCTGGGGATGATGTTGCCGAAGAGTAGGAAGACCCGACAGTTGAGGTTGAGCAGAACAGGAAAATGGAGTCTGAGGACACCGAACTTGAAATGGGGGTAGCACTGGCATATCTACTCTCAGATCCTCCGATCGAATGTATGCTTGGGGATACCTTCTCGGTGTCCATGATTGGGAGTGAAACGGCTGTGGGCCTATCATCAACTATTTTGGATGCATCCATCGCACCCTCTCTCATTTGGCAGTACGAAGAGGGATTTTTGTCAAACAAAGACCGGTCGTAGTGAGCCGAATCGATTCCACCGAAGTCTTGTGAGTCGAATCGTTCCAAATTAATCGAAGTCTGAGTCCCAGATTCCCGGGGTGATAACCAGATGCCACGCCCTGTGTCGTTTTTTTTTTCTTTTGAGTCTGTTGTAACAGAAGAATCGGACGGTTTGGAAGTACATAATGAGAATGATATGGATGTGGTTTCTGAGTACTTTTCTGTGCCTTTGATTTATTTGCTTGAATCAGGACTTTCAAAATTTTGACAAAAACGACGAGGAAGAAGTTCCTCCGGTTTTGTAACGATTAATTGATCAAGAACAGGAAAGATTTGTGAAACCTTTAGTTGATGAAATCACTACTGTGAATATTGGTACTGAGAAGGACCCGCGGCTGGTCCAGATTGGGTCCACGTTGTCTTCGGAGGAACGCGAGCACTTAGTCGCTTTATTAAAAGATTTCAAAGATGTTTTCGCGTGGTCCTACGAAGACATGCCTGGAATCGATCCTGAGATTGTACAGCACCGGATCCCTCTTGACCCCGAGGCCCGACCTGTCAAACAGTAACTCAGAAGGATCCGCCCTGACTGGGCCATCAAGATTAAGGAAGAGGTCACCAAGCAAATTGATGGAGGCTTCCTGCTGGTATCCAAATACCTGACTTGGTTGGCCAACATTGTTCCAGTGCCGAAGAAAGATAGCAGAATCCGAGTATGCGTGGATTTTAGAGATTTGAACAGAGCCAGTCCGAAGGATAACTTTCCCTTGCCGCATATTGATGAGTTGGTGGATTTTACAACGGGGCATGCTTTGCTTTCATTTATGGATGGTTTCTCAGGCTATAATCAGATAGTGATGGCACCTGAAGACCGGGAAAAGACCGCCTTCACCACCCCGTGGGGAACCTATTGCTACAGAGTAATGCCGTTTGGTTGAAGAACGCTGGAGCTACATATCAACGGGCCGCAACCACGATATTACATGACATGATCCACAAAGATGTTGAGGTGTATGTGGATGACATGATTGTCAAGTTCAAAGAAAGAGAGCGCCACTACACCGCCTTGCAAAAGTTTTTCCAAAGGATCAAAGAATTCCGGTTGCGGCTGAATCCGCAGAAGTGTACGTTCGGTGTTATAGCAGGGAAAATGCTAGGGTTTCGACATTACAGAGGGGCATCGAAGTCGACCCTTCCAAAATCAAGGCCATCTTAGAAATGCCACCACCAATGACTGAAAAGGAGGTGCGAGGCTTTCTGGGTAAAGTGCAATTCATAAGACGGTTTATCTCAAAATTAACCTTGACTTGTGAACCACTTTTTGGTCTTCGGAAGAAAGGAAAGAGATTCCAATGGGATGGCTGATGCCAAGCTGCTTTTGAACAGATCAAGAAATACTTACAGAACCCACCCGTGTTGTCACCACCAGAACCAGGGAGACCGTTGATATTGTACCTTTCAGTGACTGAAACTACAATGAGCTGTATGCTCACCCTAGAATCAGAGGATAAGGTGGAGAGGGCCATCTACTATCTGAGCAAGAAGATGCTAGAGTATAAAACTTGCTACACACCGTTGGAGAAGGCTTGCTTAGCTTTGTTATGGGCTACCAGGAAGCTGCGGCACTACCTGTTAGCCCACTCCGTAATGTTGGTTTCACGATTGGATCCCATCAAATATCTTTTCGAGAAACCGACACTTACGGGTAGGCTAGCTCATTGGTTGCTGTTGCTTTCCGAATTTGATCTGAAATATGTGACACGCAAGTCAGTCATGGGAAGAGTAGTAGCAAAATTCTTAGCCAATCATCCAGTGGAAGGGTGTGAAGCAGTTGAGTACTTATTCCCAAATGAGACCATTTTGCACCTCGAAGATGAAACTTGGACAATGTATTTTGACGGAGCGTCAAATCAGTACGGATATGGGATAGGAGTGTTGCTGATAGCGCCTGACAATTCCCGTATCCCTCTAGCATTCAAACTCCGTTTCAAAGTCTCGAATAATGAAGCAGAATATGAGACCTGCATTGCCGGTCTAGAAGCAGCCCTGGAACTAGGGGCAAAACGGTTGGATGTCATCGGGGACTCGAACCTTGTTGTGTCTCAAGCAAAAGGAGATTGGATGGTCAAAGAAGAAAAGATGATAATGTACCACCAAACCTTGGATTTGTTAATTCCTCGGTTTGAGATGCTAAACTTTGCTCATCTAGTAAGAGAGAACAACAGGTTCGCAGATTCACTAGTAACTCTATCTTCCATGATAGACATCCCGTTTGGAGTCCGGATATGTCCAGTCATCATTGACCAGAAGTTTGCGCCAGCATATTAAGCGATCACTGCCATAGATGAGGTTCAGGACGACAACCCCTGGTATTATGACATTTGGAATTTCTTGGAGAAAGAGGCGTATCCACTAGGGGCAAATGCCAAGGATAAAAGGGCAATCAGAAGAATGGCTGTTCAGTTCATCATCTGCGGGGGTAAGCTGTATAAGAGAGGTGATCTGGGAATGCATAAGCTATGTGTGGAAGTTGAAGAGTCGAATGGAGGCCATCCATGGAGGAGAATATGGTGCACATATGAACGGGGTAATGTTAGCTCAGAAGATCCTCAGACAAGGTTACTACTGGTCTACCATGGAGGAGGATTGTATCAGCTTTGTTCGGCGATGCCATAAATGTCAAATTCATGCAAACCGCATGAACATCCCGCCGTATAAGCTATACAACATGACTTTGCCATGGCCATTTTCAGTTTGGGGAATCGATGTGATCTGGGCTGTTACTCCGAAGGGGTTGAATGGGCATGAGTTTATCCTGGTCACGATAGATTACTTTACAAAGTGGGTCAAGGCCCAATCTTATGCAGTGTTAAAGGCTTCACATGTCGCGAAGTTTATCAGAAACAACATCATCTGTCATTACGGAGTCCCGAATGAGATAATTTCAGATAACGGTTCCCACTTCAAGAAGGAGGTGATTGACTTGTTGGAAAAATACAACGTGGCTTTTCATAAGTCATCCACCTACCGGCCGCAAACCAATGGAGCGGTTGAGGCTGCTAATAAGAATATCAAACACATACTACAGAAGATGGTGGAAACCTACCGAGATTGGCCAGATAAGCTGCCGTTTGCTCTGTGGGGCTACCGGACATCGATTAGAACTTCTACTGGGGTGACTCCGTATTCATTAGTCTATGGGATAGAGGCCGTTCTACCTATTGAAAGCAGAGTAGATTTGAGGAACTCATGCTATTTGATGAGAGGAGATTGAAAGCACTGTACCATGTTCAAGGTTATCAGCGCAGAATTGCCCGGGCTTTCAACAAGAAGCTTAAGTCTAGGAATTTAAAGGAAGGAGATTTGGTACTCAAGGACAACCGAGCTCCCATCCACGACCCAAGGAGCAAGTTCAGACCCAATTGGACTGGTCCCTACATCATTAAGTCTATTTGGTCGGGTGGAGCTGTCGTTCTGATGGACCTAGATGGCCTAGAGTTCTCACAACCGATCAACATGGACAAGTTGAAGAAATATTACCCCTGAGAGGCTCGCTAGGCTGAAAACCCAAAAGGGCGACCTAGGAAAAAGTTAGAGCGTAGAAAATTGAAAAATATAAAAACTAAGCTCGCAAGGTTGAAAACCCGCAAAGGGCGGCCTTGGCAAAAGTTAGAGCATAAAAGGAGAGTGAAAATACTCGAGTGAACCCAAGCCTGAACTACGTAAGGCTTGATTCCCATCCTTGGGATACGTAGGCAACTCCATCTTGGAGTTCAGCCATAAATTTTTCCCCGATCAACTTTGTCCATTTGATCATCTCGGTCATCTTTGTCTATTCAGCATTCAAGAGTTCGGTTATGTTCTCCGGTGTAGTGCTTTTCAGACTAGGGGCAACTTTCCGTTGTTGTGCAGTGCCGCGGTACTATTCAGACTAGGGGAACTTTCCGGGTGCAGGAATCCGATATTGTGCATCTCAGTGACAGATCTCAGGCGTGTCCAGTTCTGATCCATATCAAAGATAGTTTTGAAAAATTTTAATAAACGTTGACTTCGTTCAAGATTAATCTTTTTACGACTAAGACCATTTTTGGACCAAAACGGGAAATTTTTAGTACCATAACCTTCAATGTCATTGATTTCAATACAGAGTTCTCCTGCTCTTGCATACAAATTGAAGTTGCTTTTTACTGCATTCATAAAGAAAACTTGAAAGTACTAATAAAGCAATAAATCCGGGGCATAGTTGAGTCAGGTGTTCCTGCGCCCCCTCCCAGAGCTGGTCGAAGCCTCTGATGCCAAGCTAGGGCCGATCTGCGCCTCTTCGTTAAGCCAATCTACACACTCATTAGACAAAGTGCAACTGAAAGTGGGAGCGGGGGCCAGGAGTTCTCTAGTCCTCCATGTCATATATACCGGCAAGTCAGACGCCGAATCGGGAATGTAGCCGGATACTCTATTCCCTCTGGTGGACAAGTCTGATCATGACCAAATTGGCGTTGAAACCGGAATAGGAAGTAGAACACACAGTGAGTCAAGCCAATCAGCTAAATCCCGAGTTGGCGGGTCATGCTATAGCCCATTGCTGGTAGATTGAGCCAAGGGCACCGCCAAGCAATGCGGTCTGCGGAGAAGCTACACATCCACTCAAACCACCAACCCTCATCAAGAGCATCGACTAGGCGTTGCCTGAAGAAGTAACCGCGAATTGAGTAAGCTGGGCAAGAGTCCACAACCTGCAACTTGTCCATCAACCACACCTGGGAAGGGATGAAAAATGAGAGAATAAAGATTAGAGAGATGTACGATGAGAGAAAAAGTAAGAAGAGGGTTTTGTGAGAAAAACCAAGCCTGAGGGCCGAGTGATGTGAGCAATACATATGTGAGATTGGGTGGGAAACATTACCTGCAGTAGTAGTGGACTCCCGGCAGACTTGGTCGTTTCGCGACAATGGAAAGCATCCAAGCCCATCAACGTCTCAGCCAGAGTCATGGCGATGCAACTCTTACCCTCATTCAAACCTTGGGCAACCTCGATCAACCGAACACTAGATCCTCCGGAGCTTGAGGCAAGTAAGAAACGAGATAGCATGCACAAACAAAGTGCGTGTTGCCGAAAACCTTGCCAATAACGGTCGCCGCGGTCACTAGCATCAGAAAAACGGCAAATCAAACTCGAAATATCCAGCATTTCGTCACAAATCAAAGATCGAGCGTCAGGTATTGAGAGCCCACACATTTTTCCTAAGGCTTGGGCATGGCCAAAACGGTTAAGGCAGATCTCTTCGCTTCGCCGACTCCATTAAAGCTTGAAAATCTTCAAAGGTAGGACATACCTCTTGCCCACCAAAGCTAAAAACATGTGTCACCGGATTCCAAAACCTTGCCGCGGCATGGAGAAACGGAAGGTGTAATGGGGTACGACCGAAAGTGAATAGTGCATTTATGCTAAAGCCCCAGAAATTCAACTTTTCCGAGCCAGCCAAGTTGTTAATCCAAGTTGTGAGATTTTGGGCAAGAAGCGCTTCCATTTGGGGCAAATCAGTGTTGCATTGAGAAGAACCACGAAGCTGAGGCCTTTTTGTAGAAGATAAGGTTGAGTGGAGGATGATGTCAAGATTCTCTGGTTCGACAATTCATGGCCGGCCGCCTAAATATAGTGCCGACCGGCCACCACTTTTGGCCGATTGATCAAAGTTGCTAGCCGATGGCCATTTCTCATGGCCGATGTCCTCTACCCCTGGCCGGTGGTCTTCCTCCTTGTTCTCTGAGCTGTTTATGCTGAGGATTGGGGAATGCCACCACTTCCAATGCCCTCCGAGTGATTGATTCTTGCGGAGTCACGCCTATTTGCTTATCGAGTTGTTGTACATTTGCTTATCGAGTTGTATTTCACTCTCTTTAAGTCTTTGATTTGTACTCGCACTTGTTTGGTTATGTCGAGTCTCTCTATTTTGCTTATCGAGTTGTAGATTGGTTTATTACCTGATTATTACGATGCAAATGCTTTATTTTCAAACGAATTTCATTCACATTGTTATGTGATTCCATGCGATGCAATGCATAGAACGTACAAATGCAACACATTTTGAACAAAATAGCAGCTTCATTTCCATCGGGTGTTTTGCAAAAATACGCAGTTTTAAAAAATAATAATAATGCAATGTGCTTAAACTACCAGTAAAAAGGAAAGTAAAGCGAAAAGAGAGTAGGGCAGTAGAGTATCAAGATTGGTACTAGTAACCCCTCCCTTGTGATCAATGCATCTCTCGCGCCCTTGTTCGGGTCAACTACGCGTTTTGGCACCTTCGTTACGCAAGGCAGTGCAAGGAAGGGCACTTTTGGAACATTGATAGACTTTCAAGTTAAGCTCAAGTTGTGTCTGCTATAAGCGATGATCGGTGCGTGTGAGAAACATCCCTTCCCGTATCCTTTTGTGCCTTGCGAGTTCCACAAATCGCTTCAACTATACTACGCTACAGTGTTTTGCATTTCGACATCATGAATAACATGTCTTTACCATACTTCAGGTTGAATCTATCCCTCTTTCCCTGCTATACACATTGCGTGCATGCGTGCATTGCTTTACTTACATGTGTTCAATTTCAAGTTTCTATACACATTGCGTGTATGCGTGCATTGCTTTACTTACATGTGTTCAATTTCAAGTTTCTATACACATTGCGTGCATGTGTGCATTGCTTTACTTACATGTGTTCAATTTCAAGTTTCTATACACATTGCGTGCATGCGTGCATTGCTTTACTTACATGTGTTCAATTTTCTTTTATATACATTGCGTGCATACGTGCATTGCTTTACTTACATGTGTTCAATTTCAAGTTTCTATACACATTACGTGCATGCGTGCATTGCTTTACTTACATGTGTTCAATTTCCTTTTATACACATTATGTGCATACGTGCATTGCTTTACTTACATGTGTTCAATTTCAAGTTTCTATACACATTGTGTGCATGCGTGCATTGCTTTACTTACATGTGTTCAATTTCCTTTTATACACATTATGCGTATACATGCATTGCTTTTACTTACATGTGTTCAATTTCAAGTTTCTATACACCTTGCGTCATACGTGTATTGCTTTACTTACATGTGTTCAATTTCAAGTTCCTTTTATACACATTGCATGCGTTGTCGCGTTATGCTTTACTTACAAGTGTTCAGTGTCCTTTTATACACATCGCACACATTGTTGCGATACTTTACTTACATATGTCTACATCCTCACACATTGCGCACGTTGCCCCGTGTTCTTTACTCACTTGTGTTTGCGCTTTCACAACATTGTTATGCATCCCGCTTGTCTTGCATTGTCCAGCACTTTCAAATGCATTGATGCGGATGTTGCTAACAATATTGTACGCGGTTACTTTCTTTGCAGCACGATATTGTATGTACGGTTCATTTGAGGTTGGTGCAACTGCATTTAACCGACAGTATTGTATTCTCCGAGTGAGACGTATTGAGAATCGCAATTTCTCTTACATCCTTTCTGCATTGTAGTGTAGTTTGGTGTATGCTTAGAACTGTTGCATGTTATGCTTCGTTACAGCTTTCTTTGCATGTTCACAAGTTATGCTCGGCTTCGTGCATTGTCTTGCATTTTACCCCTGCCTTTGGGCGCATATCTTTGTCTGCCGCTTGTATGCTTTGTCCAAGTCTTCAGCCTTGTAAAAAATGGGTCGTCTTTGGGTTTTGACAATCACTCCCGTCATTGTTATGACTTTCGAGTTCTGTCAAAGAGGGGCAACTATAGACACCCCATTTTTGACCATTCTCAAGACTTGGACGTCATCGCTCGAACACTCGGTGATTACTCATGTTTGTGTTTCGTTTTGAGTTCCCGGAGGTCTCGGCTATGCGCCTTGCCTCAAGATCTCTCAACTCGACTGTTCTGTGTTTGGTTTTGCACCAAACACTTGTGTTTTTGTTTCTAAGGGTACAGGGTAACTTTTTAGCTACCCCTGGAACCCACCGGCCGTGGCTTTAGGCCACCAGCCATGTTTTGAGGCTACCGGCCATTGGTGAAGTATACCATTGGCCGGTCGGCATTCAGTGTGGCCGGTGGCCTCCTTTTCTGGCCGGTAGCACTTTGTTGCCCTTTTCAGGCATGGTGCATGCCAGCTATGCCAGCTGGAATGCACTAACCCTGCACTCGTGCATAAGTGTGGCTGTTTTGCCCCTTTTGCACCCTTTTGGTCTAGCTTCTTGAGGAAGCTTGGACCTTTGTCTTAGCTTCCTAAAGAAGCTTGCCAGCTGTCCCAGCTTCCTCAGGAAGCCTTGCATCTCTTGCCCCCTTTGACCCTTTTTTTGTTTAGCTTCTTTGAGAAGCTTAACCTTTTCCATTGCCTATATAAGAGCCCCTCCTCCTCCACTGTTAGGGTTGAACAAAAAACCAGAGCTTATACATACATATATCTGTCATATACTCTCTCTCTCTCTCTCTATATCTCCCTCTCTCTCATCCTTTGTGTGTGTTTGGAAGCCTAAAAAGTGTGTTTTGACCTTGGTTTTGCACTAAGACACACACTATTACACCATACTTCGATCTTGAGAGGCTTTGAGGGCTTGTTCTTGAGTTTTTGGACTGGTTTTGATTAGAGGAAGGTGGCTGATCTTGCTGTTCTTCAAGGGTTCTTCAAGGGTAACATTCTTACTTTAGATTTCCCAATCTTGCACTAGATTTTTGCCTATCTTGCTTGCTGTTTTAGATTTTGTGTATAACTAAAAAAATTCTTGCATTTGCATGCTTAAGATACTTTATTAAGGTTGTTTTGCGGTTTAGGGTCGACCTACCCCCTCTTAGGCCTTGTTTGGCCCTTTTGGTGCTTTCTTTGTTAAGCTTTGATTACTCTTGTGTGTTGGCCTTCTCACCACTGAAATCCAGTGGATTTTCAGTGGTGAAGAAGGGGTCTTGAGGTCTTGCATAGGGGAGGGACACCCCTCTCCCTTGGTCTCTCATTTTTGCATATTCTTGGCTCATAGGGGTAGCATGCGTGATTAGGTGTTTTTGGTCCCATTTCAAAGGGTTTTGTATGTTGTTAGGTCATAATATGCCTCTGTTTTTGGTCGGATTAGCGGTCCCTTTCATGCTTAATACGCTTGCTTTGTATTCCCTCATTTTGCCTAGAAGTGCATCATGCCATTAGACCACCATGCTCTCATGTTTTGACCTTGCTTTGTGAAGTTCTTGGTCATATTTTGCCATGCTGGAGGTCTGTTGGTTACTGATTTGGTCATGTTTGACATATTTAATATGGTTGCTATGCATTTTGGCTTGTGAGCCCTAAGTAAGTGAGTCATAAACATGCCTTAGTTGGTCTATTTCAATGATTTGGAATCATTTGCCATGCCATTTCAGTCCATGTTTTTATGCTTTCATACTTGGAATTGTTCTCCTTTTATTGCTTTGAAGATGTGTCCTTTTGTGTCTTGAAATGCGCATTGTGCATGCTTAAGTGTTTAAACCTTTGGGGTTGCCATATCAGTGGGTTTTGGGACTTATTTTGGTGCCTTAAAACTCTATTTTGGTTGTATAGTTCATGCCATGTTTGCTTGGGGGTAGTGGTAGTAGAATGCCCCTTTGTTATGCCTTAATTTTGGGCCTATTGGTGTGCATGCTTACATGAGTGTTTATCCATCATTTTAGGTATCCTTTGTCACTGTTTTGGGGTGAGCTGAGGCCTT
The DNA here is from genome assembly GCA_025200525.1 of Camellia lanceoleosa. Taxonomy (NCBI): domain Eukaryota; kingdom Viridiplantae; phylum Streptophyta; class Magnoliopsida; order Ericales; family Theaceae; genus Camellia; species Camellia lanceoleosa. Next base: position 78,245,748 of record CM045769.1, read on the forward strand.
CCCCTTTGCATTGCATGATCATATTGCATTGCTTTGATTCCATGTTTGCCTAGTATCACAATTGCATGCTTGCATATTGTTAGCTAATTGCATTTCATGTCATAGTTTGCATGATGGGTTACATGGCATTACATCTTGTATGTTCGGCATATTGCATTGCTCATGTTGCATCTTTGAGCCAAGTTTGTATACATGCATTGCACTGTTTGGATTGGGGTGTCAAGTCAAACTTGAGGGGTGAGGAGTGTTCGTACTTTAAGTGATGAAACACGTCTCAACCCTCGGTTGCCAATCCCCTTGACCCCAACGTGATAGGGTGTTGGCATTCATCTCTCTTGGTTGCATGCATTTACATTGATTTGCAAAACTTTGCCTCTTAGGCCATCATGCCTAATTGATGGCCCGAGGGCCGAGGGTCATGCTTCCTTGAGTCCATTGCATGATAGGGAGTGTGGCCATGCTTACATTTTCTTGAAATTCCATGCCATACATTGCTTGCCCTCTGTTGCTGTCAAAAACCAATTTTTGCCGGAAGTTTTGGCCGGTCGGCCATCTCCAGTGCCGACCGGCCATCCATCAATGGCCGATAACTTCATCAGTGGCCGGTGGCCATTAACCAGTGGCCGGTGACCATTCTCCGTGGCCAGTGGTGTTCCCATTTGGTCAGTGATGCTCCCAAGTGTTCAGAGAAGCATCATTGGGACTTGCGCAAATTTTTAGAGGAGCAGGGCAGTGTAAACAAAGGCAACAGTGCTATGGCAGCAAGTTTCCGGGCGAGGCGAGTCAAATATGCATCATTCACTCATTCTGAGGCAGGGCTGCGGCCACCTTCCTTCTATATTTACTTTGTTAATTAAATTAGAAGTTTTGTAATGATTAAGTAGCTAGGATAGTTGATTCATTATTCAGACTGTATTATTCTTTCGGTCCCTCCGAGTGAGGGCGCATTTGTAACAAGTGTGGGTGGGTGTGTGCATGTCTTCCAATCCCACGTCTTTCTTCCCTTTTATTTACCCGCTTATGATGGTAGACTAGGGCATATTTGAATTAGCATACCTTATGCTATGCATGCGTGCATCCATACATTTGTCTTAAATACACAGGGCTCGATACATCATGCTAACTGCATTTGTATTTCAATTCCAAGTTGAGTACTTGTTAATCGCAGCATTTCAGATACCATCTTTAGGATAGCCGAGCCTATTGTAGTGGCATCTTGCATGTGTTGCATTAGCCATCTTAACATGAACTAGGATCATGCGTATGATTGCTAACTAGTTTTTGTTTTGGCTTGGAGTACTAGGTGAGCTTTTTTATGCTTTAGCATACCGCATGCGTGTGAGTGTTGCCATAATAGCATGATTACCATGAGGCTAGTTGTTTATGTGATATAACTGCTTGAATGCCTGTGGATGGAGGTTGAATTACCTAAATTGGAATAATGCATCAAAACTGTGAGTTTTAAGCCCACTGGATAGTGGCAAAACCATCTTTTCTAAAAGCCCACTCGAAGGTGGCAAAACCTATATTTTAGCCTACTTGCGAGTAGCAAACCATTTTCAAAACGAACATGAAATGTTTTGTTCCAATTTAGGCGATTTGGTCCATACTTGTTTGTTGTGCGCATAACATAGTAATTCTAGGCTAATAATATATCACGGTTAGTAGAGGCCGATCTTCGGATCAGGTGAGAGGGGGTGCTCATAGCTGACCTTCCCCAATCGTACCCATGTTCCCGAGCCGAGGCAACTTTGGTGATGATGGACACGTGGCCTTTGGCACCGAGTCAGGGTTTCCTAAATTCCCCCATAAATAAATATTTAGGTGGCGACTCTGTATCTGGAAAAGTAGTCCATGTTTGGCACTTCTTTACAAAAAAATCTGTTTTCAAAAACGATTTGCCGGATTTGGACTCTTTGGTTCAGATTAAGAACCGTGGCAAGTCCGAACTGTAGTGAGGCCCAAGGGCGTGTCTATAGGTGCCTAGCAAATACAGATCTGTGGGCTTTATCTAAGACCCTCTTCTTTAGTTCCGGGATATTAGGGACACATATTCTATTCCAAAATTTCAACATTTCATTTGCAATGCTAAGTTCTGCTTTTGGACTTGTCTCAAATTCATTAATTACCTTCCTGAGGAACTCATCCTCTTTCTGTTTCTGCTTGATTTCATCAACAATTGCTGGTTCGGCTGCAATAGCGGCTATCAATCTGCCCTGTTCACATATCACCACTTCAATTTCAAACTTCTCAAAGTCTTGTAAAATCTCCCTTTGTTCGGTAAGCAAACAAGCCATACCCCCTGTTGATTTTCTACTCAAAGCATCAGCCACTGTATTTGCTTTCCCAGGGTGATACTGAATTTCTAGGTTGTAATCTTTTATCAATTCCAGCCATCTTCTCTGATGCATATTCAACTCTTTCTGTGTGAAGAAGTATTTCAGGCTCTTATGATCCGTGTAGACTTCACACTTTGCCCCATACAAATAATGCCGCCAGATTTTCAAAGCAAAAACAATCATGCTAGTTCCGTCATGTGTTGGATGATTCTTCTCGTGCGGCCTCAATTGCCGGGAAGCGTAGGCAACAACTTTTCCGTTCTACATTAACACACAACCCAAACCCTTATATGATGCATCACTGAAAATCACAAAATTCTCCGTACCTGAAGGTAATGTCAAAATTGGTGCAGTGGTCAATCTCATCTTCAATTCATGAAAGGCTGATTCTCTTTCTTCGTTCCACTCAAATGGTTGTCCTTTACGTGTCAATTGGGTAAGAGGCACGGCTAATTTCAAAAAATCCTTCACAAACCTCCTGTAGTACCCAGCTAAGCCCATGAAGCTACGGACTTTTGTTACATTGGTCGGTGTAGGCCAATTCACAATTGCCTCTATCTTCTGCGGGTCCACTGAGATTCCTTCCTTGTTGATCACATGCCCTAAGAAAACAACTTCATCCAACCAAAACTCACACTTTTTTAGTTTAGCAAATAATTTCCTGTCCCGAAGTATTTGTAAAACAGTTCTCAAGTGATGTTCATGTTCAAGTCTATCTTTGGAATATATCAAAATATCATTGATGAAAACTACAACAAACTCATCAAGGTAGGTTTTAAAAATTCTGTTCATTAAGTGCATAAATGCTGCCGGAGCATTAGTCACTCCAAATGGCATAACAAGGAACTCAAAATGACCATACCTCGTTCTGAATGCGGTTTTCTCAACATCCTCTACCTTAACCTTCAGCTGATGATACCCGGATCTCAAATCAATCTTAGAGAACACCTGTGATCCCTGTAGTTGGTTATATAAATCATCAATATGGGGTAAAGGGTATTTGTTCTTTATCGTTACCTTGTTCAATTCCCGATAATCGATGCACAGGTGCAAAGTACCATCATTCTTCTTCACAAATAACACTGGTGCACCCCAAGGCGAAGTGTTGGGTCGGATAAAGCCCTTATCAAGCAGATCTCAAGAATCGTTCTTTCAATTCCTCATTTCAAAGAAGAGCTATTCAGAGGGATTTTTAGAAATAGGTTGGGTGCCTGGCACAGTCTCAATAGTAAATTCTATCTCCCTGTCTACCAATTCCCCTTGTAATTCATTTGGGAACACAACTGGGAATTCTCTAACAATAGGTATATTATTCAATTCAACATTCACAGGTTGTTCAGTCAACACATAGCACAGATAACCCTGGCACCCTTTCCTGATCAGTTTACATGCTTTTATTGCAGATATCAAATAAGGTGAAGGCACTACCCCATTACCCACAAACACAGTTTCTTTTTGTTCTAGTGGTTTAAATACAACCCTTTTTGTCACACAATCTATGGTGACACAATACTTGGTCAACCAGTCCATGCCCAAAATTACATCGAAATGTCTAAAGTTCAAGGGCAACAAATCTACATATAAGGTAGCATCCTCAATGTGCATATCACAAAACCGATATATATAGTCACATAATACAGATTCCCCCGATGGAGCAGACACACACAACAAATATGGCAATAACTCTAGGGGTCTTTTCAGTCTAGATGCAAATGTATATGTCACAAATGAGTGTGTTGATCCAGAATCAATTAATACAAAAGCATCTTGATTACATATTGAAATGGTACCTGAGACAATGGCATTGGTATTCCGCGTATCGCCCGGAACAAGCGCAAAAACTCTCCCCTGTCTCACGGTATCTCCAGTGGGAGTAGGTCCCGTAACATTTCCTGGTTTTGGGACCGATGCAGTTGAACTAGCAGCAAATTTTCCATGGTTCTGCTTGCAATCTCTGGCCATATGCCCTTGCTTACCACAATTAAAACAAGCTCCAGTCACGCGGTAGCAAACCCCGCGATGCCTATTACCACAAGTGGTACACAACGGGGTTGTGTCTCGGGAAGAATTAGAAGTATTCGAGGAGCCCGTATTTTGCTTCTTTGAAAACTTCTTCTTTGAGAAGAAGCCCTGTCTTTTGCTACCCTTCCAATCAGTTATGGGTTTAGTTTGTCTGGCTATATTAGCCTTAGATATTATGGCTTGGTCTAATACTCCAATGTAAGTCTCCAGCTTCAAGACATTCACTCTCTCTAAAATATCACCTCGGAGCCCACCTTCAAAATGTCGCGCCTTCTTATAATCTGTGTCAATCACGTGTGGCGCAAACCTGGCCAATTCGGTGAATGTGGCCTCATACTCAACTACGGTCATGCTGCTTTGTTTCAGTTCCATAAATTCTGCCACTTTCCTATCCCGGACACACTGCGGGAAGTACTTGTCATAAAAGATTTCCAAAATTTTTGCCCAATCAACATCTTTGTAACTCTCACGCATCAACATCCACCATCTTCTCACTTCGTCTTCTAGCATAAAGGTGGCTAGAAGCACTTTCTGTGTCTCTGAACACGGGAATACCTCAAACAGTTTTTCGATGCCGAGGACCCAAGCTTCAGCTTTCAAAGGATCTAGTCCGCCATGGAACTGTGGTGGTTTCATTTTCTTGAACTCTTTGGTGAGGGCTATGGTTCGGTCATCGTTCTGATTACACGCACAGAGGCGCGGAGGTGGAGGTGTGGTGTGGTTGTCGCCATCGTTGTTGCCACTTGTTGTTCCGCCTCAAAGCTTCGCCATTTCAGAAAGATCTTTCCATTCTGTCTATTCTGGTAGTAGAGGACTCCTCCAACTTATCACCTCTTGTATTCACCATTTGATTAAACTTGCATTATATTTCATGCAAACATATTTTATGCAAAAGATTTACAAGTATGCGTATATTAAAGAGCATACATATCCATATAATTTACGATGCAGGAAAATCATAACTTATGGCACATAGTCGTTCATATCAAAACATTTATGCATATACTTGGTGCTTTCAAATTCATACTATCAATGCATCCTAGATCTTTCTAGACGCTTATTGCTCTTTTGGATAAGTGCGTGAGTTATTAACTCGTGCTCTGATACCACTCGTCACAACCCGAACCCGCCCCTATGGGTTAAGGCCATAACCGGTCAGTAATCGTGTGATTACCTACGGCCTCAAAACAAATAAATGAAAACTCATCAGAGATAAAGGGGCCAAACGGAAGCAATTCAAAAACTTTATCCATAGAGCCGTACTTAAATGCACACTACAACATTCCAAACATTTATATGTTAATAACTCACATCAAAATATGTACTAACACAAAACGCTATACATACAGGATCATACAGATTTAAGTTAGTCAAACCCAAGTCTTATAGACAAAAGTAGTCCAGCGTATTCGCCAACATAACAAAACCATAAACAAGGTCAAAGGCGAAGACAGTCTCGTGCGTGAGACGTTTGGGCTGACTCCTCAAAACTTAAACTGTTTCTCACAAGTTCACTGGGGCTGGTTCTGGACATTCCTTGGCTCACCTACATTTACATGAATGAGCGTGAATGAATGCCCAGTGAATAATATCAAATGAGAAAGATATATAAATAATCATTGAAACAGTACAGCAAACGGCCTTCGGCCCAATCATTTATATCCATCGGCCTTTGGCCCAATCATCTATATCCATCATTCGTATCCATCGGCCTTTGGCCTAATCATCCATGTCTATCATTCGTATCCATCGGCCTTCGGCCCAATCATTCATGTCTATCATTCGTATCCATCGGCCTTCGGCCTAATCATTCATGTCAATCGGCCTTTGGCCCAATCATTCATGTCAATCGGCCTTTGGCCCAATCATTTATATCAATCGGCCTTTGGCCCAATCATTCGCATCAATCGGCCTTTGGCCCATTATTCAGATCAATCCTTTGGCCCAATTATTTATATCAATCGTTGTCCACCATTCAAATTAATGAACTTATAAAACTTACATATGAGTAAACAATTGGACAACAGTATATTTCAAATGTCTTGTTAAGATATTACTCACAGTGATCGGCTTGTGGATTTGCCCCGGAGCTTGACCCTACACATTTCATGAACACAAAAGGGTCAACAACAATTCAATATGTTCCTTAATTCACATATTCCTCTTTAGGCTTTATTCTTTCCCCATTAACTCATTTACAATGCTTAACATATGCCTAAGAGTGATTACAAGTGAAAGAGAACGGAAAATGAAACACATAATGCATGAACAGAATTTCAGAAAACAGGGTCCCTGCTCGAGCGTGGACTTCCTTGCTCGAGCGGACCCAAGAGGCCTGCAAAAGTACTGGTTACCTGAAAATTACGCTCGAGCGTGAGTTAGGGCGCTCGAGCGAAAGGCCTGTCTATAAAAGCTCCCCGCTCGAGCGTTAAATATCCAGCTCGAGCGGACATCCAACTCTGCAAAAAGTGCTGGGAGCATGAAATTTACGCTCGAGCGGCGGTTTCCCCGCTCGAGCGGGCACCAAAATTCTAGAAAACAACGAATTGTTCTTGGGCTTCAATTTCGATGTTCAAAGGCTTCAACTCATGATTTTGGTCCCAAAAACATATAAGCACATTATATTGTATGAGAGTGTAAGAATATTACATCAATTCGTTTAGAATCATCATCTAATTCTCAAACAACTCTCATTTCTTAAGTATGAACAAAACTCCTACATTACAAACTCTATATAAGCTCCATTCCTTCAAAAATCCAACATGCATGTATGTTTTGGCTCCCAATTTGAGTTCAAATGGTACAATTAAGGCTTATGATCATGAAACTTAGGGAAACTATGCATGCGTGTGATGTTTGATGCCCAAATCCTCTTGTTCAACATGATTCATGCATGAATATGCAAGACTCTAGCAATTATGCACATGCATGTTCACATAACTCCCAATTTAACAAATTCAACTCAAATTGTGCTCTTGATCACAAATAGACTTTGAACTTACAAAATTACAAATTCAAACTCATGAATAAATGGGTGATTACTCACCTAGGAGCTTAATCCTTACAATTTATGGTAGGTCCTTGAGCTAGCCTTCAAGATCACTTAGCTACAATGATCAAACTTCAATTTTGAGTTCTCTCACTCTCTAGAGCCGACCCTCTCTCACACTAAGGTGTAAAATCAGATTTTTGATCCTCCAAACACCAAATGAGGGTGTAATGCCTCTCCAACACAACCCACTAACCCCAATATAATATTACTAAAGTAATTGGGCACTAATTTAACAATTTGATCAACTTAATCTGGTCCGAGTCAATTTTTCAATTAAATTTCATCGTAGGTTCTAAAGATTATGCCAATCACAATGGTGCAATCAATTTTGGGTTCTGTGGCCGATAAGGCCCTCAATTCAATTTCCAAAGCAGATTATTCAAACAGATATTCCTACGGTGAACAGATAGAATTTCAAAATCATATATATTCACATAATGGCACACAAAATCACGCTAAACACATAATCATACTCAAATTAAGGACCGATTAGCATATTATGGAACAAGGGTATCACATCTGAATTACCTCGGTCATCCGCACTATATCAAAAAACTGCCGCAGATAGGGTAGAGTCTCCCGAGCCCTCGGCCGGTACTGGTCCTCAAATACGAGCGAGTAGGGAATCACAAGAGGCGCCTCCACCTCGAGCTCCGAGGCTAGCGTCGGAAAGTAAGCGAAAACCCATAGCTGTGGAAAACAGGGCAATAGCTATTAGAATACAGAATGTGAGTACAGAATGTACAGAGAATACAGAATGCTAAGAGCGGAGTCCAAAGTACAGAATGTAAAGTGTGCTGTGTGTGCAGTATACAGATAATGAAAAGCAGAAATATAAATCAAGAGGGCAGAAAGTACCCCCCAAGTTGTCCAATAGCCGCCGACTATGTTCCCCCACCCGTGGGAGGTCGCACTGATGTAGCAGTAGAGGGTAGCAAGGTTGGCGCCACCCCAATCATACTAGCTGACCTGTGATAGGTCTACCAGAGCATTCAACAGATAAAGTCCAACGGTGTTCCCCCTATCGGAGAACAAAGTGGTCCCGAGGAGGAACATCAAAAACCCTTGAGCGTACTGCTTTATCTCCTCGAGAGTCTCGGGTACAGTCTCTCTGAAATGTATGGAAAACTAAGTATACCTGACTCTGCCCGAATATCTGTCAATCGGTGGGCGAGCTCCCAACAGATAGATCCAGACGGCCTCCCACTCGCCCATATCCTTGTCGTAGGGGACTGGTCGGCTAGCCAAATCAAGGCCCGTTAGCATCGCGAAGTCGAACGGGGTCATTGTCATATCCCCGGCAGCTGAGAAGTGGAACGAGTTGGTGGTGTCCCACCATCTCTCCACAAGTGCCCCTATCAGGGTCCTACTCGCAGGATAACGTGATATCCCCGCGTAGAAGGGTCCAAACCCTGCCTGGTCAACCAGATTGCGAACGGACTCTAGGAGCTCTGCGTACCACTCCCTGGCAATGATCGAGCCATAGCCTCATGTAACACGAGAAGATACATGCATTCAGAATGAACAGATGTATTCAGTTTCACAGTGAAAGTACGAGCTGTGTGCAAATCAGATACAATTTTGTGGACTGCGTGTTCAGTGTGAGTGTTCAGTGTGAGCTGCGTGCAAATACAATGAACGAGTCGTGTATTCACCAGTAAAGTATGTGAGCTGCGTGTTCAACATAAAGTATATGGGCTATGTGTTCGTAATCAAAAGTTTGAGCTGCGTGTTCAACATAAAGTACATGGGCTATGTGTTCATAATCAAAAGTTTGGGCTGCGTGTTTAGATTTCAAAAACTGTGGGCTATGTGTTCAGATTCTAGAAAACTATGGGCTGTGTGTTCATAATCAAAAGTTTGGGCTGCGTGTTCAACTTTCAAAAACTGTGGGCTGCGTGTTCACTTCAAGAGTTTGGGTTGCGTGTTCAGATTTCAAAAACTGTGGGCTGTGTGTTCACATCAAGAGTTTGGGCTGCGTGTTTAGATTCCAGAAAACTATGGGCTGCGTGTTCATAATCAAGAGTTTGGGCTGCGTGTTTAGATTCTAGAAAACTATGGGCTGTGTGTTCACGACAAAAAGTTTGAGCTGTGTGTTCAGAAATTCAGGTGCTCGAGTTGTGTGTTCAAAATGCAAACAGAATGCTATGTTATAGAATAAGTGTTCAGAACAAGCTATGTGCCAACTCAACAGAATTTTGTGCTGTGAGATATGTGCTAAAATAAGCAGAAGTATGGTGCGCAAATGTGTTCGGAACGAGCAGATAAGCATACATAGCGAAAGCATGAAATGCGCAAGAAATGCAGAATACATTGCAGAAAATGTAAAAATGAAGTACGTACCTCTCATGCCTGGTGAGAGAGGTGGGACTTTGGCTCTCGTAACAGCAGATCTGCGGGTGTCCGGCGATTGAAGTCGGTGAAATGGTAGAAAGTACTCGGAGGAAGGATGTGCTCTAGAGGGTCGTACCTCTCGGGATCAAAGGGGCGGATCCTCGGAGGCAAGGACATGATGTCCAGCTCACCCTCGGCACCTGGAGGACCTCCATCATGAGGAAGATGACCCGCCATTTCGAGAAATTTGCAAAAAGTAGCAAAAATGAGCAAAATGAGCCAAAATTGGAAAAAGTCAACAAAAGTCAACTCTCGGGAAATCAAAAAGTCAACAAAAGTCAACTCCCGAGAAAATGTTCCAAATGTCGAGAAAAACTTACCCCAAGTGGTGAAAATGGGAAAGAAGCTCCGAAATCAAATTTTAATCAGTACAAAGTAAAGAAAACTAAAAGATTTCGCGAAACAACTTTGCGTAGAGCGTTGGAAAGCGCGTATAAAGAGCAGATCTGAGAGAGAAAATGGTCTAGGAAGCAAGAGGGACTAATTTCGGATCTGAAGGTGTGAGCAAAAAATGCCTTGGCCAAGTATATTTATAGAAACAAGTGTAAAAAAACCAAACTGCCCCCTCTTTTAGCAAAGTGGTCGGCCGACCCCCTTTTCTGGTAAGCCGACCACCCCCTTGCACCAAACCTGGTCGGTGGCTCTCTAGGGTGGTTGGTGACCCTCCTGGGTGGTCTCCAATGCCTCTTTGTTCTCTCTGCAAATTTTGGTGGTGATCGGAGTCCCCGGCTCTCAAGAAAGTACAAGAAAAGTGCACTTTTCGGCGCAAAATCTCTCCGCGGGAACTTCAAATCTCATCTTCGATGTGCGACTCGTTGTTGCTCGCCAAAAGCAAGGTGTATCCTTTTTGAGTACGTTGCGACCCCTCCGAGCGGTAAACCGGATGTCGCACTTGAGTTGCTGTGATACCCCTGTCCCGTAATATGTTAATTGGTCCTTAATATGAATGTGATTATGTGTTTTGATATGATTTTGGCGCACCATTATGTGAAAATATGTGGTTTTCAATTTCTATCTGTTCACCGTAGGAATATCTGTTTGATTTTTCCGCTTCGGAAATTAAATTGGAGGCCTTATCGGCCACATAACCCGAAATTGATTACGCCATTGTGATTGGCATAATTTTTAGAGCCTACGGTGGAATTTAATTGAAAATTGATTCGGGTCAGATTAAATCGATTAAATTGATGAATTTAGTGCCCAATTATTTAATAATATTAAATAATGGTTAGTGGGACTTTATGTGAGAGGCCATATACACTCAATTTATACATTTGAGCTCAAAACTAGATTTGGTGTCTTGGAATAGAGAGAGAGCCGACCTTGAGAGGGAAAGGAGGCATCTTGGTGTATTTTGGCTTGGAAATTGTGAATTGGGAAGGCTAGGTGCAAGACTTGGCCATAATTGTGAAGATTGAGCTCCTAGGTAAATGAATTCATGAATTTTAAGTTACCATCTTGTGAATTCAAATTTGATTAATGGTCAAGAGCATGAGTTAGATTGATTATGTTGAATTTGAAGTCTTAGAACACATGCATGTAAGAAATTGCCATGAATCTCCATGTTTGAGCTTAAAGTATGTAATCCATGTTGAGTTTTGATTATTGACCATGTATTTGATCACCCCCTCACCAATTGAGTTGAAGATGTTATGTATATTTCACATGCAAGTGTAAATCATTGGAGTTTGAGTCTTGCATGTTTGAATCTAGTGTGTTGGTGATGGGTTTGAGTTAAATTGAGCCATGCATGTGATTTAATTGTGAAATTGAGCTTCATTATGTTATAATTTGGTGTTTATACCATGTTAGAGTGTGTATATGTGAAAATTGAGCCAAAATCATGCATTTGGAACCTTTGAACATCAAGATGAAGCTCAGGAACACAATATGGGAAACCCAGAATTTTGATATCTGCTCGAGCGGGGTAATGGCCGCTCGAGCGGGAAATACGTGCTCCTAGTACTTTTTGCAAACTTGGTGTTTGCTCGAGCGTGGTAGTTCACGCTCGAGCGAGGGTACTATTTAGACAGGCATTCCGCTCGAGCTTTCTATTTCATGCTCGAGTGTATTTTTGAGGCAACCAGCACTTTTGCAGACCTAATGGGTCTGCTCGAGCGGGGACCCTGTTTTCTGAAATTTTGAAAATGCATTCTGTGTTCTGTTTTTCGTTCCCTTTCACTTCCAAGCACTCTTAGGCATACATTGAGCATTGTAATTGTATTAAAGAGATAAGAATGAAGCCTAAAGAGGAATATGTGAATTAAAGAACGGATTGAATTATTTGTGACCCATATGTGTTATGTGATATGTAGGGTCAAGCTCCAGGGCAAATCTACAAGCCGATCACTGTGAGTAATATCTGACATATGCTATTGTCCAATTGCCACTTCTATGTAAGTTTTGTAAAGTTCATTAATTTGAATGGTGGACACAGTTTGATATGAAAGGCCTATGAGCCAGTCTGAAATGAAAGGCCTATGAGCCAGTTTGATATGAAAGGCCAATGAGCCAGTCTAAAATGAAAGGCCTATGAGCCAGTTTGATATGAAAGGCTTATGAGCCAGTCTGAAATGAAAGGCCTATGAGCCAGTTTGATATGAAAGACCTATGAGCCAATTTGAAATGGAAGGCCTACGAGCCAGTTTGATATAAAAGTTTGAAAAGGCCTGAGAGCCAGTTTGACATGAATGAGTGGGCCGAAGGCCGTTTTGACACGAAGGTATGGGCCGAAGGCCGTTTTGATGTAAAAGGATGGACCGAAAGTCGTTTTGACAGACATGAATGGACCGAAGGTCGTTTTGATAGAAATGAATGGACCAAAGGTCGTTTTGACATATATGAATGGACCTAAGGTCATTCTGACACGAATGTATGGGCCGAAGGCCGTTTTTATGTAAACGAATGGACCGAAGGCCATTTTGACAGAAATGAATGGGCCGAAGGCCGTTTCGACATAAATGAATGGGCCGAAGGCCGTTTTGACAGGAATAAAAATCCGAATGGGCCAAAGGCCAGAATGTTTGGAATTACAGTCACTTGATTTGAATTTCGTATAGTTATATATATGTTAAATAGGAATATGAATCGGGTCCAAGGCCGTTTGGAACATGTTACTCTACATTGTTATGTAACTTATGTATTTGATTTGATATTATTCATTGGGCTATCGCTCATGCTCATTCACGTGTTTGTAGGTGAGTCAAGAGAAGTCCAAACCCAGCCCCAGAGAAGCCTGCCAGGAACAACATGAGTTTGGAGAGTTAACCTTGCGTCTTACGCACGAGACCCATCCTTGCCATTTTTTTACGTATTTATATTTTGTCTTGTTGGCAAGGACTTTGTGTATATCTGTATATAGTTTTGTTATGGGTTGACTCAGTTTGGTTGATCCTGTTTGTGAAGAATTTTATGGCACTGTATTTTGTTGTGGGTTATTAACATATACGCGTATGGTTCGTTTTAAAGTGCATATAAGCACGGCTCCATGGACAAAGTTTTTAATTATTTCTTCTGTTTGGCCCCTTTACTCTGATGAGTTTTGTCTGTTTTGGTTTAAGGCCGTAGGTAATCTCAAGATTACTGGTCGATTATGTCCTTAACCAATAGGGGCGGGTCCGGGTCATGACAGTTGCCCTCATCGAGGCTTGCATTTCTTTGCTCAATGTTTTGTTTCAAATACGCTTTTGAAGTTGCACCTATTTTGTATTGTTATGCACATCACTTGCATTATTATGTGCATCGCTTGCATTGTTGTGCACGTTTCACCGGTTTCATCATACCTCCATGCTTAACTTGCGTTGTCACGCACGTTTCTTCTTGCATTGCGATGTAACTTTTCATTAGTACCATGTTTGCCCGCGTTCGATGTAGCATTGAACATATGTTGCTAACTATGTTGTGCCTGTTAGGTTTCTCTCTTTTGCAGGCACGATATTGTATGTATGATTCATTTGAAGCTGGTGTGACCAGACGAACCGGATAGGTATTGTATCTTCTCCGTGTGAGACGTAGCGAGAATTGTAATTCTCTTACATCCTTACTGCATGAAATGTAGTTTTGCCTTGCATTCTTGCTTAAAACTGTTACATTTATTGTGAATATTTGCTTCATTACAGCTGTGGACGCGCCCGAGTGGGGGCCTCCGTGCCACAGTTCGGACTCGATTTGTCACGGTTCTTAATCTGAACCAAAGAGTCCAAATCCGGCAAATTGTTTTGAGAAAATAGATTTTTGTAAAGAAGTGCCAAACATGGACTGCTTTGCCAGATACAGAGTCGCCACCTAAATTTTTCAATGGGGGAATCTAGGAAACCCTGACTCATTTGCCAAAGGCCACGTGTCCGTCATCACCAAAGTTGCCTCGGCTCGGAAACATGGGTACGATTGGGGAAGGTCAGCTATGAGCACCCCTTCTCGCCTGATCCGAAGATCGGCCTCTACTAACCATGATATCCGATTTTGAAAACGTTATGTGTTCTTATTTTGATTAATTAGCTAATCGTACTATGTGATGCGCATGACACAAAAGTATATACTAGATCGCCTAATTTGGAACGAGGTATTGCATATCCGTTTGTTTGGAAAATGATTTGAGATTTGCTACTTGCAAGTAGGCTAAAACACGGATTTCAATGAGTTGTCCCAACTCAAACAATCCAACCTTCACCCACAGGCATTCAAGTAGTTTATATCACATAAACATCTAGCTGCATGGTAAGCATGCTGTCATGTTGACATTCACAGTCATGCGAGATGCTAAAACATAAAACACTTACAATGTACTCCAAGCCAAAACAATAAACATGTTAGCAATCATGCATGATCCAAGTCCATGTTAAGTGGCTAATGCAACGCATACAGAATGTCACTAGAATAGGCTCGGCTAATCCTAGGATGGCATGTGGGATGCAACAACTAGCACGTATTCAATTTGGAATTGAAATACAATGCAGTTAGCATGATGTGCCGAGCCCAACGCATGCAATACTGATGAATGATGCACGCATGCATAGCATAAGGATGCTAAATTAAACATGTCCTAATACTAACCATCAAAGCAGGTAAGTAAAAGGGAGAAAGAAGTGGGGGTTGGGAGACATGCACACACGCACCCACACTTATTACAAATTTGCCCTCGCTCGAAAGGACTGAAAGAATAATACAGATTTAAGTAACCTACGAGCTAATTAAATATTACAGACCAATTAAACTAGTTAAGCAAATTAACTAATCTAATAAAACAGTAAACAGGCTCGGGAAGAGGGCCCAATGCAATACGTGCTCGGCTCCGCTCGGAAGTTCACTGCCATGCACAAGTTGCCTCTGTCAACACTGTTTTCCTTTTCTGATCATTGCAAAATTCCCAAGGTGCACTCTATGAACCCTGTGGGATACCACCGGCGAAGCGAAATGATCACCGGCCAAAGGAAATGATCACCAGCCACTGGTTAAGCTATCGGCCACCAATTGTTGGTCGGTCGGCACTAAAGATGGCCGGCTGGCCAAACCTGCCAGTAGAATCCTGTTTTGACAGTAGCAGAGGGCAAAACAAGGCATAGCAATGCATTCCAAGCAGATGCGTGCACCAACACATTCCTTATCATGTTTATGACTCAAAGGGACATGGTTCTCGATTCTCGGACCACCAATTGCGCATTTCGATGCGTGATGGCCCGAGAAACCAAGTTATGCACTTTGATGTCAAATGAAATGCACATAAACAAACAAGGAGCTCAACCTCTATCATGCTCAATTCAAGAGGCTAAGCATGCATGCCAAATGCGACCTAAACATATGAACTAAGTATGCAACATGGCAATGCTAACAAGCAAGCAATCAACAAGTATGCAAGCTCGTGGACATGCAAGACATGATGCAATCAAAGCATGCAAAGTGCAAGACATGTAGCAACATGTAAAGAGTGGACTTAAACTAATTTGGACAGCTCTATACTAAGCCCAAAACAGTGGCCACCATGCTCAAGAATGAAGGTAAAATGACATGCAAAGATGAATGCGCACAAGGACCAACACTTAGGCATATAGAAATGACTCTCAAGCACACTTAAGAGGATGCAAACATGGACAAATGGCATGCATTATAAGCTCTAAAAATCATGTTATAAAGGTGCCAAACCAAGTAAACAAGACAAGCTAAACATGCAACAATGGTCCAAGATTCAAGGAAAGCCTAAGGGGCTTAAACCATGGCTAAGTCAAACAAGCCTCACAAAGCTAAAAGGACTTAAAACAGGTCTAAGGCAGACCTAAACAAAGCTAAGGAGACATCTAGATGCCATCTAAGTGGTCTAGCATGCAAGCATACCAAAGAGGCCACACATCGAGCATAAGATGACAACCTTGTAAAGCATTAAAGGGACATCAAATGCAAGCATACAAGCATACCATGAGGACTGAAATGATGCTATAAGTAGTGCCAAACCACTGAAATGATGCAAGGATGGCATGCTAGAGGGGTTAATGCTCAAGGCATACAAGAGAGTTTGCATGGTAGCTATACAAAGTAAAGCACGGATAACCCAAATGACCAAAAACAGACCTCTAGCACATCAAAACAAGCATAAAAGCTTCACAAAGCTTGGCCAAAAACATGCTAGAACAAGGCTCAAAGCACAAAGCAAGTTAAGCCAATTCGTGGCATCACAAGACACATATGCTAAGCAAGCATGGTGTACCTAAACCAAGTAAAAACAGAGCTGTATTATGACATAATAAGCACAAAAAATAGCTAAGGCATGGCCATCATACACTTAAACAAGATGCTCACACATGAGGCAAAAATGACCCTTTTCAAGGACAACAAGGAGAGGGGGTGGCCCTCTCCTTCTTAGGACCTTAACGTACCATCCTCACCATTGAAATCCCTCAAGATTTCAGTGGTGAGGAGGCCCAAACAAAGTGGTCCCGGAGCTCACCAAAATACCACAAAAATAGGGCCAAACAAGGCCTACGAGGGGTCGAACAACCAAACAACAAAACACTCTTAAACAACTATGTAAAGCACTCAAAATGAAGACTTTTATTAGTTATATACAAATTCTAAAAACAGTTGCAAGATATGCTAAAAAGCTATGCAAAAATGGGGAATAAAGGGTGAAGTTCTTACCCTTGATGACCCTCTTCACAAACAATGCTCCAGCTACTCCTTCAAGCTTGAATCCACTCCAGAACACCAAGAACAGCTCTCCAGCACCTCAGTAGCCAAGGTAAGGTGTAACACTAGTTGTTTATGAGCAATAGTAAGACAAACACCTTAAGGCAAAAGAGAGATATAGAGATAGAATAGCTACAACTATGATCAAACCCTAACTCAGAGCTCCCTCTAGAAATTTTGTAACCCTAATGGAGGGAGAAGAGGCTCCCTCTTATAGAAAATCCCTCTTGCAAAGCTTCTCAAATAGGCTAGTCAAGAGGGAAATCCCTCTATACACGTGTATGGAGGGAAGCAAAGGTGTATGCCAGCTAGCACATCTGGCATAAAAATATCTGCAAAAGCAGATGCACAGTGGTCGGCCGGCCAAAAATACAATTTGACCAAAATAGATGGCCGGTCGACTACAAAGAGTGCCGGTCGGCCAAACATTTGGCCGGTGGCAACAAACCAGTGGCCGGTGGCCTCAAGCCATGGCCGGTGACGTGTGGGGATGGTCAACAAGCCATTCCCTGCCCCTCAAAGGCAAAACACAAGTGTTTGGTGCGAAACCAGACACAAAACAGTCGAGTCGAGAGATCCTGAGGCAAGACGTGTGGCCGAGACCTCCAGGAACTCAAGACAAACACAAACATAGATGATCACCGAGTGTTCAAGCGGTGACATCCAAGTCTTGAGGATGGTCAGAAATGGGGTGTCTACAGTTGCCTCTCTATGACAGAACTCGAAAGTCATAAGAATGACGGGAGTGAATGTCAAAGCCCAGAGACGACCCATTTTTGACAAGGCCGAAGACTTAGACAAAGATGCAAGACAGACAAGGTATGCGCCCGAAGGCAGGGGCAAAATGCAACTGAAAATGCAAGAAGCCGAACATAACTTATGATCATGCAAAGAAAGCTGTAATGAAGCAAAACATGCGACAGTTTTAAGCAATCAAACACAAATCCAACTACACTACAATGCAGAGAGGATGTAAGAGAATTATGCAATTCTCGATACGTCTCACTCGGAGGATACAATACATGTGCGGCTCGTCTGGTTGCACCAGCTTCAAATGAACCGTACATACAATATCGTGCCTGTAAGAGAAAGAAAACCCAACAGGTACAATGTCGTTAGCAACATGCATAACAATGCAATTGAAAGCTGCGTGACAACGCGAATGTAGGATTTAAGGTCTCCTAAGACCAAGGGGTGCACAAACAGTGCGATGATATGCAATTGAGTCTAATGTAATGCAAATGATATGCAAAATTACAAAACAAATGTAAATGCAAAACATACAAAACTATGTATAAACAATGCAAACGATATGCAATGCAATCGAATCACGATCCAATCATGAGCGGTTCAAAACCACACAAATGTCAAATAGATTGATGGAGGTACAAAGTCTGTCTACCATAGAAAAGGTGCCGCAACCCTCAAACCAACATACCAGCGTGGAATAGGTGCGTACACATGCAGAACTATGAGTGATGTAGACGGACACAAGAACAAGTAATTGGGTGGAATGACATAAGTGGGGAAATGGCCCGCTAACGAAAGAACATGATCCTAATGCTGGATGCAAAAATTACACTACAATGTAATATATACAATGGATATGGCATGCAGCCAAACCAAATCTTGCCTAGGAAAGGCATCTACACAAACGAACCGCGTCTAGCACAGAAAAGGTGCCGCAACCCTCAAACCAACATACCAGCGTGGAATAGGTGCGTACACATGCAGAACTGTTCTTTAACGTGAAAAAGTATGGGCACATACCAAACCAAGCTCAACATGGAAAGGTGTAAGCCATAGATGGAGGTGATGCAGTGGATGCATGCAAGTTATAATGCAATATATACAATATGCACTGGAATGGAACATATACAATGGATAAGGCACGCGGGCCAAACCAAATCTTGCCTAGGAAAGGCATGTACACAAACGAACCGCGTCTAACATAGAAAAGGTGCCGCAACCCTCAAACCAACATACCAGTGTGGAATAGGTGCGTACACATGCAGAACTGTGCTTTAACGTGAAAAGTATGGGCACATACCAGACCAAGCTCAACATGGAAAGGTGTAAGCCATAGATGGAGGTGATGTAGTGGATGCATGCAAGTTATAATGCAATATATACAATATGCACTGGAATGGAACATATACAATGGATAAGGCACGCGGGCCAAACCAAATCTTGCCTAGGAAAGGCATGTACACAAACGAACCGCGTCTAACACAGAAAAGGTGCCGCAGCCCTTAAACCAACATACCAGCGTGGAATAGGCGCGTACACATGTAGAACTGTGCTTTAACGTGAAAAGTATGGGCACATACCAGACCAAGCTCAACATGGAAAGGCACAAGCCATAGATGGAGGTGATGCAGTGGATGCATGCAAGTTATAATGCAATTTATACAATATGCACTGGAATGGAATATATACAGAAAAATGCATGACTTATGCAATATTTACAGTGATATGCATGACATATGCAATATTTACAATGATGCATGACATATGCACTATTTACAATGATGCATGACATATGCACTATTTACAATGATGCATGACAATGCACTATTTATGATGATGCATGACATATGCACTATTTACAATGATGCATGACATATGCACTATTTATGTTTGTTTTTTTTTTTTTTCAATGCATGACAATGCATGATGAAGGGAAAATGCATGATAATGCATTTTTTGTGTTTTTGTTTTTGAAATGCAAATGATGCATGCTTTGTTTTTTGTTTTTCTTTCGAAATGCAAATGATGCATGTTTTTTTTTTTTTTTTTTTTTTTTCTTTCGAAATGCAAATGATGCATTTTTTTTGAAACACGCGACAACGCACGGCTTTTGAGATGTATGACAAATGCAAATGATCTTGGAATGCGCGACACCGTGTGGCTTTTGAAATGCATGACAAATGCAACTTATTGGAATGCTCGACATCGCAAATGAACTAAATGTGCGTTACAATGCACGTTGCTCGATGTGCATGACAATGCAAACTATTGGAATGCATGACAATGCGAGATGTGTGCATAACGAGGCGAGTGAGATCGCGTATAACCAATGTGCGTTTCATAACAAAACGTTGTAACGTATGCATGTGGGGCAACTTTTGAATCTCTCAGGAGATAAAAGGATACGCTACGCACGTACTCGAGTGCTTCGCACAGAAAACACGGCCCGAGGCCAAAACGGAGACCGGTTGAACTTCAGAAATGCCTTTTCTTGCACTATCTTGAGAAATGGAGGCCCCAAGCCACATATCTGACCCAAACAAGGATGTAGGAGGCTCACCGACCATCAGAGGAGCTCACCGGCTGCCCACCAGCCACAAAAACATTCCATCGGCCAAATATTTGGTCGACCGGCCAACAATGTGGCCGACCGGCCAAATCTGCCTGAGTCGGGGCAGTTTGGTCTTTTGGCCTT
This sequence comes from Camellia lanceoleosa, assembly GCA_025200525.1. Taxonomy (NCBI): domain Eukaryota; kingdom Viridiplantae; phylum Streptophyta; class Magnoliopsida; order Ericales; family Theaceae; genus Camellia; species Camellia lanceoleosa. The sequence continues at coordinate 78,266,176 of CM045769.1, forward strand.
GGGTCTTATAAAATAGGGCCTCAAGCCCTATTTTTTTCACTTGTTCTTGGCCGAAATTTCTTTCTCTCTCTCTGTAGTGTCTTTTCCTTCCTTCGATCCTCCGTTTTCTTTGGTTTTCGTGCCGGTTTCGTCATTCGATTCGCGAATACCTCACCGTTTCGTACATTTTGAACCGAACGAAACTTCGTTTCGGTGTCTCTTTCTCAATTTTCACCACTCGGGGCTTGTTTCCCTCGAGTTTTTCTTGGTTTCCGTGCCTTTTCCATATTTCGTCTTTTCTAGCCATTTTCCCCCCCGGGGTTGACTTTCTGTTGACTTTTCACATTCTAGCTCGATTTCCACATTTCCGGCCATTTTCACACTTTCTCTGAGATGGCAGACGATCTTCCACAGGGCGGGACTCCCCCGGAGCATGAGATGGATCTCAAGGCCGAGCTCTTGCCCTTGAGCGTCCGCCTGTTCGACCCAGTGACCTACCGGCCGGCGATTCACATACTGCCTCCCGACGGACTTCGCCAGTTCCGGAGTTTCGATAGGATGGTGGCTCCAGAGCTTCTCCTGCACGAGCCAGAGTCACATCTGTCATACGGCGCTTCCGAGGTATATTCTTCCCCGTTTCATTTTCTGCAATGTAGAATACCTAACTGCTATAGTTGATTCTGTTCTTTAACTGCTTAAACCGGATACACTGATACACTGTATGCTGTAGTTGACTGTAAACACACTTACACTTGATATCTGTTTGAATTAGAACACGCGCACACACACTGTATTTGCCCTGAACCACTCAAACAGACTGACACATCATACATTGTAGTTCACTGTGAGCACACTGGCACCCGATGTTTGTTTGAACTTGAAAAACGTGCACATACGTTGTATTGTACTGAACCACTAGAACATACTGACACGTCACATGTCGTAGTTCACTGCAAGCACACCGGCACCCAATGTTTGTTTGATTTTGAACACGTGAACACACGTTGTATCTGTACCAAATTTTGACTGTTCTTCAAAACTATATATTGAATATTGCTTCGCCATTGTTTGTTTTCAAATATAGGGAGATTCCCATGCCTTCCGGGGGTATGGGAATGTCGCCGCCTGCGATTGGTACAAGGAGTTGCCCGATGTGGTCCGCCACATCATAGATCGAGCGACCGGCGCTTCGCAGAGGACTCTCCCCACTACTGAAGCGAGCCTCTTCTCGCCGCTCTAGTGGAGAGGTGATGGGATACCACCGACTCCTTCCACCTTTCCATCGCGGGAGACATGACGATGACTCCCTATGACTTCTCGATGCTCATCGACATCGGGGTAGGGGGTGATCCGATCCCCTTCGACACCGATATGGATGAGTGGGAGGCCGCTCAGATTTACTTGCTCAGCGAGATGCCGCCTCTTGCACGCCCGGGATTTGTCAGATACTCATGGTTCGAGAGCCGCTTGCGGACTCAGCCGGCTTTAACTAAGGAGGCGCCGATGACCCAGGAGGAGGTGGAGCAGTACGCCTGCGGCTTCTTGATGTTTCTGCTGGGGACTACCATTTTCGCCGATCGGGCGAACACCGTGCCTCTCTGTTTGTTGAGTGCACTAGTGGACGTCACGTGGATTCTGCCCTATGACTATGGTGGCGCTGCCCTAGCCACTCTATACGGATACGTGAGCTCAGCCTCTTGTTGCAGCGAGCAGTTGCTCGGAGGCTACTGGCGGGCTTGGGAGGTATATCTTCTTTTCTACTTTACATTTCTGCTCTACATTTTCTGTACTCTGTACACTGCATACATTGTGGTCTGCTTCACGCTGACTGTATACTGCACACACGGCACACATATACTCTGTTTTACACTGACTGTACACTACACACACTGTACACTTTTGCACAATACACTGCACAATGCACAGTTCTGCAATTTCTACTTTATTCTATATTCTGCTTTGTCTGATACGCGTACTGATATTTACCCTGCAGTTGTGGGTCTACGTCTACTTTCTGAGACTCGCGCCAGTACCCGACGTGGAGATTCCTCTCGGCATTCCATTCTCTCGCCGCTTCGATGTGAGATGTGTGCGGAGACCCCGGGAGACGTTCATCTTCTTCCGCCGCTACTTCGATACCATCACCCCCGCAGAGGTATGTTCAACTTTAGAGTTTATTTAAACTTCGTTTTACAATGTATTTTCAATAACAGTAGATAAAAAACTGCATTTCACTTACAGATCACCTGGCAGCCTTGGGCTCCATTGCTAGCCGTGATTCAGGATCGATTTGCCGGTGCGGAGGAGACTGCACGCTTCAGGATCTTGTTGGAGGGCTCAGTCTGTCGGGCTTGGTACCTGGGTGAGCGTTTCCTATGCCAGACTCTGGGTTTACCAGAGCAAATAGTTCCGGTTCACCTTCCTGAGCATATGAGGGATACCGAGAGGTTCACCCCTGAGCAGATGGCCGACTACACGATCTGCTGGAATGCGATAAGCTTCAAAGGCATAGGCAACTACTCAGAGTACGTTCAGACATATATCATGCGGCCTTTGAGTAGTGGCTATTGAGCTGAGAGGGAGAGGCCTGCGGTGCCGGTAGCTAGAGCGGGAGCAGGGGCAGGGACATCGAGGACATCCCGAGTCCGTGGCAGGAGTGGAGCTCGGAGGGGACGGGGGGTTAGTTGGCCAGCACTACCCACGACGATGGCATGCAGAGGGTGGGGTGGGGCGACTCACCAGATCCCCATTGCTCCCGTTCCGGCTGATCATGAGTTAGTCGGGTTCTATGCTTACCTCCGGTATGTAATACTGCATTTTGCATTCTGCACAGTCATTTCATTTCAATTCATTTGATATTCCGTAGAATACTGAGACAACTAACAGTTTTGCAGTCTTTCTCCCAGTACACTCACCAGTCCTTGGAGTTGACCGCTTCGATGATGGGGATGCTTCAGCAGAGCCTCGACCTCCTGGCCATTTACAGTATTTCGGTATGTTCTTCTGACCACGGTCTCAAACCATACATAAACTATTTCACATAATCTGATGCACAACTCAACACTTGATACACGGCCCTCGCGGCGTCTGACAGACTGTAGCCCACAGACTGTTCACAGTACTACTCACGGCATTCATACACTGTACTCATACCTTTGCGCAGCGATACACTTTGCTCACGGTATTCATACCTTGTTTTCGCCTGCGCATTACGCACCCATACACTGCTCACAATATTCGCACACTATATTCATACACTCTATTCTATACCGATACACTGCTCACAGTATTCACACACTGTATTCATACACTGCATTTTGTGGCATATTGATGTGTTTGCCATTTGTACTTTTCAGCCTCCCTTCCAGCTTCCTACTGTAAGAGGTGCTTTAGCTGGACCTTTCGCTCCTACTCGAGACGGCAGAGTATACCCCCGCACCAAAGCGGGGCGCACTCACATTGGGAGTAGCTCACGGGCACCAGTCCCTGATGACGATGAGTCCAAGGCAGAGGCAGAGGCAGAGTCATCTAAGGAGGAGACCGGAGATGACACTGACTCAGGCTTAGATGACGACGCTGATGACGATGCTCCTGGACCTTCGTCCAGGAAGAGGACAAGGACAGACCCTTAGGCCCGAGGGCGCTTGACATTGATCCAGATTTTGCTGCTTTTCTTTTTCTTTTCTTTTCTTTTCTTTTGTACTTTTCTTTTTTTTGCTAGTAGCTAGAGTACCTTGTACTGCCGCAGGCAGGTTTTGTTTTCTCCAAAACTTTGTACTTGAAAAAGATGATGAAATGAAACAAAGCTTTTTATCTAAAAAAGTGTTACATTTTGGTACTTTTGCATGCTTCGCATTACATTACATCACATCACATAACAATGCAAATGGAATTGATCTCTTGTCTGAAAGTCAAACATTTGTATTGTAATAACCCGGTAACGAACTAGCCAACGGCAAAACAACTCATACAACCCACTGCTTAGTCTGAACACTCGGCCCATACTCTGCTGGGAATTAATCTGCATACAGGCCATTCTGTTTATTTTGCACACGGCAAACCCTGAACAAATAGTCCAATCTGACAAGACGGAATACAAAGGTAGAATCGGCTGAAGTTGAAACACACTCAGATGCCCCAAATTTTCCACTTCTTCTTTTTCTTCGCATAAATGTGGAGAATGGCATAGCACTCTGAGCACAGCATGATTAAAATTTTTGCGATTGAAAAAGGGTTTTTCAAACCGGAGTATTGAGCCGACAACTGAACACAATAACCAAAAGGGACTCAACAGCGGAAACAAAAAGGTAAACAATCTAAACACAACGAGACACGCTCGAAAAAGACTCAAAACAAAAGTTGAGGTAAAAGAAACGACATACAGATGTGTTACAAAAATGAAAGACCTCAAATCACGAGGAGCCAGTTCGTTCGGGCATTATTTCCCACCCTTTCTAATTTGTGATTCTCACATCACTTGGCCCTCAGGCTCAGTTTTTTCTCTCAAAACCATTTTGCTCACTTTTCTCTCAGCGCACATCTCTCTATTCTTTAATCTCTCATTTTCCATCCCTCCCCAGGGTGATTGATAGATGAATAGGAAGTTGCGGGTTCACGCCCAACACTATTAGCTCGCGGCTATTTCCTCCCGGGATGTCTAGTCGATGTTCCGGATGGAGCATCTTGATCCATTTCAATTTGTGCTTCGCACTTGGCTTGATACCTCGTTGCTTGGAGGTTGTTGGGAGCTTTCAGCCCTTTACTGACAGCTTCAGTTGTGTCTTCTTCTGGCGAATAGAGTGCCCTTCTGGCAAGTATTGACAATCGGGGAAAAGACAGGGAGCCTGACTCAACTGTGCCCCTAGTTCATCATTTTGACCATTTTTTGTTTTGGTTTTCTACTAAAACAGTTTTGACCAATATGAGAGTTAGATTAACATACTTGTTCGATTTTTTATTTGAAAATCATGCGAGTTAGGCTATGAGTACTGAAAAATTTCCTTTTTTTGGGTCCAAGAAAATGGTCCAGTTTTGGAAAATATGGAATAATTTTCGAGAAAATAGTCAACCTTAGTGAAAATTCGCAAAAACTATTTTTGCAAACGGTCAATGCTCAATGAGCACGAAACTTACTCTTGAGATGCGCAACCTCGGATCGGAGGCAATGGAAAATTGCCCCTTGCTTGAAAGAGCTGCCCAGCAACAGAAAGTTGCCCCTTGTTTGAATGGCGACTCATGGCAACGGAAAGTTGCCCCTTTGTCTGGATGACGCCGCAGCATTTTGTAAACAGTCCTCATTAGTGATGATCACGACCAAACTCTCGGACACGGAGACGACGAAGATAGTCAGAACCAATATATGGACACAGTCACTTTGGAAGCGTTGGTGACTGGACTTCAGGATGAAGTTGCCTACATATCCCAAACATGGGAATCAAGCCTACGTAGTTCACAGGTCACAACTGAACTATCGGATTCAGAGAAGGCAAGGATGATCAAAACCATTACATGGACTAAATTGCTTTGAGAGTGTTGGGGGCTAGACTTCGGAATGAAGTTGCCTACGTATCCCAAACATGTGAATCAAGCCTTACGTAGTTCCGGTTAAGGTATACTCGGGTATTTTAACCTTCACTTTTTTTTGGCTCTAACTTTTGCCAAGGCGCCCGGTTCGGGTTTTCGACCTTGCGAGGTTACATTTTCTTTTTCTTCTTTTCTTCTTTTTTTTCTTTTTCCTTTTTTCTTTTCGTATATATTTTTCTTGCTCTAACTTTTGCTTGGGTGCCCTTAGGGTTTTCGGCAATGAGCCTCTCAAAAGGGTAAAAGTGTAACAAGTCCATGCCAAATGGTTTTAGGGTTTTGAAGCCATCCGTATCCGGAGAGTGGTTGTTGTTATTGATTTGCAAAAGGATTCATCTTGACTCTTGAGTGCATCGGACATTTGCCCCTAGTTTAAGGGGTGTTTCTGTTCTAACTTCACAAGCTTCTTCCGGCGAGATCTGATCTTCTTGATCTGACTTTGGTGCCTCTTGTTTGAGGGCCGCTTCAAATCTGGCCACACAGGCCTCTCTTGATGATTTATCATTGAACGTTCTGAATGGGTTCAAGGTTTGAAAACAAACGGATTGAATCTTAAGGCTGAGAGCGATCCTAGGCTGCACAATCTCAAGAGCGATTCCACACAGGTCTTCACAGGACTGCACAAAACATTTTGTTTTTGAAAGTTTTGACGAAAGCGACAAATCGCTCGCGTTGAAGATAGTGTGGAACCAATCTGGATCAAGCCAGGGTCCTTTTCAGTACTCACGCTAACAAGCATGATTTCATTCATTAAAAGCTTAGCATGCCTCACTTTCTCTCCAATGGATCAAAGTTTTGTAAAACCCGACAAATTCCTTCCTCTTTGTTTTCATCACCACAGTGTTCAGAAAAAGTCTTGAAAAACTTAGGTCAATACAATGAGTTTAGAGCACAGAAGAGTAAGTGAGATGCTCCGTCGTTTCATTCAAATCCTCTGGCATAAGTAGCTCAAGGTAGCAATAAGCATGGAAACATGATAGCCGCGGCTATTTCATTCAGATTTCTTGGTTGCAATTGGCTCCACAGCAGAGACGGACTCAAAAGAAAACAAAAACGGTGTTCGAGGCAACAACCCCGGAATCACCTGACATTCTATACAAGAGGACTGACTCACTACAACAAGACAGACCCTTAAGCAAAAAGAACTGACTCAAGGCGATGAGACAGACTCAAAACAAAACAAAGGACTGGCTCAACACCCAAGCCAGACGTTACAAAACTAGCATTCGCAGATGCTCAAAAATGCGTGCCACACGCCATATCCAAAATACGTCGAGGGACGCCCGCAGGTGGTTCACTCCCGATCACATACTCGCAGTATCCTCAAAGTCCAACAACCCAGCAGTGACAGACTTCGCTGAGGTGGGTGGGAGGATAACCTCATTGTCGATCAAATCTTGCACTTCATGGCGAAACAGCGATTATCGGTAGCGTGACCGGTTTCTTTGGTGGTATGCCTGATACAAAGCGACATCATGTGTGGAAGGGAGATTCTTCAGGAGAGGCCGAGGCTCGAGGGGTTTAAGATGCCCTCTTTCGGCCAGGATCTAAAGTGCCTTAGACAACGGCATGCAAAGAGCGTGAAAGACCCTGCGCCCTCGGGGTAGGTACTTTGAAGTCTGAGAATTCTTTCTAGACGCACTAGCGAAAGGGTCGGCAGGCACTACCATGTCGTTCTGATCTTTCCCAGGTGCAGAGTTGGGAGTGGAAGGCTGATACGGCATGGCGGGGCCTATCCGGTTTTACGCTGGCAGGCGCCTTCAGCTGGAGTGGGGAAGGCATCATCCACAGTCTTGGCCGCGACTGCGAATACTTGTTGCTTATTCATCCCCCCGGCTTTCAAAGCCTCGACTGCCTACAGCAGTTGTTCAATGGGATCGACATCTGCCTTCATCTTGTTCTTGTCTCTGGCCTCAACCTGATCAAGGGCTTGGGTTGATGTTGATACGTCATTGCTATAACTTGAGACAACCTCAGGTTGGTTGAGCTCAATCACAATCCGTCCCAATAGCGGGGGCTCCTACGGTACAAAATTCCCGGCATATGGTGCAGCTGGTGGCGAAGCCGATATTCTGTAAGCAAGATATGCCATAGACCTCTGGAGGTCACCAATCATCCCTGTCAATTCGAACGCAGTGGGCTCACGAGCCTGATACAACTGGGGTTTCGGATCGAGGCGTCGACGAGGCACTGGTGGATACGGTACATCAACATTGGTCTCACTTTGTATGGTGATTCCTTGATCTAATGTGGCCATCATAACCACAATTTCCTTTGAATTCTGTGTCATGATAAGTCCGCTGATCTTGAACGGTGACTAACGGATCAGATATCTGCCTTGCCTCAGCGAAGGAGAACACTGGCTATTCTGTACTCGAATCTCTGAACTGAAAGAGAAAACATCGACATTTCAAAGCGGAACAAACATAGGCGTGGTGAGCAATTTATACTCTAATACTATCACTGTTTCCCAAAATCACTGCCCCAAAACACTGAATCGGATACCCGCAGATACAATTGTTTCTCAAAAACACTAATACTGATGCCCGTAGGCCTAATGCTCAAACTCACAGACCGATATGTACGTTCCTGTAGAGATACACTCTAAAAGCACATAGCAAGTAAAAGAGAGCCAAAACACCCCTATGTTGGGGTATGGTTTCCCTGTCCTATTTTGTCAGGAGCTAGGGTTTCACTACGCACACAACGATTTCAAACAACCTATATTAGATAAGCAACCTGTCCTAGCTTGGAATGGTCACTATGGATTCCGAACATGCACTAGGTCGAATGGTCAAAAGGGTGCCCCGGTAAAACCGGGGTTTGTGTTCCCATACTAGCAGAGCCCACAACCGGTCAGCCTTATGGCATGCTTTGACAAAGTCAAGCCTCCGGTAAACCGCTCAGGAATAGCAGATGGTCAACACGATGTCCTAGGCACACCAATGCACATGCAATGCAAAGAAACACATAAGTGATATCAAAACACGATATCACAAGTTCGAGTCAAGCTCTCTAATCTCCCCAGCAGAGTCGCCAGAAACTGTGGACGCGCCTGCGTGGGGGACTCCGTGCCACAGTTCGGACTTGATTTGTCATGGTCCTTAATCTAAACCAAAGAGTTCAAATCCGGCAAATCGTTTTGAGAAAACAAATTTTTGTAAAGAAGTGCCAAACATGGACTGCTTTGCCAGATACAAAGTCGCCACCTAAATTTTTTAATGGGGGAATTTAGGAAACCCTGACTCGTTTGCCAAAGGCCACGTGTCCGTTATCACCAAAGTTGCCTCGGCTCGGGAACTTGGGTACGATTGGGGAAGGTCAGCTATAAGCACCCCCTCTCGCCCGATCCGAAGATCGGCCTCTACTAACCATGATATCCGATTTTGAAAACGTTATGTGTTCTTATTCCGATTAATTAGCTTATCTTACTATGTGATGCGCACAACACAAAAGTATAGACTAGATCGTCTAATTTAGAATGAAGCATTGCATATCCGTTTGTTTGGAAAATGATTTGAGATTTGCTACTCGCAAGTAGGCAAAAACACGGATTTCAATGAGTTGTCCCAACTCAAACAATCCAACCTTCACCCACAGGCATTCAAGCAGTTTATATCACAGAAACATCTAGCCGCGTGGTAAGCATGCTATCATGTTAACATTCACAGTCATGCGAGATGCTAAAACATAAAACACTTACAATGTACTCCAAGCCAAAACAATAAACATGTTAGCAATCATGCATGATCCAAGTCCATGTTAAGTGGCTAATGCAATGCATACAGAATGTCACTAGAATAGGCTCGGCTAATCCTGGGATGGCATGTGGGATGCAACAACTAGCACATATTCAATTTGGAATTGAAATACAATGCAGTTAGCATGATGCGCCGAGCCCGGTGCATGCAATACTGATGAATGATGCACGCATGCATAGCATAAGGATGCTAAATTAAACATGTCCTAATACTAACCATCAAAGCAAGTAAGTAAAAGGGAGAAAGAAGTGGGGGTTGGGAGACATGCCACACTATTTTCCTTCTTTGATCATTACAAAATTCCCAAGGTGCACTCTATGAACCCTGTGGGATACCACTAGCCAAGGGAAATGATCACCGGCCAAAGGAAATGATCATCGGCCACTGGTTAAGCTATCGGCCACCAATTGTTGGTCGGTCGGCACTAAAGATGGCCGGCCGGCCAAACCTTCCTGCAGAATCCTGTTTTGACAGCAGCAGAGGGCAAAACAAGGCATAGCAATGCATTCCAAGCAAATGTGTGCACCAACACATCCCTTATCATGTTTATGATTCAAAGGGACATGGTTCTCGATTCTTGGACCACCAATTGCGCATTTCGATGTGTGATGGCCCAAGAAACCAAGTTATGCACTTTGATGTCAAATAAAATGCACATAAACAAACAAGGAACTCAACCTCTATCATGCTCAATTCAAGAGGCTAAGCATGCATGCCAAATGCGACCTAAACATATGAACTAAGTATGCAACATGGCAATGCAAACAAGCAAGCAATCAAAAAGTATGCAAGCTAGTGGACATGCAAGACATGATGCAATCAAAGCATGCAAAGTGCAAGACATGTAGAAACATGTAAAGAGTGGACTTAAACTAATTTGGGTAGCTCTATACTAAGCCCAAAACAGTGGCCACCATGCTCAAGAATGAAGGTAAAATGACATGCAAACATGCATGCGCACAAGGACCAACACTTAAGCATATAGAAATGACTCTCAACCACACTTAAGAGGATGCAAACATGGACAAATGGCATGCATTATAAGTTCTAAAAATCATGTTATAAAGGTGCCAAACCAAGTAAACAAGACAAGCTAAATAGGCAACAATGGTCCAAGATTCAAGGAAAGCCTAAGGGGCTTAAACCTTGGCTAAGTCAAATAAGCCTCACAAAGCTAAAAGGACTTAAAACAGGTCTAAGGCAGACCTAAACAAAGCTAAGGAGACATCTAGATGCCATCTAAGTGGTCTAAGCATGCAAGCATACCAAAGAGGCCACATATGGAGCATAAGATGACAACCTTGTAAAGCATTAAAGGGACATCAAATGCAAGCATACAAGCATACCATGAGGACTAAAATGATGCTATAAGTAGTGCCAAACCACTGAAATGATGCAAGGATGGCATGCTAGAGGGGTCAATGCTCAAGGCATACAAGAGAGTTTGCATGGTAGCTATACAAAGCAAAGCATTGATAACCCAAATGACCAAAAATAGACCTCTAGCACATCAAAACAAGCATAAAAGCATTACAAAACTTGGCCAAAAACATGCTAGAACAAGGCTCAAAGCACAAAGCATGTTAAGGCAATTCATGGCATTACAAGACACATATGCTAAGCAAGCATGGTGTACCTAAACCAAGTAAAAGCAGAGCTTTATTATGACATAATAAGCACAAAAAATAGCTAAGGCATGGCCATCATACACTTAAACAAGATGCTCACACATGAGGCAAAAATGGCCCTTTTCAAGGACAACAAGGAGAGGGGGTGGCCCTCTCCTTCTTAGGACCTTAACATACCATCCTCACCACTGAAATCCCTCAAGGTTTCAGTGGTGAGGAGGCCCAATCAAAGTGGTCTCGTAGCTCACCAAAATAGCACAAAAATAGGGCCAAACAAGGCCTATGAGGGGTCAAACAACCCCAAACAACAAAACACTCTTTAACAACTATTTAAACCACTCAAAATCAAGACTTTTATTAGTTATATACAAAGTCTAAAAACAGTTGCAAGGGAGGCTAAAAAGCTATGCAAAAATGGGGAATAAAGGGTGAAGTTCTTATGCTTGATGACCCTCTTCACAAACAATGCTCCAGCTGCTCCTTCAAGCTTGAATCCACTCCATGACACCAAGAACATCTCTCCAGCACCTCAGTAGCCAAGGTAAGGTGTAACACTAGGTGTTTATGAGCAATAGTAAGACTAAAACACCTTAAGGCAAAAGAGAGAGATATAGAGATAGAATAGCTACAACTATGATCAAACCCTAACTCAAAGCTCCCTCTGGAAATTTTGTAACCCTAATGGAGGGAGAAGAGGCTCCCTCTTATGGAAAATCCCTTTGGCAAAGCTTCTCAAGTAGGCTAGTCAAGAGGGAAATCCCTCCATACACGTGTATGGAGGGGAGCAAAGGTGTATGCCAGCTAGCACAGTTGGCATAAAAATATCTGCAAAAGTAGATGCACAGTGGTCGGCCGGCCAAAAATGCAATTTGACCAAAATAGATGGCCGGTCGACTACAAAGAGTGCCGGTCGGCCAGATATTTGGTCGGTGGCAACAAACCAGTGGCCGGTGGCCTCAAGCCATTGCCGGTGATGTGTAAGGATGGTCAACAAGCCATTCCCTGCCCCTTAAAGGAAAAACACAAGTGTTTGGTGCAAAACCAGACACAAAACAGTCGAGCCGAGAGATCCTGAGGCAAGGCGCATGGCCGAGACCTCCGGGAACTCAAGACAAACACAAACATGGATGATCACCGAGTGTTCAAGCGGTGACATCCAAGTCTTGAGGACGGTAAAAAATGGGGTGTCTACAATAGCTTGCTGCTTTGCATGATCATGAGTTACGTTCGGCTTTGTGCGTGTCATTTTGCATTTTGCCCCTGCCTGCGGGCCCATCTCTTGTTTATCTCGCCTATTTGTCTAAGTCTTTGGCCTTGTCAAAAATAGGTCGTCTCTGGGCTTTGACATTCACTCCCATCACTTATGACTTTCAAGTTTTGTCAAAGAGGAGCAACTGTAGACACCCCATTTTTGACTGACCTTAAGACTCAGACGTCATCAATTGAGCGCTCGGTGATTGCATATGTTGTGCTTGTTCTGAGGTTTTAGAGTCTCGGCTGAGAGCCTTCTCTCTAGACTTCGGGACTCTTTCGTGGTTTGCCTCGGTTTGCGAACGAGTTACATTTTCTCTTCGAAGGGAGGAGAGGTCTTGTAGACCATCTCTCGGCCATAGGCTACTTTTCGTGGTCGAGACCCCTGTTTCCGTTGGAGACTAGTTTACGATTTTGAAGCCGTCGATTGCGTGCGCCTCGGTTGGGACGCTTAACTTTCTTCGTTTGCTCCAGTTTTTGGCACACACCTTGTTTCTCTCTCTAGAGGGACCTTTGTGGCCGAGACCGCGTGGTTGGTTGCACACCACTTTCAATGCTTAACAATTAGTTTTGGGGCACCATTGCGCGTTTGGGCCCCAAACCCTCGTTTTGCATCCGTCTTGGTTCATTTTTGGCATGGACCCTATTTTCTTTGTTTGGAAGGTGGTACAAGGGTGGGAGACCACTTTTTCTTCCACCGGCTAGTTTTCTTGTCAGGAAGCTAGTCTTCTTGGTTTTTGAGCCACTTTTGACTGGTCTCCACCATACCACTAGCTTGCTTTCAGCTTGGAGACCACCCTAGGAGCCAACCAACCACCTGAACCTTTTGACCCTGGTCGGCCAACCACCTGAACTGGTTGGCCAGCTTTCTCCTTTTCTGTCTCACTAAGTTGGTGCCAGCTGTGCCAGTTGGAAGCCACAGATTGCATCCTTCATACACGTGTTTAAACTTGGTTTTAAGCTTCATGAAGAAGCTTTAGACCCTTGGCTCTATAAAGGAAAGGCTCCTCTTCCCTTGCAAGGGTTTAGAAATTGTTTTGAGGCATACATACACTCTCCTCTCTATTTCTCTCCATTTTAGCTCCAAAGGTCCCTTGTTCTTGGCCTATTGCACACCACTTCCTATCCTAACACCTCCACCATCACTCTAAGCACCTTGGAGCTGGTTTTCAGAGGTTGAAGGCTTCTTTGTTTTGGTCCGGTTCTTTGGAGTTCTTAGCTACAAGGGTAACACTCTATTTCCATCTTTTTGGCATTGTTTTGTTCCATCTCTTAGCCTAGTTTGTAAGCATATTTGGGCTTTGTCATAAACTAAAAAAAAAAAAAATCTTATTTTGAGATCCTTAACATGTTTGTTTGAGACCATTTTTCTGTTGGGGGTCATCTACCCCCTTGCATGCTTCATTTCATCTTGCTTTAAGCCATGCATTAGGGCCTTTGTGTTGAGCTATGTTGGCCCTTTTGACCACTGAAATCCAGCATATTTTCAGTGGTTATTATGTGTTTTTGAGCACCAAAATCGGAGAGGGGTGACCCTCTCACCCCTTGTCTTGTTTACTAGCCTTTTTAGCATATCAAAGGAGCCTATACTTGCATGCTTCCTAGCCTCATTTCAGGCCCTTTTTAGTGAGTTTTAGGGCCTGCATAACCTCTGACTAGAGGTGGTTTTGTCATATTGGGTGTCCATCTTGCATGTATAGAACAACCCTCTTCATGGCCTATCAAAGGAGCATCTCATTCTTGCATGCATAGACCATATTTCAGTGGGTTTTTGGAGTTTATTTGGCATGTCATACCTCTGAATTTTTCTGGTTTGGTGGCCTCTTGATTGCCTCACATGCTTGTAGTGCAAATCCTCTTTACTAGCTTACATTGCATGCTATTTTGGCCTTTGATTCTAGCACTTTTTGGCCATGCTTTAAACTGATTTTGTGCATGTTTTGGACTGCCTTAGCTCTGTTTTTATGCCTCATGGTCGAATGATGCTTTCTATGCATGGTTGTAGTTCAATACCCTTGCCTAGCTTTGAGTTTTGTAGCCTCTTGCATGCTTGAATAGAGGTGTTTGCATGTCTTGGCATCATTGTGCGTGTTATTTCAGACCTCATACTTGTGCCACGTTCCCATTTTTTCCACTCCTTAAGTGCATTTGAGAGTTGTGCTTGTTTGCCTCATTTTCGGACCATTGCGTGAGTTTCATTTCCATGCCTTTTGAGCCACCATTTTAGTCCATATTTGCTACTGTTTTGGTCTTCATAGGGACCATTTGGGGGTGGTTTGGTCATTTGAGCATCGCTTTGCATACCTCTAGTGTAATCCACTTCACTAGTTTCGGTATTTGGGCCACCTAGCATGGATTGTGTGAGGTGTTCGCATGATTCGGGACCCTTTCGTATGTCATTTCAGAGCTGGAAAATGTGTTGTTGTATGCTATATTACATGCTTGCCATGCCTTGGTAGAGTTGCACTTGGTGCCTTAGTTTTGGTCCCTTGCATTTGGGCATGTTTGCAAGAGTGTTGTTGCTTCATTTCATCATGTTTGGCCACTGATTTGAGTGTGGCTGAGGTCCACTCATATTGGTTTAAGTCCATCTTGCATTGTGTATGCCATATTATGTCATGTGCATTGAGTATGCCATTGATAGTTCATAGCATTGCGTATGCTAGTAGCATGTTTGCATATCATCATTTGCATGTTTGCATCATTTAGTGGCATTATGTTTAGGTTGCATGTTAGAGTTGCATTCATGCATGCCATGTGTATTGCATTGTGTTTGGAGTAGGGTTTAGTCCAAACACGGGAAATGAGGGACGTTTCGTACTCCAAGTGACGAAACGTGCCTCAATTCTCGGTCGCCGACACTCCGAATTATCCATAATGGAGTTTAGGCCTTGTTGTGCTTATATGTGCATTTATTTTACATCGAGTCGTGCAATCCGACTCCTAGGCCATCATGCATCGAGATACGTGATTGGTGGCACGAGGATCGATGACTACACCCCCTAGAGCTCATGCAATGATGGGGAGAGTGATCACACACACTAATGTTGGAAATACTTTGCCATGCCCTTTCTTGCTCTCTGTAGCAAACCAAAACCGGCTGAAAAAAGCGGTCGTGACCTTTGGAGTTTTGTCTGGCGTTTTGGGACGATTGCAAGCAGAGAGGCAATCGGAACATCGCGATGGATTTCCCGACAACGCGATTTGAGTATGCATGCATTCCTTATCATTCAAGACCGAGCTGAGGCAGTCCATTTCATTTGTTTTGCATGCTAGCTTATTTATTTTAATTAATTTGTTGATTAATTAGGGTTGTGTAATAATTAGCTGTAATTCGTTATTCATTCGGTTGTGTATTATTTATTCAGACCCTCCGAGAGAGGGCAATGTTGTAATAAGTGTGCGTGTGTGTAATGTATGTCTTCCAACCCGACGTCTTTCTCCCTTTTATTTACCAACTTATGATGGTTAGTTTTAGGGCATGTTTCAATTAGCATCTATATGTGCGCATGTTTGCATTCATTCATCTGTATTGCATGCATTGGGCTCGGCGCATCATGCTAACTGCATCGTATTTCAATTCCAAGTTGAATACGTGTATCGGTTGTTGCATTTCATATGCCATTTTAGAATAGCCGAGCCTATCTTAGTTGCATTTTTTTGCATGTGTTGCATTAGGCATTTTAGCATAGTTAGGATTCATGCATGATTTCTAATTAGCTTCTTTCTTTGGCTTGTAGTACTCGGTAAGTGTTTATGCTTTAGCATCCTTGCATGCGTGGGAGTGACTGCCATGATAGCATGCTTACCATGAGGCTATGTGTTTATGTGATATAACTGCCTGAATGCCTGTGGGTGAGGGTTGGGTTATTTGAATTGGAACAATTCACCAATTTAGAGTTTTAAGCCCACTTGATAGTGGCAAAATCATGTTTTCTAAGCCCACCCGAGGGTGGCAAAATCCACGTCTTAGCCTACTTGCGAGTAGCACCTTCAAATTGTTTTTCAAAACAAACATGAGATATTTTGTTCCAATTTAGGCGACCCAGTCTATACTTGTATGCTGCGCACATCACATAGTAATTCTAGGCTAATAACTGGAATAAGAGCACATAATGTTTTCAAAACTCGATATCATGGTTAGTAGAGGCCGATGTTTGATCGGGCGAGCGAGGGTGCTCATGAAGTGACCTTCCCCTATCGTACCCAAGTTCCCGAGCCGAGGCAACTTTGGTGATGACGGACACGTGGCCTTACGCACGAGTAGGGTTTCCTAAATTCTCCCAAAATAAAATATTTAGGTGGCGACTCTGTATCTGGCAAAGCAGTCCATGTTTGGCACTTCTTTCTAAAAATCTGTTTTTCTAAGCGATTTGCCAGATTTGGACTCTTTGATGATTCATCGGTCTTGCATTGCACTCTGCGAGATTAGATACAGGATTGTGACATTGAGTCCTGAACTGTAGTAAGCCCAAATGAACAAAATGGGATTCCCTCCCGGGACGTTCGAGGACGTCTACAATCGGTATGTCACTAGCTGAGACACTGATGGGCTTGGATGTTTTCCATTGCTGGGAGATGACTAGATTCGCGGGGAGTCCACTACTGCTACAGGTAATGTTTCCCACCCTAGCTCACATATATTTCTCACATCACTCGGCCCTCAGGCTCAGTTTTTCTCTTAAAACCCTTTTCTCACTTTTCTCTCAACGTACATCTCTTTATTCTTTAATCTCTCATTTCTCATCCCTCCCCAGATATGGTTGATAGATAAGTTGAAGGTTGTGGACTCATGCCCAGCATATTCAGCCCGCAACTATTTCTTCCGACGACGACTAGCCGATGCCCCCGATGAGGAATGGTGGTGTGAATGGATGTGCACCAGGTCCGCGGCTGACATTGCTTGGCGCTACCCTTGTCTCAATTTGCCAGCGATGAGTTACAACATGTCTCGCTAGCCGAGGATTCAGTTGATCGGCCTGGCACACTGTGTCTTTTACTTTCCATTCCGATTCCGGCGCCAGTTCGAACATGATCAGACTCGCCCGAAAGAGGGGATAGAGTACCCTGCTGCATTTCCGGTCCGAGACACACAGCTAGCTCGGTATGCCACAACATGGAGGATGAGAGAGCTTCTGGCCCCCGCTCCTACTTTCAGTTGCAGCCTCTCTGATGAGTGCATAGCTTGGCTTGATGAAGAGGCGCAGGTTGGGCCTACTTTTGCATCAGAGGCTTCCATAAGCTCTGGGAGGGGGTGTAGGAACACCTGACTATGCCCTGAATTTATTTGCTTTTAATTAGTACTTTCAAGTTTTCTTTATGAATGTAATAAAAAGCAACTCCAATTTGTATTCAAGAGTAGGAGAACTCTGTACTGTAATCAATGTAATTGAAGGTTGTGGGTACTGATAATTTTTCGTTTGGTCCAAAAATAGTGCGAGTCGTAAAAAGATTAATTTGAGCAAAATCAACTTTAATTAAAACTTTTCAAAACCATTTTTTATATGGATCAAAACTGGACACACCTAAGATCTATCACAGAGATGTACAACGCCGGATCCTAGTAACTGGAAAGTTGCCCCTAGTCTGAATAGCACTGTACTGGAGATCACAACCGAGCTCTTGAATGCAGAATAGACAAAGATGACCAACATGATCACATGGACAAAGTTGATTTGGAAGTGTTTATGGCTGAACTTCAGAATGAAGTTGCCTACGTATCCCAAAGATGGGAATCAAGCCTTACGTAATTTAGTTCAGGTTCACTCGTGTATTACCACTCTCCTTTTGCGCTCTAACTTTTGCCAAAGCCGCCTTTTCGGGTTTTCAACCTTGCGAGCTCGATTTTTATTATTTCAAATTTTTCATGCTCTAACTTTTTCCTAGGTCGCCTTTTCGGGTTTTCCCATGAGCCACTCGAGGATAGTATTTCTTCAACTTGTCCATGTTGATCGGCTAGGAGAACTCTAGGCCATCTAGGTCCATCAGAACGACAGCTCCACCCAACCAGATATACTTGATGATGTAAGGGCCCATTCAATTGGGTCTGAACTTGCCCCTAGGGTCGTAGATGGGAGCTCAGTTGTCTTTGAGCACAAGATCCCCCTTTTTCAAATTCCTGGACTTAACCTTCTTGTTGAAAGCCCTGGCAATTCTTCGTTGATAACCCTGGACGTGATACAGTGCTTTCAGCCTTCTTTCATCAAAGAGCATGAGTTCTCCGAACCTACTTTGCTGCCAATCTGCCTCAGCTATCTGACACTCAGCCAATACCCATAATGACAAAACCTCAACTTCGATAGGCAAAATAGCCTCCATCCTATAAACCAAGGAATACGGAGTTGCTCCAGTAGAAGTTCGAATTGAAGTTCGGTAGCCCCAAAGAGCAAATGGTAGCTTATCTGGCCAATCCCTGTAGGTTTCCACCATCTTCTACAAAATGTGCTTAATGTTCTTGTTGGCGGCCTCAACTGCTCCATTGGTTTGCAGCCGATATGTAGATGACTTATGAAAAGCCACGTTGTACTTCTCCAACAAATCGATCACCTCCTTCTTGAAGTGGGAACCATTATCTGAAATAATTTTATTCGGGACCCGTGGCGGCAGATAATGTTGTTCCTAATGAACTTACAACGTGCGCTGCCTTCAACATCGCATAAGATTGGGCCTCAACTCACTTTGTAAAGTAGTCTATCGCGACCAGAATGTACTCATGCCCATTGGACCCCTTCGGAGTGACAGCCCCAATCACATCAATCCCCCAGACTGAAAATAGCCATGGCGAAGTCATGTTGTATAGCTTCGATGGCAGAATGTTCATGCGGTTCGCATGGACATGACATTTGTGGCATCGCCGAACAAAGCCAATATAATCCTCCTCCATGGTGGACCAGTAATAACCTTGTCTAAGAACTTTCCGGGCTAACATCACCCCATTCATGTGCGCCCCACACTCTCCTCCGTGGATGGCCTCCATCAGGCACTTGGATTCTTCAGCATCAACACACAGTTTGTGCATCCCGAGATGACCCCTCTTTTACAGTTTACCTCCGCAGACAATGAACTGAGCAGCCATTCTCCGAATTGCCCTCTTATCTTTGGCATTTGCCGCTGGTGGATACGTCTCTTTTTCCAAGAAGTTCCAGATGTCGTAATACTAGGGATTCTCAACTTGTACCTCATCTATGGCAGCAATCAGCTCGTAGGCCGGCACAAATTTCTGTTCGATGATGATCAGACACATCCAGACTCCAAAAAGGGATGTCTATCATAGAAGATAGAGTTGCTAATGAATCAGCGAACCTGTTGTTCTCTCTTAACAGATGAACAAAATTTAGTTTCTCAAACCGAGGAATCAGAACGTCCAAGGTTTGGTGATAGATTCTCATCTTTTCTTCTTTAACTTTCCAATCTCCTTTAGCATGAGATACAACAAGGTTCGAGTCCCCGATGACATCCAACCGTTTTGCCCTTAGTTCCAGGGCGGCTTCTAGTCCAGCAATACATGCCTCATATTCTACCTCATTGTTCGACACTTTGAACCGGAGTTTGAATGCTAGAGGTATGCAGGAATTGTCAGGTGCTATCAGCAACACCCCTATCCCATACCCGTATTGGTTTGACGCTCCATCAAAGTACATCGTCCAAGTCTCTTCTTCGACATGCAGAATGGCCTCGTCTGGGAACAGATACTCAACTACTTCATCCCCTTCAACTGGGTGATCGGCTAGGAACTCCACTACCGCTCTCCCTTTCAATGACTTGCGCGTCATGTACTTCAGATCAAATTTGGAAAGCAGAAGCAACCAACAGGCTAGCCTACCGGTAAGTGCCGGTTTCTCGAAGAGATATTTGATGGGATCTAATCTCGAAACTAGTATTACAGAGTGAGTTAACAGGTAATGCCTCAGCTTCCTGGTAGCCCATACCAAGGCCAGACAAGCCTTTTCCAGCGGAGTGTAGCGGGTCTCGTAATCTAGCATTTTCTTGCTCAGGTATCAGATCGCCTTTTCCACTTTGTCCTTAGACTCCTGTGCAAGCATGCAGTCCATTGTAGTTTCAGTCACTGAAAGGTACAGAATCAACGGTTTCCCCGGCTCAGGCGGTGACAACACAGGTGGGTTCTATAAATATTGCTTGATCTGTTCGAAAGTAGCATGGCATCGGCCGTCCCATTGGAATTTCTTTCCTTTCTTCAGGAGACCAAAGAGTGGTTTACAAGTCAAGGTTAATTTTGCAATAAATCGTTGTAGACGTGCTCGAACGTCCCGCGAAAATCCCGTTTTGTTCATTGGGCTTACTACAGCTCGGACTCAATGTCACAGTTCTGAATCTAATCTCACAAAGTGCAATGCAAGATCGATAAATCACCGAAGAGTCCAAATCCGGCAAATCGTTTTGAAAAACTGATTTTTAGAAAGAAGTGCCAAACATGGACTGCTTTGCCAGATATAGAGTCACCACCTAAATATTTTAGTTTGGGGGAATTTAGGAAACCCTGACTCATGCCTAAGGCCATGTGTCCGTCCTCACCAAAATTGCATCGGCTTGGGAACTTGGGTACGAGAGGGGAAGGTCATGCAATGAGCACCCCCGCTTTCCCGATCAAAGATCGGCCACTACTAAACATGATATCTTGTTTTTGAAAACACATGTGCTCTTGTTCTGGTTATTAACCTACAATTACTATGTGATACGCACAGCATACAAGTATAGACTGGATCGCCTGAATTGGAACAAAGCATTGCATATTCGTTTTGAAAACGGTTTGCTACTCGCAAGTAGGCTAAAATATGGATTTTTCCACCCTCAAGTGGGCTTAGAAAATATGGTGATTTGCCACTCTCAAGTGGGCTTAAAACTTACAATCAATGAATTGTCCTAATTCAAGTAACCCAACCTTCACCCATAGGCATTCAAGCAGTTATATCACATAAGCAAATAGCCTCATGGCAAGCATGCTATCATGGCAGTCACTCACACACATGCAAGGATGCTAAAGCATAAACACTCACTGAGTACTCCAAGCCAAAACAGAAACTAGTTAGTAATCAATGCATGATCCTAGTTCATGTTAAGATGGCTAATGCAACACATGCAAAATGCAACTAAGATAGGCTCTGCTATTCTAAGATGGCATATGAGATGTTGCAGATAACATGTATTCAACTTGGAATTGAAATACAATGTAGTTAGTATGATGCGCCGAGCCCGGTGCATGCAAGACAGATGAATGAGTGCAAACATGCGAAGCATAAGGATGCATATTGAAACATGCCCTAAAACTAACCATCATAAGCTGGTAAATAAAAAGGAGAAAGACGTGGGGTTGGAAGACATGCATCACACAAACGTACACTTTCTACAACAGTTGGCCCTCTCGACGGAGGGTCTGAATAAATAATACAACACCAACTAGCTAATCTAAGCTAATCTAATTAAGCTAGTTATTACACAACCAAAATGGATAATAAATTACAGCTAATTATTACACAACTCTAATTAACTAACAAACTAACTAAGTAAGAAATTGAACTAGCATGCAAACTACATGAATGTGGACTGCCTCAACTCTGCCTTGAATGATAAAGGACGCATGCATGCTCGAGTCACCTTGTCGGGAAATCCATCGCGATGCCCCGACTTGCCTTCGTTTGCAATTGATTTCAGAAATTTGCACAAAGCTCTAGAGAGATGAAACTCCACCCCGGGGGACTGTGGGAAGGCTGCCGGCCAGCTTATAGGCACGGGAGACCAACTACCGACCACCTTTTGTGGTGGAAACCAAAGAAGGTGGTCGGCCTGCCTGAAAACCTGGTCGGCCGACCAGTTTCTTCTTCTGGATTCTGTTTTTTTGCAACAAAGGGAAAGAGAGAGGCACGACTAGGTATTTGCAACACATGTGTGCATGACCACTCTCCCCGTCATTGCATAAGCTCTAGGGAGTGTAGTCCTTGACTCTCGGGCCACCAGTCGCGCATCTCGATGCATGATGGCTGAGGAGTCGAATTGCACGACTCAATGTGAAATGAATGCACATACAAGCACCTAAAGCCAACAACTCCGTCATGGGTAGTCAAGAGTGTCGGCGACCAGGAATCGAGGCATGTGTCGTCACTTTGAGTACGAAACGTCCCTCGTTTCCCGTGTTCGGACTGACTCCTATTCCGAACACAATGCAACAAACAATGGCATGTACAATGCGACTTTAAGTATGCAACCTAAATGCTATGTAACTAAGTGATGCAAACATGCATAGGATGACATGCAAACATGCAACTAGCATACACAATGCTATGAACTAACAATGGCATACTCAATGCACGTGGTACTTAGCATACACAATGCACCTAAGAACTAACATACACAATGAGATGAACAAGGCATGCATAACGCAATGATCAATCATGCGACAATGTGGCATACTCAATGCTATGGAATATAATGGCATACTCAATGCAAAAATGGACTTAAACCAAAATGAATGTGCCTCAGCCACACCCAAATCAGTGGCCAAACATGATGAAAACAGGACTCCAAAACTCATGCTAGCATACACGATGCAAGGACCTCAGCCCAAGGGCACAAAATGCAACTCTACAAAAGCATTGAAAGGATGAAATATGGCATACAGTGACACATGTCCCAGCTCTAAAATGACATACAAAATGGCTCCGAATCATGCAAACAACTCACACAATGCATGTTGAAAGGCTCAAGTACCGAAGCTAGTAAAGCACATTACAGTAGAGGCATGCAAGGCGATGCTCAAATGATGAAACCAACCCCAAACAGACCCTATGCAGGCCCAAAATAGTAGCAAAATGGGTTGGGATGATGGCTTGAAAGGCACAAAGGTGAAGCTCATGCAATGGCTCCCAAATAGGGCATGAATGCACAACTCTAAAGAGCACTTAAAGCATGGACAATATGGAAGTGTAGCACCCCTATAAGCTCTGAAATGCCATGCCCAATGATGCCAAGACATGTAAGTAGCTCAAGTTAAGCATGCAAGGGGCCTCCAAACTCAAAGCTAGTCAATGCTTGTACACAACACGTATGCATGGCTAGCACTTTTCGACCAAGAGGCCTCAAGATAGAGCTAAGGCAGCCCAAAATATGAACAAAATCAGTTTGAAGTATGGCCAAAATATGCTAGAATAGAGGGCCAAAACAACACACATTGTGAGGTAGTGAACATGAGTTACACTACAAGCATATGAAGCATGTGAAGGACTACCAAACCAAGAAAAAATAGAGTCATGGCATGCCAAATGATGGCCAAAAATCCACTGAAACAAGACCAATACATGCAAGAATAACATGCTCCTTTGATAAGCCATGAAAGGGATTACTCTACACATGCAAGAAGCAAGCAAAAGGGGACCAAACCAGCCATGGTCAGAGCCTAGGTAGGTCCTAGAAGTCACCAAAAAGTGCCTGAACTATGCCTCAAAATGGTATAAACATATGCTCCTTTGGTAGGCCAAAAATGCTAGTAAATAAGACAACAAGAGAGAGGGTCACCCCTCTCTGATTTAAACCATCAAAAGCCACACTCTCACCTTGAAAATCCACTGGATTTCGGTGGTAGGAAGGCCAACAAAGACTAGCTTGTATGCCTTATGCCATGGCACAAAACAAGGCTAAATAGAGCATGCAAGAGGGTAGATGACCATCAACACCAAAAGAGCCTTAAACAAACATGAAAAACACTTAAATATGAGGCTTTTTTCAGTTGACAACAAAACTCAAATAAGCATGCAAATGATGCTAAGAGAAGGATCAAAACAATGCTTAAAAGAGGGAAAAGTGATTACCCTCGAAGCTCAGCAAAAACCAGCAACTTTTCTGAACCAAAACCCAACTTTTGAGACCTCTCAAAACCCTCCAAAGAATCAAGAACAATGGTGGAGGTGTATGCTTATGAGGTGGTGTGCAATAGGCCAAGAACAAAGCACTTTCTAAGCCTAAGAACAAAGCACTTTCTAAGCCTAAAATATAGAGACAAAGAGAGAGATATAAGCTTTTCCTTGGAGCAATTTTTCAACCTGGTATAAGGAGAGAGAGGGCCTCTCTTATAGAGTTTCAAAGCCAAAGCTTCTCCAAGAAGCTAAAAACTTGGTTGCAAATCCTCCATACACGTGTATGGAGGATCCAGTCTGTGCCTTCCAGTTGGCACAGCTGGCATGCACTCAAATAGACAAAATAGAAGGAAGCTGGCTAACCAGGGCAAGTGGTCTCCCACAAAACAAGGTGGTCGGCAGGCACAATAGGTGGTCTCCACTTTGAAAGCAAGCTAGTGGTGTGGTGGGAGACCAGCAAATGTGGCCCAAAGACTAAGAAAACCAGCTTCCCGACAAGAAAATCGGCTGGCTAGGAGAAAGTGGTCTCCAAGGAGAAAAGGTGGTCTCCCACCCTTGTACCACCTCCCAAACAAGGAAAACAAGGTTCATGCCAAAAATGAACCAACACAGATGCAAAACAAGAGTTCGGGGGCAAGGTGCGCGGTCGGGTGCCCCGAAAACTGGCTGTTGAGCACCAAAATTGGCGTACGGCCACAAACGTGGTCTCCTGGACCACAGTGTCCCTCTAGATAGAGGAAACAAAGGGTGTTCCAAAAATCGGGGCAAACAGAGAATGTTAAGTGGTCTCGAGCTGAGGCGCACGATCGACGGACCTGAAAACCGAAAACTAGTCTCCAAATGGGAACAGTGGCCTACGACCACGTAAAGTAGTCTACGACCACTGAGAGATGGTCTACAAGACCTCTCCCTCCCTCCGGGAAGAGAAAACAAGACCTGGTCCGTAGACAGAGTCAAGACACAAAAAGTTCCGAGGCTCGGAGGGTAAGTGTCACGCCCCAAACCCGCCCCTAAAAGTTTGGGCATGACGCATTCGCAAACAGACACAAAACCTGTTATACATATCATATGGGGTCGGAACGGAAGCATTCAATAATATATAATAGCGTAAAATAACATCCATTGAGCTATCACTACTATGCCAGGACCGTAGACAGAACATAATGCAGATAATTATACAGTGATGTGTATCTGAAGATAGTTATGTACATATACATCTTCCTCATAGACATTTGGGTACAGACTAAATACAACTTTAAAACTTAACAAAACTCCAAAACTTGAACAGTTAACACCTAACAGCTTAGACACTCAAGGCTTGGCAACTGGTATCGGAAGCCACAGGTTAAGATTGACCTCCAGGTTGAGTGCCTACGTAAATGAACATAAAATAAAGTGAGTCAAGCTCGGTGAATAATAGTACGTAAATCATGTAATGTTCCACTCAAACAATAAAGTATATAATTGCGAAGTATATGTTTATTTACACTCAGAAATATCATGAGTCCAGCTTCTTAACAACGCAGCTTTAGTATGTACAGAGGATTCAAAATGTTCATAGTTTCAAATAATGTAATAATAGCCTTCGCCCATCATATAATAGAATCGCTTATCACCTCAGAGATAACGTAACGCATAAAGCGTGAGAACGCATAAAGCGTAACGGAATGCATAAAGTGTGAGGGTCAGAACTAGTAGAAGATAATAAGTTTTGAAACCAATGACATATCATGCTAAATCTTAAACGAACGGATCAATGGACAATATGTATAACCGTAATAAATAAACAGAGCGTAACCATCCCAAAGTCATCCGAATATCGCGGACCATAAAGAATAATAAGCAGAGCGTAACAATCCCAATTGATACACATACAAAATCATTACTGGCAGAAAGCTGAACGTTATAAACAGACATTAATAGTAACGACAAACATTAGCAGGAATGAAACAAACGTCCGGCGTAGGAGTACTCACATTGCACTTGTTTATCGCGGACAAGAATGTGCATTTTATCTATCGAAATAGTTGTCTCATAATTAACAAAGATGATACCAATTGCTTACAGATGCGGAGGATTAATATACCATATAAATAGAAAGAATAGTTCCATAAACATACCGTTGTATGTAGCTTCCTCAACATTCATACTGATTTCTGATTAACTTAATGTTAATGAAATCACTTACACAGAACAGAGCGTTAATACCATAATCATTATCAGAAAATAAAATGTACATGTAGCGTACTATTACTCACAGTGATTAGACGCTTGATCCGCCTCTGTAATTGACCCTACACAATTCATAATACACATAAAAATCGGGTCACATATCATTATTCCGTTTTTTAACTAGTTTATTTCTCTTTATCCCATTTACACATCATTTGGCAATTCAACATGAATCAAATTAAATCTTTGAATCTCATTTCAACATTCCCCACCCAAGTTCATGTCATCCATAGTCTTAATACATTATTTCCTTAATTTTCCCTTCCATTATAGCATAAATTCTAATGTTTATAACAAAGTTCATCCGCTAATATTTTTACATAATTTGAAATATCTCATAAATCCAATTAAATTTATACATATACAATTCAACATCTCAATTTCCTTATTCTACCTTCAATTTGGGCCAATTCATTAGTTATCACCATTAATCAACTTAGGGTTTCAAGACAAAAATCCAAACTCCTCAAACCATTACTTCTTCTTCCAATTTTCTCCATCTAAAGTTCATAATCCATCACCTTAATCTAGCAATTGCATCTCTAACATAATAAACCCAAAACCCCCAAATCACAAATTGGACATAATATATACAAAACTATAGATTTGTAGTTATATACACAACATACCATAAATCTACACCCAAAATACCATAAATCCATCAATCAATACAAATAAGATCTCCTACCTCAAGATTGAAAGCAAGGAAGCTAGGTCAAGAGTATCACTTTGAAATTCCAAAATCAAATCGGTTGGAAATGTTCATCTTCTTGTCTTCTTCACTTCTTGGTGGAAGATCTTGATCAAAACAAAGAGAAATGGTGAGGATTTGGGATCAAAACCCTAGGGTTTTCGGTCCTAGGGGAAAAGGAGAGAAGAGGGGAAAAGAATATGTGAAAAATGATCCAAAAATCTGGTTTAAAAGCTACTGTCCCGTAATCTCCGCTCAAGCGGAGAAATTCCCGCTCGAGCGGACCTGTTTTCAGCACAGATCCCGAAACTTCAAACATACGTAACTCTCCCGTCCGGACTCCGTTTTAGGTCGTTCTTGTGTCCAAATTGAAGCCCCGGAAACAAGCTTTCCAACGATTCAAACCTCACATCCAAACTCGAAGTGTGGAAAAAGAAAAGGGCAAATGAGTGACGGTTGGTCACAAACAAATTATTCAAACTAAAGTTTTGGATCAAATCTTACTCTACCATCGTCTTATCATCTCAATCAATATCCCAAAATAAGGTAAGAACATTTCAAATATACTAAGAAGAACATCAAAAATAAGTCCACATGCATCAGAAACAAACTTAACCAGGTGCCCCGCCGGCGCCAACATCGCGCCGAGCGCAGCAGACTAACAAAGTCGTCCGCCGGCGTAAACTCCCGCCGGCGGAGAATCACAACTCCCAGATCTCGGCCGTCAAAAATTGCCGAAATCCCAAAAGTCCGCTCGGCGCCACCTCCGCCGGCGGAGGAAAGAATTTCCGGGTCGTTACATCCTTCCCTCCTTACAAAAATTTCGTCCTCGAAATTTGAGAAAACTAAATAGAAAATAGGTCATACATAAACAGAAACATACCTTGTAATGTCCAAACTAGATCCATACTTGGAATAGGAAAGGGTCACAAATATTTCCGATCGATATACACGCATCAAAATTTCAACGGGCAAGGAGCAACACCATCCATTTGTAATCCCAAAACTCATAACAACTTCTCAGTTATCAACTAAGCGCACCACACCTAGTGCATGCTCAAAACTCAATTCCAAA
The DNA here is from genome assembly GCA_025200525.1 of Camellia lanceoleosa. Lineage (NCBI taxonomy): Eukaryota > Viridiplantae > Streptophyta > Magnoliopsida > Ericales > Theaceae > Camellia > Camellia lanceoleosa. The sequence goes on from CM045769.1 coordinate 78,294,237, forward strand.
GACAATACACATTGTATGATCCAACACCAAAAATTTTCACTTGCACTTCAATTAACGGCATTACCAACTCTTTATTTCTTTGACATTGAGAACAAAAACAAAAAATATATATATAGATATAGAATAGTGGAGCCCTTCATACAAGTATTTCTTAAAAACACTCACATAGAGAAGTTCCTACTCAACTTCAAGAGAGGTCAATCAAACGATCAAACATACCTTAAGCTTTAAAAGCTCTACCACCCTTCACTTCCTCCTTTACTTCCTTGAAGATCTATGCTCTTTTGTTCAATCCTTTTCTTTCCATACGTAAGAAGACTTAAACGTATATATAAATAGTCATACATCTAAACATATAGGACAAAATCCAATCGTTTACTCATTCCGAAATTCAAATCTCGAAAACATACATAAGATTACATAAAAGTTATGCTGGTCTCAGATTCATAATTAAACCTATCAAATAAGGTTCTGCCTGCTTGAGAGTTACCACATCTTCCATTTACGAAAACATATCAAAATCACATCATTATGTAGATTTAACCCACCTTCTCTACTTTTTAACAAAATTTGAACAGTGGGAAGAAGAATCCCCATTGTAGATACCTGATCATGCCGTTAAAAATTCAAATCTGAACAATAATTATAGCTATCAAACAAGGTCAGAAATTGCATTCAAAATCTTACTTAAGTAATCACTCGTAGTACAAATCAATTTGGCCTCTTTTTGTTTTCTACTATTCAGACGATTCTTCCTTTTTCTTACCGGAAAACACGAGATCAATCACAGAGTTTCGTATTCACAACTTGTAATTATCGAGGGTCAGCAAACGGTCATACAGAATTTAGAGACCAGCCATCTGGCTCAATCAGTTAATATAAATAGAGTTTCCAGTTATTCCTCATTCGTAAATTCTACTAGGTTCGTTCATAGAATCATAAATCAGTAATCATAAGAATCACATCCTTCCAGATTCTATAGTGTCAAAAACATATGCAATAGTATAACAAAGGAATAATTTGATTTCATAACATCAAAATTCATAATCCTTAATAAAACGAAATTCGTAGTAGGATAATTCAATGTGGTAGTCAATTAATTTGTAATAAGTAAAAGGGAATATTTTCAAGTCCATTTGTTTTCATCAAAATTCTCAATATCAAACAGAATAGTCCACATCACAACTTCCATATAGGTGATAGAAGAAATTTTTTTTTTTTAAATCTAACATTGACATAGTTACACATAAACATTTCACAGGAATGTTTCCAAATATACGGAGACAGGATTTTAATTCTTGCGGTAGATTCTCTACTTACACTTCCAAGTAGTCAATAGCTGCCTCTCTTTTTTTTGTACAAATCTCGTGTATCATAGTTCACAAAGTCTATAGACAAATCCCGATTACACATGAACTGCACTCATTTGATATTATCAATTTTCATCATGTTATAACATAGCATAACAGAACGAATAATTAGAAACATATTCATACATACTCTTAGTTATACTTGAATCGAAATGTAGCGAGTTTATGCTCGATCATAACCCACCCGTACAAGACCGTCGGTGGCAAAACATATCTTATAACATATTTAAACCACGGTATTATTATTACCCCCGGGTAAGGGCCTTGTACTACAGATGTCATGGTTACTTTTCCATATATGGAACATCATTCCTTGATTCATGACCTATCATATTCTTTGAATATCATGTCATTACCGCACAAACACAACTTATCAAAGTACGTATCACAATAACATTTCAAATCATTGGTCTAAACAGTACCATGACAAGGAAGACAAAATATATCATGTTAAACAGAATATATAATAGCAGTACATTCACCAAACGAAATTCAACATTGATTTAGAATTAATTTACTTTCAGAATGGCCTTTGGCCTCGTTTTACAAATTTTACAGAATGGCCTGATGGCCCAGAATTATCATAACAGAATATCCTCAGGGCTCAGAATTATCAGAATGGTCTTTTGACCCAGAATAGCCTTATGGCTCAGAATTATCAGAATGGTCCTTCGACCCAGAATTATCTTTCATTAATTTCCAGTCAGAATTATCAGAATGGTCTTTCGACCCAGAATTATCTGTCCTTAATTTCCAGTCAGAATTATCAGAATGGTCTTTCGACCCAAAATGTTACTCAGAATGGCCCTCGGCCCAGAATGTTACACAGAATGGCCCTCGGCCCAGAATGTTACTCAGAATGGCCCTCGGCCCAGAATGTTACACAGAATGGCCCTCGGCCCAGAATGTTACACAGAATGTGGCCCTCGGCCCAGAATGTTACACAGAATGGCCCTCGGCCCAGAATGTTACACAGAATGTGGCCAGACAGAATGTTACATAATGGCCCCCGGCCCAGACAGAATGTTGCCAAACAGAATGTTACGTAATGGCCCCCGGCCCAGACAGAATGTTGCCAAACAGAATGTTACATAATGTATGGATTCAAGAGGTGGCTCCCACCGAAGTGTAGCACTTTGTTCCATACCAGAAATCAATAAATTATACATCAACATTGCATACTATAACATGTCATGTCGTAAACAGAACTACTTACAGAACATATTACATAAACAGAATCAGAACAGAATAGTACCAAATTCATATAAATAACACTATACAACAGGATACATAAGTCATTTCATGAGTCCTTTCAAATGGCCATAATCATCTCACGTATATCAAAATATTACTAATAGGCACGGAATAACTTACTTCACAATAAACCTGAGTCATCCTTGGCAAAGCATAAGGATTCAGAACTTACCACTCATGTCCCTTTTTCATTTGTCTAACCAATCCGAGACAATCCTCCATCCTTATTTCCGCCATACTCTACACAACAATCAATCACAGTATATACACAAGGAATGCACAATAGACATGATTCATAATCGTTAACGTAAACATATTACTTTTACCGTTGCTATCAGTCTCTTTACATGCAATAAGGATGTCATGCATGAAGCCTAAATCTTTTCTAGACATCCTACAGCTCAATGGATCCGTGTGTGAGATAGCAACTCGTGCTCTGATACCACTTGTCACGCCCCAAACCCGCCCCTAAAAGTTTGGGCATGACCCATTCGCAAACAGACACAAAACCTGTTATACATATCATATGGGGCCTGAACGGAAGCATTCAATAATATATAATAGCGTAAAATAACATCCATTGAGCTATCACTACTATGCCAGACCGTGAGATGTAACATAATGCAGATAATTATACGTTGATGTGTATTCGAAGATAGTTATGTACATATACATCTTCCTCATAGACATTTGGGTGCAGACTAAATACAACTTTAAAACTTAACAAAACTCCAAAACTTGAGCAGTTAACACCTAACTTTTAGACACTCAAGGCTTGGCAACTGTATCGGAAGCCAGTTAAGATTGACCTCCGGTTGAGTGCCTCTGAAAAGACATAAAATAAAGTGAGTCAAGCTCAGTGAATAATAGTACGTAAATCATGTAATGTTCCACTCAAACAATAAAGTATATAATTGCAGAAGTATATGTTTATTTACACTCTGTAAATATCATGAGTCCAGTTTCCTTAACAACGCAGTTTAGTATGTACAGAGGATTCAAAATGTTCATATTTTCAAATAACAGAATAGCCATCAGTCCCAACAGTTACAGAATAGCCTTTCGGCCCAGTCATAACAGAACGGCTTATCAGCCCAGAGATAACAGAACGCATAAAGCGTGACAGAACGCATAAAGCGTAACAGAACGCATAAAGTGTGAGGGTACAGAACTAGTAGAAGATAATAAGTTTTGAAACCAACAGACATATCATGCTAAATCTTAAACGGAACGGATCAATAGACAATATGTATAACCAGAATAAATAAACAGAGCAGAACCATCCCAAAGTCATCTGAATATCGCGGACCATAAGCGAATAATAAACAGAGCAGAACAATCCCAATTGATACACATACAACATCATTACTGACAGAAAGCTGAACGTTATAAACAGACATTAATAGTAACGACAAACATTAGCAGCAATTAAACATACATCCGACGTAGTAGTACTCACATTTCACTTGTTTATCGCGGACAAGAGAACGCACACTTTATCTATCTAAATAGTTGTCTCATAATTAACAAAGATGATACCAATTGCTTACAGATGATGCGGAGGATTAATATACCATATAAATAGAAGAATAGTTCCATAAACATACCGTTGTATGTAGCTTCCTCAACATTCATACTGATTTCTGATTAACTTAATGTTAATGAAATCACTTACACAGAACAGAGCGTTAATACCATAATCATTATCAGAAAATAAAATGTACATGTAGCGTACTATTACTCACAGTGATTAGACGCTTGATCCGCCTCTGTAATTGACCCTACACAATTCATGATACACATAAAAATCGGGTCACATATCATTATTCCGTTTTTAACTAGTTTATTTCTCTTTATCCCATTTACACATCATTTGGCAATTCAACATGAATCAAATTAAGTCTTTGAATCTCATTTCAACATTCCACACCCAAGTTCATGTCATCCATAGTCTTAATACATTATTTCCTTAATTTTTCCCTTCCATTATAGCATAAATTCTAATGTTTATAACAAAGTTCATTCGCTAATATTTTTACATAATTTCGAAATATCTCAGAAATCCAATTAAATTTATACATATACAATTCAACATCTCAATTTCCTTATTCTACCTTCAATTTGGGCCAATTCATTAGTTATCACCATTAATCAACTTAGGGTTTCAAGACAAAAATCCAAACTCCTCAAACCATTACTTCTTCTTCCAATTTTCTCCATCTAAAGTTCATAATCCATCACCTTAATCTAGCAATTGCATCTCTAACATAATAAACCCAAAACCCCCAAATCACAAATTGGACATAATATATACAAAACTATAGATTTGTAGTTATATACACAACATACCATAAATCTACACCCAAAATACCATAAATCCATCAATCAATACAAATAAGATCTCCTACCTCAAGATTGAAAGCAAGGAAGCTAGGTCAAGAGTATCACTTTGAAATTCCAAAATCAAATCGGTTGGAAATGTTCATCTTCTTGTCTTCTTCACTTCTTGGTGGAAGATCTTGATCAAAACAAAGAGAAATGGTGAGGATTTGGGATCAAAACCCTAGGGTTTTCGGTCCTAGGGGAAAAGGAGAGAAGAGGGGAAAAGAATATGTGAAAAATGATCCAAAAATCTGGTTTAAAAGCTGCTGTCCCGTAATCTCCGCTCAAGCGGAGAAATTCCCGCTCGAGCGGACCTGTTTTCAGCACAGATCCCGAAACTTCAAACATACGTAACTCTCCCGTCCGAACTCCGTTTTAGGTCGTTCTTGTGTCCAAATTGAAGCCCCGGAAACAAGCTTTCCAACGATTCAAACCTCACATCCAAACTCGAAGTGTGGAAAAAGAAAAGGGCAAATGAGTGACGGTTGGTCACAAACAAATTATTCAAACTAAAGTTTTGGATCAAATCTTACTCTACCATCGTCTTATCATCTCAATCAATATCCCAAAATAAGGTAAGAACATTTCAAATATACTAAGAAGAACATCAAAAATAAGTCCACATGCTTCAGAATCAAACTTAACCAGGTGCCCCGCTCGAGCGCCCAACATCGGCCGAGCGCCACAGACTAACAAAGTCGTCGCTCGGCGTAAACTCCCCGCTCGGCGGAGAATCACAACTCCCAAAGATCTCAAAGCCGTCGAAAAATTGCTGGAAATCCCAAAAGTCCGCCGAAGGCTCCTCCGCCGGCGGAGGAAAGAATTCGTCGTTCTGAAGGCCCTCAGCTAAGAACTTCGAAACCTCAAGACAAGCACAACATGCACCATCACCGAGCACTCAATTGATGACGTCTGAGTCTTAAGGTCGGTCAAAAATGGGGTGTCTACAGTTACCCCTCTTTGAAAGAACTCAAAAGTCATAAGTGACGGGAGTGAATGTCAAAGCCCAGAGACGACCCATTTTTGAGAAGACCGAAGACTTAGACAAACGGGCGAGATAATTAGAGAGAAGTGCCCGCAGGCAGGGGCGAAATGCAAAGGGTATGCACAAAGCCGAGTATAACTTATGAACATGCAAGGAAAACTGTAATGAAGCAAATATATACAATAAATGCAACAATTTTAAGCAAGAATGCAAATGAAACTACATTTCATGTAGTAAGAATGTAAGAGAATTATACAATTCTCGCTACGTCTCACACGGAGAATACAATACCGTCCGGTTCGTCTGGTCACACCACCCTCGAATGAACTGTACATACAATATCGTGCCTGTAAAAGAGAGAAACTTAACAGGTACAATATAGTTAGCAACACATGTTCAACGCTATATTGAATGTGGATACGTACGATGCTAATGGAAAAGTACATAGCAATGCAAGTGAAAGGTGCATGACGACACAAGTTAAGTATGGATGCGTGGTCATACCAGTGAAACGTGTACAATGATGCAAATAGTGTGCATAACAATGAAGGACAAGTGCAACTTCAAAGCATGTTTGAGACAAAACGCTGAGTAAAGAAGTGCAAGCCTCGAAGAGAGCAACTCAAACGCCACCTCCAATTTACCTCTCAGGGGGGGTCTCAACGTACTCGAAAAGGATACACCTTGCTCTTGGTGAGTAACGGTGAGCTACGCATCGAAGACTTGATTTCAAGTTCCCGCGGAGGCATTTCGCGCCGAAGAGTGCACTTTTCTTGTACTTTCTCGAGAGCCAGGGACTCCAATCATCACCAAAATTCACAAGGAGAACAAAGGGACCTGGGAGACCACCCAGGAGGGATGGCTAACCACCTAAAATAGCCATCAACTAGTTTTTGCTCACAGGGTGGTCGGCCAGCCAGAAAAACTGGTCGGCCGACCAATTTACTAAACTTGGGGCAGTTTGGTCCTTTTATGTTCAGTTCTTTAAATACACACATCCCAATCACTTTTGCTCACACCCCTTAGGCCGAAATCAGCCCCCCATCCTTCCTAGACCATTTTCTTCTTCAGATCTGCGCTTTATACGCGTTTTCCAATGCCCCTCGCAAAGTTTTTTTGCGAAAACTTTCAGTTCTCTTCACTTTGAACCGATTAAAATTTGATTTTGGAGCTTCTTTCTCCATTTTCACCACTTGAGGTATGTTTGTCTCGAAGTTTGGCACATTTTATCGGGAGTTGACTTTTGTTGACTTTTTCCTTTCCCGAGAGTTGACTTTTGTTGACTTTTTTCTTTTTTGGCTCATTTCGCTCATTTTTGCTCATTTTTACAGATTTCTTCGAATGGCGTATCACGGCGAAGGTCCTCCACATGCCATTGATGAGCCAGACATCATGTCATTGCCTCCAAGGATTCGTCCTTTCGATATGGAGAGGTACGAGCCTTAGGAGCACGTCCTACCTCCTGCCACCTTCCATCATTTTACCGGCTTTAAGCGGCGAGCACCATGACTCATCGCTACGAGCCTGAGTCTCACTTATCTCACCAGGCGCGAGAGGTACGTACTTCCCTTTTATGTTCTCCGCAATGTATTTTTACATTTCATGTTCACTTCATATTTTCGCTATGCATTATACGTGCTTGTTCTGAACACATTTACACGCATCCATCCGGTCCGTTTGGCACACAGCTCGTACATAACAATACTCTGTTCATTTAGCACGCAGCTCGTAACACAATATTTGGCACGACTTACTCAACGCACAGTTCATTCTGACCACATAGTTTGTTTTGGGCACACAGCACATTTTCGGGCACATGACTCATTCTTTGGGCACACAGCTCACTTTTCGAGCACACAGCTCATTCTTTGGGCACGCAGCTCACTTTTTCGGGCACGCAGCTCATTCTTCCGCACATGACTCACTCTTGAACTGCAGCAAATTTCATTCTTCGTGCACGGCTCATTTTCAGCATTGACTCATTTTTCTTCATTTTGAACACGCAGCTCACACATTCCATTTTCACGCGGCTCATTCTTAATTTTAAACACACAGCTCATAAATTTTCATTTCTGAACACACAGGTCATTCACTTCATTTTGAACACGCAACTCACACATTTCAATTCTGAACCCGCATCTCATACATTTTCATTTGCACGCAGCTCATTCTAAACACACAGTCCAGTTACTTCATTTGCACGCGGCTCATATGTTTCATTCCGAAACTGAATACATCTGTTCATTTTGAATGTAGGCATCTTCCCGTCCCACACGGGGCTATGGATCGATCCTTGTTAGGGAGTGGTACGCGGAGCTCCCAGATATTGTTCACCATATCGTGGATGAGGCAGGATTTGGACCTTTCTGTGCGGGGCTACCACGTTACCCGGCGAGTAGGACCCTTATGGGGGCACTTGTGGAGAGGTGGTGGGACACCACCAACTCATTCCACTTTTCAACTATTGGGGACCTGACGATGACCCCACTTGGCTTTGCTATGCTGACTGGCCTTGACGTAGCTGGCCGACCGGTCCCCTATGACGCAGATATGGGCGAGTGGGAGGCGGCTTGGATTTATCTACTAGGAGTTCGCCCGCCTATCGATAGATCATCATGTAGAGTTAGGTACACCTGGTTTCCCGTGCAGTACAGGGGGACTACGCCCGAGACTATCGAGGAGATAGAGCAGTATGCTCGGGGGTTTTTGATGTTCCTCCTCGGGACCACTTTGTTCTCCGACAGGGGGAACACTGTTGGACTGTATCTGCTCAGTGATTTGGTAGACCTATCACAGGTCAACCAGTATGATTAGGGTGGCGCCGGCCTCGTTACCCTTTACTGTTATGTGAGCGCGACCTCCCGCGGGCGGGGGAACATAGTCGGTGGCTACTAGAGAGCCTGAGAGGTACTTTTTGCCCTCTTGATTTACATTTCCGCTTTTCATTATCTGTATACTACACACACAACACACATTTCATTCTGTATCCTACATTCTGCACTCAGCATTCTGTATTTTCTGTTCATTCTATATTCACATTCTGCGCTCAGCATTCTGTATTTTGTATACATTCTGTATTCTGATGGCCATTGTTCTGTTTTTCACAGCTATGGGTTTATGCATACTTCTCGACATTAGCCCCTGAGCTCGAGGTGGATGTGCCTCTTGAGATCCCTTACTCTTGCAGATTTGAGGGTCGGTGTCGGCCGAGGACTCGGGAGACTTTGCCATACCTCTGGCAGTTCTTCGACACTGTACGGGCGACAGAGGTAATCGAGAACTCTCAGTTCTTCATACTTTCAGCTTTGATTCATCTTTCATACTTATGACACCTAATCCATTTATGCACTTGTTATCCGCAGATCACTTGGCAGCCCTGGGCCTCCTTGTTAGGAGATGCCCAGTTCCGATTCCCTGGGGCGTAGGCCGCTTCTCGATACATGACTTTATTTGAGGGGCCAGTTGGCAGGGCCTGGTTTCTAGGGGATCGCCTCATGCGTCAGACGATGGGCATCCCTGATCAGGGTATCCCCTCAGCACCTCCAGATGATATGCGATCCACTAAGGAACTCACTCCCCAAGAGGTCGAGGAGCTCATGTTGGGTACTGATACAGTTCTATTGTTGGAGGAGGGAGATTACGTGAGCTACCACCATACATACTTGATGCCTCCACTGACAGGTGTCCATACTCCCACGAGAAGGGCTGCTGGCATGCCATCTTCGAGTCGAGTCTGGGCTACAGATACCCCTTCGACTAGTAGGGCCGGCACATCGAGAGGTGGGGCTGGACTGATTCCCCTGACTTACCAGCATGTTGGGTGGCCAGACCTCCCGACCTTGCTGACTGGCTAGCGGTATGGGACATCCTACCCGATTCCATTGGAGCCTCCATTGCCTGATCATCGATACGTCAGTGACCATGACTTACCACTGGTATGCTTTGCAGTTTTGATTCATCACTCAGATATTTAGACATTCACTAATTCACTAATGACTTGCACTTACATCTGCAGCCTCCCAGAGAGTATATTGAGAGGTTACTCGGAGTGACGGCCTCACTCGAGGGCATGGTTTTGCGGAGGGAGACACAGCTGTTCATCGTCGGTGTCTCAGCACTTTTCAATTTCCTTGCATTTATCATACTCGATGTCATCTTGAAATTGAACATTCCATTACATTGGTTGACTGCACGTGTAGAGCACATCTGACACACCACATTCACACATTATATCTACAAGTACACACTTTACGCAACATTCCCGCATTTGCATCTGATATATACTTTGACTGATGTATTCAACATGCCTTTCTCTTTTCTTTTTTTTCAGCTCCCACCACTACAGGTTGGGCCATCCAGGCCTTCTCGAGGGACTAGGAGAGGGACTCGACTCGTAGTCGAGGCAGGCGTAGAGCGCCTATCAGAGATGATGAGGAATCTAGCGAGGAGGAGAAGTCTGCGCATCCCCAGTTGGAGACATCCGCAGGCAAAGAGGAGGACTCTGGTTCTGACTCTGAGAGTGAAGGTGATGCCGGAGAGGATCCTGAGGACGGCAGCTCTGATTCAGATGATGGTGCTGGCACGGGTATTGCAGAGGTTGTCCAGGCAAAGAGGATGAAGAGAGCCTCCCGATCTTGAGCCTGAGAGTACTGATGCAGATGTTCCTGCTTTATTTTCCTTTTCTACTAGTAGTTGTAGCACATTGTACAGTGTTAGGCATTTTCATTTTCTTTAAAACTTTGTACCCTTGTTGTAAAATGTTGTAACAAAAGGATCATGATGGAATGAACTAGCTTTTTGTTCAAGAAGTTTTGTATTTTCCATTCTTAGCATCGCATCACATCATTTTGCACAAAAATGAGATTGAATGGAAATGGAGCATTATACATTGCCAAGTCAGGTAGCGTACTGATGCAACGAACTAAACAACTTAACTTACTAAGAAACAACGAAACCTTAGCAAGTTTACAACTCGATAAGCAAATGTCGACAATGTTGCCAAACAAAGAGCAAAAATTCGATGAACAAACTCGACAACTCGATAAACAAACTTAACAACAACTCGATAAATAAAGAACAGCAACTCGATAAGCAAATGCATTTCGGACAAACTGGGCGATGGAATGCATCCTTAACAGAGGTAAACTCGGACATTCGACACTCCTAACACATGGAAAGGCTAGGAGCTCTCTTCTAGAGACTAGGAAAAGACCAAAAACCAGTTTTCCTCCATGGCCGACCACCAAAAGTGGCTGGCCAACCAGTTTCTTGCCTTGGAGACCAGTTGTGTGGTCGGCCGACAAGAAAAACTGGCTGGCCGACCAGAAAAAGTGGTCGGCCGACTAGTTGGCTTGGCAACCTCCAGATTTTTGACACGTGTCCTCCAAACAGTGCCTTATCCTCTATAAAAGTTCGAGCTGTGGTTCTTTTCATTTCATCTCGCTTTTGTATCAAAATGGAGGCATTTCTCATCCAAAATCTCACAGCTTGGATTGCTACTTTAGACGGCTCGAAAAAGTTGAACTTCTGGGGCTTCGGCATAAATGCACTATTCACGCTGAGTCACACTCCGCTGCATCTTCCATTCCTCCATGCCGCGGCAAGGTTTTGGAATTCGGTAACACATGTCTTTAGCTTTGGCGAGCAAGAGGTGTGTCGTACTTTTGAAGATTTCCAAGCTTTGATGGAGTCCGAAGAACGAGAAATCTTACCACGCCATGGCCACGCCCAAGCCTTAGGACGAATGTGTGGGCTCACTATGCACGATGCCCGGTCTTTGATCCGTGATGGAGAATTGGACATCCTCAGCTTGATTCATAGGTTTTCTGACGCCGATGACCGCGGCGACCATCACTGGCAAGGTTTTCGGCAACATGCCCTTTGCTTGTGCATGTTGTCTCACTTTTTGCTTGCCTCAGGCTTCAGTGGGCCTAGCGTTCGTTTGATCGAAGTTGCTCAAGGCTTGAAAGCGGGCAAGAGCTGCATTACCATGACATTAGCCGAGACATTGATGGGCTTGGATGCTTTCCATCGCCGGGAGACGACCAGATTCGCGGGGAGTCCACTACTACTGCAGGTAATGTTTCCCCACCCCGTTTCACATATATATTGCTCTCATCACTTGGCCCTCAAGCTCTATTTTTCTCTCAAAACCCTTTCTCACTTTTCTCTCAACATACACCTCTCTATTCTTTAATCTCTCATTTTTCATCCCTCCCCAGGTGTGGTTGATGGACAAATTACAGGTTGTGGACTCTTGCCCTGCATACTCAGCTCGCGACTACTTCTTCCAATGACGTCTAGTCGATGCCCTTGATGAGGGATGGTGGTTCGACTGGATGTGCAATTTGTTTGCAGATCGCATTGCTTGGCGGTGCCCTTGGTTCAATCTACCGGCAATGAGCTACAGCATGTCCCGGCAGCCTGGGATTCAGTTGATTGGCCTGACACACTGCGTGTTCTACTTTCCTTTCCGGTTCCAATACCAGTTCAGCCATGATCAGATTTGCCCGACAGAGAAGATAGAGTACCCAGTTGCATTTCAGGTCTGAGGCGCACAGCTAGCTCGGTATGCCACGACATGGAGAACGAGAGAGCTTTTGGCCCCCACTCCCACTTTCAGTTGCACTTTGTCTGATGAGTGCATAGATTGGCTCAATGAAGAGGCGCAGATTGGGCCCAGCTTGGCATCAGAGGCTTCAACCAGCTCTAGGAGGGGACGCGGGAACACCTGACTATGCCCTTGATTTATTTGCTTTAATCAGAACTTTCAAGTTTTCTTTACGAGTGTAATAAAAAGTAGCCTCATTTGTATTCAAGAGCAAGAGAGCTCTGTACTGAAATCAATGTAATTGAAGGTTGTGGGTACTAAAAATTTCCCGTTTGGTCCAAGAATGGTCTAAGTTGTAAAAAGATTAATTTGAGCAAAATCAACTTTTATTAAAACTTTTCAAAACCATTTTCGATGTAGATCAGAACTGGACACGCCTGAGATCTATCACTGAGATGCACAACCCCGGATTTTGGCAATTGGAAAGTTGCCCCTAGTCTGAATAGCACTGCACTGGAGATCACAACCGAGCTCCTAAATGCAAAATGGACAAAGATGACCGACATGATCACATGGACAAAGTTGATCGGGGAAATGTTTATGGCTGGACTTCAAGATGAAGTTGCCTACGTATCCCAAAGATGGGAATCAAGCCTTAGGTAGTTCGGCTCAGGTTCACTCGTGTATTAACCCTCACCTTTTACGCTCTAACTTTTGCCAAGGCCACCCTTTGCGGGTTTTCAACCTTGCGAGCTCAGTTTTTATAATTTCAAATTTTTCTATGCTCTGACTTTTGCCTAGGTCGCCCTTTCGGGTTTTCGGCCTAGTGAGCCACTCAGGGGTAATATTTCTTCAACTTGTCCATGTTGATCGGTTGGGAGAACTCTAGGCCATCTAGGTCTATCAGAACGACAGCTCCACTCAACCAGATAGTTTTGATGATGTAAGGACCAGTCCAATTGGGTCTGAACTTGCCCCTAGGGTCGTGGATGGGAGCTCGGTTGTCTTTGAGCACCAAATCTCCTTTTTTCAAATTCCTGGACTTAACCTTCTTGTTAAAAGCCCTGGCAATTCATCGTTGATAACCCTGAACATGGTACAGTGTTTTCAGCCTTTGCTCATCGAAGAGCATGAGTTCTTCAAACCTGCTCTTCGGCTATCTGACACTCAGCCAGCACTCGCAAACACGGAACTTCAATCTCGATAGGTAGAACGGCCTCCATCCCATAAACTAATGAATACGGTGTCGCCCCAGTAGATGTTCTAATTGAAGTCCGGTAGCCCCACAGGGCAAATGGCAGCTTATTTGGCCAGTCCTGGTAGGTTTCCACCATCTTCTGTAGTATGTGTTTGATATTCTTGTTGGCGGCCTCAACTGCTCCGTTGGTCTGTGGTCGATATGTGGATGACTTATGAAAAGCCATGTTGTATTTTTCCAACAAGTCAATCACTTCCTTCTTGAAGTGGGAACCATTATCTGAAATAATCTTGTTTGGGACCCCGTAGCGACAAATGATATTGTTCCTGATGAACTTTGCAACATGCGAAGCCTTTAACACCGCATAAGATTGGGCCTCAACCCATTTTGTGAAATAGTCTATCACGACCAGAATGAACTCAGGCCCAATAGACCCCTTCGGGGTGACAGCCCCGATCACATCGATTCCCCAAACTGAAAATGGCCATGCATGAAGTCATATTGTACAATTTTGACGGCGGGATGTTCATGCGGTTTGCATGGATCTGACATTTGTGGCATCGTCGAACAAAGCCAATACAGTCCTCCTCCATGGTGGACCAGCAGTAACCTTGTCTGAGAATCTTCCGAGCTAGCATCACCCCACTCATGTGAGCTCCACACTCTCCTCTATGGATGGCCTCCATCAGGCTCTTCGATTCTTCAGCGTCGACACACAATTTATGCATTCCCAAATGACCTCTATTGTACAGTTTACCCCCGCAGGTGATGAACTGAGCAGCCATTCTTCTGATTGCTCTTTTATCCTTGGCATTTGCCCTTGGTGGATACACTTCTTTCTCCAAGAAGTTCCAGACATCGTAATACCAGGGGTTCTCATCTTGAACCTCTTCTATGGCAGCAATCGACTCATATGCCGGTGCAAACTTCTGGTCAATGATGATCGGACGCATCCGGACTCCAAAAGGGATGTCTATCATGGAAGATAGAGTTGCTAGTGAATCTGCGAACCTGTTGTTCTCTCTTAACAGATGAGCGAAGTTCAGCTTCTCAAACCGAGGAATCAACAAGTCCAAGGTCTGATGATAGATTCTCATCTTTTCTTCTTTGACTTTCCAGTCTCCTTTAGCTTGAGATACAACCAGGTTCGAGTCCCCGATGACCTCCAACCGTTTTGCCCCTAGTTCTAGGGTGGCTTCTAAACCAGCAATGCATGCTTCATACTCTGCTTCATTGTTCGAGACTTTGAACCGGAGTTAAAATGCTAGAGGGATATGGGACTTGTCGGGTGCTATCAGCAACACCCCTATCCCATACCCATACTGGTTTGACGCTCTGTCAAAATACATCATCCAAAACTCATCGTCAATTTGCAAAATGGCCTCATCTGGGAATAAGTACTCGACTGCTTCATCCCCTTCAACTGGGTGATCGGCTAGGAACTCCGCTACCGCTCTCCCCTTTACTAACTTGCGTGTCATATATTTCAAATCGAATTCAGAAAGCAGAAGCAACCAACGAGCTAGCCTACCCGTAAGTCCCGGTTTCTCAAAGAGATATTTGATGGGATCTAATCTCGAAACCAACATTACAAAGTGAGCTAACAGGTAGTGCCGCAGCTTCTTGGTAACCCATACCAAGGCCAAACAAGCCTTTTCGAGTGGAGCGTAGCGGGTCTCGTATTCCAACATCTTCTTGCTCAGGTAGTAGATAGCTTTCTCCACCTTGTCCTCAGACTCCTGTGCAAGCATGCAGCCCATTGTAGTTTCAGTTACCGAAAGGTACAAAATCAACTATTTCCCTGGCTCAGGCGGTGACAACACGGGTGGGTTCTGTAAGTATTGCTTGATCTGTTCAAAAGCAGCTTGGCATCAGCCGTCCCATTGGAATTTCTTTCCTTTCTTCAAGAGACCAAAGAGTGGTTCACAAGTCAAGGTTAATTTTACAATAAACCGTCTTATGAATTGCACTTTACCCAGAAACCCTTGCACCTCATTTTCAATCCTTGGTGGTGGCATTTCTAAGATGGCCTTGATTTTGGAAGGGTCCATTTCGATACCTCTCTGTGTAATCAAGAACCCCAACATTTTCCTTGCTGTAACACCAAACGTACATTTCTGATGATTTAGCCGCAATCGAAATTCCCTGATCCTTTGGAAGAACTTTTGCAAGGTAGTGTAGTGGTCCTCTCTTTCTTTGGACTTGACAATCATGTTGTCTACGTACACCTCAAACTTTTTGTGGATCATGTCATGTAATATCATGGTCGCAGCCCGTTGATATGTAGCTCCAGCATTCTTCAACCCAAATGGCATCACCCTATAGCAATATGTCCCCCACGGGGTGGTAAAAGCAGTCTTCTCTCAGTCTTTGGGTGCCATCACAAACTGGTTGTAGCTTGAAAACCCATCCATGAATGAGAGCAACGCATGCCCTACAGTGAAGTCCACTAACTCATCGATATGCGGCAGAGGGAAGTCGTCCTTCGGACTGGCTTTATTCAAATCCCTGAAATCCACGAATACCCGAATCCTGCCATCCTTCTTCGGCACCGGAACGATGTTGGCCAACCAAGTTGGGTACTCAGATACCAGCAGGAACCCTACGTCTATTTGCTTGGTGACCTCTTCTTTAATCTTGAGAGCCCAGTCCGGGCGGACCCTTCTGAGTTTCTGTTTAACGGGTCGGGCCTCGGGGTCAAGAGGGATCTGGTGCTGTACAATCTCAGGATCGATTCTAGGCATGTCTTCGTAGGACCACACGAAAACATCTTTGAAATCTTTTAATAAAGTGACTAAGCGCTCACGTTCCTCCGAAGACAACGTGGACTCGATCTGGACCAGTCGCGGGTCCTTCTCAGTACCAATATTAACTATAGTGATTTCATCAACTAAAGTTTTAACAAATCTCTCCTGCTCTTGATCAATTAATCGTTGTAAAACCGGAGGAATTTCTTCCTCATCGTTTTCATCAAAATTTTGAAAGTCCTGATTAATACAGTAAATCAAAGGCATAGAAAAGTACTCAGAAGCCACAGCCATTCCATTCTCATTAATCATTTCCAAATCGTCTGATTCCTCTGTTACAACAGACTAAAAAGAGAAAGAAAAAGACGACCTAGACATGACTGTGGCATTCGGGTTGTCACCCCCAGGAATACCGGACTTAGACTCAAACGAGCTAGAACCTGATTCCGACTCCACAGACTCGGTGCAATCAGATTCTGGCTCACTACCTGACTCGGTGCTACTTGACAAAAATCCCTCCTCGTACTGCTAGATGAGAGAGGGTGCGATGGATGCATCCAAAATGCTTGAAGGTGGGCTTGCAGCCGTTTCATTCCCAATCATGGACACCGAGAAGTTATCCCCCAAGCACCTCTGTACGATCGGAGGATCTGAAAGTAGACAAGCCAACACTATCCCCATTTTAATTTTGGTGCTCTCAGAATTCGCTTTCTCATTCTGCTCAACCTCAGCTGATGGGTCTGTCTGTTCCTCGGCAACATCATTCCCGGATAACTGCAGGTCAAAGAAGATCTCAAACCCTGGCAAGCGATGCATCTCCGCATTTAACCATGGCTCTGGGAAGCTACAGAATGGAAAATCCTCCCCCTCCCGGACAAAGCGTCCGTTTAGGGTACCCTGGATGGGTCGGTGCATTAACTCATAAGGCTTCCCTGCCTGCTTTGCTCTGGCTCTTCCAGCCATCTCCTTGCCTTTCCTTACCCAATCCTCTTTGGTGGGCAGATAACCTAAGCCAAAGGTATGCGGGTTGTGCGGCATTTTGGCCAATGCTGCAATGTCTTTCCGACCACTCTTCCCCTATCCCATCCCGGGGATGTGTTGGAGCTTGTTCATGAGGTGCACTGATTATGCGCTGACATATAACCCCTCATCAACAGCTAAGATGTTCTGTACGACCCGAGCCTCAGCCAGAGTAAACCCTGATAGGAACACATCCTCCGTGTCGTGCTCGATTTCCAAAACTGGTGTAGACACTTCTGGCGGCGGATGGATTGACAAATTCCCGAAAACAATAGCCACTCCCTTCCCGTGGCTGTATTTCAACATCTGGTGCAAGGTGGAAGGGACTGCCTTTACTTGGTGGAGCCACGGCCGCCCCAAAAGTAGGTTAAAGGTTGCGGTAACGTCCAAGACATGAAAGTCAATCTCGTGTTGTCCCTAATCAACTGGGTCTCAATTTTCATAGTCCCCATCACTTCTCGCTTGTGTTATCATACGCTTATCACTGGTCATGGCACAAAGTCCGTGGGCTTTAACCCGATTGCATATGCCGCCCTTGACGGGCACACATTAATAGCGGATCTTGTATCGACAACAACCACCGGTATCCATTTACTTCTACATTCCACGAGATGTAGAAAGGTTTGTTATGATTTGTGCCCTCAAAGCAGTTCTTTGTCGAGAAAAGGTCAACGTCGGGGAACCTCCTCCCAGAAGACCAATCCCACCATTGCTCAAAGCGTGGTGTCTATTGAGAGTTTGGCCATGTCCATTGCCGATAGGATAGCTTGTCTATGAACACGTGAAGCCATAAGTAGTCCCTAGATGGAGATGTTCCGCTATATCTTTTTCAATCGCTGCATGGCCTCTTCTTCAAGTAGCTTCTTTTCTACTTCTCGACTCCTTGTCCTTCCTGACGCCTCGTTGGTCTAGGTGTGAGGGCTTGAAATACCACCCGCCTCCTAGTCATATGATCAACTTTGCCAATGTACCAGGTATCGTCCGGTTGGTTACTCCCCTAATCCTCATTTGTGTGGGCAAGACATAAATCGTTGTCTTCCCACCACATGCCATCGGCACCGATGCACACATGTCCGGCTCACAGTAACTATCCTTGTACTCAAGATCTTCTTCCGTCCATGTGCTCACAACACGCCTATCTTTGTGCACATTAAAGAAGTTCGATCCCACAGGGGCCTTGGCTTTTCTAGCTCTCTTAGAGTCTTCGATTCCTTCTGTTTCTAACTGCGTCAATGCAGCCTGCTGTTCAAAATTTCCTGTATTCAAAATGCCCAAATCCTGAGCGAAATTCTTGGCAACGACACTCTCCGGCGATGCATTCTGATCCCCGGCCCTTCCGACCACAATTGATGTCCTTGCCCCTGGTGGGCCTTTTTCCAGCTGAGATTCTTCAATAATATCTAGTTGGTCGTCAAGCCACCCTGTAACCTCTGCTGACTCCTGAAAATCAAACCAGTTGACTGTCATGTCTCCCAGATCTTGTTCGTTGAAAAACTGAAGGTTAGCAATGTCCCCTTCCAGAGCTGTTAAGTCATCTATCCCTGATCAAGTCCTTTCCTCCGTATTACACAAAGTTCTGCCCCTACTGGCAATCCCAAATTCGGCCTAACCTGACCTGTTGATACAATGTAGCCACTCGAATCATATACCACCTCAGCACAGCTCCCGATTTCCTCAGATTCTGAATCAACAACCCCACTTTCTTCCAAAATAATCCCTGTTCCATCTTCGATGGTCACCACCATTGGTCCAGGTTGGGTTTAGGAGATGTCCAACATGCATAAGTCAGTGCTGTCGAGAATGAGCACCTCCAGCTTAGGTAGGTCAGACGGGGTGATATATATGCTAGGGTCGTATGACACGACCCCAGTTTGGATTGAGTTGATGCGTTTGGGAGGTGGAGCTTGGTTGTGTGGTGGGAGAGGGTTGGTTGTGACATTGGGTTTCTCTGGAGGCACAATCACCCTGTTGTCGACGAGATCCTGAATCTCGTGACGCAATCCAAAGCAATGGTCAGTGTCATGACCATGTTGCTAGTGAAAGGCACAGTATTTGGCTGGGTTATGGGAGGGGGGAAGTGTTTCTGGCAATGGCCGCGGCTCTAGGGGTTTCAAGTACCCTTTCCTGATTAAAACCCCTAGAGCTTTGGACAGGGGCATATATAATGGGGTGAAGCTTCATTGGCCTCGGGGTTGGTACTTGGTTGTCTATGAGTTGCTACCGGATGCACCGGTGAATGGTGTAGCCGCAAGGGCTCTTGGAGGGGGAGTGGTGGTGACCATGCTCACTTCTGAGGCTCTGGCAGTCGCAGCACTACTCATGCCTGCATTTGCGTTGTGATTGAAGGTCCTCCTGGGCTGTTCTCTGTCATTGTCGATTAGACCCTGCTTCAAAGCATCCTCGATCTGCACCCCAATCTCATGCAGATCCGTAAAAGTGGGGAGAGGGAGGACGATCATTCTTTGCATAAGCTTCGGCTGAAGGTTGCGCACAACCATCCATATTTGATCTTTGTCAGTCGGCCTAACGGTCATCATCGAGGCCTTGGCCCTCCAGCGGGTCACAAAATCGGAGAAACTCTCCTTTGGCTCCTGCCTAGTTGTCTCGAGATTACGGGTTGTGATCTCGGTCTGGGTATTATAGGGGGATGGGGCTACGAAGGCCTCGCCATCTCATCCCAGCCTCTTGACGGAA
Source organism: Camellia lanceoleosa (assembly GCA_025200525.1). NCBI lineage: Eukaryota > Viridiplantae > Streptophyta > Magnoliopsida > Ericales > Theaceae > Camellia > Camellia lanceoleosa. Next base: position 78,314,437 of record CM045769.1, read on the forward strand.
TCTTCCAATCTTATGCATCAGATGGTTGCTACACCGAATGGTCCTAGAATAAAGAAAGCTTCAGAACTGGTGAGGCCCACCGGCTTTAGTATGTCGGAAATTAGCCGCAAGTGCACCATGGGATCCCCAGATCCATCAAAACAGTCAATGTGTGGCATCTTAAACCTGTCCGGCAGCGTTATGGTCGCGTCAGTGTACCCATCTTCAATATCTGGAATGGATTTGACACCCTGAGATTTCTTGAATAGCTTTTCGCTTGCTCACTTTTAATGCGAGGGTCCACCTCGAATTCAAAGGAGAATTTGTAGGTTGGTAGGTGTTTTGGACCTAGTAGAATTGGGGCGGAGTTTAGCTGTCGGAATGTCCGTACCTTCCTGGACATTTGGTGTTTCCCCGGGTATTGGAACCCTTGGCGGGGGAGGAGCTTGGTGTGAAGCGGATGCCCCGCTTGCCATCGAGTCCGGTGATTAGCTCGTCACGGGCCATGACCTTGGCCTCGCCGCTTGGCAAATTTTGGCATAACGCCCCGCTACATGATTTTCATACTTTCTTGGAGTTGACGCATCATTTCTTCGATTCCTGCCATATTGGCCTGATCTAGCTGAACTACCGGTATATGTTCCCTCTCTGCGGGAGAAATAGAACTCTGATCCCTACTATACTGAGGTGGGGTAGACAAAGCCCTCGAATCGATCACGAATCGATATCCTTCGCTTAATCGCCTCCGTCTAGTAACCGGGGGTAAGGAATGGAACACTGGTTGTTTGTCTACCAGATCCTCAGATCGATGGAGTCTGCGACCTCTAGTCTAGAGTGCTTGGGGAATATCTGCTTGGTCGGAAGCAATTGTGCCAAACTACCTACTAAAAAGATAAATAAAGCATAATAAGGAAATAAACAACCGTAAAACGGACAAAGATAACGGCTTAAATAAACACAACACACGCTTGGTATGACAACACACATTGGCATTTGTAAGCTAAATATATTGTTCTCAACATCGATCATCGCTTTCCAAATCATCGCCAAATCAATCTGACACTCCAGATATAATCGATTCTCAAACATCGATGTCGCCGATGTCCGCAGTTCGATGCCCAGACTTGAAAACTGATACATGCATTCCAGTAGAGACGCCCTCTAAAAGCACATAGCAAGTAAGTGAGAGCCAAAAACACCCCTATGTTGGGGTAGGGTTTCCATGTCCTATTTTGTCAGGAGCTAGGGTTTCACTACGCACGCAATGTTCCAAACAACCTACAATCGGGTAAGCAACCCGTCCTATCTTGGAATGGTCACTATGGATTCGAATATGCACTAGGTCGAATGGTCAAAAAGGGTGCCCCAAAGAAAATCGGGTTTGTGTTCTATCGTGGCAGAGTCAGAATCGGTCACTTTATGGCACACAGCCTCCGGCAAACCGTTCAAGAATAGCAGATGGCAAACGCAGTGTCCTAGGCACACCAATTCAAATGCAATGCAAATAAACACATAAGTGTAGTCAAAACAAGATATCATGAGTTCGAGTCAAGTTCTTTAACTCCCTAGCAAAGTCGCCAGAAACTGTAGATGCGCTTGAAGGTCCCGGGAAAATCCCGTTTGGTTCATTGGCCTTACTACAGTTCGGAGTCAATGTCACGATTCTGGATCTAATCTCACAAAGTGCAATGCAAGATCGATAAATCCCCAAAGAGTCCAAATCCAAAGAAATCGCTTTTGAAAATTTGATTTTTAGAAAGAAGTGCCAAACATGGATGCTTTTGCGGACATGAGTCGCCACCTAAATATTTTATTTTGGGGGAATTTAGGAAACCCTGACTCGTGCCTAAGGCCACGTGTCTGTCATCACCAAAATAGCCTCGGCTCGGGAACTTGGGTACGAGAGGGGAAGGTCATGCAATAAGCACCCCCGCTCACCTGATCAAAGATCGGCCACTACTAAACATGATATCTTGTTTTTGAAAACACATGTGCTCTTATTCCGGTTATTAACCTAGAATTACTATGTGATACGCACAGCATACAAGTATAGACTGGATCGCCTGAATTGGAACAAAGCATTGCATATTCGTTTTGAAAACGGTTTGCTACTCGCAAATAGGCTAAAATATGGATTTTGCCACCCTCAAGTGGGCTTAGAAAATATGGTGATTTGCCACTCTCAAGTGGGCTTAAAACTCACAATCAATGAATTGTCCTAATTCAAGTAACCCAACCTTCACCCACAAGCATTCAGGCAGTTGTATCACATAAGCAAATAGCCTCATGGCAAGCATGCTATCATGGCAGTGACTCACACACATGCAAGGATGCTAAAGCATAAACACTCACCGAGTACTCCAAGCCAAAACAGAAACTAGTTAGTAATCAATGCATGATCATAGTTCATGTTAAGATGGCTAATGCAACACATGCAAAATGCAACTAAGATAGGCTCGGCTATTCTAAACATGGCATATGAAATACAACAGATCACATGTATTCAACTTGGAATTAAAATACAATGCAGTTAGTATGATGTGCCGAGCCCGTTGCATGCAAGACAGATGAATGAAAGCAAACATGCGAAGCATAAGGATGCTAATTGAAACATGCCCTAAAACTAACCATCATAAGTCGATAAATAAAAGGAGAAAGACGGGGTTGGAAGACATGCATCACGTACACGCACACTTATTACAACAGTTGGCCCTCTTGACGGAGGGTCCAAATAAATAATACAACACCAACTAGCTAATCTAAGCTAATCTAATTCAGCTAGTTATTACACAACCAAAATGGATAATAAATTATAGCTAATTATTACACAACTCTAATTAATTAACAAACTAACTAAGTAAGCAATTGAACTAGCATGCAAACTACAAAATGTGGATCGCCTCACCGCTTGAATAATAAAGGACGCATGCATGCTCGAGTCGCCTTGTCGGGAAATCCATCGCGATGCCCCGACTTGCCTTTGTTCGCAATTGATTTCAGAAATTTGCACAAAGCTCCAGAGAGATGAAACTCCACCCTGGGATCGGGAAGGTGCCGACCAAATTATAGGCATGAAATTCAACTACGACCACCTTTTGTGGTGGAAACCAAAGAAGGTGGTCGGCTTCGCCGAAACCGGTCGGCCGACCGCTTTTCTCCTGGATTCTGTTTTTTTGCAACAAAGGGAAAAAGAGAGGCACAACAAGGTATTTGCAACACGTGTGGATGACCACTCTCCTGTCATTGCATAAGCTCTAGGGAGTGTAGTCCTCGACCCTTGGGCCACCGGTCGCACATCTCGATGCATGATGGCCGAGGAGTCGAATTGCATGACTCAATGTGAAATGAATGCACATGCAAGCACCTAAAGCAACAACTCCGTCATGGGTAGTCAAGAGTGTCGGCGATCGGGAATCGAGGCACGTTTCATCACTCTAAGTACGAAACGTCCCTTGTTTCCCGTGTTTGGACTAACTCCTATTCCGAACACAATGCAACAAACAATGGCACGCACAATGCGACTTTAAGTATGCAACCTAAATGCTATGTAACTAAGTGATGCAAACATGCAAAGGAAGACATGCAAACATGCAACTAGCATACACAATGCTATGAACTAACATTGGCATACTCAATGCACGTGGTACTTAGCATACACAATCCACCTAAGAACTAACATACACAATGAGATGAACAAGGCATGCACAACGCAATGATCAATCATGCGACAATGTGGCATACTCAATGCTATGGAATACAATGGCATACTTAATGCAAAAATGGACTTAAACCAAAATGAATGGGCCTCAGCCACACCCAAATCAGTGGCCAAACCTGATGAAAACAAGACTCCAAAACTCATGCTAGCATACACAATGCAAGGACCTAAGCCCAAGGGCACAAAATGCAACTCTACAAAAGTATTGAAAGGATGAAATATGGCATACAATGACACATGTTCCAGCTCTGAAATGACATACAAAATGGCTCCGAATCATGTAAACTGCTCACACAATGCATGCTGAAAGGCTCAAGTACCGAAGCTAGTGAAGCGCATTACAGTAGAGGCATGCAAGGCGATGCTCAAATGATGAAACCAACCCCAAACAGAACCTATGCAGGCCCAAAATAGTAGCAAAATGGGTTGGGATGATGGCTTGAAAGGCACAAAGGTGAAGCTCATGCAATGGCTCGCAAATAGGGCATGAATGCACAACTCTAACGAGCACTTAAAGCATGGAAGATATGGAAGTGTAGCACCCCTATAAGCTCTGAAATACCATGCCCAATGATGCCAAGACATGTAAGTAGCTCAAGTTAAGCATGCAAGGGACCTCTAAACTCAAAGCTAGTCAATGCTTTTACACAACAAGTATGCATGGCTAGCACTTTTCGACCAAGAGGCCTTAAGACAGAGCTAAGGCAGCCCAAAATATGAACAAAATCAGTTTGAAGTATGGCCAAAATATGCTAGAATAGAGGGCCAAAACAACACGCATTGTGAGCAAGTGAACATGAGTTACACTACAAGCACATGAAGCATGTGAAGGACTACCAAACCAAGAAAAAACAAAGTCATGGCATGCCAAATGATGGCCAAAAACCCACTGAAACAAGACCAATACATGCAAGAATAACATGCTCCTTTGATAAGCCATGAAATGGATTACTCTACACATGCAAGAAGCAAGCAAAAGGGGACCAAACCAGCCATGTTCAGAGCCTAGGAAGGTCCTAGAAGTCACCAGAAAGTGCATGAACTATGCCTCCAAATGGTATAAACATATGCTCCTTTGGTAGGCCAAAAATGCTAGTAAACAAGACAACAAGAGAGAGGGTCACCCCTCTCTGATTTAGGCCCTCAAAGCCACACTCTCACCACTAAAAATCCACTGGATTTCAGTGGTAGGAAGGCCAAGCAAAGACTAGCTCGAATGCCTTATGGCATGGCACAAAGCAAGGCTAAATAGAGCATGCAAGAGGGTAGATGACCCTCAACACCAAAAGAGCCTTAAACAAACATGAAAAACACTTAAATATGAGGCTTTTTTCAGTTGACAACAAAACTCAAATAAGCATGCAAATGAGACTAAGAGAAGGATCAAAACAATGCTTAAAAGAGGGAAAAGTGATTACCCTTGAAGCTCAGCAAAAACCAGCAACTTTTCTGAACCAAAACTCAACTTTTGAGACCTCTCAAAACCCTCTAGCAACTCAATAACAATGGTGGAGGTGTATGGTTATGAAGTGGTGTGCAATAGGCCAAGAACAAAGCACTTTCTAAGCCTAAAATATAGAGACAAAGAGAGAGAGATATCAGCTTAGCCTTGGAGCAATTTTTCAACTCGTATAAGGAGAGGAGGGCCTCTCTTATAGAGTTTCAAAGCCAAAGCTTCTCCAAGAAGCTAAAAACTTGTTACAAATCCTCCATACACGTATGGAGGATCCAACAGGCCTTCCAGCTGGCACACTGGCATGCACTGCATGCACAAAAACAGAGGAAGCCGGGCCGACCAGAAGAAGTGGTCGGCTGACTACTTTCCTTGGTTAGCCGACTAGGGCAAGTGGTCTCCCACAAAACAAGGTGGTCGACAGGCACAATAGGTGGTCTCCACTTTGAAAGTAAGCCAGTGGTGTGGTGGGAGACCAGTAAATGTGGCCCAAAGACCAAGAAAACCAGCTTCCCAACAAGAAAATCGGCTGGCGGGGAGAAAGTTGTCTTCAAGGAGAAAAGGTGGTCTCCCACCCTTGTACCACCTCCCAAACAAGGAAAACATGGTTCATGCCAAAAATGAACCAACATGGATGCAAAATGAGAGTTCGGGGGGCAAGGCCAATGAAAGTGCCCCAAACCGGCTTGAGCACCAAAAGTGGCGTACTACCACAAAAGTGGTCTCCCAGACCACAGTGTCCCTCTAGACAGAGGAAACAAAGGGTGTTCCAAAAACCATGGCAAACGGAGAATGTTAAGCGGTCTCGAGCCAAGGCGCACGACCAACGGCCCCGAAAATCAAAAACTAGTCTCCAAACGGGAACAGTGGCCTACGACCACGAAAAGTAGTCTACGACCACTGAGAGATGGTCTACAAGACCTCTCCCTCCCTCTGGGAAGAGAAAACAAGACCTGGTCCACAGACCAAGTCAAGACACAAAACGTTTCGAGGCCCGGAGGGTAAGGCCCTCAGCCGAGAACTCCGAAACCTCAGGATAAGCACAACATGCACCATCATCGAGCACTCAATCGATGACGTCTGAGTCTTAAAGTGAGTCAAAAATGGGATGTCTACAACCGTCTTATGAATTGCACTTTACCCAGAAAGCCTCGCACCTCCTTTTCAGTCCTTTGTGGTGGTATTTCTAAGATGGCCTTGATTTTGGAAAGATTGACCTCGATACCTCTTTGTGTGATCAAGAACCCCAGCATTTTCCCTGTTGTAACACCAAATGTACATTTATGAGGATTCACCAAGAACCGACACTCTAATCCGCTGGAAGAATTTCTAATCATGTCGCTCACGACACCTCAACCTCTTTATGGATCATGTCGCAAAATTATGGTCGAGTCGCTGATATGTAGCCCCAAAGATTCTTCAAATTTTAAATGGCATCACCCTATAACAATAGGTTCCACATGGGGTGGTGAAAGCAGTCTTCTCCCGATCTTCGGGTGCCATCAAAATCTGATTGTATCCTGAAAACCCATCCATTTAATGAGAGCAACAAGATGCCCAAAGAAGTTGAAGTCCACTAATTCGCCGATATGCGGCAGAAGGAAAGTCGCCCTTCTGACCGCTTTTTTCAAATCCCTGAAGTCCACACATACCCGAATTCTGCCGTCCTTCTTTGGCACTGGAACTATATTGGCCAACAAAGTAGGATATTCAGATAGCAACAGGAACCCTACGTCAATCTGCTTGCTGACCTCTTCTTTGATCTTTAGAACCTAGTCTAGGCAAATCCTTCAGAGTTTCTATTTAACAGGTCGGGCCTCTAGGTCAAGAGGGATCCGGTGCTGTACAATCTCAGGATCGATTCCAGGCATGTCTTGGTAGGACCACCCGAAAACGTCTTTGAAATTTTTTAATAAAGCGACTAAGCGCTCGCGCTCCTCTGAAGACAACGTGGACTTGATCTGGACCAGCCGTGGGTCCTTCTTAGTACCAACATTAATTGTGGTGATTTCATCAACCAAGGGTTTAACAAACCTCTCCTGCTCTTGATCAAGCAAAAATTTCAAAACCGGACGAATTTCTTCCTCGTCGTTTTCATCGAAATTTTGAAAGTCTTGATTAATGCAATAAATTAAAGGCATAGAAAAGTACTCAGAAGGCACAGCCGTACCATTCTCATTAATCACTTCCAAATCGCCTAATTCCTTTGTTACAACAGACTTAAAGGAAAAAGAAAAAGACGACCTAGACAGGACAATGGCATCTGGATTGTCACCCCTAAGAATACCGGACTCAGACTCAGACGAGCTAGAACCTAATTCTAACTCCACAGACTCAGTGGAATCAGATTCTGACTCACTACCTAAACCGATGCTGCTTGATAAAAACCCCTCTTCGTATTGCCAGATGAGGGAGGGTGCGATGGACGCATCCAGAATGTTTCAAGATGGGTGCACAATCGCTTCATTCCCGATCATAGAGACTAAGTTATCCCCCGAGCACTCTTGTACGATCTGAGGATCTGAGAGTAGACAAGCCAGTGCTACCCCCATTTCAAACTCTGTGCTCTTGGAATCCTCCTCCATGCACCGCCATTTCGCCAGGGTCTGTCATTTTTGGCAACGCTATCCCCTAACAATTGCACATGCTCTGACAATTGCAAGTCAAAGAAAATCTCAAACCCCGGTAACAACGCCATGAGGGACTTCACATAGCTCGACTCGATTTTGTTGTGGTTCTAAATCAACCAAAGAGTCCAACCGCAAATCGCTTTTGAAGAAAAATGATTTTTGAAAGAAGTGCCAAACATGGACTGCTTTGCCGATAATGAGTCGCCACCTAAATATTTTTAAAATGGGAAATTTAGGGAACCCCGACTCGGTGCCAAAAGGCCACGTGTCCATCATCACCAAAGTTGGCTCGAACTTGGGTACGATTAGGGAAGGTCACATCGTGAGTTATTCTCTCGCTTGGCCAAAGACCGCCTCTACTAACCATGATATCTCGATTTTGAAAACATTGTATGCTCTTATTCCGATTATTAGCCTAGGATTACTATGTGATGCTCGCAAAGAAACAAGTATAGATCGGGCCGTTCAATTGGAACTAAACATCTCATGTTTGTTTGTGAAAGATGGTTTGCTACCCGCAGGTAGGCTTAAAATACAGATTTTGCCACAATCTAGTGGGCTTAACAAACAATTGATGAATTGCTCCAATTCAGATAACTCAACCTCCACCCACAGGCATTCAAGGCAGTTATATCACATAAGCATTTAGCCTCATGGTAAGCATGCTATCATGGCAACACTCACACGCATGCAAGGATGCTAAAGCATAAAACTCACCGAGTACTCCAAGCCAAAACAGAAAATGATTAGAAATCATGCATGATCCTAGGTATACAGAAATGCCTAATGCAACACATGCAAGAATGCAAACTATAGCAGGCTCGGCTATTCTAAATATGGCATATGAAATGCTACAACTAACACGTATTCAATTTGGAATTGAAAATACAATGCAGTTTGTATGATGCGCCGAGTCTTATGCAAAAATGATGAATGATGCAAACATGTCATACTATATGCTAATTGAAGTATGCCCTATATCTAACCATTCAAAGCGGTAAATAAAAGGAGAAAGAAATGGGGTTGAAGACATACATCACACTCACACACCCTTATTACATTTATGCTACAGAGGGTCCAATAAAAGAATAATACACCCCAAATATTACAAATTCAAAATATTACAAATTTCTAATTAATTAAACAAATTAACTATGAAAGTCAGAAGCCGCATGCAAGCCGTGGACCGCCGCTTCAAGGATGATGTATGTTAGCCGTCGGGCGCAGAAATCCACCGATGCCCCAATTAGCCTCGCTTGCAATTTACCTTGAAACGCTGCATGCTCCTAAAGTTGCTAACTCAATTTTGCCGCAACAGAGAGCGTGAAAAGGGCACAAAGAAGTTGTATTTCACAAATGAGCGATGTCTCGATCTCGCCACCAATCACGCATACCGATGCATGATGGCCGAGGAATCGAATTGCACAACTCAATATGGGATGAATGCAGATGAATGTTACAAAGAAAACCTAACTCCATCATGGGTAATCCGGAGTGTTTGCGGATTTGGGGATTGAGACCTGCTCACACTCGTGAGTACGAACGCAGTTTCGCTGCGTCCGCTAACTCCTATCCCGAACACGATGCAATATGTATGAATAGCATGAACTGCAACTAAGATACAACCTAGTATGCACAATGCCGATGTAATGAGATAAGCCAAATGCGTGCCCACCGCACGCAAAACCGAGGCGATGACATAAAGGCATGAAATGCAACGATGGACTTACACCAATATGAGAGGGCCCCACCACACTCACACGGATGCCGTAATGATAAAATGAGGTGCCAAATGCGTGCCCATCGCACGCAAACCGAGTCAATGATGAAATGCAAATCGGTAAATAAAGCGCCAAAATGCGTGTTCGCGACACGCAAAACCGAGGCGATGATATGTGATGTAAAATCGATAACCGGCGTTTCAAATGCGCGCCTACGCACGCAAACCGAGGGCGATATGCGATGCAAAATCGATAAAATCGGCAGCCAAAATGCGCGCCATAGGCACGCAAACCGAGGCGATGATGAAATGCAAATCGATAAATCGGCAGCCAAATGCGTGGCACACGGGCACGCAAAACCGAGGCGATGATGAATGAGATGCAACGGATAAATAGATTGTTTCAAATGCGGCACACGGACACGCAAACCGAGGCGGAGGCATACGCGATGCCAATGACATGGAAAATGCAGATTGGCTTACACTAACATGAGAGGACCTCGCCGTGACTCACATAAGATGCCGCGGATAAACGGCGTTTTAAATGCGCACTCGGGCACGCAAACCGAGGCAATGCAAAATGATACAAATGGCATACGAAAATGCAACGATGGGCTTACACCAACATGGGAGAGCCTCAGCTCACTCACATAGGAGGCCGTCGGATAAAAACGAAGTGCCTCGAAATGCGTACCCGCGGGCACGCAAACCGAGGCAATGCAAAATGATACAAATGGCATACGAAAATGCAACGATGGGCTTACACCAACATGGGAGAGCCTCACCACTCACATAGGAGGCCGTCAGAGAACGGCTTTTAAATGCGCACTACGGGCACGCAAACCGAGGCAATGCAAAATGATACAAATGGCATACGAAATGCAACGATGGGCTTACACCAACATGGGAGAGCCTCACCACTCACATAGGAGGCCGCCGGAGAACGGCAAGTTTAAATGCGCACGCAAACCGAGGCAATGCAAAATGATACAAATGGCATAAATGCAACGATGGGCTTACACCAACATGGGAGAGCCTCACCACTCACATAGAGGCCGCTTGATAAACGAAGTTCAAATGCGTACTCGGCACGCAAAACCGAGGCAATGCAAAATGATACAAATGGCATACGTAAATGCAACGATGGGCTTACACCAACATGGAGAGCCTCACCACTCACATAGGGAGGCCGCTTGATAAACGGCAGCCAAATGCGCACTGGGCACGCAAACCGAGGCAATGCAAAAATGATACAAATGGCATACTTAAATGCAACGATGGGCTTACACCAACATGGGAGAGCCTCACCACTCACATAGGAGGCCGTCGGATAAAACGCCAAATGCGTACTACTGGCACGCAAAACCGAGGCAATGCATTAATGATACAAATGGCATACAAATGCAACGATGGGCTTACACCAACATGGGAGAGCCTCACCACTCACATAGGAGGCCGGGAGAACGGCGCCAAATGCGTATCAAGGCACGCAAAACCGAGGCAATGCAAAATGATACAAATGGCATAATTAAATGCAACGATGGGCTTACACCAACATGGGAGAGCCTCACCACCACATAGGAGGCCGCCGGATAAAACGGTTTCAAATGCGCACTCGGCACGCAAAACCGAGGCAATGCAAAATGATACAAATGGCATAAAATGCAACGATGGGCTTACACCAACATGGGAGAGCCTCACCACTCACATAGGAGGCCGCTGGATAAAACGAAGCCTTAAATGCGCACAAGGGCACGCAAACCGAGGCAATGCAAAATGATACAAATGGCATAATTAAATGCAACGATGGGCTTACACCAACATGGGAGAGCCTCACCACTCACATAGGAGGCCGCTTGATAAAACGGCAGTTCAAATGCGCATTCACGGGCACGCAAACCGAGGCAATGCAAAAATGATACAAATGGCATACGAAATGCAACGATGGGCTTACACCAACATGGGAGAGCCTCACCACTCACATAGGAGGCCGCTTGATAAACGGCGTTCAAATGCGTACTGCTGGCACGCAAAACCGAGGCAATGCATTAAGGCACAAAATAACGTGGGTAATGATATGCAAGCATGGTAATGAAATTTCAGCAGCTACATGAGGGGAAAACAGCCCGAAAACACAAATCAAGCGCACCCAAAGCTAAAAATGATCCCGAATGCGATAATGTGCACCTAAATGGCTTATGGCCACACTAAACATGCACAATTGATACATGGCAGCAAAACAGTAGCAAGGCAGTCCCAAGAATGGCTCATTTCAGTAGCAAACATGGCCAAAATGTAGATATAGTCATGGCAACAAAATCATACAAGATTAGTGGCCAAAAGAGCATTACAAAGGAAGATGGCATATACAAACACCAAATGAACAAACTCTTTCTACAACATGAAAGAGGGCCCAAAAATAAGCATATATGCAGTAAATGGCAGCCTCTAATTCATAAGACAAACATGCTAGAAATGGAAGGCAAATGGAGCCAAAAGAGAGTATAACATGAGACATGTAATCTATACACCAAATGACCAAACCTTCTTCATGAAACATGTAAAGGGGGTCAAAATAAGACTAAAACCAGTAGGGTCGAAGTCCTAAAACAAACACAAATAGGTCGAAAATTGCATACAAAAAGTGGCACACTTGATGAAATGGTATATATAATGGCCAAATGAAGTTGAGCTATGCTACAATGTTGTAGAGGGACTCATTTTAAGCACAAAACCAGTAGGGTCGGAGCCCCAAAAACAACACAAATAGGTCAATTTTAGCATGCAAAATGTGACAATCTTGATGAATATTGAAGGAACTAGTATATACAAATACTAAATGGAGTTGACCCTTCTACAATGTTGTAGAGGGGCTCAAAATGAGCACAAAGCAGTAGGGTCGGAGCCCCAATTCTCAACCAATTAGAGTGTAGAAAAGATCAAGAAAAGGCCCTAAAAGTTGGTTTTAGACACTTACCCTTGAAGACTTGTCTTTCTTTGCTTTTTGGCTTTGATTTGAAGCTTCAACCTCTGAAATTCACTTCCTTGCTGCTGGAATCGAATTTGTGGTGGTGAGGCTAGGTGTTGGTGAAGAAATCAAACAAGACTTGGAGTTGTTTCAAGGTTTTTGGTTATGGAAATGAAGGTTTTGGCTATGCAACTCTTGAAGCCATTTTTTCTTCTCTCAAACCAGCTGGTTCGCCCTTCATTGTGCACAAGAGAGAGGTCAAAAGAGGGCTAAGAAGATGGAAAATATCTAGGCCAAAATATCTAGATATTTTGAGGACAAAATATCTAGATATTTTGAGGGCAAAATCGAGATATTTTGTTCGCCCCGGCGGGCATCGAGGCCCCAAAGTGTCCCTCGTAATGATAAAATGTACACTTGCCAAAATTGAACGAAAAACGATGCAAAACGAAGTCGGGGACCGTAACCGCTGTTCGAAAAGAGAGCCGCAGACACCGAAAGCGACGCTCGCCACGGCGGGATATCGAGGCCCCTGTTCCTTAGAAGGATGAAACAGAGGTACCGCCAAAAACCGAGCAAACTAATGCAAACGAGAGCTCGGGGACCAAAACCGCGTGGTTCGGTCCCGAAATGGGTCAGGAAGCACCTGGTGACACTCGCCATTTAAGTGGGGTTCTCGACCAAAGTTGTTCTCAAAATGCTGAATCAAAGATGTATGCCAAAATGAATAAACAACAATGCGAACGAAGCGCCGGGGACCAAAACCGCTGGGTTCGATTCCTGAATGGGCCAAGCACCGGAGTGGTACTTTGGGACCGGCGGGGTTTTTGACCAGTTGTTTAGCAGTGGTAAAAGAGGTTCCTCGCCAAGATTGATCGACAACAACACGAACGAAGCGCCGGGGACCAAAACCGCTGGGTTCGTTCCTGAATGGGCCGCTACACCGGAGTGGTACTTTGGGACCGGCGGGGTTCTGACCCCAAGAGTTTCTTAGCAGGTAAAACAGAGGTACCGCCAAGGTTGATCGACAACAACACGAACGAGCGCCGGGGACCAAAACCGCGTGGTTCGTTCTGAAATGGGCCGCTACACCGGAGTGGTACTTTGGGACCGGCGGGGTTCTTTGACCCTGTTTTTAGCAGGTAAAACAGAGGTACCGCCAAGATTGATCGACAACAACACGAACGAGCGCCGGGGACCAAACGCGTGGTTCGTTTCCCTGAATGGGCCGTTAAGCACCGGAGTGGTACTTTGGGACCGGCGGGGTTCTTGACCCCAGTTGTTCCTAACAAGGATAAAACAGAGATGTATGCCAAAAACCGAGAAAACAGAGATGGTTGAGCGGTCCCAACCGAGGCACACGGCCTAACGGCTCAAAACCAGAACCGGACTGAGGCAAAATGGCCTACGACTATGAAATGTAGCCTACGGTTATTGACAGACGGCTCGCTAGACCTCTCTCTCAGAAAGAAAACAGAGAAACCGAGTCCGTTCGCAAACCGAGACAAGGCACAGGAGAGGGTTCGAAGTCCGGAGGCAGGCGACGGCCGCGACTCAAACTTCCGAACAAGCGCGATATGCAACATCACCAAGCGCCAATCGGTGACGCTCGAGTCTTAAGGTCGGTCAAAAATGGGGTGTCTACAGGCCCTCTTTGACAGAACTCTAAGTCATAATAATGACGGAGTGAGTGTCAAAGCCCAGAGACACCCATTTTTGACAAGGTCAAGACTTAGACAATCATACAAGACAGAAGAGATGTGTGCTCAGATGGGGGCAAATGCAACCGACAATGTAAGAAGCCGAGGGTAACTCAATGATCATGCAAATGCGTAAGTCAGAATGAAACACATATTTACAATAGATGCAACAGCTTTTAAGCAAGAATGTAAAGCAACAACTACATTTCATGCGCTTAAGAATGCGGAGAATCATTTAATTCTCGCCGCCTCACACGGAGAAGATACGATACTGGGCTGATTCGTCTCGTCGCACCAAATTTCAAATGAACCATACATACAATATCGCGCCTCATGTCATGGGGATCTTCGCTTCTTCTTGATTGAACTGCAGTACTACCTTTCTCCCCGACTATGGTTGCAGCTTTCCTATTCTCCAACAGGTGACAGACTAGGTTGATTCAAGATTCGCAATTGAGGCGCATATACATGCTATCTCAATCTATGGGCCGCCATACGTATTTCAAGCGAGGATATACCCCGGGTATTTAAACCAGACTTTAGTCTCGAAATCCTAACCTTGTGTTCTAGGCATGAGCCATTCGAACTCTAGTTTCCACCGCCTCGCTTGGTCTCCTAGAACTCACCGCAAACACAAAGTGTGGCTATACCAGACCATCTAAGTCGTCGGCACGACAAACACCAAAGGAATTGCACCTTTAGAGGATTTAAGGTCTCCTAGACCGGGAGTGCACAAGACAATACGATGAAATGTAAGTAAAATGCAAGTACGAAAAAAAAACAATACAATGATGATTGCACAAAATAGTGCGATGGAGGTGAAATGCACAGACAAGACTTGGCACACACCATTTATTGTAATTCTTGTCTGCTTGGCACGCAGCTCAAACACAACACTCTACTTTATCCTGGGCACACAAATTTTTTTGGCACAAAGTTCATTTCTTGGGCACACAGCCTTCATTGGGCACACAGCCTTCTTCTGCACACACCCTCATCTGGGCACACACCATTTCCGCACACACTGCTTTTTCGGCACACACTTCATTTCCGCACACACTGCTTTTTTCGCACACTTTTTTCTGCACACATACCATTTCCGCACACAACTCGCTGCACACAATTTTGTTTTTTCAAGACAAATTCTTCTGCACACAAATTTTTCAGCACATTCTTTTTCTTTGGGCACACACCATTTACTAGCACACAATTGCTTTTTCTGCACACAAATTTTTTCAGCACACACATTCTGGGCACACACCATTCCTGGCACACAATTGCTTTTTTCACACACTTTTCTTTGGGCACACACAATTTTTTCAAGCACACACCATTCCGCACACTGCTTTTTGGGCACACAATTTCAAGCACACATTTTTTCAGCACACACTGCTTTCCGCACACACTTTTTTCAAGACACACTCCTTTTTCGCACACACTTTTTCAGCACACAAATTTTTCTTTCAGCACACATACCATTCTTTGGGCACACAAATTTTTCTGCACACAATTTTTCAAGCACACTGTTTTTTCAGCACATGCTTCTTTTGCACACACTTTTTCAGCACACAAATTTCTTTTGGGCACACAAATTATTCTTTGGGCACACACCCTTTTCAAGCACACACCTTTTTTGCACACAAATTGCTTTTTCAAGCACACACCATTTCAGCACACACTTTTCAGCACACAATTGCTTTTTCGCACACACTTGTTTTTTCTAAGCACACAATTTTTCAGCACACATTTTTCTTGGGCACACAATTGCTTTCTTGGGCACACAAATTCTTTTGGCACACAAATTGCTTTCAGCACACACACTTTTTCAAGCACACACAAATTTTCAAACATTTGATGTTTTTCAACACACAAATTTCTTGTTGAGGTGAACACACACACACTTTGAAGTCTCAACACACACTTCAAACATTTGATGTCGAACACACACCATTGTTGAGGTGAACACACTGCACACTTTGAAGTCCGAACACACACCTCAAACATTTGACGTCAACACACAAATTTCATTGTTGAGGTGAACACACAAGACACTTTGAAGTCCGAACACACGGCTCAAACATTTGATGTCGAACACACACTGTTGTTGAGGTGAACACACGGCACACTTTGAAGTCCGAACACACAAATTTCAAACATTTGATGTCGAACACACACTCATTGTTGAGGTGAACACACGCACACTTTGAAGTCCGAACACAAATTTCAAACATTTGACGCCGAACACACAAATTTCATTGTTGGGGTGAACACACGGCACACTTTGAAGTCCGAACACACTACCAAATCTCGATGTCGAACACACACTGTTGTTGAGGTGAACACACGGCACACTTTGAAGTCCGAACACACATTTCAAACATTTGATGTCAAACACACAAATTTCATATCTTAAGGTGAACACGAGCACACACTTTGTAGAAGGTTGAACACATGCCCAAACTTTTGAATTTCAACACGCAGCTCGCTTTTGATTGTGAACACGCAGCCCATAACACAACTCGCCGATCCAACACATGGCTCATAACACAAGATTCTTTAATTTTGAACACACATTTCCATTCTCAACAGCAGATGCGATTTACGTAATCCTGCGTGGTTGAAACAAACTCGATGTCCGACATTTTTCCTTTTTCTTTTGCTTTTGCTTTGTACCAAACTCACAAATTTCAGATAGGCCCCGGTTCTACTATTCACACTTATCGGGTGGACCCCGAGGCTTTCCGAAAGAACAAATTGCTTTTGCACAAATGTGGAGAACGGCATCCAAGACTTGAACACAAAATGATTTTGTTTTTGAAATTGAGAGATGAGTTTTTCGACTGTATTGAGCCTACCATCGAACACAAAGAAACGACTCAACAAGGAAATAAAAGGCACACAACCTAGACACATCGAGTAACACTCAAACGACTCAAAACAAGAAACGAGATAAAACAAAAAGACACGACACTCGACGCGCACAGGAGCCTGCTTTCACCGTAGTGTTTCCCACCCTTTCTCATTTGTGATTCTCACATCACTGCCCTCAAGCTCGCTTTTTCAAAAAGCCCTTTCTCACTTTTCCTCTCATCGCACATCTCTATTCTTCAATCTCTCATTTTTTTTAATCCCTCCTAGGTGGTTGATGGATAAACAGAAGATGCGGCTCATGCCCCTAGTATTCTCGCTAGATTCTCTTTCTTGTTCACAACAAAGGAGTTTCTCCCACGAGGGATCATATAATTGGGTGTGCAATGATCCGCCGACATCGATCGATGATGCCCTCCTGGGAGTTTGGACATGGTTAGATCTCCTGAGATGAGGAATGGGAATATGTTGATCCATTCCAGCTTTGTGCTTCAGACTTGGCTTGATACTGCTGGTCGGAGGATGAGAGAGCCGCCTCTTGTCAGGCTCCTTCGCCAGCTTGTGCCTTTGTCGGAGGTAGAGTGCCCTTCTTGGCAAGTATGTTGATAACGGGAAAAAGACAGAGAACCCGACTCAAATGTGCCCCTAGTTCATTATTTTGACCATTTTTTTTATTTTGGTTTTCTCCTAAAAAAATTTGACCAAAATGAGAGTTAGATTAACATGCTTGTTCGATTTTTGATTTGAAATCATGCAAGTCGCTATGAGCACGAAAATTTTCCTTTTTGGGTCCAAGAAATGGCCTAGTTTTTGAAAAGATGGAACAATTTTCGAGAAAATTAGCCAACCTCAAGAAAATCCTCAAAAACTATTTTTGCAATGGACACTTGCTCAACGAGCATGAAACCTACTCGAGATGCACAACCCTGATCCAAAGGAAAATCGCCTGCTTGAAGAGAATCGCATGGCAACGGAAAGTTGCCCCTTGTTTGAATCCAAGATCACAAGATATTGAATGGCAACGGAAAGTTGCCCTTGTTTGGATAGCACCGCAACAAGATTGTAGTCACCTCGAGCGATGATTGCAATCGAATCCCTGATACAGAGAAGGCAAGGATGGTTAAAACCATTACATGGACACACTTGATTTTGAAGTGTTTATGGTCGACTTCGTAATGAAGTTGCCTACGATCCCAAACATGGGAATCAAGCCTCACGAGTTCGGGGTTAAGGTACACTCGGTATTTAACCTCCTTTTTATGCTCTAACTTTTGCCAAGGCCTGCTGCAGGTGTTTTCGACCTTAAGTAGCTTTGTTCTTCTTTCTTTTTCATTCTTTTCTTTTCATTCCTTTTTTTTCTTTTTTTTCTTTTTTTCTTTTTCATTTCTTTTTTTTGCTTTTCTTTTTTCTTCTTTTCGTATATATCTTTTCTTGCTCTAACTTTTGCCTGGTCGCCTTTTCCGTTTTCGCCCAAATGAGCCTCTCAAAGGGTAAAATGTAACCATCCATGCCAAATGGTTCGAGATTGAAGCCCTATATCCGTGAGAGTGGTTGTTGTATTGACTTGCAGAAAGATGCACCTTTGGCTCTTCGAGCACATCGGATATTTTTTGCCCCTAGTTCGAGGGGTGCTTCTGTTCTAGCTTTGCAAGCTTCTTCTGATGAGGTCTGACCTTCTTGAATTGACTTTGGTGCCTCTTGTTCGAGGGTCGCTTCAACCGCCACACAGCCTCACATTGTAGTTGACCGCTGAACATTCAATTCAAGTTCAAGGTTTAGAAGCAAAGGGGTTGAGTCTCGAGGCCGAGAGCGATCCTAGGTCGCACAATCCCAAGAGCGATTCCATTACGTGTCTTCGCAGGATCACAAGAAAAACATTTTTTGAAAGTTTTAAGAAAGCGACAAATCGCCGCTGGAAGATAGTGCTAAACCACCGATCAAGCTTAGGGTCCTTCTCAAGATCACGCTAACAAGCATGATTTCATTCATTAAGGGCTTAGCACGCCTCTTTCTCTCAATTGATCAAAGTTTTGCAAATCCCGAGGAATTCCTTCCTCTTCGCTTTCACCGCAGTTGTTCGAAAGGTTTTGGAAAACTTAGGTCATTACAATGACTTCAAGGAATGTAAAAGACAGAGTCCTTAGTCAAATACTATCGCCTCATTCGTAACTTCCGCAAAACTAGCACAAGGCGTATAAATGCGAGAGTGAAAGTCATCGCTGCTTTATTCAAATCATGGCACAATTGGCTCTCGCGTAAAACAGACTCAAAACAAACAAAAAGACAAACACAAAACAAAATGGGGACGCCGAGGTAACACCTCCTAATCACCCGACTTCTATACAATGGGATCGACTGCTACAACAAGGCGCACTTAAGCAAAAGATCGACTCAAAACAAAGAGAAAGACTCAAAACAAAATCGACAAAACCGACTCAACACCCAAGCCGAAATCACAAAATTAGCATACGCAGATGCTCAACATAGTGCGTACAAACGCCATATCCGAATACACCAAGCGCCGCACCAGTGGACCAACCCATGATCACATACTTGCAAGATCCTCGAGTCCAACACCACGGCAAGGCGACTTTTTGAGGTGGGTGGGAGGATAACCTCATTGTCGATCAAATCTTGCACTTCATGACGAAGGCGAAACAACCGGCTTGTGCGGACCGGTCTGCTGGTGGTATGCGCAATACAGGTAGCATCGTGTGAGAGGGAGATTCTTTGGCAATGTCGAGGCTCGAGGGGTGTAAGATGCCCCTCGTTAGCTGGGAATTTGAAATGCCCTAGACAGAGGCATATAGAGGGCATGAAAGACTCGCTACTTTGAGGAGGATACTCAAGTCCGAGGCTTCTGCTAGACGACTAGCGAAAGGGCTCGGCAGCATTGTCTTGGCTTTCGATCTTTTCCGGATGCAGAGTTGGGGATGGAAGGAACTGCTCGCATGACGGGCCTATCCTGGTTTCTGGTTCGCTTGAATCGCCTTCTACCGAGTGGAGAAAGCATCATCCACAATTTTGGCTATGACCGCAAATACTTGCCGCTTGTTCATCCCCCATTAAAGCCTCGTACGCCTGCAGCAGCTTGCTTGATGGGATCGGTTCCGCTTGCTTTTATTCTTACTTTTAGCCTCACCGATCATGGGTTTGGGTCGCTGACATGTCATTGCCATAGCTTAAGATGTACCTCGGTTGGCCGAAGCTCGATCACACCGCCTAATAGCGGGTTCTCATGTGCAAAATTCTGCCAGATGATGCTACCGGCGATGAAACCGACATTCCAGAAGCTGACCGCCACGACCTCAAGGTCACCAATCATTCCCATTAATTCAGATGTGGTGGGCTCACGAGCTTGAAACAATCAAGGCCCAGATCGGGTGAGCGGCAAAGCACCTAGGTGGATGTGGCACTCAACATTGGTCTCATCCTCGCAAGATGATTCTTGGTCTATTGCGTTGTCATAACCACAATTTTTCCGAATTTTGCGCTATCACGAAGTCTACTAACCGAATCGAGGTGATGTGGATCGTGACTAACGGATCGATGGATCGGATCGGTGACTAACGGATCGATGGACCGGATCGGTGATCGACGGATTCGATGAACCGTGAGTTTTTTTCGCCTTTTGCCTCAAAGAAAGGAGAACACCGTTGCTCGGATCGAAGTCTCGAATCGAAGAGAAAACATGCAAAGATCTCAAATTTCAATCCCACCAATACGTATATGAACATAATCAATAATCGTGTTCACCATCGATCATCGCTCCCAAAATTATTGCCCCCAAAATCAACTGATACCCGCAGATATAATCGATTCTCAAAATATCGAATCGGTGCCCGAGGCTCGATGCTCAAACTCATAAACCGATACATGCATTCCTCAGAGGCACACTCTAACAAGCACATAATGTATAAGTGAGAGCCAAAACACCCCTATGTTGGGGTAGGGTTTCTGCCCTATTTTGTCGAACTAGGGTTTCACTACGCACGCAATGTCTCAAACAACCTATAAACGGGTAAGCAACCCGTCCTAGTTTGGAATGGTCACTATGGATCCGAATATGCACTAGGTCGAATGGTCAAAGGGTGCCCCAGAAACCGGGGTTTGTGTTCCCATATCGGCAGAGCTCAGAATCGACAAATTTTATGGACATGCCTTGATAAGACAAGCCTCCGAAACCGCCAGAATAGCAGATGGCAAACACGGTGTCCTAGGCGCACTAATGCAAATGCAATGCAAAGAAACACACAAGTGTAGTCAAAAACAGATATCATGAGTTCGAGTCAAGTTCTCTAAATCCCAAAGAGTCGCCAGAAATCAGAATAACGCCATGAGGACCTCGCCATACTGACTCGATTTTGTTGTGGTTCTAAATTTGAACCAAAGAGTCCAAATCCGCAAATCGCTTTGAAGAAAACAGATTTTTGAAAGAAGTGCCAAACATGGATCGCTTTTGCGATAATGAGTCGCCACCTAAATATTTTAAAATGGGAAATTTAGGAAACCCCGACTCGGTGCCAAAAGGCCACGTGTCCATCATCACCAAAGTTGGCTCGAACTTGGGTACGATTAGGGAAGGTCACATCGTGAGCATTCTCTCTGGCCAAAGACCGCCTCTACTAACCATGATATCCGATTTTGAAAACATTGTATGCTCTTATTCCGATTATTAGCCTAGGATTACTATGTGATGCTCGCAAAGAAACAAGTATAGATCGGGCCGTCTCAATTGGAACTAAACATCTCATGTTTGTTTGTGAAAGATGGTTTGCTACCCGCAGTAGGCTTAAAATACGATTTTGCCACAATCTAGTGGGCTTAACAAACAATTGATGAATTGCTCCAATTCAGATAACTCAACCTCCACCCACAGCATTCAAGGCGCTTATATCACATAAGCATTTAGCCTCATGGTAAGCATGCTATCATGGCAACACTCACACGCATGCAAGGATGCTAAAGCATAAAACTCACCGAGTACTCCAAGCCAAAACAGAAAATGATTAGAAATCATGCATGATCCTAGGTATACGTAAATGCCTAATGCAACACATGCAAGAATGCAAACTATAGCAGTTCGCTTATTCTAAATATGGCATATGAAATGCTACAACTAACACGTATTCAATTTGGAATTGAAAATACAATGCGCTTTGTATGATGCTACGAGTCTTATGCATGCAAAATGATGAATGATGCAAACATGTCACATACTATATGCTAATTGAAGTATGCCCTATATCTAACCATTCAAAGCGGTAAATAAAAGGAGAAAGAAATGGGGTTGGAAGACATACATCACACTCACACCCTTATTACATTTATGCCTCACAGAGGGTCCTAATAAAAGAATAATACAGTCCCAAATATTACAGTCCAAAATATTACAAATTTCTAATTAATTAAACAAATTAACTATGAAAGTCAGAAGCTGCATGCAAGCCGTGGACCGCCGCTCAAGGATGATGTATGTTGTAGCCGTCGCAGAAATCCACCGATGCCCCAATTAGCCTCGCTTGCAATTTACCTTGAAACGCTGCTATGCTCCTAAAGTTGCTAACTCAATTTTGCCGCAACAGAGAGCGTGAAAAGGGCACAAAGAAGGTATTTCACAAATGTATGATGTCTCGATCCTCGTGCCACCAATCACGCATACCGATGCATGATGGCCGGGGAATCGAATTGCACAACTCAAAATGGGGTGAATTCAGGTGAATGCTACAAAGAAACCTAACTCCATCATGGGTAATCCGGAGTGTCGGTGACTTGGGGATTGAGACCCGCTCACACTCGTGAGTACGAACGTGTTCGCTGCGTCCGCTAACTCCTATCCCGAACACGATGCAATATGCATGAGATGCATGAAATGCAACTAAGATACAACCTAGTATGCACAATGCCGATGTAATGAGATGCCAAATGCGTGCCCACCGCACGCAAAACCGAGGCGATGACATAAAGGCATGAAATGCAACGATGGACTTACACCAATATGAGAGGGCCCCACCACACCGATGCCGTAATGATGCGTAATGATAAAATGAGGTGTTTCAAATGCGTGCCCATCGCACGCAAAACCGAGTCAATGATGAAATGCAAATCGGTAATAAAGCGCCAAAATGCGTGTTCGCGACACGCAAAACCGAGGCGATGATATGATGTAAAATCGATAAACCGGCGTTTCAAATGCGCGCCTACGTACGCAAACCGAGGCGATGATATGGCGCAAAATCGATAAATCGGCAGCCAAATGCGCGCCCATAGGCACGCAAACCGAGGCGATGATGAAATGCAAATCGGATAAACCGGCGTTCAAACACGGCACGCAAACCGAGGCGGCGATGAATGAGATGCAAATCGAAATGCGTGCACACGGACACGCAAACCGAGGCGGAGGCATACGCAATGCCAATGACATGGAAAATGCAGATTGGCTTACACTAACATGAGAGGACCTCACGCACTCACATAAGATGCCGCTGATAAACGCAGCCAAATGCGCTCACGGGCACGCAAAACCGAGGCAATGCAAAATGATACAAATGGCATATAAATGCAACGATGGGCTTACACCAACATGGGAGAGCCTCACCACTCACATAGGAGGCCGCCGGATAACGGCAGCCAAATGCGATTCGCTGGCACGCAAACCGAGGCAATGCAAAAATGATACAAATGGCATACTTAAATGCAACGATGGGCTTACACCAACATGGGAGAGCCTCACCACCACATAGGAGGCCGCCGGAGAACGGCAGCCAAATGCGCACTGCGGCACGCAAAACCGAGGCAATGCAAAATGATACAAATGGCATACTTAAATGCAACGATGGGCTTACACCAACATGGGAGAGCCTCACCACTCACATAGGAGGCCGCCGGATAAAACGGCAGCCTCGAAATGCGTACCCGCGGGCACGCAAACCGAGGCAATGCAAAAATGATACAAATGGCATACGAAATGCAACGATGGGCTTACACCAACATGGGAGAGCCTCACCACTCACATAGGAGGCCGCTGGATAAACGGCAGCCAAATGCGCACTGGCACGCAAACCGAGGCAATGCAAAATGATACAAATGGCATACGAAATGCAACGATGGGCTTACACCAACATGGGAGAGCCTCACCACTCACATAGGAGGCCGCTTGGATAAAACGGCAGCCAAATGCGCACTCATGGCACGCAAACCGAGGCAATGCATTAAGGCACAAAATAACGTGGGTAATGATATGCAAGCATGGTAATGAAATTTCTGCAGCTACATGTGGGGAAAACAGCCCCGAAAACACCACCGAAGCGCACTAAAGCGAAAAATGATCCCGAATGCGATAATGTGCACCTTAAATGGCTTAAGCCCACACTAAACATGCACAATTGATACATGGCAGCAAAAACAGTAGCAAGGCAGTCCCAAGAATGGCTCATTTCAGTAGCAAACATGGCCAAAATGTAGACATAGTCATGGCAACAAAATCACACAAGATTAGTGGCCAAAAGAGCATTACAAAGGAAGATGGCATATACAAACACCAAATGAACAAACTCTTTCTACAACATGAAAGAGGGCCCAAAAATAATCATATATGCAGTAAATGGCAGCCTCTAATTCATAAGACAAACATGCTAGAAATGGAAGGCAAAATGGAGCCAAAAGAGAGTATAACATGAGACATGTAATCTATACACCAAATGACCAAACCTTCTTCATGAAACATGTAAAGGGGGTCAAAATAAGACTAAAACCAGTAGGGGTCGAAGTCCTAAAACAAACACAAATAGGTCGAAAATTGCATACAAAAAGTGGCACACTTGATGAAATGGTATATATAATGGCCAAATGAAGTTGAGCTATGCTACAATGTTGTAGAGGGACTCATTTTAAGCACAAACCAGTAGGGGTCGGAGCCCCAAAACAACACAAATAGGTCAATTTTAGCATGCAAAATGTGACAATCTTGATGAATATTGAAGGAACTAGTATATACAAATACTAAATGGAGTTGACCCTTCTACAATGTTGTAGAGGGGCTCAAATGAGCACAAAAGCAGTAGGGGTCGGAGCCCCAATTCTCAACCAATTAGAGTGTAGAAAAGATCAAGAAAAGGCCCTAAAAGTTGGTTTTAGACACTTACCCTTGAAGACTTGTCTTTCTTTGCTTTTTGGCTTTGATTTGTAGCTTCAACCTCTGAAATTCACTTCCTTGCTGCTGGAATCGAATTTGTGGTGGTGAGGCTAGGTGTTGGTGAAGAAATCAAACAAGACTTGGAGTTGTTTCAAGGTTTTTGGTTATGGAAATGAAGGTTTTGGCTATGGAACTCTTGAAGCCATTTTTTCTTCTCTCAAACCAGCTGGTTCGCCCTTCATTGTGCACAAGAGAGAGGTCCAAAAGAGGGCTAAGAAGATGGAAAATATCTAGGCCAAAATATCTAGATATTTTGAGGACAAAATATCTAGATATTTTGAGGGCAAAATCGAGATATTTTGTTCGCCCCGTGGGCATCGAGGCCCCAGTGTCCCTCGTAATGATAAAATGTAGCACTTGCCAAAATTGAACGAAAAACGATGCAAAACGAAAGTCGGGGACCGTAACCGCTGTTCGGGAAAAAGAGAGTCGCAGACACCGAAAGCGACGCTCGCCACGAAGTGGATATCGAGGCCCCAGTTGTTCCTTAGAAGGATGAAACAGAGGTACCGCCAAAAACCGAGCAAACTAATGCAAACGAGAGCTCGGGGACCAAAACCGCGTGGTTCGGTCCCGAAATGGGTCAGGAAGCACCTAAGTGACACTGCCATTTATGGGGTTCTCGGACCAAGTGTTCTCAAAATGCTGAATCAAAGATGTATGCCAAAAATGAATAAACAACAATGCGAACGAGCGCCGGGGACCAAAACCGCGGGTTCGATTCCCAAATGGGCCGCTACACCGGAGTGGTACTTTGGGACCGGCGGGGTTTTGACCCCTGTTTCTTAGCAGGTAAAACAGAGGTTCCTCGCCAAGATTGATCGACAACAACACGAACGAAGCGCCGGGGACCAAAACCGCTGGTTCGTTCCTAAATGGGCCGCTACACCGGAGTGGTACTTTGGGACCGGCGGGGTTCTCGGACCCTGTTTCTTAGCAGTGGTAAAACAGAGGTACCGCCAAGGTTGATCGACAACAACACGAACGAAGCGCCGGGGACCAAAACCGCTGGTTCGTTCTTGAAATGGGCCGCTACACCGGAGTGGTACTTTGGGACCGGCGGGGTTCTCGGACCAAGTGTTTCTTAGCAGGTAAAACAGAGGTTCCGCCAAGATTGATCGACAACAACACGAAAAGGCCGGGGACCAAAACCGCGTGGTTCGTTCCTAAATGGGCCAAGCACGGAGTGGTACTTGGGACCGGCGGGTTCTCGACCCTGTTCCTAACAAGGATAAACAGAGATGTATGCCAAAACCGGAGAAAACAGAGATGGTTGAGCGGTCCCAACCGAGGCACACGGCCTAACGGCCCGAAAACCAGAACCGGACTGGCGGGCAAATGGCCTACGACCATGAAATGTAGCCTACGGCCATTGACAGACGGTCTGCTAGACCTCTCTCTCCCTCAGGAAAGAAAACAGAGAAAACCGAGTCTGGTTCGCAAACCGAGACAAGGCACAGGAGAGGGTTCGGAAGTCCGGAGGCAGGGCGCACGGCCGCGACTCTGAAACTTCCGAACAAGCGCGATATGCAACATCACCAAGCGCTCAATCGGTGACGTCTGAGTCTTAAGGTCGGTCAAAAATGGGGTGTCTACACCCGGCAACCGCCGCCTCTCTGCATTTAGCCATGGCTCTAGAAAGCCGCAGAATGGGAAGTCTTCCCCCTCCTGGACGAAGCGTCCATTTAGGGTACCTTGGATAGGTCGGTGCATTAACTCATAAGGCTTCCTGGCTTGCTTTGCTCTGGGCTCTTCCAGCCATCTCTTTTCCTTTCCTCACCCAATCCTCTTTGGCAGGCAGATAACCTAGGCCAAAGGTATATGGGTTGTGCGGCACTTCGATCGATGCTGCAATGCCCTTTTGGCCGCTTCTCCCTAATTCCATCCCGGGGATATGCTGAAGCTTGTTCATAAGGTAGACAGACTGTGCGCTGACGT
The DNA here is from genome assembly GCA_025200525.1 of Camellia lanceoleosa. Classification (NCBI taxonomy): domain Eukaryota; kingdom Viridiplantae; phylum Streptophyta; class Magnoliopsida; order Ericales; family Theaceae; genus Camellia; species Camellia lanceoleosa. The sequence goes on from CM045769.1 coordinate 78,341,605, forward strand.
ATGACCCCTCATCAATAGCTAGCAAGTTTTTTACAACCCGGGCGTCAGCTAGGGTAAATCTTGATAAGAACACATCCTCCGCGCCATGTTCAATCTCCAGAACTGGTGTAGAAACCTTTGGCAGCGGATGAATTGACGAATTCCCAAAAACTATAGCCACCCCCTTCCTGTGGGGGTACTTCAACATCTGGTGTAGGTGGAAAGACCGCTTCACCGGTGCAACTGGCAGCCCCTAGGAGTAGATTGAAGGTCGGGAACATCCAAGACATGAAAGTCAATATCCTGGTTCTCGACCAACCTGAGTCCGAATCTGCACAGTCCCCATCACCTCTCTGCTGGTATTGTCATATGCCCTTATCACCTGGGTAGTTGGCACAAAATAGGCAGGCTTCAACCCGATAGCATATGCTGACCTCAACGGACACACGTTGTTAGCAGATCTTGTGTCGACAAGAACCACCGGTATCCATTTTGCTTTACACTCCACAGAGATGTAGAGAGGTTTGTTATGATCTGAGCCCTCAGGCAGCAGCTCCTTGTCGGTGAAGGTCAACGTCAGGAAAGCTCCTCCCGAAAAAACCAAACCTACCAACTGTTCGGGAGTGTTGTCTATTGAAAGTTTGGCCTTGTCCATGGTAGAAAGGACAGCCTGCCTGTGAACTCTTGAGGCCATAAGCAGTCCCCAGATGGAGATGTCTGCTTGGGATTTTCTCAAGCTATTTCAGCACAGCCTCCTCCTCGAGCAGTTTTTCTTTCTGCTTCTTTGTTCTTTCCGGACGCCTCGTTGATCCAAGTATGGGGCTTAAAATGCCGCCCACTCTGGTCATGTGTTCAACCTCCCCAACATACTAGGTATCATCCAGGTTGGTTTTGTCCCCAATCATCGCTTGTAGGCAAGACATAAGTCGCCATCTTCCCACCACATGCCATCGCAACCGAACACACCGTCTGGTTCCATTACAACCGCTTCAGGCATGACACATTCCGGCCCTCAGAGGGGCTTTGGCCTTTCTTGCTCTCTCAAGATGTTCGATCTTTTCCTGCTCAAACTGCTTTAGTGCAGCCTATTGTTTAGTATCTTCAGACTAAACCGCTCAGATTACGAGCAAAATTCTTACACCTGTTTCCAAATAGCTGTTCTCGATTCCCGGCCATCCCGGCCACTGTTGACATCCCAGCCTCGATTGCCTGCTCGCCGAGGTACCTCAACAACATCTGCTCATCATCGAGCCACCCAAGAGCTTCGCCGACCTTCCAAGTCGAACCAGTTGACAGTCACGTCCCCTGAGTCCTGCTCTTCAAAGAACTGCAGATTTGTGACGTCTTCTTCCAACTCTGCCAGGTCATCTAGCCCCTGATTAGGTCCATCCTCCCGAACTACACAGATCTCTGCCCCAACCGGCAACTCTACCCTCGGCCTAGGCTGATCCGTTGATGTGATATAATCACTCGGGTTGTACTCAAAGCTCACAGACCTCTCAGGCTCTGAATCATCATTCCCTTCTGTCCCCAAAGTCATCTCTGTTCTATCTTCTGTATTCACTAACACCGGTTCAGGTTGGGTTTGGGAGGTGCTCAACATGCACAAATCCGTGCTGTCTGGGATGAACACCTCCAGCTTAGGTAGGTGGGAGGGTGTGATATAACCCCATCTTGGATCAGGTTGATGTGTTGCAGAGGTGGAGCTTGGTTATGTGGTGGGAGTGGGTTGGTAGTGACGTTCGATTTCTCCGGAGGCACGATCACCCTGTTGTCAATGAGATCTTGTATCTCATGACGCAATCTATAGCACTGGTCGGTGTCATGACCATGCTGTTGGTGAAAGGCACAGTGCTTCGTCGAGTTATGGGTTGGTGGGAGATTACTTGGTAATGGTCACGGCTCTCGGGCCTTCAAGTGCCCTTTCTTGATCAAAACCCCCAAAGCTTTGGATAGAGACATATATAGCAGGGTAAAGGTTCTCTGGCCTTGGGGTGGAAATTTGGTTGTTTGTGAGCTACTTCTGGACGCACCGGTAAAGGGTGTAGCTGTAAGGGTTTTTGGAGTGGTGGTAGTGGTGACCATGCCCACATCTGAAGTTCTGACAGCTGCAGCACTACTCGTGCCTGCATTCATGCTACGGGTGAATGCCCTCCTGGGCTGCTCTCTCTTATGGTCAATTAGACCCTGCTTTATGGCGTCCTTAATCTGCACCCCAATCTCATGTAGATCCGCAAAGGTGGGAAGGGGGAGGACGATCATCTTTTGCATAAGCTTGGGCTGGAGGTTGCGCACAACTATCCAAATCTAGTCCTTGTCGACCGGCCTGATGGTCATCATCAAGGCTTTAGCCCTCCAACAGGTTACAAAGTCGGAGAAGCTCTCCTTCGGCTCTTGCCTGGTTGTCTCGAGATCACGAGTTGTGACCTCGATCTGCGTATTGTAGGAGTATTGAGCTATAAAGGCCTCAGCCATCTCCTCCCAGCTTCTTTTGATAGAGTCCTCCAACTTTGCGTACCAAATAGCCGCTACACTCGACAAGGTCCGACCAAAGAGGGAAAGCTTTTGCAATCTGGAGAGGCCTATCGGCCTTAGGATATCCGAGAACAGCCGCAGGTGTACCATAGGATCCCCAGACTCGTCAAAACAGTCTATGTGCGGCATTTTGAACCGGTCTGGCAGAGTCATGGCCGAGTCAGTGTATCCATCCTCTATATCTGGAATGGATTTCACGCCTTGAGCCTTCTTGAATAGCTTTTTTAGCTTGCTGTTGGATCCACCTCAAACTCAAATGGTGTATCCACTAGATTGGTGGGGGCAGAGTCGGCCCCATTGGAACGTTTGCAATTTCCTGGACATTTGCAGTCTCCCCGAGTGTTGGAACTCTTGGTGGAGGAGGAGGTGGGTGCGAAGCAGATGCTCCGGCTTGCTGTGGTTGTTCTTTCAAGTCCGCAATCGCTTCGATTCACTGTTGGCCATAACCTCGGCCTGGCGTGCGACAAACTCTGCTTGGCGAGAATCATCCTGCTGCATGCCTTGCATACTCTCCTAGAGCTGACGCATCATGTCCTCCAAAGATGCCATATTGTGCTGATTTAACTGAATAACCGATATATTTGTCTCTGTAGTAGAAACGGAAACCTCAACCCAACTATTCACTGGTGGGGTGGATAGAGACCATCGATCCCAGAATCGCCGATGCATTGCCTTAGCGCTTGACCTCCGTCTAGTAATCGGGGGTAAAGAAAGCAACACTGGTTGTCTGTCTATCAAATCCTTGGATCAATGAAGTTTTCGACCTCTAACCCAGAGTGCTTGGGGAATATCTTCCTGGTTGGAAGCAATGGTACTAAACTACCTTGCAGAAAGATAAATAAAGCATAATAAGGAAACAAATAACCAGAAAAACGGACAGCATAACGGCTTAAAATAAAGACAACACACAATTGGCATTTGTAAGCTAAACAAACTATTCTCAAACACTGATCACTGTTCCCAAATCACTGCCCCAGATCTGGTACCCTCAGGTAAAACTGATTCTTTCAAATACTTATGCCCGTAGGCCTGATACCCAGACTTGCAAACTAATACATGCATTCCTATAGAGACACACTCTAAAAGCACATACCAAGCAAGTGAGAGCCAAAACACCCCTATGGAGGGGTAGGGTTTCCCTGTCCTATCTTGTTAGGAGCTAGGGTTTCACTACGCACACAGCGGTTTCAAACAACCTACAATCGGGTAAGCAACCTGTCCTAGCTTGGAATGGTCACTACGGATTCCGATATGCACTTGGTTGAATAGTCAAAAAGGGTGCCCCGGTAATAACCGGGTTTGTGTTCCCATCGGGGCAGAGCCCGTAACCGGTTAGCCTTATGGCATGCAGCCTCCGGCAAACCATTCAGGAATTGCAGACGGCAAACACGGTGTCTTAGGCGCACCAATGCAAATGTAATGCAAAGAGACACATAAGTGTAAACAAAACAAGATATCATGAGTTCGAGTCAAGTTCTCTAAGTCCCCAGCAGAGTCACCAGAAACTGTAGACCGGCCGGAACTCCACTCCGCGTGTAAGGGCGCAAATCGTTGTTCTTGGCTACTATAGTTCGAACTCGTGTCACGGTTCTGAATCTAATATCACAAAGTGCAATGTAAGACTGATAAATCACCATAGAGTCCAAATCTGACAAATCGTTTTGGAAAATTGATTTTAATCAAAAAGCGCCAAACATAGACTGCTTTGCCAGATTTCAAAGTTGCCACCTAAATATTTTATTTTCGGAAATTTAGGAAACCCTGACTTGTGCCTAAGGCCATGTGTCCGTCATCACCAAAGTTGCCTCAGCTCGGGAACTTGGGTACGAGGGGGGAAGGTCATGAAATGAGTACCCCCGCTCGCCCGATCAAAGGATTGGCCTTTACTAACATGATATGTTGTTTTGAAAACACATGTGTTCTTATTCCGGTTAATTAGCTAATCTTACTACGTGATGCGCGCAGCATACAAGTATAGACTAGATTGCCTAAATTGGAACAAAACATCTCATGTTTGTTTGTTTTGAAAATAATTTAAAGGTGCTACTCGTAAGTAGGCTAAGTCGCGGATTTGCCACCCTCAAGTGGGCTTAGAAAACAACATGATTTGCCACTTCAAGTGGGCTTAAAACGCACATTTTGATGAATTGTTCCAATTCAAGCAATCCAACCTTCATCCACAGGGATTCATGCAGTTATATCAGTTAACCAGTTAGCCTCATGGCAAGCATGCTGACATGGTAACACTCATACGCATGCAAGGATGCTAAAGCGTAAAAGCTTACCTAGTACTCCGAGCCAAAACAAAAGCTATGTTAGAAATCAATGTATGACCCGAGGTATGTTAAGAATTTTTTTTTTTGGTGGATAAGTCATAAAATAAAAGACAAAAAACTTACACCACTACAAGGGGCATACCCCAGGCCCTAACCAAAAAACTACACAAAGAACAAATAAAACAGAAGGACTAAGCCATCCTAGAATACCCAGAGTAAACTGTGAAAGAGACCACTGTACTAAAAAAAGCCCAAGCATAGTAGCATGAAGCCAAGGTGTGTTCATGGGCCGCATGCAAGCTTGATGAGGAGCATGAACACACCCAATATCTAAGTAGCAAAAGTCAGATAGAAACATAAAAACCATGTTCTCTCATGCACAGCCCACACGAGTAGGCCAAAAAACCAAGCACACTGAATAAGACGAACATAAAAGAACATCAATCTTCACACAAGAGGCGCATATAGCAGCCATCAACACGAACAAACCCAGCTTCAATCTTCGAGTGAACCTGAATTGTAGACCAAACCAGACAGCACCATCCAAGGGAAGAAGTTGCTGCTATCCCATGTAACCTGAAGAAAATCTAGACATTGTAATAGACCCTGTCATCCAGCAAATACCAAACAAGATTAAATGCTTATAAGTAGGGTAACATGCAAGAATCAATGACAAATTACATTTTACACCACACATATAGATGCTCACTAAACTCAACCCACAATTATATATGCTCACATCACTCGGAAAACAAAGCTCCATACACCTGCAAAAGAAAAAGATACAGAGAATATATACAAGCATGTTAGTTCCGCTCAATGTGGCTAGTGAATTGGGGGTAAAGAAGTGTTTATTCCTCACACTATACTCAACCCTCAGAGTATACGGCACACACTCAACATTCTGCTTTCCAGAAATCCAAGCACCTATATGAATAACAAACATTAGGAAACCCCACAATGTATAGGCTAACCTTCACTCAACCCACAGTTTATGAACACTCATTACTCACATCAAGATAAAGAAGCTTCAACATAGTATGAGGTAATCTCCATGAACTAAGATACCATCTGTCAGTTTGGTGAGGTTTCAAGTTGGTAATATGCATTACTCTGAATCTAACCATATCCACAATACACTTTATAACAACCTCTTCAAGGACCATATCCTTGCTAAACACTCTATTATTCCTAGCTAGCCAGAAATGGTACACAGTACAAGTAAAAGCAAGCTTGGTAATAATAGTCCCTAAGGATTGCCCTTTCACAGATTTAGCAATGAGCTGGACCAAATCATCCCAATGGATAGATGGCCAATCAACATTAATTTTACCTTTAATGCAGGACCACACCCTTTCCGAGAATGGACAATCAAAGAAAAGGTGGTTATGGTCTTCACAAAGGTGCTGACAGAAGACATACTCAGCAGATTGAGTCACACCAAAGAGTTGCAACCTGTCCCCAGTGTTCAATCTGCCCAGAATAGCCATCCACACCACAAAACTCACTTTAGGGATATTATGAGGACCCCAAATTAAATTAGACCAATTCACAGGATCATAGTGTTTTCTTAATGTATTCCAAGTGGATTGGATAGTGAATTTGCCATTAGCAGCAGGACACCAACTAACATCATCAGACCCACCAGTAGGGAGAAAAGTGGAAGGAGTGCTATCAATTAGGTCCATAAGCTCCCAAGAAGATGGAAAAGGCCATCTCCAAGAATTACCCTCCACAATCTCACTAACCTTAGCATCTATACCTAGGGTAGAGTCATACACAATTCGAACCCCAAGCTTATCCCAAACAGAACCCATAGGGTGCCAATTATCAAACCATAAGAAAACTCTAGACCCATCTCCTACTCTATATTTGATTAAAGGGTAAATGATAGGCCTAAGGGAGAGAATTTTCCTCCAGACCCAAGAAGGGTCATTTGGAACCCTAACTCTCCAAAAACTCCTACCTTTGAGGAGATAAGACTTCACCCAAATACACCATATGGATTTCTCACCCCTAGAGAAAAGGAACCAGACATGCTTAGCAATAGCAGTTTATTCCACATAGAGATAGACTTAAACCCCAAACCCGCTTCCTTCTTAGGAGAACAAATTCGATCCCAAGACACATTAGCCCCATAAGTTTTTAACTCATAACCAGACCAAAAGAAGGCTCTAAACAGACTCTCTATGGAACGAATGACCTTCTTTGGGAGAATGAACAATGAGGTCCAGTATACTTGCATAGAGAATAAAACAGATTGGATCAACTGAGCTCTGCCAGCATAAGTGAGACATTTATTTGTCCAACTTTTAATTCTTTCGGTTATTCTCTCCACAAGTTGATCACAATCAGTGGCCTTAAGTTTAGTGGAGACTAATGGAACCCCCAAGTATCTCACTGGTAAATTGCCTTCACTAAAATTACAGACCCCAAGAATCTCATCTCTCAACTTCTTATCACAACCAAAAAAGAAAATATGACTCTTATTTGGGCTAGGTGACAGCCCAGACAAGTTCTTAAATTCTTCTAACCCCATTTTAATGGACTGGACAGTGAATACATCCCCCTTACAGAAGATCATTAAATCATCTGCAAAGCATATGTTAACAATCTTAGTTTTATCACATCTCCAGTGGAATTTGAAAGTAGGATGAGAAGCCTTCTCAGCCAAAATTCTAGAGAGAATTTCCATGACAATAACAAAGAGATAAGGGGACATTGGGTCACCTTGCCTCAACCCTCTATCCCCCCTAAAATAACCATACAGACTCCCATTAATGCAAATAGAATAAGCGGGACTACTCATGCATGCTTTGGCCCAGAGAATAATATTTGGGGGAAAACCCATAGCAGAGAGGATATCAAGGACAAAATCCCATCTAACATTATCATATGCTTTCATAATGCCCACTTTCATTGTACACCTGGGAGAGGGAGAAGATTTATTATAACCCCTCATAAGTTCCTGTGAGAGGAAAATATTATCAGCTATCCTCCTACCGAGGACAAAAGCTGATTGAACAGGATCAATAAGATCACTCAGAACAGTTTTAATCCTGTCAGCAATTATCTTAGAAATACATTTATACAAAGTGTTACAGCATGAGATGGGTCTAAAATCCCCCCTTTTTTAGCATTGGGGATCTTCGGAATAAGAGCAATGGAGGTGCTATTTAATTCCTGAAGAAGCTCCCCCGATGTAAAAAAGATTTGATGGCTTGAACAACCTCTCTCCCCACAACATCCCAAGCTTTTAGAAAGAAGCCCGCAGAGTAACCATCGGGGCCAGGGGCTTTGTTAGCTTTAAGAGACATGAAAGCATCAATGATCTCTTTTTCAGTAACCTCCCTAGCAAGATGATGATATTGAGATTCAAACACTCTTTTGGTGATAAGTTTATTAATCTTATCATACCCACTGTAATTGTCAGCAAACAGTTTCCCGAACAAATTAGTGAAGTACTCCACAAAAGAATTATGGACCTCAGCACTTTTAGTCACTCTATCCCCATTAGGGAGCACAACACTATCAATATGCCCCTTATTCACATTACCCTTAACGGTTCAAAAGAAGAACTTGGAATTCCTATCCCCTAATCCTAGCCATTGGACACGAGATTTCTGAAGGGCAAGACTTTCCTCAGCTACTAAGGTCAACATATTCCACATAGGCAGCCCTTTCCGTCTCCTGAAGAGTTAAATTCATCGGATCTTTATCAAGCTTAATCTGAGAATTAAGAAGATGATCCTTAGCAACACAAACACGGGTGGAAATCTCACTATACTCCTTTTTGTTCAAATCTTTTAGAATGGGTTTAAGAGTTTTAAGCTTCTGACAGACCCTGAACATAGGAGATCCCCTAATGTATTTAACCCAAACACCATACACTCTAGGAAGGAAACTAGAGTGATTAGCCCAAAAATCAAAAAACTTAAAAGGCTTTTTAAACTTAGCCTCCTCACCTCCAAGTTGTACAATCACTGGAGAGTGATCAGACACTCCTGGAGGCAAGAAAAGAGCATGAGAGTTAGGGTTAGCAGTTAGCCACCTCTCATTAACAAGGACTCTATCAATTTTTGAAGTAATAAAATTACCACCCCTACGCTTATTGGACCAAGTAAATTGACACCCTTTGTAATGAAGATCGTCCAATGCAACGCATGCAAAATGCAACTAAGGTATGTTAAGAATGCCTAATGCAACTAAGATAGGCCCGGCTATTCTAAGATGTTATGTGAATGTAACTTGATAACATGTATTCAAATTGGAATTGAAATACAACGCATTTTGTATGATGCGCCGAGCCCGATGCATGCAAGACGAATGAATGAATGCAAACATGCTAGCATAAGGATGCTAATTGAAACATGCCCTAAAACTAACCATCAAAAGCTGATAAATAAAAGGGAGAAAGAAATGGGGGTTGGAAGACATGCATCACATGCATGCAGGCTTATTACAACAGTTGTGCCCTCTTGACGGAGGGTCCGAATAATAAGCTAACTAGCTAATCTAAGCTAATTAATTACAAACTGAATTAAAACTAGCTATACTAAGCTAATTATAATATTTCAAAGATGTAATGAATTAGCTAAACACATTAACTAATTAGTTTACAAAATCAGCAAATTAACTAACTATACAAAGCAGTTAAAACGGCCTCGAGGGGAGGGGTATATGCATGCTCGGTTGGCTTTGCTCCGAAATCCACTACCTTGCCTCGTGTTGCCTCTGTTTGCACTGTTTTAGACTTCTGAAAAATTGTGCCAACCTCCAAAATACTTCTGATCCACCTTATAGTCATGCTGAGAGGTGATCGGCCAAGAGGAATGGCCATCGGCCAGAGAAAATGATCATCAGCCAAATTGATAGTCGATCGACAGACTTTGATGGTCGGCCGGCAGCTCTAATGGCCAATTGGCCACTGCTTCCTGGAAATTCTCTTTTTGCTACAATAGAACACTAACATAAGCATGACAGTGTATTTGCAAGAAAATGTGTGTGCCACCACACTCCTTATCATGTTTAAAGCTCAAAGGAGTGTAGTGTTCGACTCTCGAGCCGCCAATCACGCTTCTCAATGCATGATGACCAAAGAGGCCGAGTTGCACAAATCAATGTCAAATGAATGCACAAAAACACATAAATGCCTTAACCTCTATCATGCATGATCAAGAGGGTCGACGACCGAGAAATGAGGCACGTTTCGTCACTTCAAGTACGAAACGTCCCTCGCTTCTCGTGTTTGGATCTACGCCCGGTCCAAACACAATGCAATGCATGCACAAGATTCCAAACACAATGCAAGGCATGCACACACAATGCAAACAACAAGCACGTAAATATCATGCAATGCAACAAGCATGCAACAACATACAAACAAACATGCTCAATGGACTTAAACCAAATATGGACAGACCTCAATCATGCCCAAAACAGTGGCCAATAGTGCTGAAATGATGGCTAATTGGCTAAAGAACTAAGGCATAAAGATGCAACTCTTAAGAGCACTTAAAGAGTGAAAACCAAGGACGTGTGACAACACTATAAGCTCTGAAATCATGTATGGAATGGTGTCAAACCACTCAAACAACACAAGTATGGCATGCAAGAGGGCTCAAAGCTTGAAGCTAGCATAGGCACTTGCACTATAACTATACAAAATATGAAGCATATGGCCAAGACAATCCAAAACAGTCCGAGAACATGCCAAAATGATACAAAAACATGCATGGATCAAAGCTAAAACATGCTAGCATGAAGGGCATGAAGCATGGAGTATACAAGGCCAAAATGGAGGATTACACAACACCTACCAAGACCAAGCATGAGATGGCTTCGCCAACAAAAATCAGAGTTATATCATGGCAAAATAACACCAAAAACACACTGAAATGATAGCTCGCAAGCTTAGGCATGATGGCATACACAATGACTCATGTTTAAGGCATAAAGAACCAACCTTCCAAAGCATGGAAAGAGTGACAAATGTGAGTACATGAACATGAAACATGCACTGAAATCATGTATGAAATGATACCAAATCATGAAAGTAGCCCAAGCAATGCATGCTAGTGGCTTGGAAACTCAAAGCTAGTGAGCTAGATTGAACCATGGCTATACAAAGCAATGCATGCATGACCTAAAACACTTAAAACACAGCTAGAGCATGCTAAAACATAGACAAAAGCTTGTTGGAGTTAAGCCAAAATCATACTAGAATGATGGTCTAAAGCATGATACACATTAGGCCAATGAATGGAATTGTCATTTGCGGTGGGCTTGTTTCATGTGTGGTACCGTGTAGCTATAGGGGAGGAAACATGCTTGAGTCAGATCACGTGGGTCGCCTTTTTTCTGGGGTGACTGACTGCTATGGACAAATAGGGACGGCTGTTTGTCTATTGAGGTGGTAAAAGCTAAGTTTGTTCTTCTCTTTAAATATATATAATATGTATATTATATATGTTTGAGTGCAGTGAAAGTTGTTTGGTGTTCCATCATGTGGCAGATTTTGGAGGGAAACTCAACTTTTTTCACGTGGGTGGGTTTTTGGCAATTTGGTCTGGGTGAATTTTGCGCCCACGGTTTATTGGTGAATTGGTGGGCCATTTTTTGTGGAGTAATTGTTTATATGAAGAAATCGGTGGGGCCACTTATTTAGAGTAGTATATATAATATTTATATATATCTCTTATTTAGTGGAATCCAGATGTGGCTTTTGTGAAATTTTGAGAGTGGGGCCCATTTTTGAAACCATGGTTTTGTTTAGTGATTGGGCTGGTGTTTTTGATCTTGGCCGTGGCTGTTTAGCTCATTTTGGGCCGCGGCTAATTTGTGGAGAAATCTGTGGGTCCACGGCCAATTAAAGTAAAATAGTAATTTGTTTCGTTCATGAATTCTGCTGTCTACTATATTTGGTTTTTTTGATTTTTCGTTAATGATCCATACATATTCATGTGATTCGGTTTAGAGCAGTTCTTTGACCTCTTCTGGTGTGGAGTAAGGGGGACACTGCCATGGGGAATTGAGGTATGGAATTTGCCATTGCTGGAACTAGGAGATGTGTGGTGAGTTAATTGGATTTTGATTGGCTCTTTTGTGTGGACAACATTTTGCATGGGCTATGCTTCTTTGTTGTTGATAAATCCAAGTGGGTGAGTGGTTTTTTGTTTTGGAAATTGGTGGACCTTTAATTTTTTTGATTAGCCACAATGCAGCAGACCTTTTGTAGTTGGTTATTTCATGATGATTGATCGTGTGATCCTCATGTGACTCGATATTAGGGTGGTTTTGAGCCATCTCCACCAAGAGTGATTGGGGAGTTACTGCTTTGGGGAATAGTGGTTTGATAACTAGCCGAGTTAGAGACTGGGAGATGAGCGGGAGGATAGCTACCGGTTTTCTAGTCGCTTCTTGTCTTCATGTGACCCATCCTAGTTGATTGTATTGCCACGCCTGACATGGAGTGAAGGGGACACTGCCGTGGGGTTTGAGGCTTGTGATCTACCACAGAAGGGATTGGGGGATATGATGATTGCTCTCATGTTTTGTTGGCTATGTATTGGTTTGTTGCAGCGGGACTATTGTTTTTTCACTAAACTTCTCAAGACCGTTGATTATGGTGATTGACTATGCAGGCTTCATGTGACTCAGCCAGGATCTTTCACGGGATAGATATTTTCCTTCGTCATAGCTTTGGTTGAGTGGCTAGGATGTCACGGCTCTGAGAAGCGAGATGCTTATTGGATTCCATGCTTTCATCCGAGGTAGAGACTGGGAGCAAGCAGGGGCAGTTATCATTCTCGATTGGTCTTGTTGGGTGTTTAGTTAGTTACATCTGTATTGTGTGTGTGTTTGTTATGTTCTTGAGTCTGTGGTGTGTTTCTGTTTACTTGCCCATATATCCACCCCAAGTTTCCATCTATTATCTCTGATGGTAGGGGTTACTTGGGGACAAAAAGGATATATGGGCAAAGTGGGGTTCTATTTTTCTTCTGCTATTCTTTCGGTTTTGCGAGTCTGGTTATATGTTGTTGTATGACCAGTGGTAGTTTTTTGGTGTTTTTTGTTCGTCTTTTATTTGTTGTAGGGCGTACCTGCGGTATGCCCCTTGTAAACTTGTACATTTTACCGTATTTATTTTATGATAAAAAAAAAATGAATGGAATTGCACTACAAGTGCATATAGCATGCAAAAGGCTATCAAACCAACCTTAGATAGTGGTATAACATGGCAAAACAATACCAAAAACATGCTAAGATATGGCCAAAACATCCTAGACATACATGCTCAAACATGAGGCATACAAAGCTAGTTTGTGAGAATTACACTACAAGTGTAAATAGCATGCAAAGGGTGACTAATCCAAACCAAAATAGAGGTGTTCCATGTTGAAATAAGGCCAAAAACATGCTAAGAACAAGCCAACACAAGCTTAACAAACATGCTCAAACATGAGGCCAATAAGGTAAGCATACAAGACACAAGGAGAGGGGATGACCCTTTCCTATTTGGGACCTCAAAACATAAGTTTTACCACTAAAAATCCACTAGATTTCAGTGGTTAAAAGGCCAAGAGAAAGTGATCTCAAAGGCCTAAAGTGATGGTGCAAAACAAAGCCAAACAAGGCATGCAAAGGAGTAGATCACCCCCAACACCAAAGAAGCCTTAAACAAACATGTTAAACACTAAAAATTAGAACTTTTTGTAGTAGAAAGTTAGGCCTAAAACAACATGCAAATAGGGCCAAAAGCTTAATAAAAAATAAGGGTTTAAGAGGTTAGAAGCTCACCCTTGTAGAACAACTTTAGAGCAACAACTCCAGCAGCCTTTTTTGATCAAAACTAGTCTAAAAAACACCAAAACCAACTTCAAAGTGCCTCAGCAACAAGAGTGTGGTGTTTCACTAGGTGTTTGTGTGCAAAAGTGTGAAGAAAAGGCACTTTTGAGCACAAACATGCACAAATATAGAGAGAGAAGAAGAAATATGGAGATATATATATATATATGTTTCGTATATCAACTTTTCAGACCTTCTGGAAAGGGAGAGGGGTCTCCCTTCTTATAGAAAATCAAATCCTAAGCTTGTTGGACAAGCTAAGGGTTTGATTCAATACCTCCATGTATGGAGGATGAAATCTGTGCTCAGCAGTTGTCACAGTTGGCACAAAAATATCTGCAAAAGCAAATAAAAAGGCCTCGGCCAAAAGATATGGCCAATCGTCCAAAAAGAGTGCCGATCAACCATCACTGATGGCCGATGACAAGAAAGCATGGCCGATAAGCACAAGGCTTGGCCGATGGGTTATAGGGCTGGCCAACAAGCCACCCTCTTCCCTCAGAAACAAAACCACAAGTCCTTGGTCCACAACCAAGCACAAAACTGACAAGTTGAGAGGTCCTAAGACAAGGTGCGCAGCCGAGACCTTCAGGAACTCAAAACGAACACGAGTATGGATGATCATTGAGTGTTCAAACAATGACGTCCAAGTCTTGAGGACGGTCAAAAATGGGGTGTCTACACATACCGACATACCAATTTAAAAAAAATAATCCAACTGAGTTTCATAATTAGCACGCGTACCGAAAAAGCAAAACAACCCCCGAACTATGGTACGGACATCACGGGCAACATCCTTGTGCCAAATAGGACCTGTTGCAACAGACAGAATGTAATTAGCACACATAAGTTGGAAGTTTGACTAAAAATGCCTTACACTTTGTCCAAAAAGGACATTCGGAGGACGCAAAAAATTCAAAACAACCCCTGACCACTAAATACATGTCACGACCAGCTTCCTGGTGACAAGTATGACCTGTTGCAATAGACAAAATGTAATTAGCACGCGTAGGTTGGGAGTTAAAGCCGAAAAGGCCTTAAACTTAGTCGAAAAAGAGTGTTTGGGGGGCGAAAATGTGAACCAGCCTCCGACCACTAAATGCATGTCACGGCCAGCTTCTTCGTAACAAATATGACCTGTTGCAATAGACAGAATGTAATTAGCACGTGTAGGTTAGGAGCTAGAGCCGAAATTGCCTTAAACATAGTCAAAAAAGGGTGTTCAGAGGGAAAAAATGCAAAACAACCCCCAAATCGATGTATTCATGTCACAAAAAGCTTCCTTATGATAAATTGGACCTATTGCAACAAACGAAATGTAATTCGCACGTGTAGTTTGGGAGTTAGAACCAAAACGTCTCAAACTTAACCAAAAAAGGGCATTACGGTGGCGAAACAGCGAAACAGCAACCGAACCGCCCTATGGATGTTGCAGCCAGATTCTCCATGACAAATAGGACTTGTGACAATAGACGGAATGTAATTTGCACTTGTAGGTTGGGAGTTAGAGCCAAAAACACCTCAAACTTAACCGAAAAAGGGCATTTTTTTTTTGGGGGCAAGTAAAATTTTTTTTAGATAAGTAACGAAAAGGGCGTTGAAGGGGTGAAACTATGAAACAGTCCCCGAACCACCATATAAATGTCACAAACAGCTTCTCTATGACAAATAGGACCTGTGACAACAGACAGAATGCAATTCGCATGTGTAGGTTGTGAGTTAGAGTCGAAAACGCCTCAAACTTAACAAAACAAGGGCGTTAAGGGGGTGAAATTGCGAAACAACCCCCAAACCACTGTATAGATGTCACGGTCAGCTTTGTCATGACAAATAGGACCTGTGACAATAGACAGGATGTACTTTGCAAGTGTACATTGACAGTTAGAGCCAAAAACGCCTTAAACTTAACCGAAAAAGGGCGTTAAGGCGACAAAAATGCAAAACAGCCCCTGAATCACCGTATGGATGTCACGAACAGCTTCTCCATGACAAATAGGACCTATGACAATAGATAGAATGTAATTGGCATGTGTAGGTTGGGAGTTAGAGTCGAAAATGCTTCAAACTTAACCAAAAAAAGGCGTTAAGGAGGCTAAATTGCAAAACAGTCCCCGAACCACTGTATAGGTGTTAAGGCCAGCTTCATTGTGACAAATAGGACCTGTGACAATAGATGGAATGTAATTCGCACGTGTAGGTTGGGAGTTAGAGCCAAAAACGTCTCAAACTTGACCGAAAAAGGGCATTAAGGTGGCAAAACTGAGAAACAGCCACTGAACCACCCTATGGATGTTGCAGCTAGCTTCTCCATGACAAATAAGACCTGTGACAAGAGGCAAAATGTAATTTTCCCTTGTAGGTTGGGAATTAGAGCCAAAAATACCTCAAACTTAACCGAAATAGGACATTAAGGGAGCGAAGCTGTGAAACAGCCCTCGAACCACTGTATAGTTTTCATGGCCAACTTCTCCATGAAAAATACGACCTGTGACAATAGATGGAATGTAATTCGCAAGTGTACGTTGGGAGTTAGAGCCGAAAACGCCTCAAACTTAACCAAAACAGGGCGTTAAGGGGTAAAAATTATGAAATAGCCCCCGAACCACCATATGGATGTCACAAATAGCTTTTTGTGACAAATAAGACCCCTGACAAAAGAAGAAATGTATTTCGCACATGTAGGTTGGGAGTTAGAGCCGAAAACACGTTAAACTTAACCAAAAAAGGGCGTTAAGGGGGTGAAAATGGAAAATAGCCCCCGACCCACCGTATGGATGCCACGAATAGCTTCACTATGACAAATAGGACCTGTGACAACAGACGAAATGTAATTTTCATGTGTAGATTGGGAGTTAGAGCCCAAAACGTCTCAAACTTAACCAAAAAAGGGCGTTAAGGTGGCGAAACTGCAAAACAGCCACCGAACCGCCCTATGGATGTCCCAACTAGCTTTTCCATGACAAATAGGACCTGTGACAATAGACATAATGTAATTCACACATGTAGGCTAGAAGTTAGAGTCGAAAACACCTCAAACTTAACCGAAAAAGGGCGTTAAGGTGGCAAAACTATGTAACAGCCACCGAACCGCCTTATGGATGTCACAGCTAGCTTTGTCGTGACAAATAGGACCTGTGACAACAATCAGAATGTAATTCGCACATGTAGGTTGGGATTTGGAGCCAAAAACGTCTCAAACTTAACAAAAAAAGGGCGTTAAAGTGGTGAAACTATGAAACAGCCACTGAACAGCCCTATGGATGTCACAACCAGCTTTGCCATGAAAAATAGGACCTGTGACAACAATCGGAATGTAATTCACACATGTAGGTTGGGAGTTAGAGCCAAAAATGCCTTAAACTTAACTGAAAAAGGGCGTTAAGTCAAAACTATGTCGCTACGTGTTTAACCTTTCTTTGGTTTCATTATAGGAGCTCACCTCATGATATGATGACTGGTATCTCAAAGTCAAACATAACAAATTACATATTGTATGCCTCTAAAGCTCCGACTTTTGTAATGTAGATAATCTTGATATTGGAGCAAGATTATTTCTTTCGTTTTCAATTGTAGATGAGAATACGTTCATTACCCATTAATGATTAGCCTTAGTTGTTAAAATTTAAGTACAGATTTTGGGATTTTCATAGTTGCATAAAAGAATCTCCCAATTCTCACCTAAGTTTTTGTTTGCTTTCATCAAACTTGCAGTTTTCATCTAACAATGAGGGTAAATTACACCATTCACACCTCTATTTACAACCAGAACTAAGGCATGTAGATAAAAAGGGAAACCTCACCAACTCTAGTTTAAAGACTGACAACTTTATGAAAGGTGAATTCAACAGATTCTAATAATTGCCTTTGTATATTTATACGATGATGAAATTATAGAAAAGATTTTTTGTGCAGTTGGTTGGGGAAAATATTGCATGATACATATATATGCTTTTATTTCCAAGAAGGCATCTATAGATTGTTCTACCTTAAATGCATGTTATAACCTTTTCCCTATGTCTGGATCAATTGATATTTTGTAACCAATTGTAATCTTTTTTTTTTGTAAATGGCTTTTTGTGTGGACTTGTGGATAATCCCGACACTTCTTCCATGACTAAAAACATGATATTTAATTGTATTTCAAACTGACTAAAAAATTAGTCGCTAGCGACAAAAAAAATTAGTCGCCGAAAATATGATATTTAATTTTATTTCAAACCTTTTCGCGACTAAAAAATTAGTCGGCAATGTAGCATATTTGGCGACTAAAATGATTTTAGTCACTAATGATCTTTCCCGACAATTCTTCCACGACTAATTCTAATAAATATTTGATAGTTGATTTTATGGTGTGTACCATTAAACGAAATATATTTTGTGGTGAGAAAGCATTATATCTTTTTATCATTAATGATGTTAAAATATACTTTTAACTGATACATATATACACATGTAGATTCATAGATGTTTTAATATAATAAAATAAAGTATAATAATGATGAGAGAGCCCACACGGGGCTACCCCCATTCCCCCTTGCTTTTAATTGTGTTCTCTTTGTTCTTGGCAGATAAAATATATATATATATATATATATCTCTTTATTTCTACTCCCTCATTTCTCTCATCTTTCTCTAAACACCACCACAAACCCTTAATTCTTTTCTTGATCTAGCAAGATCCATTGAATTTTTTTACCCTAGTTCTTGAGGCCAAAATGAAGAGCTTGGCGAGAGCAATATTTTGACCCGTGGAGATCAAAATTCGACAAAATCAAAATTTTGGATTTTTGCTTGTTTCCTCTTCTAGCTTGAGGTAGGGATTTTTCCGGGAGCTTAGAGTTGTATATAATTTAATTAGAATTTTTGAAAATTTTGTGATTTAATTGCTTAAAAGAGAAATTTTGAGAAAAATAAAAAGTTGATGCCCAAATTGCAAAAGTGTATACTTGGAATATGTTTGTAAGGTTATGAAAGAGTTATTTTTTAAATTTGAACAAAAACATACTTCGATTAGATTGGTTTTGAAATTTTTACCAGTTTGTGGCCAAAAGAGCATTTTTAAAGAAAACAAAGGAATTACATTTAACTTTTGGGGCTTTCAATCAAAATAGGATGTCATAGTTGAATAATTCTTGGAAAATGAGTTTGAAAAGAAAATGATGTTTTCTTGGGCATTAACGATATTATTTTGCATAATGTATCCGTTGGAATAAAACTGACACGGTTATAAATGGACCTTGAGAGGTTACCGAACGTGATTGTGATATGAAAACTAGTGTAGTTGTTCATATTTGATGAGATGTGGAATAGATTGTATTTATTAGAATTTTTGAGAATTTAATTGTTTAAATATATATTTAGAAATATCTGTTTTGGACTATCGGTGGAGGATAGCCATGATGGTTATAGAAATGCATGAGACTTAGGTAAATTGAACCACATTCCTCATTTGTTGCATTGGATATTGCATTACATTCATTTCATTAGAAATGTATCTACTTTTGACAAATGTTTGGAAATGTATCTATTTGCGAAAAGATGAATACTTGGTGAATCTGGGTAGGGGGTGTAGAACCGCATGATTAGGTGTCGAGCCTTCCAGTTTACTAGTAAAAATGACAATAGTAGTGCATTAAGTCATACTTGTAGATACTCAGCTAGAGATTCACAGAGGTCAGATTCATGTAACATATATAGTTTAAAATGAAAATGATTTTATATCTGTTGCATCTTAGTATTGCATACTTTATAAAAAAAAGAGACAAAGCTTTTATCATGAGCATTTTTTTGGGTGAGTAAGTCATAAAATAAAGATGATAAAATGTACAAGTTTACAAGGGGCATACCCCAGGTATGCCCTACAACAAATAAAAACGGCAACAAAATAGAAAAATAAAACAACCATTGCAAGAAACCACCTCGCAAAAGCGAGAGAACAACAAAAAAATACAAGAACCCCCACTTTGCCCATATATCCTTTTTATCCCCAAGTAACCCGTACCATCAGAGATAATAGATAGAAACTTGGGGTGGATACATGGGCAAATAAACAAATACACAACAGAAGCTCAAAAACAAAACAGACATACACACAATACAAATGTAACTAAACTAAACACCCAAAAAAACCAATCGAAAAATGATAACCGCCCACGCTTGCTCCCAGTCTCTACCACGGATGAAAACATGGAATCCAATAAGCATCTCGCTTCTCATAGTCGTGACATCCTAGCCACTCAACCAAAGCCATGACGAAGGAAAAGATCTATCCCATGAAAAGATCCTGGCGGAGTCACATGAAACCTATATAGTTAATCACCATAATCAACGGTCTTAAAAAGTGTAGTGAAAACCATTAACCACCACATCAACAGACAAAGTCAACAATGATCCCATCATGAGAATAACCACCACATCCCCCAATCCCTTCCTAAGCTAACCACAAGCCTCAATCCCTACGACAGTGTCCCTTTCACTCCATGTTAGGAGTAGCTGACGATCAATCAGGATGGGTCACGTGAAGACAAGTGGTAACCAGAAAAACTAGTAGGCCGCTCATCTCCGAGTCCCTAACTCAGCTAGCCATCAAACCACAAATCCCCATAGCAGCGACTCCTCAATTACTCTTGGCGGAGATGGCTCAAAACCAACATCATAGAGTCACATGAAGATCACGTAATCAATCATCATAAATAAACCGCTATATACCATATACTGTTGTGCCATGGTAACAATTTGTGGGCCTACTTAAAAATATATATTTGAAGTCCAAAATTAAAAATGAGCCCATATAATCCTAACCGTCCAAAAAGAGCCTAACTAAAATTGGCCCACTCCTTTTACACCACATGCAACACATTATAATTATTTATATCCATAATACAAAACCATTACTGGTTTAACCAAAATCCGTGGGCCAAGAAACAACCCACATGCACCACTTCCTGTGTGCAGTGCAACTACATCACTCCATCCAAAAAACATGCAATATAACTCACTATATATATATAAATATATATAAATATAATTGGACCAATTTACAAAAACTTTTACCAACCGAACCTGAAGCTTGACATTATCTCCCCCAGGTGATCCCACTAACCAATGCATACACAACA
This sequence comes from Camellia lanceoleosa, assembly GCA_025200525.1. Classification (NCBI taxonomy): domain Eukaryota; kingdom Viridiplantae; phylum Streptophyta; class Magnoliopsida; order Ericales; family Theaceae; genus Camellia; species Camellia lanceoleosa. Next base: position 78,362,360 of record CM045769.1, read on the forward strand.
TCAGTTGGTGAGGAACTAGCTTGGATAGAGAGTGAGATAGGCATCAACATCACACACAGCAGCAAGCCTCATGAAGCTATCACCACGCAACAACACCCAATACTCTCATCAAGCGCATGACATGCACCTAACGCCTACAATCTGACTTGCACTCCATAAAGCTCGTAACCACCATGGAAACTAGTCAACAACTCCAGCGAGTAGCCCACTACAGCGGAGCATCAGCATGGCATGAGCATACTCCTCTTTAGTCTTGTCATGGTCCATATGTTGTGTAGTATGTCTCTATTGGGCTGTGGCTCACCCTATGAGGGAAACCATTTTAGGTACAAGTGCTATGCCTCTGCCAAGGCATTGACTTGGGAGGACTCGGAGCTGAGTCTTCATTTTTGTTTTATTATTATTTGTTGAATGTAAGGCCAGGGCTGTATTTGCATTGAAATGAAACTCCATTTTGTGTAATTAAGAATGTTCTTGGATAAATTTGTAAGCCTGTAGGGCATTTATTATCTGTTTGGCTTTCATTTCATACTTGTTGTAAAATGTATGCTTAGGATTGGAACTGGGGCATTGAGATGTGAATAGCATGTATTTGGCATTTGGGATTTAATGGAAATGGATTTATGGAATAGTTAGCTATATATATGTGTTTGTCTATCAGGTGGGTTTTGTTGCATAAATAGATATACCCTGCCCAATTTTCAGTGCGTTACACATTAGATTTATGCCAACTTGTCCTTCACCTAATCATTAAAAATTATTTTGGTCTATTCCCAACTTATATGAATCATTTGACCTATCTATTTATTAAATTAGTAAATAGATATTTGTAAGTATTTTTTTTATAATAATTACAAATTTTGAACTTAGTTTAAAAAAACTATATATTTATGTTTAAAACAATTAAATGAATAGTTGTATATATTTATTGATGAAAAAATTATCTAAGTAACCTAAGCCACTCATTTAATGTTTTAAAAATCATCTAAGTGCCCAATTCTCAAGTCCAAAAGAAGAAATTTGAATTCGATTTAATTTTCATCCTATTTCATTTACTTTTCTATAACTTCCTCTTCTACCACTCATGAAGAAAATTCTTTCGAACTCTCTCCGTCCTTTTCCATCGAACTCTTTTGTTCTAGGAACTAATTATCTAGGTGACTGATTGTTTCGTTCGGTTAACTGGCCAAGTTCAACTCAAACTAATATCTTGCTTAGCCTCCAAGAAAGAGAAATTACTGATTAATTGTAGCCTGACGATATTAGTTTAACTTAAGCATCTCAGTTAATGTTTTCTAAATCAACTATGTCTTCAATTCTCAAGTCCAAAAAGAAGAATGTGAATTCGTTTTAATTTTATTCCTATTTCCCTTTCTTTTCTCTAACTTTCTTTCCGTCCTCTCCTTTGTTCTAGAAACTAATTAGGGTAGGCAACTAATAGCTTCATTAGCTTAATTGGCCAAGTTTAACTCAAACTAATTTGGATTAGCCTCCAAGAAAGGGAATTTACTGAGTAATTGTAGCTTAACGATAACAGTTTAACTTAAGCAACTCATTTAATGTTTTCTAAATCACCTAACTGTTCAATTCTCAAGTCCAAAAGGATGATTTTCAAATCCCTTTAATTTTAATCCTATTTCCCTTTCTTTTCTCTAACGTTCACTTCTAGATCTCAGGGAGAAAGTTTCTCTCTAACTCTCTCCGTCCGTCTCCAACTTCTCTCTTTTGTTCTAGGAACTAGTTATCTTAGGAAACTAATAGTTTTATTAGCTTAAGTGGCCAAATTTAACTCAAACTAATCTTGCTTAGCCTCCAAGAAAGAGATTTTACTGAGTAATTGTAGCTTAACAATACTAGTTTGACTTAAGCATGCCATTTAAGGTTTTCAAAATCACCTAAGTGTTCAATTCTCAAATCCAAAAGGTTGAATTAGAATTTCCTTTAATTTTCATTCTGTTTCCTTTCTTCTCTCTAACTTTCTTTTCTAGTTCTGAAGAACAAAGTTTCTCTCTCCGTCCTTCTACCTTATTCTCTTTTTTGTTTTAGAAACTAATTAGCTCAAGCAACTTCCAATTTCATTTGTTTAAGTGGACAAGTTTAACTCAAACTAATCTTGCTTAGCCTCCAAGAAAAAGAATTTACTAAGTAATTGTAGTTTAACGATATTTGTTTAGCTTAAGCAACTCATTTAATGTTTTCTAAATCACCTAAGTGTTAAATTCTTAAGTCCAAAATGATGAATTTGAATTCGCTTTATTTTTCATCCTATTTCCCTTCCTTTTCTCTAACTTTCTCTTTTACCACTCAAGGAGAAAGTTTCTCTCTAACTCTCTCTGTCCTTCTCTCTTATGTTCTCAGAACTAATTAGGTTAGGCAACTAATCGCTTCATTAGCTTAAGTGGCCAAGTTTAACTCAAACTAAACTTACTTAGCTCCAAGAAAGAGAATTTACTGAGTAATTGTAGCTTATGATAACAGTTTAAATTAAGCAACTTATTTAATGTTTTCCAAATCACCTAAGTGTTCAATTCTCAAGTCTAAAATGATGAATTTGAATTCTCTTTAATTTTCATCATATTTCCCTTTCTTTTATTTTCTTTTTTTTTAAAAAAATTTCTCTTCTAGATCTCAAGGAGAAATTTCTCTCTAACTCTCTCCGGCCGTCTCCAAGTTCTCTCTTTTGTTCTAAGAACTAATTAGCTTAGAGTTTCATTTTCTTAAGTGGCCAAGCTTAACTCAAACAATTCTTGCTTAGCCTCCAAGAAAGAGATTTTACTGAGTAATTGCAGCTTAACGATATTAGTTTGACTTAAGCACATCATTTAAGGTTTTCAAAATCACCCAAGTGTTTAATTCTCATGTCCAAAAAAGATGAATTAGAATTCCCTTTAATTTTCATTCTATTTCATTTCCTCTCTCTGTAACTTTCTCTTCTAGTTTTGAAGAAGAAAGTTTCTCTCTGATTCTCTTCGTCCTTCTCCATTCTTCTCTCTTTTGTTCTAGGAACTAATTAGCTTAGGAAACAATTAGTTTCATTAGCTTATGTGGCCAAGTTTAACTCAAACTAATCTTGCCTAGCCTCCAAAAAAGAGAATTTACTTAAGGATATTAGTTTTTTTTTAGGGGGGTAAGTAACGATATTAAACTTAAGTGTTCCTCAAGTCCAAAAGGATAAAATTTGAATTCCCTTTCATTTTCATCATATTTCCCTTTCTTTTCTCTAACTTTCTCTTCTACTACCCAAGAAGAAAGTTTTCCTCTAACTCTAGCCATCCTTCGCCATTTTATTCTAGGAACTAATTAGCTTAGACAACAATTAGTTTCACTAGCTTATGTGGCAAAGTTTTTTTTTTGGGTGAATAAGACATTAAATAAAAAACAGAGATTACACAGCTACAAGGGGCATGCCCCAGAACCTAACCAACACTATACAAGAACAAAAATAAGAACAAGAAACAACCAAAACCAGCAGACACAAAAACAAAACAACAAAAAAGAACAATGACAACTAACTAGAAACTAAACAGAAAAACAGAAGAAGAATATAACCATAAGAAGGATATAAACCCAAAAACATGTTCATAAGCCGCATACATTTCGAATGAAGACCATGAACACATCCAACAACATCCCATATCTGTACCAGAAAACACAGTCCACTAACCCAGCAGCAAAATATAAAACTAGAAAGCTGTGCACATCCCGCACGGTTAGGCCAATAGGAATGTAACACAGCAAACCATCAAAAATATCAAAACAGAGTGTTTTAAAATAGAATAAAATAAAGACAATCTTCCCACAACCGGCGCATCTAGCAGCCATCACCACGGACCATTTAACTCTCAAACCCAAAATTCCATAAGACTTAGAACCATCGGAACAGCAGCCACCAAGGGGGAACTGCCAGCCCATCCAACCCAAGCCTTGAGTATACATTGTAGTAAACCCTATAAGAACAGATGTAAATAAGTGAGTCCAGTAATGAAAATAAGATCTAATAGGCCAAAACACAGAAACAGTGGCCTCAATATAGGTCCTCACTCCACTCGACCCACATGTGAGGAACTCACACCACTCAACTTTTGCTTCCTTAACTTGCAGATAAAGAGATAAAATATAGATAGACATTAGCATAAAATATGATGGCTTACACCACTCAACCCACATTTGAAATGAACATATTAATTACTCCTCTCATCACTCAACCCTCAACAAGCATAGATGAATCCACAGAGATCACCAAATAAACCTGCAAAAGACCAAACTAGTTAGAACACTCCATTTTTCTCACCAACACTCAACCCTCATGTGGAGAACTCACATCACTCAGCAGCCCTCCCATATCTGGCAATATGGGGCTTCATAATTGTCTCTGGCAGATTCCATTGGCCAAGAAACCAGTTATCACCAGTGGATCTAGGCAAATTCTTAACAGACAGCATTCTGTTTCTCACCATCTAGATTATAGACTTAATAACCACCTCTTTAGGCTTAAATTCTTTGTTAAAAATACGATTATTTCTCTCAATCCAGATGTGGTAAACAGAGCATAAAAATGCATTGCTAAGAATAGTGGCCCTCAAAGATTTACCCTTGGCCTCCTTCGTAGCAAATGTAACAATACCAGGCCAATCTAAATCAGGCCACTTTATGTTGCATTTAACTTCAATAGCACACCAAACTCTTTTAGAAAAGGTGCACTTGAAAAAGAGATGGGAATGGCTTTCCCCAGGGTTAAGGCAGAAAGGGCACTGAGAGTGAGATGCGAAACCAAACATAAGTAACCTATCACCAGTATAAAGTCTGTTGTGAAGAGCTACCCAGACAATAAAACTGACTTTAGGGATCCTATGAGGGCCCCAACGAAGCTTGTGCCAATCCACTCTACCAAAACTATTTCTCCAATGATTCCAGGCTGAGTGAATGGAAAACTGACCATCAGAAGTAAGTTTCCAGATAGCTTGATCACTCTTAGATGGGTTTGGTTTACTGCACTCAGGAGTAGAGGTGATCCACTCTCGAATTTCCCAAGAATTGGGAATAGGCCACTTCCAAGAATGACCATCAATAATTTGACTAATTTTGGTTTCACTATTAAGGCAAGAATCATACATAATTCTATCCCCCCCACTTGTTCCACAGAGGACCAAGTGGGTGCCAATTGTCATACCAAAGGAAGGTAGACTCCCTACAACCAATTTTATGAGTAATTAGAGGGGAAATCCAATCCCTAAGAGATAATATTTTCCTCCAAACCCAGGAAGGATCATTGGGGATTTTAACTTTCCAAAAACTCCTACCCTTGAGTAAATAAGATTTGACCCACTAGCACCACATAGACTGCTCTTCCCCAGAAAATAAGAACCAAATATGCTTAGCTATAGTAGCTTTATTCCAAATGTCTAAGGATTTGAAACGAAGACCTCCCTCATTTTTAGGAGCACACACAGAGTCCCAAGCAATTTTGGCACTATGAGTTTTGAGATCTCTGCCAGACTAGAGGAAAGCTCTAAGAATAGACTCAATCTCCCTAATAACCTTTTTCGGAAGAATAAAGAGGGAGGACCAATATACTTACATGGAGAAAAGAATGGATTGGATAAGCTGGTGTAGACACCCCATTTTTGACCGTCCTCAAGACTTGGACGTCACTGTTGGAACACTCGGTGATTATCCATGTTTGTGTTTGTTTGGAGTTCCCGGAGTTCTCGGCTGCGCGTCTTGCCTCAGGACCTCCGAACTTGACTGTTTTGTGTTTGGTTTTGCGCCAAACACTTGTGTTTTGCCCTGGAGGGGCAGGGAATGATTTGTGAGGCATCCCCACATACCACCGACTGGCTGGTGTTGCCACCGGCACTATATTGTGCCGGTCGGCACTATTTTGTGCCGGTCGGCACTCGTTTTGGAAAAATTACCATTTTGCCCTGCCGACCACTTTACAGCTGCTTTTTGAGATATTTTCAGACAGCTGTATGCCTTTTGTTTCCCCTCCATACACGTGTATGGAGGGATGAGCCTTGAAACTTGCCTTAACTTGTAAGTTTTGTGCATATACAAGAGAGGGCTCTTCTCTTGGCTAAAAGGGAGAGAATTTTTTTGGAGGGTGAGACATTTTAGGAGAGGGAGAAGCTCTGGTTTTTAGGGTTAGGATAGATACACATCCAATCTCTCTCTTTTCCTTTGTGTTCTAGGTGTTTTAGTTCACATTATTGCACCAAGACACATAGTCTTTCACCTTTTCTTGGTGTGCTCAAAGATCAGAGCTTGTTCTTGAGATTTTTGACTGGTTTGGAGCTCAAGGAACCAACAACTCCAACCTTTGTGAAGAAGATCATCAAGGGTAAGAAACTTGCTTTATTTCCCCCATTTTTGCACCTTGTTTTTTCCTAGCTTAAAATAGTTTTTGTGCTTAGTCTATAACACATAAAAGTTCTGTTTTTTAACCCTCTTCATTGTTTATCAAGAGTGTTTTGCACTTTGGGGAAGTTTGACCCCCTTTAGGCCTTGGAAAGACCCCATTTTAGGCCATTTTGTGAGAGCTCCGAGACTTCGGTGCTTGGACCTCTCCACCACTGAAATCTTGAGGGATTTCAGTGGTGGAGATGGTGCCATAAAGTCTCCAAAAGGAGAGGGCCACCCCCTCCCCTTGATGTCCTTGAAAAGGACAAGTTTTGCTTCCTTATGGAGCTTCATGCTTGAGTGTGTGTGTTGAGCATGTTTGACTCTTTTTTTTATGCTTATATTGTCATGTTATAACATGATTTTAAGTTGGTTTTGGTTTCTTATGCATGTTTAGCATAGTTGCCTTGTAATGCCCTTTGATGCCTTAACATGCCTAGGTTTGTATGCCTTCTTTCTAGCATGTTTTAGGCCTAGATCCATGAAGCTTGTATGCTTATTTTGACATTCTTTAGGTCTGTCTCATGTTGTTTGAGTCAACCATAGCATGTTTAATATAGCCTCTTTGCATTTGGCTTGTTAGCCTTAAGAGCATGAATATGTAGCATGTCTTGCTTGCATTATTTTTGGTGGTTTGGAACCCCCTAGCATGCTATTTCAGACCTTATGATGCGCTTATATGCTTGCCTTAGTGGCTTCTTTAATGCTTTGAAAGCATGTGTTGAATGCTTCATTCATTGGTCATGTTGCATGCCTTTGCGCTTGAACCTCTTAGATGCCATCCAGGTGCTCCTTAGTCTTTGTTTAAGTCTACTTGTGACCTGTTTTGAGTCCCCTCGGCCTTGTGAGGCTTGGTGGACTTGACCTTAGTATAAGCCTCCATGGCTTGCTTCAAGTATTTGGACCTATTGTTGCATACTTGGCTTGCTTTGTTGCATGATTTGGCATCATGTTTTGTGAGATTTTCAGAGCTTTATATGCATGTCAATTGTCCATGCTCAACTCATTTCAAGTGTGCTTGAATGTTGTTTGTTATGCTTAAGTGTTGGCACCTTAACATGTGTATGTGTGCATGTGTGTTTGGCCCCCATAACTTAGCATTTGGCCACGATTTTGCGCCTTTTGGAGCTGCCTAGATCATGTCTCAGTCCATCCTCCATGTGGTTTGCATGCTCGCCTCATGTGCTTACTTAGGTTTGCATTGTATTCCCATATTGCATGCTAGTTGCCATGTCTAGGAGTGCATCACATTGGCATGCATGTTAGGCCTCTTGACCAAGTCATGATAGAGGTTTAACACCCTTGTTTGCTTGTTTGCATCGCATGCATTTGAAATCAAAGTTGCATTCTTGATCCTTGGGCCATCATGCATGGAAATGCGTGATTGGTGGTCCGAGGACCAAGGCACACCTTCCTTTGAGTCACCAACATGATAAGGGGTGTGTATAGTGCATAAATACCTTGAATCACCTTGCCATGCATGTTGTTGTCCTCTCTTCTTTGTGAGTTGCGTGTTGCAGGTGTTAAGTGCCGACCGGCACTATTTAGTGCCGACCGGCAGTCAATTGATAGCCGATGGATGGATTTAGTGCCGATGACCACATATGGCAGCCGGTGGTGTTCTAACCCAGCCGGTGGTGATCCCCAGTGCCCAAGAAAGTGTTCCTGAAGTTTTGGCAGTCTTCAGAGGAGGAAAGCAGGGAAAACCGAGGCAATCATGCATGGCAATGCGATTGAGCGATCCGGCCTGTGCATTTGGCCCTCATCCCGAGGCGATTCCTTTGCTTAATTAGATTAATTATGTTATTTAATTAATTTAGTTGATTTGTAATAATTAATTAGCTTGTAGTTAATTAGTTATTGATGTATTATTCTTTTGGTCCCTCCGAGCGAATTTATAATTTGTAATAAGTGTGTGAGTGGGTGTATGTCTTCCAATCCCCATTTCTTTCTATCCCTTTTATTTACCCGCTTTCGATGGTAGATTAGGGCACGTTTATTTTAGCATACCATATGCTATGCATGTGTGCATCCATGCACTTGTTGACATGCACCAGGCTCGGTACATCATACAAACTGCATTGTATTCTAAATTTCAAATTGAATACGTGCATCGAATAAAGTGCATTTCACATGCCATGTTTAGGGTTAGCCGAGCCTACTCTAAATTACACCCCTGCATGCGATGCATTAGCCACTTAACATGAACTAGGTCATGCATGTTTGCTAACCGGGTTGTTGTTTTTGGCACGGAATACGATGTAAGTATTTTACGCTTTAGCATACCACATGCGTGTGAACGTTGCCATGACAGTATGCTTACCATGCGGCTAAATGCTTACATGATAAACTGTTTGAATGCCTGTGGGTGGAGGTTGGATTGCCTGAGTTGGAATAACTCGTTGAAATCCGTATTTTAGCCTACTTGCGAGTAGCAAAATCTAACACTTTTTTTTCGAGACAAAACGGATATGCAATGTTTATTTCCAAGTTAGGCAATCTAGTCTATACTTTTGTGTTGTGCGCATCACATAGTAATTCTAGGTTAATAACCGGAATAAGAACGCATAAAGTTTTCAAAAACGGATATCACGGTTAGTAGAGGCCTTGCCGAGGCGAAAGCGGGTGCTCATAGCTGACCTTCCCCGATCGTACCCAAGCTCCCGAGCCAAGACCACTTTGGTGATGACGGACATGTGGCCTTCGGCACCGAGTCAGGGTTTCCTAAATTTCCCATTTTAAATATTTAGGTGGCGACTCAGAATCCGCAAAGCGATCCATGTTTGGCACTACTTTTCAAAAATCTTTTCTCAAGCGATTTGGATTTGGACTCTTTGGTTCAAGATTAAGAACCGACACAAAATCGAGTCCGAATCAGAATCGAGGTCCTCATGGCGATTCTGCTTCTTTGGGATTTCTAGTGAGCTTGACTCGAACTCATGATATCCCGTTTTTTGACTACACTTATGTGTTTCTTTGCATTGCATGTGCATTGGTGCGACTAGGACACCGTGTTTGCCATCTGCCATTCTGAACGGTTTCTTGGGAGGCTTGTCTTGTCAAGGCATGACCATAAGGTGACCGTTATGGGCTCGACGACATGGGAACACAAACCCCGGTTTTGGGGCACCTTTTCGACCATTCGACCTAGTGCATATCGAAATCCGTAGTGACCATTCCAAACTAGGACGGGTTGCTTACCCGATGTTAGGTTGTTTGAAACATTGCGTGCGTAGTGAAACCCTAGCTCGACAAAAAATAGGACAGGAAACCCTACCCCAACATAGGGGTGTTTTGGCTCTCACTTATCGCTATGTGCTTTTAGAGTGTATCTCAGAGGAATGTACATATCGGTTTACGGTGGAGTATCCGCCCAAGGGCACCGATATCGATGTTGTTGAGGAACGATGTCGATTATATGTCTCAGGTATCGATTCGGTTCTGGGAACAGCGATTTTGGGGAACAGTTATCAGTAGTAGAGATCAGTTGGTTGACTACGCTGTGTTTGATCTGCTTTTGAAATTTGAAATCTTTGTCCGTTTTTCCTTTCATTGAAGAGTTCGAGAAAGTTGATACAGAATAGTCAGTATTTCCCCTTTGCTAAGGCAGGACTAGGGATGACGCAGAGTTCGGAAGAAATAGTGGTTATGACAGCCGCACTAGATCAAGGGATTACCCTACAGGGTGAGACCGGCGTTGATATGCCGCATCCTCCCAGGTCGCCCGCTGCACACCCAATCTGGGCCCCCCAGTTCTATCAGGCTCGCGAGCCCACTACATTCGAGTTAATGGGGATGATAGGTGATCTCCAGAGGTCCGTGGCGGATCTCGCTTACGGAATGTCAGCCTCGCCACCGGTTGCACCGTATGCCGGAAATTTCGAACCCCAAGAGCCCCCGCTACTGGGGCGGATTGTGATCGAGCTCAATCAGTCGGAGATGACCTCCACCCACAACAGTGATGTACCAGTACCAACCCAAACCTCTCATCGCCGAGGCGAGGCAAAGACAAAGTGAAGGCGAATCGACCAGGTGGAACAAGCTAACGTGGGCGATAAAGGCTTTGAAAGTCGGGGGAATGAACAAGCAACAGGTATCCGCAGTCACGACAAAAGCCGTGGATGATGCTTTCCTACTCACCAAGGCGATTCGATCAATCGAGAATCGGATAGGCCCGTCATGCTAGGGCGCTTCTTCCGTTCGGCCTTTGCACCGGAAAGGATCAGTAACCCAAGACCGCACCCGCCGATCCGTTCGCTAGTGCATCTAGCAAGAGTGCTCAGACTCCAAAGTACTTGCCCCGAGGGCGCAGGGTCTTTCATGCTCTCTATATGCCATTGTCCAAGGCATTGCAGATCCTTGCAGAAAGGGGACACCTTAAGCCCCTGGAGTCTCGGCCGCTCCCGAAGAATCTCCCAGCCACACATGATGCTTCCCTGTACTGTGCATACCATCAGCAGACTGGCCATGCCACTGATAATTGCTTCCGCCTCCGTCATGAGGTACAAGATTTGATTGACAACGAGGTTATCCTCCCGCCTACCACAGAAAAGTCCGTCACCACTCAGTTGTTGGATTTTGAGGACACCGATACTGCGAATATGTAATCGGGATTCAACCGCCTGCGGGCAGTGTCTGGTACATTTTTGGATATGGAGTTTGGCGCGCATTTTTGAGCACCTGCCGATGCTAGTTTTGTAAATCCTGACTTGGGTGTCGAGTCAGTCTTTTGTTTTGTTTTTGAGTCTGTCTCCCTGTGTTGAGTCAGTCTTTTTGCTTACAGGGTCTGTCTTGTTGTAACGAGTCAATCCCTCTTGTATAGTATACCAGGCGATTTCGGGGTTGTTGCCTCGAACACCGTTTTGCCTTGTAATCATTTACCTTTTGAGCTTTTTTCTTTTGAGCCCGAAGAGCGATTACACCAACAAATCAATGAAACAAAGGGCTAGCTCGTGTTCAGACTTGTTGTTATTTGAGCTAGCCGTGCCAGAGAATGTGAATGGAACGACAGTGCATTCCGCCTGCTCTCTTGTGCCTTGAGCATCGTTATGATGACCTAACTTTTTCATAAAACCCCATTTCGAACACTGCGGTGATAAAAACAAAGAGGGAGGAATTCCTCGGGTTTTTGCAAAATTTTGATCAGTTTGAGAGAAAGAGAGGCATGCTAAGCTTTTAATGACTGAAATCATGCTTGTCGGCGTGAGTACTGAGAAGGACCCTGGCCTGATCCAGACTGGTTCCACACTATCTTCAACACGAGCGATTTGTCGCTTTCTTAAAAACTTTCAAAAACAAAATATTTTGCGCAGTCTCGCGAAGACCTGTGTGGAACCGTTCTTGAGATGGTGCAGCCCAGGATCGCTCCCAGTCTCGAGATTTGATTTATCTGTTGCAAACCGCAATCCGTGCAAAACATTCAGTGCCATGAAACGCCTGTGTGGCCCAATTTGAAGCAGCCCTCGAACAAGAGGCATCAACGTCAGATCAAGGAGATCAAACTCCGCCAAGCAAAGCTCGAGAAACAACCGTGATGGACTCCCCTGCAAATCAACACAACAATCGTTCTCCTGGATGTGGAGAGGCTTCAATCTCAAAACCATTTGGCATGGGCTTGCTACACTTGTACCCTTTGAGAGGCTCGCTGGGCCGAAAACCCGGAAGGGCAACCCAGGCAAAAGTTAGAGCAAAGAAAAAAAGAAGAAAGAAAACAAATATACAAAAAAAGAAAAAAGAAAATAAAAGAAAAATGCAAAAAAGGAAAAAATATATATATAAAAAAAGAGAGAGAAAGAAGAAAAGAAAAACAAAGCTCGCAAGGTCGAAAACCCGCATTGGGCAGCTTGGCAAAAATTAGAGCCTAAACAGTGAAGGTTAAATACCCGAGTGTACCTTAACCGGAACTACGTAAGGCTTGATTCCCATGTTTGGGATACGTATGCAACTTCATCTTGAAGTCCAAATTTCAACGCCCATAGCGTCTCAGTCCATGTCATGGTTTTGATTACTTTTGCCTCCTCCGAATCCAAGATCTCGGTTGCAGCAACCCGGGGTTACGTGATTAACTTCCTCTTGAAGTCCAAACCTCCAACACCTTCCAAGTGACTGTGTCCATATATTGGTTCAAACCGTCTTCGACTCCTCTGCGCCCGAGGGTCCGATCGTCATCAACAAGGACTGGCTTGCGATATGCCACGGCATCATCCAAACAAGGGGCAACTTTCTGTTGCCGTCCATTGCTATAAGTTGCCCTAAGTTACCGTCTAAACTAGGGGCAACTTCCCGTTGCCTTACCCCCCCTTTAAGCCGGGGGCAATTTTCCATCGTTCCCGATCCGAGGTTGCGTATCTCGAGGGTAAGTTCCGCGCTCGTTGAGCGTTGATTATTTGCAAAAATAGTTTTTGAAAAACTTTCACTGAGGTTGACTTATTTTCTCGAAAACTGTTTCATTTTCAAAATTGGACCATGTTTGGACCCAAAAAGGAGAATTTTTAGTGCTCACAGCCTGATTCGCATGATTTTCAAATCAAAATTGAATAAGTGTGCTCATCCAACTCTCATCTTTGATCAAAACTGTTTTGGAAAAACAACCAAAAAATGGTCAAAATGACGAACTAGGGGCACGTGGGAGTCGGGTCTTCTGTCTTCCCCCCGTCAATATGCTTGCTAGCAAGGCACCCTATCCGCTAGAAAGAATAGCCGTGAGCTAACAGTGTTGGGCGTGAACCCGCGACTTCCTATTCATCTGTCATTCACCCCGGGGAGGGATGAAAAATGAGAGAATAAAGAATAGAGAGGTGTAAGCTGAGAGAAAAGTGAAGAAAAGGGTTTTTGAGAGAAAAACCGAGCCTGAGGGCCGAGCGATGCGAGTATCACAAATCAGAAAGGGTGGGAATAATACCCGGAGAAATTGGCTCCTTGAGATTTGAGGTCTTTTTGTAAACATGTCCGTGTGTCGTGTCTTTTGATTTATCGCTCTCAATTTTGACTTTGAGTCTTTTCCGAGTGTATCTCGTTGCGTTAGGTCGTGCGCCTTTTGTTTCCTTGTTTGAGTCTGTCTCGTCGTGTTCTGTGTTAGGCTCGACACCCTGGTTGAAAACCCATCTTCTTCCAAAAGGTAATCGCTTGTGCTTAGAATGCTGTGCCATTCTCTACATCTGGGCAAAGCAAGAGACGGAAAGGGAAAATTCGGGACATCCGAGTGTGTTTCAACTGCAACCGTGTCAGCTTTGTGATCCGTCTCGTCAGAATGGGGCTATTTGTTCAGGGTTTGCTGTGCGCAGAATGAACCAAATGCTGTGTTATGGGCTATATACAGATCAATCCCTAGCAGATCAATCCCCAGCAGATTAGTCCCCAACAGAATATGGGCTGTGTATCCGGGTTGAGCAAGGATTTGTATGAGCTGTTTTGCTGTTTAGTTGGTTGGTTATCTGATTAGTGCAGTGCAAGTGTTCAATTGTCAAACAACAGATCAATATCATTTACATTTGAGGTGTAATATGATGCAATGCAGTGCAGGATGTGAAATATGCATATATAGACAAAATGTAACACTTTTTCGGACAAAAAGTTTGTTTCATTTCATATCATCTCTTTCAAGTACAAAGTCTGAGAAAAACAAAAATCTACCTGCGGCAGTACATAGTACTCTATCTACCAAAAAGAGAAAAGTACAAGAAAAGAAAATGAAAGAAAAACAGCAGAAGTCTGTAATCATCATCAATGGCCTCGCGCCGGGGGATCCATCCTCGCCCTCTTCCTGGGCAGAAGCACAGGAGCATCGTCAGAAGTGTCGCTGTCAGAGCCCGAGCCCGAGCTGCCCCCGGTCTCCTCCTCAGAGGCCTCCGCCTCCGACTCGCCATCCCCTGCAACTGGAGCCTGTGAGCTGCTCCCCACATGGCCACGCCCCCCTCTGGTGCGGGGGAATATCCTGCCATCCCTAGTAGAAATGGGAGGTCCAGATGGAGCGCCGCCACCCACAGGAGGAATCGGGAAGGGAGGCTGAAAAATACAAAAGGCAAATGCATCAGTACATATGAAGCAGTTTATCAGTGCAGAATGCAGTGCATGAGTACAGTGTTTGAATGCCGTGAGCAGTTTATCAGTGCAGAATGCAGTGCATGAGTATAGTGTTTGAATGCCGTGAGCAGTTTATCGCTGCGAAATCTGGCGTATGAGTCTGATGTGTGAATCTGGTAGCGATTTATCGCGCGTAATGCACGGCGAAGTCTGATGTGAATGCCATGAACAGTTTATCAGATGATGTGTAGTGCATCAGATTATGCGAAGCAGTTTGTGTATAGTTTGGAACTATGTCAGACAAAACATACCGGAAGGTCAGAAGGCTAAGAACTCAAAGGTCCGCAACATCCTCGCCATGGAGGCATTCACTCCACCGATCGCCGTGTACTTAAGAAGCTCAAAATATCGGATGCATCAATATTCTGGAATATCGAATGAACCGAATCAAATGACAATGAAAGATGCGTATAAAGTGGTATATACCGAGGCAAGTCAGAATACCGACCAACTCATGACCAAATGGGAGGAGCAAAGGGATCTCGTAGGTCTCCCCACTCGCCTCAGATGTCAAGATGGTAGGCAGAGCGGGCCAGCCTGCCTCGCCCCTCTGACTCTCCTCTCGCCATGAAGCTCGAGCTCTCTGTGACGATCCCGCTCCTACTCCCGCCTCTACCCTAGCCGCCGGCACCGCAGGTCTCTCTGGCTCAGCTCGGCGACCACAACTCAGCGGCCGCATGATGAAGGTCCGGACGTACTCTGAGTAGTCGCCCTCGCCTCTGAAACCGTCGCCCCACCGATGGTGTAGTCCGCCATCCGCCACGGCGGTGAAACGCCGTGTCCTCATATGCTCGGGAGGGTGCTCGAACTATCTGCCGAGTAACCTCGAGGTCGACGCAAGAAGCGCTCACCAGTACCAAGCCCGATGATCGGGCCTCCAAAGAAAATCCGTAACGCGAGGTCTCGATCGGCCGCAAGAAACCGATCCCAAGACTATCGCCGCGAGAGGAGCCCATGGCTGCCAGGTGATCTGAAATTGAAATACAGTTTATTGCCTACTGGTATTGCAAATATACAGTGAAAAGTGAAGCTTAAATGAACTGTAAGTAAAACATACCTCGGCGGAGGTGATGGTGTCAAAATAGCGACGGAAGAAGCTGAAAGTCTCCATGACCTCGGTGCACCTCCGTCAGAAGGGCGTGAGAAGGGGACAACCAGAGGAGTCTCCGAGTCTCAGATCGCTCTAGCTCGAAAAGTAGGCATAGACCCACAACCGCAAAATAGATGTCAAGATGATCATCGACACAAAGAAAATGAAGAATAAAGGTAAATAGCGAGCTGCAGGTTGTGCAAAGGTATTAGCGAGTGTACTGAAGCAGAACAAGGTACAACAAGGTAAAGCAGAGTATGTGTGTGCGTGTGATACAAGACAAGTGTAAAGCAGATTACGTCGTGAGCAAAGTGCGTAGTACATAAAGTACATAACAGAAATGAAAAGCAGAGAAGAAGACATACCTCCCAAGCTCGCCAGTAGCCTCCGAGCAACTGCCCGCTGCCACGGGAGACCGAGCTCATGTACCCGTAGAGAGTGGCCAGAGCCGCGCCACCCCAGTCATAGCGCAAGATGTCCCGGACATCCACCAGTGCACTGAGTAGGCAGAGAGGCACGGTGTTCGCCCGGTCGGCGAATAGGGTGGTCCCCAACAAGAACATCAAAAAGCCGCGCACATACTGCTCCACGGGCACCTCGGTCATCGGAGTCGCCGACAAGCGTAGGTCGCACTCGAATCGCACCCCAAACCAAGAATAGCGGACAAAGCTTGGACGTGCAAGAGGCGGAGCCGCGCCAAGAAAATGGATCTGAGCGGCAGTCCACTCGTCCATATCGGTGTCGAAGGGGATCGGATCACCCCCAACCCCGATGCCAGTGAGCACCGAGAAGTCATAAGGGGTCATCGTCATGTCCCCAGTCGCCGATAGGTGAAATGAATCGGTGGTGTCCCACCACCTCTCTGCTAGGGCAACTAGAAGAGGCTCGCAGCAAGAAGTCGAGTCAGACTTCGCAGAAGGAACCGGCCCGCCTCATCCACGATGTGTCGGACCGCCCTAAGCTCCAGTACCAATCTCGAGTTAAAAACATTCCCATACCCGCGGATGGTATGGGAATCTCTCTGTTTACAAACAAATGGTTGCAAAGCAATATGAAATGTACAGTTCTGAAGAAACATGTTAAAGTCGGTACAAATCTAGCATGCGTGCACGATTTTCAAATTCAAGCGGTAAACCGGTGTGCTTACAGTAAACTACAATATGCGATGCATCAGTGTGTTTTTGAGTAAATGCAATGCAAATATGGTGCATGTATGCACATTTTTCAGATCCAAGCAAATGTCAAGTTTCAGTGTACTGCGGTGGACTACGGCCTGTGACGTGTTCGAATGTTTGTGAAGGACAGTATGCAGATATGGTGCACATGTGCACATTTTTCAGATTCGAGCAGATAACGGGTCATAGTGTGCCTACATTGAACTACAGCATGTAATACGTCAAGGTGTTCGAATGGTTCAATTCAAAGATGTGCGTGTTTTGATTCAAATAAATACCGGGTATCGGTGAGTTTACAGTGAAATACGGTGCGCCGTGTATATGGGTGATTAAGGCTAGTGCAGTGTGTGTGCATGTGTGTCGGTCCTAAGCAGATATCAGTTGTGAAGTTGTCTACGATCAACTACAGTATAGTATATCAGAGTTAAGCAAGTAAAGGTTGTAATCAGCTATGGCAGTTGACAGTTTACAAATCTACACCGCAGGAAATAAAGCAAAAACAAGAATGTTACCTCGGAAGTGCCGAATGAGAGGTGCGAGGTCGGCTCGCGCAGCAGAAGCTCCGGGTCCAGAGCCCTGTCAAAACCGCGGAAGTGGCGGAGTCCATCTGGCGGAAGCACGTGAATGGCCGGGCGATAGGTCGCCGAGTCGAATGGTCGCTCGCCCGGCGGGAGAAGCTCAACCCCGGGATCCATCTCGTGATCCGGGGGAGTCCCGACATGTGGAACGTCGTCAGCCATGGTAGTGGTGGTGAGAAAAATAGCCGGAAAGGAAAACCGGGGCGGAATACGAAAAGTCAACCGAGAAGGTCAACCCCGAGCAGGTCGAAAATGGCCGGAAAGGCCGGGAGATGAAAATACACGGAAATGTAGAGAAAATCGAGGGGAACAAGTCCCGAAAAGCGAAAATAGCAAAAGAAATCCCGAAACGAGATTTCGATCGGGTGGAAATGTCCGAAACGCGGTGAACTTCGCGAATCGAACGATGAAATCAACCCTAAAACGCAAAGAAATGAGCGAAAATTGAGGAAAAGAGACTCTAGAGAGATAGAGAGAGTAATTTCGGCGGTATAAAAGTGAAAGGAATAGGGTTTCAAGCCCTATTTTATAAAACCCAAGGTGAATCTGCCCCGATCGAAGAACTTTTGGCTTGGCCGATCAAGTAGTTTGTGCCGGCACATTATTGTGCCGGTGGAGAGTTTTAGGCAGCCGGTGGCCTTATCACCCAGCCGGTGGTGTTCCCAAGGCCTTGTTTAGTCAAAATTGAGGAGTTTTGGTCTTCATAGCTCAAGAAAGTGCAAGAAAATGCATCCCCGATGCTCAACCGGCCTCCGTTTCGACTTCGGACTGTGTCTACTGTGAGTGGCATTCAAATTCAAGCAAAGACTATATCCTTTTTGTATCCTTTTTTCTTTTATAAGATTCAAGAGTTGCCCCGTGTGCATTACACGCATCCCCCCTTTTTTCTGGTGCGTCGCGTCATGCCGTCTCGCACATCCCTTGTGACTTGCACTGTCTTGCATTTCATTTTGCATTTCATTGCATTCCGAGGTACGTGTGCCTCGTTTTGCATTCCGTTTTCCATCAATGAGGTATGTGTGCCTCATTTTGCATTTCATTGCATTCCGAGGTACGTGTGCCTCGTTTTGCATTCCGTTTTCCATCAATGAGGTATGTGTGCCTCATTTTGCATTTCATTGCATTCCGAGGTACGTGTGCCTCGTTTTGCATTCCGTTTTCCATCAATGAGGTATGTGTGCCTCATTTTGCATTTCATTGCATCTCGAGGTACGTGTGCCTCGTTTTGCATTCCATTTTCCATTCAATGAGGTACGCGTGCCTCATCTTGCGCTTCGTTGCATCTCGAGGTACGTGTACCTCGTTTTGCATTCCACTTCTCATTTGTATCGGTATACGCGTCCCATGCGCGTTACCTCATCATTTTCCATTCCGGTCTGGCGAGACCTTAAACACGTACGGTCTGGCGAGACCTTAAACACGCACGGTCTAGGAGACCTTAAGTCCTTCGAAGGTGCAAAACCTTTGGCGCATGCATTGCCATGTATCATCATCTCAACAGCGCTGTCGCAGCATTTTGAAACCACGCCACCCGGGTCCGGCGGGACCTTAAACACGTGCGGTCTAGGAAACCTTAAATCCTCGGGAGGTGCAAGACCTTCGGTGTGTTAAGTTGCCCCTCATTGCATTTGGCATGCATTTCATCACGCCGTTTGGTGCACCCTCATTGCACTTCATTTTCCATCCTTTGAGGCACGTGTACCTCATTGCACTCCATTTTCCATCTTTTGAGACACGCACGTCTCATTTGCCCCATTCGCATCCGCATGCATGTCTCATTTGCGTCGCATGCACTTAAAGTGTTGTGCAACAGTTGCCCCGCCAGGTCTGGCGAGACCTTAAACACACGCGGTCTAGGAGACCTTAAGTCCTCGGGAGGTGCAAGACCTTCGGTGCATTAAAGTGCACCTCATTGCATTTGGCATGCATTCCAGTGCATTGTTTTGCGCATCTCATTGCATTTGGCATGCATTCCATCGCGTTGTTTCGCGCGCCTCATCATTGCCCCCCGGGTCTGGCGAGACCTTAAACGCGCACGGTCTAGGAGACCTTAAATCCTTGGAGGGTGCGAAACCTTCACTACATTTGCATCCCGGTCTAGGAGACCTTAAATCCTCTAAAGGTGCAACTCCTTCGGTGTTTGTCGTGCCCGAACGACTTTCGGTGGTCTGGTAAAGCCACCTATCTGTGTTTGCGGTAAGTTCCTAGGAGACCAATGGGGACGGTGAAAACTAGAGTTTGAATGGCTTATGCCTAGAACGTAAAGGTTCGGAATTTCCGAGACTAAAGTCTGGTTTAAATACCCAGGGGGTGTACCCTCGGCATGAAATCTGTATGGAAGCCCCATAGGTTGAGGCGGCATGTTTACGCCTCAAATCTGGATACTGAACCAACCTAGTGTATCGCCTCGTCGGGAGAATAGGGAAAACTGCAATCTCAGCCATTGCATTATATTGCATTTGTCATGCATCATTTGTAAATATTGCATATGTCGTGCATTTCAAAAAACAAAAACAAAAAAAACATTGCATATGTCATGCATCATTTGTAAATACTGCATATGTCACGCATTTCAAAAAATTCAAAAACAAACATTGCATCTGTCATGCATTTCATTGTAGTATAGTGCATATGTCATGCATTTTCCGTAAACATCCATTCCATTGCATATTGTATATATCGCATTGTAGCTTGCATGCATCCACTGCATCACTTCCATTTATGGCTTGCACCTTTCCTTGTTGAACTTGGTCTGGTATGTGCCCTTACTTTTCACGTCAAAGCATGGTCCATGTGCATCGCGCCTACTCCTTGATGAGCTTGGTTTGAGGTTGCGGCACCTTTTCTGTGTTAGACATGGCTTGTATGTGTGCATGCCTTTCCTAAGCGAGATACGGTTTGGCTACACGCCATATCCATTGTAGATTTTATATTGTAGTATAATTGTTGCATCCGGCATTAGGATCATTATTCTTTCTTCAGCGGGTCGTCACCCCACTTATGTCATCCCACCCAATACTTGTTCTTGTGTCCGTCTACATCACTCATAGTTCAGACATCGTTCTATGGTAGACGGACTTGTTACCTCCATCAATCTATTTGACATTTGTGTGGTTTCGAACCGCTCCAGTTTGAATCATGATTCAATTGCCCTGCATATAGTTTGCATATAGTTTCAATTGCATTGCATATTAGTTGCATTGTTCATACATCATTTTGTATATATTGCATATCATTTTGCATTTCGCATTACCATGCATATGGCTGACAATGTTGTACCTGTTAAGTTTACTTTCTTTGCAGGCACGATATTGTATGTACGGCTCATTTGAGGCCGGCGC
Source organism: Camellia lanceoleosa (assembly GCA_025200525.1). NCBI lineage: Eukaryota > Viridiplantae > Streptophyta > Magnoliopsida > Ericales > Theaceae > Camellia > Camellia lanceoleosa. Next base: position 78,383,025 of record CM045769.1, read on the forward strand.
AACCGGACAAGCCGCACAGGTATTGTATCCTCCGAGTGAGACGTATTGAGAATTGCATAATTCTCTTACATCCTTTCTGCATTGTAGTGTAGATTGGTGCATGTTAGCTTATAACTGTTGCATGTGTGCTTCATTACAGCTTCCTTTGCATGATCATAAGTTATGCTCGGCTTTTTGCATCGTCTTGCATTTTGCCCCTGCCTACGGGCGCATACCTTGTTTTGTCTTGCACGTTTGTCCAAGTCTTCGGCCATGTCAAAAATGGGTCGTCTCTGGACTTTGACATTCACTCCCGTCATTGTTATGACTTCCGAGTTCTGTCAAAGAGGGGCAACTGTAGACAACCCATTTTTGACCGTCCTCAAGACTTGGACGTCACCGTTGGAACACTCGGTGATTATCCATGTTTGTGTTTGTTTGAGTTCGAGTTCTCGCGCGCCTTGCCTCAGGACCTCCGAACTTGACTGTTTTGTGTTTGGTTTTGCGCCAAACACTTGTGTTTTGCCTTGGAGGGGCAGGGAATGATTTGTGAGGCATCCCCACATACCACCGGCTGTGGATAGAGGCCACCGGCTGGCTGGTGTTGCCACCGGCACTATATTGTGCCGATCGGCATTATTTTGTGCCGGTCGGCACTCGTTTTGGCAAAATTACCATTTTGCCCTGCCGACCACTTTACAGCTGCTTTTTGAGATATTTTCAGACAGTTGTATGCCTTTTGTTTCCCCTCCATACACGTGTATGGAGGGATGAGCCTTGAAACTTGCCTTAACTTGTAAGTTTTGTGCATATACAAGAGAGGGCTCTTCTCTTGGCTAAAAGGGAGAGAATTTTTTTGGAGGGTGAGACATTTTAGGAGAGGGAGAAGCTCTAGTTTTTAGGGTTAGGATAGATACACATCCAATCTCTCTCTTTTCCTTTGTGTTCTAGGTGTTTTAGTTCACATTATTGCACCAAGACACATAGTCTTTCACCTTTTCTTGGTGTGCTCAAAGATCAGAGCTTGTTCTTGAGATTTTTGACTGGTTTGGAGCTCAAGGAACCAACAACTCCAACCTTTGTGAAGAAGATCATCAAGGGTAAGAAACTTGCTTTATTTCCCCCATTTTTGCACCTTGTTTTTTCCTAGCTTAAAACAGTTTTTGTGCTTAGTCTATAACACATAAAAGTTCTGTTTTTTAACCCTCTTCATTGTTTATCAAGAGTGTTTTGCACTTTGGGGAAGTTTGACCCCCTTTAGGCCTTGAAAAGACCCCATTTTAGGCCATTTTGTGAGAGCTCCGAGACTTCAGTGCTTGGACCTCTCCACCATTGAAATCTTGAGGGATTTCAGTGGTGGAGATGGTGCCATAAAGTCTCCAAAAGGAGAGGGCCACCCCCTCCCCTTGATGTCCTTGAAAAGGACAAGTTTTGCTTCCTTATGGAGCTTCATGCTTGAGTGTGTGTGTTGAGCATGTTTGACTCTTTTTTTTATGCTTATATTGTCATGTTATAACATGATTTTAAGTTGGTTTTGGTTTCTTATGCATGTTTAGCATAGTTGCCTTGTAATGCCCTTTGATGCCTTAACATGCCTAGGTTTGTATGCCTTCTTTCTAGCATGTTTTAGGCCTAGATCCATGAAGCTTGTATGCTTATTTTGACATGCTTTAGGTCTGTCTCACGTTGTTTGAGTCAACCATAGCATGTTTAATATAGCCTCTTTGCATTTGGCTTGTTAGCCTTAAGAGCATGAATATGTAGCATGTCTTGCTTGCATTATTTTTGGTGGTTTGGAACCCCCTAGCATGCTATTTCAGACCTTATGATGCGCTTATATGCTTGCCTTAGTGGCTTCTTTAATGCTTTGAAAGCATGTGTTGAATGCTTCATTCATTGGTCATGTTGCATGCCTTTGCGCTTGAACCTCTTAGATGCCATCCAGGTGCTCCTTTGGCTTTGTTTAAGTCTGCTTGTGACCTGTTTTGAGTCCCCTCGGCCTTGTGAGGCTTGGTGGACTTGACCTTAGTATAAGCCTCCATGGCTTGCTTCAAGTATTTGGATTTATTGTTGCATACTTGGCTTGCTTTGTTGCATGATTTGGCATCATGTTTTGTGAGATTTTCAGAGCTTTATATGCATGTCAATTGTCCATGCTCAACTCATTTCAAGTGTACTTGAATGTTGTTTGTTATGCTTAAGTGTTGGCACCTTAACATGTGTATGTGTGCATGTGTGTTTGGCCCCCATAACTTAGCATTTGGCCACTGATTTTGGGCCTTTTGGAGCTGCCTAGATCATGTCTAAGTCCATCCTCCATGTGGTTTGCATGCTCGCCTCGTGTGCTTACTTAGGTTTGCATTGTATTGCCATATTGCATGCTAGTTGCCATGTCTAGGAGTGCATCACATTGGCATGCATGTTAGGCCTCTTGACCAAGTCATGATAGAGGTTTAACACCCTTGTTTGCTTGTTTGCATCGCATGCATTTGAAATCAAAGTTGCTTTCTTGATCCTTGGGCCATCATGCATGGAAATGCGTGATTGGTGGTCCGAGGACCAAGGCACACCTTCCTTTGAGTCACCAACATGATAAGGGGTGTGTATAGTGCATAAATACCTTGAATCACCTTGCCATGCATGTTGTTGTCCTTTGCTGCTGTGAGTTGCAAGTTCTGCAGGTGTTAAGTGCCGACCGGCAGTCAATTGACAGCCGATGGATGGATTTAGTGCCGATGACCACATATGGCAGTCGGTGGTGTTCTAACCCAGCCGGTGGTGATCCCCAGTGCCCAAGAAAGTGTTCCTAAAGTTTTGGCAGTCTTCAGAGGAGGAAAGCAGGGAAAACAGAGGCAATCATGCATGGCAGTGCGATTCCGAGCCAGTCCCGAGCGCGCGCTGCATTTGGCCCTCATCTCGAGGCGATTCACTGTTTAATTAGATTAATTATGTTATTTAATTAATTTAGTTGATTTGTAATAATTAATTAGCTTGCGTAGTTAATTAGTTATTCGGACTGTATTATTCTTTTGGTCCCTCCGAGCGAGGGCGAATTTGTAATAAGTGTGTGTGAGTGGGTGTATGTCTTCCAATCCCCATTTCTTTCTATCCCTTTTATTTACCCGCTTTCGATGGTAGATTAGGGCACGTTTATTTTAGCATACCATATGCTATGCATGTGTGCATCCATGCACTTGTTGACATGCACCAGGCTCGGTACATCATACAAACTGCATTGTATTCTAAATTTCAAATTGAATACGTGCATCGAATAAAGTGCATTTCACATGCCATGTTTAGGGTTAGCCGAGCCTACTCTAAATTACACCCCTGCATGCGATGCATTAGCCACTTAACATGAACTAGGTCATGCATGTTTGCTAACCGGGTTGTTGTTTTTGGCACGGAATACGATGTAAGTATTTTACGCTTTAGCATACCACATGCGTGTGAACGTTGCCATGACAGTATGCTTACCATGCGGCTAAATGCTTACATGATAAACCGCTTTGAATGCCTGTGGGTGGAGGTTGGATTGCCTGAGTTGGAACAACTCGTTGAAATCCGTATTTTAGCCTACTTGCGAGTAGCAAAATCTAACGCTTTTTTCGAGACAAAACGGATATGCAATGTTTATTTCCAAGTTAGGCAATCTAGTCTATACTTTTGTGTTGTGCGCATCACATAGTAATTCTAAGTTAATAACCGGAATAAGAACGCATAAAGTTTTCAAAAACGGATATCACGGTTAGTAGAGGCCGGCCTTGGGACCGGGCGAAAGGGGGTGCTCATAGCTGACCTTCCCCGATCGTACCCAAGCTCCCGAGCCAAGACCACTTTGGTGATGACGGACATGTGGCCTTCGGCACCGAGTCAGGGTTTCCTAAATTTCCCATTTTAAATATTTAGGTGGCGACTCTGTAATCTGGCAAAGCAGTCCATGTTTGGCACTACTTTTCAAAAAATCTGTTTTCTCAAACGATTTGCCGGATTTGGACTCTTTGGTTCAAGATTAAGAACCGACACAAAAATCGAGTCCGAATCAGAATCGAGGTCCTGGATGACATACTGTTGGCTTCTACCCGCGTAAGTCAGAGCTCTGTTAGTCCAATTCTTAACTCTTTTAGTGATCCTATCAATGAGAGGGGCACAGTTAGAGGCCCTCAACTTGGTAGTAATAAGAGGAACACCAAGATATTTAACAGGAAGAGTACCCTCTTTGAATTTTGCAATATTAAGAATAGAAGCTCTCAACCCCATCTCATAACCAGAAAAGTAGATGTTACTCTTACTAGGATTAGAAGTAAGACCCGAAAGGTTGGAAAATTCCTCAAGACCTTCCATGATAAGCTTAACAGTGGGAACATCACCATGACCAAAGATCATGAGATCATCAGCAAAACAGAGATTAATAATTTTAGTCTTTTCACATTTCCAATGAAACTTAAAAAGCGGATGCGTAGATTTCTCAGCCAAGATTTTGGTAGGAATCTCCATGGCTAAAACAAATAAATATGGGGACGTAGGATCACCTTGGCGTAACCCTCTAGCCCCTTTGAAATAACCACGGAGGCTCCCATTGATACAAATTGAGAATGATGGACTAGTAATGCAGGCCTGGATCCAGGAAACCATGACAGGTGGGAAGGCTATAGCCTTAAGGATGTCAACAATGAATTCCCATCTCACACTATCATAAGCTTTCATAATATCTACTTTCATGGCACACTTCGGGGTAGGGGCCTTCCTATGGTACCCTCTTATGAGCTCTTGGGATAGGAAAATATTATCAGATATTCTCCTACCTTGGACAAAAGCAGACTGAACGGGATCAATAAGGCCAGGGAGAATAGTTTTAATCCTGTTAGCAATGATCTTGGCAATGCATTTGTAAATAGTATTATAGCAAGAGATGGGTCTAAAGTCACCCACTTTAACAGGGTTAGGGACCTTGGGGATGAGAGCAATAATGGTACTATTGACTTTAGAGAGAAGCTTACCAGACTCAAAAAAAGTTCTAATAGCTTGAGTGACCTCTCTCCCCACAATATCCCAAGAGCTTTTGAAAAAACCCACAGAAAAGCCATCAGGGCCAGGAGCCTTATTGGCTTTAAGAGACCAAAAAGCATCCTTAATCTCTTTATCAGTGACAGGGCTAACAAGCAATAACGATTGGTTAGCAGAGATTTTAGACTTAACAAGAGACTGAATTCTATCATAACCATTATAATGGTCATCAAGAGGAGTACCGAATAAGCCAGAGAAGAACTTTGTAAAAGCATTATGGATATCCTCAGGTTTTGAAGATTTTTGGCCATCCATCATCTCCAGGCTTAAAATTTTACCCCTATTGATGTTACCCTCAATTGTTTTGAAGAAAAATCTGCTATTTCTATCTCCCTGACTAAGCCACTGAACTCTAGATTTCTGGTGGGCCAGACTCTCCTCAACAGCAAGAAGATCAACATGCTGTTTATAAATAGTTCTCTCAAGTTTTTGCAAATCAGCATTACTAGGATCTTTGTCCAACTTCCATTGAGCAGAGAGGAGCTCAAACTTAGAAGTAAGGACTCTAGTAGTAATTTCACTAAAGTCTTTCTTGTTCAAAGCCTTTAATGCAAGTTTCAAATTTTTAAATTTCTAGCACACTCTAAACATAGGGACACCCTGAATGTACTGGTTCCAAACTGTAGAAACCACAGAACAAAAGTCCTCATGATCAGCCCAAAAGTCAAAATATTTAAACGGTTTCTTAAAAGAAGACACCTTATCAGAGACGTTAATCATGGCAGGGGAGTATGTGGCAAAGTTTAACTCAAACTAATTTTACTTAGCCTCCAAGAAAGGGAATTTATAGAGTAATTGTAGCTTAATGCTATTACTTTAACTTAAGCACCTCATTTAAGGTTTTGTAAATTACCTAAGTGTTCAATTCTTAAGTCCAAACGGATTAATTTGAATTCTGTTTAATTTTCATCCTATTTCCCTTTCTTTTCTCTAACTTTCTCTTCTATCACTCAAGAAGAAAGTTTCTCTCCAACTCTCTCCGTCCTTCGCCATCCTTCTCTCTTTAATTCTGAAACAGAGCCAGTAGATGCTTCACAGCATCATCCCCAAATCAAAACGGCTTCTCACTTGTAATTACTGAATCAAAACTGCTTCTAAATTATAATTACCGAATCAAAACTATGTCTTTACATTTAATTCCTATATCACTCTCTCTCTCTCTCTCTCTCTCTCTCTCTCTCTCTCTCTCTCTCTCTCTCTTTCTCTGTAATTCTATATATATACACCTCTTCTTCATTTCTTGTATCTCTCTCTCTCTCTCTCTCTCGCTCTCTATAATTCATCATCTTCTCCCCAAATCAAAACAGCTTCTCACTTGTAATTACCGAATCAAAACTGCTTCTAAATTATAATTACTGAATCAAAACTATATCTTTATATTTAGTTCTTGTATCTCTCTCTCTCTCTCTCTCTCTCTCCCAAATCAAAATGGCTTCTCACATGTAATTACCGAATCAAAACTACTTCTAAATTATAATTTCCGAATCAAAAATATGTCTTTACATTTAATTCATGTTTCTCTCTCTCTCTCTCTCTCTCTCTCTCTCTCTCTCTCTCTCTCTCCTCCCTCTCTCTCTCTCTATAATTCTATATATATACACCTCTTCATTTCTTGTATATATATATATATCTCTCTCCCTCTCTATAACTCATCTCTTCTCCCCAAATCAAAACGGCTTCTCACATGTAATTACTGAATCAAAACTACTTCTAAATTATAATTTCTGTATCAAAACTATGTCTTTACATTTAATTCATGTTTCTCTCTCTCCCTCTCTCTATAATTCTATATATACCCCTCTTCATTTCTTGTATCTCTCTCTCTCTCTCTATAATTCATCTCTTCTCCCCAAATCAAAACGGCTTCTCACATGTAATTACCGAATCAAAATTGCTTCTGAATTATAATTTCCGAATCAAAACTATGTTTTACATTCAATTCATGTTTTCTCTCTCTCTCTCTCCCCCCACTCTCTCTCTCTATAATTCTATAGATATATACCTCTTCATTTCTTGTATCTCTTTCTCCCTCTCCCTCTCTGTAATTCATCATCTTCTCCCCAAATCAAAACAGCTTCTCACTTGTAATTACCGAATCAAAGCTGCCGCTAAATTATAATTACTGAATCAAAACTATGTCTTTACATTTATTTCCTGTATCTCTCTCACTTTCTCTTCCCAAATCAAAACGGCTTCTCACATATAATTACCGAATCAAAACTATGTCTTTACATTTAATTCATGTTTCTCTCTCTCTCCTCTCCCTCGCTCTCTCTCTCTCTCTATAATTCTATACATATACACCTCCTCATTTCTTGTATCTCTCTCTCTCTCTCTCTCTCTCTCCCTCTCTATAATTCATCTCTTCTCCCCAAATCAAAAACGGCTTCTCACATGTAATTACCGAATCAAAACTGCTTCTAAATTATAATTTTCGAATCAAAACTATGTCTTTACATTTAATTCATGTTTCTCTGTCTCTCTCTCTCTCTCCCCCCCCATCTCTCTCTCTCTCTCTCTAATTCTATATATATACACCTCATCATTTCTTGTATATATATCTCTCTCTCTCCCTCTCTATAATTCATCTCTTCTACCCAAATCAAAACGGCTTCTCACTTGTAATTACCGAATCAAAACTGCTTCTAAATTATAATTATCGAATCAAAACTATGTCTTTACATTTAATTCTTGTATCTCTCTCTCTCTCTCTCCAAATCACGGCTTCTCACTTGTACTTACCGAATCAAAATTGCTTCTAAATTATAATTACTAAATCAAAACAATGTCTTTGTAGTTAATTCCTATATCTCTCTCTTTATAATTCTATATATATACACCTCTTCTTCATTTCTTGTATCTCTCTCTCACTCTCTATAATTCATCGTCTTCTCATCCTCTTCCTCTCCCTCTAGAACCTTAATTTACGAGATGTTCGCCAGCTTGCCCCTACCCTCCGCCAACAAAATTCTCACCAAAGAATGTCAAGACACTCGACAACTCCAGAACACCAGATTCCGGCGATGGTAAGCTACTCTTTGGCCTCGAAGAAGTCGAGGTGGACCGAAGACTGCAAGTGAAAGCTTCAGTTCTTCGAGATGTGGGTAGGGAAGAGATGAAGAGAAGACGATGAGAATTCACAAACATATGCTCTCTCTCTCTCTCTCTCTCTCTCTCTCTCCCTATATATATTTTAACGCAGCCGCGCGGTGAGCACAAAGCGAACTACTCTCCCTATATATATTTATCTATATAAGAATACCTTTGGTGTTGGTGGCTTGCCCTTCAATTTGTTTTGAAATTCCTTACTGTTGCTTTAGACAATTTGATCCTTCATTGGATTTGTTTTCTTCCTTTAGCCACCATCAGCCTGATGATGTAGGGATCAATTATTACATTTGAGGGAAGCTACTTTCTTAACCATTCTTCTTTGAAAATATTTTAACTCCAATTTTATTGTGTTATTGTAAGTTTTTTGTTTTTGCATGGTGTTTATAAAATTTTACATTTTAGTGTAGCATAAGCAAATAATCTAAAAATATTTGGTAAAATCTAAGTCCAAATCGAAAATTATAAAATGACACATGTGTAAGAAAAGTTCAATAAAAAAATATTACTAAATTAATATCATAACTGGTAACCGTTTCGCCTTATATGATTTCAATATCTTTTTTGAGTGGATGAATGAATATTTAGAATGAGAGCTAACTAATGACACACATAGAGTGTATTAACATCTAATATGTTCTTAAACTCATTGTCAAATAAAATAACATAATAAAAAGATCTCTACCGAATCACAAAAAATAGAGACCTCATGTCTCAGAACAATTTGATTACATGCCTAACACTTATTTTCTATATTTAAGCAAGCATTGCAAAAAAAAAAAAAAAAAATTTGTTAGAGAAGAAATTTGAACTTGATGACAAAATAGTGCCGCATTAGATAACATTTACCCAACAATTCCTTTTTTTTCAAATAAAATGTTAGAGGGGAGTCAAACAACTCTGACATGTCACCAAAATGTTTTACAAAATTGACTCAACTTGAGAGATTGTAGGTTGCAACACACGGTCTCTAATCTTGCCCTTCTAGCGAATGACTCGTGCCTAAAAGTACTTGCATACATTCTGATTTCTTCCAAAACCAACTATCCTTCCAATACCATATAAAAAAAATCAAATTATTTAGTAATTCTATATATTTCAATATTTTAATATGAAATTTATAATCGTAAAAATTACCACCTAGTGGAATTGTCCATATACAAATAGTGACAAAGGGTAAAAAATTCCTTTAGGCTTCTAACAATTTGACAAATTAAAATGACAAAATCAAAGTCTAAAAATCTGAAATGCCACACAACAATCAAATAGAAAATTACTCATGTCTACGATACTTATAAATTGAACATTGCTATCAAAACTAATTAACGGTGCCTACTTAATTAATAATACAACTAAATACGCAATAAATAATTTCTTGCAATACATCCAAGCTCTCTAATAAAACTATGTGAACAAAGTTGAGATATAGTGATCCCGGTTTTTACCCGACTCTTATGACGTTCCGGGCTCGAGTTTAGTGCTTTCATATTGTTGTCTATCTCTTTCTTCCCTTGAGAGCTACAACAGAAAGTTAGAGAAAAGAAGGGGAAATAGCAATAAAATTAAAATGAATTCAAATTCATCATTTTGGACTTGAGAATTGAACTCATAAAAAACATTAAATGAGGTGCTTAAGTTATCCAAATATCGTTAAGCTACAATTACTCAGTAAATTCTTTTTCTTGGAGGCTAAGTAAGATTAGTTTTAGTTGAACTCAGCCACCCACCTAATCTGTTGAAAACATTAGTCGCCTAAGCTAATTAGCTCCTAGAAAAAAAGAGAGAACAATAGAGATGGACAGAGAGACAATTAGAAAGAAACTTTCTTCCTGAGTGGTAGAAGAGAATGCTAGAGAAAAGTAACGGAAATAGGATGAAAATTAAATCGAAGTCAAACTCATCCTTTTGGATTTGAGAATTAAACACTTAGGTGATTTACAAAACATTAAATGAGTTGCTTAAGTTATCCTAATATCATTTAGCTAAAATTACTGAAATTCTATTTCTTCGAGGCTAAGCAAGATTAGTTTGTGTTGAACTTGGCAACTTAATCTAATGAAACTATTATTCGCCTAAGCCAATTAGTTCCTAGAACAAAATAGAGAAGGATGGAGAAGGTTGGGACTTAGAGGGAAACTTTGTTCTTGAGTGGTAGAAGAGAAAGTTTGAGAAAAGAAAATATGATGAAAATTAAAACGAATTCAAATTCACCCTTTTGGACTTGAGAATTGAACAATTAAGTGATTCAGAAAACATTAAATGAGTTGCTTAAGCCAAACAAATGTCGTTACGCTAGAATTACTCAGGAAATTCTCTTTCTTGGAGGCTAAGCAAGATTCGTTTTAGTTAAACTTGGCCACCTAAGCTAATGAAACTAATAGTTGCCTAAGCGAATTAGTTCATAGAATAAAAGATAGAAGTATGGAGAGGGACAGAGAGAGTTAAAGGGAAACTTTCTTCTTCAGAACTAGTAGAGAAAGTAAGTGAGAAGATATGGAAATAGAATGAAAATTAAAGGGAATTCTAATTCATTCTTTTGGACTTGAGAATTGAACACTTAGGTGATTTCGAAAACCTTAAATGACGTGCTTAAGTCAAACTAATATCATTAAGCTACAGTTACTTTGTAAATTCTCCTTCTTAGTGGTTAGGTAAGATTAGTTTCAGTTAAACTTGGCCACTTAAGCTAACGAAACTAACTGTTGCCTAAGCTAATTAGTTCCTAGAACAAAAGAGAGAAGGACAGAGAGAAACTTTCATTCTACGAGCTAGAAGAGAAAGTTAGAGAAAAGAAAGGGAAGGAAGAATAAAATTAAAAAGAATTCAAATTCAACCTTTTGGACTTGAGAATTGAACACGTAGGTGATTTAGAGAGCATTAAATGACGTGTTTAAGTTAAACTGATGTCATCAAACTTGGCCACTTAAGCTAACGAAGCAATTAGACGCCTAACCAAATTAATTCCTACAAGGACGGAGAGAGTTAGAGAGAAACTCTATTCCTGAGAGCTACAATAGAAACTTAGAGAAAAGAAAGTGAAATAGCAATAAAATTAAAGCGAATCCAAATTCATCGTTTTCGACTTGAGAATTGAACTCATAAAAAACATTCAATGAGGTTCTTAAGTCATCCAAATATCGTTAAGCTACAATTACCTAGTAAATTCTTTTTCTAGGAGGCTAAGCAAGATTAGTTTTAGTTGAACTTAGCCACCCACTTAATCTAATGAAAACATTAGTTGCCTAAGCTAATTAGTTCCTATAACAAAAGAGAGAACAATGGAGATGGACAGAGAGAGAGTTAGAAAGAGACTTTCTTCTTGAGTGGTAGAAGATAATGGTAGAAAAAAGTAATGGAAATAGGATGAAAATTAAATCGAAGCCAAACTCATCCTTTTGGATTTGAGAATTAAACACGTAGGTGATTTACAAAACATTAAATGAGTTGCTTAATTTATCCAAATATCGTTAAGCCAAAATTACCAGGTAAATTCTATTTTTTGGAGGCTAAGCAAGATTAGTTTGTGTTGAACTTGGCCACTTAATCTAATGAAACTATTATTCGCCTAAGCCAATTAGCTCCTAGAACAAAATGGAGAAGGATGGAGAAGGTTGGGAGTTAGAGGGAAACTTTGTTCTGGAGTGGTACAAGAGAAAGACTGAGAAAAGAAAATAGGATGAAAATTAAAGCGAATTCAAATTCACCCTTTTGGACTTGAGAATAGGCAAATTATGTGATTCAGAAAACATTAAATGAGTTTCTTAAGCCAAACAAACATCGTTACGCTAGAATTACTCAGGAAATTCTCTTTCTTGGAGGCTAAGCAAGATTAGTTTCAGATAAACTTGGCCACCTGAGCTAATGAAACTAATAGTTGCCTAGGCTAATTAGTTCATAGAGTGAAAGATAGCGAGGTATAGATAGGGACAGAGAGAGTTAGAGGGAAACTTTCTTCTTCAAAAGTAGTTGAGAAAGTTAGTGAGAAGAATGGAAATAGAATGAAATTTAAAGGGAATTCTAATTCATCCATTTGGACTTGAGAATTGAACACTTAGGAGATTTTGAAAACCTTCAATGACGTGCTTAAGTCAAACTAAAATCGTTAAGCTACAGTTAGTCCTTAAATTCTCCTTCTTAGTGGTTAGGTAAGATTGGTTTGAGTTAAACTTGGCCACTTAAGCTAACGAAACTAACATTTGCCTAAGCTAATTAGTTCCTAGAACAAAAGGGAGAAAGATGGAGAAGGGCGGAGAGAAAGTTTCGTCCTGCGAGCTAGAAGAGAAAGTGAGAGAAATGAAAGGGAAGTAGGAGTAAAATTAAAAAGAATTCAAATTCAACCTTTTGGACTTGAGAATTGAACACATAGGTGATTTAGAAAGCATTGAATGAGGTGCTTAAGTTAAACTGATATCATCAAACTTGGCTACTTAAGCTAACAAAGCAATTAGTTTCCTAACCAAATTAATTCCTACAAGGACGGAGAGAGTTAGAGAGAAACTTTCTTCTTTAGTGCTAGAATAGAAAGTTAGAGAAAAAAAAGGGAAATAGCAAAAAAATTAAAATGAATTCAAATTCATCTTTTTCGACTTGAGAATTGAACTCATAAAAAACATTCAATGAGGTTCTTAAGTTATCCAAATATCGTTAAGCTACAATTACCCAGTAAATTCGTTTTTTGGGAGGCTAAGCAAGATTAGTTTTAGTTGAACTTAGCCACCCACTTAATCTAATGAAAACATTAGTTGCCTAAGCTAATTAGTTCCTATAACAAAAGAGAGAACAATGGAGATGGATGGAGAGAGAGTTAGAAAGAAACCTTCTTCTTGAGTGGTAGAAGAGAATGGTTGAAGAAAGTAATGGAAATAGGATGAAAATTAAATCGAAGTCAGACTCATCCTTTTGGATTTGAGAATTAAACACATAGGTGATTTACAAAACATTAAATGAGTTGCTTAATTTATCCTAATATCGTTAAGCCAAAATTACCGGTAAATTCTATTTTTAGAGGCTAAGCAAGATTAGTTTGTGTTGAACTTGGCCACTTAATCTAATGAAACTATTATTCGCCTAAGCCAATTTGCTCTCGAACAAAATGGAGAAGGATGGAGAAGGTTGGCGCTAGAGGGAAACTTTGTTCTGGAGTGGTACAAGAGAAACTTTGAGAAAACAAAATAGGATGAAAATTAAAGCGAATTCAAATTCACCCTTTTGGACTTGAGAATAGACCAATTATGTGATTCAGAAAACATTAAATGAGTTGGTTAAGCCAAACAAATATCGTTACGCTAGAATTACTCAGGAAATTCTCTTTTTCGGAGGCTAAGCAAGATTAGTTTCAGTTAAACTTGGCCACCTGAGCTAATGAAACTAATAGTTGCTTAGACTAATTAGTTCATAGAATAAAAGATAGAGGTATGGATAGGGACAGAGAGAGTTAGAGGGAAACTTTCTTCTTCAAAAGTAGTTGAGAAAGTTAGTGTGAAGAATGGAAATAGAATGAAATTTAAAGGGAATTCTAATTCGTCCATTTGGACTTGAGAATTGAACACTTAGGAGATTTTGAAAACCTTCAATGACGTGCTTATGTCAAACTAAAATCGTTAAGCTACAGTTAGTCCTTAAATTCTCCTTCTTAGTGGTTAGGTAAGATTGGTTTGAGTTAAACTTGGCCACTTAAGCTAACGAAACTAACAGTTACCTAAGCTAATTAGTTCCTAGAACAAAAGGGAGAAAGATGGAGAAGGGCGGAGAGAAAGTTTCATCCTGCGAGCTAGAAGAGAAAGTGAGAGAAATGAAAGGGAAGTAGGAGTAAAATTAAAAAGAATTCAAATTCAACCTTTTGGACTTGAGAATTGAACACATAGGTGATTTAGAAAGCATTGAATGAGGTGCTTAAGTTAAACTGATATCATCAAACTTGGCTACTTAAGCTAACAAAGCAATTAGTTTCCTAACCAAATTAATTCCTACAAGGACAAAGAGAGTTAGAGAGAAACTTTCTTCTTTAGTGCTAGAATAGAAAGTTAGAGAAAAAAAAGAGAAATAGCAAAAAAATTAAAATGAATTCAAATTCATCTTTTTCGACTTGAGAATTGAACTCATAAAAAACATTCAATGAGGTTCTTAAGTTATCCAAATATCGTTAAGCTACAATTACCCAGTAAATTCGTTTTTTGGGAGGCTAAGCAAGATTAGTTTTAGTTAAACTTAGCCACCCACTTAATCTAATGAAAACATTAGTTGCCTAAGCTAATTAGTTCCTATAACAAAAGAGAGAACAATGGAGATGGATGGAGAGAGAGTTAGAAAGAAACCTTCTTCTTGAGTGGTAGAAGAGAATGGTTGAAGAAAGTAATGGAAATAGGATGAAAATTAAATCGAAGTCAGACTCATCCTTTTGGATTTGAGAATTAAACACATAGGTGATTTACAAAACATTAAATGAGTTGCTTAATTTATCCTAATATCGTTAAGCCAAAATTACCAGGTAAATTCTATTTTTTAGAGGCTAAGCAAGATTAGTTTGTGTTGAACTTGGCCACTTAATCTAATGAAACTATTATTCGCCTAAGCCAATTTGCTCCTGGAACAAAATGGAGAAGGATGGAGAAGGTTGGCAGTTAGAGGGAAACTTTGTTCTGGAGTGGTACAAGAGAAACTTTGAGAAAACAAAATAGGATGAAAATTAAAGCGAATTCAAATTCACCCTTTTGGACTTGAGAATAGACCAATTATGTGATTCAAAAAACATTAAATGAGTTGCTTAAGCCAAACAAATATCGTTACGCTAGAATTACTCAGGAAATTCTCTTTTTCGGAGGCTAAGCAAGATTAGTTTCAGTTAAACTTGGCCACCTGAGCTAATGAAACTAATAGTTGCTTAGACTAATTAGTTCATAGAATAAAAGATAGAGGTATGGATAGGGACAGAGAGAGTTAGAGGGAAATTTTCTTCTTCAGAAGTAGTTGAGAAAGTTAGTGAGAAGAATGGACATAGAATGAAAATTAAAGGGAATTCTAGGTCATCCATTTGGACTTGAGAATTGAACACTTAGGAGATTTTGAAAACCTTCAATGACGTGCTTAAGTCAAACTAATATCGTTAACTACAGTTAGTCCTTAAATTCTCCTTCTTAGTGGTTAGGTAAGATTAGTTTGAGTTAAACTTGGCCACTTAAGCTAACGAAACTAACTGTTGCCTAAGCTAATTAGTTCGTAGAACAAAAGAGAGAAGGATGGAGAAGGACGGAGAGAAAGTTTCGTCCTGCGAGCTAGAAGAGAAAGTGAGAGAAAAGAAAGGGAAGTAGGAGTAAAATTAAAAAGAATTCAAATTCAACCTTTTGGACTTGAGAATTGAACACATAGGTGATTTAGAAAGCACTAAATGAGGTGTTTAAGTTAAACCGATATCATCAAACTTGGCCACTTAAGCTAATAAAGCAATTAGTTTTCTAACCAAATTAATTCCTACAAGGACGGAGAGAGTTAGAGAGAAACTTTCTTCTTGAGAGATAGAATAGAAAGTTAGAGAAAAGAAAGGGAAATAGAAAAAAAATTAAAATGAATTCAAATTCATCATTTCGACTTGAGAATTGAACTCATAAAAAACATTCAACAAGGTTCTTAAGTTGTCGAAATATCGCTAAGCTACAATTACCCAGTAAATTCTTTTTCTAGGAGGCTAAGCAAGATTAGTTTTAGTTGAACTTAGCCACCCACTTAATCTAATGAAAACATTAGTTGCGTATGCTAATTAGTTCCTATAACAAAAGAGAGAACAATGGAGGTGGACAGAGAGAGAGTTAGAAAGAAACCTTCTTCTTGAGTGGTAGAAGAGAATGGTAGAAGAAAGTAACGGAAATAGGATGAAAACTAAATCGAAGTCAGACTCATCCTTTTGGATTTGAGAATTAAACATGTAGGTGATTTACGAAACATTAAATGAATTGCTTAATTTATCCTAATATTGTTAAGCCAAAATTACTCGGTAAATTCTATTTTTTGAAGGCTAAGCAAGATTAGTTTGTGTTGAACTTGGCCACTTAATCTAATGAAACTATTATTCGCCTAAGCCAATTAGCTCCTAGAACAAAATGGAGAAGAGTGGAGAAGGTTGGGAGTTAGATGGAAACTTTGTTCTGGAGTGGTAGAAGAGAAAGTTTGAGAAAATAAAATAGGATGAAAATTAAAGCGAATTCAAATTCACCCTTTTGTACTTGAGAATTGACCAATTATGTGATTCAGAAACTATTAAATGAGTTGCTTAAGCCAAACAAATATCGATACGCTAGAATAACTTAGGAAATTCTCTTTCTCGGAGGCTAAGCAAGGTTAGTTTGAGTTTTTTTTTTTTTTTTTTTTTTTTTTTTTGGGTAAGTCATAAAATAAAGACAGTAAAATGTACAAGTTTACAAGGGGCATACCCCAGGTACGCCCTACAACAAATAATCAATGACTACAAAATAGCAACATAAAACTACCACTACACTTCCTACAACATAAAACCAACCTTGCAAAAGCGAGAGAACAACAGAAAATACAAGAACCCCACTTTGCCCATATATCTTTTTTGTCCCCAAGTTACCCCTACTATCAGAGATAATAGATGGAAACTTGGGGTGGATATATGGGCAAATAAACAAATACACACCACAAGCTCATAAAACATAATAGACAAACACACAATACAAATGAAACTAAACTAAACACCCAACAAGACCAATTCAAAAATGATAACTACCCCCGCTTGCTCCCAGTCTCTACCTCGGATGAAATCATGGAATCCAATAAGCATCTCGCTTCTCATAGCCGTGACATCCTAGCGACTCAACCAAAGCCATGACAAAGGAAAAGATCTATCCCATGAAAGATCCTGGCAGAGTCATATGAAGCCTGCAAAGTCAATCACTATGATCAACGGTCTTGAGAAGTTTAGTGACAACCATGAGCCACCACAGTAACAGATAAAGTCGACAACGATCCCATCATGAGAATAACCACCACATCTCCCAGTCCCTTCCTAAGCTGACCACAAGCCTCAATCCCCACGGCAGTGTCTCCTTCACTCCATGACATGAGTGGCTCACGATCAATCAGGATGGGTCATATGAAGACAAGAGGTAACCAGAAAAAACCAGTAGGCCGCTCATCTCCCAGTCCCTAACTTAGCTAGCCATCGAACCAGAAATCCCCATAGCAGTGACTCCTCAATCACTCTTGGCGAAGATGGCTCAATACCAACGTCATATAGAGTCACATGAAGATTACGTAATCAAAACATTATAAATAAACCGTTATAAACCATGTAGTGTTGTGCCATGGTAAAATTGTGGACCCACTTAAAATATATATTGAAGTCAAATAAAGCGTTGCCCACTAGCAAAGCAACTCAGCTGAGTGAAACCAACATGAATTGCCTGCCAACAAAAAAACTAATCCTGGAAGAAGCCCATTTTTCCAAGTCACATGGGTAAAATTAAATAGCCCACTACATTCACCAAAAAATAATCCAAAAAGTAATAGTCCATTGCTGGCCCACCAGACCATAACAAAATGGCCCACTAATTAACCTAGATATATTATATATATAATATATATATACAACCTCACACTTTTTGACAACCATTTGAATTTGAGTAATATTAGGAATCATGAAAAATATATCATGAAAATTTTTCATCTCTTGATTAGTTTTGATTGGTGTGTAGTGTTTTATTACATGAGTAATTCAAATGTTAAAAACCTTTCATGATAATATTCATGATATATTTTTCATGACCCTTAACGTTACTGTTTGAATTTACAAAGCCACCATCTTTTTGAAGCAGCCCATAGAATATCTCAACTCCACCACGTGATGGGCCATACCTGTGGCTACCTACCATTTTCGGTAGAGCAGCAGTACACTAGGTGGGATATTTCTGCATCTTCATCCACACTTTTGGCTGGGAGTAAAGCCACGCGCCATCTCAAATATTCTGAACAAATTACTGGTGGTAGCCCATTGCCGGAGTAAATAATCTCGCAGAACAGTGCCCGAAACCAGCCATGCACTATTCAAACGAGACCAAACCAGTGTAGACCAAACACATTGCCGATGGAAAAATAAAGACAAGACCACCGACAGTACTAGAACCAGAAACCTCCCTCTTCTCCAAAGTTGTTGAAAATCTAAAACCACAAAGGTGATGCCGGAACAATCCCAGAACAGAGACACAACTCCTGCACAGCACCAGATCACACAGAAAACTGTAATCCCGAAGAACAAACCCATAGAACAGCACCAGAAACAGAACACACCATGCGCTACTCACACGAGACCAAACCGAAGTAGAGAAAACCTAGGGAAAGAAAGCTCCCCCCGGTGGTGTATCGTGGTGGAGAAGGTCTGGTGCATTTTGGCTAGCCTGTTTAGCTGCTCTACCCATAATCTGAGTGGAAGCTAGCATGTGTTAAAGGTCTGCTTGGCTCTAGTTTGGCGTTGTGATGATTCTTGTTTGTGAAATCTCAAGTTTGCTCGGAGTTATCTAGTTGCTATGGTATACTTCCTATTCCAGTTACTCGGCCTCTAGTTGCGGTAGCCATGGTTGTGAGAATGGGAGGTCATCCCAGTTTGTCTCGCTAGCGTGCCACTTGTAACCCCGATGGTCTTGCCGCCGTGGGTCAGTGGTGCCCTTTGTCGAGGTTTGACCTTCTTTGGTGGGTGCAGTGGTGTGTTTTGGTGGGACTGTGCTGTGCAATCTGGTAACTGAAGCAGAGGTTATTGTGGTGGGTCTATAGTTTACTGTGGTGCCAGCTGGACATCTTTATGGCAGGTTGGTGTTTCTCTCCGTTGATTTCAAACCAAGATTCTCCGTCTACGGTTTGGGTTACCGGAGGTGTTAGGCTTTGCCCATGGTAAGTTTTGTTTTCTCTGGCGACAAATTTTCTAGTTTCAAAGCAGAAGGTGGGAGGTTCTGTTCTTTGAGTATACTGGTCTGGTTGTCTCCGGTATTGGTGGTTCTTACTGGCGCTTGCTGCTGGTGGGGTCATGTTTTCTGGGTTTTGCTCTGCTGATCATGGTGTGGGTAGCCATGTCAGAGGTCATCCTGCTGTTGCTAAGCGACAGTGATGGAGTTTTTGTAGTGTTCGGGGTTTACCGGTTTTCAGAGTTGGTCTAGCTATATTCACTGGACGATTTTGTTACTGGTCGTGACTCTTGTGTTGCAGCGTGGGTGTACGTGTGCTTCTGTCGCGTGGATGGAGATACAATCTTCCTACCCAAACTTGCTGGTGCGCGCATGTTGTCGTACTGCAGATCGTGGGTTGGGAATGACAAAAAGTAGCTGGTCGGCTTAGTGCTGTCTGCATCATCTTTTGAATTGTATATGTATATTTAGTGATGATGTTAGAATGGGTACATGGGTGCTGTTTGATTCAGGGATTTTTGGT
Organism: Camellia lanceoleosa; assembly: GCA_025200525.1. Taxonomy (NCBI): domain Eukaryota; kingdom Viridiplantae; phylum Streptophyta; class Magnoliopsida; order Ericales; family Theaceae; genus Camellia; species Camellia lanceoleosa. The sequence goes on from CM045769.1 coordinate 78,402,609, forward strand.
CAAAATTTTCTTTTGGACCTTTTTATTAGAATAAAGGATAATCTAATTAATTTTTTTTAAAAAGTCTTTGAGTAAGAAATGTCTACCTTAATAAAGACATTTTATAATTTTTATTTTTTTTAATGACAATATTGCCCTTATATATATATATAGTGTCATACGTTTGAAAAATTTGAAATCAGAGCTAAAGATGTCGCAGCCGATGAAGAGGATGAAGCCGATCTGTAAATCGATCATACTTCAGAAAATCGATGAAGACGACCTCCAGATCTGAAGATCTCGCAGCCGAATATCTCTCAATCGTTCAACAATAGACGATCTCGCAGCCGAACAACTGTCATTTGGTGGCCATCGAGTACAGGTTTTTCTTCTCAATTACTCGAGTTGTACAGATCTGTTAATTATTTTTTTTTTTGTTTTTGTTTTTGTTCGTTTTTTTTGGTTTGATTTATTTTTATTTTGATCGAGTTCGTTTGTTTTTGTTGATTTGTTAATCTAACAATGGACAGAATTTTGTTTTTGACAAAGGACACAGAGTAAAATTGACTCGTTAATCTAACAATAGACATCAATAGAACCAGAGTAAAATTTTACTCGTTACATTGCTTACAATTAGAGTAAAATTTTGATTATTGAGAAGATAGGGGAGATATGTTCTTTTAGCTTATGCATTTTAGTTATCAATTTTTAACTAGCAAAAAAGTTGCACCAAACAAGTTAATTGTCTGCAAAAATTTTAGTTGTTTTTCAGAGTAAAATTTTACTCTAATGCAGAGTAAAATTTTACTTTTAGATTCCTTTTGTAACATTTTACTCCTATATCAGAGTAAAATTTTACTTTAGTCTTGTAAAGTTTTTCTTTTAGATTCATGTTTCATTCAAACTAAACCAAAATTGTAGTGACAGTAAAATTTTACTCTTATGCAAAGTAAAATTTTACTTTTAGATTCCTTTTGTAACATTTTACTCCTATATCAGAGTAAAATTTTACTTTAGTCTTGAGTAAAGTTTTACTTTTAGATTCATGTTTCAATTCAAACTAAACCAAAATTGTAGTGATGAAAATTTTACTTTGATATTGATAGTAAAATTTTACTTTGATAGTGACAGTAAAATTTTACTGTTAATTGTTTGCAGATTTGTAAAATGGTTCAACCTCTTATGTTGTTATGCAAGTATGGTGATCGTACCATTGTCTTCAAGGTTGTGTCAAACTGCACGTTGAAGGATTTAACTGATTTCTTAAGTTGTAAATTGAAGAAGTTTGACAATAGTGGTTGCATACTATTATCGTACTGTTTGCCTGGACATTCGCAATGCATGATTGATGATGATTCTGATTTTCAGAATATGTTGTCGCTTGTTTATCCCCTTGGTGTTGACCGGATTGATGTGACTATTACTGAAATGGGCATTTCAAATGAAAAACATGGAGTTGGAGAATCAGGGGACGCTACTGGATCCAACATTACTGATGATGAAATGGATTTACTCCCTATGTTTTGTCAACATGAAGAAAGGACTTTGTTGTCTAGTGGATGGGTGAATGGAATTACTCATGTAGGTCAAAGATTTATTGGAGGTGCAAAGGATTTCCGGACTGCATTATGTAAATATGCTATTGAGATAGGATTTGAGTTTGTGTATGTGAAGAATGAGAAGTGTCGGGTCACTGCTGTGTGTTCAATGCGGGAATCGAAAGCTTGTTTATGGCGAGTACATGCATCTCTAGAAAGTGCTAATAATTTTTTCTACATTAGGACTCTACATGATGAGCATACTTGTGTAGTTCGTACTTCTAAAAACTCAAGGATGAGTTCAAATTTGGTTGCAAGTTTGATTGTTAATGAAGTTCGTGGGAATCCCCAAACTCGTCCAATTGATGTTGTGCGTCAATTTACAGATCAATACGGGCTCACCATTACGTACAATCACGCTTGGTTGGGAGTTGAGAAAGCTAGGACTACTAGTTTTGGAGATTTCTCTATGTCCTATGATGAGATTCGATGGTATATGGATATTGTGATGAGCACAAATCCTGGTAGCTATTTGCGTCTTGACTATAACCATCAAAGTGGACGGTTCAAGAGGTTTTTTGTTGCATTTAATGCTTCCATTCAAGGGTTTAGGCATTGTCGTCCTCTATTGTTTATCGATGGAACTTTTTTGAAGGGGAAATATAAGGGCACCTTGTTAACAGCTACAGCGAAAGATGGGGATCAAGGTAGATATTACTATAGTTTATTCAAAAGTAACAATTTACTTATTCGAGCTCGATTTGTCCTTTTTGTTTAATATACTTACTAATTGTAAAATGTTATTTTTCGTTTTTTTCCTCTTGCAATGGCAATTGTCGTCTGGAGACTATAGGCGGTTGGGAATGGTTTTTATGCATTTGTCGAATATATTGTTGGATGAAAGACCAATTACCTTCATATCTCGATCGAACTTTGGACTTTTGGAGGCTTTACCCAAGGTTTTACCTCGCTTACCACTATTTTGTCTCCAACACTTGAAGGCCAATTTGAGGATAGGTTCTCTGGTCCAAGTTTGAAATAATACTTTCAGAGTAGAATAGTTTTTTGTTTTCTTTGTGTGCTTACGCTCGACGATTGGGATGTTTTAATCAGTGCTTGAAAGAATTACAAGATGAGGGAAAAGGGATCGTTTGTGGGTTTCTATCCAATTTGCCCTATGACAAGTGGACTAATGCATATTTTAAAGGACAAAAATACGGTGAAATGCACTCAAATGTGGCAGAGTCTTTCAATTCATGGATCCGTCAAGCTCGCCATTTGCCCACTACAAAGATGATTGATTCAATTAGGTTGAAGATCGTGGATTTGATGTCGAGAAGGAGAGAAGAAGCTAAGAAATAGAATACTTTTCTTTGTCCAGAGATGGATTCAACATTAGTAAATGCTCTTAAAACTGGAAGAACTTGGTTGGTTAGTCGTTCAAGTGATCATGTTTTTGAGGTTCAATCCCGGCCATCGGTTAGCGTTGACCTCTTGAATAGAACTTGCTCATGTTACCAATGGCAATTGAATGGATTTCTTTGTGCTCACGCATTGCTATCCAAAAGAGCGGAGGTGATTTGTATGCACATGTGGAACCATTTTATTACACTAGCAAGTTCAAAGATTGCTATCTTGAGTCCGTTTATCCAATACCCTTGTTGAGAAACCTCTTGTAGCTATGGATGATGTTGTTGTCCTTCCTTCAATTTGTAAGAAGCCACAGTAGGCCAAGGAAGAATAGGATCCCATCTAGGGGTGAGAAGATAAGGCGAGTGCAGTCACGGTAGATCACGAGAAATACGGTGATAATAGGAAGACTTGCAAGGAGGCATTGCCGTGAAAGACATTATTGATTTTGTAATAGAAGTATGAAAATAATGTAGTTCTTCTGCAATAAGTAGTCCATAGCAATAATAGTATAGTCTTTTAGAGTAGATTTGTAAGGAAACATTGCAATAAAATACATTTTTACTACGTCCTTGAATGGTTGTCTGTTCTAGTTTACGATATGTTTTGTGGTTGAATGGTTGTGTATGGGTGTGATGAGCTGTGGTTTGACAATAAAATTTTACTATGTTCGAGAAAATGTTACTTTTAGATTAAAATTTTACCTTATTTGAGTAAAATTTTGCTTTAATGGAGGGTAAAATTTTACTTTAGTCTTGAGTAACATTTTACTTTTAGATTTAGAGTCCAGGCCCTCGAGTAAAATTTTACTTTCATCTGAGTAAAATTTTACTTTTGTTGAGTAAAATTTTACTTTTATCTGAGTAAAATTTTACTTATTAGATGTAACATTTTATTCTTATTTGAGTTAAATTTTACTTTTATGCGAGTAAAATTTTACTTTCATCTTGATAAAATTTCACTTTTAGATTTCGATTGCAACAATTTACTCATCTTTCAATATAAAGTAAAATTTTACTTGATTCAAAGTAAAATTTTACTTTCAATGAGTAAAATTTTACTTTTAGATTTAGAGTGCAACAATTTACTCATCTTCGAGAATATAAAGTAAAATTTTACTTGAGTAAAATTTTACTTTCATGCGAGTAAAATTTTACTTTTAGATTTCGATGCAACAATTTACTCATCTTCGAGATATAAAGTAAAATTTTACTTGATTCGAGTAAAATTTTACTTTGAGCAGTAAAATTTTACTTTTAGATTTAGAGTGCAACAATTTACTCGTCTTTCAAAATATAAAGTAAAATTTTACTTCAGTTTAGAGTAAAATTTTACTTTCAAGCAGAGTAAAATTTTACTTTCATGCAGAGTAAAATTTTACTTTTAGATTTCGAGTGCAACAATTTACTCATCTTTCAGAATATAAAGTAAAATTTTACTTCAGGTCAGTGTAAAATTTTACTTTCAAGCAATAAAATTTTACTTTTAGATTTAGAGTGCAACAATTTACTCATCTTCGAATATAAAGTAAAATTTTACTTGATTCGAGTAAAATTTCACTTCAGTTCAGAAAATATGTTAGTCCCCTTAGAAAAACATTTCTAACCTGCACCAAAGTTTACCACAACACACAAACTCCCCTGATGATCATCATGCAATCTTTGTGCAAAAAAAATCTAACAACACAACTCAATATATCATCAACATTCATTCGATCAAAACAACATTCATAGCAACATTCATTCCAACATTCATAGCAACATTCATAGCAACAAAAAAAATTTAAGCCTCTATCTAATACTCTCTTAGTATTCTTTCACTTACAATCACTTTTTCACTGTTCTTTCATTTACAAAAACCAAAATTACATATATCATTCACAGTACTTCCCCAAAACTTGTCCACATTGTCATCCTTGAGGTCTTAGGTCTAGCGAATTTTTCTTTTGAGGTTGAACTGTTCCTCAGTCCATGCTTTTGGATAATCATTCAAAAATTGATGCACCATTGACGCTCGAAAATTGTTAATTTCATCCTCTTCCATAGAATTTGCAATAGGCTCATCTCTTATGATTTGGCGCATGATATAACATACAATAATTCCACAATCAACACTGTTAAATAAAAATCAATCGCTTGTTAGATTTACTCAAATTTGAAAACTACCAATTCAAGCATATAATAGTAGCGTGAAATACTTACGATGTTGGGCGTTGTTGTGGACTATCTTTCACTGAAACTAAGTTTGAAAACTTTCTTGTACCTTTCTTCGTTTTGTTGCCCAACTTGCTATCCACATATGTTATCTAACATCATTGCATAATTGTTTGGTCAGGATTAAATTCAAGAATAAAATACAACAAAAAATTACTGTTAATATGATGCAAAGCACTTACAATCTTCTTTGCATCCTTAAGGTAATTATCTTCTCTGTTGTCTCTTGGCCTTAAAGAATTGTAATGTCTCCACTCATTAAGTTCAGTGTCAAATAGAAGGAGTGTCCAGTGGTAGGGTTTTTCTTCCTTTTTGTCCCCATTGGAATTCATGCAAAAATGAAGGTATCTATATCTACTCAAATCTTGTGCAAGGACTTCATCAATTAGATGATTTCTCAGCTCCCCATAACCCCATTTCACTAAAGACTGCATTCAATCGTATAAGAGACACTGATATGTTACACTAAACCACTGTAAAAATTTATCAATTCAAACTAAATACAAATTGATGGCTTACCCAGCAAAGGCTAGAGAAAAAGAATGATTTATTCTTTTAAAGCTGTGACTTGTTGCTCAATCTCAAGCATTTCTATGAAGCTGTCAATCACCTACAAAACAAAAATCAATTAAATATATATTAATAAAGTGAACTATTTTTAGTTATTGAAGTGAACACTAGTCATTGAAACTTGTATTGCCACTTACATTATTTGCAGTATCACCATCTCTTAGAATTGCATCCACATCATGCAATGTAACATATACTCCATGTCTTGTCTTGGGACCATATGATTGCACTAGTCATAAGGTAAAAAAAATGTTGATTAACATCTTTGCAGTTGGATAATAGTAAAAATCTGTTGTTTGATAAAATTAACATGGTCTTACTCTGTGGTTTCCAAATTGTAAATCTTGTTCAGTAGATACTTGTCATCCTCATCAAGCAATTTGGATATTGCAGCCTTATCTGGAAACAAAACCCTTTCAACTGGCTTTTCTTGGCTTAGAGGCAAGTTTTCAACACAAATGACTTCTTTTGACATCACTTCAATTTCTTGTTTTCTGGTTTTTTTTTTCTTTGCTTCTCTTGGCTCACATTCAAAATCAGACATTTCTTTCTTCTTCCTCGCCTTGATTTTGATTTTCCTCACCATGGATGTTTGCAATGGCTCTACGACTATGGGTATTTCTTCCAATGTACTTTGATTCCCAATGTTTTCCTCTTGTTCTACTCCTTTAGCATGTGGCATTTCTTTGGAAGATAAACCTTGGGTAGCCGCATGAACTGCATTTTCTTCAATCTGTTCAAGCAACTGTTTATTTTCAGATTCAAGTACTTCAATCTCCTTTCTCATTTTCTCCATTTCTTTCTCTGTGTTGCTCATCTTTTCCATCGTTTCTTTTGTTTTTGCCTTTTGCTCCTCTTTCATTTTTTGCATTGTTTCCCTCAGTTTCTTCAGTTCTTCAACCAACGCCAGATTCTCACTTTTCAGCCTCTTGTTTTCCTTTTGAAGATCAATGAAGTTCTTCAAAGGTTGATCATCTCCTAAAATTTCAGCTACATCATCATCATCTTCTTTAGTCTCCAACTTTTCCTCTGTGTCCAATGAATCTTCTTCAGTCTGCAACTTTTCCTCCATGTCCAAAGCATCTTCTTCATCATCATTGCAAATGAGTTCCATTTCTTCTTTGGAAACGGGCTTCAGTTCATTGTGATTTACCTACAATTGAAAAATAGAAAAAGAAAAAAAGCCAGCAATTAAGCAAACTTTAACCACTAGAGTAAAATTTTACTCTGATTTAAAGTAAAAGTTTACTCTGATTTGAAGTAAACTTTTACTGCGTTCAAGAGTAAGTAAAATTTTACTCTGACTGTAAGTAAAATTTTACTCTGATTTAAAGTAAACTTTTACTTTGTATAAGAGCAAGTAAAATTTTACTCTGACTCAGAGTAAAATTTTACTCTGATTTAGAGTATAATTTTACTCTGATTTGAAGTAAACTTTTACTGCGTTCAAGAGTAAGTAAAATTTTACTCTGACTGTAAGTAAATTTTACTCTGATTTAAAGTAAACTTTTACTCTGTACAAGAGCAAGTAAAATTTTACTCTGACTCAGAGTAAAATTTTACTCTGATTTAAAGTAAAAGTTTACTCTGATTTGAAGTAAACTTTTACTCTGTTCAAGAGTAAGTAAAATTTTACTCTGACTGTAAGTAAAATTTTACTCTCATTTAAAGTAAACTTTTACTCTGATTTGAAGTAAACTTTACTCTCATTTAAAGTAAACTTTTACTTTGTTGAAGAGTAAGTAAAATTTTACTCTGACTGTAAGTAAAATTTTACTCTGATTTAAAGTAAACTTTTACTCTATTCAAGACTAAGTAAAAGTTTACTCTGATTTAAAGTAGAAGTTTACTCTGATTTCAAGTAAACTTTTACTCTTCGGGCTGAGTTTGGAAAGATGATACCTCTTCGGGCTTTAGTGTTTGCAATGACCTCTTCATTAGTTTTTTCCTCAATGTTGATAAGTCCCATCGCAGGAGCCTTGGACACAAATTTTTTCCTTCAGGTTGAATGAGGGTAGTATGCTCGCATAACCAGTACTATAAAATAAAAAATTGAAATTAGTTAAATTCTCTAAAGATAGATTGTATAATATTTCAAGTAGTTCAATTTACGTACCAACAGAAGAAGTACACATCCAGTGACATTTTCAGGACTTCCTGATGAAGAATGGATTGAAGTAGTCAACGTGGATGCAAGCTGCGATCGACCATGCATCTGAATTCATCATTTCTAAATCTTCTACAAAGGCCAACAAAGGCCCATCCAAGCTGTTAGACCGGTTGTTGGTAATAACAAAGTCGCCACAACAAATAGACACATTATCGTGCAACATCCTCAATATCAACTCTTGTTGTGCCTTCCAACGCATCTCCTAATGCCTCGCGCAAACTCTTCTGAGATATTCTTGACAAATTCTGAAACCTTCTCTGCACAAAAGTGATTCTTGTTTTTTCCCATATGACACATCTACTTTTTCATTCGATTTTATCCCAAAAATCAAGGTAACGTCACTATCCGTATGTCACATATCTTCCCCCAAGCTTAAATCCTTTGCATGAAAGACATAACATTTGATCACATCCATCACATTATCGTCAACTTTCTTGAAGTTCTTTAACTCCACATCATCTTTCTTCCAAAAACATTTAAACAACATTCCAAAAGGTGTTCTCTCAAAGGCAGTAATGTGTCTTTTAGTGAACCTTGCGTCTCGCATTACGTTTATCAATGAAACAATATTTGACCTATATTGTTTCATATAATTCTCCCTCTCTCGTACTCCATGCATAATATTCAACTTTGAAGGACTTTCTTTACTACTTTTGCTCCCTTTTTTAGGGACTTTCTTCTTTTGTAAAACAGTTGGTGGAACTTCAAAATCATCATCATCATCATCATTACCACATTTGCTTCTTGTAACAACCATTTTCAAACACAAAAAAGTTCCCCTGTATCAACAGTACAAAATTTTACTTTAAACAACGTCACAAAACATTAAGCACTAAACAAAATGCACAAGTATTGTCATGAGACAGTAAAATTTTACTCTGTTTGGCAAAAGTAAAATTTTACTCTGATTGAAAGTAAAATTTTACTCTGAAAAATTCATGAAGCAAGTATATTTGAAAGCATTGAAATGGCAGGACAAAAACACTACAGAAATCAAAGCGTAATGAGCAAAGGCTAGAGTAAAAGTAAAATTTTACTATGTAATAAGTAAAATTTTACTCTCATTATAAGTAAAATTTTACTCGATTGAGTAAATTTTACTTTGAAAATTCATGAAACAAGTGAATTTGCAAGCATTGAAATGGCAGGACGAAAACACTACAGAAATCAAAGCGTAATGAGCAAAGGCTAGAGTTAAAGTAAAATTGTACTTTGATTGGAAGTTAAATTTTACTCTGATTGGAAGTAAAATTTTACTCTGTTTAGAAGTAAAATTTTACTCAAAAATTCATGAAACAAGTGAATTTGAAAGCATTGAAATGACAGGACCAAAACACTACAGAAATTAAAGCGTAGTGAGAAAAAGGCTAGAGTTAAAGTAAAAGTTTACTCTCTAATAACTAAAATTTTACTCTCATTATAAGTAAAACTTTACTCTGGTTTTGGAAGTAAAATTTTACTCTGACTGGAAGTGAAATTTTACTTTAAAATTTTACTCTCATTATAAGTAAAATTTTACTCTGGTTTTGGAAGTAAAATTTTACTCTGATTGGAAGTAAAATTTTACTATGAAAAATTCATGAAGCAAGTGTATTTTAACATTTTACTTTGAAAAATTCATGAAGCAAATTGAAATGGCAGGACAAAAACACTACATAAATTAAAACGTACTGAACAAAAGGCTATAGTTAAAGTCAAATTTTACTCTGTAAGAAGTAGAACTCTCATTTCAGAGTAAAATTTTACTCTGAAAAATTTTACTCTAGTTGGAAGTAAAATTTTACTCTGAAGCAAGTGAATTTCAAAGCATTTCGAAAATACCTAAATTAGGTTTTCAAACCAATTTTTAAACCTTAACATTTTCACATGATTTAGTAATTTAAAGTATTTTTAAGATAGTGATAAAAATTTTAGAACAGATGATTAGTGCAACCAAAATCCCCAAATTCCACTCACCCAGCGTAATCTCATACACACACTCCCAAAATGAAAACAAACCCGGTCGGACTTCATAATATCGAAAAACTAGCGAAGAGGAAAAATCACTGTAAAAGCAAGTGTGTCCAAGAGAGAGTAAAAGCGTTGCTAGGGTTCCAATCCTGGCTATGAAGTAGCTCTACAAAGCGAGTAATGAGACTTCGAGAAGGGTTTAAGAGAGTAAAGCCTAATGCAGGAGTTCTTTGCTAGGGTTTCAATCGAAGAAATTGTAACAAAGTAGCTACAGGCGAGTAATAAGAGAGGGGTTTCAATCGAAGAAACTATATGAACTAGCTCTGACGGCGAGAGTAATGAGGCAGATAAGGGTTTCAATCGTTCCTAGGGTTTGAGCGATCATATTGAGAAAGAGGGTTTTGAATCGATGACCTGAGGAGCGGAGAGAAAGCGGTGCAATTATTTCGTATTTGCACCCTTATATGGATGGGCATTTCGGTCAAATCACGATATTTTTTTTAATCGAGGGACTTTTGGGGCAATTGTTTTCATCAAGTGGGCTTTACACCTAATGGGCACGATGGAAGGGGTTTTGACCAAAATCCCTTGATTGAGCCCCTAGTTTAGTTGTGGCTAATTTGTGGGCTAATTTTGTGGGCTTTTGTTTTTCTTTATTGAATTGTGGCTAACTTGTTTGGGCCCTTTCTAGGTATTACTTGTTTAGGCGGGGTTTTTTGGGCGTGAGTCTTGTTGTTTCATGGTCGATTGGGTCATGGTGTGTTCTTTTGTTTTGCCCATATTTTTTCCCCAAGTCTCCTAGTTGTCTCTGATTCTAGGGGTCACTTGGGGGCAAAAATGATATATGGGCAAATTTGTTTAGTTTTTTAGTTATATTTTTGCTTTACTCACCCCCCTTTCCTGGGGGGCATACGTTAGATAGGTTATATTACCTGGGGTATGCTCCTTGCAAATGTGTAATTCTTTGTTTTTAATTTATGACTTGCCCACCCAAAAAAAAAAAGTAGAGCAAACCAGGTCTGACGACACAGCATACACGCCAAAACCCTGGGATAGCTACTAGTAAAGTTCACGAACTAGCCACTGCCTTAATGGAACACAAACCAACCACCAGATCAACTCATAGCGTTGGTAACCCACGCCGTTGAACCATCTTGACCAAGGACCAAAATGCCGGCGAACTCTAGAACTCACCAACAACTACAAATCACCATGGTGAACAAAAAACACCACTACCATGGCCAGCCACCTTCCTTCCAGTTGTGAAAACCAAGAACCAGACCAAGGCTGAGAAACATAGCCGAACTGTACAAGCCAAAACCCGAACCAGCTTATTCGAAGACACAACAACGTTTCTAACTCTCTTTCACTAAATCTGTTCTAAAAAAAAAACATAGAAACAAATAATCTAACGTAATGAAACAAAGAACACCATCTCACAAGCATCTCACTCTCACAATCATCTAGAATCTCGAGAGAGAAGCTCCTACTTTTTTCCCTTTCCTAGTTTGAGCTAAACTTGGCCACCTGAGCTAATGAAACTAATAGTTGCCTAAGCTAATTAGTTTGTAGAATAAAATATAGAAGTATGGATAGGGACAGAGAGAGTTAGAGGGAAACTTTCTTCAGAAGTAGTTGAGAAAGTTAGTGAGAAGAATGGAAACAGAATGAAAATTAAAGGGAATTCTAATTCATCCTTTTGGACTTGAGAATTGAACTCTTAGGAGATTTTGAAAACCTTAAATGACGTGCTTAAGTGAAACTAATATCGTTAATCTATAGTTACTCTGTAAATTCTCCTTCTTAGTGGTTAGGTAAGATTAGTTTGAGTTAAACTTGGCCACTTAAGCTAATGAAACTAATTGTTGCCTAAGCTAATTAGTTCCTAGAACAAAAAGAGAAAGCGGAGAAGGGCGAGTGAAACTTTCATCCTGCGAGCTAGAAGAGAGAAAGTAAGAGAAAAGAAAGGGTAGTGGGATTAAAATTAAAAAGAATTCAAATTTAACATTTGGACTTGAGAACTGAACACATAGGTGATTTAGAAAACATTAAATGAGGTGCTTAAGTTAAACTGATATCATCAAACTTGGCCACTAAGCTAACGAAGCAATTAGTTCCCTATCGTTCAGCTAAAATTACCCGGTAAATTCTATTTCTTGGATGCTAAGGAAGATTAGTTTATGTTGAACTTGGCCACTTAATCTAATGAAACTATTATTCGCCGAAGCCAATTAGCTCCTAGAACAAAATAGAGAAGGATGGAGAAGGTTGGGAGTTAGAGGGAAACTTTGTTTCTTGAGTGGTAGAAGAGAAAGTTTGAGAAAAGAAAATATGATGAAAATTAAAGCGAATTCAAATTTACCGTTTCAGACTTGAGAATTGCACAATTAGGTGATTCAGAAAACATTAAATCAGTTGCTTAGGCCAAACAAATATCGTTACGCTAGAATTACTCAGAAAATTCTCTTTCTCGGAGGCTAAGCAAGATTAGTTTGAGTTAAACTTGGCCACCTGAGCTAATGAAACTAATAGTTGCCTAAGCTAATTAGTTCGTAGAATAAAAGATAGAAGTATGGATAGGGACGGAGAGAGTTAGAAGGACACTTTCTTCTTTAGAAGTAGTTGAGAAAGTTAGTGAGAAGAATGGAAATAGAATGAAAATTAAAAGGAATTCTAATTCATCCTTTCGGACTTGAGAATTGAACACTTAGGTGATTTTGAAAACCTTAAATGACGTGCTTAAGTCAAACTAATATCGTTAAGCTATAGTTACTCTGTAAATTCTCATTCTTAGTGGTTAGGTAAGATTAGTTTAAGTTAAACTTGGCCACTTAAGCTAACGAAACTAATTGTTACCAAAGCTAATTAGTTCCTAGAACAAAAGAGAGAAGGATGCAGAAGGATGGAGAGAAACTTTCGTCCAGCGAGCTAGAAGAGAGAAAATGAGAGAAAAGAAAGGGAAGTAGGATTATAATTAAAAAGAATTCAAATTCAATCTTTTGGACTTGAGAATTGAACACATAGGTGATTTAGAAAACATTAAATGAGGTGCTTAAGTTAAACTGATATCATCAAACTTGGCCACTTAAGCTAACGAAGCAATTAGTAGCCTAACCAAATTTATTTCTACATGAGCGGAGAGAATTAGAGAGAAAATTTCCTTTTGAGAGCTAAAATAGAAAGTTAGAGAAAAGAAAGAGAAATAGCAATAGAATTAAAATGAATTCGAATTCATCGTTTTCGACTTGAGAATTGTACTCAGAAAAAACATTCAATGAGGTTCTTAAGTTATCCAAATTTCGTTAAGCTACAATTACACAGTAATTTCTTTTTCTTGGACACTAAGCAAGATTAGTTTTAGTGGAACATAGCCACCCACTTAATCTAATGAAAACATTAGTCGCCTAAGCTAATTAGTTCCTATAACAAAGGAGAGAACAGTAGAGATGGACAGAGAGAGAGAGAGAGTTAGAAAGAAACCTTTTTCTTGAGTGGTAGAAAAGAATGGTTGAAGAAAATGGAAATAGGATGAAAATTAAATCAAAGTCAAACTCATCCTTTTGGATTTGAGAATTAAACACTTAGGTGATTACAAAACATTAAATGAGTTGCCTAAGTTATCCTAATTTCGTTATGCTAAAATTACTCGGTAAATTCTATTTTTTGGAAGCTAAGCAAGATTAGTTTTTGTTGAACTTGGCTACTTAATATAATGAAGCTATATTCGCCTCAGCCAATTAGCTCCTTGAACAAAATGAAGAAGGATGGAGAAGGTTGGGAGTTAGAGGGAAACATTGTTCTTGAGTGGTAGAAGAGAAAGTTTGAGAAAAGAAAATAAGATGAAAATTAAAGCGAATTCAAATTCACCCTTTTGGACTTGAGAATTGAATAATTAGGTGATTCAAAAAACAGTAAATGAGTTGCTTAAGCCAAACAAATATCGTTACGCTAGAATTACTCAGGAAATTCTCTTTCTCAGAGGCTAAGCAAGATTAGTTTGAGATAAACTTGGCCACCTGAGCTAATGAAAGTAATAGTTGCCTAAGCTAATTAGTTCGTAGAATAAAAGATAGCAGTATGGATAGGGATAGAGAGAGTTACAGGGACACTTTCTTCTTCAGAAGTAGTTGAGAAAGTTAGTGAGAAGAATGGAAATAGAATGAAAATTAAAAGGAATTCTAATTCATCCTTTCGGACTTGAGAATTAAACACTTAGGTGATTTTGAAAACCTTAAATGACGTGCTAATATCAAACGAATATCGTTAAGGTACAGTTACTATGCAAATTCTCATTCTTAGTGGTTAGGTAAGATTAGTTTAAGTTAAACTTGGCCACTTAAGCTAACGAAACTAATTGTTACCAAAGCTAATTAGTTCCTAGAACAAAAGAGAGAAGGATGCAGAAGGATGGAGAGAAACTTTCGTCCAGCGAGCTAGAAGAGAGAAAATGAGAGAAAAGAAAGGGAAGTAGTATTAAAATTAAAAAGAATTCAAATTCAACCTTTTGGACTTAAGAATTGAACACATAGGTGATTTAGAAAAAATTAAATGAGGTGCTTAAGTTAAACTGATGTCATCAAACTTGGGCACTTAAGCTAACGAAGCAATTAGTTGCCTAACCAAATTAATTTCTACATGAGCGGAGAGAATTAGAGAGAAAATTTCTTTTTGAGAGCTAAAATAGAAAGTTAGAGAAAATAAAGAGAAATAGCAATAGAATTAAAATGAATTCGAATTCATCGTTTTCGACTTGAGAATTGTACTCAGAAAAAACATTCAATGAGGTTCTTAAGTTATCCAAATTTCGTTAAGCTACAATTACCCAGTAAATTTTTTTTCTTGGACACTAAGCAAGATTAGTTTTAGTTGAACTTAGCCACCCACTTAATCTAATGAAAACATTAGTCGCCTATGCTATTTAGTTCCTATAACAAAGGAGAGAACAATAGAGATGGACATAGAGAGAGAGTTAGAAAGAAACCTTTTTCTTGAGTGGTAGAAGAGATTGGTTGAAGAAAGTAACAGAAATAGGATGAAAATTAAATCGAAGTCAAACTCATCCTTTTGGATTTCAGAATTAAATGCTTAGGTGATTTACAAAACATTAAATGAGTTGCTTAAGTTATCCTAATATCGTTAAGCAAAAATTACCCGGTAAATTCTATTTTTTGGAGGATAAGCAAGTGTAGTTTGTGTTGAACTTGGCCACTTAATCTAATGAAACTATTATTCGCTTAAGCCAATTAGCTCCTAGAACAAAATAGAGAAGGATGGAGAAGGTTGGGAGTTAGAGGGAAACTTTGTTCTTGAGTGGTAGAAGAGAAAATTTGAGCTAAGAAAATATGATGAAAATTAAAGTAAATTCAAATTCTCCCCTTTGGACTTGAGAATTGAACAATTGGGTGATTCAAAAAACATTAAATGAGTTGCTTAAGCCAAACAAATATCGTTAAGCTAGAATTCCTCAGGAAATTCACTTTCTCGGAGGCCAAGCATGATTTGTTTGAGTTAAACTTGGCGACCTGAGCTAATGAAACTAATAGTTGCCTAAGCTAATTAGTTCGTAGAATAAAAGATAGAAGTATAGACGGGGACAGAGAGAGTTAGAGGGAAACTTTCTTCTTTAGAAGTAGTTGACAAAGTTAGTGAGAAGAATGGAAATAGAATGAAAATTAAACAGAATTCTAATTCATCCTTTTGGACTTGAGAATTGATCACTTAGGTAATTTTGAAAACCTTAAATGACGTGCTAATATCAAACGAATATCGTTAAGGTACAGTTACTATGCAAATTCTCCTTCTTGGTGGTTAGGTAAGATTAGTTTGAGTTAAACTTGGCCACTTAAGCTAACGAAACTAATTGTTGCCTAAGCTAATTAGTTCCTAGAACAAAAGAGAGAAGGATGGAGAAGGATAGAGAGAAACTTTCATCCTGCGTGCTAGAAGAGAAAGTGAGAGAAAAGAAAGGGAAGTAGGAATAAAATTAAAAAAACATTCAAATTCAACCTTTTGGACTTGAGAGTTGAACACATAGGTGATTTAGAAAACATTAAATGAGGTGCTTAAGTTAAATTGATATCATCAAACTTGGCCACTTAAGCTAACGAAGCAATTAGTTGCCTAAACAAATTAATTCCTACATAGACGGAGAGAGTTAGAGAGAAACTTTTTTTTTGAGAGCTAGAATAGAAATTTAGAGAAAAGAAGGGTGAATAACAGTAAAATTAAAACGAATTCAAATTCATCATTTTCGACTTGAGAATTGAACTCAGAAAAAACATTCAATGAGGTTCTTAAGTTATCCAAATATCGTTAAGCTACAATTACCCAATAAATTATTTTTCTTGGAGGCTAAGCAAGATTATTTTTAGTTGAACTTAGCCACCCACTTAATCTAATGAAAACATTAGTCACCTAAGCTAATTAGTTCCTATAACAAAAGAGAGAACAATGGAGATGGACAGAGAGAGAATCAGAAAGAAACCTTTTTCTTGAGTGGTAGAAGAGAATAGTAGAAAAAAGTAACAGAAATAGGATGAAAATTAAATCGAAGTCAAACTCATCCTTTTGGATTTGAGAATTAAATACTTAGGTGATTTACAAAACATTAAATGAGTTGCGTAAGTTATTTTAATTTCGTTAAGCTAAAATTGCTTGGTAAATTCTATTTTTTGGAGGCTAAGCAAAATTAGTTTGTGTTGAACTTGGCCACTTAATCAAATGAAACTATTATTCCCCTAAGCCAATTGGCTCCTTGAACAAAATGGAGAAGGATGGAGAAGTTTGGGAGTTAAAGGGAAACTTTGTTCTTGAGTGGTAGAAGAGAAAGTTTGCGAAAAGCAAATAGGATGAAAATTAAGAGGAATTCAAATTCACCCTTTTGGACTTGAGAATTGAATAATTAGGTGATTCAGAAAACATTAAATGAGTTGCTTAAGCTAAACAAATATCGTTACGCTAGACTTACTCAGGAAATTCTCTTTCTCGGAGGCTAAGCAAGATTAGTTTGAGATAAACTTGGCCACCTGAGCTAATGAAAGTAATAGTTGCCTAAGCTAATTAGTTCGTAGAATAAAAGATAGAAATGCGGATAGGGATCATGAGAGTTAGAGGAAAACTTTCTTCTTTAGAAGTAGTTGAGAAAGTTAGTGAGAAGAATGGAAATAGAATGAAAATTAAAGGGAATTCTAATTCATCCTTTTGGACTTGAGAATTGAACACTTAGGAGATTTGGAAAACCTTAAATGGCGTGCTTAAGTCAAACTAATACCGTTAAGCTACAATAACTATGTAAATTCTCTTTCTTGGTGGTTAGATGAGATTAGTTTGAGTTAAACTTGGCCACTTAAGCTAACAAAACTAACTGTTGCCTTAGATAATTAGTTCCTTGAACAAAAGAGGGAAGAATGGAGAAGGACGGAGAGAAACTTTCGTCCTGTGAGCTAGAAGGGAAAGTAAGAGAAAAGAAAAGGAAGTACTAGTAAAATAAAAAGAATTCAAATTCCACCTTTTGGACTTGAGAATTGAACACATGGGTGATTTAGAAAACATTAAATGAGGTGCTTAAGTTAAACTAATATCATCAAACTTGGCCACTTAAGCTAACGAAGCAATTAGTTTCCTAGCCAAATTAATTCCTACAAGGACGAAGAGAGTTACAAGGAAACTTTCTTGTTGAGAGCTAGAATAGAAAGTTAGAGAAAAGAAAGGGAAATAGCAATAAAATTAAAACGAATTCAAATTCATTGTTTTCAACTTGAGAATTGAACTCATAAAAAACATTCAATGAGGTTCTTAAGTTATCTAAATATCATTAAGCTACAATTACCCAGTAAATTCTTTTTCTTGGAGGCTAAGCAAGATTACATTTAGTTGAACATAGCCACCCACTTAATCTATTGAAAACATTAGTCGCCAAATCTAATTAGTTTCTAGAACAAAAGAGAGAACAATGGAGATGGATGAGAGAGAGTTAGAAAGAGACTTTCTTCTTGAGTAGGTAGAAGAGAATGGTAGAAAAAATGCTTGAAATAGGATCAAAATTAAATGGAAGTCAAACTCATCCTTTTGGATTTGAGAATTAAACACTTAGGTGATTTACAAAACATTAAATGAATTGCTTAAGTTATCCTAATATCATTAAGGTAAAATTACCCGGTAAATTCTATTTTTCGGAGGCTAAGCAAGATTAGTTTGTGTTGAACTTGGCCACTTAATCTAATGAAACTATTATTCGCTTAAGCCAATTAGCTTCTAGAACAAAAATGGAGAATGATGGAAAGGTTGGGAGTTAGAGAGAAACTTTGTTCTTGAGTGGTAGAAGAGAAAGTATGAGAACAGAAAATAGGATGAAAATTAAAAGGAATTCAAATTCACCCTTTTGGACTTGAGAATTGAATAATTAGGTGATTCAGAAAACATTAAAAGAGTTGCTTAAGCCAAACAAATATCGTTACGCTAGAATTACTCAGGAAATTCTCTTTCTTAGAGGCCAAGCAAGAATAGTTTGAGTTAAACTTGGCCACCTGAGCTAATAAAACTAATAGTTGCCCAAGCTAATTAGTTCATAGAATCAAAGATTGAAATATGGATAGGAATAGAGAGTTAGAGGAAACTTTCTTCTTCAGAAGTAGTTGAGAAAGTTAGTGAGAAGAATGGAAATAGAATGAAAATTAAAGGGAATTCTAACTCATCCTTTTGGACTTGAGAATTGAACACTTAGGAGATTTTGAAAACCTTAAATGGCGTGCTTAAGTCAAACTAATATCGTTAAGCTACAATAACTATGTAAATTCTCTTTCTTGGTGGTTAGGTAAGATTAGTTTGAGTTAAACTTGGCCACTTAAGCTAATGAAACTAATTGTTGCCTAAGCTAATTAGTTCCTAGAACAAAAGAGAAAAGGATGGAGAAGGATGGACATAAACTTTCATCCTGCGTGCTAGAAGAGAAAGTGAGAGAAAAGAAAGGGAAGTAGGAATAAAATTGAAAAAACATTCAAATTCAACCTTTTGGACTTGAGAATTGAACACATAGGTGATTTAGAAAACATTAAATGAGGTGCTTAAGTTAAATTGATATCATCAAACTTGGCCACTTAAGCTAACGAAGCAATTAGTTGCCAAACCAAATTAATTCCTAGAAGGACGGAGGGAGTCAGAGATAAACTTTCTTCTTGAGAGCTAGAAAAGAAAGTTAGAGAAAGAAAGGAAATAGCAATAAAATTAAAATGAATTCAAATTCATCATTTTCGACTTGAGAATTGAACTCATAAAAAACATTAAATGAGGTTCTTAAGTTATCCAAATATCGTTAAGCTACAATTACCCAGTAAATTCTTTTTCTTGGAGGTTAAGCAAGATTAGTTTTAGTTGAACTTAGCCACCCACTTAATCTAATGAAAACATTAGTCGCCAAAGCTAATTAGTTCCTAGAACAAAAGAGAGAACAATGGAGATGGACAGAGAGAGAGTGAGTTAGAAAGAAACCTTTTTCTTGAGTGGTAGAAGAGATTGGTTGAAGAAAGTAACAGAAATAGGATGAAAATTAAATCGAAGTCAAACTCATCCTTTTGGATTTGAGAATTAAACGCTTAGGTGATTTACAAAACATTAAATGAGTTGCTTAAGTTATCTCAATATCGTTAAGCTAAAATTACCTAGTAAATTCTTTTTCTTCGAGGCTACAAGATTAGTTTGTGTTGAACTTGGCCACTTAATCATGAAACTATTATTCGCCTAAGCCAATTAGTTCCTAGAACAAAATGAAGAACGTTGGAGAAGGTTGGGAGTTAGAGGGAAACTTTGTTCTTGAGTGATAGAAGAGAAAGTTTAAGAAAAGAAAATAGGATGAAAATTAAAGCGAATTCAAATTCAACCTTTTCGACTTGAGAATTGAACAATTAGGTGATTCAAAAAACATTAAATGAGTTGCTTAAGCCAAACAAATATCGTTACGCTAGATTTACTCAGGAAATTTTATTTCTCGGAGGCTAAGTAAGATTAGTTTGAGTTAAACTTGGCCACCTGAGCTAATGAAAGTAATAGTTGCCTAAGCTAATTAGTTCGTAGAATAAAAGATAGAAGTATGGATCGGGACAGAGAGAGTTAGAGGGAAACTTTCTTCTTCAGAAGTAGTTGAGAAAGTTAGTGAGAAGAATGGAAATAGAACGAAAATTAAAGGGAATTCTAATTCATCCTTTTGGACTTGAGAATTGAACACTTAGGAGATTTTGAAAACCTTAAATGACGTGCTGAAGTCAAACTAATATCGTTAAGCTACTGTTACTTTGTAAATTCTCCTTTTTAGTGGTTAGGTAAGATTAGTTTGAGTTAAACTTGGCCACTTACGCTAACGAAACTAACTGTTGCCGAAGCTAATTAGTTCCTAGAACAAAAGAGAGAAGGATGGAGAAGGACGGAGAGAAACTTTCGTCCTGCGAGCTAGAAGAGAAAGTGGCAGAAAAGAAAGGGAAGCAGGAGTAAAATAAAAAAGAATTCAAATTTAACCTTTTGGACTTGAGAATTGAACACATAGGTGATTGAGAAAACATTAAATGAGGTGGTTAAGTTAAGTTGATATCATCAAACTTGGCCACTTAAGCTAAGGAAGCAATTAGTTGCCTAACCTAATTGATTCCTAGGAGGACGGAGAGAGTTAGAGAGAAATTTTCTTGTTGAGAGCTAGAATAGAAAGTTAGATAAAAGAAAGGGAAATAGGAATAAAATAAAAACGAATTCAAATTCATCATTTTGAACTTGAGAATTGAACGTATAAAAAACATTAAATAAGGGGCTTAAGTTATCCAAATATCGTTAAGCTAAAATTACTAAGTAAATTCTTTTTCTTGGTGGCTCAGCAAGATTAGTTTTAGTTGAACTTAGCCACTTACTCTAATGAAACTATCAGTTGCCTAAGCATTACAGTTCCTTAAACAAAAGAGAGAACAATGGAGAAGGACATACAGAGTTAGAAAGAAACTTTCTTCTTGAGTGGTAGAAGAGAATGTTAGAGAAAAGTAAGGGAAATAGGATGAAAAATAAATCGAATTCAAATTCACCCTTTTGCGTGAAGTGAACACTTTAGTGATTTAGAAAACATTAAATGAGTATCTTAAGTTTTACTGTTATCGTCAAGTTACAATTACTTTATAAATTCTCTTTCTTGGAGGCTAAGCAAGATTAGTTTGAGTAAAAAATGGCCACTTAAGCTAATGAAACTATTAGTTGCCTAATCTAATTATTTTTGAGAAGAAAAAAGAGAAGTTGGAAAAGGACGGAGTGATTGAGGGAGAGCCTTTCTCCTTGAGATCTAGAAGAGAAAGTTAGAGAAAAAATTGGAAATAGGATGACAATTAAAGTGAATTCAAATTCATTCTTTTGGACTTGAGAATTGAATACTTAAGTGATTTAGAAAACAATAAATGTGTTGCTTAAGTTAAACTGTTATCGTCAAGCTACAATCACTTAGTAAATTGTCTTTCTTGGAGGCTCAACAATAGTTTAAGTTAAACTTGGCCACTTCCTAACCTAATTAGTTCCTAGATGGAGGGAAAGAGTTAGAGAGAAGCTTTCGTCTTGAGAGCTAGAATAAAAAGTGAGAGAAAATAAAGGGAAATAGGAATAAAATTAAGATGAATTCAAATTCATCGTTTTGGACTTCAGAATTGAACACATAGAAAACATTAAATCAGGTGCTTAAGTCATCCGAATATCGTTAAGCTACAATTACTCAGTAAATTCTTTTTCTTGGAGACTCTGCCAGATTAGTTTTAGTTAAACTTAGCTACTCAATCTTATGAAGCTATTAGTCGCCTAAGCTAATTAGTTCCTAAAACAAAAGAGAGACGGACAGAGAGAGTCAAGAAGAAACTTTCTTCTTGAGCGGTAGAAGAGGAATGCTAGAGAAAGTAAGGTAAATAGGATGAATATTAAATCGAATTCAAATTCATCCTTTTGCACTTGAGAATTGAAAACTTAGGTGATTTACAAAACATTAAATGAGTTGCTTAAGTTATCCTAATATTGTTAAGATAATTACCCATTAAATTCTCTTTCTTAGAGGCTAAGCAAGATTAGTTTGTGTTGAACTTAGCCACTTAATCTAATCAAACTATCAGTCACCTAAGCCAATTAGCTTCTAGAACAAAAGTGAGAAGGCTAGAGAATGACAGAGGGATTTACAAAGAAACTTCTTCTTGGGTGGTAGAAGGGAATATTCTAGAAAAGTAAGGGAAATAAGACAAAAATTAAATCGAATTCAAATTCATCCTTTTGGACTTGAGAATTGAACACTTACGTGATTTACAAAACATTAAATGAGTTGCTTAAGTGATCCTAATATCGTTAAGCTACAATTACCCAGGAAATTCTATTTCTTGGAGGCTAAGCAAGATTAGTTTGTGTTGAACTTGGCCACTTAATCTGATGAAACTATTATTCACGTAAGTCAATTAGTTCTTAGAACAAAAGAGAGAAGGATGGAGAGAGTTAGAAAGAAACTCTCTTCTTGAGTGGTAGAAGAGAAAGTTAGAGAAAAGTAAGGGAAATAGGATGAAAATTTAATCGAATTCAAATTCATCCTTTTGGACTTCTGAAATGAGCACTTAAGATGATTTTTAAAACCTTAAATGAGTTTTTTAAGTTACGTAATATTTTTAAGCTAGAATTACTCTGTAAATTCTCTTTCTTGGAGGCTACGTAAAATTAGTTCGGGTTATACTTGCCACTTAAGCTAGTGAAACTAATAGTTAGCTAGTTTCTAGAACAAAAGAGAGAAGGATGGCGAAGGACGGAGTGAGTTAGAGGGAAACTTTCTTCTTGAGTGGTAGAAGAGAAAGTTAGAGAAAAGAAAGGCAAATAGGATTAAAATAAAAGCAAATTCAAATTCATCCTTTTGGACTTGAGAATTCATCCCTTAGGTCATTTTCACAACATTAAATTAGTTGCTAAAGCTAAACAAATATCGTTACGCTAGAATTACTCAGTAAATTCTCTTTCTTGGAGGCTAAGTAAGATTAGTTTGAGTTAAACTTGGCCACTTAAGCTAATGAAACTAATAGTTGCCTAAGCTAATTAGTTCCTAGAACAAAAGATAGAAGGAAGGAGAGGGATGGGGAGAGTTTGAGAGAAACTTTCTTCTTCAGAACTAGCATAGAAAGTTAGAGAGAAGAATGGAAATAGAATGAAAATTAAAGGGAATTCTAATCCTTTTGGACTTGAGAATTGAACATTTAGGAGATTTTGAAAACCTTAAATGACGTGTTTAAGTTAAACTCATATCGTTAAGCTACAATTGTGTAGTAAAATCTCTTTCTTGAAGGATAAGTAAGATTAGTTTGAGTTAAACTTGGCCACTTAATCTAATTAAACTATTAGTTGCCTAAGCTAATTAGCTCCTAAGAGAGAAGTTGGAGACAGACAAAGAGATTTAGAGAGAAACTTTCTTCTTGAGATCTAGGAGAGAAAGTTAGAGAAAAATAGAGAAATGTGATGAAAATTAAAGGGAATTGAAATTCATCATTTTGGACTTGAGAATTGAACACTTAGGTGATTTAGAAAACATTAAATGTGTTGCTTAAGTTAAACTATTATCGTCAAGCTACAATTACTCAGTAAATTCTCTTTTTTGGAGGCTAAGCAAGATTAGTTTGAGTTAAACTTAATGAATCTATTAGTTGCCTAACCTAATTTGTTCCTTGAAAGACAGAGAGAGATAGAGAGAAACTTTCTTCTTGAGAGTTAGAATAAAAAGTTAGAGAAAAGAAAGGGAAATTGGAATAAAATTAAGACGAATTCAAATTCATCATTTTGGACTTCAGAATTTAACGCGTAGAAAACATTACATGAGGTGCTTAAGTTACCCTAATATTGGTTTTTTTTTTTTTTTTTTTTTTTTTTTTTGGGTAAGTAAGTCATAAAATAAAAACAATGAAAATTTACAAGTTTACAAAGGGCATACCCCAGGCACGCCCAAACAACAAATAAAAAGCAAAAATAACCAACAAACAACTACCACTGCACCCCCTAAGAAAGGAGGTAAACAAGAAACTAAAAACAAAATAACCCAACTTTGCCCATATATTGTTAAGCTACAATTACTCAGTAAATTCTTTTTCCTAGAGTTTATGCAAGATTAGTTTTAGTTGAACTTAGCCTCTTAATCTAAGTTATTAGAAGCCTAAGCTCATTAGTTCCTAGAACAAAAGAGAGAACGACAGAGAAGAAAAGAGAGAGTAAGAAATAAACTTTCTTTTTGAGTGGTAGAAGAAAGAAAAGTATGGGAAATAGGATGAATATATTCATCCTTTTGGACTTGAAATTGAACACTTAGGTGATTTACAAAACATTAAATGAGTTGCTTAAGTCATCCTATCTTTGTTAAGCTACAATTACCCAGTAAATTCTCTTTCTTGGAGGCTAAGCAAGATTAGTTTTTGTTAAACTTGGCCACTTAATCTAATGAAACTATCATTTGCCTAAGCCAGTTAGAAAGAAACTTTCTTCTTGAGTGGACAAAGTTTGAGAGAAAATTTTTTCTTGAGAGATAGATGAGAAAGTCAAAGAACAAAAAGAGAACCAGGAAGAAAATCGAAAGGGAATTCAAATTCATCATTCTGGACTTGAGAATTGAGCACTTAGGTGAGTTAGAAAACCTTTAATGAGGTGCTTAAGTTAAACTAATATGGTTAAGTTCCAATTACTCAGAAAATTTTATTTCTTAGATGCTAAGCCAGGTTATTTTGAGTTAAACTTCGCTACATAAGCTAATGAAACAAATAGTGGACTAAGCTATTTAGTTGCTTGAACAAAATAGATAAGGACGGTGAAAGTTTGAGAGAAACTTTCTTGTAAAGAGTTATAAGAGAAAGTTAGGGAAAAGAAAGAGAAATGGGAAAAAATCAAAGGAAACACTTAGGTGATTTAAAAAAAACCTTAAATGAGGTCCTTAAGTTAAACTAATATCGTTAAGCAAGGTTAATTTGAGTTAAACATGGCCACTTAAGCTAATCAAACAATTAGTTGTCTGAGCTAATTATTTCCGAGAACAAAATTGAGAAGTGTGGTTTTCTGCCCACTATTTTGTTCAAAACTAGCCACTGTTTTGTTAGTTGTGTGGTTGCATGCATCAAGTCACTTTTGTTGAGTCAGCCACGGTTTGCTCTAATGTTTAATAGGCTATTTAGCCTGTTTTGTATAATTGTCCATATATCTTTCCCAAGTATCCATCTACTATTTTTTTGATGGTAGAAGATATTTGGGGATAAAAATTGATATATGGACAATTTTAGATTTTTTATGTTTTCTTTTATTGGGTGCTCGGCAGATGCGGGAGTGTTTTAATTATTATTATTTTTTTAGTATTAGTTTCCGTCATTTTTTTGGGGGGATATGAGAGTCCATTCAAATAAGGTTTTATTATGAAAGTAATTCTAATATACCATTTCTGAAAAGTGATTTGATTCATAATCATCAAATACGGAGTTTCTAGTTTCTTTTCATTCTGATCTGAAGAAGAAGATGAAGATGTTCCTTTATCTTTTATCTGTTTGTCAATTCTTTTAATGTTATTAATAATTAATTGATTAGCTGTCTGGAGATGTTTAACTTCTGTTTTAAGAACATTAATTTCCATTTGAAATCTTGAATAATGCGGTTTTTCTATAGTAGTGGGTGTTTGAAGTTTGTTTAAAACTTCTTTCATATTGTAGGATTCTACTGGTATGATTGGAGGTTCTGCGTTGTAATAACACATTTCTAGAAATTTGAGTTTCATATCTGGATCTTTGATTTGATCTGCCAAATCTAACATAGATTTCTGGTCATCTGTTAGAACATGAATGCTAGGTCCACCAAGATCAAAACCATTCATTTCCACAATAGATTTTCAATAATTAATTTCATAAATCTGATTCAGTTTTGTAGAACATGAACAATTCAATTCTGGTTCAACATTTTCTTCATCAGAGATAGATAGGGAGAACAAAAAGCTCAGCAAGTCCATCAAACTCTACAGAGCTAGTGTCTGATTCATCTTCTTCAAGAGTTTGAAGTATCTGTTGGGCTATATTGGGATCCAAAGATAATTCATTAATTTTGGTTTTTAACTTATTCATAAAGAAGATCTTGGGGGAGTTGGCCTAGGATAATAATATCTAGTGTATCCTGGCTGAACATGTTTACTGGTGGTTGTATTAAAATTTACTTTATTGACATATTGAAAATCCTAAAAATTATTATGTAATTGCTGTATTAAAGAAGGAGTAATATCCCCACCATATTCGTCTGATAAATCCTGGTTTTAAGAAGCAGAGAGAATGTGTATGGAACTACTTACTTCAGGAGGTATTTTGCCCAAATTAAGATTAGACATTTTCTTAAGAAGAGTCTCCATAAACTCATTAACCTGTTTGTCAGAACGTAACTTAAAATTTGTTACTTCTAAAGGTGGTTTAATGTTAACAGGTTGAATTATAGATTCTGGAGTGACTATTTGGCAATCCTTGAAAATGATCAATGGATTCTTCAATTCTGGTGAGCTGTTTACCAACTGTCTGAAAATTTAGATTAATAGGAACCAAATCCTTAAGTTGAGTTACATCTCTTTGAGATGCTTTTGCTGGTTTTTCCACGTAAGCAGTGGGAAGTAATGGTTGTAAAGTAGTATCGCCATTAAGAGGTAATTCTAATGACTAAGGAGGCGGATGTATGGACAATATTGTTTGCCCACTAATTGTGGTCCATGTTTTTTGAATATTGGTTAAAACATTTATTTGCTGGTCTAGAACTATGTCCATTACTGTTACAAATTCATAATACCATTCAGGAAATGGTGTTAAAATTTGGTACTTTTCCAAATGATAATAATACTGATTTTTAAAATACTGAAGTTGATGGCTATCATTATTGTCAAAATTCCATCTCTGAATTCTGATATTTTTCTTGCATAAATTCTGGTTTAATTGTTTCAATTTTGCTTCCTAGAGAATAATCCATTAAATTTCAAAATTCATATCACTAGTGGTTGGACTCTCAGGTCTTCTGGTTTCATAAATACCATGAGGTATTTGGTTTTTAGAAAATTGAACTCCCTGAATGACTGGATCTACTGAAGGATCACTAGATGGCCTACTAGGAGGTCTAGAAGGCATTCCTTGCATCACAAATTCAACAAGTTCAGAAACTGACTGTCTAGATGATTCTGGTAGATCTACTCTATATGGAGGATTAGATCTAAAACTTGTACTGGACATACTTGTTGTAAGTGGTCTTCGAAAATTAAGGTATACATTACCTCCTTGGGTTTGTACTACCTGGTCAATTGTTTGTCTAATTATTGGCCTTGCTGGAACAGCATTGGGTATATGCCATGATTTTGGAAAAGTGATATTTTGCAAAGAGATCGTAGTAGGTATGGCTACTTTGCTACTAAACAGGTTTGTGTCTATCAGAACAGTTTGTCCTGATTCACTTTGCTTTCTGATAGAAGGATTCAAAGTAGTAAGAACCTTTAGATGTGATACGTAAATTCTTGTTAATGGTGGTGTTCTGCCATATACTTGTCATGACCGAACACGCCTATGGGTTAAGGACATAACCGCCGATAATCCTCGATTACCTCTGACCTCGAGACCAACAGACATAACTCGTCAGAGTAAAGGGGCCAAATGGAAGTAAAAATTTAAAACTTTGTCCATAGAGCCGTGCTTATATGCACATCAAACAAACCATACTCATATACGTCAATAACCTACATCAAAAGTACAGAAGCATAGATTTCTTTACAGACAGGATCATCTAAACTGAGCCAACCCACATCAAACTATATACAAATATACACAAAGTCCTCACCAACAAGACAAAACGTAAATGCATAACAAAATGGCAAGGATGGGTCTCGTGCGTGAGACGTAAGGCTGACTCTTTCAAAATTCGTGTTGTTCATGGCAGACTTCACTGGGGCTGGGTTTGGACTTCTCTTGGCTCACCTACAAACACATGAATGAGTGTAAGCGATAGCCCAGTGAATAATATCAAATACAGAAGTTACATAACAATGTACAACAACAGGTTCCAAACGGCCTTGGGCCCAATTCATATTTCTATTTAACGGATATATAACTATACAAATTTCAAATCAAGTGGCTTGTAGTTTCAACATCCTGGCCTTTGGCCCATTCAGATTTCCATTCATGTCCAAACGGCCTTCGGCCCATTCGTTTTTGTCAACTTGACCTTGACCGTTTATTTACATCAAAATGGCCTTGGCCTATTCATTTTATATCAAAAGCGACCTTGACCACTTATTCCGCGTCAAAAGCGGCCTTGGCCCACTCATTCATGTCGAGCGGCCTTCAACCCACTCATTCAAAAATGGCCTTCGCCCCTCATTTCTATTGAAACGACCTTCGGCCCATTCAATTCTGTCAAAACGACCTTTGGTCCATTTGTGTCCATCAAAACGACCTTTGGTCCATTTGTGTCCATCAAAACGACCTTTGGTCCATTTGTGCTTATCAAAGCGACCTTTGGTCCATTTGTGTTTATCAAAACGACCTTTGGTCCATTCACTTATTCATGTCGGACTTCTGTCCACAGTCCCAATTAGCAACTCATATAGCTTATAAGGGAATAAACAATTGGACATTTACAAGCACTTAAATATCGATATTACTCACAGTGATCGGCTTGTGGATTTTCCCTGGAGCTTGACCCTACACATTTCATGAGCACAAAAGGGTCACTAACAGTTCAATCCGTTCTTTAATTCATATATTCCTCTTTAGGCTTTATTCTTATCTCATTAACTCATTTACAATGCTTATCATATGCCTAAGAGTGCTTACAAGTGAAAAAGAACAGAAAACGAAATATAAAATGAGCATACAAAATTTCAGAAAACAGGGTCCCTGCTCGAGCGTCAACTTCCCCACTCGAGCGGACCCTTAAGGCCTGCAAAAGTACTGGTTGCATGAAAAATACGCTCGAACGTGGAATAGAGCGCTGGAACGGAAGGCCTGTCTACAAAAACTCCCCGCTCGAGCATGAAACATCCCGCTCGAGCGAATACCCAATTCTACAAAAAGTGTTGGGAGCACGAAATTTACACTCGAGCGGAGGTTCTCCCGCTCGAGCGGACCTCAAAATTTTGGAAAACCCAGAATGTGTTCTTGAGCTCAACTTCAACATTTCAACCACATTACTTGCATGCAATGGCTCAACTTACACATTTACACGTGTTAACATGCTACCAATACAAGATTACAACATTAGGAAGCTCAATTTCAAGGATTACAC
Organism: Camellia lanceoleosa; assembly: GCA_025200525.1. Classification (NCBI taxonomy): domain Eukaryota; kingdom Viridiplantae; phylum Streptophyta; class Magnoliopsida; order Ericales; family Theaceae; genus Camellia; species Camellia lanceoleosa. The sequence continues at coordinate 78,431,732 of CM045769.1, forward strand.
ACTTGCATGTTTCAAATTGACATCAACTTCAACTCTATCATACATATTCATGCATTTCAAGGTCATATCTTCTCAAATTGTACATGCATGTGATGAATTAGCCACATTCTCAACTTAGGTAACACAAATGGTGATCAAGACATAAGTTTCCTTTAACATTTCACATGGATTATACACATTTGTGTTCAAACATGCAATTTCAAGGCAAGTCTTTACATGCATGCACATATTAAGCTTCAATTCTACAAATCCAACACAATTTCCTTTCAATCTTACTCTTGATCACCAAATTAGCTTGAACACACAAAATTACAATTTATACTTCAAGAATTACTTACCTAGAAGCTTTGATCTTCTAAGCTCTAGTCAATTCTTGAGCTAACTCTTCAAAAGATTCAAGTCTTGAACCAAAACTCTAATTCCTTACACTCTCTCTCCCTCTAGCCGACCCTCTCCCCTTTTCCCTTAGTGTTTGATCAGCCAAATGAGGATATAAGAGGGAATGGTTCTATAGTGCCTTTTTACATAAATCACCACTCACAATAAAATAATAATAATAAGGCAATTTGGCACTATTCATCGATTTAATCCATTTAATTTGACCTGAATAAATTTTCAATTAAATTTCACCGTAGGCTCTAAAAATTATGCCAATCACAATGGCATAATCGATTTCGGGTTCTGTGGCCGATGATGCCCTCAATTTAATTTCCAAAGAAGATTATTCAAACAGATATGCCTACGGTGAATAGATAAAACTTCGAAATTACATATATTCACATAATGGCACATAAAATCATGCTAAATACATATTCATTCTCAAATTAAGGACTAACTTGCATATTACGGAACAGGGGTATCACAATACTGGTAACCATGGGTAAAAACTCTAAGTTCTAATACTTCTGATAAGTTTGGATCCATGAGTGCTATACTCAAATTTGGATAAACATTAAAATATACTAGTCCATGTGAGAGGCTGGTTTCTATAGTTCCCATAAGGGATGCTTTCCAATCAAGACACTTACCATCTCGGAGGGTACATTGTATACTAGCATTTTGTCCTAATAGGGTTAAAGGTTTAAATGCAATTTGTACTAACCCTATATGAATATACTTGTATTTTCTGAAGAAGGGTGCAAGATCCCAAGTAGTTTTAAAACTTCATCATTATTCTGTAGAGGCATTGCATGCTCAAAAGTTTTAATAATCTTTTTACTAGTAAAATCAAAAGTTCCAAGTTTGTAAATTGTATCTAGTTTGACGTTAGGAATTGTCCATTTGTCTAAGGCTTCCTTAACATCCTCGTAAGCTACTAATTATGTTGCTTACGATGTAGAAACTCTGTATTAGCTACTTTTGTAATTGGTGTTTCTCCGCCATTGGTTGTATGTGACCATATATGAATAATTTAATTATTATATGGAAAATAAAAGCAAATATATATAAAGTAACATTATAATTATTATTTATAAAAATTAAAAAATATATTTGCCATCTTTTCATTTTTGCATGAATTTGCCTTTCTAGGACCCTTACACCCTAAAATGTTCATAACATGTACAATATTTAAAAATAAAAATAAAAATAAAAAGGTGTGTAAACAAACATAAACCCTTTCTTAATGAAAACAACTTACTTAGGAATAAACAAAAAGTTACTTGGATGAAAAGCCTAATATTGCGTTGGGGTGATTGGGGTTTCCAAAGCCTCCTATATAAGGGCCGTGTCATTGTTGGATCAAAGTCATCATTAAGTAAAACTAGTCCTACAAGGCATATGTATTATATACTTGTACTTGTAGCAAGCTTTGCTTAGCTATATAGTTTTTAAGTGTATAATGGCATTGAGAAAGGACTTTCACTGGTTTGTGTTTTTCTTTTGCATTGATCTTGTTTTGGGGCACTAGTGCCGAAGGCCAAGGGAACCCTAATTCTGAGAAGCCCTTGCAAAGTCCATTTTGTTCTTCCAAGGGCGAGATCGGGAGGCTCCTAGAGGCCAAGAAATCACTTGGAGGTCTAATTAGGATTTCGATGGCTTTTAGCTCATGTATGTCTATTCCCCCCCTCCCTTTTTGGACTTTATCTTTATTATTACTATTATTGCTGTTGTAGTCACCGCCACCATCATCGCCACCGCCGCCTATAGACTACACAACCCTTTCAATCACCATTTCCTTTAGGGCTGTTTTAAAGTCCATAAAAAAAAAAAAAAAAAAAAAGGCTATGCCAAACTAGTAAGCCTATTTTAGACCAGGCCTTACATTTTTTTTTTTTTTTTTTTGTTGATTGGCTAAAGTTAGTTGTTAGTTGTTAGTTGTTAGATTAGCACATATGAGAGTTAACATCCTCATCCTTGCAAAACAAGTGTTTGTCTCCTAATTCAATGAACCCATGACCTCCCCATTGAGACTAAATCTTTAAGAGAATCATGGTGGCCTACTAGTTTAAGCCTCATTGGTTGTTGTCCTTGCTAGTTTGCCTTTCATATCTTTTAGTATTTCATTACAAGAAAATGGCTAGGCTGTCCTTCAATATTTTATGATTTTCAAAATTTCATTTTCTATATCAATGATATTCTCACACTTGTGGAGAATAAAATGGTAAAACCATATTATGACGATGACAACTAAAGGACCTAAAGAAGTCATTAAGTGGTATTTGGGTATTTTCATATAAAATAAAATAAAAAGTCAATGCTAAATGTAAAGTAAAATTATGTCATTTTAGCCAAAATGTTAAAAAAAAAAAACACCAAAAAAGACAACCATATCGACAAAAACACTTGTGCTGCATCTTCAAACTAAGGGTTGAAATGTTTTTTTATCCCCAATTTTCCTTTTATTTTCTTTAACCAAACAAATTTCATTTTGAATATTGGTTGTGTTCACCTACACACACACACGCGCGCACACACACACACACAGAATATGAAGTTAGCACCCTTAAAATTCAACTTTTTGTTCATAAATATGAAGCAAGATTAGTTTTGCCTTATCTATGTAGGTTGATTTAAGTGGAGGATACTATGATGTTGGAGATAATGTAAAATTCAACTTTCCTATGGCGTTTACCACCATTATGTTGTCTTGGGGCACACTTAGTCTGGCAAGAAAATGGGCTCGAGTTGGGCAATGCAAGAGCCACCATCCGGTGGGCTACGGCTTACCTTTTAAAGTGTGCCAACCACGCCAAGCAAGCTATACATAAGTATTTGGTGACCCAAATATGGATCACAAGTGTTGGGAAAGGCAGAGGACATGGACACAATTCGGTCTATTTACTCGGTCTCACCAAGCAATCCGGGCTCGAGCGTTGCCGAGGAGCGGCTCTTTTGGCCGCCTCCATGGTTTTTTAGAAAGATTGATCTAAAATACTCAAGATTGCTATTGAGGATTGCCCAAAATGTGATGGAATTTGCAATGCAATATAGAGGTGCCTATAGTGACTCACTTGGTTCTGTAGTTTGCCCATTTTATTGCTCATATTCTGGATATAAGGTATGCAATCTTGTTTTTGTCTTTTATTTTTGGTCAAGTGTCTAAAAGAAAGACTCAATTTTTGTTCATAAATCTTAGCCCAAACCCATTAACTCAAATGTGGACCTTTGGACTACTTGCTTAGCCGTTAGCATTAGCCCAAGCTATAATAAATGTAAAAATATTTTCTTACATTATGGCATATATTTAAAAAAAAAAAAAAAATACTAACAAGTGCCTTGGGAGACAATATTTGCATTGAGATTGAGGTGAGGTAACTTAAAAAACTCATTTAAGGTTTTAAAAATCATCTAAGTGCTCATTTCGAAAGTCCAAAAGGATGAATTTGAATTCAATTAAATTTTCATCCTATTTCCCTTACTTTTTCTCTAACTTTCTCTTCTACCACTGAAGAAGAGAGTTTCTTTCTAACTTCCTCCATCTCTCTCTTTTGTTCTAAGAACTAATTGGCTTACGTGAATAATAGTTTCATCAGATTAAGTGGCCAAGTTCAACACAAACTAATCTTGCTTAGCCTCCAAGAAATAGAATTTCCTGGGTAATTGTAGCTTAACGATATTAGGATAACTTAAGCAACTCATTTAATGTTTTGTAAATTACGTAAGTGTTCAATTCTCAAGTCCAACAGGATGAATTTGAATTCGATTTAATTTTTGTCTTATTTCCCTTACTTTTCTAGAACATTCCCTTCTACCACTCAAGAAAAAAGTTTTTTTCTAAATCCCTCTATCCTTCTCCAGCCTTCTCACTTTTGTTCTAGAAGCTAATTGGCTTAGGCGAATGATAGTTTCATTAGATTAAGTTGCCAAGTTCAACACAAACTAATCTTGCTTAGCCTCCAAGAAAGAGAATTTACTGGGTAATTATCTTAACGATATTAGGATAACTTAAGCAATTCATTTAATGTTTTGTAAATCACCTAAGTTTTCAATTCTCAAGTCCAAAATGATGAATTTGAATTCGGTTTAATATTCATCCTATTTGCCTTACTTTTCTCTAACATTCTCTTCTACCACTCAAGAAGAAAGTTTCTTTCTAACTCTCTTTGTCCTTCTCCGTCATTTTCTCTTTTGTTCTAGGAACTAATTAGCTTAGGCGACTAATAGCTTCATAAGATTGAGTGGCTAAGTTCAACTAAAACTAATCTTGCATAGCCTCTAAGAAAAAGAATTTACTGCATAATTGTAGCTTAACGATATTAGGGTAACTTAAGCACCTCATTTAATGTTTTCTATGCATTCAATTCTGAAGTCCAAAATGATGAATTTGAATTCATCCTAATTTTATTCCTATTTCTCTTTCTTTTCTCTAACTTTTATTCTAGCTCTCAAGAAGAAAGCTTCTCTCTAACTCTCTCCGTCCATCTAGGAACTAATTAGGTTAGAAAGTGGCCAAGTTTAACTCAATCTATTGCTGAGCCTCCAAGAAAGACAATTTACAAAGTAATTGTTGCTTGATGATAATAGTTTAACTTAAGCAACACATTTAATGTTTTCTAAATCACTTAGGTATTCAATTCTCAAGTTCAAAAGAATGAATTTGAATTCCCTTTAATTTTCATCCTATTTCCAATTTTTTCTCTAACTTTCTCTTCTAGATCTCAAGGAGAAAGGCTCTCTCTAAATCACTCCGTTCATCTCCAACTTCTCTTTTTTCTTCTCGGAGCTAATTAGCTTAGGCAACTAATAGTTTCATTAGCTTAAGTGGCCATATTTTACTCAAACTAATCTTGCTTAGCCTCCAAGAAAGATAATTTACAAAGTAATTGTAGCTTGACGATAACAGTTTAACTTAAGCAACTTATTTAATGTTTTCTAAATCACCAAGTAATCCTATTTCCCTTACTTTTCTCTAACATTCTCTTCTACCACTCAAGAAGAAAGTTTCGTTCAAACTCTCTTTGTCCTTCTCCATTGTTCTTCCTTTTGTTTAAGGAACTATAACACTTAGGCAACTAATAGTTTCATTAGATTAAGTGGTTAAGTTCAACTAAAACTATTCTTGCTGAGCCTCCAAGAAAAAAAATTTACTGAGTAATTTTAGCTTGACGATATTTGGATAACTTAAGCAACTCATTTAATGTTTTTTAAGCGTTCAATTCCCAAGTCCAAAACGATGAATTTGAATTCGTTTTAATTTTATTCCTATTTCTGTTTCTTTTATCTAACTTTCTATTCTAGCTCTCAAGAAGAAAGTTGCTCTCTAACTTTCTCCGACTAATCTTACTGAGCCTCCAAGAAAAAGAATTTACTGAGTAATTTTAGCTTAACGATATTTGGATAACTTAAGCACCTCATTTAATGTTTTTTATGCGTTCAATACTCAAGTCCAAAACGATGAATTTGAATTCGTTTTAATTTTATTGGTATTTCCGTTTCTTTTATCTAACTTTCTATTCTAGATCTCAAGAAGAAAGTTTCTCTCTAACTCTCTTCGTTCTTCTAGGAATTAATTAGGTTAGGCAACTAATTGCTTCCTTAGCTTAAGTGGGCCAAATTTGATGATATCAGTTTAACTTAAGAACCTCATTTAATGTTTTCTAAATCACCTATGTGTTCAATTCTCAAGTCCAAAGGGTTGAATTTGAGTTCTTTTTAATTTTATTCCTAAATCCCTTTCATTTCTCTAACTTTCTCTTTTAGCTCTCAGGAAGAAAATTTCTCTCTGTCCTTTTCCATCCTTCTCTCTTTTGTTCTAGGAACTAATTAGCTTAGGCAACAATTAGTTTCGTTAGCTTAAGTGGCCAAATTTAATTCAAACTAATTATTCCTAACCACTACGAAGGAGAATTTACTGAGTAATTGTAGCTTAACGATATTAGTTTGACTTAAGCACGTCATTTCAGGTTTTAAAAATCACCTAAGTGTTCAATTCTCAAGTCTAAAAGGATGACTTAGAATTCCCTTTAATTTTCATTCTATTTGCATTCTTCTCACTAACTTTCTCTACTAGTTCTGAAGAAAAAAGTTTCCCTCTAACTCTCTCGATGTTTCTCCATCCTTCTATCTTTTATACTATGAACTAATTAGCTTATGCAACTATTAGTTTCATTAGCTTAGGTGGCCAAGTTTGACTCAAACTAATCTTGCTTAACCGTCAATAAAGAGAATTTCCTAAGTAATTCTAGCGTAACGATATTTGTCTGGCTTAAGCAACTCATTTAATGTTTTCTGAATCACCTAATTGTTCAATTCTGAAGTCTAAAAGGATGAATTTGAATTCGTTTTAATTTTCATCCTATTTTCCGTACTTTTCTCAAACTTTCTCTTCTACCACTCAAGAAGAAAGTTTCCCTCTAACTCCAATCCTTCTCCATTCTCTTTTTTGTTCTAGGAAGTAATTGGCTTAGGCGAATAATAGTTTTATTAGATTAAGTGGCCAAGTTCAACACAAACTAATCTTGCTTTGCCTCGAAGAAATAGAATTTGCTGGGTAATTTAGCTTAATGATATTAGGATAACTTAAGCAACTCATTTAATGTTTTGTAAATCACCAAAGTGTTGATTAATTCTCAAGTCCAAAAGGATGAGTTTGACTTTGATTTAATTTTCATCCTATTTCCCTTACTTTTCTCTAACATTCTCTTCTACCACTGAAGAAGAAAGTTTTTTTCTAACTCTCTCTGTCCATCTCCATTGTTCTCTCTTTTGTTCTAGGAACTAATTAGCTTGGATGACTGATGTTTTCATTAGATTAAGTCGGTGGCTAAATTTAACTAAAAGTAATCTTGCTTAGCCTCCAAGAAAAAGAATTTACTGAGTAATTGTAGCTTAATGATATTTGGATAACTTAAGCACCTCATGTAATGTTTTTTATGCGTTCACATCTCATGTCGAAAACGATGAATTTGAATTCGTTTTAATTTTATTCCTATTTCACTTTCTTTTCTCTAACTTTCTATTGTAGCTCTCAAGAAAAAAGTTTCTCCCTAACTCTCTCCCTCCTTGTAGGAATTAATTTGGTTAGGCAACTAATTGCTTCATTAGCTTAAGTGGCCAAGTTTGATGATATCAGTTTAACTTAAGCACCTCATTTAATGTTTTCTAAATCACCTATGTGCTCAATTCTCAAGTCCAAATGGTTGAATTTGAATTCTTTCTAATTTTATTCCTACTTTCCTTTCTTTTCTCTAACTTTCTCATCTAGCTCACAGGAAGAAAGTTTCTCTTAAATCATTCTCTCTTTTGTTCTAGGAACTAATTAGCTTATACAACAATTAGTTTCGTTAGCTTAAGTGGCCAAGTTTAACTCAAACTAATCTTGCCTAACCACCAAAAAGGAGAATTTACTGAGTAATTGTAGCTTATTGATATTAGTTTGACTTAAGCACATCATTTAAGATTTTCAAAATCACCTAAGTGTTCAATTCTCAAATCCAAAAGGATGAATTAGAATTCCCTTTAATTTTCATTCTATTTCCATTCTTCTTACTAACTTTCTCTACTAGTTCTGAAGAAGAAAGTTTTCCTCTAACTCTCGCCGTCCCTCTCCATCCTTCTATCTTTTATTCTATAAACTAATTAGCTTAGGTGGCCAAGTTTAACTCAAACTAATCTTGCTTAGCCACCAAGAAAGAGAATTTCCTAAGTAATTCAAGCGTAACGATATTTGTTTGGCTTAAGCAACTCATTTAATGTTTTCTAAATCATCTAATTGTTCAATTCTCAAGTCCAAAAGGATGAATTTGAATTCGTTTTAATTTTCATCATATTTCCCTTACTTTTCTCAAACTTTCTCTTCTACCACTCAAGAAGAAAGTTTCCCTCTAACTCCCATCCTTCTCCCTCCTTCTCCATCCTTCTCTCTTTTGTTCTAGGAACAAATTGGCTTAGGCGAATAATAGTTTCATTAGATTAAGTGGCCGAGTTCAACACAAACTAATCTTGCTTAGCCTCTAGGAAATAGAATTTACTTGGTAATTTTAGCTTAACGATATTACGATAACTTAAACAACTCATTTAATGTTTTATAAATCACCTAAGTGTTTAATTCTCAAGTCCAAAAGGATGGGTTTGACTTCGATTTAATTTTCATCCTATTTCCCTTACTTTTCTCTAACATTCTCTTCTACCTCTTAAGAAGAAAGTTTCTTTCTTACTCACTCTGTCCTTTTCCATTGTTCTCTCTTTTGTTCTAGTAACTAATTAGCTTAGGCGACTGATGTTTTTCATTAGATTAAGTGGGTGGCTAAGTTCAACTAAAACTAATCCTGCTTAGCCTCCAAGAAAAAGAATTTACTGAGTAATTGTAGCTTAACAATATTTAATGATTTTTATCCGTTCAATTCTCAAGTCCAAAAAGGTGAATTTGAATTCATTTTAATTTTAATCCTATTTCCCTTTCTTTTCTTTCTCTCTAATTCTCTCTGTCCTTCTAGGAACTAATTAGGTTACGCAAATAATAGCTTCATTAGCTTAATTGGCGAAGTTTATCATATCAGGTTAACTTAAGCAATTGATTTAATGTTTCTAAATCACCTATGTGTTCAATTCTCAGGTCCAAAAGGTTGAATTTGAATTCTTTTTAAGGGAAATTATATGAAAATTAAATCAAATTCAAATTCAAATTCTTCCTTTGGGACTTGAGAATTTAGCACTTAGATGATTTTTAAAATATTAAATGAGTTGCTTAAGTTATCATAATATTGTTAAGCTACAATTACCCTGTAAATTCTCTTTCTTGGAGGCTAAGTAAGATTAGTTTGAGTTAAACTTTGCCACTAAAACTAGTGAAGCTAATTGTTGTTTGCACCTAGTACAAAAAAGAGAAGGATGGCGAAGGACGGCGAGAGTTAGAGGAGAACTTTCTTCTTGAGTTGTAGAAGAGAAGGTTAGAGAAAAGAAAGGGAGATATGATGAAAATTAAAGCGAATTCACATTCAATCATTTGGACCTGAGAATTGAACAATTAGGGGATTTAGAAAACATTAAATGAGTTGCTTAAGCTAAACAAATATCGTGACGCTAGAATTACTCAATAAATTCTCTTTCTTGGAGGCTAAGCAAGATTAGTTTGAGTTAAACTTGGCCACTTAAGCTAATGAAACTAATAGAACAGGCTAAGCAAGATTAGTTTTAGTTGAACTTAGCCACTTAATCTAATGAAACTATTAGTTGTCTAAGCTAATTAGTTCCTAGAACAAAAGAGAGTTTAATGGAAAAGGACGGAGAGACTTAGAAAGAAACTTTCTTCATTAATGGTAAAAGAGAAAGTTAGACAAAAGTAAGGGAAATAGGATAAAAATTAAATCGAATTCAACTTTGTCCTTTTGGACTTGAGAATTGAAGACTTAGGTGATTTGCAAAACATTAATTGAGTTTCTAAAGTTATCCAAATATCATTAAACTACAATTACTCAATAAATTCTGTTTCTTGCAGACTAAGTAAGGTTTGTTTGAGTTATGCTTTGCCAGTTAAGCTAATGAAACTAATAGTTGCCTAAGCTAGTTAGTTCCTAGAACAAAAGAGGGAAGGACGGCGAAGGACGGAGAGAGTAAGAGTGAAACTTTCTTCTTGAGTGGTAGAAGAGAAAGTTAGAGAAAAGAAAGGGAGATATGATGAAAATTAAAGCGAATTCAAATTCAACCATTTGGACCTGAGAATTGAACAATTAGGGGATTCAGAAAACATTAAATGAGTTGCTTAAGCTAAACAAATATCGTGACGCTAGAATTACTCAATAAATTCTCTTTCTTGGAGGCTAAGCAATATTAGTTTGAGTTAAACTTGGCCACTTAAGCTAATGAAACTAATAGAATAGGCTAAGCAAGATTAGTTTTAGTTGAACTTAGCCACTTAATCTAATGAAACTATTAGTTGCCTAAGCTAACTAGTTCCTAGAACAAAAGAAGGTTGAATGGAAAAGGACGGAGAGATTTAGAAAGATACTTTCTTCATTAATGGTAGAAGAGAAAGTTAGAGAAAAGTAAGGGAAATAGGATAAAAATTAAATCGAATTCAACTTTTTCCTTTTGGACTTGAGAATTGAAGACTTAGGTGATTTGCAAAACATTAATTGAGTTTCTTAAGTTATCCAAGTATCGTTAAGCTATAATTACTCAGTAAATTCTGTTTCTTGCAGGCTAAGTAAGGTTTGTGTGAGTTATACTTTGCCAGTTAAGCTAATGAAACTAATAGTTGCCTAAGCTAGTTAGTTCCTAGAACAAAAGAGAGAAGGATGGCGAAGGACGGAGAGAGTAAGAGTGAAACTTTCTTCTTGAGTGGTAGAAGGGAAAGTTAGGGAAAAGAAAGGGAGATATGATAAAAATTAAAGCGAATTCAAATTCAACCATTTGGACCTGAGAATTGAACAATTGGGGGATTCAGAAAACATTAAATGAGTTGCTTAAGCTAAACAAATATCGTGATGCTAGAATTACTCAATGAATTCTCTTTCTTGGAGGCTAAGCAAGATTAGTTTGAGTTAAACTTGGCTACTTAAGCTAATGAAACTAATAGAACATGCTAAGCAAGATTAGTTTTAGTTGAACTTAGCCACTTAGTCTAATGAAACTATTAGGCCTAAGCTAATTAGTTCTCAGAACAAAACAAAGAAGGATGTAGAAGGATAGAGAGTTTGAAAGAAACTTTGTTTTGAGTGATAGAAGATAATGCTACTGAGTAAGGAAATTGGATGAAAATTAAATCGAATTCAAATTCATTGTTTTGGACTTGAGAATTGTATACTAAGGTCATTTACAAAACATTAAAGGAGTTGCTTAAGTTATCCTAATATCGTTAAGCTATAATTACCCAGTAAATTCTCTTTCTTGGAGCCTAAGCAAGACTAGTTTGCGTTGAATTTGGCCTTTTAATCTAATGAAACTATTATTCACCTAAGCCAATTTGTTCCTAGAACAAAAGAGAGAAGGATGGAGGAGGATGGTGAGAGTTAGAAAGAAATTTTCTTCTTGAGTGGTAGAAGAGAAAGTTAGAGAAAAGTAAGGGAAATAGGATGAAAATTTAATCGAATTCAAATTCATCATTTTGGACTTGAGAAATGAGTGCTTAGATGATTTTTAAAACATTAAATGAGTTGCTTAAGGTATCCTAATATTGTTAAGCTATTTACTCTGTAAATTCTCTTTCTTGGAGGCTAAGTAAAATTAGTTTGAGTTATACTTTGCCACTTAAGCTAGTGAAACTAATAGTTGCCTAAGCTAATTAGTTCCTAGAACGAAAGATAGAAAAGGATGGAGAAGGAAGAAGGGAGTTAGAAAGAAACTTTCTTCTTCAGAACTAGAAGAGAAGTTAGAGAGAAGAATGGAAATAGAATGAAAATTAAAGGGAATTCTAATTCATCTTTTTGGACTTGAGAATTGAACACTTAAGTGATTTTGAAAATCTTAAATAACGTGCTTAAGTCAAACTAATATCGTTAAGCTAAAATTACATGGTAAAATCTATTTCTTGAAGGATATGCATGATTAGTTTGAGTTAAAATTGGCCACCTAAGCTAATGAAACTATTCGTTACCTAAGCTAATTAGTTTCGAGAACAAAAGATAGAAGTTGGAGACGGACGGAGAGATTTATAGAGAAACTTTCTCCTTGAGATCTAGAAGAGAATGTTAGAGAAAAAAAGGGAAATAGGATGAAAATTAAAGGGAATTCGAATTCATCCATTTTGGACTTGAGAATTGGACACTACGGTGATTCATAAAAATTAAATGAGTTGCTTAAGTTAAACTATTATCGTCAAGCTACAATTACTCAGTAAATTCTCTTTCTTGGCCACTTTAGCTAATGAAGCTATTAGTTGCTTAACCTAATTAGTTCCTTGAAGGATGGAGAGAGTTAGAGAAAAACTTTCTTCTTGAGAGCTAGAACAGAAAGCTAGAGAAAAGAAAGGGAAATAGGAATAAAATTAAAACGAATTAAAATTCATCATTTTGGACTTGAGAATTGAACGCATGGAAAGCATTAAATGAGGTGTTGACGTTATCCTACTATCGTTAAGCTACAATTACTTAGTAAATTCTTTTCCTTGGAGGTGAAACAAAATTAGTTTTAGTTGAACTTAGCCACGTAATCTTATGAAACTATTAGTCATATCCACCCAAAAAGAAACTATTAGTCATCTAAGTTAATTAGTTCCTAGAACAAAAGAGAGAACAATGGAGAAGGACAGAGAGAGTTAGAAAGAAAATTTCTTTTTGAGTGGTAGAAGAGAATGTTAGAGAAAAGTAAGGGAAATAGAATGAAAATTAAATTGAACTCAAATTCATCCTTTCGTTCTTGAGAATTAAACACTTGGGTGATTTAAAAAAAGTTAAATGAGTTTCTTAAGTTATCCTAATATCGTTAAGCTACAATTACCTAGAAAATTCTTTTTCCTGGAGGCTAAGCAAGATTACTTTGTGTCGAGCTTGGCCACTTAATCTAATGAAACTATCATTCGTCTGAGCCAATTAGTTCACAGAACAAAGTGAGAAAGATGGAGGGAGTTGGAAAGAAACTTTCTTCTTGAGTGGTAAAAGAGAAAGTTAGAGAAAAGTAGGGAAAATAGGATGAAAATTTAATCGAATTCAAATTCATCATTTTGGACTTGAGAAATGATCACTTAGATGATTTTTAAAAGATTAAATGAGTTGCTTAAGTTATCCTAATATTGTTAAGCTAGAATTACTCTGTAAATTCTCTTTCTGGGAGGCTAAGTAAAATTAGTTTGAGTTACACTTAACCACTTAAGCTAGTGAAACTAATAGTTTCGACTAGTTTCTTCCTCAAACAAAAGAGAGAAGGGTGGCAAGGGACACAGAGAGTTAGAGGAAAACTTTCTTCTTGAGTCGTAGAAGAGAAAGTTAGAGAAAAGAAAGGGATATATAATGCAAATTAAAGTGAATTCAAATTCACCCTTTTGGACTTGAGAATTGAACACTTAGCTGATTTAGAAAACATTAAATGTATTGCTTAAGCTAAACAAATATCGATAAGCTACAATTACTTAGTAAATTCTCTTTCTTGGAGGATAAGCAAGATTAGGTTGAGTTAAACTTGGCCACTTAAGCTCATGAAACTAATAGTTGCCTAAGCTAATTAGTTCCTAGAAGAAAAGATAGAAGGATGGAGAAGGACGGAGAGAGTTAGAAAGAAGCTTTCTTCATGATTGGTAGAAGAGAAAGTTAGATAAAAGTAAGGGAAATAGGATTAAAATTAAATCGAATTCAACTTCGTCCTTTTGGATTAGAGAATTGAACGCTTAGGTGATTTTCAAAACATTAAATGAGTTGCATATGTTATCCTAATATTGTTGAGCTATAATTATTCAGTAAATTCCCTTTCTTAGAGGCTAACTAAGATTAGTTTGAATTAAGCTTTGTCACTTAAGCTAGTGAAAGTAAAAGTTATCCAAGCTAATTAGTTCCAAGAACAAAAGAGAGAAGGATGGCAAAGAACGGAGAGAGTTAGAGGGAAACTTTCTTTTTGAGTGGTAGCTAAAGAGAATGTTAGAGAAAAGACAGGGAAATAGGATTAAAAATAAAGCGAATTCAAATTCAACCTTTTGGACTTGAGAATTCAACATTTAGGTGATTTTCAAAACATTAAATGACTTACTTAAGTTATTCGAATATCGTTAAGCTACAATTACTCAATAAATTTTCTTTTTTGAAGGCTAAGTAAGATTCATTTGAGTTATACTTTTCCACTTAAGCTAATGAAACTAATAGTTTCCTAAGCTAGTTAGTTCCTAGAACAAAAGAGAGAAGAATGGCGAAACATGGCGAAGGACGGAGAGAGGAAGAGAGAAACTTTCTTCTTGTGTGGTAGAAGAGAAAGTTAGAGAATAGAAATGGAAATAGGATGAAAATTAAATCGAATTCAAATTCATCCTTTTGGACTTAGGAATTGAACAATTAGATGATTCAGAAAACATTAAATGAGTTGCTTATATGCTAAACAAATATCGTTATGCCATAATTACTTAGTTGTGATACCCCTGTTCCGTAATACGCCAATTGGTCCTTAATTTGAGTATGATTATGTGTTTAGCATGATTTTATGTGTCATTATGTGAATAAATGTGATTTTGATATTCTATCTGTTCACCGTAGAAATATCTGTTTGAGTAATCTGCTTTAGAAATTAAATTGAGGGCCTTATCGGCCACAAAACCCGGAATTAATGACGCCATTGTGATTGGCATAATTTTTAGAGCCTACGGTGAAATTTAATTGAAAATTGATTCTGTTCAATTTAAACTGATTAAATTGATAAATTAAGTGCCCTATTATTTTATATTAAAGTATTGATAGTGGGGCTTGTTGGATGTTAGCATATACTCTCCCTTAGCTCTATTCAACTCAAACATCTGAGTTATACACTTGAGAGAGAGAGAGAGATTTAGCTTTAGAGAGAGAAGGGGGAGAAGTATTGTGCAATTTGGCTTAAAGCTTGGGAATTTTAAAGATTAAGCTCAAGTTTGGCTAGAACTTGGGTGTTTAAGGCTCCTAGGTGAGTAACTGTCCCTTGAATCATGGATTTTGTTTGCTAATTGTAAATTCAGAGTTGAACAAGGAGAAAGGACATAAGTTGAGTTAATTTTGTTGAATTGAAGCTTATATGTGCATGCATGTAAGAAATTATCTCGAAATTGCATGTTTGAGCATAAAGATGTATAATCCATGTGTAAATTCAATGGAAGCTCATGTTATGATCATCGTTCGTGCCATCAAAGTTGAGAATGATGAGCATCTTCCACATGCATGTACAAATCTTGGAAGTATAAGTCTTGAATGTTGAATTTAAACATGTTGGTGTTGAGTTTGGCACATTGTAGGCCATGCATGTAGGTTAATCAAGAAATTGAGCCTCATAATGTTATAATCTTGCATTGGTACCATGTTGGCATGATTAAATTTGAGATTTGAGCCATTGCATGCAAGAATGGTAGCTGGAAAATTGAATTGGAGCTCAAGAACACAATCTGGGAAACCCAGAATTTTGATGTCTGCTCGAGCGGGGAAGTTCACGCTCGAGCGGGGATTTTGAGCTCTCAGTATTTTGTTCTTGCAGGCATGGTGTCCGCTCGAGCGGGGAAGTTCGCGCTCGAGCAGGGATCATGAAGGATGAACTTCCACTCGAGCTTCTTAGTTCACGCTCTAGCGTAAAAATGAGGCATCCAGTACTTTTTGCAGACATGGCTTCCGCTCGAGCGGGAAAGTTCACGCTCGAGCGGGGAGCTATGTTGAGAGGCCTTCCGCTCGAGCGCCATATTGGACGATCGAGTGTAAATTTCACCTATCCAGTACTTTTGCAGGCCTTAAGGGTCCGCTCGAGCGGGGAATGTGACGCTCGAGCGGGGACCCTGTTTTTTGAAATTGTGTTCATGTGTTCTATGTTTCGTTTTCCGTTCTCTTTCACTTGTAAGCACTCTTAGGCGTATGTTAAGCATGGTAAATAAGTTAATGAGATAAGAATAAGGCCTAAAGAGGATTATGTGAATTAAGGAACAGATGGAATTATTAATGACCCTTTTGTATTCATGAAATGTGTAGGGTCAAGCTCCAAGGTGAATCCACAAACCGATCACTGTGAGTAATATCTTAACAAGATATTTGTAGTATGTTATTGTCCAATTGTTACATCTGCATGCGTTTTGCATTGCAAGTTCATTAAATTGAATGGAGGACACCGATGGAAATAAATAATTGGGCCAAAGGCCGATGGAAATAAATAATTGGGCCAAAGGCCGATGGAAATGAATAATTGGGCCAAAGGCCGATTGAAATAAATAATTGGGCCAAAGGCCGATGGAAATAAATAATTGGGCCAAAGGCCGATGGAAATGAATAATTGGGCCAAAGGCCGATTGAAATGAATGATTGGGCCAAAGGCCGATTGACATGAATGATTGGGCCGAAGGCCGATTGACATAAATGAATGGGCCGAAGGCCGTTTGTTGTACTGTTCCAATATTTGTTATGTAACTTGTTATTTGATGTTATTCACTGGGCATTCGCTCACGCTCATTCATGTAATTGTAGGTGAATCGAATGAGGTCCAACCCATTTCAAAGTGAAGTCACCAGAAGCAGCAGGAGTTTTGGGAGAGTCAGCCTTGCGTCTCACGCACGAGACCCAACCTTTCCATTTTGTTACGTATTTATATTTCGTCTTGTTGGCAAGGATCTTGTGTATATTTGTATATAGTTTGCTATGGGTTGACTTAGTCTAGATGATCCTGTCTGTAAAGAAGTTTATGCTACTGCACTTTTGATGTGGGTTATTAACATATATGAGTACGGTTTGTTTGGAGTGCATATAAGCACAGCTCTACGGACAAAGTTTTAAATTTTTACTTCCGTTTGGCCCCTTTACTCTGATAAGTTATATCTGTTTTGTATTGAGGCCGTAGGTAATCTCAGGATTACTGGCCGGTTATGTCCTTAACCCTTAGGGCGCGGGTTCGGGTCATGACAGAGTGGTATCAGAGCACGAGTTAATAACTCACACACTTGTCCAAAAGAGCAATAAGCGTCTAGAAAATATGTAGGATGCATTCATAGCATGAATTTAAAAGCACCAAGTATATGCATAAATGTTTTGATATGAATGACTATGTGCCATGAGTTCTGATTTGCTTGCATCGTAAATTATCTGGATGGATATGCTCTCTAATATGCGCATGCTTGTAAACCTTTTTATAAGATATGTTGGCATGAAATGTAATGCAAGTTTAATAAGATGGTGAGAACAAGGGGTGATGAATTGGAGGAGTCCTCTACTGCCAGAATAGACAGAATGGAAAGATTGCTACAAGAAATGGCAGAAGCCTTGAGACAGTAACAGGAGTGGCAACAGCAGTGGCAGCGACCACACCCGCCACCTCCGCCTCCGGCACCCCCTGTGCCAGGTAATCAGAACGATGACCAAATCAGAGCCCTCACTAAAGAGTTCAAGAAAATGAAACCACCACAGTTCCATGGTGGGTTAGATCCTCTGAAAGCGGAAGCTTGGGTTCTCGGCATCGAGAAACTGTTTGAAGTATTCCCATGTTCAGAGGCACAGAAAGTACTTTTAGCCACCTTTATACTAGAGGACGAAGCGAGAAGATGGTGGATGTTGATGCGTGAGAATTACAAAGATGTTGATTGGGCAAAGTTTTTAGAAATCTTTTATGACAAGTACTTTCCGCAGTGTGTCTGGGATAGGAAAGTGGCGGAATTTATGGAACTGAAACAAGGCAGCATGACCGTAGCTGAATATGAGGCCAAATTCACTGAATTGGCTAGGTTTGCGCCACACGTGATTGACACGGATTATAAAAAGGCACGACATTTTGAAGGTGGGCTCCGAGGTGATATTTTAGAGAGAGTGAATGTCTTGAAGCTGGAGACTTACATTGGGGTATTAGACCGAGCCATAATATCTGAGGCTAATATAGCCAGACAAACTAAACCCACAACTGATTGGAAGGGTAGCAAAAGACAGGGCTTCTTCTCAAAGAAGAAGTTTGCAAAGAAGCAGAATACGGGCTCCTCGAATACTTCTAATTCTTCCCGAGACACAACCCCGTTGTGTACCACTTGTGGTAATAGGCATCGTGGGGTTTGCTACCGTGTGACAGGAGCTTGTTTTAATTGTGGTAAGCAAGGGCATATGGCTAGAGATTGCAAGCAGAATCGTGGAAAATTTGCTGCTAGTTCAACAACATCAGTCCCGAAACTAGGAAATGTTACGGGACCTACTCCCACCGGAGATACCGTGAGGCAGGGGAGAGTTTTTGCACTCGTTCCAGGCGATACACGGAATGCCAATGACGTTGTCTCAGGTACTATTTCAATATGTAATCAGGATGCCTTTGTATTAATCGATTCTGGATCAACACACTCATTTGTGACATATACATTTGCATCTAGACTGAAAAGACCCCTAGAGTTATTGCCATATTTGTTGTGTGTGTCTGCTCCATCGGGGGAATCTGTTATGTGACTACATATATCGGTTTTGTGACATGCATATTGAGGATGATACCTTATATGTAGACTTATTGCCCTTGAACTTTAAGCATTTTGACGTAATTTTGGGCATGGATTGGTTGACCAAGTATTGTGCCACCATAGATTGTGTGACAAAAAGGGTTGCATTTAAACCATCGGAACAAAAAGAAATTGTGTTTGTGGGTAATGGGGGTAGTTCCTCCACCATATTTGATATCAGCAATGAAAGCATGTAAACTAATCAGGAAAGGGTGCCAGGGATATTTGTGTTATGTGCTATCTGAACAGTCTGAGAATGTTGAATTGAACAATATTCCTGTTGTTAGAGAATTTCCGGATGTGTTTCCGAATGAATTACTAGGGGAATTAGTGGACAGGGAGATAGAGTTTACTATTGAAACTGTGCCAAGCACCCAGCCTATTTCTAAAGCTCCCTACAGAATGGCTACTACTAAAATGAAGGAATTGAAAGAACAGTTGCAAGACCTACTCAATAAGGGGTTCATCTGACCTAGCACTTCGCCTTGGGGAGCACCAGTACTGTTTGTGAAAAAGAAGGATGGTACCTTGCGTCTGTGCATCGACTATTGGGAATTGAATAAGGTAACTATAAAGAAAAAATACCCCCTACCCCGTATTGATGATTTATTTGACCAGTTGCAGGGATCACAGGTGTTTTCTAAGATTGATTTGAGATCCGGGTATCATCAGCTGAAAGTTAAGGCGGAGGATGTTGAGAAAACGGCATTCAGAACGAGGTATGGTCATTTTGAGTTCCTTGTTATGCCATTTGGAGTGACTAATGCTCCAGCAGCATTTATGGACCTAATGAATAGAGTTTTTAAAACCTACCTCGATGAGTTTGTTGTAGTCTTCATCGATGATATTTTGATACACTCTAAAGATAGACTTGAGCATGAACACCACTTGAGGACCGTTTTACAAATACTTTGGGAAAGAAAACTATTTGCTAAACTAAAGAAGTGTGAGTTTTGGTTGGATGACATTGTTTTCTTAGGGCATGTGATCAACAAGGAAGGAGTTTCAGTGGACCTGCAGAAAATAGAGGCAATTGTGAACTGGCCTACACCAACTAGTGTGACGGAAGTCCGTAGCTTCATGGGTTTAGCTGGATACTACAGGAGATTTGTGAAGGATTTTTCGAAAATAGCCGTGCCTCTTACCCAACTGACACGCAAGGGGCAACCATTTGAGTGGAACGAAGAAAGAGAATCAGCCTTCCATGAATTGAAAACAAGATTGACCACGACACCAATGTTGACACTACCTTCAGGTACGGAAAATTTTGTGATTTTCAGCGATGCATCTTATAAGGGTTTGGGTTGTGTGTTAATGCAGAACGGAAAGGTTATTGCTTATGCCTCCTGGCAATTGAGGCCACACGAGAAGAATTATCCAACACATGACCTAGAACTGGCCGCGGTTGTTTTTGCTTTGAAAGTCTAGCGGCATTATTTGTATGGAGCCAAGTGTGAAGTCTACACAGACCATAAGAGCCTAAAATACTTCTTCACGCAGAAAGAGTTGAATATGCATCAGAGAAGATGGCTAGAATTGATAAAAGATTACGACCTGGAAATTCAGTATCACCCCGGGAAAGCTAATACGGTGGCTGATGCTTTGAGCAGAAAATCAACAAGAAGTATGGTTGTTTGCTTACAGGACGAAGGGAGATTTTGCAAGACTTGGAGAAGTCTGAAATTGAAGTGGTAGTATGCGAACCGGGCGGATTGATAGCCATAATTACAACCGAGCAGGCAGTCATTGAAGGAATTAAACAGAAACAAAAAGAGGATGAGTTCCTCAGAAAAGTAATTGATGAATTTGAGGTAAGCCCGAAGGGAGAATTCAGTATTGAGAATGAAATGTTGAAATTCTGGAACCGAATATGTGACCCTGATATCCCGGAACTGAAGAAGAGAGTTTTAGATGAAGCCTACAGGTCCATATTTGCTATGCATCCGGGTAACAATAAAATGTATCGGGATTTGAAACAAACCTATTGGTGGCCTAAAATGAAGAAAGAGATTGCAGGGGTAGAACCTAGAAGATTATAGAGTCTATTCACCTCCTTCTCCTCCCAAGCCAGCAATGCTCTTCTAAAGCCTTGATTCCATCCTTCAGCTGTGTTCCTTCTTTGATAATAAACATTGACCACACCCATCTTGTGATTAGACAAGCAAAAAAGCCTAGGAAATTCCTTTTTAAAGCAAACATTACCAGCCTAATTATCCAACCAGAAATGAGCTCTCCTACCATTCCCCAATTCAATCACTGTGTTATGAAAATAAAAAATTTGCAGCTCTGGATTGGATAAGGATAGATTGACTATATCAAACCACACCCTAGAAGCACTGCCATCCAAGCTTAGGAACCATCTACCACCCCCAATAGCATACTTCCTTCAAATCACTTCCTTCCACAAGGAATGATTCTCAACTCCAAACCTCTACCACCATTTAGAAGAAGGCAATCATTCCTAATTCTAATCCTTCTCACACCCAAACCACCAAACTGCTTATTTTTAGTAACCATATCCCACTTGGCCAAATGTACTTTCCTTCTAAGGTCTAATCCACCCCAAAGGAAAGCTGACTACATTTTCTCAAGCTCCTTAGCCACTCAAACAGGGATTTTGAATAGTGATAGTTAATAAATAGGCAAACTAGACATAATAGATTTGATTAATGTCAATCTCCCAAAGAAAGGAGAGCCTCCTCTTCCAAGATGCCAGTTTCTACTTGCACTTGTCTAGCACTAGTTTCCAGGTACTTTTCCTACCTGGATTGGCCCCAAAGGCATCCCCAAATATTTTAGAGGCAGTTTCTGATGAAGACAATTAAGTATATTAGCAAATGGATCCAGGAGCCCATCATCCACCCCAATCCCACAGATTATGCTTTTATGATAATTAATTTTCAAGCCTAATAGAATCTCAAAACATCTTAAAATTCGCTTGATATTCACCACTTCCACCCACTCAGCTTCACAAAACAAAATGTGTCATCCGCAAATTGTAAATGAGAGACTTGTAATCCATTTGAACCCACAACAACTCTTTTTATTAAGCCCAACTCCTTGGCTCTACTTAGCAATATATTCAAGCCCTCGCAACAAGATTGAATAGGAATGGTGATAAAGGATCTCCTTGACGAGACCCTTTGTGGACAAAATTCAGATGTTGGTGATCCATTGACCAAGACAAAAATCTTTGCAGAAGGCACACAAGCTCTTATCCATCTCACCTAATTGACTCCAAAGCCAAAATTTGAAAGCATGGAGAATAAGAACTCCCAATTAACTGAATCATACGCCTTTCCAAAATCTAGTTTGAGAACCAAGCTTTTAGTATTAGATTTTCTCCATCTATCTACGATTTCATTTGATATCAACACCCCATCAAGAATATTCCTTCCTCCCAAAAAAGATGACTGAACCTCACCAATGATCTTGGGCATTACCACTTTCAATCTATCTAATAGCACTTTTGCAAGTAACTTATATGTAGAACCAACCAAGCTAATTGGCCTATAGTCATTTAAACAAGATGGGCTATCAGATTTGGGGATAAGAGCTATGAAGGAGCTATTCAACCCACCAACAAAACTAGCATTTTGGTGGAAATCCCTAATGAACTGCAACACATCAGATTTCACAATACCCCAGCATTTCTTAAAGAATGCCATGTTGAACCCTTCAGGCCTAGGGGGCCTTATTGCCCTCACACCTCTTGATAACATTCCTAATTTCTTCCTCTGTAAACTCTGCATCCAATTGTTCCACCACCTGAGCACCACCAATGTTTTTAAAAGGGCCAGATAATTTAGGTCTACCATTCCAAAATTCAAAAAATTGCCTCATGAAATGAGCTTGAACTTCAGTCCTAATTTCCCTAGGCTCCTCAATCATTAACCCATTCACTAAGAGTGAACTCAAGTAATTTCTACTGATTTTACTACAGGCCATAATGTGGAAATATATTGTGTTCCTATCACCTTTAGATGCCCAATTAATTCGAGATTTCTGCCGCCAAATCCATTCCAACATTTTACTTAATCTCCAAGCTTCCTCCCTCACTTCCTTCCTTCCACTCATTTCAGAGCCAAGTAGAGATCTCTCATCAGCTAGCAAATCAAGAGCATGAGCCTCATCTTCAACATTTTTAAATCTAGTTTCAACCATACCAAACACCTCCCCATTCCATTGTTTTAGTGCTTGCTTCAAAGCTTTTAGTTTCATAAGACATTTAAACCCAGTCCATTCTTCCACCCTACACTCTGACCAGCTTTGCTACACAAATGGAAAAAACTTGGGATGTAACAACCAGGCATTTAGGAACCTAAATGGTCTAGGGCCCCAGTTCCTATCATCTTCCATTAGAATAATTGGACAATGATTTGACAACAACCTAGGAAGACCCCAAAGCTTGAAGTTAAAGTTCTACACCCATTCATGATTGAGTAGGAATCTATCAATCCTACTCCGTTTCTCCCTATCTTGAGAGTTAAACCAAGTAAACTTCCTCCCAAGTATAGGCATATCCATCAAACCCAATTAATCAATCATGTTGTTAAAATATCTCATCGCTATATCCCTTCTAGAGCACCCAATTCTTTCAGAAATGTTCCTAATTTCATTAAAGTCAGCCCCCATACACCAAGGCCCTGGAAAACTGAACTTTAATGTCACTAAACCCTCCCAAACCTCTTTTCTTTTTGTCACCTCATTAGGACCATAGACATTGACAACAACACAATCAAAACTGAAAAAATTGTACCTACTAACAACAAGAAGTTAGGAGTACAGCAGCAAGCCTGCAATTGAAATACCTCTAGATTCCAAATGCACAACAACCCTCCAGCTCTACCTTTAGCATCAACTGACATGAATTCGAAACAGTCACCAGGCCACATAGACCTAATAAGATCAGCGTTTACTGCTACCTTCTTTGTTTCTTGAAGTAGAACAATGTCCACTTTCCTGTCAGCAAGACTTTTCCTAATCTTCCTCATTTTCTCCGGTCTACCAATCCCCCTTACGTTCCATGACTGTATCTTCATTAAGACAATATAGAATGCTTATCCTCTCTGATTTTGCTAAATTAATTAGCATCGCTGTCCCTTTGCCTTAGTCTCTTCAAGTCTTTGGCTTCCAGATCTTCCAATTTGCTAATCACCTCATCTTCTTTCCCTTCACAATTAATGCCAAAAGCTTTGCCCATTTCCAGTATTGCTTCTACCTCTAACATCAATAACCTAGCTCTGCTGGATTCACTTGCCATTGAGAGTGAAATGGCAGCCACAGCCGATCAAAAAATTGCTCCTTTCCTCAACTTTAAAGATAGCTCACCCAATTTTGTAACACCCAACTGCTTCCCTTTCTTCTGCCATTTCTTTTTGCTCATTGCTTTACCCTTCTCTTTCCCAGGAGGCCTTCTGTTTGGAGTTGGGTTCACTGGGAGCCTTACTTTATTTACCTCAGCTGTGATCTGACCCACCTCCCCTTGATTATGGGCTATAGACACAGACGGGTTATGTGGGTTACAATAAATCTCAAGGCCCAAATTTCCATACTAGCGGGAGTTAATTCAACAGGCCCATCAAGCAATTGGGCCTTCATCAAGTCTGCTTGTAACTGAATCCCAGGCCTCAAGACTTCAACTTCGTTGAGGCTTCTGATACACCCAGGGTTGGGTATATCACCATCAACCCTTCCTATTTCTAGGAACTCACTATCTCTTCTCTTGGAACTTGTCAACATTTCTGCAGAGGTGCATGCGTCACCTTCCTCTAACATGCCATTAAACATGTCTGTTTCACCCACCACAAAGACATCCCGAAGCCGATCCTCACCAGCCATATCAATATTATTGACATAAGAGACCCTTATTCCTACTTCTTCCACATCAAACCTTTTTGCCAACTCATTGTTAACATGGACCTCCATGTCTCCATCTTCCTTCTCAAGCCTATACCCTTTGGTTGTACTCTGATTATCATCTTGCTCAAGGTTATACTCAAGATTGTAGTTCTCATCATACTTCCAGCTATGTGATTTGCAAAAACATTGCACCTTCACATCTTTAGATATAATAATTTGTTCCTTACATACCCTAATTGGGTATAATTTGCCTTTACAATCCAAATGAATGAGTTGGTTAATGGACTCCATAAGTCTTGTAGCAATCTTCACTTTCCCACAACGCAGAGAGTTTAGATTTCGAGTGTCATCATCCAATCCAATAGCGTCACCCCACAGCTTTCCAATGTGAAGAAATGTGTTGCAGTTCCATAGATTCAAGGGAACACCATAACAGCTGAGCCATACATACCTTTCTTGGTCAATAACCATCCCTTATTTCCATTCTAAGACTGACTCACACCATTCCCTAAGCCACTCCTTCATTCTCATGAGTCTTTCCCCCATGATCTCCTTTGATTGGAATAACAAAACCATGTCTCTTCCACTTCCCATTCTAACTGTGACATCCTCAAAGCCCCTCTTTACTAGTTCCTCCTTAAACCCCTCCACTGAAAAGGATGATTTGAGTCATGCTATTGCACTTTCATACAACCAGCCATTGCCTTCCTCATATGCTTTAATGGTTGGGATTGCATTTGATGACACACCCCTACCTCCCACCACCTTCGCATATGACATCTGTCTTTGATAGCCAGCTTCAGTAATTGGAATATCTTCCAAAGTCTTCCTAATTTGTGTTGATTTTGTAGGCTTATTATTTGTGACATATTCCTTCCCAAAATCTGCCATTTTGACTTTTAGGGCTCCGTCATCACACCAAAGCCCATTAGCTTTATCGCCTTTTTCTTCGGCAAGTGCCCGATTTTTCTAGCTTTCTTAGCTTCAAGACTTCTAATACAAAAGACTTCATTTAAAGGCCAAAAAGCTTAGAAACCAAATTAGCTGGCTTCTAAAAGCCCCTGCCAGAGTCATAGTGGTATTATTAAACCAAAATCTGTTCATTAAATTTTTTTTTAATTAAAAAAAGAAACGAAAATGTAAGGAGCTCAAAAAAAAAAAAAAGTCTCAAAAGTTATATGAAATGAAAAAGAAATTTTATAATATAAATTTTTAAATTTAATGTGGCATGGATTACATCCAAAATAAATTTAGTGCTACAAGATTCATTTTCTCGCATTTTTTGAACTGAAATCAATACAAATAGGCACTAATATGTACCAATGATAACTTGTTGAATTTTTTGACCAAGCAACCGGTTCTTGTGCTTTTTTGTTTGTAAATTGATGGCTTTTGATTGGTGTTATGCCTCATCAGTACCAAATAGAATTGAGGGAATTATGAAAATTAATACAGCAAAACCCTTTTTGTTTCTTATAGCTATATAAATATGGAAATATTACGAGGATAAAAAAACAAAGAAACCATTCCTTATACAACTTTATCACAGACAATTACCCAGACAAAAAGGGTCTATTGATTGCCGATTATATTGATAAGATATTCCTCCGTAGGTTGTTTTCTCTTGAACTAGAAAAGGCATGAGCAGTAGTAAGCCGACTTAGAGGCATTACTTGAACTCTGCCCATGACTATCTAATGGAGCCAGTTCCACAACATTGGAAGCTGGCGGCACAAAAACTCACCTGCCAAGAACAATATATAGAGAAAGTAGAGAAGAGGTCCAACTGAGTCTGGCAAAAGAATTGAAGCTAGAGACACCAAACCAAGCCAACCAAACACCATTGTCCCATGGTGAGCATAAGTTTGTGAGCGGTCGTGATCTTCATAAGAAGAAGTTTTCAGTACGTCATAGTAAGAAATACCATAGAGAAGCAAACTAGCAATGGAAACACCCAAAGATTTGGGGTATGTGTCAAATGGGCATATGTCCTGTCCTTGATACTTGATTTGCAAAAATTTGAGGAGCACGGGGACAATAAAGGCCAAAATGGCATGACAGAAGCGAGGATAAGGAGGTAACTCTGTTGTTGCGACAAATAGTAGTAGGAGTGTGTTGTAATGTTGAGAAGTGAGACATTGATCTGTCCAAACAAGTTTGTCTACGTGCCTTGCTGAGGTGTTCTTCTTGTTGTTGTTGCCATTGAATTAATACTAGTAACACACACAGACAGGGAGAGAGAGAGAGAGAGAGAGAGAGAGAGAGAGAGATCTGCATCAAAATAAGGAATTAGTTAGTTATAAAGAAAAAATAGCAAGTAGATAACATGTGAAGAGAAGAAAACGTATTACCTTTGATACACAAAATCAAAGTAGATCTATATCCATGTTATATATAGATTGATGATTTTTGTTCCCTGCTGTGCCAAAACTGCACCGTTTTATTTAACAATAGGTTGGGTCGTCAGACTTAGCCTGGTCGATTGATGGTGGATTTGGGAATTTTGCTGTGTTCAAATGAACAATTGGTTGCTGCATTTCTTTATGGAGAGTCATTTTGAGTATCTTTTGATAATTCGAATGGTTTATATTGTACAGTTCGTCAAGTAGATTAATCATGCAAAAAATCAAATTGATTGGATAATTATAGCTCTATAACAAAAATACATTTGTTTTTAAATATTAACGATTAACGTAACTTTCACAATTTTTTTAAAAAAATTAAGACTTAATCATAAGGTTATAAAAATTCAATTGATTTGATTTTTTACATAAATAATATTCTTGATGTACTCTACAGTATAAACGATTCAGATTATTAAAAGACACTCGGGATGACCTTCCATGAAAGGAGTTCAGGGTCATTATGCCTTAGAACGTAGAGACGCATCCCAAGTCAGAATTGATTGGGTAATTGGCTAGGTTGTCAGACGGGGTGATCGGGAAATTTCGTCCAAACCACAAATTTTGATCATGTTAAAAGAGTCAATTTAAAATCAATTGGTAAGCATCCTCAACAAGCGCTTCAAACTTTGTTTTTTAGCTAAAAACTTCAAAAAATCATCTACATCAAACTCGTGTAGCATTTCGTCAAAATTCTGATCGGTCAAATTAACTCGTTAATATAGCAAAACCCTTTTTGTTTCTTATAGCTATATAAATATGGAAATATTACGAGGATAAA
Source organism: Camellia lanceoleosa (assembly GCA_025200525.1). Taxonomy (NCBI): domain Eukaryota; kingdom Viridiplantae; phylum Streptophyta; class Magnoliopsida; order Ericales; family Theaceae; genus Camellia; species Camellia lanceoleosa. The sequence continues at coordinate 78,459,255 of CM045769.1, forward strand.
AATCAAAGAAAACATTCCTTATACAACTTTATCACAGACAATTACCCAGACAAAAAGGGTCTATTGATTGCCGATTATAATGATAAGATATTCCTCCATAGGTTGTTTCCTCTTGAATTAGAAAAGGCATGAGCGGTAGTAAGCTGACTTGGAGGCATTACTAGAACTCTGCCCATGACTATCTAATGGAGCCAGTTCCACAACATTAGAAGCTGGCGGCGTAGAAACTCACCTGCCAAGAACAATATATAGAGAAAGTAGAGAAGAGGTCCAACTAAGTCTGGGAAAAGAATTGAAGCTAGAGACACCAAACCAAGCCAACCAAACCCCATTGTCCCATGGTGAGCATAAGTTTGCGAGCGGTGGTGATCTTCATAAGAAGAAGTTTTCAGTACGTCATAGTTAGAAATGCCAAAGAAAAGCAAACTAGCAATGCAAACACCCAAAGATTAGGGATATGTGTCGAATGGGGATATGTCTTTCTGTAGACACCCCATTTTTGACCGACCTTAAGACTCAGACGTCATCGATTGAGCGCTCGGTGATGGTGCATGTTGTGCTCGTTTAGAGGTTTCAGAGTTTTGGCTAAGAGCCTTGCCTCCGGGTCTCTGAACTCTTTTGTGCTTCGGCTTGGTTTGTGGACCGAACTGTGTTTCTCTTCCCGGAGGGAGGGAGAGGTCTTGTAGAGCATCTCTTTGTGGTCGTAGACCACTTTTTACGCTTGGAGACTAGTTTCCGATTTTCAGAGCCTTGGGCCGCTCACCTTGGCTCGAGACCACTTAACGTTCTCCATTTGGCATCGTTTTTGAACGACACCTTGTTGGCTCTACCTAGAGGAACACTGTGGTCCGGAAGACCACTTTTGTGGTGGCATACCACTTTTGATTGTCATAGACCAGTTTTCGAGGTTTTCGGCCGCGTGCCTTGCCTCTCGATCTCTCGTTTTGCATCCGTTTTGCTCTGTTTTTGGTACAAACCCTGTTTTCCTTGTTTGGAAGGTGGTACAAGTGTGGGAGGCCAATTTTTCTCCTTGGAGACCACTTTTCCTTCTGCTAGCCAGTTTTATGGTCAGATAACTGGCTTGCTTGGTCTTTGGGCCACATTTTCTGGTCGACCACCACACCACTAGCTTTCTTTTATGCTCTAGACCTCTCCCACCTATGGCCGACCAGTTTTGTCTTGGGAGACCACTTGAAGTGGTCGACCACTTTAAATGTGAGCCCACCACTTCAAGTGGTCATTTGCTTTGGCACATTTTTGGTGATATTTTCCTTCAGTTGGAGGGCATTAGAGCTATCCTCCATACACGTTTGTGGAGGGATTTGTTTGAAGCTTAGCTTCTCCAAGAAGCTTTGCCTTTTAGTTTCTATAAGAGGGAGGCTCCTCCTCCCTCCTCTAGGTTCAGAAACTTGAGGCTTAAAAGATAGATATACACTTGTATCTATTCTTCCTTGTTTGTTCCCATTTTGTGCCTTAAAGTGTTATTTTGTCTTCGTTTAACACACAAACACACACTCAAACACCTTCCTTTGGTTGCTAAGGTGCTAAGGGGTTGTTTTTGGTGTTCTTGGACTAGTTTAAGCTCAAAGAACTTGCTGGAGTTGCAGTTGTAACGGAGGTCTTCGAGGGTGAGTATTTGACCTTTAAATCCCCCTTTCTTGCTTAAGCTTTTATCCCTTCTTTCATACATTTTAAAGCTTAACTCTTAACTAGAAAAAGTTCTATTTTTTCATGCTTAAAATAGTTGTTTAAGGTCACTTTTTCATTTGGGGTGATTTACCCCCTCTTAGGCCTTGTTAGGCCTTGTTTTGAGCCATCCCTTTAGGCTTTTGTTGAACCCTTTGCATGACCTTTGTATCACTAAAATCTAGAGGATTTTTAGTGGTGGAAAGGTGGTTTTGGTGTCCTAAATAGGAGAGGGTCATCCCCTCTCCTTGTGTTTTGTTTACTTGCTTCATATGCCTCATGTTTGAGCATCTTTGTTAACCTTTTGTTGGCCATATCTTAGCTTGTATTTTTGGTTATTTTGTTGAGGCATACCACTATTTTTGCTTGGTTTGGTCACTCCAAGCATGCTTAATACACTTGTAGTGTAAATCACAACAACTATCTTTGTATGCTTCGTGAAGTAACATGTCATTCCAGCTTGTTTTCTTTCCATTTCAGCATGTTTTTGGTGATGTTTTAGTATGCCATGACTCTGTTTTGGGTGGTTTGTTAGCCCCTTGCATGCTTCATACACTTGTAGTGTAATTCCATGAAATAGCCTAACATGCATCATGCTTTGAGATGTCATTTTAGCATGATTTTGGCTTAGCTCTGAGAAGATTTTCTTCATGTTTTACCATATTTAAGGTCTAATTTTAGTTGTTTTGGCCATGCATGACTTGCTTTGTATAGCCATGGTTCAATCTAGTTTGTTAGCCTTGTGTATTGAGTTCACTAGCATGCATTACTTAGACTATTTTAACGATTTCGCATCATTTATTATGTGATTTCAGTCCATGTGTCATGGCCATGCATTCACATTTGTAACTCATTCAATGCATTGGAGGGATTGCCCCTTTATGCCTTAACATGAACCATTGCGTATGCCTTCATGTCTTAGCTTGCGAGCCATCATTTCAGTGTTTATTTGGGGTTATTATACCATGATATAACTCTAATTTTTATTGGTTAAGTCATACCATGCTTGGTCTTAATAGGTGTAGTGTAATCTACCTTACTTGCCTTGTATGCATCATGCCTTATGCCCTTCATGCTAGCTTATTTTGGCTTCCTTCCATGCATGCTTTAGACTTATTTTGACATGTTCTAAGACTGTTTTGGGTTGCCTTTGCCACATGCTTCATGTTTTGTATACTTGTAGTACAAATGCTCTTGCTTGCCTCAAGCTTTGAGCACCATTGCACGCTTCATTTGTGTTATGTTGTTTGCATTGCGCATGCCATGCTCTTGATTCGCATTGTGTATGCCATGATCATATTACATTGAGTATGCCATGTTAGTCATTGTATTGTGTATGCTAGTTACCATTTGCATTATATATGCTAGTTGTCATGAGCATTGTGTATGCCATGTAGTTCATTCGCAGTGTGTATGCTAGTATGTTAATTGCATGTTTGCCTGCTTGTCCCTCTATGTTTGTATGCTTGAGTCACATTGTGTATGCCATGTTATGTGTTGCATTGTTGTTTGGAATAGGTGTTAGTCCAAACACGGGAAACGAGGGATGTTTCATACTTACAGTGATGAAACGTGCCTCAATTCTCGGTCGCCGACGCTCTTGATCATACACGATAGAGTTTTAGGCTTTATGTGTTTACTTGTGCATTCATTTTACATTGAATTGTACAACTTCGGCCCTCGGCCATCATGCATTGAAATGCGCGATTGGTGGCCCGAGTGTCAAGAACCACACCCCCTTGAGTTCATGACATGATAGGGGGGTGGTTATGTACACATATCTTGCAAATACATTGCCATGCCCTTTCTTGCTCTCTGTTGCAGGAAACTGGAATTCAACAGCAACAACTGGCCGGCCAGCCAGAAAAACTAGCTGGCCAACCACTTTTCTGGTTTTCCAACAACCAAAAGTGGTCGGCAAGTGTCTGGAGAGACCAAAAGTGGTCGGCCACCCTCCCACAGGTTTCCCTAAGTGGAGTTTCAGCTTTATGGAGCTTGGTGCAAGTTTCTAAGAACAAATGAAAACATAGGCAAATCGGGACATCACATTGGATTTCCGAACAAGGCGATCGATCATGCATCCAGTCTTCTCCCTCTGAGAACCTCCTGTTTTACATTTTTCCTTAGCTACCATGCTTAGATAGCTAGCTTTTGCCTTGGTTTGTACTTAATAGTTAATGTGTTTAGCTATTTCAAATCGTTTTGTAATTACTAGTTAACTGGGATTAGTTAATTAATTTATTGTGTAATAATTAGTTTAATTAGATTAGATTAGCTAGTTAGCTTCTTATTCGGTCCCCCTTTCGAGAGGGCGCATTATTGTAATAAGCGTGCATGTGTGTGATGCATGTCTTCCAACCTCCATTTCTTTCTCCCTTTTACTTAACTGCTTACGATGGTTAGTTTTAGGGCATATTTCATTCAGCATACCTTATGTTCGGACGCGTGCATCCATTCATCTGTCTTGCATGCACCGAGCTCGGCGCATCATACTAACTGCATTGTATTTCAATTCCGATTTGAATACATGTATCAAATTGCATTTCATATGCCATCTTAGGTAGCCGAGCCTATTTTAGTTGTATTTTTGCATGTGTTGCATTAGTCATCTTAACATGAACTAGGATCATGCTTGATTTTTAACTAGTTCTTTGTTTTGGCTCGGAGCACACTGTTAGTGTTTACGCTTTAGCATACTGCATGTGTGTTAATGTTGCCATGAAAGCATGCTTGCCATGAGGCTAACTGCTTATGTGATATAACTACTTGAATGCTTGTGGGTGAAGGTTGGATTACTTGAATTGGAACAATTCATTGAAAATCACGTTTTAGCCTACTTGCGAGTAGCAAACTTCAAACCGTTTTCAAACGAACATGCAATGTTTTATTCCAAATTAGGCGATCTAGTCTATACTTGTTTGTTGTGCGCATCACATAGTAAGATTAGCTAATTAATCGGAATAAGAGCACATGTGTTTTCAAAAACAAGATATCGTGCTTAGTACATGCCGATCTTTGATCGGGCGAATGGCGGTGCTCATTAAATGACCTTCCCCTCTCGTACCCAAGTTCCCGAGCCGAGGCAACTTTGGTGATGACGGACACGTGGCCTTAGGCACGAGTCAGGGTTTTCTAAATTCCCCCAAAATAAAATATTTAGGTGGCGACTTTGTATCTGGCAAAGCAGTCCATGTTTGGCACTTCTTTATAAAAATCAGTTTTCCAAAACGATTTGTCGGATTTGGACTCTTCGGTGATTTATTGGTCTTACATCGCACATTGTAAGATGAGATTCAGAACCGTGGCATTTGAGTCCAAACTGTAGTAGCTTAGAGAACAAAACGAGAATTGCCAAGACCGGCACCTCGTAGCGCTATGATAGTCGGAGAGTTCCCGGGTGCGTGTCCATAGTTTCTGGCGACTCTGCTGGGGAATTAGAGAACTTGACTCGAATTCATGATATCTTGTTTTGTTTACACTTATGTGTCTCTTTGCATTGCATTTACATTGGTGCGCCTAAGTTACCATGTTCGCCATCTGCTATTCCTGAACGGTTTGCTTGAGGCCGCTTGCCATAAGGTAGACCGGTTACGGGCTCTGCCCCGATGGGAACACAAACCCCGGTTGTTACCAGGGCACCCTTTTGACCATTTGACCTAGTGCATATCGGAATCCATAGTGACCATTCCAAACTAAGACAGGTTGCTTACCTGATTATAGGTTGTTTGAAACCGCTGTGTGCATAGTGAAACCCTAGCTCCTGACAAAATAAGACAGGGAAACCCTACCCCTCCATAGGGGTGTTTTTGCTCTCATTTGCTTGCTATGTGCTTTTAGAGTGTGCCTCTACAGGAATGCATGTACCAATTTGCAAGTCTGGGTATCGCCCGAGGGTATCGATTTTGAGCAATTTTGGCATTCGAGAGAGAGTCTGACCATTCAATTATGCTCATATCTGTTCCAGTGAAATTGGGCTAAGATGCTGCTTGTTTTCTCTTTTGCTAGGTAGTCTTGGGAACCATAGCTTCAAAATGCTCTGATATCCCTCGAGTACATTGGATTTGTGTTGATAGACTTTGTTAGGTCAGAGATTTAGTTTAGAGCAATCAGTATTTTCCTTCGCTGAGGCAAGGCAGAGAAAGGCCAATCAAGGCTCATTGGTTCATCTGACCCGTTAGTCATCAGTCACATCACCTCTGTTCAGTTCAGCATACTCGTGATAATGCAAAATTCAGAAGAAATTGTGGTCATGGCAACAGCATTAAACCAGGGAATTGCCATGCAGGGTGAGACCAATGTTGAAATGCAACGTCCGCCCAGGTCACCTGCCGCACATCCAATCTGTGAACCCCAATTATTCCAAACCCGTGAGCCGACCACTTTTGAGTTGATGGGAATGATCGGCGATCTTCAGAGGTCTGTGGCTGATCTAGCCTTCGGAATGTCAGCTCCGTCATCGATCATATCACATGCTGGGAACTTCGTGCCAGAAGAGCCCCCATTATTGGGGCGAATTGTAATTGAACTCAGCCAACCTAAAGCCATCCCAAGTTCCAGCAATAACATGTCGACAACAACAGGGCTTCGCATTGATGTAGCAACCCAAACCTTCGACCAAGCTGAGGCGAGCGGTAAGAACAAGGTAGGGGCATACACTGATCCCTATGAACAACTTCTGTAGGCTGTTGAGGCTTTGAAAGCCGGGGGACTGAACAAACAGCAAGTGCTCGCAGCTGCTATAAAAATTGTAGATAATACCTTTGTCACTCAGAACGAGGGCAGTTCGAGCCAAGGAAAAAATCGGGAGAAGGGCTGTCATACCAGAACCGTTACTCCCAACCCTAATTCTACACCCAGGAAAGATCGGAAAACCAAGCCAGCACCTGTTGACCCCTTTGCTAGTGCATCCAACAAAAATTCACAAACCTCGAAGTATCAACCCCGAGGTCGCAGGGTCTTCCATGCCCTCTATATGCCTTTGTCCAAGGCTCTTCAAATCCTTGCTAAAAAGGGGCATCTTAAACCCCTCGAGCCTTGGCCTCTTCCTGCTCGTCTTCCACCAGATCCTGATAATACCCAGTACTGTGCGTACCATCAACAGACCGGTCACAGCACTGACAATTGCTTCCGTCTTCGCCATGAAGTACAGGATTTGTTTGACAAGCGGGGTCATCCTCCCACCAAGCTCAGGAAAGTCTATCGTCATTGGATCAATGAATCTGCAGGATAATGTAATGTGATCAGGGGATGAACCACCTGCGGGCGGCGCTCAGTTTACTTCAGATGTGGTATATGGCATGCACTATTTTGAGCATTTGCGAATGCTAGTTTTTGTACTTTCTGACTTGAGCATTCAGTCAGTTTTGTTGTCTTGTATATAGTTAGTCTTTTTGTACTATGTCAGTCTGGTCTGTCTTGTTGTATCGAGTCAATCCCGTTGCATAGGAGTCGGGTGATTCCGGGGGTGTTACCTCGGACATCACTATTTTGTTTTGTGTTTGTCTTTTTTCTTTCTTTTGAGTCTGTTTCTGCCTTGGAGCCAGTTGTCCCAATAGATCTGAATGAAACAACAGTAATTGCTTCTGCCTTGCGCCAGTTGTGCCAGAAGTTTGAATGAAACGACAGTGCTTTTCACCTGCTTTTATGCGCCTTTTAAATCATTGCATTGACCTAAGTTTTTCAAAACTTTTTGAACACTGTGGTGAAAACAAAGAGGAAGGAATTCCTCGAGTTTTGCAAAATTTGATCATTTGAGAGAAAGAGAGGCATGCTAAGCCCTTGATGAATGAAATCATGCTTGTTAATATGAGTACTGAGAAGGACCCTAGCTTAATCTAGATTGGTTCTGCATTGTCTTCAGCGCGAGCGGTTAGTCGCTTTCTTAAAAGATTTCAAAAATAATGTTTTGCGTGATCCTATGAAGACCTGTGTGGAATTGCTCTTGAGATTGTGCAGCTTAGGATCTCTCTCAGCCTCGAGACTCGACCCCCTTTGCTTTCAAACCTTGAACTTTGATTCAGAATGTTCAATGGTCAACCATCAATGTGAGGCTTGTGTGGCCAGATTTGAAGCAGCCCTGGAACTAGGGGCAAAAAAAAAAAAAAATATCAAATGTGCTTGAAGAGCTAAAGATGGATCACTCTGCAAATCAATGAAGATCGACAAGAATGCCAAATCCCAGAAGGGAAGAGAGAAGAAAGTATTGTTGAAGAACAACCAAGTTCCTATCCACAGCACTAGGGGCAAATTTAGCCCCCCATTGGATGGACTCCTACATCATCAGCGAACAATAGCCACTCTCCTGGATTCAGATGGCTTCGAGATCTCAAAATCATTTGACATGGACAAAGCTATACTTTTACCGTTGAGAGGCTCGCTGGGCCGAAAACCCGGAAGGGTGACCCAGGCAAAAGTTAGAGCAAGAGAAAAACAAAAGAAAAAAAATAAAAAAGAAAAAAAAATGACGAAAAAAGAACAAAAAAGAAAAGAAAAGAAATGAAGACAAAAGAAAAGATGAAAATAGAAAAGAAATGAAAAGAAAAGAAAAACAAAGCTCGCAAGGCTGAAAACCCAGAAGGGCGGCCTTGGCAAAAGTTAGAGCGCAAAAGGAGAGGCTAATACCCGAGTGTACCTTAACCCCGAACTACATAAGGCTTGATTCCCATGTTTGGGATACGTAGGCAACTTCGTTCTGAAGTCCAGCCGTAAACACTTCTAAAATCGATTGTGTCCATGTAATAGTTTTGATCATCTTTGTCTTCTCTGTATCCGAGAGTTTGGTTGTGATCGTAACTTTGAGGAGTGATCACAGTGTATTGCGGTGCTATCCAAACAAGGGGCAACTTTCCGTTGCCATACAGTGCGCTGCGGTGCTATTTAAACAAGGGGCGATTTTCCATCACCATATAGTGCCATTCAAACAGGGGGCAATTTTCCTTCGGATATGAGGTTGTGCATCTCAAGAGTAAGTTCTGCATTGGTTGAGCAGTTGCCATTTGTAAAAATAGTGTTTGAGAATTTTTACTGAGGTTGACTAATTCTCTCGAAAATTATTTCATTTTTCCAAAACTGGACCATTTCCTGGACCCAAAAAAGCAAATTTTTCAGTGCTCATAACCTAACTTGCATGATTTTAAATCAGAAAGTTGAACAAGTATGTTAATCTAACTCTCATGTTGGTCAAAATTGTTTTACTAGAAAGCCAAAACAAAAAATGGTCAAAATGATGAACTAGGGGGCACAGTTCAGTCAGGTGCTCTGCCTTTTCCCCATTGTTAACATACTTGCCAGAAAGGGCACTCTACTCGCCACAAAGCGCACAACTGGAGTGTAGACACCCCATTTTTGACCGTCCTCAAGACTTGGACGTCACCGTTTGAACACTCGGTGATCATCCATGTTTGTGTTCGTCTTGAGTTCCCGGAGGTCTCGGCTACGCGCCTTGCCTTAGGATCTCTCGACTCGACTGTTTTGTGTCTGGTTTTGCACCAAACACTTGTGTTTTGCCTTTGAGGGGCAGGGTAGGGCTTGTTGACCATCCCCACCATCACCGGCCATGGCTTGAGGCCACCGGCTGTGTTTTGTTGCCACCGGCTAAATATTTGGCCGGCCAACACTGTAGATGGCCGGCCGGCTATCTTTTTTTGGTCAATTGCATTTTTGGCCGGCCGACTACTGTGCATCTGCTTTTGTAGATATTTTCATGCAGCTGGCATGCACTTGGCTCCCCTCCATACAATGTATAGAGGGATCTCCCTCTTAGCTAGCTTGTCTTGTAAGCTTACAAGATTGAGCTCTATAAGAGGAGGCTTCCTCTCCCTCTTTTAGGGTTACAAAATTTCAGAGGAGAGCTCTAGTTTTTTAGGGTTAGCATAATTGTATCTATCCTATATCTATTTCTCTCTCTCTTTTTGCCCTTAAGGTGTTTTAGTCTTAGATTTGCACACAAACACCTAGACTTACACCTTCTCTTGGAGCTGAGGTCCTTGAGGCTTGTTTTTGGAGTTTTGGAGCTGATTTGAACCTAAAGAACCAGCTGGTCTTCCATTTTTGAAGAGGGTCTACAAGGGTAAGACTCTTGTCCCTTTTTATCCCATTTTTGCATTGTATTTTTGCCTACCTTACAACTGTTTTTGAGCTTAACATATAACACAAAAAAGTTCTATTTTTTAGTGCTCTAAATAGTTTGTTAAGGGTGTTTTAAGTTTTGGGGTTGTTTGACCCCTCTTAAGCCTTGTTAGGCCCTTGTTTTGTGCCATTTTGGTTGAGCTCTGGGACCATTGTGTTTGGGCCTCCTCAACACTGAAATCTTGAGGGATTTCAGAGGTGAGGATGGTGCCTTGAGGTCCCAAAAAGGAGAGGGCCACCCCCTCTCCTTGTTGTCCTTGAAAAAGGCCATTTTTGCCTCTTGAGGGAGCACCATGTTTAAGTGTATGTGACCATGCCTTAGCTGTTTTTTTGTGCTTATTATGTCATGATTTAGCACTGTTTTGAGTTGGTTTTGGTATACCATGCTTGCTTAGCATACATGCCTTGTAATGCCATGTTTAGGTCTTAACATGCTTTAGGTTTTAACCCTTATTCTAGCATGATTTTGGCCAAGCTTTGCAAAGCTTTTGTGTTTGTTTTAACATGCTTAAGCTCTGTTTTTGGTTTTTTTGGTCGACCATCACATGCTTAGTATTGCCACCTTGCATTTTGGCTTGTTAGCCTTAGGTGTGAGTGTGTAGCATGCTTTACTTGCATCATTTCAGTGGTTTGGAACCACTTACCATGTCATTTCAGTCCTTGTAATATCTTCACATGCTTGCATTATTATCACTCCTTTGATGCTTTAAGAGGTTGTGTTGTATGCTCCATGTTTAAGCATTTGTGCATGCCTCCATGAGTAGATCATTTAGATGCCATCTAAGTGGTTTTTGGGGCTTGCCTTAACATGATTTGGGACTGTTTTGATCCATTTTGGTCATTTGCTTCATGTATCATATGATCATGCTTTAAGTACTTGGACCAATTACGTGCTATACTTGTCATGTTTGCTTGATTTGGCATCATCTTTGACATAATTTTCAGAGCTTACATTGCATGCTAATTGTCCATGTTTACCTCCTTTTAAGTGTGCTTAGAAGTTGTTCCTTTATGCTTAGGAATTGGTCCTTGTGTGCATGCATGTTTGCATGTCATTGTGCCCTTATTTCCATAGCATTGGCCACTGATTTTGGCATGCTTGCGAGCTATCCATGTTAGTTTAAGTCCACCCCCTTTGCATGTTGTTGCATGCTCACTTTGTGTGTTGTCACCTGATTGGAGTTGCATGATTGAATGAAGTCACGTGCTTGCTTGCATGCCTTAACACCCAAATTGCATCTAGCATGCTTGTTCGTTTGCATTGTCTTATGCTTTGCATGCTTGTTTGTTTATATGCATTGCCATGTTGCAAACTTAGCACTCATGCTTAGGTTGCATATCATTGCATGCATCTTTCACCTCTTGATCAAATCATGATAGAGGTTGAAAGCCCCTTTGTTTGTTTATTTGCATTGCATTTCATTTGAAATCAAAGTGCACACTTGGTTTCCTTGGGCCATCGCGTATTGAAATGCGCAATTGGTGGCCCGAGAATCGAGAACCATGTCCCTTTGAGTCATAAATATGATAAGGGATGTGGTGGTGCACACATTTGCTTGAAATGCATTGCCATGCCAAGTTTTTCCCTCTGTTGCTGTCAAACCAGTTTCTGCAGGAAGTTTTGGCCGGTCGGCCATCTCTAGTGCCGACCGGCCATCCATTGTTGGCCGATGGATCAATTTGTGGCCGGTGATCATTTTTCCCAGCCGGTGGTGTTCCCCCTCAGCTAGTGGTGTCCCATAGAACTCAAAGAAGCAACCCTGAGACTTTGGCAGTCTTCAGTGGAGCAAAGTAGGGAAAACAGAGGCAGCTTGCGCATGACAGTGGGCTTCCAAGCGAAACTGACGCGTGTGCATTGGACCCTCTTCCTGAGGCTACTTTTTAAACTAGTTAAGCAGATTAACTAATCTAATAAAGGTTGGATTGTTTGAGTTGGAACAATCGAAACTAGTTTAATTCGCTACTCGCAAGTAGGCTAAAACACGGATTTCAATGAGTTGTTCCAACTCAAACAATCCAACCTTTACCTGTGGGTCCAATGCCTGTGGGTAAAGGTTGGATTATTTGAGTTGGAACAACTCATTGAAATCCGTGTTTTAGCCTACTTGATAGCTTAAAGCGTTTTCCAAACAAACGGATATGCAATGTTTTGTTCCAAGTTAGGTGATCTAGTCTATACTTTTGTGTTGTGCACATCACATAGTAATTCTAGCTAATTAACTGGAATAAGAACGCACGTGTTTTCAAAAACTAGATATCACGGTTAGTAGAGGCCGATCTTCGGATCGGGCGAGAGGGGGTACTCATAGCTGACCTTCCCCAATCGTACCCAAGTTCCCGACCCGAGGCAACTTTGGTGATAATGGACACGTGGCCTTTGGCACCAAGTCAAGGTTTCCTAAATTCCCCCATAAATAAATATTTAGGTGGCGACTCTGTATCTGGCAAAGCAGTCCATGTTTGGCACTTCTTTACAAAAAAAATCTATTTTCAAAAACGATTTGCCGGATTTGGACTCTTTGGTTCAGATTAAGAACCGTGACAAATTGAGTCCTGAACTATAGTAGACCCTGAGCCAGAATAAGCAGGATTCCCTCTCGGGACGTTCGGGGACGTCTACATGGAGCTAACAACAAAGGGCTAAAAGCTCTCTCAGCCTCCAAGCAACGAGGTATCAAGCCAAGTGCGAAGCACGAATTGGAATGGATCAAGATACTCCACTCCCTCTTCCAGGCCATTGACTAGACGTCACCGGAAGAAATAGCCATGAGCTGGTGATGTCGGGCATGAACCCACAGCTTCTTGTTTATCCATCAACCACCCAGGGGAGGGATAAAAAAAATGAGAGATTAAAGAATAGAGAGATGAGCGTGGAGAGAAAAAGTGAGAAAAAGGGCTTTTTCAAAAAAACAGAGCCTGAGGGCCGAGTAATGTGAGAATCACAAATGAGAAAGGGTGAGAAACAATACCCAGAGAAACAGGCTCCCTGTGCACGTCTGAGTGTCGTGTCTTTTCTTTTCTCTCGATTCTTGTTTTGAGTCGTTTCGAGTGTTTCTTGGTGTGTTTAGGTTGTTTACCTTTTGTCTTTCTTTATTGAGTCGTTTTGCACTGTGTTCAGTCGTAGGCTCAATACCCGGTTAAGAACTCATTTCTTAATTTCAAAATAAATCGTTTTGTGCCAAGAGTGCTGTGCCATTCTCCACATTTGTGCAAAATAGATTTTGTTCTTTCATAAAACTGTAGGGCTTCATCTAGTTCATGTGAGAACAGTAGAACCAGGACCTATCTGAAGCTACATGGGTTCCGGGCTACAAAGCAAAAGAAAAGAGGAAAAATTTGGAGCATCTGAGTTTCTTTCAACTTCTGCATGTTCCGTCATTCTGAGAATGAGCGAAAGCAGTGTGTGTTGAGAATGAGCGATATCTTTGTATGAGCTATGTGCAGAATAAACTGAGTACTATGTTATGAGTTGTGTGTTTAGAATGAACAGTATGCTGCATGAGCCATGTGCAGAATAAACTGAGTACTATGTTATGAGCTATGTGTTCAGAATGAGCAGTATGTTGTATGAGCCGTATGCAGAAGGAATAGGGTTCTGTGTTACGAGCTGTGCGGTAAGAGGGAGCAGTTTGCTATACGAGCTGCATGCCAAAGTGAATAGAATACTGTGTTGATTATTTCAATGCCGGAATGGCGATCAGAAGTGCTTTTCCCGAGTACCATTCCATGCCGGAGGCATCTTGGCTGTGTTTGCAATGAGTTCCTAGGAGATCGACTGCGATGGTGGAAACTAGAGTTCGAATGGCTGATGCCTAGAACACAAAGGTTTGGAATTTCCGAGACTAAAGTCTGGTTTAAACACCCAGGGGTGTATCCTCGCCTTGAAATCTGTATGGAAGCCCCACAGGTTGAGGTAGTCGGTATGTTCCTCGCTTCTGGATACTGAACCAACCTAGTCTGTCACCCCGTTGAAGAATAGGGAAAGTTGTGAATGTGATCAGGAAGGAAAATGGCATCAGTGGTTTCCCGAGCAAATGTTGCTCCTTGTCAGCATTTCAGGACCTTTGTACTGCGAGTTGAAGGTAAGAGTTCGAAGAACACAAAGGGGAGATCCCCATCGGAGTAGAGCGGTTCACCGCTATTCACCTCTTGAGGTGCTTTCTGAAGCGCCGCTTTGCCTGTTTATTGCATTCCTTTAGTATCGTGCACTGTATTGCATTGTACCTATCAATTTCTTTCTTATTCGAGCACAATATTGTATGTACTATTCATTCGGAGAAGTTTCGATTCAGTTTGACTGATACCTTTCTCCTCTCTCATTTGGCGCGCGTTTGGATATCTTTCCTCTCTTGCGTATGATACGCTGAGAGATGCTTTCTTTCCTCTATTGCGTGTGATACGTTGAGAGATGCTTCCTTTCCTTCCTTTCCTCTCTTGCGTGTGATACGCTGAGAGATGTTTTCTTTCCTCTCTTGCGTGTGATACGCTGAGAGATGCTTCCTTTCCTCTCTTGCGTGCTTGCGTGTGATACGCTGGGAGATGCTTTCTTTCCTCTGTTGCGTGTGATACGCTGGGAGATGCTTCCTTTCCTCTCTTGCGTGTGATACGTTGAGAGATGCTTCATTTCTTCTCTTGCGTGTGATACGCTGAAAGATGCTTTCTTTCCTCTCTTGTGTGTGATACGCTAGGAGATGCTTCCTTTCCTCTCTTGCATGTAATACATTGAGAGATGCTTTTTTTCCTCTCTCGTGTGTGCTACGCTGAGAGGTTTTCCCTTTTTCCTCTCTAGCGTGTGCTACGCTAAGAGGTTTTCTCTTTCCTCTCTCGCGTGTGATACGCTGAGAGGTGTGCCCCTCCTCTTGTTGCATTGTTATGCATGCCCCCTTCTTTTTGAAACACCGAGATACATCCCTTTGTTTCTCCTTCTTTTTGAAACACTGAGATACGTCCTTTGTTTCTCCTTCTTTCCGAAACACCGAGATACGTCCCTTTGTTTCTCCTTCCTTTTGAAGCACCAGGATACGTCCCTTTGTTTCTCCCTCTTATTCCGAAACACCGGGATACGTCCCTATGTTTCTCCTTCTTATTCCAAAACACCGGGATATGTCTCTGTGTTTCTCCCTCTTTGGTTAAGAGCATTTGGAATACGTTTCAATGCTTATACCTTTCCAAAACACCGGGATACGTCCCTGTGTTTCTCCCTCTTTGGTTAAGAGCATTTGGAATACGTTCCAATGCTTATACCTTTCCGAAACACCGGGATACGTCCCTGGGTTTCTCCCTCTTTGGTTAAGAGCATTTGGAATACGTTCCAATGCTTATACCTTTCCAAAACACCGGGATACGTCCCTGTGTTTCTCCCTCTTTGGTTAAGAGCATTTGGAATACGTTCCAATGCTTATACCTTTCAGAAACACTAGGATATGTCCTTGTGTTTCTCTCTCTTTAGTTAAGAGCATTTGGAATACGTTCCAATGCTTATACCTTTCCGAAACACCGGCATACGTCCCTATGTTTCTCCTTCTTATTCCGAAACATCAGGATACGTCCGTGTGTTTCTCCCTTTTCGGTTAAGAGCATTTGGAATATGTTCCAATGTTTGAGCCTTTTCGAAACACCGGGATATGTCCCTTTGTTTGTTCCTCTATCCCATTCCTCACATGATTTCAGCGTGTTTGGAATTTGTTGACCTCTTCTCACGATTTCAGCGTGGTTAGAGTTTGGTTCTTCCTCACACGATTTCAACGTGTTTGGAATTTGTTGACCTCTTCTGACGATTTTCGCGTGGTTAGAGTTTAGTTCTTCCTCACACGATTTCAGCGTGTTTGGAATTTATCTTTGGTATCGTCGTGTACGCGCCAGGGCGGTTATTTTTGGACCTCCTCTCACGATTTGAACGTGGTTTGAGTGTCCCTTTCCTCACACGATTTCAGCGTGTTTGGAATTTGTCTCAGGCTGCATTGAGCACGCTCCTGATTGGTTGTTTTGGGATTTGTTTTTCCCTCTCTTTTCATTCCAAGTGTGGTTGGAATACATCCCCCTTTGCATCTACTATATCTTTTTTTTATCGCGCTATTTTGAGCATCGCGCTATTTTGCGCTATGTCCGTTACTTGCATTGTGCATGCATTTTATCGTGCTATTTCGCGCATCGCGTTATTTTGCGTTGTGTCCATTACTTGCATTATGCATGCATTTTATCGCGCTATTTTGCACTGTGTCCATTATTTGCATTGTGTATGCATTTTATCGCGCTATTTTGCACTGTGTCCATTACTTGCGTTGTGCATGCATTTTATCGAGCTATTTTGCACTGTGTCCATTACTTGCATTGTGCATGCATTTTATCGCGCTGTTTAGCGCATCGCACTATTTTGTGCATTACATAGTATCATTCGCGCTATCTTGCGCACTTTACCTACACTTGTTAGTGCATTGCGTTGTTTTGTACACTTCTTCCGCATTGTTATGCGTCACACTTAGGTTGCATTGTCTTGCATCCCTTCTACATTGTTATGCGTCACACTTAGGTTGTATTGTTTTGCATCCCTTCCGCATTGTTATGCGTCACACTTAGGTTGCATTGTCATGCACCCCTCCACTTGCGTTGTCACGGACTTTCACTTGCATTGCTATGCATGTTTTTAACAATATTGTACCTGTTGAGTTTCTTTCTTTTGCAGGCACGATATTGTATGTACGGTTCATTTGAAGCTAGCGTAACCAGACGAACCGGACGGTATTGTATGTACTCCGTGTGAGACGTAGCGAGAATTGTATAATTCTCTTACATCCTTTCTGCATGTAATGTAGTTTGATTTGTTCTCGCTTGCTTAAACTGTTGCATTTGTTGTGTATATTTGCTTCGTTACAGCTTTATTTGCATGATCATAACTTATGTTCGGCTTTGTGCATGTCATTTGCATCTTGCCCCAGCTTGCGGGCACATCTCTTTGTTGTCTTGCATGTTTGTCTAAGTTTTCAGCCTTGTCAAAAATGGGTCGTCTCTAGGCTTTGACATTCACTCCCGTCACTTATGACTTTCGAGTTCTGTCAAAGAGGGGCAATTGTAGACACCCCATTTTTGACAGACCTTAAGACTCAGACGTCATCGATTGAGCACTCGGTGATGGTGCATGTTGTGCTCGTTTAGAGGTTTCAGAGTTTTGGCTGAGAGCCTTGCCTCCGAGCCTCTGAACTCTTTTGTGCTTCGGCTCGGTTTGTGGACCGAACTTTGTTTCTCTTCCCAGAGGGAGGGAGAGGTCTTGTAGACCATGTCTTTGTGGTCGTAGAACACTTTTCATGGTCGTAGACCACTTTTCCTGCTTGGAGACTAGTTTCCAGTTTTCGGAGCCTACGGCTGCGCGCCTTGGGTCGGGACCGCTTAACGTTCTCCGTTTGGCATGGTTTTTCAACCACACCTTGTTGCCTCTGCCTAGAGGAACACTGTGGTCCGGAAGACCACTTTTGTGGTGGCATACCACTTTTGATGCTCAAAGACCAGTTTTTGAGGCTTTCGGTCGCGTGCCTTGCCTCTTGATCTCTTGTCTTGCATCCGCTTTGGTTTGTTTTTGGTACAAACCCTGTTTTCCTTGTTTGGAAGGTGGTACAAGGGTGGGAGACCACTTTTTCTCCTTGGAGACCACTTTTCCTTCTGCCAGCCAGTTTTCTGGTCGGATAACTGGCTAGCTTGGTCTTTGGGCCACATTTTCTGGTCAGCCACCACACCACTAGCTTTCTTTCATGCTCTAGACCCCTCCCACCTATGGCCGACCAGTTTTTGTCTTGGGAGACCACTTGAAGTGGTCGGCCGACCACTTTAAGTAGCAAGCCGACCACTTCAAGTGGTTGGCTGCTTTTTGGCACCTTTTTGGAGATATTTTCCTCCAGCTGGCACAGCTGGAGGGCATTAGAGCTATCCTCCATACACGTGTATGGAGGGATTTGTTTGAAGCTTAGCTTCTCCAAGAAGCTTTGCCTTTTTGTTTCTATAAGAGGGAGGCTCCTCCTCCCCCTCTAAGTTGAAAAACTTGAGGCTTAAAAGATAGATATACACTTGTATCTATTCTTCCTTGTTTGTCCCCATTTTGTGCCTTAAAGTGTTATTTTGTCTTAGTTTAACACACAAACACACACTCAAACACCTTCCTTGTTCTTTGAGGTGCTAAGGGGTTGTTTTTGGTGTTCTTGGACTGGTTTAAGCCCAGTTGTAAAGGAGGTCTTCAAGGGTGAGTATTTGACCTTTAAATCTCCCATTCTTGCTCAAGCTTTTAGCCCTTCTTGCATACGTTTTTAAGCTTAAGTCTTAACAAGAAAAAGTTCTATTTTTTCATTCTTAAAATAGTTGTTTAAGGTCACTTTTTCATTTGGGGTGATTTACCCCCTCTTAGGCCTTGTTAGGCCTTGTTTTGAGCCATCCCTTTAGGCTCTTGTTGAACCCTTTGCATGACCTTTCTACCACTGAAATCCGGAGGATTTTCAGTATTGGAAAGGTGGTTTTGGTGTCCTAAATAGGAGAGGGTCATCCCTTCTCCTTGTATTTTGTTTACTTGCTTCATATGCCTCATGTTTGAGCATCTTTGTTAAGCTTTTTTTGGCCATATCTTCGCTTGTATTTGAAGTTATTTTGCTAAGGCATACCACTAATTTTGCTTGGTTTGGTCACTCCATGCATGGTTAATACACTTGTAGTGTAAATCACACAAACTAGCTTTGTATGCTTCATGAAGTAGCATGTCATTCTAGCTTGTTTTCTTTCCATTTTAGCATGTTTTTGGTGATGTTTTAGCATGCCATGACTCTGTTTTGGGTGGGTTTGTTGGCCCCTTTCATGCTTCATACACTTGTAGTGTAATTCCATGAAATAGCCTAACATGCATCATGTTTTGACATGTCATTTTAGCATGTTTTTGGCTTAGCTCTGAGAAGATTTTGTTCATATTTTACCATGTTTAAGGTCTGATTTTAGTTGTTTTGGCCATGCATGACTTGCTTTGTATAACTATGGTTCAATCTAGCTCGTTAGCCTTGTGTATTGAGTTCACTAGCATGCATTACTTAGACTATTTTAATGATTTGGCATCATTTATTATGTGATTTCAGTCCATGTATCATCGCCATGCATTCACATTTGTAACTCATTCAATGCATTGAAGGGATTGCCCCTTTATGCCTTAACATGAACCATTCTGTATGCCTTCATGCCTTAGCTTGCGAGCCATCATTTCAGTATTTATTTGGGGTTATTATGCCATGATATAACTCTGATTTTTATTGGTTAAGTCATCCCATGATTGGTCTTAATAGGTGTAGTGTAATCCACCTTATTTACCTTGTATGCATCATGCCTTATGCCCTTCATGCTAGCTTATTTTGGCTTCCTTCCATGCATGCTTTAGACTCATTTTGACATGTTCTAAGACTGTTTTGGGTTTCCTTTGCCACATGCTTCATGTTTTGTATACTTGTAGTACAAATGCTCTTGCTTGCCTCAAGCTTTGAGCACCATTGCATGCTTCATTTGTGTTGTGTACATGATTTGGCATCACTTAACATGACATTTTAGAGCATTTAGCATTGCCATGTTCTTACCTCAATCATGCTTTAAGTGCCTTTGAGTGTTATGCATTGTTGCCTAGTTTATGCCTTAGCTCGTATGCTTGCATGCCTAGGCCTTTGAGCCCTCGTCTCAGCTTGTTTAGGTCCTCATTTTGACCTAATTGAGCTCTGTCCATGCTTAGTTCATGCATTTGTGCCATGTATTGCATGCCTCCTTTGTAGTCCTCTTTACTAGCTTCATGCTTTAAGGACCCTAGCATGCATACTTGTGTTGTTTGGATGATTTGGCATCATTTCTTACCTTATTCCAGTTTACTTAGTGTTGTTACACTTCCACACTTTTCACTCTTTAAGTGTTCTGAAGAGTTGCACCTTAGTGCCTTAATTGGTGAGCCAATTGGCATGCATGCTTGTATGTGTTTTCGGTGCCTTCATTCTAGCATTATGGCCTCTGTTTTGGCATGGCTGAGGTCTACCCGCATTCGGTTTAAGCACATTGAGCATTATGTATTCCATGTCACATCGCATCGTGCATGTTATGTTGTTGTTTGCATTGCGTATGCCATGCTCTTGATTCGCATTGTGTATGTCATGATCATATTACATTGAGTATGCCATGTTAGTCATTGCATTGTGTATGCTAGTTGTCATGAGCATTGTGTATGCCATGTAGTTCATTCGCATTGTGTATGCTAGTATGTTAATTGCATGTTTGCCTGCTTGTCCCTCCCATGTTTGTATGCTTGAGTCGCATTGTGTATGCCATGTTATGTGTTGCATTGTTGTTTGGAATAGGTGTTAGTCCAAACACGAGAAACGAGAGACGTTTCATACTTAAAGTGATGAAAGCGTGCCTCAATTCTCGATCGACGCTCTTGATCATACATGATAGAGTTTTAAGCTTTATGTGTTTACTTGTGCATTCATTTTACATTGAATTGTGCAACCGCCTCTCGGCGATCATGCATTGAAATCTTGCGCGATTGGTGGCGAGGGTCGAGAACCACACCCTTAAGTTCATGACATGATAGAGTGGTTGTGCACACATATCTTGCAAATACATTGCCATGCCCTTTCTTGCTCTTTATTGCAAAGAACCGAATTCAACAAAGAATAACAAGCCGGGCCGACCAGAAAACTAGCTGGCCGACCACTCGGAAAAAGTGGTCATTTGGTGTGCGGAGAGACCAAAAGTGGTCGGCCACCCTCCTACAAGTTTCCCTAGGTGGAGTTTCAGCTTTCTAGAGCTTGGTGCAAGTTTCTGAGAACAAATGAAAACAGAGGCAAATCAGGGCATTGCATTGGATTTCCGAACAAAGGCGAGCATGCATCCAGTCTTCTCCCTCCGAGAACCTCCTGTTTTACTGTTTTCCTTAGCTGCCATGCTTAGATAGCTAGCTTTTGCTTTGGTTTGTACTTAATAGTTAATGTGTTTAGCTATTTCAAATCGTTTTGTAATAATTAGTTAACTAGGATTAGTTAATTAATTTGTTTTGTAATAATTAGTTTAATTAGCTTAGATTTGCTAGTTAGTTTCTTATTCAGTCCCTCCTTCGAGAGGCCACATTATTGTAATAAGCGTGCATGTGTGTGATGCATGTCTTCCAACCTCCATTTCTTTCTCCCTTTTACTTAACCGCTTACGATGGTTAGTTTTAGGGCATATTTCATTCGGCATACCTTATGTTCGCATGCGTGCATCCTTTCATCTGTCTTGCATACACCAGGCTTGGCGCATCATACTAACTGCATTGTATTTCAATTCCGATTTGAATACATGTATCAAATTGCATTTCATATGCCATCTTAGGCAGCCGAGCCAATTTTAGTTACATTTTCGCATGTGTTGCATTAACCATCTTAACATGAACTAGGATCATGCATGATTTCTAACTAGTTCTTTGTTTTGGCTCGGAGTACACTGTGAGTGTTTATGCTTTAGCATACTGCATGTGTGTTAATGTTGCCATGAAAGCATGCTTGCCATGAGGCTAACTGCTTATGTGGTATAACTGCCTAAATGCCTGTGGGTGAAGGTTGGATTACTTGAATTGGAACAATTCATTGAAAATCGCGTTTTAGCCTACTTGCAAGTTGCAAACTTCAAACCGTTTTCAAACGAACGTGCAATGTTTTGTTCCAAATTAGATGATCTAGTCTATACTTATTTGCTGTGCGCATCACATAGTAAGATTAACTAATTAATCAGAATAAGAACACATGTGTTTTCAAATACAAGATATTATGCTTAGTACAGGCCGATCTTTGATCGGGTGAACGGGGGTGCTCATTAAATGACCTTCCCTCCTCGTACCTAAGTTCCCGAGCTGAGGTAACTTTGGTGATGACAGACACGTGGCCTTAGGCACGAGTCAGGGTTTCCTAAATTCCCCTAAAATAAAATATGTAGGTGTCGACTCTGTATCGGGCAAAGTAGTCCATCTTTGGCACTTCATCATAAAAATCAGTTTTCCAAAATGATTTTCCGGATTTGGACTCTTTGGTGATTTATCGGTCTTACATCACACATTGTAAGATTAGATTCAGAACCGTGGCATTTGAGTCCAAATTGTAGTAGCTCAGAGAAGAAAACGAGAATTCGCACCCCGTCCCCTCGCAGGCGCAAGCGGATATTCAGAGAGTTCCCGAGAACACATCTACACCTTTCCTTGATACTTGATTTGCAAAAAGCTGAAGAGCACGGGGACAATAAAGGCCAAAACACCGTGACAGGAAGCATAGGAGGAGGAGGTAACTCTGTTGTTGCGACAAATAGTAGTAGGAGTGTGTTGTAATGCTGAGAAATGAGACATTGATCTGTCTAAACAAGTTTCTCTGCGTGCCTTGCTGAGGTTTTCTTCTTCTTGTTGTTGTTGCCATTGAATTAATACTAGTAACACAGAGAGAGAGAGAGAGAGAGAGAGAGAGAGAGAGAGAGAGAGAGATCTGCATCAGAATAAGGAATTAGTTAGTTCTAAAGAAAAAATAGCACGTTCTATGTCTTATTCATCCAAAAAAAAAAAAAAAAAATAGCACGTAGATAAGATATGAAGAGGAGAAAACATATTACCTTTGATACACAAAATCAAAGTAGATCTATATCCACGCAATATATAGAGTGATGATTTTTGTTCCCTGCTGTGCCAAAACTGCACTGTTTTATTTTACAATTGGTTGGGTCGTCAGACATAGCGTGGTCGATTGATGGTGGATTTGGGAATTTTGCTGTGTTCAAATGAACAGTTGGTTGCTGCATTTCTTCATGGAGTGTCATTTTGAGTATCTTTTCATAATTCGAATTGTACAGTTCGTCGAGTAGATTAATCATGCAAAAAATCAAATTGATTGGATAATTGTAGCTCTATAACAAAAATACATTTGTTTTTAAAAATTAACAATTAACGTAACTTTCATCTTTTTTAAAAACAATTAAGACTTAATCAGAAGGTTATAAATATCTAATTGATTTGATTTTTTACATAAATAATATTCTTGATGTACTCTACAGTATAAACGATTCAGATTATTGAAGGACACTCGGGACGACCTTCCATAAAAGGAGTTTAGTAGGCTGTTATGCCTTAGAACATAGAGACGCATCCCAAGTCAGAATTGATTGGGTAATTGGTTGGGTTGTTAGACGGGGTGATCAGGAAATTTGATCCAAACCACAAATTTTGATCATGTTAAAAGAGTCGATTTAAAATCAATTGGTAAGCATCCTCAACAAGCGGTTCAAACTTTATTTTTTAGCTAAAAACTTCAAAAAATCATCTGCATCAACCTCGTGTGTAGATCGTCGAAATTTACGATCGGTACAGTAACTTGTTAATACAACAAAACCCTTTTTGTTTCTTATAGCTATAGAAATATGGAAATATTACAAGGATAAAAAAAACAAAGAAAACATTCCTTCCACAACTTTATCACAGACAATTACCCAGAAAAAAAGAGTCTATTGATTGCCGATTATACTGATAAGATATTCCTCCGTAGGTTGTTTCCTCTTGAATTAGAAAAGGCATGAGCGGTAGTAAGCCGACTTGGAGGCATTAATGGAACTCTACCCATGACTATCTAATGGAGCCAGTTCCACAACATCGGAAGCTGGCGGTGCAGAAACTAACCTGCCAAGAATAATATATAGAGAAAGTAGAGAAAAGGTCCAATTGAGTCTGGCAAAAGAATTGAAGCTAGAGACACCAAACCAAGCCAACCAAACCCCACTGTCCCATGGTGAGCATAAGTTTGCGAGCGGTGGTGATCTTCATAAGAAGAAGTTTTCAGTACATCATAGTAAGAAATGCCATACAGAAGCAAACTAGCAATGGAAACACCTAAAGATTTGGGGTATGTGTCGAATGGGGATATGTCCTTCCCTTGATACTTGATTTGAAAAACGCTGAGGAGCACGGGGACAATAAAGGCTAAAACGGCGTGACAGGAAGCATAGGAGGAGGAGGTAACTTTGTTGTTGCGACAAATAGTAGTAGGAGTGTGTTGCAATGCTGAGAAATGAGACATTGATCTGTCTAAACAAGTTTGTCTGCGTGCCTTGCTGAGGTGTTCTTCTTCTTGTTGTTGTTGCCATTGAATTAATACTAGTAACACACACAGACAGGGAGAGAGAGAGAGAGAGAGAGAGAGAGAGAGATCTGCATTAAAATAAGGAATTAATTAGTTCCAAAGAAAAAATAGCATGTAGATAAGATATGAAGAGGAGAAAACATATTACCTTTGATAGACAAAATCAAGGTAGATCTATATCCATGCTATATATAGAGTGATGATTTTTGTTCCCTGCTGTGCCAAAACTGCATTGTTTTATTTTACAATTGGTTGGGTTGTCAGACTTAGCGTGGTCGATTGATGGTGGATTTGGGAATTTTGCTGTGTTCAAATGAACAGTTGGATGCTGCTCTTGTTTATGGAGTGTCATTTTGAGTATCTTTTGATAATTCAAATGGTTTATATTGTACAGTTCGTTGAGTAGATTAATCATGCAAAAAATCAAATTGATTGGATAATTGTAGCTCTATAACAAAAATACATTTGTTTTTAAAAATTAATGATTAACGTAACTTTCATAATTTTTAAAAACAATTAAGACTTAATCATAAGTTTATAAAAATTCAATTCATTTGATTTTTTGCATAAATAATATTCTTGATGTACTCTGTAGTATAAACGATTTAGATTATTGAAGGACACTCGGGACGACCTTCCAGAAAAAGAGTTCTGTACGCTGTTATGCTTTAGAATGTGGAGACGCATCCCAAGTCAGAATTGATTGGGTAATTTGCTGGGTTGTCAAACGGGGTGATCGGGAAATTTCTTCCAAACCACAAATTTTGATCATGTTAAAAGAGTCATTTTAAAGTCAATTGGTAAGCATTCTCAGCAAGCGCTTCAAACTTTATTTTTTAGCTGAAAACTTCAAAAAATTACCTGCATCAAACTCTTGTGCAGCTCGTCGAAATTTACGATCGGTACAGTAACTCGTTAATACAGCAAAACCCTTTTTGTTTCTTATAACTATATAAATATGGAAATATTACGAGGATAAAAAAACAAAGAAAACATTCTTTACACAACTTTATCGTAGACAATTACCCAGACAAAAGGGTCTGTTGCTTGCCGATTATACTGATAAGATATTCCTCCGTAGGTTGTTTCCTCTTGAATTAGAAAAGGCATGAGCGGTAGTAAGCCGACTTGGAGGCATTATTGGAACTCTGCCCATGGCTATCTAATGCTGCCAATTCCACAACATCGGAAGCTGGCAGCGCAGAAACTCACTTGCCAAGAACAATATATAGAGAAAGTAGAGAAGAGGTCCAACTGAGTCTGGCAAAAGAATTGGCACTAGAGACACCAAACCAAGCCAACCAGACCCCATTGTCCCATGGTGAGCACAAGTTTGCGAGCGGTGGTGAACTTCATAAGAAGAAGTTTTCAGTACGTCATAGTAAGAAATGCCATAGAGAAGCAAACTAGCAATGGAAACACACAAAGATTTGGGGTATACATCGAATGGAGATATGTCCTTCCCTTGATCCTTGATTTGCAAAAAGCTGAGGAGCACGGGGGCAATAAAGTCCAAAACGGCGTGACAGGAAGCAGAGGAGGAGGAGGTAACTCTGTTGTTGCGACAAATAGTAGTAGGAGTGTGTTGTAATGCTGAGAAATGAGACATTGATCTGTCCAAACAAGTTTGTCTGCGTGCCTTGCTAAGGTGTGCTTCTTCTTGTTGTTGTTGCCATTGAATTAATTCTAGTAGCACACACAAATAGGGAGAGAGAGAGAGCGAGATCTGCATCAAAATAAGGAATTAGTTAGTTATAAAGAAAATATGGCAAGTAGATAAGTTATGAAGAGGACAAAATGTAATATCTTTGATGCACAAAATCAAAGTAGATCTATATCCATGCTATGTATAGAGTGATGATTTTTGTTCCCTGCTGTGCCAAAATCGCACCGTTTTATTTTACAATTGGTTGGGTCGTCAGACTTAGCGTGGTCGATTGATAGTGGGTTTGGGAATTTTGCTGTGTTCAAATGAACAGTTGGTTGCTGCATTTCTTTATGGATTGTCATTTTGAGTATCTTTTTATAATTCGAACGGTTTATGTTGTACAGTTCGTCGGGTAGATTAATCATGCAAAAAATCAAATTAATTGGACAATTGTAGCTCTATAACAAAAATACATTTGTTTTTAAAAATTAACGAATAAGGTAACTTTCGTAATTTTTAACAACAATTAGGATTTAATCATAAGGTTCTAAAAATTCAGTTGATTTGATTTTTTACATAAATAATATTCTTGATGTACTCTACAGTATAAACGATTCGGATTATTGAAGGACACACGGGGCGACCTTCCATAAAAGGAGTTCAGTAGGCTGTTATGCCTTAGAACGTAGAGACGCATCCCAAGTCAGAATTGATTGGGTAATTGGCTGGGTTGTTAGACGGGGTGATCGGGAAATTTCGTCCAAACCACAAATTTTCATCATGTCAAAAGTGTCAATTTAAAATCAATTGGCAAGCATCGTAAACAAGCGCTTCCAACTTTATTTTTTAGCTAAAAACTTCAAAAAATCATCTGCATCAAACTCGTGTGCACCTCATCGAAATTTACGATCGGTACAGTAACTCGTTACTACAACAAAACCTTTTTTTGTTTCCTATAGCCATATAAATATGGAAATATTACGACGATAAAAAAACAAAGAAAACTTTCCTTACATAACTTTATCACAGACAATTACAAAGACAAAAAAGGTTTATTGATTGCCGATTATATTGATAAGATATTCCTCAGTAGGTTGTTTTCTCTTGAATTAGAAAAGGCATAAGCGGTAGTAAGCCGACTTGGAGGCATTACTGGAACTTTGCCCATGACTATCTAATGGAGCCAGTTCCACAACATTGGAAACGGAAACTCACCTGCCAAGAGCAATATATAGAGAAAGAAAAGAACAGGTCCAACT
The DNA here is from genome assembly GCA_025200525.1 of Camellia lanceoleosa. Lineage (NCBI taxonomy): Eukaryota > Viridiplantae > Streptophyta > Magnoliopsida > Ericales > Theaceae > Camellia > Camellia lanceoleosa. The sequence continues at coordinate 78,486,119 of CM045769.1, forward strand.
GAGTCTGGCAAAAGAATTGAAGCTAGAGACGCCAAACCAAGCCAACCAAACCCCATTGTCCCATGGTGAGCATAAGTTTGCGAGCGGTGGTGATCTTCATAAGAAGAAGTTTTCAGTACGTCATAGTAAGAAATGCCATAGAGAAGCAAACTAGCAATGGAAAGACCCAAAGATTTGTGGTATATGTCGAATGGGGACAGGTCCTTCCCTTGATACTTGATTTGCAAAAAGCTGAGGGGCACGGGGACAATAAAGGCCAAAACGGCATGACAAGAAGCAGAGGAGGATGAGGTAACTCTGTTATTGCGACAAATAGTAGTAGGAGTGTGTTATAATGCTGAGAAACGAGACATTGATCTGTCCAAAAAAGTTTGTTTGCATGCCTTGCTGAGGTGTTCTTGTTGTTGCCATTGAATTAGTACTAGTAACACACACAGACAGGGAGGGAGAGAGAGAGAGAGAGAGAGAGAGAGATCTACATCAAAATAAGGAATTAGTTAGTTATAAAGAAAAAATAGCAAGTAAATAAGATATGAAGAGGAGAAAACGTATTACCTTTGATACACAAAATCAAAGTAGATCTATATGCGTGCTATGTATAGAGTGATGATTTTTGTTCCCCGCTGTTCCAAAATTGCGCCGTTTTATTTTACAATTGGTTGGGTCATCAGACTTAGCGTGGTCGATTGATGGTGGATTTGGGAATTTTGTTGTGTTCAAATGAACAGTTGGTTGCTGCATTTCTTTATGGAGTGACATTTTGAGTATCTTTTGAGAATTCGAACGGTTTACAGTGTATAGTTCGCCGAGTAGATTAAGCACGGACAAAATCAAATTGATTGGATAATTGTAGCCCCTATAACAAAAATACATTTCTTTTTAAAAATTAAGAATTAACGTAACTTTCATAATTTTTAAAAACAATTAAGACTTAATCATAAGTTTATAAAAATTCAATTGATTTGATTTTTTACATAAATAATATTCTTGATGTACTCTACAGTATAAACAATTCATATTATTGACGGACACTCGGGACGACCTTCCAGAAAAGGAGTTTAGTAGGCTGTTATGCCTTAGAACATAGAGACGCATCCCAAGTCAGAATTGATTGGGTAATTGGCTGGGTTGTCAAACGGGGTGATCGAGAAATTTCGTCCAAACCACAAATTTTGATCATGTTACAAGAGTCAATTTAAAATTAATTGGTAAGCGTCCTCAACAAGCACTTCAAACTTTATTTTTTAGCTAAAAACTTCAAAAATCATCTGCATCAAACTCGTAGCATTTCGTCAAACTTACGATCGCAGACAAGAACTCGTTAATACAACAAAACACTTTTTGTTTCTTATAGCTATATAAAATTGGAAATATTACGAGGATAAAAAAACAAAGAAGACATTCCTTATACAACTTTATCACAGACAATTACCCAGACAAAAAGTGTCTATTGATTGCCGATTATATCGATAAGATATTCCTGCGTTGGTTGTTTCCTCTTGAATTAGAAAAGGCATGTGCGGTAGTAAGTCGACTTGGAGGCCTTACTGGAACTCTGCCCATGACTATCTAATGGAGTCAGTTCCACAACATCGGAAGTTGGCGGCGCAGGAACTCACTTGCCAAGAACAATATATAGAGAAAGTAGAGAAGAGGTCCAACTGAGTCTAGCAAAAGAATTGAAGCTAGAGACACCAAACCAAGCCAACCAAACCCCATTGTCCCATGGTGAGCATAAGTTTGCGAGTGGTGGTGATCTTCATAAGAAGAAGTTTTCAGTACATGATACAAAGAAATGCCATAGAGAAGCAAACTAGCAATGGAAACACCCAAATATTTGCGGTACACGTCGAATTGGGATATGTCCTTCGCTTTTTTTTTTTGGATGAATAAGACATAGATAAAAGAAAAAACAGATAATTACACAACTACAAGGGGCATACCCCAGGACCTAACGAAAACTATACAAGAGCAGACCCGACCACGACGGCAAAACCCCACGCAGCCAAGCCAAGGACAAACAAAAACAAGCAAAAACACCAAAACAAAAACAACCAACCAAGACAAAACGGAAAACAAACAGAAAGATTAAACTCAAGAGCAAAGTATGTTCATAGGCCACATTCTTGAGGATGAGGGCCATGAACACACCTGTGAGATCAAGAGAAAACCCTGTGAAAAACACGGCAACAATACCATGCACATCCCACATGGATAGGACTACCAGCTAAAATCCACTGAAACCATTTACAAGGAAACTGAAATAAAACCAAAAGCATCATCCAAACGACGCTACAATCAAACAAAAACACGGAACAACCAACCCAAAACCGACTGCACAGTGTACAAACCCAGCAGCAAGATGAAACTGAAACCATGCACAACCCGCATGTATAGGCCAAAAGAAATTATAACAAAACCATATGAAGTCAAAACACATGAGTTAACATTAAAATAAAGTAAAGACAAAGATTCCACACACGGCGCTAAGAGAAGCAGCCATAACCAAGAGACGAGCAGCCCACATATCCCAAATACAGGAAATCTGGACATCCCCATCGCAGCATCACAGACGGAGGGCCAAGTCCACCACCTCATGCAATCCAAGATTAGCTTAAACATTGTAATACACCCTGTAAAGACAGCCATATATGAGTATTTACAGCATATATAAGACCATCTAAAGTGAACTACATTAACACAACACACAATATAGGCACTAAATTCACTCGGCCCACAATATAGGAACTCACACCACTCAAATACTGCTTCCTTAGCCTGCAAATAAAAATATACACTATATATAAACATTAGCAATAACACTCAATATAGGAAACGCAAGACACTCGGCCCTCAATATCTAAGCTCACACCACTCGAAAATTGCTCATGAACCTCACAACACTCTATCCTCAATAGCATCAATGAATCCATTAGTGACTTCAAACAGAACCTGCACAGGACCAAACTGTTAGCCCACTCATTTATGCTCACGTCCACTCAACCCTCATGTAGAGGAACTCACACCCCTCAGCAGCCCTCCCACACAAGCAGTATGGGGCTTCAGCAAGGTTTCTGACAAATTCCATTTAGCAAGGAACCAGCTATCACCTGCATTTCTCGGCAAATTCTTAATAGACATCATTCTGTTTCGAACCATCTGAGTAATAGATTTAATAACCACTTCCTCCGGTTTAAACTCTTTGTTAAAAATGCGATTATTTCTCTCTATCCAGATATGGTAAACAGAACACAGCAAAGCATTGCTAATAATATTAGCTCTCAAAGAATTTCCCTTAGCCTCACTAGATGCAAATGTTATAATGTCAGGCCAATCACAATCAGGCCACTTTATTTGACACATAGCCTCAATAGCCCACCAAACCCTGCTGGAAAAGCTACACTTAAAAAACAGATGAGAATGACTTTCCCCAGGATTGAGGCAGAAAGGGCATTGAGAATGGGGAGCCAAACCAAACATATGAAGCCTATCACCAGTATATAGTCTGTTATGGATAGCCACCCAAACTATAAAGCTGACTTTAGGTATCCTATGAGGCCCCCAAATAAGCTTATGCCAGGTAACTTTAGTATTTCTATGTCTCCAATGATTCCAAGCAGACTGGATAGAGAAATGACCATTCGGATTGAGTCTCCAAACAGGTTGATCACACTGTGAAGGATCAGGCCTACAACTAGCAGGGGTAGAGGAGATTAACTCCTGGAGTTCCCAAGAGTTAGCTATAGGCCACTTCCAAGCATTCCCCTCAATGATCTGGCTAACTTTAGCCTCACAGTTAAGGCAAGTATCATACATAATTCTGTCCCCGAATTTATTCCAAAGAGGACCAAAGGGATGCCAGTTGTCATACCAAAGGAAGATGGATTCCCCACTACCAACAGTGTGAGTGATAAGAGGGGCCATCCAATCCCTAAGAGATAGGATCTTCCTCCACACCCAGGAAGGATCACTAGGCATTTTAACTCTCCAAAAACTCTTGCCCTTAAGTAAATAAGACTTAACCCATTGACACCACATCGACTCCTCACCCCCGGAGAACAAGAACCAAATATGCTTAGCAATTGCCGCTTTATTCCAAATGTCTAAGGATTTAAATCCAAGACCACCCTCATTTTTAGGGACACACAAAGAGTCCCAGGAAATTTTGGCACTATGAGTTTTAAGCTCAGTACCAGACCAAAGAAAAGCTCTAAGAATACTCTCTATCTCCTTTATTATCCTTTTAGGAAGGATAAAGAGAGAAGACCCGTATACTTGCATTGAAAATAGGATGGACTGGATTAGTTGACTACGACCAGCATAGGATAAGGCTCTATTCGTCCAACACTTCACTCGTTTAGTAATCCTCTCCGTAAGAGGAACACAATCAGAGGCCTTCAGCTTAGTTGTAATAAGGGGAACACCAAGATATTTAACTGGAAGGGTCCCTTCATTAAACTTAGCAACCCCAAGAATAGCACCTCTTAACCCAGCATCACACCCAGAAAAATAGATATTGCTCTTGTGGGAGTTAGGGGTCAGGCCTGAGAGCTTGGAAAATTCCTCAAGACCTTCCATGATTAGTTTAACAGTAGGACCATCACCTCTACTAAAGATCATGAGGTCATCAGCAAAGCAGAGGTTGATAATTCTAGTTTTCTCACACCTCCAATGGAACTTGAAGTGTGGAGACTGAGACTTCTCAGCAAGGATACGGGCAAGCATCTCCATAGCAATTACAAAAAGATAAGGTGACATAGGGTCACCCTGACGTAAACCTCTAGCCCCCTTGAAATAGCCGTGAAGGCTACCATTAATACAGATAGAAAAAGAGAGGCTAGTGATGCAAGCCTGAATCCAAGAAACCATAACAGGAGGAAAGGCCATAGCCCTAAGGATATCAATAATAAACTCCCACCGGACACTATCATATGCTTTCATAATATCCACTTTCATAGCACACTTCGGGGTAGGAGACTTTCTATGGTACCCTCTCAAAAGTTCTTGGGATAGGAAGATATTATAAGATATTCTCCTTCCTTGAACAAATGCAGACTGGACAGGGTCAATAAGATCAGGAAGAACAACTTTAATCCTGTTAGCTATGATCTTGGCAATGCATTTGTAAATGGTGTTGCAGCAAGATATAGGTCTGAAGTCTCCCACCTTTGATGGGTTAGGCACTTTGGGAATAAGGGCTATAATGGTACTGTTAACCTCAGATAGCAACTTCCTAGACTCAAAAAAGGTTCTAATGGCCTGAGTGACCTCTTTACCCACAATATCCCAGGAGCTTTTAAAGAACCCCGTAGAAAAACCATCCGGGCCAGGGGCTTTATTGGCCTTAAGGGACCAGAAAGTATCCTTGATCTCTTTATCAGTCACAGGGCTAGCAAGCAATAAAGCTTGGTCAGCCGAGATTTTAGATTTGACCAGAGATTGAATTCTACCAAGACCATTGTACTGATCATCAATAGGGGTACCAAATAGGCCAGAGAAAAAATCAACAAAAGCATTTTGGATGTCCTCAGGTTTAGACGATTTTTGACCATCCGACATATCAAGGCTCAAAATTTTACCCCTATTGATATTACCCTTGATGGATTTGAAGAAAAAACGACTATTCCTATCACCTTGACTAAGCCACTGAACCCTAGATTTCTGATGGGCAAGAATTTCTTCAGCAGCAAGAAGGTCAACATAGTGTCTGTAACAAGCCCTTTCAGATTTTTGCAACTCAGCATTACTAGGGTCCTTATCAAGTTTACTCTGAACAGAAAGAAGCTCCGAGTTAGATACTTGAACCCTAGTAGAGATATCACTAAAATTGACCTTATTTAAAGCCTTAAGAGCAGGTTTCAGCTTTTTAAGCTTCTGACATACTCTGAACATAGGAACCCCTTGAATGTACTGATTCCAAACATTAGACACCACGGGGCCAAAGTCCCCATGATCAGCCCAGAAGTCAAAGTATTTGAAGGGCTTCTTAAAAGAGGTGACCACACCAGTGACATTAACAACAGCAGGAGAATGATCAGAAATGCCAGATGGTAAGAATGTAGCAACTGAGGCAGGGAAAGCATCAAGCCAAGCCTCATTAACTAAAACTCTATCAATTTTGGTAGCAATATAATCCCCCTCACTCCTTTTGTTAGCCCATGTAAATTGACAGCCTCCATAAGAGAGGTCAACAAGATCGGCTTTTAAAATACAAGAGTTAAAATCCTCCTTATCCTTAGACCAAACATTAGAGCCACCAAACTTCTCATGGGGAAATCTAATAGCATTAAAATCCCCCAAGAAAATAAGAGGGTTTTTGGACTGTGAATGGGACATAGTAACCATTTTCTCAAAAAGAATTTGCCTAACATCATGGGTATTATCAGCATAAACAAAACAGGCTCTAAACAGATTATCAGATGATAATTCATGGATTTCACAAAAAATATGCTGAGCAGAGGCCTGAAGCAAGGTAACTTTACAAAAATTTGGGTCCCAGCATACACAAATACGGCCAGTATTTGAAGATTGTGAGTTTGTCAAAAAAGGCCAATTGTTTAAACCAGTTGAAAAAACCTGATTTTCATTTACTGCTTTTATTTTTGTTTCCAAAATGCCCAAAATTTTTATGTCTTCATGCAGCAAAAATTTCTGAATATCTTTATGTCGATGGGGGTTATTAAACCCCCTGACATTCCAAGACGCAATTTTTAAAGACATAAAATAGCACAAAAAATCAAACCCACAAACCAGCTAAGGACTGGAAATTACCTACGTTTCTTCCTCTGGCTTTTTTTGCCAGAGGAGTTACCTTTTGCACTGGTACCAGTATGTATTGGCTCTAGAGCTGGGTTGTCTTTGCTAGGATTTGAGGCCACCAATTTCTCCACTTTTGCACATAGCTTGACATCATGTGGAAGAGCCAGTCTGGTAATTGCCACCAGTTCCTTCTGCAGTGCCTCCAAACCATCCAATTTCGGTAAATGAACTTCCCCCTCCTCAGTATTAGGTTCAACTCTATGCTCTGAACTAGACTGAGCCTCCTCCAAAGCCCCTTTGCTTGAGACATCAGGTTGTTCGTTCTCCACTTCCTGATCCTCCACCCCATCATCCTTTGGTTCTTCATGAATATCTGCATCAGTAGGAACGTCTGGAACACCCACCTTCCTTTTGCCCTTTGCCACAACTTTTTCCCATCCAGGATCTGGGTTATTCTCGGTCTCTTTTTGAAGATTGATTAGAGCAGCCACCTGAGTTTTTACACACTTGGTCGTGTCATGGCCAAACACTAAACAGTGGTCACACTTGGGGGGTAGGCCTTGGTATTCTACTTTAACCACAGCATCTTCTCCTTCACAGTGAACTTTAAACATCGATGGTAAATTAGATGTTGCTTCTACCTCCACACAAACCCTTGCAAAGGACACTTTGCTACCCTTTTCTGTGAGTTGATCCATAAATAGAGGGACACCCACAGCACTTGCGATACGGCTCAATCCATCACTATCCCAATATTCAAATGGGACATTATAGAATCTGGCCCATACAGGAACCGTAGTTGCCTTCTCTTTAGTCAACTTCATCATCCGAGTCCACTTCTTCAAGAATAAGTTAAATCCACCAATATACCAGGGACCACCTTCCAGAACTTCACTACAACATTCTGGGCTCTCAAAGATAAGAAAACTAAAACCCTCCCCATTGGCTAGCACTTCTTTCAGGCCCTTGTTTTTCCATAGCCCAAAAGCACTGTTCCTCAGGTAGTTATAAGTTACACCCTTATCTAGGAAATACCCAACCAAACATGAATCCCATTTCTCTAAAGGGTTAGGCCTTGGGGGTAAGTTGACACTTACATACCCTTCACTACGAACTGGAGGAACATACCTCAACGGGATGCTGGAGCGAGTTGATGAAGCCGCTACATCAGCCCAGGTTCTGTTGGACGGCTCAGATCCTTGACCTCTTCCACCCCCTTGCCCTCTTCCTCCTCTACCACCTCTGTAATTTGATGATCCCCCCCTTATGTGAACTCCACCATCTCTACCCCCTTCATCTCCGAAATCTGAGGTTTGGATGGGAATATCTTCGATTATCGGCCCATCTTCGACTGGAATATTACCTCCTCCCTTCTCCGTGTCAATAGGTGTGTCGATCTGAGAATCTTCACGTCCCTTACCATCCAACCTATTACGGGCAACTATAATACTATCAGGAAGATTCTGAAACATAGGAACCTCAATCTCCGTACGATCTGACCATCTAGACGCCGATCGAGAGCCATCGAGAGTGGATGGAGTCATCACCGAAGGAGAAGACCCTTTCAGTCTTGCCAAACGATCCGAAACCCTTTGGAGGTCTGATGGGTTCAGATGTGGAGTACGATCCTTTGGATTTAGGGTTTCCACCAGACCCTCGTCGAGTTTAGATTTCCCCATATCCTGAACTTGATCGGTGCTCCTAACCTCAGATTGATTCATATTTTCCTTACTCAGAATGTCGAACTGGTTGTGTACAACTCCAAATGAACTTTCTAACCTTTCCACTTCTAAATGAAACACATCGGTATCACCCTCGCTTATTCCCGATTGACTCTCATAACAAGTTAAAGCATTAACTCCTAACATCGCATTCAATGAGGAATTGAAACCCTAGAAACACAGGTTTCTAGAGAGATGCGGGAGCTTCTCACTCTAACCCATTTAACTTTATATGTCCTTCGCTTGATACTTGATTAGGAAAAAGCTGAGGAGCACGGGGACAATAAAGGCCAAAACGGCGTGACAGGAAGCACAGGAGGAGGAGGTTACTCTGTTGTTGCGACAAAAAGTAGTAGGAGTATTTTGTACTGCTGATAAATGAGACATTGATCTGTCCAAACAAGTTTGTCTGTGTGCCTTGCTGAGGTATTCTTCTTCTTGTTGCTGTTGCCATTGAATTAATACTAGTAACTCACACAGGCAGGGGGAGAGAGAGAGAGAGAGAGAGATCTGCATCAAAATAAGGAATTAGTTAGTTATAAAGCAAAAATAGCAAGTAGATAAGATACGTAGAGGAGAAGACGTATTACCTTTGATACACAAATCGAAGTAGATGTATATCCATGTTATCTATAGAGTGATGATTTTTGTTCCCGACTGTGCCAAAACCACTCCGTTTTATTTTACAATTGGTTGGGTCATCTGACTTAGCGTGGTCGATGGTTGGTGGATTTGGGAATTTTGCTGTGTTCAAATGAACAGTTGGTTGCTGCATTTCTTTGTGGAGTGTCATTTTCAGTATCTTTTGACAATTTGAACGGTTTATATTGTACAGTTCGTCGAGCAGATTAATCATGGAAACAATCAAGTTGATTGGATAATTGTAGCTCTAAAACAAAAATACATTGGTTTTTAAAAATTAACGATTAACGTGACTTTCATAATTTTTAAAAACAATTATGACTTAATCATATGGTTATAAAAATTCAACTGATTTGATTTTTTGCATAAATAATATTCTTGATGTACTCTCTAGTATAAACGATTCAGATTATTGAAGAACACTTAGGACGACCTTCCATAAAAGGAGTTCAGTAGGCTGTTATGGCTTAAAGCGTAGAGATGCATCCCAAGTCAGAATTGATTGGGTAATTGGATGGGTTGTGAGACGGGGTGATCGGGAAATTTCGTCCAAACCACAAATTTTGATCATGTTAAAAGAGTCAATTTAAAATCAATTGGTAAGCATCCTCAACAAGCGCATCAAACTTTATTTTTTAGCTAAAAACTTCCAAAACTCATCTGCATCAAACTCGTGTGCAGTTCGTCGAAATTTACGATCGGTACAGTAACTCGTTAATACAACAAAACCCTTTTTGCTTCTTATGGGTATATAAATAAGGAAATATGACAAAGATGAAAAAAAAAAAGAAAACATTCCTTATACAACTTTATCACAGACAATTACCCAGATAAAAATGGTCTATTGATTGCCGATTATACTGATAAGATATTCCTCCGTAGGTTGTTTCCTCTTGAATTAGAAAAGGAATGAGAGGTAGTAAGCCGACTTGGAGGCATTACTGGAACTCTGCCCATGACTATCTAATGGAGCCAGTTCCACAACATCGGAGGCTGGTGGCGCAGAAACTCATCTGCCAAGAACAATATGTACAGAAAGTAGAGAAGTGGTCCAACTGAGTTTGGCAAAAGAATTGAGGCCAGAGACACCAAACCAAGCCAACCAAACCCCATTGTCCCATGGTGAGCATAAGTTTCCGTGCGGTGGTGATCTTCATAAGAAGAAGTTTTCAGTACGTCATAGTAAAAAATGCCATAGAGAAGCAAGCTAGCAATGGAAACACCCAAAGATTTGGGGTATGTGTCGAATGGGGATATGTCCTTCCCTTGATACTTGATTTGCAAAACGTTGAGGAGCACGGGGACAATAAAGGCCAAAACGGCATGACAGGAAGCAGAGGAGGAGGAGGCAACTCTATTGTTGTGACAAATAGTAGTAGGAGTGTGTTGTAATGCTGAGAAATGAGACATTAATCTGTCCATACAAGTTTGTCTACATGCCTTGCTGAGGTTGTCTTCTTCTTCTTGTTGTTGCCATTGAATTAATACTAGTAACACACACAGACAGGGAGAGAGAGAGAGAGAGATCTGCATCAAAATAAGGAATTAGTTAGTTATAAAGAAAAAATAGCAAGTATATAAGTGTAGACCGCCCCGAACTCCGCTCCGCGCGCAGGGGCGCGAATTGTTGTTCTTAGCTACTATAGTTCAAACTCGTGTCACGGTTCTGAATCTAATCTCATAAAGTTCAATGTGAGACTGATAAATCACCAAAGAGTCGAAATTCGACAAATCGTTTCGAAAAATCAATTTTAATCAAAAATCGCCAAACATGGACTGCTTTGCCAGATTTCAGAGTCGCCACCTGAATATTTTATTTTGGCGAAATTTAGGAAACCCTGACTCTTGCCTAAGGCCACGTGTCCGTCATTTCCAAAGTTGGCTCAGCTCGGGAACTTGGGTACGAGGGTTAAGGTCATGCAATGAGCACCCCCGCTCGCCTGATCAAAGATCGGCCTTTACTAACATGATATGTTGTTTTTGAAAACACATGTGTTCTTATTCCGGTTTAGTAGCTAGCTTACTATGTGATGCGCACAACATACAAGTATAGACTAGATTGCCTAAATTGGAAGAAAACATCTCATGTTTATTGATTTGAAAATGGTTTGAAAATGCTACTCGCAAGTAGGCTAAGTCGTGGATTTGCCCCCCTCGAATGGGCTTAGAAAACATGATTTTGCCACTTCAAGTGGGCTTAAAACTTGCATTTCAATGAATTGTTCCAATTCAAGCAATCCAACCTTCATCCACAGGCATTCATGCAATTAATCACTTAAGCAGGTAGTCTCATGGCAAGCATGCTATACATGGCAACATACACATCTCATGCAGTATGCTAAAGCGTAAAAGCTTACCTAGTACTCTGTGCCAAACAAGCAAACTAGTTAGAAAACAATGCAAGCTCCTAGCTATGTCAAGAATGCCTAATGCAACACATGCAAAATGCAACTAAGATAGGCTCGGCTATTCTAAGATGTCGTGTGAATGCCACTTGGTAACATGTATTCAAATCGGTATTGAAGTACAATGCAGTTAGTATGATGCATCGAGCCTGGTGCATGCAAGATAGATGAATGAATGCAAACATGCGAAGCATAAGGATGCTAATTGAAATATGCCCTAAAACTAACCATCGAAAGCTAATAAGTAAAAGGGAGAAAGAAATGGGGGTTGGAAGACATGCACACACACACACACCCTTATTATTACAACAGTTGTGCCCGCTCGATGGAGGGTCCGAATAATAAGCTAACTAGCTAATCTAAGCTAATTAAACTAATTATTACAAGTAAACTAATTAACTAACAAGTTAACTAATTACAAACACAAAGGAATAGCTAAGTACATTAACTACTTAAGTATAAAACCAAAGTGTAAGCTAGCTAAACAAAGCAGTTAAAAAGAGCCTCGGGGCGAGAAGCGCATGCATGCTCGGTCGCCTCGTCTGGAAATCCATCACTATGCCCCAACTTGCCTCTATTTGCATTTGTTCTCAAAACACTGTACAAACCTCCAGATAACTTCTGCACCACCATGGAGACCTCCAAGAAGGCTGCCGACCACTTATTGGTGCTGAAGACCACCTGCTGACCACTTACATTTGCTGCAGACTAGAAAAAGTGGTCGGCCAGCTACTTTTTTTGGTTTGTCAACCAGAAAATTCTGCACAACTCCATTTTGCTGCAACAGAGAACAAGAAGGGGCACAACAATGTATTTGCAAGGTATGTGTGCACAACCACTCTCCCTATCATTTCTTAAGCTCAAGGGAGTGTAGTTCTCGACTCTCGGGCCACCAACCGAGCATCGCAATACACGATGGCCGAGAAGCCAAGATTGCACAATCAATGTGAATGAATGCACAAAGAACACATAAGGGCCTTAACGTCTATCATGCATGATCAAGAGGGTCAACAACCAAGAAATGAGGCACGTTTCATCACTTCAAGTATGAAACATCCCTCGTTTCTCGTGTTTGGACTAACTTTCAATCCAAACACAATGCAATGCAACAACATGGAAATACAATGCAATGCAACATGAGCATGGCAAGTTGGAGTCCTTAAGCATGAAGGCTAATGAAGGACACAATGTAAGGGCTATGTAATGCAATACTCCATGTACCAAACCAACCCCAAACTGACTTCATGCATGCCAAAACAAAGGCTTAAGCATGCTGGAATTGAAACTCAATTGACTAAACAGACATGCATACATGTTAGGCCACAAACAAGGCACAATGCTCAACTCTCAAACACAATTAAAGAGTGATGAATGTGAGAGTGTAGCTACACTATATGCATTGAAATCATGTATGAAATGATGCCAAATCATCCAAACAACACAAGCATAGCATGCTAGGAGGCTCAAAGCTTAAGGCTGGCAAAGGCACTTGCACCATCGCCATATCGAGCAAGCCCCAAAGGGCTGAGATAACTTAAAATAGTCCTAAGGTAGGTCAAAATAATGCCAAAAACATGCTTGAACATAGCCAACATAGGCTAGAATAAAAGGCATGAAGCATGGAGTATGCAAGGCCAATGAGGAGGATTACACTACACCTACCAAAACCAAGCATGAGATGACCTCACCAACAAAAATCAGAGCGGTAACATGGCGAAATAAGACCAAATACACACTGAGATGGTAGCCCCAAAGCTTAGGCATGCATGCATACATATTGGCTCATGGACAAGACATAAAGGCACAACTCTTAAACACAATTAAAGAGTGATAAACATGAGAATATGGAAAAGATATAAGCTCTGAAATCACATTCCAAATGATGCCAAGGCATGCAAACATCACAAGTATAGCATGGTAGGGGCCTCAAAACTCAAGACTAGTCAAGGCATTTGCACTATAGCTATACAAAACATGAGTCATGTGGCCAAGGAAACCCAAAAAAGTCCTAAAGCATGTCAAAATAATGCTAAAATATGTATGGAGTATAGCCGAGGTAAGCTAGCATGAAGGGCCAAAACACCAAGTACACTAGGCTAATGGGCAAGATTGCACTACAAGTGCACAAACCAAGCAAGAGGTGACTCCACCAACCAAAAATAGAGTTATGGCATGTCAAAATAACACCAAAAATGGGCTGAGACTAAGCCAACACATGCTAGAATAACAAGCTAACTCATTAGGCATGCAAGGCTAGCAAAGAGGATTTACACTACAAGTGCATGAAGCATGCAACCAATGATCAAACAAGCCAAAAATAGAGTTAAAGAATGTTAAATAATGGCCAAAAATGTGCTGGAGTGGAGCCAAAACATGCTAGAATTATAGGCTAAAATAGCAAGCATACAAAGCTAGTGAGAAAGGTTTACACTACAAGTGTATAAAGCGTGCAAGGGTGGCCTAAACTAAGCCAAAATAGAGGTATGCCATACTGAAATAAGGTCAAAAATAGGCTGAGATGGAGCCAACATATGCTAGATAAACATGCTCAAACATGAGGCCAACAAAGCAAGCACACAAGACACAAGGAGAGGGGATGACCCCCTCCTACTTGGGACCTTAAAACACACTTTCCACCACTAAAATTGCTCTAGAATTCAGTGGTGAAGAGGCCAAACAAAGGCTAAGACAAAGGCCTAAAGTGATGGCTCAAAAGCCTAGCAAACAAGGCATGCAAGGGAGTAGATCACCCCCAACACCAAAGAGACTTCAAACAAACATGTTAAGCATAAAAAATCAGAACTTTTTATAGTTTAGAGTTAGGCCTAAAACATCATGCAAATGGGGCCAAAAGCTGAATCAAAACAAAGCTTTAAAGGGGTTAGAGACTTACACTTGTAGAACAACTTCAAGGAAGCAACTCCAGCAACCTTTTTGGATCAAAAGCAGTCCAAAAAACACAAAACCAGCTTCAAGATGCCTCAACAACAAGAGTGTGGTGTTTCACTATGTGTTTGTGTGCAAAAGTGTGAAGGAAAGGCACTTTTAAGCACAAATATGACAGAAAGGAGGAATTATAGATATAGATGATATGTATAGCTCTCTAAAAAAATTTTTGAACCTAAGGCAAGAGAGAGGAGGTTCCCTTTATAGAAAAACATGCATCAAGCTTGTTGAGCAAGCTTGAAGCTTGAATCAATCCCTTCATACGCGTGTATGGAGGATGCTTTCTGTGCCCAACAGCTGGCACAGCTGGCATGGAAAATATCTATAGAAAGTGCAGGAAAGCTGCCGACCAGTTGAAGTGGTCGGCCAGCTATTTTTTCTGGTCTGCAAGAAGAGAAAGTGGTCGGCAAGAGGGGAAAAAGGGTCTGCAGAGAGAGAGGAAGGTAGTGGCACAGTTGCAGACCACTTTTTCCAGCTGCAGACCACTTTTAGGCAACCTAAATGGTCGGTTGGATACTTTTCTAGCCGACAGCCCATTTTTCTGGTCGGCAGGCAAAATTCTGTTTTCCAGGTCCAAATTCAAACAGGCATAACTCCTTTATCTGGACTCATTTGCAGGTCATTATTGTGTCCAAATTGAAGCGCCGAACATAAGCTTTCCAACGGTGGCAGCCTTGCATCAAAATTCCAACTGTGAAAAAAGTTATGCATGTTTTGGTGAAGCTGCGCAGTTTCGATCCTACACGAATTTATGCCAAACTTCTCCTCAACTAGTTTTCTTCTCTCTTTTCCTCTTTTGTTCAACTCCAAACCCCTAAAAAAGGTGTTTTAAAAGATTTTTCAAAAGAGTTCATCTCTCCTTCATTCATTTCTACTTTGTCCTTGCTCAATTTACTAAAAAGTGCAACATTTAACGAAATGCGAGCGTCGAAACATCGTAGGAACTTTATTTCCAAAACATTTTGAAAGAGAGGGTTTCAAGGTCTAAAATCTTTGGACCAAGATTGTATTGGTCCAAAAGGGGTATGAAGTTGGGATTTGACTCTCTCCTTACCGAAGAAATTGCACCTTTGCCCTACACACCTTTCAACACCAACTAAACTATTAGTAATGCCCAAGTCTTAAGGGCGGTCAAAAATGAGGTGTCTACAATAAGATATGAAAGGGAGAAACCGTATTACCTTTGATACACAAAATCAAAGTAGATCTATATCCATGTTATATATAGAGTGATGATTTTTGTTCCCTGCTGTGCAAAAATCGCACCATTTTATTTACAATTGGTTGCGTCGTCAGACTTAGCGTGGTCGATTGATGGCGGATTTGGGAATTTTCTTGTGTTCAAATGAACGGTTGGTTGCTGCATTTCTTTATGGAAAGTCATTTTGAGTATCTTTTGATAATTCAAAAGGTTTATATTGTACAGTTCATTGAGTAGATTAATCATGTAAAAAATCAAATTGATTGGATAATTGTAGCTCTATAAAAAAAATACATTCGTTTTTAAAAATTAACGACTAACGATTAACAATTAACATAACTTTCATAATTTTTAAAAATAATTAAGACGTAATCATAAGGTTATAAAAATTCAATTGATTTGATTTTTTACATAAATAATATTCTTGATGTACTCTACAGTATAATCGATTCAGATTATTGAAGGACACTCGGGACAACCTTCCATAAACGGAGTTCAGTAGGTTGTTATGCCTTAGAACGTAGAGACGCATCCCAAGTCAGAATTGATTGGGTAATTGGCTGGGTTGTCAGACGGGGTGATTCGGAAATTTCGTCCAAACCACAAATTTTGATCATGGAAAAGAGTCAATTTAAAATCAATTGGTAAGGATCCTCAACAAGCGCTTCAAACTTCATTTTTTAGCAATAAAATTCAAAAAATCATCTACATCAAACTCGTGTGCAACTCGTCGAAATTTACGATCGGTACAGTAACTCGTTAATACAGCAAAACCCTTTTTGTTTCTTATAGCTATATAAATATGGGAATATTACGAGGATAAAAAAACAAAGAAAACATTCCTTATACAACTTTATCATAGACAATTACCCAAACAAAAAGGGTCTATTGATTGCCGATTATACCAATAAGATATTCCCCCGTAGGTTGTTTCCTTATGAATTAGAAAAGGCATGAGCGGTAGTAGTCCGACTTGGAGGCATTACTGGAACTCTGCCTATGACTATCTAATGGAGCCAGTTCCACAACATCGGAAGCTGGCGGCGTAGAAACTCACCTACCAAGAACAATATATAGAGAAAGTAGAGAAGAGGTCGAACTGAGTCTGGCAAAAGAATTGAAGCTAGAGACACCAAAGCATGCCAACCAAACCCCATTGTCCCATGGTGAGCATAAGTTTGCGAGCGGTAGTGATCTTCATAAGAAGAAGTTTTCAATACGTCATAGCAAGAAATGCCATAGAGAAGCAAACTAGCAATGGAAACACCCAAAGATTTGCGGCATGTGTCGAATGGGGATATGTTCTTCCCCTGATACTTGATTTGCAAAAAGCTGAGGAGCACGAGGACAATAAAGGCCAAAAAGGCGTGACAGGAAGCAGAGGAGGAGGAGGTAACTCTGTTGTTGCGGCAAATAGTAGTAGGAGTGTGTTGTAATCTTTGAGAAATGAGACATTGATCGGTCGAAACAAGTTTTTTCGTGCCTTCTGAGATGTTCTTCTTCTTCTTCTTGTTGCCATTGAATTAATACTAGTAACACACATGCATGAGAGAGAGAGAGAGAGAGAGAGAGAGAGAGAGAGAGATCTGCATCAAAATAAGGAATTAGATAGTTATAAAGAAAAAATAGCAAGAAGATAAGATATGAAGAGGAGAAAACATATAACCTTTGATACACAAAATCAAAGTAGATTGATATCCATGTTATCTATAGAGTAGTGATTGTTGTTCCCTACTGTGCCAAAACCGCACCGTTTTATTTTACAATTGGTTGGGCCGTTAGACTTAGTGTGGTCCATTGATGGTGGATTTGGGAATTTTGTTGTGTTCAAATGAACTAATGGTTGCTGCATTTCTTTATGGAGAGTCATTTTGACTATCTTTTGATAATTCGAACGGTGTATATTGTACAGTTTGTTAAGTAGATTAATCATACAAAAAATCAAATTGATTGGATAATTGTAGCTCTATAACAAAAATTCATTTGTTTTTAAAAATTAACGATTAACGTAACTTTCATAATTTTTTTAAACAATTAAGACTTAATGATAAGGTTATAAAAATTCAATTGATTTGATTTTCTACATAAATAATATTGTTAATGCACTCTACACTATAAACGGTTCAGATTATTGAAGGACACTCAGGACGACCTTCCATTAAAGGAGTTCAATAGGCTGTTATGCCTTAGAACGTAGAGACACGTCCCTAGTCAGAATTGATTGGGTAATTGGCAGTGTTGCTAGACAGGGTGATCGGGAAATTTCGACCAAACCACAAATTTTGATCATGTTAAAAGAGTCAATTTAAAATCAATTGGTAAGCATCCTCAACAAGCGCTTCAAATTTTATTTTTTAGCGAAAAACTTGAAAAAATCATCTGCCTCAAACTCCGTGCAATTTCGTCAAAATTTACGATCGGTACAGTAACTCGTTAATACAACAAAACCCTTTTTGTTTCTTATAGCTATATAAATATGGGAATATTACGGGGATAAAAAAACAAAGAAAACATTCCTTATACTTTATGATAGACAATTACCTAGACAAAAAGGGTCTATTGATTGCCGATTATATTAATAAGATATTCCTCCGTAGGTTGTTTCCTCTTGAATTAGAAAAGGCATGAGCGGTAGTAATCCGACTTGGAGGTAATACTGGAACTCTGCCCATGACTATCTAATGGAGCCAGTTCCACAACATCGGATGTTGGCGGCACAGAAACTCACCTGCCAAGAACAATATATAGAGAAGGTAGAGAAGAGGTCCAACTGACTCTGGCAAAAGAATTGAAGCTAGAGACACCAAACCAAGCCAACCAAGCCCCATTGTCCCATGGTGAGCAAAAGTTTGTGAGCGATGGTGAACTTCATAAGAAGTAGTTTTCAGTACGTCATAAGAAGAAATGCCATAGAGAAACAAACTAGCAATGGAAACACCCAAAGATTTGGGGTATTTGTCGAATGGGGATATGTCCTTCCCTTGATACTTGATTTGCAAAAAGCTGAGGAGCACGGGGACAGTAAAGGCCAAAACGGCGTGACAGGAAGCAGAGGAGGAGGAGTTAACTCTGTTGTTGCGACAAATAGTAGAAGGAGTGTGTTGTAATGTTGAGAAATGAGGCATTGATTTTTCCAAACAAGTTTGTCTGTATCCCTTGCCGAGGTTTTCTTCTTCTTCTTTTCTTCTTGCCATTAAATTAATACTAGTAAGACACATAGACAGGGATAGAGAGAGAGAGAGAGAGAGAGAGAGAGAGAGAGAGAGAGAGAGATCTGCATCAAAATAAGAAATTAGTTAGTTATAAAGAAAAAATAGCAAGAAGATAAGATATGAAGAGGAGAAAACGTATTACCTTTGATACACAAAATCAAAGTAGATCTATATCCATGTTATATACAGAGTAGTGATTTTTGTTCCCTAGTGTGCCAAAACTACACCGTTTTATTTTACAATTGGTTGTGTCGTCAGACTTAGCGTGGTCGATTGATGGTGGATTTGGGAATTTTGTTGTGTTCAAATGAACAGTTGGTTGCTGAATTTCGTTATGGAGAGTTATTTTGAGTATCTTTTGATAATTCGAATAGTTTATATTGTACAGTTCGTTGTGTAGATTACTCATGCAAAAAATCAAGTTGATTGGATAATTGTAGCTTTATAAAAAAAATACATTCGTTTTTAAAAATTAACGATTAACGTAACTTTCATAATTTTTTAAAAAAATTCAGACTTAATCATAAGGTTATAAAAATTCAATTGATTTGATTTTTTACCAAAATAATATTCTTGATGTACTCTACAGTATAAACGATTCAGATTACTGAAGGACACTTGGGACGACCTTCCACAAAAGGAGTTCAGTAGGCTGTTATGCCTTAGAACCTGGAGACACATCCCAAGTCAGAACTGATTGGGTAATTGGCTGGGATGTCAGACGAGGCGATCGGGAAATTTCGTCCAAACCACAAATTTTTATCATGTTAAAAGGGTCAATTTAAAATCAATTGGTAAGCATCCTCAACAAGTGCTTCAAACTTTATTTTTTAGCTAAAAACTTCAACAAATCATCTGCATCAAACTCGTGTGCAGCTCGTCGAAATTTACGAGCGCTACAGTAACTCGTTAATGCAGCAAAACCCCTTTTGTTTCTTATAGCGCTATAAATATGGGAATATTACGAGGATAAAAAAACAAAGAAAACATTCTTTATACAACTTTACCATAGACAATTACCCAGATAAAAAAGGTCTATTGATTTCCAATTATACTGATAAGATATTCCTCCGTAGGTTGTTTCCTCTTGAATTAGAAAAGGCATGAATGGTAGTAATCTGACTTGGAGGCATTACTGGAACTCTGCCCATGACTATCTAATGGAGCCAGTTCCACAACGTCGGAAGCTGGTGGCGTAGAAACTCACCTGCCAAGAATAATATATAGAGAAAGTAAATAAGAGATCCAACTGAGTCTGGCCAAAGAATTGGAGCTAGAGACACCAAAGCAAGCCAACCAAACCCCATTGTCCCATGGTGAGCACAAGTTTGCGAGCGGTGGTGATCTTCATAAAAAGAGGTTTTCAATACGTCATAATAAGAAATGCCATAGAGAAGCAAACTAGCAATGGAAACACCCAAAGATTTGGAGCATGTGTCGAATGGGGATATGTCCTTCCCTTGATACTTGATTTGCAAAAGGCTGAGGAGCACGGGGACAATAAAGGCCAAAACGGCGTGACAGGAAGCAGAGGAGGAGGGGGTTAACTCTGTTGTTGCGACAAATAGTAGTTGGAGTGTGTTGTAATGCTGAGAAATGAGACATTGATCTGTCCAGACAAGTTTGTCTGCGTGCCTTGCTGAGGTGTTCTTCTTCTTGTTGGTGTTGCCATTGAATTAATACTTGTAAGACACACAGACAGGGGGAGAGAGAGAGAGAATTGCGTCAAAATAAGGAATTAGTTAGTTGTAAAGAAAAAATAGCAAGAAGATAAGATATGAAGAGAAGAAAACGCATTACCTTTGATACACAAACTCAACGTAGATCTATATCCATGTTATCTATAGAGTAATGATTGTTGTTCCCCACTATGCCAAAACCGCACCGTTTTATTTTACAATTGGTTGGGTCGTCAGACTTAGCGTGGTTGATTGATGGTGGATTTGACAATTTTGTTTTGTTCAAATGAACCGTTGGTTGCTGCATTTCTTCATGGAGAGTCATTTTGAGTATCTTTTGATAATTCGACCGGTTTATATTATATAGTTCGTCGAGTGATTAATCATGCAAAAAATCAAATTGATTGGATAATTGTAGCTCTATAACCAAAATACATTTGTTTTTAAAAATTAACGATTAACTTAACTTTCATAATTTTTAAAAACATTTAAGACTTAATCATAAGGTTATGAAAATTCAATTGATTTGATTTTTTACCTAAATAATATTCTTGATATACCCTATAGTATAAATGATTCATATTATTGAAGGACACTCGGGACGACGTTCCGTAAAAGGAGTTCAGTAGGCTGTTGTGCCTTAGAACATAGAGACACATCCGAAGTCAGAATTGATTCGGTAATTGGCTGGGTTGTCAGACGGGGTGATCGGGAAATGTCATCCAAACCACAAATTTTGATCATGTTAGAAGAGTCAATTTAAAATCAAGTGGTAAGCATCCTCAACAAGTGCTTCAAACTTTATTTTTTTGCTAAAAACTTAAAAAAAATCGTCTGCATCAAACTCGTGTGCAGCTCGTCGAAATTTACGATCGGTACAGTAACCCATTAATACCGCAAAACCCTTTTTGTTTCTTATAGATATATAAATATGGGAATATTACGAGGATAAAAAAACAAAGAAAACATTCCTTATACGACTTTATCATAGACAATTAGCCAGACAAAAAAGGTCTATTAACTGCCGATTATAGTGATAAGATATTCCTCCGTAGGTTGTTTCCTCTTGAATTAGAAAAGGCATGAGCCATAGAAATCCGAGTTGAAGGCATTACTGGAACTCTACCCATGACTATCTAATGGAGCCAGCTCCACAACGTCGGAAGCTGGTGGCGCAGAAACTCAGCTGCGAAGAACAATATATAGAGAAAGTAGAGAAGAGGTCCAGCTGAGTCTGGCAAAAGAATTGAAGCTAGAGACACCAAACCAAGCCAACCAAACCTAATTGTCCCACGGTGAGCACAAGTTTGCGAGCGATGGTGATCTTCATAAGAAGAAGTTTTCAGTACGTCATAGTAAGAAATGCCATACAGAAGCAAACTAGCAATGGAAACATCCCATGATACTTGATTTGCAAAAATTTGAGTAGCACGAGGACAATAAAGGCCAAAACGTTGTGACAGGAAGCAGAGGAGGAGGAGGTAACTCTGTTGTTGCGACAAATAGTAGTAGGAGTGTGTTGTAATTCTGAGAAATGAGACATTGATCATTCCAAACAAGTTTGTCTGCGTGCCTTGCTAAGGTGTTCTTCTTCTTGTTGTTGTTGCCATCGAATTAATACTAGTAACACACACAGACAGGGACCGAGAGAGAGAGAGAGAGAGAGAGAGAGAGAGAGAGATCTGCATCAAAATAAGGAATTAGTTAATTATATAGAAAAAAATAACAAGAAGATAAGATATGAAGAGGAGAAAACGTATTACCTTTGATACAATAAATCAAAGTAGATCTATATCCATGTTATCCATAGAGTAATGATTTTTGTTCCTTACTGTGCCAAAACCGCAACTTTTTATTTTACAATTGGTTGGGTCGTCAGATTTAGTGTGGTCGATTGATGGCGGATTTGCAAATTTTGTTGTGTTCAAATGAACAGTTGGTTGCTGAATTTCCTCATGGGGAGTCATTTTGACAATCTTTTGATAATTCGAACAGTTTATATTGTACAATTCGTTGAGTAGATTAATCATGCGAAAAATCAAATTGATTGGATAATTGTAGCTCTATAACAAAAATATATTTGTTTTTAAAAATTAACGATTAACGTAACTTTCATAATTTTTAAAAACAATTAAGACTTAATCATAAGGTTATAAAAATTCAATTGATTTGATTTTTTACCTAAATAATATTCTCGTTGTACTCTACAGTATAAACGATTCAGATTATTGAAGGACACTCGGGATGACCTTCAATAAAAGGAGTTCAGTAGGATATGATGCCTTAGTACGTAGAGACACATCCCAAGTCAGAATTGATCAGGAAATTGGCTGGGTTGTCAGACGGGGTGATCGAGAAATTTCGTCCAAAGCAAAAATTTTGATCATGTTAAAAGAGTCAATTTAAAATCAATTGGTAAGCATCCTCAACAAGCGCTTCAAACTTTATTTTTTTGCTAAAAACTTCAAAAAATCATCTGCATCAAACTCGTGTGCAGCTCGTCGAAATTTACGATCGGTACAGTAACCCATTAATACAGCAAAACCCTTTTTGTTTCTTATAGATATATAAATATGGGAATATTACGAGGATAAAATAACAAAGAAAACATTCCTTATACAACTTTATCATAGACAATTACCTGGAAAAAAAGGTCTATTGATTGCCGATTATACTGATAAGATATTCCTCTGTAGGTTGTTTCCTCTTGAACTAGAAAAGGCATGAACGGTGGTAATCAAACTTGCAGGCATTACTGGAACTCTGCCCATGACAATCTAACGGAGACAGTTTCACAACATCGGAAGCTGGCGACGCAGAAACTCACCTGCCAAGGACAATATATAGAGAAAGTAGAGACGAGGTCCAACTGAGTCCGACTTGGAGGCATTACTGGAACTCTGCCCATGACTATCTAATGGAGCCAGTTCCACAACATCGGAAGCTGGTGGCGCAGAAACTCATCTGCCAAGAACAATATGTACAGAAAGTAGAGAAGTGGTCTAACTGAGTTTGGCGAAAGAATTGAGGCCAGAGACACCAAACCAAGCCAACCAAACCCCATTGTCCCATGGTGAGCATAAGTTTCCGTGTGGTGGTGATCTTCATAAGAAGAAGTTTTCAGTACGTCATAGTAAGAAATGCCATACAGAAGCAAACTAGCAATGGAAACACCCAAAGATTTGGGGCATGTGCCGAATGGGGATATGTCCTTCCCTTGATACTTGATTTGCAAAAAGCTGAGGAGCACGAGGACCATAAAGGCCAAAACGGCATGACAGGAAACAGAGGAAGAGGAGGTAACTCTGTTGTTGCGACAAATAGTAGTAGGTGTGTGTTGTATTGCTGAGAAATGAGACATTGATCTGTCCAGACAAGTTTGTCTACGTGCCTTGCTGAGGTGTTCTTCTTCTTATTGTTGTTGCCATTGAACTAATACTAGTAACACACATAGACAGGGATAGAGAGAGAGAGAGAGATCTGCATCAAAATAAGGAATTAGTTAGTTATAAAGAAAAAATAACAAGTAGATAAGATATGAAGAGGAGAAAACGTATTACCTTTGATACACAAAATCAAAGTAGATCTATATACGTGTTATATATAGAGTAGTGATTTTTGTTCCCTACTGTGCCAAAATCGCACCGTTTTATTTCACAATTGGTTGGGTCGCCAGACTTAGCGTGGTCGATTGATGGTGGATTTTGGAATTTTGTTGTGTTCAAATGAACTGTTGGTTGCTGCATTTCTTTATGGAGAGTCATTTTGAGTATCTTCTGATAATTCGAACGGTTTATATTGTACAGTTCGTCGAGTAGATAAGTCACGCAAAAAATTAAATTTATTGGATAATTGTAGCTCTATAACAAAAATACAAATTTTTTCAAAAATTCACGATTAACGTAACTTTCATAATTTTTTAAAACAATTAAGACTTAATCATAAGGTTATAAAAATTCAATTGATTTGATTTTTTACAAAAATAATATTCTTGAAATACTCTACAGTATAAACGATTCAGATTATTGAAGGAAACTCGGGGCGACCTTCCATAAAAGGTGTTCAGTAGCCTGTTATGCCTTAGAACGTAGTGACACATCCCAAGTCAGAATTGATTGGGTAATTTGTTGTGTTGTTAGACAGGGTGCTTGGGAAATTTCATCCAAACCACAAATTTTGATCATGTTAAAAGAGTCAATTTAAAATCAATTGGTAAGCATCCTCAACAAGTGGTTCAAACTTTATTTTTTAGCTAAAAACATCAAAAAATCATCCGCATCAAACTCGGTAATGCATTTCGTGAAATTTACGATCGGATAAGAACTTCGTTAATACAAAGAAACCCGTTTTGTTTCTTATAGCTATATAAATATGAGAATATTACGAGGATAAAAAAAGAAAAAAAATATTCCTTATACAACTTTATCATAGACAATTACCCAGACAAAAAAGGTCTATTGATTGCCGACTATACCGATAAGATATTCTTGCGTAGGTTGTTTCCTCTTGAATTAGAAAAGGCATGAACGGTAGTAATCCGACTTGGAGGCACTACTGGAAGTCTGCCCATGACTATCTAATGGAGCCAGTTCCACAACATCGGAAGCTGGCGGCGCAGAAACTCACCTGCCAAGAACAATATATAGAGAAAGTAGAGAAGAGGTCCAACTGAGTCCGACAAAAGAATTGAAGCTAGAGACACCAAACGAAGCCAACCAAACCCCATTGTCCCATGGTGAGCATAAGTTGGCGAACGATGGTGATCTTCATAAGAAGAAGTTTTCGGTACGTCATAGTAAGAAATGCCATACAGAAGCAAACTAGCAATGGAAACACCCAAAGATTTAGGACATGTGCTAAATGGGGATATGTCCATCCCTGAATACTTGATTTGCAGAAAGCTGAGGAGCACGAGGACCATAAAGGCCAAAATGGCATGACAGGAAGCAGAGGAAGAGGAGGTAACTCTGTTGTTGAGACAAATAGTAGTAGTTGTGTGTTGTATTGCTGAGAAATGAGACATTGATCTGTCCAGACAAGTTTGTCTGCGTGCCTTGCTGAGGTGTTCTTCTTGTTGTTGTTGTTGCCATTGAATTAATACTAGTAACACACATAGACATGGATAGAGAGAGAGAGAGAGAGAGATCTGCATCAAAATAAGGAATTAGTTAGTTATAAAGAACAAGTAACAAGTAGATAAGATATGAAGAGGAGAAAACGTATTACCTTTGATACGCAAAATCAAAGTAGATCTATATACGTGTTATACATAGAGTAGTGATTTTTATTCCCTACTGTGCCAAAACCGCACCGTTTTATTTCACAATTGGTTGGGTCACCAGACTTAGCGTGGTTGATTGATGGTGGATTTTGGAATTTTGTTGTGTTCAAATGAACTGTTGGTTGCTGTATTTCTTTATGGAGAGTCATTTTGAGTATCTTTTGATAATTCGAACAGTTTATATTGTACAGTTTGTCGAGAAGATTAATCATGCAAAAAATCAAATTGATTGGATAATTGTAGCTCTAAAACAAAAATACATTTTTTTCAAAAATTCATGATTAACGTAACTTTCATAATTTTTTAAAACAATTAAGACTTAATCATAAGGTTATAAAAATTCAATTGATTTGATTTTTTTACCTAAATAATATTCTTGATATACTCTACAGTATAAACGATTCAGATTATTGAAGGACACTCGAGGCGACCTTCCATAAAAAGTGTTCAGTAGCCTGTTATGCCTCATAACGTAGTGACACATCCCAAGTCAGAATTGATTGGGTAATTTGCTGTGTTGTTAGACAGGGTGATTGGGAAATTTCGTCCAAACCACAAATTTTGATCATGTTAAAAGAGTCAATTTAAAATCAATTGGTAAGCATCCTCAACAAGCGGTTCAAACTTTATTTTTTAGCTAAAAACTTCAAAAAATCATCCGCATCAAACTCGTGTGCAGCTCGTCGAAATTTACGGTCGGTGTAGTAACTCGTTAATACAGCAAAACCCTTTTTGTTTCTTATAGCTATATAAATATGGGAATATTACGAGGATAAAAAAAGAAAGAAAACATTCCTTATACAACTTTATCATAGACAATTTCCCAGACAAAAAGGGTCTATTGATTGTCGATTATACCGATAAGATATTCCTGCGTAGGTTGTTTTCTCTTGAATTAGAAAAGGCATGAGCGGTAGTAATCTGACTTGGAGGCACTACTGGAACTCTGCCCATGACTATCTAATGGAGCCAGTTCCACAACATCGGAAGCTGGCGGCGCAGAGACTCACCTGCCAAGAACAATATATAGAGAAAGTAGAGAAGAGGTCCAACTGAGTCCAGCAAAAGAATTGAAGCTAGAGACACCAAACCAAGCCAACCAAACCGCATTGTCCCATGGTGAGCATAAGTTTGCGAGCGGTGGTGATCTTCATAAGAAGAAGTTTTCAGTACGTCATAGTAAGAAATGCCATACAGAAGCAAACTAGTATTGGAAACACCCAAAGATTTGGGGGACGTGTCGAATGGGGATATGTCCTTCCCTTGATACTTGATTTGCAAAAAGTTGAGGAGCACGGGGACAATAAAGGCCAAAACGTCGTGACAGGAAGCAGAGGAGGAGGTAACTATGTTGTTGCGACAAATAGTAGTAGGAGTGTGTTGTAATGTTGAGAAATGAGACATTGATTTGTCCAAACAAGTTTGTCTGCATGCCTTGCTGAGGTGTTCTTCTTCTTTTGTTGTTGACATTGAATTAATACTAGTAACACACATAGACAGGGAGAGAGAGAGAGAGAGATCCGCATCAAAATAAGGAATTAGTTAGTTATAAAGAAAAAATAGCAAGTAGATAAGATATGAAGAGAAGAAAACGTATTACCTTTGATACACAAAATCAAAGTAGATCTATATCCACGTTATTTATAGAGTAGTGATTTTCATTCCCTATTGTGCCAAAACTGCACCATTTTATTTTACAATGGTTTGGGTGGCCAGACTTGGCGTGGTCGATTGATGGTAGATTTGGGAATTTTGTTGTGTTCAAATGAACTGTTGGTTGCTGCATTTCTTTATGGAGAGTCATTTTGAGTATCTTTTGATAATTCGAACGATTTATATTGTACAGTTCGTCAAGTAGATTAATCATGCAAAAAATCAAATTGATTGGATAATTGTAGCTCTATAACAAAAATACATTTTTTTTCAAAAATTCACGATTAACATAACTTTCATAATTTTTTAAAACAATTAAGACTTAATCATAACGTTATAAAAATTCAATTGATTTGATTTTTTACCTAAAAAACATTCTTGATATACTCTACAGTATAAACGATTCAGATTATTGAACGACACTCGGGACGACCTTCTAGAAAAGGAGTTCAGTAGGCTGTTATGCCTTAGAACGTAGAGACACATCCCAAGTCACAATTGATTGGGTAATATGATGTGTTGTCAGCCAGGGTGATCGGGCAATTTTGTCCAAGCCATAAATTTTCATCATGTTAAAAGAGTCAATTTAAAATCAATTGGTAAGCATTCCCAACAAGCGCTTCAAACTTTATTTTTTAGCTAAAAACTTCAAAAACTCATCTGCATGAAACTCGTGTGCAGCTCGTCGAAATTTACGATCGGTACAGTAACTTGTTAATACAGCAAAACACTTTTTCTTTCTTATAGCTATATAAATATGGGAACATTACGAAGATAAAAAAACAAAGAAAACATTCCTTATACAACTTTATCATAGACAATTACCTAGACAAAAAGGGTCTATCGATTGCCGATTATACTGAAAAGATATTCCTTCGTAGGTTGTTTCCTCTTGAATTAGAAAAGGCGTGAGCGGTAGTAATCCGACTAGCAGGGATTACTAGAACTCTGCCCATGACTATCTAATGG
Source organism: Camellia lanceoleosa (assembly GCA_025200525.1). Lineage (NCBI taxonomy): Eukaryota > Viridiplantae > Streptophyta > Magnoliopsida > Ericales > Theaceae > Camellia > Camellia lanceoleosa. The sequence goes on from CM045769.1 coordinate 78,514,587, forward strand.
AGCCAGTTCCACAACATCGGAAGCTGGCTGCGCAAAAAATCACCTGCCAAGAACAATATATAGAGAAAGTAGAGAAGAGGTCCAATTGAGTCTGGCCAAAGAATTGAAGCTAGAGACACCAAACCAAGCCTACCAAACCCCATTGTCCCATGGTGAGCATAAGTTTGCGAGCGGTGGTGATCTTCATAAGAAGAAGTTTTCAGTACATCATAGTAAGAAATGCCAGAGAGAAGCAAACTAGCAACGGAAACACCCAAAGATTTGGGGTATGTGTCGAATGGGGATATGTCCTTTCCTTGATTTGCAAAAAGCTGAGGAGCACGGGGACAATAAAGGCCAAAACGGCGTAACAGGAAGCATAGGAGGAGGTAACTCTGTTGTTGCGAGAAATAGTAGTAGGAGTGTGTGGTAATGCTGAGAAATGAGACATTGATCTGTCCAAACAAGTTTGTCTGCATCCCTTGCTGAGGTGTTCTTCTTCTTCTTCTTCTTCTTCTTGCCATTGAATTAATACTTGTAACACACACAGACAGGGAGAGAGAGAGAGAGAGAGAGAGAGATCTGCATCAAAATAAGGAATTAGTTAGTCATAAAGAAAAAATAGCATGAAGATAAGATATGAAAAGGAGAAAATGTATTACCTTTGATACACAAAATCAAAGTAGATCTATATCCATGTTATCTATAGAGTAATGATTGTTGTTCCCTCCAGTGCCAAAACCGCACCGTTTTATTTTACAATTGGTTGGGTCGTCAGACTTAGCGTGGCCGATTGATGGGGATTTGGGAATTTTATTGTTTTCAAATGAACTGTTAGTTGTTGCATTTCTTTATGGAGAGTCATTTTGAGTGTCTTTTGATAATTCGAACAGTTTATATTGTACAGCGAGTAGATTAATCATGCAAAAAATGAAATTGATTGGATAATTGTAGCTCTATAACAAAAATTCATTTGTTTTTAAAAATTAGCGACTAACGTAACTTTCATAATTTTTGAAAACAATTAAGACTTAATCATAAGGTTATGAAAATTCAATTGATTTCATTTTTAACATCAAGAATATTGTTGATGTACTGTAGAGTATAAACGATTCAAATTATTGAAGGACACTTGGGACGACGTTCCATAAAAGGAGTTTAGTAGCCTGTTATGCCTTAGAACATAGAGACACATCCCAAGTCAGAATTGATTGGGTAATTGCCTGGGTTGTCAGACGGGGTGATCGGGAAATTTCGTCCAAAACAACAAATTTTGATCATGTTAAAAGAGTCAATTTAAATTCAATTGGCAAGCATCCTCAACAAGCACTTCAAACTTTATTTTTTAGCTAAAAACTTGAAAAAAATCATCTGCATCAAACTTGTGTGCAGTCGCCGAAATTTCCAATCGGTATAGTAACTTGTTGATACAGCTGAACCCCTTTTGTTTCTTATAGCTATATAAATATGGGAATATTACGATGTTAAAAAAACAAAGAAAACATTCCTTATACAACTTTGTCATAGACAATTAACCAGAAAAAAGGTCTATTGATTGCCGATTATACTGGTAAGATATTCCTCCGTAGGTTGTTTCCTCTTGAATTAGAAAAGGCATGAGCGGTAGTAATCCGACTTGGAGGCATTACTGGAACTCTGCCCATGACTACCTAATGGAGCCAGTTCCACAACATCGGAAGCTGGCGGCGCAGAAACTCACCTGCTTGAACAATATATAGAGAAAGTAGAGAAGAGGTCCAACTGGAGTCTGGCAAAAGAATTGAAGCTCGAGACACCAAACCAAGCCAACCAAACCCCATTGTCCCTTGGTGAGCATAAGTTTGTGAGCGTTGGTGATCTTCATAAGAAGAAGTTTTCAGTACATCATAGTAAGAAATGCCATAGAGAAGGAAACTAGCAATGGAAACACCCAAAGATTTGGGGTATGTGTCGAATGGGGATATGTCCTTCCCTTGATACTTGATTTGCAAAAAGCTACGGAGCACGGGGACAATAAAGGCTAAAACGGCGTGACAGGACGCAGAGGAGGAGGAGGTAACTCTGTTGTTGCGACAAATAGTAGTAGTAGTGTGTTGTAATGCTGAGAAATGAGACATTGATATGTCCAAACAAGTTTGTCTGCGTGCCTTGCTGAGGTGTTCTTGTTGTTGTTGTTGCTGCCATTGAATTAATACTAGTAACACACACAGACAGGGAGAGAGAGAGAGGGATCCGCATCAAAATAAGGAATTAGTTAGTTATAAAGAAAAAATAGCAAGTAGATAAGATATGAAGAGGAGGAAACGTAATACCTTTGATACACAAAATCAAAGTAGATCTATATACGTGTTATATATAGAGTAGTGATTTTTGTTCCCTACTGTGCCAAAACCGCACCGTTTTATTTCACAATTGGTTGGGTCGCCAGACTTAGCGTGGTCGATTGATGGTGGATTTGGGAATTTTGTTGTGTTCAAATGAACTGTTGGTTGCATAGAGAGTCATTTTGATTATCTTTTGATAATTTGAACGGTTTATATTGTACAGTTCGTCGAGTAGATTAATCATGCCAAAAATCAAATTGATTGAATAATTGTAGCTCTATAACAAAAATACATTTTTTTAAAAAAAAAATTCACGATTAACGCAGCTTTCATAATTTTTAAAAACAATTAAGACATAATCATAAGGTTATAAAAATTCAATTGATTTGATTTTTTACATAAATAATATTCTTGATGTGCTCTCTGAGATCAATGATTGATTATTGATGGACACTCGGGATGGCCATTCCATAAATGGAGTTTAGTAGGTGTTATGCCTTAGAATGTAGAGACACATCCCAAGTCGTAATTGATTGGGTAATTGGGTTGTCGGGTGATCGAGAAATTTCATCCAAAGCACAAATTTTTATCATGTTAAAAGAATCAATTTAAAATCAATTGGTAAGCATCCTCAACAAGCGCTTCAAATTTCATTTTTAGCTAAAAACTTCAAAAAATCATCTACATCAAACTCGTGTGCAGCTCATCGAAATTTACGATCGGTACAGTAACTCGTTAATACTACAAAACACTTTTTGTTTCTTATAGCTATATAAATATGGAAATATTACGAGGATAAAAAAACAAAGAAAACATTCCTCATACAACTTTATCATAGACAATTACCTAGACAAAAAGGGTCTATTGATTGCCGATTATACTGATAAGATATTCCTCCGTAGGTTGTTTCCTCTTGAATTAGAAAAGGCATGAGCGGTAGTAATCCGACTTGGAGGCATTACTGGAACTCTGCCCATGACTATCTAATGGAGCCAGTTCCACAACATCAGAAGCTGGCGGCGCAAAAACTCACTTGCCAAGAACAATATATAGAGAAAGTAAAGAAGAGGTCCAACTGAGTCTGGCAAAAGAATTGAAGCTAGAGACACCAAACGAAGCCAACCAAACCCCATTGTCCCATGGTGAGCATAAGTTTGCGAGAGTTGGGGATCTTCATAAGAAGAAGTTTTCAGTACGTCATAGTAAGAAATGGCATAGAGAAGAAAACCAGCAAAGGAAACACCCAAAGATTTGGGGTATGTGTCGAATGGGGAAATGTCCTTCCCTTGATACATGATTTGCAAAAAGCTGAGGAGCGTGGGGACAATAAAGGCCAAAACGGCATGACAGGAAGCAGAGGAGGAGGAGGTAACTCTGTTGTTGCGACAAATAGTAGTGGGCGTGTGATGTAATGCTGAGAAATAAGACATTGATATGTCGAAACAAGTTTGTTTGCGTGCCTTGCTGAGGTGTTCTTGTTGTTGTTGTTGTTGCCATTGAATTAATACTAGTAACACACACTGACAGGGAGAGAGAGAGAGAGAGAGAGAGAGAGAGAGATCTGCATCAAAATAAGGAATTAGTTAGTTATAAAGAAAAAATAGCAAGTAGATAATATATGAAGAGGAGAAAATGTATTACCTTTGATACATAAAATCAAAGTAGATATATATCCATGTTACGTATAGAGTAATGATTTTTGTTCCCTACTATGCCAAAACCGCACCGTTTTATTTTACAATTGGTTGGGTCATCAGACTTAGCATGGTCGATTGATGATGTATTTGAGAATTTTGTTGTGTTTAAATGAACTGTTGGTTGCTGCATTTCTTTATGGAGAGTCATTTTGAGTATCTTTTGATAATTCGAATGATTTATATTGTACAGTTCGTCGGGTAGATTAATCATGAAAAAAATCAAATTGATTGGATAGTTGTAGCTCTATAACAAAAATACATTTGTTTTTAAAAATTAACGATTAACGTAACTTTCATAATTTTTTTAAAAAATTAAGACTTAATCATAAGGTTATGAAAATTGAATTGATTTGATTTTTTACATAAATAATATTCTCGATGTACTCTACAGTATAAACGATTCAGATTATTAAAGGACACTCGGGACAACCTTCCATAAAAGGAGTTCAGTTGGCTGCTATGCCTTAGAACGTAGAGACACATCCCAAGTCAGAATTGATTTGGTAATTGGCTGGGTTGTCAGACGTAATGATAGGGAAATTTCGTCCAGACCACAAATTTTGATCATGTTAAAAGAGTCAATTTAAAATCAATTGGTAAGCATCCTCAACAAGCGCTTCAAACTTTCTTTTTTATCTAAAAACTTCAAAAAATCATCTGCATCAAACTCGTGTACAGCTCGTCGAAATTTACGATCGGTACATTAACTCGTTAATACCGCAAAACCTTTTTTTGTTTCTTATAGCTGTATAAATATGGGAATATTAGGAAGATAAAAAGAGAAAGAAAACATTCATTGTACAACTTTATCCTAGACAATTACCCAGACAAAAAGGGTCTATTTATTGCCGATCATACTGATAAGATATTCCTTCGTAGGTTGTTTCCTCTTGAATTAGGAAAGGCATGAGCGGTAGTAATCCGACTTGGAGGCTTTACTGGAACTCTGCCCATGACTATCTAATGGAGCCAATTCCACAACATCGGAAGCTGGCGGTGTAGAAACTCACCTGCCAAGAACAATATATAGAGAAAGTAAAGAAGAGGTCCAACTGAGTCTAGCAAAAGAATTGAAGCTAGAGACACCAAACCAAGCCAACCAAACCCCATTGTCCCATGGTGAGCATAAGTTTGCTAAGTGTGGTGATCTTCATAAGCAGAAGTTTTCAGTACGTCATAAGAAGAAATGCCATAGAGAAGCAAACTAGCAATGGAAAAGCCCAAAGATTTGAGGTATGTGTCGAATGGGGATATGTCCTTCCGTTGATACTTGATTTGCAAAAAGCTACGGAGCACGGGGACAATAAAGGCCAAAACGGCATGACCGAAAGCAGAGGAGGAGGAGGTAACTCTGTTGTTGAGACAAATAGTAGTAGGAGTGTGTTGTAATGCTAAGAAATGAGACATTGACCTGTCCAAACAAGTTTGTCTGTGTGCCTGGCTGAGGTGTTCTTCTTCTTGTTGTTGTTGCCATTGAATTAATACTAGTAACACACACAAACAGGGAGAGAGGGAGAGAGAGAAAGAGAGAGAGAGAGAGAGCGATGTGCATCGAAATAAGGAATTAGTTTGTTATAGAGAAAAAATAGCAAGTAGATAAGGTATGAAGAGGAGAAAACGTATTACCTTTGATAAAAAAAAATCAAAGTAGATATATATCCATGTTATATATAGAGTAATGATTTTTGTTCCCTACTGTGCCAAAACCACACCGTTTTATTTATAATTGGTTGGGTCGTCAGACTTATCGTGGTCGATTGACGGTGGATATGGGAATTTTGTTGTGTTCAAATGAACTGTTGGTTGCTGCATTTCTTTATGGAGAGTCATTTTGAGTATCTTTTGATAATTCGAACGGGTTATATCGTACAGTTCGTTGAGTAGATTAATCATGCAAAAAATCAAATTGATTGGATAATTGTAGCTCTATAACAAAAATACAATTGTTTTTAAAAATTAACAATTAACGTAACTTTCATAATTTTTAAAAACAATTGAGACTTAATCATAAGGTTATAAAAATTCAATTGATTTGATTTTTAACATAAATAATATTCTTGATGTACTCTACAATATAAATGATTCAGATTATTGAAGGACACTCGGGACGACCTTCCATAAAAGGAGTTCAGTAGGCTGTTATGCCTTAGAATGTAGAGACACATCCCAAGTCAGAATTGATTGGGAAATTGGCTGGGTTGTCAGACGGGTTGATCGGGAAATTTCGTCCAAACCACAAATTTTGATCATGTTAAAAAAGTCAATTTAAAATCAATTTGTATGCATCCTCAACAAGCGTTTCAAACTTTGTTTTTTAGCTAAAAACTTCAAAAAATCATCTGCATCAAACTCGTGTACAGCTTTTGTTTAAATTTACGATCGCTACTCTGACAAAGAAAACCCTTTTTGTTTCTTATAGCTATATAAATATGGGAATATTACGAGGATAAAAAAAACAAAGAAAACATTCCTTATACAACTTTATCATAGACAATTACACAGACAAAAAGGGTCTGTTGATTGCTGATTATACTGATAAGATATTCCTCCGTAGGTTGTTTCCTCTTGAATTAGAAAAGGCATGAGCGGTAGTAATCCGACTTGGAGGCATTACTGGAACTCTGTCCATGACTATCTAATGGAGCCAGTTCCACAACATCGGAAGTTGGCGACGTAGAAACCAAAGTGCCAAGAACAATATATAGAGAAAGTAAAGAAGAGGTCCAACTGAGTCTGGCAAAAGAATTAAAGCTAGAGACACCAAACTAAGCCAACCAAACCCTGTTGTCCCATGGTGAGCATAAGTTTGCTAGCGGTGGTCATCTTCATAAGAAGAAGTTTTCAGTACGTCATAGTAAGAAATGCCATAGAGAAGCAAACTAGCAATGGAACCACCCAAAGATTTGGGGTATGTATTGAATGGGATATGTCGTTCCCTTGATACTTGATTTGCAAAAAGCTGAGGAGCACGGGGACAATAAAGGCCAAAACAGCGTGACAGGAAGCAGAGGAGGAGGAGGTAACTCTGTTGTTGCGACAAATAGTAGTAGGAGTGTGTTGTAATGCTGAGAAATGAGACATTGATCTGTCGAAACGAGTTTGTTTGCATGCCCTGCTGAGGTGTTCTTCTTCTTCTTGTCGTTGCCATTGAATTAATACTAGTAACACAGAGAGAGAGAGAGAGAGAGAGAGAGAGAGAGAGAGGGAGAGATCTGCATCAAAATAAGGAATTGGTTAGTTATAAAAAAAAATAGCAGGTAGATAAGATATGAAGAGGAGAAAACGTTTTGGTACACAAAATCAAAGTAGATCTATATCCATGTTATATATAGAGTAATGATTTTTGTTCCTTACTGTGCCAAAACTGTACCGTTTTATTTTACAATTGGTCGGGTCGTCAGACTTACCTCAGTTGATTGATGGTGGATTTGGGAATTCTGTTGAGTTCAAATGAACTATTGGTTGCTGCATTTCTTTATGGAGAGTCATTCTGAGTATCTTTTGATAATTCGAACGGTTTATATTGTACAGTTCGTCGAGTAGATTAATCATGCAAAAAATCTAATTGATTGGATAATTGGATCACTATAACAATAATACATTTGTTTTTAAAAATTAACGATTAACGTAACTTTCATAATTTTTAAAAAGAATTAAGACTTAATCATAAGGTTATAAAAATTCAATTGATTTGATTTTTTACATAAATAATATTCTTGATGTACTCTCAAAGATAAACGATTGATTATTGAAGGACACTCGGGACGACCTTCCATAAAAGGAGTTCAAGAGGGTCATTATGCCTGAGAATGTAGAGACACATCCCAAGTCAGAATTGATTGGGAAATTGGCTGGGTTGTCAGACGGGTTGATCGGGAAATTTCGTCCAAACCACAAATTTTGATCATGTTAAAAGTGTCAATTTAAAATCAATTGGTGAGCATCCTCAAAAAGCGTTTCAAACTTTGTTTTTTAGCTGAAAACTTGAAAAAAAATCATCTGCATCAAACTCGTGTGCAGCTCGTCGAAATTTACGATCGGTACAGTAACTCGCTGATATAGTAAAACCCTTTTTGTTTCTTATGGCTATATAAATATGGGAATATTACAACGATAAAAAAAACAAAGAAAACATTCCTTATACAACTTTATCATAGACAATTACCCAGACAAAAAAGGTCTATTGATTGCCGATTATACTGATTAGATATTCCTTCGTAGGTTGTTTCCGCTTGAATTAGAAAAGGCATGAGCGGTAGTGATTTGAGTTGGAGGCATTACTAGAACTCTGCCCATGACTATCTAATGGAGCCGCCCACAACATCGAAGTCGGCAAGTAAACTTACCTGCCAAGAACAATATATAGAGAAAGTAAAGAAGAGGTCCAATTGAGTCTAGCAAAAGAATTGAAGCTAGAGACACCAAACCAAGCCAACCAAACCCGATTGTCCCATGGTGAGCATAACTTTACGAGCGGTGGTGATCTTCATAAGAAGAACTTTTCAGTACATCATAGTAAGAAATGCCATAGAGAAGCAAACTAGCAATGGAAACACCCAAAGACTTGGGATATGTGTTGAATGGGGATATGTCCTTCCCTTGATACTTGATTTACAAAAAACTGAGGAGCACGGGGACAATAAAGGCCAAAACGGCATGACAGGAAGCAGAGGAGGAGGAGGTAACCTTGTTGTTGCGACAAATAGTAGTAGGAGTGTGTTGTAATGCTGAAAAATAAGACATTGATCTGTCCAAACAAGTTTGTTTGCATGCCCTGCTGAGGTGTTCTTCTTCTTGTGATTGTTGCCATTGAATTAATACTAGTAACACACACAGACAGGGAGAGAGAGAGAGAGAGAGAGAGAGAGAGAGAGAGAGAGAGAGAGAGAGATCTGCATCAAAATAAGGAATTGGTTAGTTATAAAGAGAAAATAGCAAGTAGATAAGATATGAAGAGGTGAAAACGTATTACCTTTGAGACACAAAATCAAAGTAGATCTGTATCCATGTTATATATAGGGTAATTATTTTTGTTCCTCATCGCCAAAAACCGCACTGTTTTATTTTACAATTGGTTGGGTCGTCAGACTTAGCGTGGTTGATTGATGGTGGATTTGGGAATTTTGTTGTGTTCAAATGAACTATTTGTTACTGCATATCTTTACAAAGAGTCATTTTGAGTATCTTTTGATAATTCGAACGGTTTATATTGTCTAGTTCGTCGAGTAGATTAATCATGCAAAAAATCGAATTGATTGGATAATTGTATCTCTATAACAAAAATACATTTGTTTTTAAAAAGTAACGATTAACGTAACTTTCATAATTTTTAAAAACAATTAAGACTTAATCATAAATGTAGACGTCCCCGAACGTCCCGGGAGGGAATCTCGTTTTGTTCATTGGGCTCACTACGGTTCAGGACTCAATGTCACAGTCCTATATCTAATCTCGCAGAGTGCAATTCAAGACCGATGAATCATCAAAGAGTCCAAATCTGGCGAATCGTTGTTGAAAACAGATTTTTTTGAAAGCAGTGCCAAACATGGACTGCTTCGCCAGATACAGAGTCGCCACCTAAATATTTATTTTGGGGGAATTTAGGAAACCCTGACTCGTTGCCTAAGGCCACGTGTCCGTCATCACCAAAATTGCCTCGGCTCAGGAACTTAGGTACGATTGGGGAAGGTCACTTCGTGAGCACCCCCGCTCGCCCGATCAAAGATCGGGCTCTACTAACCATGATATCGAGTTTTGAAAACATTATGTGCTCTTATTCCGATTATTAGCCTAGAATTACTATGTGATGCGCACAGCTTACAAGTATAGACTGGATTGCCTGAGTTGGAACAAAACATTTCATGTTTAGTTTTGAAAGCGGTTTGCTACTCGCAAGTAGGCTAAAATGCAAATTTTGCCACCCTCAAGTGGGCTCAGAAAACATGGTGATTTGCCACTATCTAGTGGGCTTAAAACTCGCAATCAATGAATTGTTCCAATTCAGATAATCCAACCTCCACCCACAGGCATTCATGCAGTTATATCACATAATCAAATAGCCTCATGGTAAGCATGCTATCATGGCCCTTATTCTAAACATGGCATATGAAATGCAACAGATAACATGTATTCAACTTGGAATTGAAATACAATGTAGTTAGTATGATGCGCCGAGCCTGGTGCATGCAAGATAGATGAATGGATGCAAACATACGAGCATAAGTATGCTGATTGAAACGTGCCCTAAAACTAACCATTATAAGCTGGTAAATAAAAGGGAGAAAGACGTGGGGTTGGAAGACATGCATCACACACACACACACACTTATTACAACATTGCCCTCCTTGGAGGGTCCGAATAAATAATACACAACCGAATGAATAACGAATTACAACTAATTATTACACAACCCTAATTAATTAATAAATTAACTAGAATAAACAAGCCAACACGCAAAACATATGAAATAGACTGCCTCAGCTCGGTCTTGAATGATAAGGAATGCATGCATGCTCGAGTCGCCTTATCGGAAAATCCATCGCGATGCCCCGATTTGCTTCTGTTTGCTACTGATCCCGGAATATTGTACAAAGCTCCAGAAGGCTTGTTGACCAATTTTGGCTGCTGGTTTCCGGTTTGCTACAACACAGAGCAAGAAAGGGGCATAGCAAAGTATTTTCAACGTATGTGTGCACGACCACTCTCCCCGTCATTGCATAAGCTCTAGGGGGTGTAGACCTCGATCCTCGTGCCACTAATCACGCATCTCGATGCATGATGGCCGAGGAGTCGAATTGCACGACTCAATGTGGAATGAATGCATATGAAAACACAACAAGGCCTAAACTTCATCATGGGTAATCCAGAGTGTCGGCGACCGAGAATTGTGGCACATTTCGTCAGTTTGAGTGCGAAACGTCCCTCGTTCCCCGTGTTTGGACTAACCCTACTCCAAACATAATGCAACAAGATAGCATACACAATGCGATTATGATGCAACCCTAAATGCAATGCAATCTAATCATGCTGGCATGCGAGGGATGATATGCAAACATGCAACTAGCATACACAATGCTATGACCTAAGGATGGCATACTCAATGCATACAAACCATATGGCATACACAATGCACATACGAAGACTATCATGCACAGATGAAGACTATCAATGAGATGATCAAGGCATACACAATGCAATGGCCAAATATGCAACAATATGAACTAAATGGCATACACAATGCAAGATGGACTTAAACCAATGTGAGTGGACCTCAGCCACACTCAAATCAGTGGCCAAACACAATTAAAATTAGACAAGAACGTTCATGCAAACATGCCCAATGCAAGGGACCGAACCTAAGGCATCGAATGCCACTCTACCAAAGCATGGCAAGGGATGACACATGGCATACAATGACACAAATTCCAGCTCTGAAATAGCATACAAGATGGTCCCGAAACATGTAAACACCTCACTCGATGCATGCTAGATGACCCGAATACCGAAACTAGTGGAATGGATTACGCTATAGGTATGCAAAAAAATGCTCAAATGATGAAACAAACCCCAAAAAGTTCCTATGAAGACCAAAATCAGTGGCTAAATGTGTTGGGATAGTGGCTTGGAATGCATTCAAATGAAGCTCATGCAATGGCCGGTAAATGAGGCATTCAAGCATAACTCTCAAACGCATTTAAAGAGTGAACATCATGGGAATATGGCATACATGTAGGCTTTGAAATATGATTTGCAATGGCCCCAAAATATGAAAACACCCCAAAGATATGCATGTAATAGACCTCGAAACTCAAAGCTAAGCATGGACATTGTACTACAAGGATGCAAAACAAGCATCATTCGACCATGAGACCCAAAAATAGAGCTAATGCAGTCCAAAACATGCACAAAATCAGTTTAAGGCATGGCCAAAAAGTGATAGAATCAAGGGCCAACATAGCATGCAATGTAAGCTAGTAAAGGGGATTTACACTACAAGTATGTGAGACAATCAAGAGGTCACCAAACCAGCAAAATTCAGAAGTATGCCATGCCAAATAATGCCCAAAAACTCATGGAAACATGGTCAATGCATGCAAGAATGATATGTTCCTTTGAAAGACCAAAAGGAGGGTTATTCTACACATGCATAATTGGCATCCAAAAAGACAAAACCACCTCTGGAAAGAGGTTATGAAGGCCCTAAAACTCACTGAAAAGGGTTTGAAACGAGGCTAGGAACCATGCAAGTAAAGGCTCCTTTGAAAGGCCATGAAGAGGGTTACTCTACACATGCAAGATGGACATCTAAAATGGCAAAAAAGGCTTTGGGAAGAGCCTATGCAGGTCCTAGAACCCACCAAAAATGTCCTAAAACATACTCAAGAAGTATGCAAATACGGGCTCCTTTGTAAAGCCAACAATGCTAGTAAACAAAACAAGGGGTGAGAGGGTCACCCCTCTTTGATTTTGGGGCTCAAAATAGCATTCTAGCCACTGAAAATCCATTAGATTTTAGTGGCTAAAAGGCCAAACAAAGCACAATACAAAGGCCTTAATACATGGCTCAAAACAGGATGAAAACAAGCATGCAAGGGGGTAGATGACCCCCAACAGAAAAATAACTTTAAACAAACTTCAAGAGGAACTCAAAATAAGACTTTTTTCAATTTATGAATAAACCCAAAAATGCTTGCAAATATAGCTAAGATATGAAGCAAAATAGGGACCAAAAGGGGAATAAGAGAGTTACCCTTGTAGCCAAGAAAGACAACAGCTTCTGGACCAAGAAAGTGGCTCTTCAACCTCTGAAAATAAGCTCCAAGGTGCTTAGATGGATGATGGAGAAGTGTGGTTGTGAGGTGTAGTGCAATGGGGCCAAGAACCTAGCACTTTTGGTACCAAAATAGAGAGGTGTATAGAGATAGGTGTGTGTATGCCTTGGCCAAAAATCTGAACCTTTGCTAGTGAGGGAGAGAGCTTCTCTTATAGGAGAACAAAGGCCCAAGCTTCTCTTGGAAGCTTGGATCAAAGGGCCAAGCTTCTTAGGGAAGCTAAAGCAAAAAGGGTCAAGCTTCTTGATGAAGCTTCAGCAAAGGGGTCAAGCTTCCTCAAGAAGCTAAGAAAGGTTCAAGTTTCTCTTAGAAGCTTGGAGCAAAGGGTCAAGCTTTTTTAAGAAGCCAAAACAAGAGGGTCAATCCTCCATACACGTGTATGGAGAATGGAGCAAATTCCTCCCAGCTGGCACAATTGGAAGCAACTCAGTGAGACAAAAAGGAGAAAGCTGACCGACGGTGGGTGGTCGGCCGACCACTCCTCCTGGTCGGCCGACCAGTTCAAAAGGTCCAAGGTGGTCGGCTTTCTCCTAGGGTGGTCTCCAAGCTGAAAGCAAGCAGTTGGTGTAGTGGGAGACTTGCAAAAATGGCTCAAAAACCAAGGAGACCAGCTTCTTGACAAGAAAATCGGCCGGCTAGAGAGGAGGTGGTTTCCAAGAGAAAAGGTGGTCTCCCACCCTTGTACCACCTTCCAAATAATAAAAATAGGGTTCATACAAAAAATGAACCAAGACGGAGGCAAAACAAGGGTTCGAGGGCCAAAACGCGCAGCCAGGTGCCCCGAAAATTAACTATTAAGCATTGAAGGTGGCGTGCAACCACGAATGTGATATCCCTGTTCTGTAGAATGCTAATTGGTCCTTAATTTGAGTGTGATTATGTGTTTAGCATGATTTTATGTGCCATTATGTGTATATAAGCAATTTTGAAATTTTATCTGTTCACCGTAGAAATATCTGTTTGAATAATCTGCTTCGGAAATAAAATTGGAGGCCTTATCAGCCACAGAATCCGAAATTGATTACGCCATTGCGATTGGCATAATTTTTAGAGCCTACGGTGAAATTTAATTGAAAATTGATTTGGATCAGATTGAATTGATTAAATTAATGAATTGGTGCCCAATTACTTTATTACTATTATATTGGCATTAGTGGAATTTGTTGTGTGAGGGCACTACACCCTCTATTCTCTCTTCTTTGCTTCATTTGGGCTGATTTGAACTCAAGGTTAGAAAGAGGGCCGGTTATAGAGAAAGGGAGAGAAGAATTGGGCAATTTTGGCCTTGAGGCTTGGAAATTCGGAGGCTGGAAATTCGGAGGCTAACTCAAGATTTAATCATAAATTGGGAAGATTAAGGCTCCTAGGTGAGTGAATTTGTGCATATTAGTTTGTAATTTTTGTGAATTCAAGTTGAATGTTGATAAGAACATAAAATGAATTGATCATGATGAATTTGGGTTAGTTTTGTTGATTTGGTAGTCTATATGCACATGCATGTAAGAAAGTACCTTGAAATTGCATGTTTGAGCATAAAAATGTATAATCCATGTGCAATTTTAATTGAAGCTCATGTTTTGATCACCTCTCCACCAATTAAGTTGAGAATGATGAGCATTTCCCACATGCATGTACAAATCATGGAGGTGCAAGGCTTGAATGTTGAAATTGAGCATATTGGTGTTGAGTTTGAATTAATTTGGGACATGTATGTGTTTGATTCATGAAATTGAGCTCCATGATGATGTGTTTTGGTGTTTATACCATGTTAGTACAAGTATATGCGAAATTGGAGCCATAAAATGTAAGAAATGTTGGGTTGAATGTTGGAAGGGAGCTCAAGAACTCAATCTGGGAAACCCAAAATTTTGACTTCCGCTCCAGCGGGGTAATGGCCGCTGGAGCGGGAAAAACGTGCTCCCAGTACTTTTGTAGACATGGTGTCCACTCGAGCGAGGGGGAGGCCACGCTTGAGCGAGGGAGCTATTTGGACAGGCCTTCCGCTCGAGCGTCCTATTACACGCTCGAGCGTATTTTTCATGCAACCAGTACTTTTGCAGGCCTTAAGGGTCCGCTCGAGCGAGGAAGTCCACGCTCGAGCGGGGACCTTGTTTTCTGGAAATCTAAAAATGCATTATGTGTTCTATTTTCCGTTCCCTTTCACTTCTAAACACTCTTAGGCATACGTTGAGCATTGTAATTGAATTAAATGGATAAGAATGAAGCCTAAAGAGGAATATGTGAATTAAAGAACGGATTGAATTATTTGTGACCCATATGTGCTATGTGATGTGTAGGGTCAAGCTCCAGGGCAATTCAACCAACCGATCACTGTGAGTAATATCTAAATTATGTTATTGTCCCACCTGCTTACTCTTATGTAAGTTTTGTAAAGTTCATTAATTTGAATGGTGGACAAGTTTGATATAAAGGCCTATGTGCCAGTTTGATATAAAGCCCTATGTGCCAGTTTGATATAAAGGCCTAAGAGTCAGTTTGATATAAAGGCCTAAGAGCCAGTCTGATATAAGTGCTGAAATGCCAGTTTGGTATGACAAGCATGAAAGGCTTAAATGCCAGTCTGATACGAAAGTATATTTGGGCCGAAGGTCGATTGATAAAATGTGGGCCGAAGGCCGTTTAATATAAATATGGGCCGAAGGCTGATTGATAAAATGTGGGCCGAAGGCCGTTTGATATAAATATGGGCCGAAGGCCGATTGATAAAATGTGGGCCGAAGGCCGTTTGATATAAATGTGGGCCGAAGGCCGATTGATAAAATGTGGGCCGAAGGCCGTACGTTGTGTTGGAACCTTAGTTACTTAACTTACATATGTCTATGTATGTATGTATGTATTAGTTAGAAATGCAAATTGGGCCCAAGGCCGTTTGATGTATATTGTTCCAATGTATATTCTTTATTTGGTATTATTCACTTGGCTTTCGCTCATGCTGATTCATGTGTTTGTAGGTGAGCCCAGAGAAGTCCAAACCCAGCCTCAGTGAAGTCAGTGTGGAACAACAAAGATTTTTGGGAAAGTCAGCCCTTGTGTCTCACTCACGAGACCCGCCTTCGCCTTTTGTCGTTTGTTTCTGTTCTGTTATGTTGGCGAAGTTTTATGTACGTCTGTGTATAGTTTTGTTTGGCTGACTTAGATTTGAATGATCCTGTTTGTACAAAATTTTTATGTCATTGTACTTTCTGTCATGAGTTATTAACATATGTATGTAATGATGTGCATATAAGCACGGCTCTATGGACAAAGTTTCAAATTGCTTCCGTTTGGCCCCCATGAACTCTGTTAAAATACGTTTGGTTTGGTTTGAGGCCGTATGTAATCTCACGATTACTGGCCGGTTATGTCCTTAACCCACGGGGGCGGGTTCGGGTCATGACAGAGTGGTATCAGAGCACGAGTTAATAACTCGCACACTTGTCCGAAAGAGCAATAAGCGTCTAGAAAAGATCTAGGATGCATTCATGTGATAAATATGAATCTAAAGGCGTCAAGAATATGCTCAAGTGTTTCTATATGAACAGTTATGTACTATAAATCTGTGAATTTCCATTTGAATATGTATGCTCTCTGGTATATGCATACGTTTGAATCTTTTGTATAAAGTATAATGCAAGTTTAATCAGATAGTGAGTAATGACTTTGTGAAGTCATGTTTTACTTTAATTATTTTCTAATGATATTAAATGACAAGTTCCCTGAAATGCTATGTTTTGTATGAAAGAAAGATTGGCCAAATTTTCCTTGAACATAACTGTGGTGTCCTTAGCAGAGGCCCTTGCCCAGGGGATATAATATTGTGGCTTATGGTCATGAGGCCCTACCTCGGGGGAAATAATACCGTGGTACAGGCCCTCGCCCGGGGGAAACAATATCGTGGCCTATGAATGAGATATGTTACCCGTTATGCTTGACCAACATGATATGTTACGCTAAAGGAAATACCACACATGATTTGAATATGAGATATGAGATATGAATTGTTACACTACTGTGTACAATAAAATTTGTTTTGTTATAGTGCACATACATAAACATATGAACCATGAAAAGTTGCTTATGTGCATTCGATTCTGCCAATGGGTGCCTATGTGAAATATGAACATGATTTGAGTATATGATTACTTAGTAAATGTTCAAAGATGATATCTAATAAGTATGCAATCATCTATTACCTATGTGATTAATTGTGTTGGGACGGTGCATAAAACGAGAATATAATAATGTGTCTATGTGCGAATGTACCCATGTATATCTGTGTTTATTTTTGTATTTGGCACCCCAATATTTGGCAAGGCTTAATAAAAGATTGTGTAGAGTATGGATGAAGTAAGAGCATACAGATTAGAGGGCTCTTCCACAGCTCGACTTGATAGTTTGGAAAGAATAGTGCAAGAAATGGCAGAGATCTTAAGACAACAGCTTGGCGTTGCCGCCTTCTAAGCAAGAACCTTTGCCACCACCAATGTAAGAAACAATCAAGAGTTGTTATCGATTTTTTGGGGCTCGTTATAGATGTGGTAGAATGGACCATATGGTAAGGATTTGTCCCCGGCGAACAAATGTGAACAAATCTTCTGCCTCAGTTGAATTCGTACCAATGGTAGGAATTGCTAATCGAGATAGAAATTGCACTCGTCCCGGAAAGCCCTCAGAATACTGCAACCGTTATCCCAGGTATCTATACTGTTTATAAACGAATGTCTATGCATTGATTGGTTCTGAATTAGTACATGTGTACATTTTGCTTGGGATATTATTTGATTTGGATTGGCATATTCCTTCATATCTGCTGCATGTGTATTTAGATTGGTTAAACCCATCAGATCGAGACCGTATTCATTGAATGTATATGCTTCATTTGGGAAAGCTGTGAAATATGTATTGGGATTTTGATTAACCCTGCACATGCACCTGTACATCTAAACCTATGCTCAGGGTAATTTGTTATATTACTGTCTTCAACGACTAAACTACTGGAATTGTGACCTTGTGATTGTATAACTGAGTTGAGCACCCCAAATAATAAACTCTGCAAATTGCGGACCATGTATGTGGACTGGTAGAAAATTGGCTGAGCTACATGACTAAACTGAGCTTGACTCATAAGCCTATGTTTTGTGACTGATTTAGAACTTTTATATAACAGACCCTACCTTATGTACAACCGAGGAACTTTGTTTAATGTGTTATTGTGCACCATGTACTTGCATGTAAGACTTATTTGGAAACTGCTATACTGATTATGATACGTACCTCCCGACATGAATAACTGCATGTTTATGCAACTACCCCCAAATTTATGTAGTCAATGCCACGTTGTACATAACTTGAAATGCTTTGATATGAACAGTTGTGACGAATAATTTTGATATGACTTCGGGAACTGATAAACTTAGGACAGTTGTGAAACTATCAGCCGTGTGCCTAAGCAAACGAAGTGAGCCTTGCAGAACTGAATGTACCCTATTTGAGAATTGTTTGTAAATAAGTAACCAGAATATTCTTGGCAGAAAAGCTGATAGACCCAAAACTTGAATCTGTTTGGAGTACTCGACTAATTTGAAAGACCTTTTGTGGGCTATCAACAGATTAATCTAATCAAGGGCACCATTGAGAACCAACCCCCAACTATTGAGGACATGTGTTAAAAATGAACCGAATTATGCAACTCCCGTGATTGGGCGTCTTAAGGAACAATGCTTGTGTATCCTCCCACCCTTGTCTGTTTGACGCTATGGAAACCGATGACAACAGATTGACTTGATTGTAAACCGTACTGAATATTTATCCTCCGTTAATCAGAATTTGTTTCATGTGTTTGCTTCAGTATTATCGAATTTCAGGAAACCAGGTTGTAGTGAGTGGTATTATGTTTGTTTTGATGACATTCTTGGGGCGTCCTTTCGTGCTAGGGGACGTTAAGCCTATGTAGCACCTTTGTTGGGATATCCTTTTTGCCACCGATGGTCTTGTACGGGTGGATTTGACTAATTGATCTCGAGTCGGCCATCGACAGTCATGAACGGGTGTGCTTCAATTCCGAGACGATTATTCTTTTGTTTTGTCCGGAATGTCATCCTTTTGTAATTTGTAGATGTTTAAACATCCAAGAAGCTTTGAAAAACCCTGATTATCTGAAAGTGTGTGAATTTAGTACGCCTTGTGTAAATAACTGCTCAGTGTCGTCATATTCTGTGATTGGGGCTTTGAGGATGTGTAAATTGTGTTTAGCACGTGATTGATTGTCTTGGTGTTACCTTTGACGCCATGGGGATTAGTATATGAATTGCCTTACGCTTTTGACGACTATCAGATAATGTGGGGAGATCGATGGAACAGAGAATTGAATACCGAACTGAATTGGAAATCGTAAACTGTAAACGGTTGAATGAATTAAGAACACGTGTATTATGTTAGAAATGGACTGCTTCAGTGTTATTGTGCTTTACTATTGGTACTATGGGGGTATATGAGTTACGTATGTCGTGTGGTTGATTGTTTCGTTGTTATCCTTGTTGACTCGGGGATTTGTGCTCGGATTCACTTTAAATTCTGAAGACTTTTGTTTAACCTTGAATAACTGTGATGAGAAACTGAATTAAATACCAAATCAGATTATGAATTGCGGAACTATTGAAGAATGAATTGAACTTTTGTGACAAGGAAATGGACCAAACTCCTATGGTAAGGTTAGTTGGCATTTGAAATAAAAATGTTGGCGACCTATTGTGAAGAAAGAAATTGTTGAATTTGTGCCTAAATGTTTTCGGGGCCAACAAGTCAAGGTTTAATAACGGATATTGGCAGAACTACTACAATCTCTCTCTATTTCGGAATGGAAATAGGGATATGTGACTACGAATTTCATTGTAGGGGCTATCTTGAGCACTCAAGGTGTAAATCCCATCTGGGTTGTTGTATGAGGAATTACTTAATTTGCTCGTTTCCTCCCTGTGACATTTTCGTATAATGCTAGTAGACTAGCCACTGTTTACATCAATAAGGATGCTTGTTTGTATGGGGTCCCAGTGTCTATTGTTTAGACAGAAATTTTGAAATGTGTTTGAATTCTGACAAGCCTTCAAGAGGCAATGGGGACTGAATTATGATTCGGCGTTGTTTTCCATCCGCGAATTGATGAACAATCAGAAAGAACTTTTTAGATTCTGAGAGAAATGCTCCAAACGTGTGCGTTAGATTTTCGGGGAATTGGAAAGATCTATCCATCGTTGGCAAACTTTGTTTACAACAACAGCTCACACTCTAGTTCCGGTATGGCACCATGCAAGCCATGTATGGCGGAAGGGGTAAGTTTCTGACTTTGAGAACAGAATGTTGCTTGATTTTGAGACTAAGTGAATGGCTATCGAAAAGGATTGGAACTGTCGAATGAAAAGTGTTCCGAATTGTGTTCGACTAAAGGTAAATTAAGTTTGGAGGACCAAACTTCCTAAAGGGGGGAAGACTGTGATATCCTTGTTCCGTAGAATGCTAATTGGTCCTTAATTTGAGTGTGATTATGTGTTTAGCATGATTTTATGTGCCATTATGTGAATATATGCGATTTTGAAATTTTATCTGTTCACCATAGAAATATCTGTTTGAATAATCTGCTTCGGAAATAAAATTGGAGGCCTTATCAGCCACAGAATCCAAAATTGATTACGCCATTGCGATTGGCATAATTTTTAGAGCCTACAGTGAAATTTAATTGAAAATTGATTTGGGTCAGATTAAATTGATTAAATTAATGAATTGGTGCCCAATTACTTTATTACTATTATATTGGCATTAGTGGAATTTGTTGTGTGAGGGCACTACACCCACTATTCTCTTTTCTTTGCTTCATTTGGGCTGATTTGAACTCAAGGTTAGAAAGAGGGCCGGTTATAGAGAGAGAGAGAGAGAGAGAGAGAGAGAGAGAGAAATTGGGCAATTTTGGTCTTGAGGCTTGGAAATTCGGAGGCTAACTCGAGATTTAATCATAAATTGGGAAGATTAAGGCTCCTAAGTGAGTGAATTTGTGCATATTAGTTTGTAATTTTTGTGAATTCAAGTTGAATGTTGATAAGGAACATAAAATGAATTGATCATGATGAATTTGGGTTAGTTTTGTTGATTTGGTAGTCTATATGCACATGCATGTAAGAAAGTACCTTGAAATTGCATGTTTGAGCATAAAAATGTATAATCCATGTGCAATTTTAATTGAAGCTCATGTTTTGATCACCTCTCCACCAATTAAGTTGAGAATGATGAGCATTTCCCACATGCATGTGCAAATCATGGGGGTGTAAGGCTTGAATATTGAAATTGAGCATATTGGTGTTGAGTTTGAATTAATTTGGGACATGCATGTGTTTGATTCATGAAATTAAGCTCCATGATGATGTGTTTTGGTGTTTAACCATGTTAGTACAAGTATATGCGAAATTGGAGCCATAAAATGTAAGAAATGTTGGGTTGAATGTTGGAAGGGAACTCAAGAACTCAATCTGAAACCCGATTTTGACTTGACTTCCGCCGGGGTAATGGCTTCGGCGAAAACGTGCTCCTAGTACTTTTGCAGACTTGGTGTCCGCTCGAGCAGGGGGGAGGCCACGCTCGAGCGAGGGAGCTATTTGAACAGGCCTTTCGCTCGAGCGTCCTATTACACGCTCGAGCGTATTTTTCATGCAACCCGGACTTTTGCAGGCCTTAAGGGTCCGCTCGGCGAGAAGTCCACGCCGGCGAGGACCTGCTTTCGAAATTTGAAAATGCATTACGTATTGCTTTTCCGTTCCCTTTCACTTCTAAACACTCTTAGGCATACATTGAGCATTACAATCGAATTAAATGGATAAGAATGAAGCCTAAAGAGGAATACGTGAATTAAAGAACGGATTGAATTATTTGTGACCCATATGTGCTATGTGATGTGTAGGGTTAAGCTCCAGGGCAATTCAACCAACCGATCACTGTGAGTAATATCTAAATTATGTTATTGTCCCACCTGCTTACTCTTATGTAAGTTTTGTAAAGTTCATTAATTTGAATGGTGGACAAGTTTGATATAAAGGCCTATGTGCTAGTTTGATATAAAGGCCTAAGAGCCAGTTTGATATAAAGGCCTAAGAGCCAGTCTGATATAAGGGCTGAAATGCCAGTTTGAAAGGCTTAAATGCCAGTTTGATATGACAAGCATGAAAGGCTTAAATGCCAGTCTGATACGAAAGTATATTTGGGCCGAAGGTCGTTTGAAGTAAATGTAGGCCGAAGGCCGATTGCTAAAATGTGGGCCGAAGGTCGATTGATAAAATGTAGGCCGAAGGCCGTTTGATATAAATATGGGCCGAAGGCCGATTGATAAAATGTGGGCCGAAGGCCATTCGATATAAATGTG
The DNA here is from genome assembly GCA_025200525.1 of Camellia lanceoleosa. NCBI lineage: Eukaryota > Viridiplantae > Streptophyta > Magnoliopsida > Ericales > Theaceae > Camellia > Camellia lanceoleosa. The sequence goes on from CM045769.1 coordinate 78,536,822, forward strand.
GGCCGAAGGCCGATTGATAAAATGTGGGCCGAAGGCCATGTGATATCGAAGGCCATTTGATATAAATGTGTGCCGAAGGCCGATTGATAAAATGTGGGCCAAAGACTATTTTGGTATGAAAGTGTATGTGGGTCGAAGGCCGTTTTGACATGATTGAATTGGGCCCGAGGCCGTACGTTGTGTTGGAACCTCAGTTACTTAACTTACATATGTCTATGTATGTATGTATTAGTTAGAAATGCAAATTGGGCCCAAGGCCGTTTGATGTATATTGTTCCAATGTATATTCTTTATTTGGTATTATTCATTGGGCTTTCGCTCACGCTTATTTATGTGTTTGTAGGTGAGCCCAGAGAAGTCCAAACCCAGCCTCAGTGAAGTCAGTGTGGAACAACAAAGATTTTTGGGACAGTCAGCCCTTGTGTCTCACTGACGAGACCCGCCTTCGCCTTTTGTCATTTGTTTCTGTTCTGTTATGTTGGCGAAGTTTTATATACGTCTGTGTATAGTTTTGTTTGGCTGACTTAGATTTGAATGATCCTGTTTGTACAGAATTTTTATGTCATTGTACTTTATGTCGTGAGTTATTAACATATGTATGTAATGATGTGCATATAAGCACGGCTCTATGGACAAAGTTTCAAATTGCTTCCGTTTGGCCCCCATGAACTCTATTAAAATACGTTTGGTTTGGTTTGAGGCCGTAGGTAATCTCACGATTACTGGTCGGTTATGTCCTTAACCCACAGGGGCGGGTTCGGGTCATGACAATGAAGGTGGTCTCCCGGGCCACAGTGTCCCTCTAGAGAGAGGAAACAATGTGTGTGCCAAAAATCGGAGCAATTAAGCGGTCCCAAACCGAGGCGCATGGCCGACGGCTCCGAAAATCGAAAACTGGTCTCCAAATGGGAAAAGCGGCCTACGACCACGAAACGTAGCCTATGGCCACTGAGAGATGGTCTACGTGACCTCTACCTCCCTTTGGGAGGAGAAAATAGAACCTGGTTCGCAAACCGAGGCAAAGCACAAGAGTGTCCCGAAGTTCAAAGGCAAGGCTCTAAGCCGAGACTCCGTAACCTCAGAACGAGCACAACATGCGCAATCACCGAGCGCTCAATCAATGACGTCTGAGTCTTAAGGTCGGTCAAAAATGGGGTGTCTATAGTTGCCCCTCTTTGACAGAACGCGAAAGTCATACGTGACGGGAGTGAATGTCAAAGCCCAGAGATGACCCATTTTTGACAAGGCTGAACACTTAGACAAACAGACAAGATAAACGAAGAGATGTGCCCGCAGGCAGGGTCAAAATACAAAACGACATGCACAAAGCTGAACGTAACTCACGATTATGCAAAGTAGCAAGCTGTAATGAAGCAAATATTCACAATAAATGCAACAGTTTTAAGCAAGAATGCAAAGAAAAACTACATTTCATGCAGTAAGGATGTAAGAGAATTACAATCCTCGCTACGTCTCATACGGAGAAGATACAATACCTGTGCGGCTCGTCTGGTCGCACCAGCTTCAAATGAACCGTACATACAATATCGTGCCTGCAAAAAAGAGAAAATTAACAAGCACAACATAGTTAGCAACATATGTTCAATGTTACATTAAACGCAGACAAACATGGTGCCGATGGAAAAGTGCATCGTAATGCAAGAGAAACGTGCGTGGCAACGCAAGTTAAGCATGGAGGGCATGACAATACCAATGAAACGTGCATAACAATGCAAGTGATGCGCATAATGATGCCAGTGACGTGCATAACAATGCAGGATAAATGCAACTTCAAAAGCGTATTTGAAACAAAACATTGAGCAAAGAAATGTAAGCCTCGATGAGGGAAACTCAAATGTAACCTCCGGTTTACCTCTCGGAGGGGGCGCAACGTACTCAAAAAGGATATACCTTGCTCTTGGCGAGTAATGACGAACCACACATTGAAGGTTGGATTTGAAGTTTCCGCAAAAGGGTTTCGCGCCGAAAAGTGCACTTTCCTTGTACTTTCTCGAGAGCCGGGGACTCCGATCACCACCAAAATTTACAGGGAGAACAAAGAGGCATTGGAGACCACCCAGGAGGGCCACCAACCACCCTAGAGTGCCACCGACCAGGTTTGATGCAAGGGGGTGGTCGGCCTACTACAAAAGCTGGTCGGCCGACCACTTTGCCAAAACAGGGGCAGTTTTGTCCTTTTGCACTTGTTTCTTTAAATACACTTGTCCCAATCACTATTCCTCACAACCTTAAGGCCGAAATCAGCTCTCCTCCCTTCCTTGACCATTTTCTCCCTTAGATCTGCTCTTTATACGCATTTTCCAAATCCCCACGCAAAGTTGTTTCACGAAATCTTTCAGTTTTCTTCACTTTGGACCGATTAAATTTTTATTTCGGAACTTCTTTCTCCATTTTCACCACTTGGGGTAAGTTTGTGTCAACATTTGGAGCATTTTCTCGGGAGTTGACTTTTGTTGACTTTTTCCTTTCCCGAGAGTTGACTTTTGTTGACTTTTTCCAATTTTAGCTCATTTTGCTCATTTTTGCTCCTTTTTGCAGATTTCTCGAAATGGCGGGTCATTTCCCTCATGGCGGAGGTCCTTCAGGCGCCGAGGATGAGCCAGACATCAAGTCCTTGCCTCTGAGGATCCGCCCCTTTGATCCTGAGAGGTACGACCCTTCGGAGCACATCCTTCCCCCAAGTGTTTTCTATCATTTTATGGATTTTGATCGCTGGGCGCCCGCAGATCTGCTACTACGGGAGCCAGAGTCCCACCTCTCTCACTAGGCACGAGAGGTATGTACTTCATTTTTACATTTTCTGCAATGTATTCTGCATTTTCTGTGCATTTCCCGCTTTCGCTATATATGTTTATCTGCTCATTCTGAACAACACGCCATCCGGTCCACTTTGGCACACAACTTATTCTGAATGCTTAGTCTATAACATGGCATTCTGTTTGAATTTTCAACACACATCTCAAACTTTTTGTCGTGAACACACAGCCCACAGTTTTCTGAAATCTGAACACGCAGCCCAAACTCTTGATTATGAACACGCAACCCATAGTTTTCTGGAATCTGAACACGCAGCCCAAAACTCTTGATGTGAACACGCAGCCCACTGTTTTTGAAAGTTGAACACGCAGCCTAAACCCTTGAAGTGAACATGCAGCCCACAGTTTTTGAAAGTTGAACACGCAGCCCAAACTTTTGATGGTGAACACACAGCTCACAGTTTTTTGAAAGTTGAACACGCAGCCCAAACTTTTGAGGTGAACACACAGGCCAAACTTTTTTGAAATCTGAACACGCAGCCTAAACTTTTCATGTTGAACACGCAGCTCACACACTTCAATCCTGAACACACAGCTCATATACTTTATGTTGAACACGCAGCTCACATACTTCAATTCTGAACACACAGCTCATATATTTTATGTTGAACACGCAGCTCACATACTTCAATTCTGAACACACAGCTCATATACTTTATGTTGAACACGCAGCTCATTCATTGCATTTGCATGCAGCTTATACTGAACACGCAGTCCACAACATTGTATCTGATTTGATTTGCACACGGCTCGTACTTTCATTTTGAAACTGAATACATCTGTTCATTCTGAATGCAGGTATCTTCTCGTGTTACACGAGACTATGGCTCGATCATCGCCAGGGAGTGGTACGCAGAGCTCCCAGAGCCCGTTCGTGATCTGGTTGACCAGGCAGGGTTTGGACCCTTATGCGCGGGGATATCACGTAATCTTGCGAGCAGGACCCTGATGGGGGCACTCGTGGAGAGATGGTGGGACACCATCAACTCATTCCACTTTTGAGCTGCCGGGGATATCACGATGACCCCGTTCGACTTCGCGATGTTGACGGGCCTTGATGTGGCCGGTCGACCGGTCCCCTATGACGAGGATATGGGCGAGTGGGAGGCTGCCTAGATTTACCTATTAGGAGTCCGTCCACCGATTGACAGATCATCGGGTAGAGTCAGGTACACTTGGTTTTCCACACATTTCAGAGAGATTGTGCCTGAGACTCTCGAGGAGATAGAGCAGTACGCTCGAGGGTTTTTGATGTTCCTCCTCAGGACCACTTTGTTCTCCGATAGTGGGAACACCGTTGGACTTTATCGGCTGAGTGCTTGGGTAGACCTATCACAGGTCAGCCAATATGATTGGGGTGGCGTCGGCCTTGCTACCCTCAACTGCTGCATGAGTGCGACCTCCTGTGGGCAGGGGAACATAGTCGGCAGCTATTAGAGAGCTTGGGAGGTACTTTCTGCCCTCTTGATTTACATTTCTGCTTTTCATTATCTATACACTACACACACGGCACACTTTACATTTTGTACTTTACACTCCGCTCTCAGTATTCTGCATTCTCTGTACATTCTGCACTCAACATTCTGTATTCTGATGGCTATTGCCCTGTTTTCCACAGCTATGGGTTTTTGTGTACTTTTCGACACTAGACCCAGAGCTCGAGGTGGAGGCGCCTCTTGGGATCCCTTACTTACTCTGGTATTTGAGGGCGATCGCCGAGAGCTCGGGAGACTACGCCCTACTGCGGCGCTTCTTCATCTGGTCTATCGAGGTAATTCAGAACTCTCAGTTCTCCATATTTTCATCTTTGATTCATCTTGCACATTTACGATTTCTAATCGGCTTATGCATTGGTTATCCACAGAACACCTGGCAGCCCTGGGCGCTCTTAGGTGGAGATAGCCGATTTCAGTTTCATGGGGCATGGGCCTTTTCTCGGTACAAGATCCTATTTGAGGGGCCAGTTGGCAGGGCCTGGTTTCTGGGGGACCGCTTCATGCGCCAGATGATGGGCTACCCCGAGCAGAGTGTCCCCGCAGCACCTCCGGACAACATGTGGTCCACTGAGGGACTCACTTCCCAGGACGTTGATTTAGATATGCTGGGCACTGATGTAGTTCTACATTTGGAGGAGGGGGAGTACGTGACCTACCATCATACATACTTGATGCCCCCATTGACAGATGTCCGCACTCCCACAAGGAAGTCTCCTGGCATGCCATCATCGAGTCGAGTCCGGGCTACAGATGCTCCTTCGACCAGCAGGGCCGGTACATCGAGAGGTGGGACTGGGCTGGTTCCTCCGATTCCTCCGACTTACCCTCACGCTGGGTGGCCAGATCTTTTGACCGAGTTGAGTGGATGGCGATACGGGTCACCTTACCCCATTTCATTGGAGCCCCCAGTGCACGATCACCGTCGTCGAGACCACGACTCGCCACCGGTATGCTTCTGATTTTGATTTATCACTCAGATATTTGGACATTTATTCATTCACTGATAACTTGCACTTGCATCTGCAACCCCCTATGGAGTACATGGATAGGATGCTCGGAGTGATGGCCTCGCTCGAGGGCATGGTTGTACGAAGGGAGACACAGCTATTCATTGCTGGCGCCTCGGTGCTTTTCAATTTCCTTGCATTTATCATACTTCTGATGACATACTGTATTTACCCATTTCATTGCATTGCTTGACTGTATGCGTAGAGCACATCTGACTCACACCATATTCATATACTATATCTGCATGCATCCACTCCATGTAGCTTTCTTGTTTCTGCATCTGATATACATATTGGCTAATGTATTCAAATTGCACTCTTCCTTTTCAGATACCTCCGCTACAGACTGAGCCACAGGCCGGGCCATCTAAGCCTTCTCGGGGAGCTGGGAGAGGGGGTTCGACTCGCTACCGAGGTGGACGCAGAGCGCTTGTCATAGAGGAGGAGTCCAGCGAGGAGAAGGAGTCCGCGCATCCTCAGTCAAAGACATCTGCAAATAGAGAGGATGACTCTGAGTCCGGTTCTGAGGGCGGAGGTGATACCGAGGAGGGTTCCGAGAACAGACTCGATTCGGATGGTAGTCTTTGGTCTTGAGGTTATTCATGAGAAGAGGACGAAGACGACCTCTTATTCTTGCGCTTGATAGCACTGATGTAGTTGTTCTTGCTTTATTTTCCTTTTTTTACTAGTAGTTGTAGCACATTGTACATTGTTAGGCAGTTTTATTTTCTGTAAAAACTTGTACCCTTGTTGTAAAATGTTGTAACAGAGGAAGCATGATGGAATGAAACAACTTTTTGAAAAAGTGTTGTATTTTATGTTCTTAGCATCGCATCGCATCATTTTGCACAAAGATGAGACTGAATAAAAATTGAACATCGAAAATTGCCAAGTCAGGTAGTGAACCGACGCAACAAACTAAACAACTCAACTTACTAAGAAACAACAAAACCTTCGCAAGTTTACAACTCGATAAACAAAACACTGAAATGTTTGATAAACAAACAACAATTCAACGGACAAACTCGTCAACTCGACAAAACCTAATGGCTCGATAAACAAAACAACTCAATAAGCAAAACAACAACTCGATAAGCAAGACTTAACAACAACTCGATAAGCAAATGCATTTCGGAGAAAATGGATAATGGAATGCGTCCGAAACAGAGGGAAACGCGGATCTTCAACACTCCCGACACATGGAAATGCTAGAAGCTCCCTTCTAGAGACTGGGGACACACCAAAAACCAAATCCTCTCCATAGCCAAGCACCAGAGAGAGCTGGCCGACCAGCTTTCTGCCTTGGAGACCAAAGGGGTGGTTGGCCTACCAAAAAAGGTGGTCAGTCGACCACCTGGTTTGGCGACCACCAAATTTTTGACACGTCTCCCCAAACAGTGCCTTATCCTCTATAAGAGTTCCAGCTTCGTGGTTCTTTCATTTCATCTCAGTTTTGCATCAAAATGGAGGCATTCCTCATTGAAAATCTCGCAGCTTGGATTGCTACTTTAGACGGCTCGGAAAAGTTGAACTTCCGGGGCTTCGGCTTGAATGTACTATTCACGTTGAGCCGCACTCCGCTGCATCTTCCCTTTCTCCAAGCCGCGGCGAGGTTTTGGAATCTGGTAACACATGTCTTTAGCTTCGGTGGGCAAGAGATGTGTCCTACCTTCGAAGATTTCCAAGCTTTAATGGAGTCCGAGCGCAACGAGGAGATCTTGCCCCAACTCTGCTTCGGCCATGCTCAAGCCTTAGGGCGAATGTGTGGGCTCACTATGCACGTCACTCAATCTTTGATTTGTGATGGAATGCTGGATATTCCGAGTTTGATTTGTCGTTTTTTCGATGTCGGTGACCGCGGTGACCATCATTGTCAAGGCTTTCAGCAACATGCCCTTTGTTTATGCATGCTATCTCATTTCTTGCTCGCCTCAGGCCTCGGAGGATCTAGTGTTTGGTTGATCGAGGTTGCCCAAGGCTTAAGGGAGGGCAAAAGCTGCATTGCCATGTCATTGGCTGAGACATTGATGGGCTTGGATGTTTTCTATCGTCAGGAAGCGACTAGATTCGTGGGGAGTCCACTACTGCTACAGGTAATGTTTCCCACCCTATCTCACATATGTATTGCTCACATCACTCGGCCCTCAAGCTTGGTTTTTCTCACAAAGCCCTTTTCTCACTTTTCTCTCATCGTACATCTCTCCATTCTTTAATCTCTCATTTTTCATCCCTCCCCAAGTGTGGTTGATGGATAAGTTGCAGGTTGTGGATTCTTGCCCAGCATACTCAGCTCGCGGCTACTTCTTCCGACGTCGTCTAGTCGATTCCTTGGATGAGAGATGGTGGTTTGATTGGATGTGCAATTTGTCTGCAGATCGCATTGCTTGGCGCTGTCCTTGGCTCAATCTATCGACAATGAGCTATAGTATGTCCCGGCAGCCCAGGATCCAATTGATTGGCCTGACACACTATGTGTTTTACTTTCCGTTCTGGTTCTAGCGCCAGTTCGGCCATGATCAGATTTGCCCCGCAGAGGGGATAGAGTATCCAGTTGCATTTCCGGTCAGAGGCGCGCAACTAGCTCGGTATGCCACAACATGGAGGACTAGAGAGCTCTTGGCCCCCGCTCCCATTTTTAGTTGCACTTTGTCTGATGAGTGCATAGATTGGCTCAATGAAGAGGCACAGATTGGGCCCAACTTGGCATCAGAGGCTTCGACCAGCTCTGGGAGCGGGCGCAGGAACACCTGACTTAGCTATGCCCCGGATTTATTGCATTATCAGTACTTTCAAGTTTTCTTTATGAATGTAACCAAAAGCAACTTCAATTTGTATGCAAGAGCAAGAGGACTCTGTATTGAAATTAATAAAATTAAAGGTTGTGCGTACTGAAAATTTCTCGTTTGGTCCAAAAATGGTCTAAGTTGTAAAAAGATTAATTTGAACAAAATCAACTTTTATTAAAACTTTTCAAAACCATTTTCGATGTGGATCAAAACTGGACACGCCTGATATCTCTCACTGAGATGCATAACCGGATCCCAAAGAATCGGAAAGTTGCCCTAGTCTGAATAATCTTGCATCTTGGAGATCACAACCGAAGCTCCTGAATGCGGAGTAGATAGAGATGGCCGAGATGATCAAATGGACAAAGTTGATCGGGGAAAAGTTTATGGCTGAACTTCAGAATGAAGTTACCTACGTATCCCAAAGATGGGAATCAAGCCTTACGTAGTTCAGGCTCAGGTTCACTCGTGTATTAACCCTTACCTTTTACGCTCTAACTTTTGCCAAGGCCGCCCTTTGCGGGTTTTCAACCTTGCGAGCTCAGTTTTTGTAATTTCAAATTTTCCATGCTCTATCTTTTGCCTAGGTCGCCCTTTCGGGTTTTCGGCCTAGCGAGCCTCTCAGGGGTAATATTTCTTCAACTTGTCCATGTTGATCGGCTGTGAGAACTCTAGGCCATCTAGGTCCATCAGAACGACAGCTCCACCTGACCAAATAGTCTTAATGATGTAGGGACCTGTCCAATTGGGTCTGAACTTGCCCTTAGGGTCGTGGATGGGAGCTCGGTTGTCTTTGAGCACCAAATCTCCATCTTTCAGATTCTTGGACTTAACTTTCTTGTTGAAAGCACTGGCAATTCTGCGCTGATAACCTTGAACATGGTACCATGCTTTCAGTCTTCTTTCATCAAAAAGCATGAGTTCTTCAAACCTGCTCTACTGCGAATCTGCTTCGGCTATCTGACACTCAGCCAGCACTCTCAATGATGGAACCTCAATTTCAATAGGTAGAACGGCCTCCATCTCATAAACCAATGAATATGGAGTCGCCCCAGTAGAAGTTCTAATTGACGTCCGGTTGCCCCACAGAGCGAATGGCAGCTTATCTGGCCAGTCCCGATAGGTTTCCACCATCTTCTGCAGTATGTGTTTGATATTCTTGTTGGCGGCCTCGACCGCTCCGTTGCTCTGCGGCCGATATGTGGATGACTTATGAAAAACCACGTTGTATTTTTTCAACAAGTCAATCACTTCCTTCTTGAAGTGGGAACCGTTATCTGAAATGATCTCGTTCGGGACCCCGTAGCAACAGATGATGTTGTTTCTGATGAACTTCGCAACATATGAAGCCTTCAACACCGCATAAGATTGGGCCTCAACCCACTTTGTGAAATAGTCTATCGTGACCAGAATGAACTCATGCCCATTAGACCCCTTCAGAGTGACAGCCCCGATCACATCGATTCCCCAAACTGAAAATGGCCATGGCGAAGTCATATTGCATAGCTTCGACGGCGGGATGTTCATGCGGTTTCCATGTATCTTACATTTGTGGCATCACCACACAAAGCTGATACAATCCTTCTCCATGGTGGACTAGTAGTAACCCTGTCTGAGGATCTTCCGAGCTAACATTACCCCATTCATATGCGCTCCACATTCTCCTCCATGGATGGCCCCCATCAGGCTCTTCGATTCTTCGGCATCAATGCACAACTTATGCATTCCCAGATGACCTCTCTTATACAATTTACCCCCGCAGATGATGAACTGAGTAGCCATTCTTCTGATTGCCCTTATCCTTGGCATTTGCCCTTGGTGGATACGCTTCTTTTTCCAAGAAGTTCCAGACATCGTAATACCAGGGGTTCTCATCTTGGACTTCTTCTATGGCAACAATCGCCTCGTAGGCCGGCGCAAACTTCTGGTCAATGATGATGGGATGCATCCGGACTCCAAAAGGGATGTCTATCATAGAAGATAGAGTTGCTAGTGCATCTACGAACCTGTTGTTCTCTCTTAATAGATGAGCAAGGTTTAGTTTCTCAAACCGAGGAATTAACAAGTCCAAGGTCTGGTGATACATTATCATCTTTTCTTCTTTAACTTTCCAGTCTCCTTTCGCTTGAGATACAACAAGGTTCGAGTCCCCGACGACGTCCAACCGTTTTGCTCCTAGCTCTAGGGCTGCTTCTAAACCAGCAATGTGTAGACACCCCATTTTTTACTGTCCTCAAGACTTGGACGTCACCGCTTGAACGCTCGGTGATTATCCATGTTTGCGTTCGTTTGGAGTTCCCGGAGTTCTCGGCTCGTGCGCCTTGCCTTAGGACCTCCGAACTTGACCGTTTTGTGTCTGGTTTTGCACCAAACACTTGTGTTTTGCCTTTGAGGGGCAAGGAATGACTTCTGAGGTATCCCCACATACTACCGGCTGTGGCTAGAGGCCACTTTGGCTGGTTGCTGCCGGCACTATATTGTGCCGATCGGCACTCTTTGTGCCGGTCGGCACTCTTTTGGCAAAATGACCATTTGCCCAAATCACTTCACTGTTTGCTTTCTGGGATATTTTTAGACAGCTGTTTAGCTCTTGTTTCCCCTCCATACACGTGTATGGAGGGATGAACCCTTGAATGACTTAGTTTGTAAGTCTTTGTTGCCTATAAAGAGAAGACTCTTCCTCTTGGCTCAAGGTTAGGGTTTTTAGAGACAAAAACCAGAGCTCATATACATATATCTCTGCCATATATCTATATCTCCATCTCTCTCCTCTTGTGTGTGTGATTTTAGGCCAAAAAGTGTAGTTTTACCTCGCTTTTGCTCCTTTACACACACCTTTACACCTTAGCTCGAGATTGAGAGGCTTGGAGGTTTGTTTTGTTTGATCTTGGACTGGTTTTGATCACTAGAGGGTGGCTGGAACCTTTGTTCTTCAAGGGATCTTCAAGGGTAAACACTTTACTTTATATTCCCCATTTTTGCAACCTCTTTCTACCCTCTTTGCTTTGTGTTTTTGAGTTTGTGTTTAAGATAAAAAAAACTCTTGTTTATACTTGTTCTTGAACCTTCATTAAGGTCATTTTGTGGTTTGAACAAAGGCTCACCCTTTTAGGCCTTATTTGGCTATTTTGGTGACCTTTATCTTAGACCTTGTTGGCTTGGTGTTTTTGGTTTCTTCACCACTGAAAACCAGTGGGTTTTCAGTGGTGAAAGATGATTTTAAGTCTCATATAGGGGAGAGACACCCCTCTCCCCTTGACTCTTTGTTTGCCTTTGTTTTGGGCTTAAAGAATAGCATGAGTGTATGGTGAGTTTTGGCTTCATTTCAGAGTATATTTGTGCTCAACATGACATGTTATACCTCTGTTTTTGGTCGGATTTATAGCTCTTAACATGCTTCTTACACTTGCTTTGTAATGCCTCATTTGGCCTAGAATTGTGCCATATGTTTAGCCCCATATATCTCCATGTTTTGGCTTGGCATGGTGGAGCATTTAGCCTTGATTTGCCATGTTCTAGGGCTGTGAGCCACTGTTTTGATCATATTTTGCATGATTAGTATGGTTACTTTGCATGATGGTTTGTTGGCTTCAAGCATATAGTCCATGTGCATACATTGGTTAGCCTATTTAGAGGATTTGGGATCATTTGGCATGCCATTTCAGACCTTAACCCATGCTCACATGTCTAGATTTGTCATCTCTCTTCATGCTTTAAAGTTGTGTCCTTTATGCTTTAAAATGTGTATTGTGTGCATTTATGCTTTTGGGATTGTTTTGGGGCTGCCACATGAGGGATTTGGGTGCCTTTTTGCATGATAAAAACCTGTTTTGGTTGCCTAACATGTGCCATGTTTAGTCTTGTTAAGTGGTGGTTCAATGTCCCACTTTGTGCCTTAGCCTTATGCCTTATGGCTTGCATGCTTGTGCGGCATCTTGCTCTTGTTTTGAGGCATGATTTGCCACTGTTTTAGGGGAGTTTGAGGGCTGCCCTCTATGGCTTAAGTCCATTATTGCATGTTTGTATCTCGGTTGTTGCATATTTGATCAATGAGGCCTTGAATGTATGCTAGTTCCATGCCTAATTGGTCCATGTTGCATGACATTTGTGACTTGCATACTTTAGCTCTTTGCATGCTTAACATGATAAGTTGCATTGCATTTGAGCCTTGTTGCATTCATGCATTCCATGGCTTGGCTTGGGGATTGTCAAGCCAAGCATAGGATTGAGAGGAGTTCACACTTCAAGTGGTGCAACTCACCTCAATTCTTGGTCACCAAGGCCTTGGACCAACACATGAAAAGGCTTTGGATTTCATTTGCTTGTGTTGCATGCATTCATATCAAAATGCAATCTTAGTTCTTAGGGCTATCATGCATCAAAATGCACCATTGGTGGCCCAAGAACCAAGGGTCTTACCTCCTTGAAGTCCCCAAGCATGATAGGAGGCAATGACCATGCTTACATGTCCCCCAAAACCCATGCCATGCATTGCTGTCTTGCTGTTGCTGTCAACCTGTCTGCTGCAGGGACTTTCTGCCGGCCGGCATTTTATTGTGCCGATCGGCACTGTTTTTGTGCCGATAAACTCCACATGCAGCCGATGGTCAATCTCAGCAGCCGATGATCTCTTCCCCTAGCCGATGAGGCATTTCAGATCATTTGGGAGGTTTCCTGAAGTTTTGGGAATTTTTGAAGAGGCAAGGCGGCAAAAACAGAAGCAGCAATGCCATGACACGGATTTTTCGGGCAAAACGGATCGAGTATGCATCATTCGTGCGCCCCGAGGCAGGGCTGAGGCCCAATTACATTTATTTATTTATTTGCTTTAATTTTAATAAATTTGTAATAATTTATTTATTCATTTATTCGTTGGACTGTATTATTATTTTGGTCCCTCCGAGCGAGGGCATAATTGTAATAAGTGTGCGTGAGTGGGTGTATGTCTTCCAACCCCCATTTCTTTCTAACCCTTTTATTTACCTGCTTATGGTAGATTAGGGCACGTCTATCTTAGCATACCTTATGCAATGCGTGTGTGCATTCATGCATTTTGTTTACATGCACCGGGCTCGGTACATCATACAAACTGCATTGTATTTTCAATTCCAAAATTGAATACGTGCTATTCGCGCATTCCACATGCCATGTTTAGGATTAGCCGAGCCTACTTTAGATTGCACCCCTGTATGTGATGCATTAGCCATTTAACATGAACTAGGTCATGCATGTTTGCTAACTAGTTTACTGTTTTGGCGCGGAGTACGATGTAAGTTTTTATGGCTTTAGCATATCGCATGCATGTGAATGTTTACCATGACAGTATGCTTGCCATGCGGCTAAGTGCTTACATGATAAACTGTTTGAATGCCTGTGGGTGGAGGTTGGATTGCCTGAGTTGGAACAACTCATTGAAATCCGTATTTTAGCCTACTTGCGAGTAGCAAGAGAAAATAACACGTTTTTTGAGACAAAACGGATATGCAATGTTTATTTCCAAATTAGGCAATCTAGTCTATACTTTTGTGTTGTGCGCATCACATAGTAATTCTAGGCTAAATAACCGGAATAAGAACGCATAAAGTTTTCAAAAGCGGATATCACGGTTAGTAGAGGCCGGTCTTTGGACCGGGCGAAAGGGGGTGCTCATAGCTGACCTTCCCCGATCGTACCCAAGCTCCCGAGCCAAGACCACTTTGGTGATGACGGACATGTGGCCTTGACCGAGTCGAGTTTCATAAATTTCCCTTTTAAAATATTTAGGTGGCGACTCATGTCCGCAGCGATCCATGTTTGGCACTACTTTTCAAAAATCTGTTTTCTCAAGCGATTTGCGGTTGGACTCTTTGGTTGATTTAGAACCATGACACAAATTGAGTCGAGCGCCATGGCGAGGTCCCCAGAGGCGTGCTGATTCTGGCGACTCTGCTGGGGAGTTTAGAGAGCTTGACTCGAACTCGTGATATCATATTTTGATTTCATTTATGTGTCTCTTTGCATTGCATGTGCATTGGTGCGCCTAGGACACCGTGTTGGCCATCTGCTATTCTGGCGGTTTCTGGAGGCTTGTCTCGTCAAGGCATGTCCGTAAAGTGACGGTTGTGGGCTCTGCCCGATATGGGAACACAAACCCGGTTTCTGGGGGCACCCTTTGACCGTTCGACCTAGTGCATATTCGGATCCATAGTGACCATTCCAAACTAGGACAGGTTGCTTACCCGATATAGGTTGTTTGAAACTGCTGTGGGCGTAGTGAAACCCTAGCTCCTGACAAAATAGGACAGGGAAACCCTACCCCAATGTAGGGGTGTATTGACTCTCATTTATATGCTATGTGCTTTTAAAGTGTATCTCTGCAAGGAATGCGTACATCAGTTTGCAAAATCTAGGTATCCGGCCTGCAGACACCAGTATCAGTGTTGTTGAGATTCAGTTATATCTGCGGGTATCAGATTCAGATTTGGGACAGTGATTTTTGGGAAACGAGGTTGATAGTAGAGTGATTGTTCGACTACACCGTGTTTGATCTGTTTGAAATTTGAAATCTTGCTTGTTTTCCGTTTGATTTAAAGATTGAAGAGTTAAGTTAGAACGGCTAGTATCTTCTCCTTCTTTGGCGAGACCGAACATGATGAGAACTTCGGAAGAGATTGTGGTCATGATGGCGCTTGAGTCAGAACCACCCACAAGATGACTCTTGTTGACATGCCGCACCCGCCTAGGTCGCCTTTGCACACCCAATCTGGACCCCTCGGTTCTCGGGCTCATGAGCCCACTACATTCGAGTTAATGGGAATGATAGGGGATCTCCGGAGGTCCGTGGCGGATCTCGCTTACGGAATGTCAACCTCGCCACCGGTTGCACCGTATCTTTGGAAATTCGAACCCGAGGCCCCGCTCTTTGGGGCGGATTGTGATCGAGCTTAATCGGTCGGAGATGACCTCCACCCAGTGATGATGTACCCGATGCTGCCTCCACCTCTTATCAGGCTGAGGCCAGAGGCAAAGACAAAGTGAAGGTAGATGCCGACCCCGTAGAACAACTGCTGTGGGCAATCCAGGCTTTGAAAGCCGGGGGAATGAGCAAACAACAGGTATCCGCGATTGTAACCAAAATTGTGGATGATGTTTTCCCCACTCTATCCGAGGGTAGTCCAAGTCGGTCAAAAAATCGGGACAGGCCCCGTCATGCCAGAGTATCTCCTCTCACTTCCAATCCTGCACCAGGAAAGGATCAGAAATCCAAGCCCGTGCCTGCCGATCCGTTCGCCAGTGCGTCAAGCAAGAACATTCAGAATTCCAAATACCAACCTCGGGGACATAGGGCCTTTCATGCTCTTTACATGCCACTGTCTAGGGCGCTTCTCATTTTGGCCAAGAAGGGACATCTTACGCCTTTGGAGTCGCGACCTCTACCAAGGAATCTCCGTGAGCCATGGCCTTCTACAATCTGTCGCGTACCATCAATGAGACCGGTCATGCCACTGATAATTGCTTCCGCCTCCGTCATGAGGTACAAGATTTGATTGATAACAAGGTCATCCTCCCGCCTACCTCGGCCAAATCGGTCCTCTGAGTTCTTGGATTGTGAGGACACGAATCCGAGGACACCGATCTTGCTAGTATATAATTGGGATTCAAGCACTGCGGGCAATATCACAGTACATTTTGGATATGGCGTTTGGCGGCGCATTTTTGAGCACTGCCGATGCTAGTTTTGTAAAACGACTTGGGTGACCAGTCAGTCTTTTGATGTGTCTTGAGTCATCTCATTGTTTTGAGTCAGTCCTTTTGTTTAAGGGTCTGTCTAATTGTAATGAGTCAATCCCCCTTTTGTATAAGAATACCAGGTGACTTCAGAGTTGTCGCCTCAAGCACCGTTTTATAATTACTTCTTTTTGCTTTCTTTTTGGGTCCCCCTCCGCTGTGGAGCCAGTTTACACCCGGGGAAATCTGAATGAAACAGCCGTGGCTACCATGTTTCCATATTTATTGATCATGTTGGGCTAGTTGTGCCAGAAAATTCGAATGGGGTGACAGTGCATTCCACCTGCTCTTTTGTGCCTTAAAAATCATTGCAATGACCTAAGTTTTTCAAAACCTTTTTGAACACTGCGGTAAAAACAAAGAGGGAGGAATTCCTCGGGATTTACAAAACTTTGATTATTTGAGAGAAAGAGAGACATGCTAAGCCCTTAATGAATGAAATCATGCTTCTCGGTAGTAGTCTTGAGAAGGACCACAGCTTGATCAGTTGGTTCCACCTTGTCTTGACACGAGCAAATTGTCGCCTTCTTAAAATTTTCAAAAACAAAATGTTTCTTGTGATCTTGCGAAGACCTGTGTGGAATCGCTCTCGAGATTACGCAGCCTAGGATCGCTCTCGGTCTCGAGACTCGACCCCTCATTTTCAAACCGTGAACTTTGACTTAGAAAGTTCAACGGTCAACTTCTAACACGTGCGTGTAGCTAGATCGAAGCACCCCTCGAACTAGGGGCAAAAGTATCCGATGTGCTCGAAAAGCCGAGGTAAATCTTTACGCAAATCAATACAACCACTCTCACGGATCTGAGGGCTTCAATCTCAAAACCATTTGGCATGGACTTGTTACACTTTTACCCTTTGAGAGGCTCATTTGGGCGAAAACCGGAAGGCGACCGAGCAAAAGTTAGAGCAAAACAAGATATAAAAAAAAAAAAAAAAAAGAAAAAAAAAGAGAGAAAAAGAAGAAAAGAAAAGAATGCAAAAAAGAAAAGAGAAGAAAAAAAAAGAAAGAATGAAAAAAAAACAAAAAAGAAAGAAAGAAAAAGAAAAAACATAGCTCGCAAGGTCGAAGACACATAGCATATGGCAAAAATTAGAGCCTAAAAGCAGTGAAGGTTAAAATACGAGTGTACCTTGAGGAACTACGTGAGGCTTGATTCCCATGTTTGGGATCGTGAGCAACTTCATCTTGAAGTCCATTAACGCTTCCATAGCGTCTCGATCCATGTCATGGTTTTGATCACTGTGCCCTCCAATCCGGCGTCCGTGCAATATCACGGAACTACGTGATCGATGTTCTCCGGCAATCCAATCACCAACGCTCTCAAGGTGACTGTGTTCATATATTGATTCAACTCGTCTTCGTCTCCTCCGTATCCGAAGGTCTGGTCGTCATCAACAAAGACTGGTTTACAGCATGTCGCGGCATCATATCCAAACAAGGGGCAACTTTCCGTTGCCATAAGTTGCCCTGAGTTACCGCGCAAACTAGGGGCAACTTTCCGTTGCCCTCCCCCCCCCCCCCTTTTAAGCAAGGGGGAATTTTTCAAATTACCTCCGATCCGAGGTTGCGTGTCCCGAGGGTAAGTTCCGTGCTCGTTGAGCATTGACTGTTTGCAAAAATAGTTTTTGAAAATTTTTACTGAGGTTGACTATTTTCTCAAAAAAAAAAAAAACTATCTCATTTTCCAAAATCGGACCACTGTCTTGGACCCAAAAAAGGAAAATTTTCAGTGCTTACTGCCTGACTTGTATGATTTTCAAATCAAAAATCGAACAAGCATGTTAGTCTGATGATCATTTTAGTCAAAATTGTTTTAGAAAGAAAACGAAAAAATGGTCAAAATAATGAACTAGGGGCACAGTCGAGTCAGGTGTTCTGTCTCTCCCTTGTCATCAATGCACTCGCCAGAAAGGCACTCTATCTACCAGAAAGAATAGCCGCGAGCTAGCTGTGTCGGGCATGAATCCCCCGCTTTCTATTCATCTATCAACCACCCAGGGAAGGGATAAAAAAAATGAGAGATTAAAGAATAGAGAGGTGTGAGTTGAGAGAAAAGTGAGAAAAGGGGTTTTAGAAAAAAAACCGAGCCTGAGGGGCCAAGTGACGTGAGAATCACACAAATCAGAAAGGGTGGGAAATATACCCGGAAAAACTGGCTCCTCGAGATCTGAGGTCTTTTGGTTTCCTTAAAAAGAAAGAAAATGCCCGTGTGTCGTGTCTTTTGATTTGTCAGTCTCGACTTGGCCTCTGCTGAGTCTTTTCCGAGTGTGTCTCATTGTGTTTAGGTCATGCGCCTTTTGGTTTCTTCACTTGAGTCCCTCCGCTAGTCTAGTCGTAGACTCGATACCCCGGTTGTCAAACTTTTTTCCAAAGTCAATCGTTTGTGCTCGGAATGCGGTGCCATTCTCTACATCCATGTGAGGCAAGAGAAGAAAAAGGAAATTTGGGACATCCGATGTGTGTTTCAACTCCAACCGCTTCAGTTTTGTGGTCCGTCTCATCAGATTGGGGCTATCTGTTCAGAGTTTGCTGTGTGCAGAATGAACCAAATCTTGAGTTGTCTTGCTAAATCTGAGATCAATCGATGAATTAGTCCTCATGCAGTATATGGGCTGTATGTTGGATTGAGCGATGGTTTGTATGTTTTTTTTAGTTGGTTGGTTATTTGATTATCACAATGCAAGTGTTGATTGTCGGACAACGAGATCAATATCATTAACATTTAAGGTGTAATATGATGCAATGCGGTCTGAAGTACAAAATATCTGAGCATATACAAATGTAACATTCTTTTCAAACAAAAGTTCGTTTCATATCATCTTTTTCAAGTACATAGTTTGAGAAAAGCAAAAACACACTCTTGGCGATACATAGTACTCTATCTACCAAAAGAAAAAGTACAAGAAAAGAAATAAAGAAAAAGCGACAAAATCATCATCATCGTGATGGGCCTCATGCCTAAGGGTCAGTCCTCGCCCTCTTCCTGGGCAGAACCACAAAAGCATCGTCGGGACTGTCACTGTCGGAGCAGAGCCGAGCTATCCTGGCCTCCTCATAAATGACTCGTCCCGCCTCCGACTCACCATCCCACAGGCTGGGCTCGTGAGCTGCTCCCCACGTGACCACGTCCCCCTCTAATACGAGGAATATCCTGCCATCCCGGGTAGAGAGGGGAGGCCCAGCTGGAGCAGCGCCACCCACTGGAGGGATCGGGAAAGGAGGCTGAAAATATAAAGAACAAACACATCAGAAAGCTGTGAGCAGTTTATCAGTATAGAATGCAATGTATGAGTGCAGTGTGTGGATGCCATGAGCAGTTTATCAATATAGAATGCAGTGTATGAGTACAGTGTGTGAATGCGTGGCGGTTTATCGATGCAAGATGCACGGTGTATGAATCTGATGTATGAAAGCCGTGGCGATTCGATTCTCGTGCGATTATAGCAGTTATGCGAAGCAGTATGATCTGAGGCGTAGGCGATAGAACATCTGCAAGTAGACGGCCAAAGCGTCGAGAGTCCGCTGCAGCATCCCCATCAGGGAGGCATTCAGCTCCACAGACTGACGAGTATACTCGGAGGAAGCCTGCAAAAGTATTAAATACATCAATATTCTGTCGGATATCTGAATGAACTGAAATGACAATACAAGATGCAGAAATAAAGTAATACATACCGGAGGCAAGTCAGGAATACCGGCCAACTCGTGACCAGCCGGAGGAGGAGCAAACGGGATCTGGTAGGTCTCCCCACTCTGTTCCCTGTAAGTCAACATGGTAGGCAGAGCAGGCCAGCCCGTCCCTCGTCCCCTCTGCACTCCTCTCCTGCCACGAGCTCGAGCCCTCTGCGACGGCCCCACTCCTGCTCCTGCCTCTGCTGCTGGCGCCTTGAGTCTCTTTGGATCAGCTCGGGAGCCCCTGCTCAAACGCCGCATCAAGAAGGTCCGGACGTACTCTAAATGTCGGCCTCGCCTGTCGGCATCTCGTCCCACGGCCCAGCCAATGGTGTAATCCTCCATCTCTGGGCTGTATCCTCAGTCTCTCTCATCGCTCGGGAGGATGGATCGGGACTATCTGCTCCGGCAACCCTAAGTGCAGCGTATGAAACGCTCACCAGTACAGGCCCGCAATTTGGGCCCTCCAGAGAATCCGGTAGCGAGGTCTCGATGGCGCCGACATACCGCTCTCGTATCACCTGGTAGTGGAGCCCACGGTATCGGTGACTGAAATGAAATCTGATTGATTATCTCGATATAGAAATGTAAGCTTGAAAGCAAAGCTTAAGCGGTTGTAAGTAAAACATACCTCGGTGGGGGTGATGGTGTCGAAAGCGGCGGAAGAAGCTAAAAGTGTCCGGGGCCTCCGGACGCGCTCGTCGTGGCGGCAAGAAGGGGCGACGAGAGGGTCTCCGTCTCCAGATCTTGGCTCTAGCACAGGAAAGTAGGCATAGACCCACAAGCGCAAGCGGATGTCGAGAACATTTATCGAAGCGAATCTGGAATAAGCGAAATAAGCGAGCCGTATGTTGTCGCGATGTATTGGCGAGTTATGCAGTGTGAGCGATTATGCGATAAGTATCGCGAGGTATGTGTGTGCGTGTATTATGCGATTATGCGATAATTGTAAGCAGAACAACGGTGTGTGCGATGTCTGAGAATCTGAAATCTGAGCGAAATGTAAGCGAGAGGAAAAGCGTACCTCGGGCTCGTGATAGCCTCCTAGCGGTATCCTTTGCCACGAGGCGAGCTCATATAACCGTAAAGGGTGGCCAAAGCCGCGCCTCCCGATCATCTTGCACAATCCTCTCGGCGTCCACCATGGCGGCGGAAAGCGGAGAACCTTGTGTTCGCCCGGTCGGCAAACAGGGGGGTCCCCAGCAAGAACATGAGGAAGCGCGTGCATATCTCGGCGACCTCTGGGTCGCCGGGCTGCGTCTACCGGCATAGTGCACTTTCAGCGTACCTCGAACCAGGAGTAGCGGGCGAATCACAGACGAGCAAGTGGCGCCTCGCCAAACAAGTGAATCTGGCGGCAATCCACTCGTCCATGTCATGTCGAAGGGCATCGAATCACCCCACCCCCGTCGGTGAGCATCGAGAAGTCGTAAGGGGTCATCGTCATGTCCCCGATCGATAAGTGAAAAGAATCGGTGGTGTCCCACCACCTCTCTGCCAGTGGCAAGAAGAGGTCTGAGCGAGAGCTGGAGAGTCCCTGCGAAGGTGCCAAAGCCGCCCGATCTACAATGCGACTAACGGCGTCGAGCGACTCAGTACCAATGTCGCGAGCGGTGATGTTCCCATACCCGCGGAGAGTATGGGAGTCTCCTTGTAGTCAAGAAATTGCAAAGCCATATGAAGATATGCAGTCGGTACAAATCTGGTATGCGTGCAGATTTTTAAAATTCAAACAAAAAACCGGGTGCCGGTGTATTTACAGTGAACTACAAGCGCGTGATGCGTCAGTGTGTTTTAGATGCTCCAGTGTAGACTTGGTACACGTGTGCAGGTTTTCAGATTCAAACAAATACCGGGTATTGGTGAGCTTGCAGTGAAATGCGGCTGTGCCGCGTGTTTGAGATGATTCAGACTAGTGCAGTGTGTGTGCATGTGCGTCAATCCTAAACAGGTGTCAGTTATGAATTTGTCTACAATCAACTACAGTACAGTACATCAGAACTAAGCAGTTAATGGTTTCAGTTAGCTACGGCAGTTGACAGGAAATCCTACGTTGCAGAAAATAAAAGACAAGAATGTTACCTCGGTGGCGCTAGAAGACAAGTGGGAGGCTGGCTCGCGCAGCAGAAGCTCCGGATCCAAAGCCCTGTCGAAGCCGCGGAAATGGCGAAGTCCATCGGGTGGTAGTGCGTGGATGGCCGGGCGATAGGTCGCCGGATCGAACGGGCGCTCGCTCAACGGGAGGAGCTCGACCCCGGGGTCCATCTCATGGTCCGGAGGAGTCCCGACATATGGAACATCGTCTGCCATGGGTAGTGGTGGTGAAAAATGACCGGAAGATGAAAACCGGGGTGGAATGTGAAGAGTCAACTGGAAAAGTCAACCCCGAACGGACCAAAGATGGTCGGAAAGGCCGGGAGACAAAAATACACGGGAATGTAGAGAATATCAAGGGGAACAAGTCCCGAAAAGGCGGAAACGGCGAAAAGTGCACCCAAACGAAGTTTTGTTCGGTCGAAAATGTCCGAAACGCGAAGAATATCGCGAATCCGACGAGAAGCAGTGTAAAAGCGAAGAAATCGGCGAAAAATCAAAGGAAAAACACTCTAGAGAGAGGAGGAGTTTTCGGAAGAAAGTGAGGAAAATAGGGTTTAAAACCCTATTTTATAAAGCAGTGAAATGGCAAAAGCGCCCCGATCGGCATTTACGCGGTCGGCACCTTTGTGCGGTCGGCACTTTTGTGCCGATGGATTAGTTTAGGCGGCCGGTGGCAGCGGTGACCACCCAACCCGGTGGTGCTCCCAAGGATGTTTTTAGGCAAGATGAGGGTCTTGGGTCTCCATAGATCAATAAAGTACAAGAAAATGCATCCCGATGCTCAGCAACCTTCGTTTTGACTTGGACCGTCTCTCTTGTGCGTGACGCTCAAATTCAGCGAAGATTGTATCCTTTTGTATCCTTTTGTCTTTATAAAGATTCAAAAGTTACCCGTGTCGTTGCATGCATCCATCACTTTGTCTAGTCTTGCGGTAGCGTCGTTTTGCACGTCCTCTGCGACTTGCATCTTTTTGTATTTTGTGCGGCACGCGTGTCACACTTGCATCGTTTTGTACTTTGTGTTGCAAGCATGTCGCACTTAGTGTTCATTTCTATTTGCGTGAGGTGTGCCACCTCACGTGCTTCATTTTCATTTCATATTCGCGTGAGGTGTGCCACCTCACGTGTTTCATTTCCATTTGCATTTCAATTCACGCGAGGTGTGCCATTTCGTGTGTTTCATTTTCATTTTGCATTCATTTCAATTCGCGTGAGGTGTGCCATCTCACGTGATTCATTTCATCTCAAATCGCGTGAGGTGTGCCACCTCACCCGTTTCAGTTGCATGCATTTCAATTCGCGCGAGGTGTGCCACCTCACGTGTCTCATTTACATTCCTGTTGATGCTATGAGGTATTCAGGCCTCGTTTGCATTGTTTTTCAAATCCTGTGAGGTGTGTTCGCCTCATTTGCCTCATTTGCATTGTTCGCGCTATTTTGCGCCCCCGCCTGTCTGCATTGCGCGTGCATTTCGATTAGCCCGGTCCGGCGGGACCTTAAACACGCCCGGTCTGCCGAGACCTTAAATACATACGGCCTAGGAGACCTTAAATCCTCGGGAGGTGCAAGACCTTCGGCGCACCCAAGTTGCCCCTCATTGCATTTGGCATGCATTTCATTGCGCCGTTTGGCGCACCCTCATTGCACTTCATTTTCCATCCCTTGAGGCACGCGTACCTCATTGCACTCCATTTTCCATCTTTTGAGACACGCACGTCTCATTCGCCCCATTTGCATCCCTGTGCGTGTCTCATTCGCATCACACTCACTTAGAGCGTTGTGTAATCATTGCTCCACGGTCTAGGAGACCTTAAATCCTCGGGAGGTGCAAAACCTTCGGTGCATTAAGGTGCACCTCATTGCATTTTGCATGCATTCCATAGCGTTGTTTTGCGCATCTCATCGTTGCCCTACAGTGCGGCGAGACCTTAAACACGCACGGTCTAGAGACCTTAAATCCTCTGAAGGTGCAATTCCTTGGTGTTTGTCGTGCCGAAACGACTTTTGGTGGTACAGTAAAGCCACCCGTGCGTGTTCTTGGTGAGTTCCTAGGAGACCAATGGGGACGGTGAAAACTAGAGTTTAAGCGGCTTATGCCTAGAACGCAAGGTTGAATTTCGAGACTAAAGTCTGGTTTAAATACCGAGGGGTGTACCCTCGGCTTGAAATCTGTATGGAAGTCCCATAGGTTGAGGCGGTATGTTTACGCCTCAATTCTGGATACTGAACCAACCTAGTATATCGCCTCGTTGGTAGAATAGGGAAAACTGCAATCGCAGCCATTGCATCAACATGCATCCCATGCATCATTAATACTATTGCATATGTCATGCATTTCAAAAAAAAACATGCATCCCATGCATCATTAATACTATTGCATATGTCATGCATTTCAAAACAAAAACAAACAAAACAAAACATGCATATGTCGTGCATCATCATTATAGTATAGTGCATATGTCATGCATTTTCTGTAAATATCCATTTCTATTGCATTGTAGTTGCATGCATTCACTGCATCATCTTCCATCTATGGCTTGCGCCTTTCCTTGTTGAGCTTGGTCTGGTATGTGCCCTTACTTTTCACGTTGAAGCATGGTTCATGTGCATCGCACCTATTCCTTGATGAACTTGGTTTGAGGTTGCGGCACCTTTTCTGTGTTAGACATGGCTTGTACGTGTACATGCCTTTCCTAGGCAAAATACGGTTTGGCCCGCGTGCCATATCCATTGTATCCATTTCCATTACATTGTAATGTAGTCATTGCGTCCGGCATTAGGATCATTATTCTCCCCCCAGCGGGTCGTTTCCCCACTTATGTCATTCCACCCAATACTTGTTCTTGTGTCCGTGCGAAGTACTCATAGATCAGACATCGTTCTATGGGAGACGGACTTGTCACCTCCATCAATCTATTTGACATTTGTGTGGTTTCGAACCGCTCCGGTTTGAATCATGATTCAATTGCCCTGCATGTAGTTTGCCTTGCATATAGTTTCGATTACATTGCACTATCATTTGCATTATTCATACATCATTTTGTATATATTGCATATCACCTTGCATTCATTTTGCATGACATGCATATTGCTAACAATATTATACATGTTAAGTTTACTTTCTTTGCAGGCACGATATTGTATGTACGGCTCATTTGAGGCCGGCGCGACCGGGCGAGCCGCACAGGTATTGTATCCTCCGTGTGAGATGTTTTAAGAATTGCATAATTCTCTTACATCCTTTCTGCATTGTAGTGTAGATTAGCATATGCTAGCTTATAACTGTCGCATGTATGCTTCATTACAGCTTTCTTTGCATGATCATAAGTTATGCTCGGCTTCTTGCATTTCGTCTTGCATTTTGCCCCTGCCTTCGGGCACATATCTTGTTTTGTCTTGTATGTTTGTCCAAGCCTTCGGCCTTGTCAAAAATGGGTCGTCTCTGGGCTTTGACATTCACTCCCGTCATTGTTATGACTTCCGAGTTCTGTCAAAGAGGGGCAACTGTAGACACCCCATTTTTGACTGTCCTCAAGACTTGGACGTCACCGCTTGAACGCTCGGTGATTATCCATGTTTGCGTTCGTTTGGAGTTCCCGGAGTTCTCGGCTCGCGCGCCTTGCCTTAGGACCTCTGAACTTGACCGTTTTGTGTCTGGTTTTGCACCAAACACTTGTGTTTTGCCTTTGAGGGGCAGGGAATGACTTCTGAGGTATCCCCACATACTACCGGCTGTGGCTAGAGGCCACCGGCTGGCTGTAGTTGCCACCGGCACTATATTGTGCCGGTCGGCACTCTTTTTGGCAAAATGACCATTTTGCCCAAATTGACCACTTCAATTGCTACGGGATATTTTAGGCATTTGTTTAGCTCTTGTTTCTCCATACGTGTATGGAGGGATGAATATGAATGACTTAGTTTGTAAGTCTTTGTTGCCTATAAAGAGAAGACTCTTCCTCTTGGCTCAAGGTTAGGGTTTTTAGAGACAAAAACCAGAGCTCATATACATATATCTCTGCCATATATCTATATCTCCATCTCTCTCCTCTTGTGTGTGTGATTTTAGGCCAAAAGTGTAGTTTTACCTCACTTTTGCTCCTTTACACACCTTTACACCTTAGCTCGAGATTGAGAGGCTTGGAGGTTTGTTTTGTTTGATCTTGGACTGGTTTTGATCACTAGAGGGTGGCTGGAACCTTTGTTCTTCAAGGGATCTTCAAGGGTAAACACTTTACTTTATATTCCCCATTTTTGCAACCTCTTTCTACCCTCTTTGCTTTGTGTTTTTGAGTTTGTGTTTAAGATAAAAAAAACTCTTGTTTATACTTGTTCTTGAACCTTCATTAAGGTCATTTTGTGGTTTGAACAAAGGCTCACCCTTTTAGGCCTTATTTGGCTATTTTGGTGACCTTTATCTTAGACCTTGTTGGCTTGGTGTTTTTTGGCCTTCTCACCACTGAAAACCAGTGGGTTTTCAGTGGTGGGGAAGATGATTTTAAGTCTCATATAGGGGAGAGACACCCCTCTCCCCTTGACTCTTTGTTTGCCTTTGTTTTGGGCTTAAAGAATAGCATGAGTGTATGGTGAGTTTTGGCTTCATTTCAGAGTATATTTGTGCTCAACATGACATGTTATACCTCTGTTTTTGGTCGGATTTATAGCTCTTAACATGCTTCTTACACTTGCTTTGTAATGCCTCATTTGGCCTAGAATTGTGCCATATGTTTAGCCCCATATATCTCCATGTTTTGGCTTGGCATGGTGGAGCATTTAGCCTTGATTTGCCATGTTCTAGGGCTGTGAGCCACTGTTTTGATCATATTTTGCATGATTAGTATGGTTACTTTGCATGATGGTTTGTTGGCTTCAAGCATATAGTCCATGTGCATACATTGGTTAGCCTATTTAGAGGATTTGGGATCATTTGGCATGCCATTTCAGACCTTAACCCATGCTCACATGTCTAGATTTGTCATCTCTATTCATGCTTTAAAGGTGTGTCCTTTATGCTTTAAAATGTGTATTGTGTGCATTTATGCTTTTGGGATTGTTTTGGGGCTGCCACATGAGGGATTTGGGTGCCTTTTTGCATGATAAAAACCTGTTTTGGTTGCCTAACATGTGCCATGTTTAGTCTTGTTAAGTGGTGGTTCAATGTCCCACTTTGTGCCTTAGCCTTATGCCTTATGGCTTGCATGCTTGTGCGGCATCTTGCTCTTGTTTTGAGGCATGATTTGCCACTGTTTTAGGGGAGTTTGAGGGCTACCCTCTATGGCTTAAGTCCATTATTGCATGTTTGTATCTCGGTTGTTGCATATTTGATCAATGAGGCCTTGAATGTATGCTAGTTCCATGCTTAACTGGTCCATGTTGCATGACATTTGTGACTTGCATACTTTAGCTCTTTGCATGCTTAACATGATAAGTTGCATTGCATTTGAGCCTTGTTGCATTCATGCATTCCATGGCTTGGCTTGGGGATTGTCAAGCCAAGCATAGGATTGAGAGGAGTTCACACTTCAAGTGGTGCAACTCACCTCAATTCTTGGTCACCAAGGCCTTGGACCAACACATGAAAAGGCTTTGGATTTCATTTGCTTGTGTTGCATGCATTCATATCAAAATGCAATCTTAGTTCTTAGGGCTATCATGCATCAAAATGCACCATTGGTGGCCCAAGAACCAAGGGTCTTACCTCCTTGAAGTCCCCAAGCATGATAGGAGGCAATGACCATGCTTACATGTCCCCCAAAACCCATGCCATGCATTCTTTGTCTTCTTTATTCTTTGTCAACTTTGTCTGCTGCGGGGACTTTTCTGCCGGCATTTTATTGTGCCGATCGGCCTTTGTTTTTGTGCCGATAAACTCCACATGCGACCGATGGTCAATCTCGTGACGATGATCTCTTCCCTAGCCGATGAGGCATTTGGATCATTTGGGAGGTTTCTTGAAGTTTGGGAATTTTTGAGAGGCAAAGCGGCAAAAAGCGAAGCGGCAATGCCATGACCGCAGTTTTTCGGGCAAAAGCGGATCGAGTATGCATCATTAAATGCGCCGGCTTTGAGGCCCAATTACATTTATTTATTTATTTGCTTTAATTTTAATAAATTTGTAATAATTTATTTATTCATTTATTCGTTGGACTGTATTATTATTTTGGTCCCTCCGAGCGAGGGCATAATTGTAATAAGTGTGCGTGAGTGTGTGTATGTCTTCCAACCCCCATTTCTTTCTAACCCTTTTATTTACCTGCTTATGGTAGATTAGGGCACGTCTATCTTAGCATACCTTATGCAATGCGTGTGTGCATTCATGCATTTTGTTTACATGCACCGGGCTCGGTACATCATACAAACTGCATTGTATTTTCAATTCCAAAATTGAATACGTGCTATTCGCGCATTCCACATGCCATGTTTAGGATTAGCCGAGCCTACTTTAGATTGCACCCCTGTATGTGATGCATTAGCCATTTAACATGAACTAGGTCATGCATGTTTGCTAACTAGTTCTTGTTTTTGGTAGTCTGATGTAAGTTTTATGGCTTTAGCATATCGCATGCATGTGAATGTTTACCATGACAGTATGCTTGCCATGCGACTAAGTGCTTACATGATAAAGCTGTTTGAATGCTGTGGGTGGAGGTTGGATTGCTGAGTTGGAACAACTCATTGAAATCCGTATTTTAGCCTACTTGCAGTAGCAAGAAAATAACACGTTTTTGAGACAAAAGCGGATATGCAATGTTTATTTCCAAATTAGGCAATCTAGTCTATACTTTTGTGTTGTGCGCATCACATAGTAATTCTAGGCTAAATAACGGAATAAGACGCATAAAGTTTTCAAAAGCGGATATCACGGTTAGTAGAGGCGGTCTTTGGACGAGGCGAAAGGGTGCTCATATGACCTTCCCGATCGTACCCAAGCTCGAGCCAAGACCACTTTGGTGATAGCGGACATGTGGCCTTGACCGAGAGTCGTGGTTTCTAAATTTCCCATTTTAAAATATTTAGGTGGCGACTCTGTAATCTGGCAAAGCAGTCCATGTTTGGCACTACTTTTCAAAAAATTTGTTTTCGCAAACGATTTGCCGGATTTGGACTCTTTGGTTCAGATTTAGAACCGCGACACAAATTGAGTCCGAACTGTCGCGCGAGGTCCCCCGCGGGCGTGCTACACAATGCATGCTTCATACTCTGCTTCGTTGTTCGAGACTTTGAATCGGAGTTTAAATGCTAGAGGGATACGGGACTTGTCGGGTGCTATCAGCAACACCCCTATTCCATACCCATACTGATTTGATAATCCGTCAAAATACATCGTCCAAAACTCATCGTCGATATGCAAAATGGCCTCATCTGGGAATAAGTACTCAACTGCTTCACCTCCTTCCACTGGATGATCGGCTAAGAACTATGCTACCGCTCTTCCCTTGACTGACTTGCGCGTCACATATTTCAGATCGAATTCGGACAGCAGAAGCAACCAACGAGCTAGCCTACCTGTAAGTGCCGGTTTCTCGAAGAGATATTTGATGGGATCTAATCTTGAAACCAACATTACGAAGTGAGCTAACAGGTAGTGCCCAGCTTCCTGGTAGCCCATACCAAGGCTAAACAAGCCTTTTCCAACGGTGTGTAGCAGGTTTCATACTCCAGCATCTCCTTGCTCAGATAGTAGATAGCCCTCTCCACCTTGTCCTCAGACTCTTGTGCGAGCATACAGCCCATTATAGTCTCAGTTACTAAAAGATACAAAATCAACGGTTTTCCCGGCTCGGGCGGTGACAACACGGGTGGGTTCTGTAAGTGTTCCTTGATCTGTTCAAAAGCAGCTTGGCATTGGTCGTCCCATTGGAACTTCTTTCCTTTCTTCAGGAGACCAAAAAGTGGTTCACAAGTCAAGGCTAATTTTGAGATAAACCGTCTTATGAATTGCACTTTACCCAGAAAGCCTCGCACCTCCTTTTTAGTCCTTGGTGGTGGCATTTCTAAGATGGCCTTGATTTTGGAAGGGTCGACTTCGATACCTCTCGTATGTCGAAACTGACATTTTCCTTTGTAACACCCGAGCATTACACTTTTGAGGATTCGGTATGGCGAAATTCTCTGATCCTTTGAAAGAACTTTTGCAAGGCGGTGTAGTGGCCCTCTCTTTTTTTGGACTTGACAATCATGTCGTCCACGTACACCTCAACCTCTTTATGGATCATGTCATGTAATATCGTGGTCGCGGCCCATTGATATGTAGCTCCAGCGTTCTTCAACCCAAATGGCATCACCCTGTAACAGCAAGACCCCCACGGGGTGGTGAAAGCAGTCTTCTCCCAGTCTTCAGGTGCCATCACTATCTGATTATAGCCTAAGAATCCATCCATGAACAAAAGCAAAGCATGCCCCGCTGCAAAGTCCACTAACTCATCAATATGCAGCAAGGGAAAGTCGTCCTTCAGATTGGGTCTATTCAAATCCCTAAAATCCACGCATACCCGGATCCTACCATCCTTCTTCGGCACCGAAACAATGTTGGCAAACCAAGTTGGATATTCGGATACTAGCAGGAACCCTGCGTCAATTTTCTTGGTGACCTCTTCTTTAATCTTGAGGGCCCAGTCCGGGCGGATCCTTCTGAGTTTTTGTTTAACGGGTCGGGCCTTGGGGTTAAGAGGGATCCGGTGCTGTACAATCTCAGGATCGATTCCAGGCATGTCTTCGTAGGACCATGTGAAAACATCTTTGAAATCTTTTAATAAAGCGACTAAGCACTCGCATTCCTCCGAAGACAATGTGGACCCGATCTGGACCAACCGCGGGTCCTCCTCAGTACCAACATTAACTGTAGTGATTTCATCAACTAAAGGTTTAACAAATCTTTCCTGCTCTTGATCAATTAAGCGTTGTAAAACCGGAGGAATTTCTTCCCCGTCGTTTTCATCAACATTTTGAAAGTCTTGATTAATACAATAAATCAAGGGCACAGAAAAGTACTCAGAAACCACATCCATTCCATTCTCATTAAGTATTTCCAAATCGTCCGATTCTTCTGTTACAACAGACTCAAAAGAGAAAGAAAAAGACGACCTAGACAGGACTGTGGTATCCGGGTTATCACCCCCAGGAATACTAGACTCAGACTTCGGTCAGTGGAACTGATTAAACTCTCTGAGACTTCGGTGGAATCGATTAGGCTCACTACTGACCCGTCTTGCTTGACAAAAATCCCTCCTCGTACTGCCAGATGAGAGGGAGTGCGATGGATGCATCCAAAATGTTTGACGGTGGGCTCGCAGCTGTTTCATTCCCAATCATGGACACCGAGAAGTTATCCCCCAAGCACTTCTATACAATCGGACGATCTGAAAGTAGACAAGCTAGCGCTACCCCCATTTCAGTTTCAGCGCTCTTGGAATCCACATTTTTACACTGCTCAACCTCGGTGATGGGTGCATGCGCTCTTTGGCAACATCATCCCGGATAAGCTGCGAAGAAGATCTCAAAACCTGGCACGCGCTTCCTCTCCGCATTCAACCATGGCTCTAGGAAGCCGCAGAATGGAAAATCCTCCCCTTCTCGGACGAAGCGTCCATTTAGGGTACCCTGAATGGGTCGGTGCATTAACTCAAAAGGCTTCCCCGCCTTCTTTGCTCTGGCTCTTCCAGCTATCTCCTTACCCTTCCTCGCCTAATCCTCTCTGGTGGGCAGATAACCCAAACCAAAGATATGCGGGTTGCGCGGCACTTCGGCAGATACTGCGATGCCCTTCCGGCCAC
Source organism: Camellia lanceoleosa (assembly GCA_025200525.1). Lineage (NCBI taxonomy): Eukaryota > Viridiplantae > Streptophyta > Magnoliopsida > Ericales > Theaceae > Camellia > Camellia lanceoleosa. The sequence continues at coordinate 78,568,256 of CM045769.1, forward strand.
TCATTCCCAATCCCATCCCGGGGATGTGTTGAAGCTTGTTTATGAGGTATATTGATTGTGCGCTGACATACACCCCCTCATCAACAGCCAAGATGTTTTGCACGACTCGAGCCTCAGCCAGAGTAAACCCCGATAAGAACACATCCTCCGTGCCGTGCTCGATTTCCAAGACTGGTGTAGACACTTCTGGCGGTGGATGGATTGACGAATTCCCGAAAACAATAGCCACCCCCTTCCCGTGGGGGTATTTCAACATCTGGTGTAAGGTGTAAGAGATTGCCTTTACCTGGTGCAACCACGGTCGCCCCAAAAGTAGGTTAAAGGTTGCGGGAACGTCCAAGACATGAAAATCGATCTCGTATTGTCCTGGACCAACTTGGGTCTTAATTTTGACAGTCCCCATCACCTCCCTGCTTGTGTTATCATACGCCCGAATCACCTGGGCAGTTGGCACGAAGTCTGCGGGCTTTAACCCGATTGCATATGCCGTCCTCGACGGGCACACATTAATAGCGGATCCCGTGTCGACAAGAACCACCGATATCTATTTGCTTCTACACTCCACAGAGATGTAGAGCGGTTTGTTATGATTCGCGCCCTCAGGCGACAGTTCTTTGTCAGAAAAGGTCAACGTCGGGGAACCTCTTCTCGGAAAGACCAATCCCACCAGTTGTTCAGGCGTGGTGTCTATCGAGAGTTTGGCCTTGTCCATGGCTTATAGGACAGCCTGTCTGTGAACACGTGAAGCCATAAGCAGTCCCCAGATGGAGATATCTGCCTGTATCTTTTTCAACTGCTTCAATACAGTGTCTTCTTCGAGTTGCTTCTCTTTCTGTTTCTCCACCTCCTTGTCCTTCCCGGACACCTCTGGCTAATCTAGGTGTGGGGGCTTGAAATACCGCCCACTCCTAGTCATATGGTCTACTTCACTAATGTACCAGGTATCATCCGGTTGATTGCTTCCCCAGTCCTCATTCGTGTGGGCAAGACATAAATCATCGTCCTCCCACCACATTCCATCGGCAGCCAACAGACACCTGTCTGGCTCCGTTACAAAAATCTCTGTGCCTACAGCACATTGCGTTCCTGTACTCGCAGTACATTCTGTTCTTGTGCACACAGCACTCTCAACCCCCACAGGAGCTTTAGCCTTTTTGGCTCTTTCGGAATCTTCAATCCCTTCTTGTTCTAACTGCTTCAACACAGCCTACTCAACATTTCCTGCATTCACAATGCCCAAGTCCCGAATGAAATTCTTAGCACCGGTGCTCTCTGGCAATGCATCCTGACTTCCGGCCCTTCTGGCCACAATTGATGTCCTTGCCCCTGATGAGCCCCTTTCCGACTGAGATTCTTCAACAATATCTGGTTGGTCGTCAAGCCACCCTGTGACTACTGCTGACTATTCAAAATCGAACCAGTTGACTGCACTGTCCCCGGGTCTTGTTCGTTGAAAAACTGGAGGTTAGCAAAGTCCCCTTCCAGAGTTGCTAAGTCATCTATCCTCTGATCAAATCCATCCCGTGATGCATAAATTTACCTTACCGGCAATTCAAAGTTTGGCCTAGCCTGGCCCACTGATGCAATATAGCCACTCAGATTGTACACCTTCTCGGCAAAGCTCCCCAATTCCTCAGTCCCTAAATCCACTGTGCCACTTTCTTCCAAAATCATCCCTATTCTGTCTTCGATAGCCACCATCATTGGTTCGGGTTGGGTTCGGGAGATGTCCAACATGCACAAGTCAGTGCTATCGGGAAGGAACACCTCCGTCTTAGGTAGGTGAGAATGAGTGATATAGATGATAGGATCGTAAGACACGACCCCAGTCTGGATAAAGTTGATGTGTTTAGGAGGTGGAGCTTGGTTGTGTGGAGGGAGAGGGTTGGTTGTGACATTGGGTTTCTCTGGTGGCACAATCACCCTGTTGTCAACGAGATCCTGAATCTCGTGACGCAATCTAAAACAGTGTTCGGTATCATGACCATGTTGTTGGTGAAAGGCGCAATACTTCGCCGGGTTATGAGAGAGAGGTAGTGGATTTGGCAATGGCTTTAGCTCTAGGGGCTTCAAGTGCCCTTTCCTGATTAATACCCCCAGAGCTTTGGACAGGGGCATATATAAAGGCGTGAAGGTTCTTTGGCCTCGAGGTTGGAATTTGGTTGTTTGTGTGTTACTCCCGAATGCATCGGAGAATGGTGTAGCTGCCGGGGTTCTTGGAGGGGTGGTGGTGACCATGCTTACCTCTGAAGCTCTAGCAGTTTCAGCACTTCTTGTGCCTGTATTGTTGTTGCGGTTGAAGGTTCTCCTGGGTTGCTCTTTGTCATTATCAATCAAGCCCTGCTTCAAGGCATCCTCGATCTGTACTCCCATCTCATGCAGATCTAAAAAGGTAGGGAAGGGGAGCACGATCATTTTCTGCATAAGCTTGAATTTGGATGCGTACAATCATCCCAATCTGATCTTTGTCAGTGGGCCTAGTGGTCATCGTTGTGGCCTTGGCCCTCAACCGGGCTAAAAATTCAGAGAAGCTGTCCTTAGGCTCCTGCCTTGTTGGCTCGAGATCACGGGTTGTAATCTCGATTTGCATGTTATAGGAGTACAGAGCGACAAAAGCCTTGGCCATCTCATTCTAGTTCCGTTTGACATCGTCTTCCAATTTTGCATACCAGATGGCCGCCACACCTGATAGGGTTCTTCCAAATAATGAAAGCTTCTATAGTCTCGTGAGGCCCATCGGCCTTAGTATGTCTGAAAACAAACGAAGATGCACCATGGGATCCCTGGACCCATCAAAGCGGTCGATTTGTGGCATCTTGAACCAATCTGGCAGTGTCACAGTCGCGTCGGTATACCCGCCCTTGATGTCTGGGATGGACTTTACCCCTTGGGATTTCTTGAACAACTTCTCAAGCTTGCTCAACTTCAATGCTGTAGGGTCCACCTTGAACTAAAAGGGAGAGTCCGATTGATTGATAGGCGTAGGTGCCTTGGATAGTTGGGGTAGAATCGGGGGCGGAGCCGGCCCTGTCAGAATATCCGTATCTCCCTGGACATTTGGTGTCTCCCCGGGTGCTGGAACTCCTGGTGGGGGAGGAGCCTAGTGTGAAGCAAATGCCCTGATTTGTTGTTGCAGCCTGGCAATTAACTCTGCCTGCTGAGCCATGATCTCGGCCTATTGTTTGGCAAATTCATCTCGACGAACAGCGTTCTGCTGCATGGCTCTCATACTTTCTTCAAGTTAGCGCACCATGTCCTCCATTCCTGCCATGTTCTGCTGTTCCAGCTGACTGACTGGTATATCTATCTCTGTGATAAAAACTGAAGCCTCAGCCTGACTATCCACTGATGGGATAGACCACTGTTCTGGCAATCTCTGCTCGGATACACTGCGTCTTCTTGACCTCCGTCTGATAATCGGGTGTAAGGAATAAAACGCTGGCTGTCCGTCGACTAGATTCTCAGATCGATTGAGTCGGCGACCTCTAGTCTAGAGTGCTTGGGGAATATCTGCTTGGTCTGAAGCAATTGTGCTAAACTACCTAGCAAAAAGATAAATAAAGCAATAATAAGGAAATAAACAACCAGACAAACGGACAGCATAACAGCGTAAATAAACACACAACACACAGTTGATAAGCTGAATAGACTGTTCTCAAATACTAATTATTGTTCCCAAATCACTGCCCCCAAAACTGAATCTGATACCCGCAGATAACTGATTCCCAAAATACTGAACCGGTGCCCGCAGACCTGATATCCAAACTTATAAACTAACACATGCATTCCTGTAGAGACGCACTCTAAAGGCAGATAGTAAACAAGTGAGAGCCAAAACACCCCTATGTTGGGGTAGCGTTTGTCCTATTTTGTCAGGAGCTAGGGTTTCACTACGCACGCAGCGGTTTCACACAACCTACAATCGGGTAAGTAACCTGTCCTAGCTTGGAATGGTCACTACGGATTCCGAATATGCACTAGGTCAAATGGTCAAAAAGGGTGCCCCGATAAAAATCGGGGTTTGTGTTCTATCGTGGCGAGCCCGTGTCAGTCGACCTTATGGCACGCAGCCTCCGACAAACCGTTCAGGAATAACAGTTGGCAAACACGGTGTCCTAGGTGCACCAATGCAAATGCAATGCAAAGAAACGCATAAGTGTAGTCAAATCTAGATATCATGAGTTCGAGTCAAGTTCTCTAACCTCCCCAGAAGTCGTAAAGCGTAGGCGTCCCGAACGTCTCGGGAGGGAATCCCGTTTTATTCATTGGGCTCACTATAGTTCAGAACTCAATGTCACGGTCCTGTACCTAATCTCGCAGAGTGCAATTCAAGACCGATGAATCATCAAAGAGTCGAAATCTGGCAAATCGTGTTTGAAAACAGATTTTTTTGAAAGAAGTGCCAAACATGGACTGCTTTGCCAGATACAGAGTCGCCACCTAAATATTTATTTTGGGGAAATTTAGGAAACCCTGACTCGTTGCCTAAGGCCACGTCTTCGTTATCACCAAAATTACCTCGGCTCGGGAACTTGGGTACGATTGGGGAAGGTCACTTCGTGAGCACCCCCGCTCGCCCGATCAAAGATCGTCCTCTACTAACCATAATATCGAGTTTTGAAAACATTATGTGATCTTATTCCAGTTATTAGCCTAGAATTACTATGTGATGCGCACAGCATACAAGTATAGACTGGATCGCCTGAGTTGGAACAAAACATTTGATGTTTGTTTTTGAAAGAGGTTTGCTACTCGCAAGTAGGCTAAAATACGGATTTTGCCACCCTCAAGTGGGCTTAGAAAACATGGTGATTTGCCACTATCTAGTGGGCTTAAAACTCGCAATCAATAAATTGTTCCAAATCAGATAATCCAACCTCCATCCACAGGCATTCAGGCAGTTATATCACATAAGCAAATAGCCTCATGGTAAGCATGCTATCATGGCAGTCACTCACACGCATGCAAGGATGCTAAAGCATAAACACTCACCGAGTACTCCAAGCCAAAACAGAAACTAGTTAGTAATCAATGCATGATCCTAGTTCATGTTAAGATGGCTAATGCAACACACGCAAAATGCAACTAAGATAGGCTCGGCTATTCTAAACATGGCATATGAAATGCAACAGATAACATGTATTCAACTTGGAATTGAAATACAATGCAGTTAGTATGATGCGTAGAGCAGTGCATGCAAGACGGATGAATGGATGCAAACATGCGAGCATGAGTATGCTGATTGAAACGTGCCCTAAAACTAACCATTATAAGCTACTAAATAAAAGGGAGAAAGACGTGGGATTGGAAGACATGCATCACACGCACACACGCACACTTATTACAACATTGTCCTCTTCGGAGGGTCCGAATAAATAATACACAACCGAATGAATAATGAATTACAGCTAATTATTACACAACCCTAATTAATTAATAAATTAACTAGAATAAATAAGCCATCACGCAAAACATATGAAATGGACTGCCTCAGCTCGATCTTGAATGATAAGGAATGCATGCATGCTCGAGTCGCCTTGCCGGAAAATCCATCGCGAAGGCCTGATTTATACATTTTACTCGATCCGAATCTTGTACAAAGCTCCAGAAGGCTTCTTGACCAATTTTGGCTGCTGGTTTTCGGTTTGCTACAACAGAGAGCAAGAAAGGGGCGTAGCAAAGTATTTTCAATGTATGTGTGCACGACCACTCTCCCCGTCATTGCATAAGCTCTAGGGGGTGTAGACCTCGATCCTCATGCCACCAATCACGCATCTCGATGCATGATGGCTGAGGAGCCGAATTGCACGACTTAATGTGGAATGAATGCATATGAAAACACAACAAGGCCTAAACTCCATCATGGGTAATCCGGAGTGTCGGCGACCGAGAATCGAGGCACGTTTCATCAGTTTAAGTACGACACGTCCCTCGTTCCCTGTGTTTGGACTAACCCTACTCCAAACATAATACAACAAGATACAATACTGTGGACGCGCCCCGAGGGACTTATGGTACCACAGTTCAGACTCATTTTAGTTACGGTTCTAAATCTGAACCAAAGAGCCCAAATCCGGCAAATCGTTTTTGAGAAATAGATTTTTTTGAAAGAAGTGCCAAACATGAACTTCTTTGCCAGATATAGAGTCGCCACCTAAATATTTTTTTAATGGGGGAATTTAGGAAACCCTGACTCGGTGCCAAAGGCCATGTGTCTGTCATCACCAAAGTTACCTCGGCTCGGGAACTTGGGTACGATTGGGGAAGGTCAGCTACGAGCACCCCCTCTCGCCCGATCCAAAGATCGGCCTCTACTAACCATGATATCCTATTTTGAAAATGTTATGTGTTCTTGTTCTGGTTATTAGCCTAGAATTACTATGTTATGCGCACAACAAACAAGTATCGACCAAATCGCCTAAATTGGAACAAAACATTTCATGTTTGTTTTGGAAAATGGTTTGCTACTCGTAAGTAGGCTAAAATACGGATTTTGCCAGCCTCAAGTGGGCTTTAGAAAAGATGGTTTTGCCACTATCTAGTGGGCTTAAAACTCACAGTTTTAATGCATTATTCCAATTCAGGTAACTCAACCTCCATCCACAGGCATCCAAGCAGTTATATCACATAAGCAGCTAGCCTCATGGTAATCATGCTATTATGGCAACACTCACATGCATGCGATATGCTAAAGCATAAAAGCTTACAGAGTACTCCGAGCCGAAACAGAAACTAGTTAGTAATCATATGCATGATCCTAGTTCATGTTGAGATGGCTAATGCAACACACGCAAGATACAACTACAATAAGATTAGCTAATCTAAGAATGGCATGTGAGATGCTACAGATAACACGTATTCAATTTGGAATTGAAATACAAATGCAGTTAGAATGATGCGCCAAGCCCGGTGCATGCAAAACGAATGAATTGATGCAAACAAGCTATCATACTGTATGCTAATTGAAACATGCCCTAATCTAACCATCGAAAGCTAGTAAATAAAAGGGAAGAAAGATGTGGGGTTGGAAGACATACACACACTCACACACACTTAATACAGAAGTGCCCTCGCTCGGAGGGTCCGAATAAATGTTACATAATCGAATAAATAACTAACTACTTATTTAATTATTACAGAATTCCTATTTAATTAATAAATTAAACGTAGAATTAAAATAGCCATAGCCCTGCCTTCAAAATGTTTGGATGATGCATGCTTGACTCGTACTGCCCGGAAGCTCGCTGCCATAGCATTGCTGCCTCTGTTTTCACTGCCTAGCTCCTCTGACAACTACACAAGTCTCAGGACAGATTCTATGCACACTGTGGAACACCACCGGCTGGGAGGAATGGCCACCGGCCACTAATGAAGCTATCGGCCATTCATTGGTGGCCGGATGGCACTGGAGATGGCCAGCCGGCCAAAACTTCCTGCAAAAATCAGTTTTGACAGCAACAGAGGGCAAGCAGTGTATGGCATGGAATTTTCAAGCAAATGTAAGCATGGTCACACTCCCTATCATGCAATAGACTCAAGGGAGCATGACCCTCGACTCTCGGGCCATCAATTATGCATGATGGCCTAATAAGCCAAGTTTGCAACTTAATGTAAAAATGCATGCAACAAAAAAGAGATGAATGCCAACACCCTATCATGTTGGGGTCAAGGGGATTGGCGACTGAGGGTTGAGACGTGTTTTATCACTTGAAGTACAAACACTCTTCACTCCTCAAGTTTGGCTTGACACCCCAAACCAAGCAATGCAATGCATGTATACAAACTTGGCTCAAAGATGCAACATGAGTAATGCAACGTGCCAAACATACAAGATGTAATGCTATGTAACTCATCATGCAAACTATGACATGAAATGCAACTAGCTAACAATATGCAAGCATGCAATTATGATACTAGGCAAACATGAAATCAAAGCAATGCAACATAATCATGCAATGCAAAGAGGCAAACCTCAGCCCACCCCCAAACAGTGACAAAAGATGCCTAAAATGATGAACAAACACTCTTGTAAGCATACACACCAATAGGCCCAAGATTAAGGCATAACAAAGGAGTATTCTACTACCACTACCCCAAGCAAACATGGCATGAGCTATACAGCCAAAAACAGAGTTTGAGTGCACTGAAATAAGTCCTAAAACCCACTGATATGGCAGCCCCAAAGGCTTAAACACTTAGGCATGCACAATGCTCATTTCAAGGCATAAAAGGACACATCTTCAAAGCATGAAAGAGGTGATGAATGCAAGCATACAAGCATGGTTTGGGGACTAAAATGACATGGTAAATGACTCCAACTCATTGAAATAGACCAACTAAGGCATGTTTATGACTCACACACTTAGGGCTCACATGCCAAAATACATAGCAACCATATCAAACATGTCAAGCATGACCAAATTAGTAACCAACAAACCTTAAACATGGAAAAATAATGCTAAAACCTTCTTAGGACCAAACCAAAATCATGCTCAAATGATATGCTACAACATGATACACTTTAAACCAAATGATAGGATTTCAAAGCAAGTGTATTATACATGCAAAAGGCCAAAAAACCAACATGAGGCAGAGACAATACATGCTAAATGAGCACCAAATAAGCTCTGAAATAAAGCCAAACAAGACTAGGCATGCATGCTACCATATTGAGCCAAATATGCAAACAAAAGAGAGACCAAGGGAAAGAGGTGTCCCCCCCCCCCCTAAGCAAGACCTCAAAACCTCTTCTTCAACATTGAAAATCCACTGGATTTCAGTGGTGAGAAGGCTAACACACAATAGTAACCAAGGCTCAACAAATAAAGCACAAAAGGGACCAAACAAGGCCTAAGAGGGGGAGGTCGACCCCCAACACAAAAATGACCTTAATGAAACATCTTAAGCATGCAAAAATAAGACTTTTTTCAGTTATACACAAAGTCTAAAATAATAATCAAGATAGGTAAAAATCTAGTGCAAGATTGGGGAATCTAAAGTAAAAAGGTTACCCTTGAAGAACCCTTGATGAACAGCAGGTGCAGCCTCCTTCTTTTGGTTAAAACCAGTCCAAAAACTCAAGAACAAACCCTCCAAGCCTCTCAAGATCGAAGCAAGGTGTGATGGTGTGTGTCTTAGTGCAAAACTAAGGTCAAAACACACCTTTTAGGCCCCAAAACACACACAAAAGAGGAGAGAGAGAGAGAGAAATATAGAGAGAGAAGATGTAGCTAATAGATCTATGTGTATAAGCTCTGGTTTTTTGTTCAACATCAACAACCCCTAACAATGGAGGAGGAGAAGTTCTTATATAGGCAATCTAAAAGCTTGAAGCTTCCCAAAGAAGCTAAATAAGAAAGGGGCAAAGGGGGAAAGAAGGTCAAGGCTTCTTGAAGAAGCCATGACAAAGGGTCAAGCTTCCTCAAGAAGTTTGACCAAAGGGTTCAACCTTCTAGAAGGAAAAGGGGTGCAAAGGCTCAATGACCACATTATGCGGGGAAGTCTTGGTGCATTCCAATGAACACGGTGGCATGCACCATGCTGAAAGGGTGTAAAGGGCATCTTGGCGACAAAGAGGTCACCAAGCCAAATAAAGTGCCGTCGAAGCCATATAAAGTGCCGACCGGCCATTGGTATCAAGAAACCATGGCTGGTAGCCTCAAAACATGGCCGGTGGCCTCAAGCTACGGCCGGTGGGTGTCAGGGGTAGCTAACAAGCTACTCTATACCCTCAGAAACAAAAACACAAGTGTTTGGTGCAAAACCAAACACACAACAGTCGAGTTGAGAGGTCCTGAGGCAAGGCGCGTGGCCGAGACCTCCGGGAACTCAAAACGAAACACGAACATGAGTAATCACCGAGTGTTCCATCGGTGACGTCCAAGTCTTGAGGACGGTAAAAAATGGGGTGTCTACAGTTGCCCCTCATTGACAGAACTCAAAAGTCATAACAATGACGAGAGTGAGTGTCAAAGCCCAGAGACGACCCATTTTTGACAAGGCCGAAGACTTAGACAAAGCATGCAAGACAAACAAGATATGCGCCCGAAGGCAGGGGCAACAATACAAGACAATGCACAAAGCCGAACATAATTTATGATCATGCAAAGAAAGCTGTAACAAAGCATAACATGCGACAGTTTTAAGCTAGCATACACAAATCCAACTACACTACAATGCAGAAGGGATGTAAGAGAATTATGCAATTCTCGCTACGTTTCACGCGGAGAGTACAATACCTGTGCGGTTCATCTGGTTGCGCTAGCCTCAAATGAACCGTACGTACAATATCGTGCCTACAAAAGAAAGCAACTTAACAGGTACAACATTGTTAGCAACCTGTATATCAATGTAATTGAAAGTGCGTGACGACGCAAAGCAAGTGGGAAGCATAACAATACTGTGAAGGCACAAACACATGTAAGTAAAATATACGCGACAACGTATACAATGTGTATAAAATGTAAGCACATGTAAGTAAAGTATACGCTACAACGTATACAATGTGTATAAAATGAACTTGGTCACATGTAAGTAAAGCAATGCACGTATGCAAGCAATGTGTATAGAAACTTGAAATTGAACACATGTAAGTAAAGCAATGCACGTATGCACGCAATGTGTATAAAAAAGAAACTTGAACACATATAAGTAAAGCAATGCATGTATGCAAGCAATGTGTATAGAAACTTGAAATTGAACACATGTAAGTAAAGCAATGCACGCATGTAAGCAATGTGTATAAAAAAGAAACTTGAACACATGTAAGTAAAGCAGTGCACGTATGCACGCAATGTGTATAAAAAAGAAACTTGAACACATGTAAGTAAAGTAGTGCACATATGCACGCAATGTGTATAAAAAAGAAACTTGAACACATGTAAGTAAAGTAAGTAAAGTAGTGCACATATGCACGCAATGTGTATAAAAAAGAAACTTGAACACATGTAAGTAAAGCAGTGCACGTATGCACGCAATGTGTATAAAAAAGAAACTTGAACACATGTAAGTAAAGCAATGCACGCATGGAAGCAATGTGTATAGAAACTTGAAATTGAACACATGTAAGTAAAGCAGTGCACGTATGCACGCAATGTGTATAGAAACTTGAAATTGAACACATGTAAGTAAAGCAATGCACGTATGCACGCAATGTGTATAAAAAGAAACTTGAACACATGTAAGTAAAGCAATGCACGCATGCAAGCAATGTGTATAAAAACTTGACATTGAACACATGTAAGTAAAGCAATGCACGTATGCACGCAATGTGTATAAAAACTTGAAGCATAGTAAAGACGAGCTATTCATGATGTTGAAATGTAAAGTACTACAACACAGTATGATTGAAGGGATTCGTGAATTTCACAAGATACATAAAGGATACGGGAAGGGATATTTCTCATACGTATGGAGCATCGTTCATAGAAAACACAACTTGAGGTCAACTCGGAGGTCTATGAATGTTTCGAAGGTGTACTTCCTTGCACTGCCTCGAGAAAGGAAGGTGCCGAACCATACAATTGATCAAAACAAGGACGCGATAGATGTATTGACCATAAGGGAGGGGTTACCGGCATCAATCCTGATACTTTGTTGCCTTGCTCCTTTTTTTTGCTTTACTTTCCTTTTTACTAGTAGTTTAAGCACATTACCTTGCCTCGAGCGAGTTTTTACTTTTCTCAAAGCGCATATTTTTGCAAAGCATATGATGGGAATGAAACTGCTATTTTGTTCAAAAAGGTGTTGCATTTGTACGTCTTATGCATCGCATCGCGTGACATCCCATAACAGTGTGAATGAAATTCGTTTGAAAATAGAGCATTCGCGTCGTAATAATCAGGTAGTGAACCAATTTACAACTCGATAAGCAAAACAGAGAGACTCGATATAACCAACCAAGCGTGAGTACAACTCGATAAGCAAATTAAAGACTTGAAGAGAGTGACATACACCTCGATAAGCACATGTACAACAACTCGATAAGCAAATAGGCGTGACTCCGCAAGAATCAATCACCGTAGGGCATTGGAGGTGGTGGAATTCCCCAATCCTCATCATAAACAGCTCAGAGAACAAGGAGGAAGACCACCGGCCAGAGATAAAGGCCATCGGCCAGTAACTTTGATCAATCGGCCAAAAGTGGTGGCCGGTCAGCACTATATTTGTCCGGCCGGCCATGAATTGTCGAGAACGGCGTCTTGACATCTGTCCTCCACTCAACCTTATCTTCTACAAAAGGGTCTCAGCTTCGTGGTTCTTCTCAATTCAACACTGATTTGCTCCAAATGGAAGCGCTTCTTGCCCGAAATCTTACAACTTGGATTAACAACTTGGATGGCTTGGAAAAGCTGAATTTCCGGGGCTTCGGCATAAACGCACTATTGACTCTGAGTCGTACTCCGCTGCACCTTCCGTTTCTCCATGCCACGGCGAGGTTTTGGAATCCGGTGACACACGTCTTTAGCTTTAGCGGGCAAGAGGTGTGTCCCACCTTTGAAGATTTCCGAGCTTTAATGGAGTCCGAGCACAACGAAGAGATCTTGCTCCAACTTCGTTTTGGCTATGCCCAAGCCTTAGGACAAATATGTGGGCTCTCAATACCCGATGCTCGTTCTTTGATTTGTGATGGAATGCTGGATGTTCCGAGTTTGATTTGCCGTTTCTCTGGGGCCGGTGACCGCGGTGACCATCATTGGCAAGGCTTCCGGCAGCACGCCCTTTGTTTATGCATGCTGTCTTATTTTCTGTTTGCCTTAGGCTCCGGAGGATCCAGTGTCCGGTTGATCGAGGTTGCCCAAGGCTTGAAGGAGGGCAAGAGCTGCATTGCCATGACTCTGGCTGAGACGTTGATGGGCTTAGACGCCTTTTATCGTCGAGAGACGACCAGATTTGCGGGTAGTCCACTACTGCTGCAGGTAATGTTTCCCACCCAATCTCACATATGTATTGCTTACATCACTCGGCTCTCAAGCTCGTTTTTTCTTTTTTCACACAAAACCCTTTCCTCACTTTTCCTCTCATCATACACTTCTCTATTCTTTATTCTCTCATTTTTCATCCCTTCCCAGGTGTGGTTGATGGACAAGTTGCAGGTTGTGGACTCTTGCCCAACATACTCAGCCCACGGTTACTTCTTCAGACAACGCCTAGTCGACGCCCTTGATGAGGGTTGGTGGTTTGACTGGATGTGTAGCTTGTCCACGGATCGCATTGCTTGGCGATGTCCTTGGCTTAATCTACCATCAATGAGCTACAGCATGACCCGCCAACCTGGGATTCAGCTGATTGGCTTGACTCACTGTGTCTTCTATTTTTCGTTTCGGATCTGGCGTCAGTTCGGTCATGACCAGACTTGTCCACCAGAAGGGATAGAATATCCAGCTGCATTCCCGATCCGAGGCGCCTACTTGCAGATATAACAAAGATGGAGGACTAGGGAGCTCCTGGCCCCCGCTCCCACTTTCAGTTGCACTTTGTCTGATGAGTGCTTGGATTGGCTTAATGAAGAGGCACAGGTCGGGCCCAGCTTGGCATCAGAGGCTTTGACCAGCTCTGGGAGGGGGCGCAGGAACACCTAACTTATCTATGCCCCTGATTTATTGCTTTATTAGTACTTTCAAGTTTTCCTTATGAATGTAATAAAAAGCAGCTTCAATTTGTATGCAAGAGCAGGAGAACTCTGTATTGTAATCAATGAAATTGAAGGTTGTGGTACTGAAAATTTCCCGTTTTGGTCCAGAAATGGTCTTAGTTGTAAAAAGATTAATTTGAACAAAGTCAACTTTTATTAAAACTTTTCAAAACTATTTTCGGTATGGATCAAAACTGGACACGCCTAAGATTTGTCACTGAGATGCACAACCCCGGATCCCAGCAACTGGAAAGTCGCCCCTAGTCTGAATAGTACAATGACCTTTGCAAAGAACGGAAAGTTGCCCGTAGTTTGAATAGCACTGCACCAGAGATTACAATCAAAGCTTTTGAATACTGAACAGGCCAAGATGATCGAGCTGATCAAATGGACGAAGTTGATCGGGGAAAAGTTTATGGCTGAACTTCAAGATGAAGTTGCCGACGTATCCCAAAGACGGGAATCAAGCCTTACGTAGTTCAGGCTTGGGTTCACTCGAGTATTTTCACTCTCCTTTTGCGCTCTAACTTTTGCCAAGGCCGCCCTTTGCAGGTTTTCAACCTTGCGAGCTTAGTTTTTATAATTTCAAATTTTTCATGCTCTAACTTTTGCCTAGGTCGCCCTTTCGGGTTTTCGCCCTAGCGAGCCTCTCAGGGGTAATATTTCTTTAACTTGTCCATGTTGATCGATTGTGAGAACTCTAGGCACATCTAGGTCCATCAAAACAACAACTTCACCCGACCAAATAGACTTGATGATGTAGGGGCCGGTCCAATTGGGTCTGAACTTGCCCCTTGGGTCGTGGATGAGAGCTCGGTTGTCCTTAAGTACCAAATCTCCTTCCTTTAAATTCCTGGACTTAACCTTCTTGTTGAAAGCCCAGGCAATTCTGCGCTGATAACCTTGAACATGGTACAGTGCTTTCAATCTTCTCTCATCAAAGAGCATGAGTTCCTCAAACCTACTCTGCTACCAATCTGCTTCGGCTATTTGACACTCAACCAATACTCGCAATGATGGAACCTCAATCTCGATAAGTAGAACGGCCTCTATCCCATAAACCAAGGAATATGGAGTCGCCCCCGTAGAAGTTCTTATTGAAGTCCGGTAGCCCCACAGAGCAAAGGGTAACTTATCTGGCCAGTCCCAGTAGGTTTCCACCATTTTCTGTAGTATGTGCTTGATGTTCTTGTTGGCGGCCTCGACCACTCCATTGGTTTGCGGCCAGTATGTGGATGACTTATGAAAAGCCACATTGTATTTCTTCAACAAATCAATCACCTCCTTCTTGAAGTGGGAACCATTGTCTGAAATAATCTCGTTTGGGACTCCATAGCGACAGATGATGTTGTTTCTGATAAACTTCGCGACATGCAAACCCTTCAACACCACATAGGATTGGGCCTCTACCCACTTTGTAAAGTAATCTATCGCGACTAGGATGAACTCATGCCCATTCGACCCCTTTAGGGTAACAGCCTCGATCACATCGATTCCCTAAACTGAAAATGGCCATGGCGAAGTCATGTTGTACAGCTTCGACAGCGGGATATTCATGCGGTTTGCATGGATCTGACATTTATGGCATCGTCGAACAAAGCCGATACAATCCTCCTCCATGGTAGACCAGTAGTAACCTTGTCTGAGGATCTTCCGAGCCAACATTACCCCATTCATATGTGCACCACATTCTCCTCCACGGATGGCCTCCATCAGGTGCTTCGACTCTTCAGCTTCTACACACAGCTTATGCATTCCCAGATGACCTCTCTTATACAGCTTACCCCCGCAGATGATGAACTGAACAGCTATTCTTCTGATTGCCCTTTTATTTTTGGCATTTGCCCCAGGTGGATACGTATCTTTCTCCAAGAAGTTCCAAATGTCGTAATACCAAGGGTTGTCGTCCTGAACCTCATCTATAGCAGCAATTGATTCATATGCTGGCGCAAACTTCTGGTCAATGATGACTGGACGCATCCGGACTCCAAACGGGATGTCTATCATGGAAGATAGAGTTGCTAGTGAATCTGTGAACCTGTTGTTCTCTCTTGCTAGATGAGCAAAGTTTAGCTTTTCAAACCGAGGAATTAACAAATCCAAGGTCTGGTGGTACATTATCATCTTTTCTTCTTTGACTTTCCAATCTCCTTTTGCTTGAGACACAACAAGGTTCGAGTCCCCAATGACGTCCAACCATTTTGCCCCTAGTTTCAGGGCTGCTTCTAGACCGGCAATGCATGCCTCATATTCTGCTCCGTTGTTCGAGACTTTGAACCGGAGTTTGAATGCTAGAGGGATACGAGAATTGTCGGGTGCTATCAACAACATTTCTATCCCATACCCATACTGGTTTGACACTCCGTCAAAGTACATCGTCCAAGTTTCATCTTCGATGTGCAAAATGGCCTCATCTGGGAATAAGTATTCAATTGCTTCACCCCTTCTCTTTGGATGATCTAAAATTCTACTCTTGCTCTTCCTTGGTCGACTTGCGTGTCACATATTTCAGATCAAATTCGGAAAGCTACAGTAACCAGCGAGCTAGCCTACTCGTAAGTGCCAGTTTCTCGAAAAGATATTTGATGGGATCCAGTCGTGAAACCAACATTACGGAGTGAGCTAACAGGTAGTGCCGCAGCTTCCTGGTAGCCCATACCAAGGCTAAGCAAGCCTTCTCCAACGGTGTGTAGCGAGTTTCATACTCCAACATCTTCTTGCTCAGATAGTAGATGGCCCTCTCCACCTTATCCTCCGATTCTTGTGCGAGCATATAACCCATTGTAGTTTCGGTCACTGAAAGGTACAATATCAATGGTCTCCCCGATTCTAGCGGTGACAACACGGGTGGGTTCTGTAAGTATTTCTTGATCTGTTCAAAAGCAGCTTGGCATCGGCCATCCCATTGGAATTTCTTTCCTTTCTTCAGGAGACCAAAAAGTGGTTCACAAGTCAAGGTTAATTTTGAGATAAACCGTCTTATGAATTGCACTTTACCCAGAAAGCCTCGCACCTCCTTTTCAGTCATTGGTGGTGGCATTTCTAAGATGGCCTTGATTTTGGAAGGGTCGACTTCGATGCCCCTTTGTGTAATTATAAACCCCAACATTTTTCCCGCTGTAACACCGAACGTACACTTTCAAGGATTCAACCGTAACCGAAATTCTCTGATCCTTTGGAAGAACTTTTGTAAGGCGGTGTAGTGGCCCTCTCTTTTTTTGGACTTGACAATCATGTCGTCCACGTACACCTCAACCTCTTTGTGGATCATGTCATGCAATATCGTGGTCGCGGCCTGTTAATATGTTGCTCCGACATTCTTCAACCCAAATGGCATCACTCTGTAGCAGTAAGTCCCCCACGGGGTTGTGAAAGCAGTCTTCTCCCGGTCTTCGGGTGCCATTATTATCTGATTATAGCCTGAGAAGCCATCCATAAACAAAAGCAAAGCATGCCCCGCTGTGAAATCTACCAATTCATCAATGTGCGGCAAGGGAAAATCGTCCTTCGGACTGGCTCTGTTCAAATCCCTGAAATCCACACATACTTGGATCCTGCCATCTTTCTTCGGCACTGGAACAATGTTGGCCAACCAAGTCGGGTATTCGGATACCAGTAGGAAGCCTGCATCGATTTGCTTGGTGACCTCTTCCTTAATCTTGATGGCCCGATCAAAGGCGGATCCTACGAGTTTACGTTTTAATGTCGGGCCTCGGGGTCAAGAGGATCGATCTTTGTACAATCTCAGGATCGATTCCAGGCATGTCTTCGTAGGACGACACGAAAACATCTTTGAAATCTTTTAGTAAAGCGACTAAGCGCTCACGTTCCTCTGAAGACAACGTGGACCCGATCTGGACCAGCCGCGGGTCCTTCTCAGTACTAATGTAACGACCCCAACCCGCCCCTAGAAGGTCGGCGCCGAGATGGCCAGTAATCCGAGATTACCAAAGGCCTCTTACAAGAGTTCACACACAAATCAGAGTAAACATATGGGGCTAACAAGAGCGGAAGCAATAACTTAAAATACAAGTGGTCCATAAGAGCAGTGCATAGGTCAAATGAAATGGCATACATCTTTATATAACTTTACAACTTGGTGACAAGCAGAACAAATGTACATTTTACATCTTAACAAAAGGGCTTCTCAAGCCGACATAACAAAACCCAAGACAAGGGACAATCTTCATGGTTGCTTAAGCGTCCTCAACGCCGACCTAACATGCATACAAAACCTCGGCTACAAAACAAACATCTCGGCGGAGCCGACTTCCTGCTTGGAACCTACATATATATATAGAGAGGGTGAGTCTGGAAACTCAGTGAATGGTACAAATAATAAAGGGGTTCCATGAATGATTCCCGAGGTTTTTGTCAAAACAATACATATAACATAACTTGTCAAAACATGTACTTCGGCAAAACCTATACAAAACATACTTGGCATAGCTTGTAGCAAAACACATACTTAGCATAACATGTACAAAACATACTTGGCAAAACTTATATCAAAACATGTACTTCGGATCCTCACATTCCAAACAAAACATATCAAAGCTTGTACTTCAGTCTTAGTCTATCAAATCATATGTGCTACTAACGTTTAAAGTCCCCTAGCACGTACGGACTTGTGTCACCAATGCTTAAAGTCCCCTGACACGTACGGACTCCAATAGGATTGTGCCACCAATGCTTAAAGTCCCTTGGCACGTACGGACTCCAATAGGATTGTGCCACCAATGCTTAAAGTCCCTTGGCACGTACGGACTCCAATACAATACACTTGTAGGCCGGGTTATTGGGCTTAGGTCCCCATCACCACGGACTCCAACACAAATCATATACTTGACATACAACTTATACTTGGTACACAAAATAGGGCAATCATTCATACTTCACAAATACTTTTCAAAACAAAGCAAGGCAAAGCTTATCAAAACATTTACAACATAGCTTTATTAAAAGCACCACTCACATAGTTCTTGGGACGTCGGGATCACAGCAAAGGTCCAAGTCCTACAAATACATGGCAAAGTCTACTAAACATACTTCTTCAAACAAATCACACATGCATGCAAATGATCTCGGAAAACATGCTGGAAGTCAAAACACTGTTTTACATGTCAATGAGACATGCTGGAAGTCAAAACACTGTTTTACATGTCAATGAGACATGCTGGGCACCAATCAGGTCTATGCCGAGGTCCCACACCTCCTGGCCGAGGTGTGGTTACCAAGGCTTTGGCGTGCTGCTGCATGCCGAGGTTCATACAAGACAAGTGCAAGTGATCATGCAAGGTAGGCCAAGGTGAGATACGATGCTTGGCCTAAGTGTAAAGTCCAAACAAGAGTGATCTCGGCGACTACACTTCGGAAAGTGAGGTCTGGAGATCGGGGCTTCCCCCCCGCGAAGAACATGAAGAACATGAACATGAACATGAAGAACATGAATGCCAAAATCATCATTTTCCCTATTCAAAATCTGGGTTTTCATGCTATGAGTTCGAAAACATTGACCTGGGCACCCATACTTGAAGATCATATGAAAACAAACACAAAAACATATATCTTGGCTTGAGCTTTCGGATCAAAACATGGCTTTTCTTGAAGAACACTTGAATATCATTTTCCTCTTTCAAAACCGAACTTCAAAACAATGCATGGCTTACAAATCATATTCAATCATGCAATGCAATAACATAAACATAAAGAACATCAAGAGTAGATCAAGAATCTAACCTTAGATCACGAATCTAACGGTTGGATTTCTAGGAAATCGAGCTCGAACTCTACTCTCTCTCCAAAACTTCTCTAGAGCTTCTCTCTCTTCCAAAACCAAGAATACAACAAATGATAGCTTTTCTCTCTCTGCCGGCTGATATACACTCAGCTCGGACACGTGGCAATGGCGGATTGGTCTACCTCAAAAAGGTGACAGATTGACAAGACAACATTCTGACAAAACGTATCTAACAAGCTACACAGCAAACACTCCGGCCAGGAATGACATCGGCAAGGGACAAGACATCGGCGAACTAAGGATAATGACCTCGGCACTAAGGTAACAATGATCTCGGCTAGGAAGGACAACACTTGACTAAGCTGTGCCGCACCTCGGCCTAGATGCACCACACCCCGGTCTAGGTCATACCACTTCCAGGACAAGATCACTTCGGCACAAAGATAACATCTCGGCCCAGATAATACACATCTCGGCCTCGGCGATACACACCTCGGCCCAGATGATAATCATCTCGGCCAATATGCCAGGACAAAGGTGGAGGTCAATAAAGTGTTACCAAGATGGTTCTGGACTGAAGATGACCTCGGCTAAGAAATGATCTAGGCTTAGCAGGACCTAGGCTTAACAATACAAGGGAGGAACAAAGCATACATATTCACTTAGGCAAATCAAATACGATACAAAACAAGACACAATTCATCATAGCAAATCTTAACATGGCAAATCTTATAAATGCATGCAAGCATGACTAAGGTATAAAATGTGGGTCCTTACAACTAACATTCATAGTAGTGATTTCATCAACTAAAGGTTTAACAAATCTTTCCTGCTCTTGATCAATTAAGCGTTGCAAAACCGGAGGAATTTCTTCCTCGTCGTTTTCGTCAAAATTTTGAAAGTCCTGATTCAAGCAATATATCAAAGGCACAGAAAGTACTCTGAAACCACATCCATACCATTCTCATTATGTACTTCCAAACCATCCGATCATACGTAACAACAGACTCAAAAAAGAAAAAAAAGATGACTGGGCAGATTTGTGGCATCGGGTTATCACCCCAGAATACCGAACTTCAGACTTCGGTTGAGTGTAACTGATTCGACTCACAAGACTCGATGGAATCGATTCTCACTACCTAACCCGGTGCTGCTCGACAAAAATCCCTCTTCGTACTACCAAACGAGGGAGGGTGCGATGGATGCATCCAAAATAGTTGATGGTAGGCCGCAACCGTTTCATTCCCGATCATGGACACCAAGAAGTTATCCCCCAAGCATTTCTATTCGATCGAAGGATCTGAAAGTAGACATGCCAGTGCTACCCCCATTTCAAGTTCGGTGTCCTCAGACTCCATTTCCCTGCTATGCTCAGCCTCAACTATCGGGTCTGTCTGCTCTTCGGCAACATCATCCCTAGATAACTGTAGGTCAAAGAAAATCTCGAACCCCGGTACGCGCTTCCTCTCCGCGTTCAGCCACAGCTCCGGAAAGCCATAGAATGGAAAATCCTTCCCCTCCCGGACGAAGCGTCTGCTTAGGGTACCCCGGATGGGCCGGTGCATCAACTCAAAAGGTTTCCCCATTTGTTTCGCTCTGGCTCTTCCAGCCATTTCCTTTCCCTTTCTTACCCAATCCTCCTTGGTGGGCAGATAACCCAAGCCAAAGGTATGGGGGTTGTATGGCACTTCGGCCAATGTTGCAACGCTCTTCCGGCCGCTCCTTCCTAATCCCATCCCGGGGATGTGTTGGAGATTGTTCATGAGGTATACTACTTGAGCACTAACATATATCCCCTCGTTAGCAGCCATAATGTTTTGTACAACCCGAGCCTCAGCAAGAGTAAAACCCGATATGAACACATCCTCCATACCGTGCTCAATTTCTAGAACAGGCGTAGATACCTCTGGTGGTGGATGGATCGATAAATTTCCAAAAACAATGGCTACTCCCTTCCCATAGGGGTATTTCACCATTTGATGCAAAGTGGAAGACACTGCCTTTGCCTGATGTAGCCACGGCCTCTCAAAAAGCAGGTTGAAAGTTGCCAGAACTTCTAAGACATGAAAATCTATCTCATGCTGTCCTGGCCCAACTTTAGTTTGAATTTTCACCGTCCCTATGACCTCTCTACTTGTGTTGTCGTATGCCCGAATTACCTTGGTTGTTGGTAAAAGGTCTGCGGTTTTCAAACCGATCGCATACGCTGTCCTTGCCGAGAAAACATTGATGGCAGATCCGGTATCAACAAGAACCACCGGTATCCATTTATTCCTACACTCCACAGAGATGTAGAGTGGTTTGTTATGGTTTGCCCCCTCAAGTGGCAGTTCCTTGTCAGAAAAAGTCAGCGTCGGGGTAGCCCCTCCTGGAAAGACTAATCCTACCAGCTATTCTGGCGTGGTTTCTATCGAAAGCTTCGCCTTGTCCATGGCTGATAAGACAGCCTGTCTATGCACTCGTGATGCCATAAGCAGTCCCCAGATGGAGATGTCTGCTTGTATCTTTTTTAACTGTTTGAGCACAGCCTCGTCTTTAAGTTGTTTCTCTTTTTGCTTCTCAGCCTCCCTATCTTTCCCAGAAGCCTCTGGTTGATCTAAGTGCGGGGGTTTGAAGTACCGCCCGCTCTGTGTCATATGGTCGACTTCTCCAAGGTACCAGGTGTCATCGGGTTGGTTGTTCCCCCAATCTTCGTCCGTATGGGCAAGACATAAATCCTCATCCTCCCACCACATTCCATCGTGACCGGCAGACACTGTATATTTGTCCTCGTACTCGCGGTACCTCTCATCCCTATGCTCGTAGCATTCTCTGTTTCTGTGCTTATAGTAGTTTCAGTCCCCACATGGGCCTTTGCCTTCCTGATTCTCTCGGAATCTTCAAATCTTTCCTGTTCCGACTACATCAACACAGCTGGCTGCTCAATAATTCCTGTATTAAAAATGCTCCAATTCTGAGCAAAACTCTTGACACCGATGCTCTCCAACGGTATATTCTATTCTCCGACCCTCCCGGCCGTCACTGACATCCCTGCCCCCGCCGGGCCCTGTTCTGGTTGGAACTCTTCCACCACATCCGATTAATCATCCAACCACCCAGTAGCCTCTGCCGATTCCTCATAATCAAACCAGTTGACTGCTGCGTCCGCTGGATCTTGGTCACTGTAAAACTGGAGATTGGCAAGGTCCTCTTCCACAGCCGTCAAATCATTCATCCTCTATCCCAAACTATCCCCTTGGATCACACACAGCTCTGCCTTTGTCGGCAATTCCACATCTAGCCCATTCTAGCCTATTGACGAAACGTAGTCGCTCGGACTATATACTTTCTCAACAGAACTCCCAGACTTCTCAAATTCTGGCTCAACAACCCTCTTTTCCACTGAAATCTCCTCCCTTCTGTCCTTGACTGTCACCACCACTGGCTTAGGTTGGGTTATGGAGATGTCCATCATGCACAAGTTGGTGCAATCAGGAAGGAGTACCTCCGGCTTAGGTAGGTGAGAAGGAGTGATATAGATACTAGGATCGTAAGACACCACCCTAGTTTGGATGAAGTTGATTCTCTTAGGAGGTGGAGCTTGGTTATGTGTGAGGAGAGGGTTTGTTGTAACATTGGGTTTCTCGGGAGGCAAAATCACCCCATTATCGATGAGATCTTGAATCTCATGACGTGTCAGTACCTGATCGGTGTCATGACCGTCTTGTTGAAATGCACAATATTTGGTTGGGTTGTGGGCGAGAAGTTTTTCGTAATGGCATGGCTCTAGGGGCTTCAAGTGCCCTTTTAGATTAAAACCCCGAGCTTTGGATAGGGGCATATCTGATGGAAGCGAAAGGTTCTTGTGTTTTTGGGTGGGTATTTGGCTATTTGGGTATGGCTTCCGGACGCACCGGAGAATGGCGTAGCTGCCAAAGTTCTTGGAGGGGGGTTGGTAGTGACCATGCTCACTTCGGAGGCTCTTGTAGTCGTAGCGCCGCTCAGGCCCGCATTGCTGCTGCGATTGAAAGTTCTTCGGGGTTGCTCCCGGTCATTATCAATTAAGCCTTACTGCAAGGCGTCCTCAATCTGTACCCCCATTTCATGTAGATCAGAAAAGGTAGGGAAGGGGAGTACAATCATCTTCTGCATCAACTTCGGCTGAAGATTGCGCACAATCATCCGAATCTGATCCTTGTCTATGGGCCTTAAGGTCATCATCGAAGCCTTGGCCCTCCATCTAGTCATGAATTCTGAGAAGCTCTCTTTAGGTTCTTGCCTTGTTGTCTCGAGATCACAGGTCGTAATCTCGATTTGTGTATCGTATGAGTATTGCGCAATGAAGGCCTCAGCCATCTTGTCCCAATTTCTCTTGACGTCATCTTCTAATTTGGCATACCATATGCCCGCCACACCCGGTGGTCGGCGAATAGAGGCGACCACCTGTCTGGTGAGGCCCATTGGCCTAAAAATACCTGAAAACAATCTCAGGTGCACCATGGGGTTGCCAGACCCATCAAATCGGTCGATATGAGGCATTTTGAATATGTCAGGCAGCATCACAGCTGCGTCGGTATATCCATCTTCAATGTCAGGGATGGTCTTGGCTCCCTGGGGTCTCTTGAAACGACTTTTCAACCTTGCTCAACTTCGGTCTTTGTAGGGTCATCTCGAACTCAAAGGGAGAGTCCAGTAGGTTGGTGGGTGTTTTAGATAACTGGGGTTGGATTTGGGGTAGGACCGAGGGTGAAGGGGGTCCTGTGGGAATGTCTGTATCATTTTGAACATTGGCTGTCTCCCCGAGGGTTGGAACTCCTGGCGGGAGAGGAGCTTGCTGCGAAGTAGATGCTCCGATTTGCTGCTGTAGCCTTATAATTAATTGTGCTTGTTCATTCATAACCGTGGCTTTGTTGCTTGGCAAACTCTGTCAGCTGACATCTTCTTTGCATTGTTTTCATACTTTCACAGGAGTTGGCATACCATCTCCTCTAAAGCGCCATATTGTTACATTACATTTGAATTATCGGTATATATTCCCTCTTTGTGGGGCGGATCTGATCCTCTTGTGCCGATTGGGGCGAGACAAAGCCCTCTGTCTCGGCTTTGGTGATGCCCTCTGCCCTAGCGCCCTCCGTCTAGTAACCGGGGGTAGAGAGTGGTACACTGGTTGTCCGTCTACCAGATCCTCAGATCGATGGAGTCGATGACCTCTAGTCTAGAGTGCTTGGGGAATATCTACTGGGTCAGAAGCAATTGTGCTCAACTACCCTAGCAAGAAGATAAATAAAGTGTATAAGGAAATAAATCAACAGACAAATAGATAGCGGTGAAATAAACACACAACACACAGTTGGGCATCACAATACACTGCCCATAAGCCGAAAACACTGTCCCTTAATCACTGATCACTGTTTCCAAATTCCCCCAAGTCTGAATCTGATACCCGCAGATAACTGATTCCCAAAACACTAATGCCCGCAGGCGTGATACTCAAACTTGCAACCTGATATGTGTGTTCTTACAGAGATACACTCTAAAACCATATAGCAAAACAAAAAAGAGCCAAAACACCCCTATGTTGGGGTAGGGTTTCCCTGTCCTATTTTGTCAGGAGCTAGGGTTTTACTACGCACGCAGCGGTCTCAAACAACCTATAATCGGGTAAGCAACCTGTCCTAATTTGGAATGGTCACTATAGATTCCGAATATGCACTAGGTCGAATGGTCAAAAAGGGTGCCCTGGTAAAACCGGGGTTTGTGTTCCCATACTGGCAGAGCCCGCAACCGGTCAGCCTTATGGCATGCTTTAACAAAGTCAAGCCTCCGGCAGACCGTTCAGGAATAGCAGATGGCCAACACGGTGTCCTAGGCGCACTAATGCACATGCAATGCAAAGAGACACATAAGCGAAATCAAAACAGGATATCATGAGTTCGAGTCAAGCTCTCTAACTCCCTGGCAGAGTCGCCAGAAACTGTGGACGCGCCCCGAGGGACTTATGCTACCACAATTCGGACTCGTTTTAGTTACGGTTCTAAATCTAAACCAAAGAGTCCAAATCCGGCAAATCGTTTTTGAGAAACAGATTTTTTTGAAAGAAGTGCCAAACATGGACTGCTATGCCAAATATAGAGTCGTCACCTAAATATTTTTTTAATGGGAGAATTTAGGAAACCCTGACTCGGTGCCAAAGTTGCCTCAGCTCGGGAACTTGGGTACGATGGGGAAGGTCAGCTATGAGCACCCCCTCTCGCCCGATCCGAAGATCGGCCTCTACTAACCATGATATCCTATTTTGAAAACGTTATGTGTTCTTGTTCCGGTTATTAGCCTAGAATTACTATGTTATGCGCACAGCAAACAAGTATAGACCAAATCGCCTAAATTGGAACAAAACATTTCATCTTTGTTTTGGAAAATGGTTTGCTACTCGTAAGTAGGCTAAAATGCGGATTTTGCCACCCTCAAGTGGGCTTTAGAAAAGATGGTTTTGCCATTATCTAGTGGGTTGAAAACTCACAATTTTAATGCATTATTCCAATTCAGGTAACTCAACCTCCATCTGCAGGCATCCAAGCAGTTATATCACATAAGCAGCTAGCCTCATGGTAATCATGCTATTATGGCAACACTCACACGAATGCGGCATGCTAAAGCATAAAAGCTTACAGAGTACTCCGAGCCAAAACAGAAACTAGTTAGTAACCATATCCATGATCCTAGTTCATGTTGAGATGGCTAATGCAACACACGCAAGATGCAACTACAATAAGCTCGGCTAATCTAAGAATGGCATGTGAGATGCTACAGATAACACGTATTCAATTTGGAATTGAAATACAAATGCAGTTAGAATGATGCGCCGAGCCCAGTGCATGCAAAACGAATGAATTGATGCAAACACGCTATCATACTGTATGCTAATTGAAACATGCCCTAATCTAACCATCGAAAGCTAGTAAATAAAAGAGAAGAGAGACGTGGGGTTGGAAGACATACACACACTCACACATACTTATTACAGAATTGCCCTCGCTCGGAGGGTCCGAATAAATATTACATAAACGAATAAATAACTAACTACTTAATTAATTATTACAGAATTCCTATTTAGTTAATAAATTAAATACAGAATTAAAATTGCCACAGCCCCGCCTTCAAAATGTTTGGATGATGCATGCTTGACTCATATTGTCACACCCAAACTTGCCCCTAAAAGTTCGGGCATGACCTTTATAGAAACGGACACTTAACCTAATATACATATCATATGGGGCCTGAACGGAAGCATTTAATATAATAAAATAACACAGAAAAGCATCCCTTGAGCTAAACCTAACATGCCAGGATCACAATCGTGAGAGTCATTTATTTTTATACATACCCATACACATACATGACCGCATAATCGAACATTGGTATAGAAAGTGGTCATATACATACATTTTAACCATAGGTAAATAATTAAAGTGCAAGCCAAAATCATAATAAAACTTGACATAAATGCATAGACTTGGCACAGGAGCACAGGCATCTTGAGGTTGACAAGCTGAAGGGTGAGCTTCAAGGGTTAAGACGGACTCCCAAAGTGATTACCTCTGAGCAGACATAATATAAAATGGCGAAGCTCGATGAATAATAGTACATAAACGATTCAATGCTCAACTTGAATTATAATACATATCAATGCATACATAAATAATGAGGCATAAGGTTAATTGATTCTGTATTAATTCTTGAACGGCCTAAGGCCCAGTCTTGAAACATAATATCTTGGAACATAATGGCTTTAAGCCCTTGAACAAAGTGGCGATAGCCCTTGAACATATTAGCATTAAGCTTTTAAACATGTTGGCATATAGCCCTTGTACATATGGCATGAAGCCCTTGAACATATGGCATAAAGCCCTTGAACTTATGTGTATGAATTCAAGAGGTGTCTCACACGGAATCTAGAGGTGACTCACATCGTAGCACTTAGTTCCGTGTCGCACTTTGTTTCATATTATAATAACTTATCCGGAATGGCCATAGGCCTCATAACTTGCACATGTGTATGAATTCAAGAGGTGTCTCACACGGACTCTAGAGGTGACTCACATCGTAGCACTTAGTTCCGTGTAGCACTTTGTTTCATATTATAATAACTTATCCGGAATGGCCATAGGCCTCATAACTTGCACATGTCTATGAATTCAAGAGGTGTCTCACACGGACTCTAGAGGTGACTCACATCGTAGCACTTAGTTCCGTGTAGCACTTTGTTTCATTTTATAATAACTTATCCGGAATGGCCATAGGCCTCATAACTTGCACATATGTATGAACTCAAGAGGTGGCTCGTACGGATTCTAGAGGTGACTCGCATTGCAGCACTTAGTTCCGTACAGCACTTTGTTCCATACCGAAAACATAGAATGGCCTCTGGCCTCATAGATCATATAGAATGGCCATAGGCCCAGATTGGCTATAAGCCTCATTCATATATGTATGGACTCAAGAGGTGGCTCACATGGACTCTAGAGATGGCTCACAATGTAGCACTTAGTTCCAAGTAGCACTTTGTTCCATACCAGTAATTAACAGGTTTTATAGACCAACCATACATATCATGTCATATCATAAACGGAAACAAATTCATACATATGCATTATGCTTAATTCATAAACAAAAATCAGAATTCAAACTTAAGTATACCTGGCACTTCAATGGTGCTAACAAGTCAATATAAAGCATTCTTGTTTCTCGGTACTAAGAACTTGTAATATCCTTGAACTTATAACATACGCGAACTTGTAACAGACTTAAACTTATAACATCGTAAACTTATGAGATGTAAACTTATAACATACGTAAACTTGTATATACTTGAACTTGTAACATGTATATACTTGTAACATACTTGAAAACACAGTATTATTACCCCCGGGTAAGGGTCGTGTGCTACGGATGTCATGAATACTTTACATACATGGCCAACTGTTCTTTACTTCAAAACGTAACATATTAGAACATAGAACATTTCTTGTTATATCATGTCATTACAGTACACTTAGCAAAGACAGAACAAGTTACATCGTAATGTGGGTTACATGACAAGGTCGTCGATATTTAATTTTGTCTTTGGGTTGAGCCATCCGTAAGTCAAGCCATTGTTTATCATAATACTTAGCAGGTATTAACGTATAAAACAATCTGTGGTCTTAACTAATTATTCGTTAAGAAATAGCGTAGTTCACTTGATCTATTAATAGCTTATAGAAGCATACACCTCTGTTTGCCCGTTCATATATGTTACCATATTTGACTTGTACTTAGCAGAGTACTACTGGTAGCCGTCACATCATTCACATGAGTTAACATAGTTAACTTAAGTTTAACAGGACGTTCCTGATAATTATTAATAAGAGATAAGCACATTTACAAATTGAATGATTTCAGAGATACGTGAATACCATGATTCCATAGTGCTTATACATTCCCTTGGTTCGTCATGAATCACTATAGATATCTTGCACATAATGTTAGTATTCTTTGTCAACAATAATAAAATGTATTGCATAATAATGCCTTTAGATTTTCCAATCAACATGCTTGCAAGAAATAGAATGTTACCAATAAGAATCATTAACGATCATTGAATGCGACTACTGGTACTACTACTCACGATGCTACAACGGAGTGCTTGTCCCTCTGAAGTGTGCCTGTACACATATATAACTTAGTCATTAGTTCTTTTTTCTTTCCTTCATTATTCTTCACAAGCCCACCATTAAGCATCCATTTATACCACAATTTCCTCCATCTCAATATATATATAAATAGAAGATTACCATTCTTGCAAACATAGTATGGAATTTATAATCAATCACTTCGATTTCAAGATAGAAAGGAATTGTATGGACATCTTCCACATTTTTTCCAAAAATCCCTGAATGTCTAGGGTTTTCACCAAAAACCAAACATTTCCTATCTCCATAAAGAAACTTCATTAAATCATTCTCTTGATTTTAATAACTAAGCAAGCCCACAAGTATTTAACAAAATAATTTGGGATTAAACCCATTTCGGAAAACTCCACATTTTAGGTCACAAAAATCAAAATCAACATAGTCAGTACCATCCCACATAATCACCACAACTCAACATAAACAACATGATTCAACTCAACATCATCAAATATAATTCAAAATAATTTAAGGGGAATTCTTAAA
This sequence comes from Camellia lanceoleosa, assembly GCA_025200525.1. Lineage (NCBI taxonomy): Eukaryota > Viridiplantae > Streptophyta > Magnoliopsida > Ericales > Theaceae > Camellia > Camellia lanceoleosa. The sequence goes on from CM045769.1 coordinate 78,597,822, forward strand.
TCCCATTTCCACATTCCATAACCGAGTTTATGTCATCCATATCCTTAATAAATTATTTCCCCAACTTTTCCTTTACATTAAAGCATGAATTACAACATTCATAACAAAGTTCATTCGTAAATTTTAAATATAATTTTCAAACATTTCCAAATTCCAATTAAACTTGTACATATCTAATTCAGTATCTGAATTTCATTATTCTACTTTCAATTTGGGCCAACTCATTGGTTATCATCATTAATCAACCTAGGGTTTCAAGAAAATATTGAAATTTCAAGACAAATTCAAACTTATTAACCCATTACTTTTTTATTCCAATTATCCCATTGATTAAACACCTAGGATTCATAATTCACCATTTAAACCCATCAATTTAACTCCCAAGATTCCATACCTCAAGAATCAAGCAAGCTTGATGAGATTCCTCCAAAATTTCAAAATCCAATCGGTAGAAAATGTTGATCTTCTCTTGTTCTCCATCCTTGATGCAAAAACCATGGTGGATTGTTGATAAAAGTGGAGGAAATCAAGGTTTTGGGGGCTAGGGTTTCGGACATGGAGGAGGGGAGAAGAAGTGAGGAAAAAAAAAATGTAAGAAATGGTCCAAAAATCACGTTTTTGAGCTGCTGTCCCGCACGTGCGCCGCTATCCCCGCACGTGCGGACCTGCTTCCAGCACAGATGTGAAAACTTCAAACGGGTATAACTCTCTTATCCGGACTCCGTTTTAGGTCATTCTTGTGGTCAAATTGAAGCCCCGGAGATAAGCTTTCCAATGGTTCTAACCTCACATCCAAATTCAAAGTGTGGAAAAAGAAAAAGGCAAAAGAGTGCCGGCTAATCGTAGACAGATTATTCGAATTAAAGTTTTTGGTCCAATCTTACTTTACCATCATATTACCACCTTAAGCAACACCCCAAAATAAAATGAGGAGGTTCCAAACATACCAATAAAAATGTCAAAAATGAACCCACGTGTCTCCTTATTCAACAGATATGAATCCATAGTCATAAGGTTCACTTACTTAAACTTCATTCCACGTGACATTTCATAATAAGCATATAAATACGCATAATGAGAGGCTGAAAATATATCGGGAACACATGCGAGGATTGGGTTATTACACGTACTGCCCGAAAGCTCGCCGCCATAGCATTGTTGCCTCTGTTTTCACTGCCTAGCTCCTCTGACAACTACACAAGTCTCAGGACAGATTCTATGCACACTGTGGAACACCACCGGTTGGGAGGAATGGCCACTGGCCATGAGAAATGGCCACCGGCCACTGATGAAGCTATCAGCCATTCATTGATGGCCGATCGGCACTGGAGATGGCCGGCCGGCCAAAACTTCCTGCAGAAATCAGTTTTGATAGCAACAGAGGGCAAGCAGTGTATGACATGGAATATTCAAGCAAATATAAGCATGGTCACACTCCCTATCATGCAATAGACTCAAGGGAGCATGACCCTCGACTCTCGGGCCATCAATTATGCATGATGGCCTAATAGGCCAAGTTTGCAACTTAATGTAAAAATGCATGCAACAAAAAAGAGATGAATGCCAACACCCTATCATGTTGGGGTCAAGGGGATTGGTGACCGAGGGTTGAGACGTGTTTTATCACTTGAAGTACAAACACTCCTCACCCCTCAAGTTTGGCTTGACACCCCCAACCAAACAATGCAATGCATGTATACAAACTTGGCTCAAAGATGCAACATGAGTAATGCAATGTGCCAAACATACAAGATGTAATGCTATGTAACTCATCATGCAAACTATGACATGAAATGCAACTAGCTAACAATATGCAAGCATGCAATTATGATACTAGGCAAACATGAAATCAAAGTAATACAACATGATCATGCAATGCAAAGGGGCAAACCTCAGCCCACCCCAAAATAGTGACAAAAGATGCCTAAAATGATGAACAAACACTCATGTAAGCATACACACCAATAGGGCCAAGATTAAGGCATAACAAAGGAGTATTCTACTACCACTACCCCAAGCAAACATGGCATGAGCTATAAAACAAAAAACAGAGTTTGAGTTCACTGAAATAAGTCCTAAAACCCACTGATATGGCAGCCCCGAAGGCTTAAACACTTAGGCATGCACAATGCTCATTTCACGGCATAAAAGGACACATCTTCAAAGCATGAAAGAGGTGATGAATGCAAGCATACAAGCATGGTTTGGGGACTGAAATGACACGGTAAATGACTCCAACTCATTGAAATAGACTAACTAAGGCATGTTTATGACTCATACACTTAGGGCTCACAAGCCAAAATGCATAGCAACCATATCAAACATGTCAAGCATGACCAAATCAGTAACCAACAGACCTTAAACATGGAAAAATAACGTTAAAACCTTCTTAGGACCAAACCAAAATCATGCTCAAATGATATGCTACAACATGATACACTTTAAGCCAAATGATAGGATTTCAAAGCAAGTGTATTATACATGCAAAAAGCCAAAAAACCAACATGAGGCAGAGACAATACATGCTAAATGAGCACCAAATAAGCTCTGAAATAAAGCCAAACAAGACTAGGCATGCATGCTACCATATTGAGCCAAATATGCAAACAAAAGAGAGACCAAGGGAGAGGGGTGTCCCCCCCCCCCCTAAGCAAGACCTCAAAACCTCTTCTTCACCACTAAAAATCCACTGGATTTCAGTGGTGAGAAGGCTAATGCACAATAGTAACCAAGCCTCAACAAAGAAAGCACAAAAGGGACCAAACAAGGCCTAAGAGGGGGAGGTCGACCCCCAACACCAAAATGACCTTAATGAAACATCTTAAGAATGCAAAAATAAGACTTTTTTCAGTTATACACAAAGTCTAAAACAATAAGCAAGATAGGCAAAAGTCTAGTGCAAGATTGGGAAATCTAAAGTAAAAAGGTTACCCTTGAAGAACCCTTGATGAACAGTAGGTGCAGCCTCCTTCTTTTGGTCAAAACCAGTCCAAAAACTCAAGAACAAACCCTCCAAGCCTCTCAAGGTGGAAGCAAGGTGTGATGGTGTGTGTCTTAGTGCAAAACTAAGGTCAAAACACACCTTTTAGGCCCCAAAACACACACAAAAGAGGAGAGAGAGAGAGAGAGAGAGAAAGAGAGAGAAATATAGAGAGAGAAGATGTTTCTAACAGATATATGTATAAGCTCTGGTTTTTTGTTCAACATCAACAACCCTTGACAATGGAGGAGGAGAAGTTCTTATATAGGCAATCTAAAAGCTTGAAGCTTCTCAAAGAAGCTAAATAAGAAAGGGGCAAAGGGGGCAAGAAGGTCAAGGCTTCTTGAGGAAGCCATGACAAAGGGTCAAGCTTCCTCAAGAAGCTTGACCAAAGGGTTCAACTTTCTAGAAGGAAAAGGGGTGCAAAGGCTCAAAATAACCACATTATGCACGGGGGAGAGTGCTGGTGCATTCCAACTGGCACAGCTGGCATGCACCATGCCTGAAGGGTGTAAAAGGGGCATACCGGCCAGCAAAAGAGGTCACCAGCCAAATTAAGTGCCGGTCGACCATATAAAGTACCGACCGGCCATTGGTATCAAGAAACCATGGCCGGTGGCCTCAAGCTACGGCCGGTGGGTGTCAGGGGTAGCTAACAAGCTACTCTATACCGTCAGAAACAAAAACACAAGTGTTTGGTGCAAAACCGAACACAGAACAGTCGAGTTGAGAGGTCCTAAGGCAAGCCGCGTGGCCGAGACCTCCAGGAACTCAAAACGAAACACGAACACGAGTAATCACCGAGTGTTCCAGCGATGACATCCAAGTCTTGAGGACGGTAAAAAATGGGGTGTCTACACATACATAGTGCGATTATCATGCAACCCTAAATGCAATGCAACCTAATCATGCTGGCATGCGAGGGATGATATGCAAACATGCAACTAGCATACACAATGCTATGAACTAAGGATGGCATACTCAATGCATACGAACCATATGGCATACACAATACACATACGAAGACTATCATGCACAGACGAAGACTATCAATGAGATGATCAAGGCATACACAATGTAATGGCCAAATATGCAACAACGTGAACTAAATGGCATACACAATGCAAGATGGACTTAAACCAATGTGAGTGGACCTCAGCCATACTCAAATCAGTGGCCAAACACAATTGAAATTAGACAAGAACGCTCATGCAAACATGCCCAATGTAAGGGACCGAACCTAAGGCATCGAATGCCATTCTACCAAAGCATGACAAGGGATGATACATGGCATATAATGAAACAAATTCCAGCTCTGAAATAGCATACAAGATGGTCCCGAAACATGTAAACACGTCACCTGATGCATGCTAGATGACCCGAATACCGAAACTAGTGGAATGGATTACGCTATAGGTATGCAAAACAATGCTCAAATGATGAAACAAACCCCAAAAAGTCCCTATGCAGACCAAAATTAGTGGCTAAATGTGTTGGGATGGTGGCTTGGAATGCATTCAAATGAAGCTCATGCAATGGCCGGTAAATGAGGCATTCAAGCATAACTCTCAAACGCATTTAAAGAGTGAAAATCATGGGAATATGGCATACATGTAAGCTCTGAAATATGATGTGCAATGGCCCCAAAACATGAAAACACCTCAGTATATGCATGTAATAGACCTCGAAACTCAAAGCTAAGCATGGACATTGTACTACAAGCACGCAAAACAAGCATCATTCGACCATGAGACCCAAAAACAGAGCTAAGGAAGTCCAAAACACGCACAAAATCAGTTTAAGGCATGGCAAAAAAGTGCTAGAATCAAGGGCCAACATAGCATGCAATGTAATCTAGTAAAGGGGATTTACACTACAAGTATTTGAGGCAATCAAGAGGTCACCAAACCAGCAAAATTCAGAAGTATTCCATGCCAAATAATGCCCAAAAACTCATGGAAACATGGTCAATGCATGCAAGAATGATATGTTCCTTTGAAAGACCAAAAGGAGGGTTATTCTACACATGCATAATGGACATCCAAAAAGACAAAACCACCTCTGGAAAGAGGTTATGAAGGCCCTAAAACTCACTGAAAAGGGCCTAAAATGAGGCTAGGAAGCATGCAAGTAAAGGCTCCTTTGAAAGGCCATGAAGAGGGTTACTCTACACATGCAAGATGGACATCCAAAATGGGAAAAAGGGCTCTGGAAAGAGCCTATGCAGGTCCTAAAACCCACCAAAAATGTCCTGAAACATACTCAAGAAGTATGCAAATACGAGCTCCTTTGTAAAGCCAACAATGCTAGTAAACAAGACAAGGGGTGAGAGGGTCACCCCTCTCTGATTTTGGGGCTCAAATTAGCATGCTAGCCACTGAAAATCCACTAGATTTTAGTGGCTAAAAGGCCAAACAAAGCACAATACAAAGGCCTTAATGCATGGCTCAAAACAAGATGAAAACAAGCATGCAAGGGGGTAGATGACCCCCAATAGAAAAGCAACCTTACATAAACTTCAAGAGAAACTCAAAATAAGACTTTTTTCAGTTTATGACAAAACCCAAAAATGCTTGCAATTATAGCTAAGATATGAAGCAAAATAGGGACCAAAAGGGGAATAAGAGAGTTACCCTTGTAGCCAAGAAAGACAGCAGCTTCTAGACCAAGAAAGTGGCTCCTCAACCTTTGAAAATAAGCTCCAAGGTGCTTAGATGGATGATGGAGAAGTGTGGTTGTGAGGTGTAGTGCAATGGGGCCAAGAACCTAGCACTTTTGGGACCAAAATAGAGAGGTGTATAGAGATAGGTGTATGTATGCCCTGGCCAAAAATCTAAACCTTTGCTAATGAGGGAGCAAAGGGTCAAGTTTCTTGAAGAAGCCAAAACAAGAGGGTCAATCCTCCATACACGTTTATGGAGGATGGAGCAAATGCCTCCCAACTGGCACAGCTGGAAGCAACCCAGTGAGACAAAAAATGAGAAAGCTGGCCGACCAGTTCAGGTGGTCGGACGACCACTCCCCCTGGTTGGTCGACCAGTTCAAAAGGTCCAAGGTGGTCGGCCTGCTCCTAGGGTGGTCTCCAAGCTGAAAGCAAGCAGGTGGTGTAGTCGGAGGCCTGCAAAAGTGGCTCAAAAACCAAGGAAACCAGCTTCCTAACAAGAAAATCGGCCGGCGAGAGAAGAGGTGGTTTCCAAGAGAAAAGGTGTTCTCCCACCCTTGTACCACCTTCCAAACAATGAAAATAAGGTCCATACTAAAAATGAACCAAGAAGGATGCAAAACGAGGGTTCGAGGGCCAAAACGCGCAGCTGGGTGCCCCGAAAACTGACTCTTAAGCATCAAAGGTGGCGTGCGACCATGAAGGTGGTCTCCCAGGCCACAGTGTCCCTCTAGAGAGAGGAAACAAGGTGTGTGCAAAAAACCGGAGTAAACGGAGAAAGTTAAGCGGTCCCGAACCAAGGCGCACGGCCGACGGCTTCGAAAACTAAAACCTGGGCTCCAAACGGGAAAAGTGGCCTACGACCACGAAACGTAGCCTACGGCCACTAAGAGACAGTCTACGAGACCTCTCCCTCCCTTGGGGAAGAGAAAACAGAACTTGGTTCGCAAACCGAGGCAAAACACAAGAGAGTCCCGAAGTCCGGAGGCAAGGCTCTCAGCCGAGACTCCGTAACCTCAGAACGAGCACAACATGTGCATTCACCGAGCGCTCAATCGATGACGTCTGAGTCTTAAGGTCGGTCAAAAATGGCGTTTCTACAATAAGGTTATAAAAATTCAATTGATTTGATTTTTTACATAAATAAGATTCTCGATGTACTCTACAGTATAAACGATTCAGATTATTGAAGGACACTCGGGATGACCTTCCATAAAAGGAGTTTAGTAGGCTGTTATGCCTTAGAATGTAGAGACATATCCCAAGTCAGAATTGATTGGGTAATTGGTTCGGTTGTCAGACGGGGTGACCGAGAAATTTTGTCCAAACCACAAATTTTGATCATGTTAAAAGAGTCAATTAAAATCAATTGGTAAGCATCCTCAACAAGCGCTTCAAACTTTCTGTTTTAGCTAAAAACTTCAAAAAATCATCTGCATCAAACTCGTGTGCAGCCCTTCGAAATTTACGATCGGTACAGTAACTCGTTAATACAGCAAAACCCTTTTTGTTTCTTATAGGTATATAAATATGGGAATATTACGAGGATAAAAAACAAAAACATTCCTTATACAACTTTATCATAGACAATTACCCAAACAAAAAAGGTCTATTGATTGCCGATTATACTGATAAGATATTCCTGCGTAGGTTGTTTCCTCTTGAATTAGAAAAGGCATGAGCGGTAGTAATCCGACTTGGAGGCATTACTGGAACTCTGCCCGTGACTATCTAATGGAGCCAGTTCCACAACATCGGAAGCTGGTGGCGCAGAAACTCACCTGCCAAGAACAATATATCGAGAAAGTAAAGAAGAGGTCCAACTGAGTCTGGCAAAAGAATTGAAGCCAGAGACACCAAACCAAGCCAATCAAACCCCATTGTCCCATCGTGAGCATAAGTTTGCGAGCGGTGGTGATCTTCGTAAGAAGAAGTTTTCAGTATGTCATAGTAAGAAATGCCATAGAAAAGCAAACTAGCAAAGGAAACACCCAAAGATTTGGGGTATGTGTCGAATGGGGATATGTCCTTCCCTTGATACTTGATTTGCAAAAAGCTGAGGAGCATGGGGACAACAAAGGCCAAAACGGCATGACAGGAAGCAGAGGAGGAGGAGGTAACTCTGTTGTCGTGAGAAATAGTAGTAGGAGTGTGTTGTAATGCTGAGAAATGAGACATTGTTTTGTCTAAACAAGTTTGTATGCGTGCCTTGCTGAGGTGTTCTTCTTCTTGTTGTTGTTGCCATTGAATTAATACTAGTAACACACCTGAGAGAGAGAGAGAGAGAGAAAGAGAGATCTGCATCAAAATAAGGAATTAGTTAGTCATAAAGAAAAAATAGCAAGTAGATAAGATATGAAGAGGAGAAAACGTATTACCTTTGATACAAAAAATCAAAGTAGATATATATATCCATGTTATATATAGAGTAATGATTTTTGTTCCCTACTGTGCCAAAACTACACCGTTTTATTTTACAATTGGTTGCGTCGTCAGACTTAGCGTGGTCGATTGATGGTGGATTTGGGAATTTTGTTGTGTTCAAATGAACTGTTGGTTGCTGCATTTCTTTATGGAGAGTCATTTTGAGTATCTTTTGATAATTTGAACGGTTTATATTGTACAGTTCGTCGAGTAGATTAATCATGCAAAAAATCAAATTGATTGGATAATTGTATCTCTATAACAAAAATACATTTGTTTTTAAAAATTAACGATTAACATAACTTTCATAATTTTTAAAAACAATTAAGACTTAATCATAAGGTTATAAAAATTCAATTGATTTGATTTTTTACATAAATAATTATCTCGATGTACTCTACAGTATAAACAATTTAGATTATTGAAGGACACTCGGGACAACCTTCCATAAAAGGAGTTCAGTAGGCTGTTATGCCTTAGAATGTAGAGACATATCCCAAGTCATAATTGATTGGGCAATTGGCTGGGTTGTTAGACGGGGTGATCGGTAAATTTCGTCCAAACCACAAATTTTGATCATGTTAAAAGAGTCAATTTAAAATCAATTGGTAAGCATCCTCAACAAGCGCTTCAAAGTTTCTTTTTTAGCTAAAAACTTCAAAAAATCATCTGCATCAAACTCGTGTGCAGCTCATCGAAATTTACGATCGGTACAATAACTCGTTAATATAGCAAAACCCTTTTTGTTTCTTATAGCTATATAAATATGGGAATATTGTGATGATAAAAAACAAAGAAAACATTCCTTATACAACTTTATCATAGACAATTACCTAGACAAAAAGGGTCTATTGATTGCCGATTACACTGGTAAGATATTCCTCCGTAGTTTGTTTCCTCTTGAATTAGAAAAGGCATGAGCGGTAGTAATCCGACTTGGAGGCATTATTGGAACTCTGCCCATGACTATCTAATGGAGCCAGTTCCACAACATCGGAAGCTAGTGGCGCAGAAACTCACCTGCCAAGAACAATATATAAAGAAAGTAAAGAAGAGTGTAGACGCGCCCCGAGGGCCTCATGCTACAGCTCAGACTCAAATGTCACGGTTCTTAATCTGATCTCACAAAGTGCAATGCAAGACTGATAAATCACCAAAGAGTCCAAATCTGGCAAATCGTTTTGGAAAACTGATTTTTAAGAAAGAAGTGCCAAACATGGACTGTTTTGCTAGATACAAAGTCGCCACCTAAATATTTTATTTTGGGGGAATTTAGGAAACCCTGACTCGTGCCTAAGGCCACGTGTCCGTCATCACCAAAGTTGCCTCGGCCGGGAACTTGGGTACGATTGGGGAAGGTCAGCTATGAGCACCCCCGCTCGCCTGATCAAAGATCGGCCACTACTAAACATGATATCTCGTTTTTGAAAACACATGCGTTCTTATCCCGGTTAATTAGCTAATCTTCACTATGTGATGCGCACAACAAAACAAGTATAAACTAGATCGCCTAACTTGGAACAAAGCATCGCATATCCGTTTGTTTGGAAATGGGTTTGAATTTTGCTACTCGTAAGTAGGCTAAATCACGGACTTCAATGAATTATCCCAATTCAAGCAATCCAACCTTCACCCACAGGCATTCAGGCAGTTATATCACATAAGCAATTAGCCTCATGGTAAGCATGCTATCATGTTAACACTTACACGCATGCAAGATGCTAATGCATAAACACTCACAGTGTACTCCGAGCCAAAACAATAAACTAGTTAGAAATGATGCATGATCCTAGTTCATGTTAAGATGGCTAATGCAACGCATGCAAAATGCAACTAGAATAGGCTCGGCTAATCTAAGAATGGCATGTGAAATACGACAACTCGATACATGTATTCAAGTTGGAATTGAAATGCTATGCAATTAGTATGATGTACCGAGCCTGGTGCGTGCAATACGAATGAATGTATGCAAACATGCTGACATAAGTATGCTAATTGAAACATGACCTAAAACTAACCATTTAAAAGCAGGTAAGTAAAATGGAGGAAGACGTGGGGTTGGAAGACATTCACACACACACGCACACTTATTACAAAATTCGCCCTCTCGATGGAGGGTCTGAATAAATAATACAAGCCGAATAATTAATCAACTACCCTAGCTAATTAAATATTACAAATCCTTTAATTAATTAACAAATTAATTACAAAACAATCTAAGTATGAAATTGAAGAGGCCGCGGTAGCTCCGCCTCAAAATGATTGGATGATGCATGCTCGATTCGCCTCACTCGGAAACCCGTTGCCATGCCACATGTTGCCTCTATTTGCACTATTTTATGCCTCTGAAAACTGCACAAGTCCCAAGGCATCTTCTGAAACACTCCCTGAGCATTGTGAAATGTCACCGGCCAAGAGATAAGACCACCGGCCATTGGAAAATGGTTATCGACCACTGTTGAGGCTCTCGGCCAACAATTCATAGCCGGCCGGCACTAAAGATGGCCGACCTACCATATCTTCCTGCAGAATCCTGTTTTTACTACAGCAGAGGACAGATAGTGCATGGCAAGGCATTTACAAGACAATGTGTGCACAGCCACTCTCTCTATCCGATTATTAGCCTAGAATTACTATGTGATGCGCACAGCATACAAGTATAGACTGGATTGCCTGAGTTGGAACAAAACATTTCATGTTTGTTTTTGAAAGCGGTTTGCTACTCGCAAGTAGGCTAAAATGCAGATTTTGCCACCCTCAAGTGGGCTCAGAAAACATGGTGATTTGCCACTATCTAGTAGGCTTAAAACTCGCAATCAATGAATTGTTCCAATTCAGATAATCCAACCTCCACCCACAGGCATTCAGGCAGTTATATTACATAAGCAAATAGCCTCATGGTAAGCATGCTATCATGGCCCTTATTCTAAACATGGCATATGAAATGCAACAGATAACATGTATTCAACTTGGAATTGAAATACAATGTAGTTAGTATGATCTTGTGAGCTTTGGTGCTTGCAAGACATGAATGGATGCAAACATGCGAGCATAAGTATCTTGATTGAAAGCGTGCCCTAAAACTAATCATTATAAAATTTGGTAAATAAAAGGAGAAAAGACTTGCGGTTGGAAGACCTGCATCACACACACACACACACACACTTATTACAACATTGCGCTCCTTGGAGGGTCCGGATAAATAATACACAACCAAATGAATAAAGAATTACAACTAACTATTACACAATCCTAATTTATTAATAAATTGACTAAAATAAATAAACTGACCGCATAAAACATATGAAATAGCGCCTCATTTCGGTCTTGAATGATAAGGAATGCATGCATGCTCGAGTCGCCTATATCGAAAAATCCATCGCGATGCCCGATTTATACATTTTACTCTTGATCCCGGAATATTGTACAAAGCTCCGGAAGGCTTGTTGACCAATTTTGGCTGCTGGTTTCCGGTTTGCTACAACACAGAGCAAGAAAGGGGCATAGCAAAGTATTTTCAATGTATGTGTGCACGACCACTCTCCCCGTCATTGCATAAGCTCTAGGGGGTGTAGACCTCGATCCTCGTGCCACTAATCACGTATCTCGATGCATGATGGCCGAGAAGTCGAATTGCACGACTCAATGTGGAATGAATGCATATGAAAACACAACAAGGCCTAAACTCCATCATGGGTAATCCAGAGTGTCGGCGACCGAGAATTGAGGCACGTTTAAATCGGTTTAGTCTGAAAGCGTCCCTCGTTCCCCGTGTTTGGACTAACCCTACTCCAAACATAATGCAACAAGATAGCAAACACAATGCGATTATCATGCAACCCTAAATGCAATGCAATCTAATGATGCTGGCATGCGAGGGATGATATGCAAACATGCAACTAGCATACACAATGCTATGAACTAAGGATGGCATACTCAATGCATACGAACCATATGGCATACACAATGCACATACGAAGACTATCATGCACAGATGAAGACTATCAATGAGATGATCAAGGCATACACAATGCAATGGCCAAATATGCAACAACATGAACTAAATGGCATACACAATGCAAGATGGACTTAAACCAATGTGAGTGGACCTCAGCCACACTCAAATCAGTGGCCAAACACAATTGAATTTAGACAAGAACGTTCATGCAAACATGCCCAATGCAAGGGGACCGAACCTAAGGCATCGAATGCCACTCTACCAAAGCATGGCAAGGGATGACACATGGCATACAATGACACAAATTCCAGCTCTGAAATAGCATACAAGATGGTCCCGAAACATGTAAACACCTCACCCGATGCATGCTAGATGACCCGAATACCGAAACTAGTGGAATGGATTACGCTATAGGTATGCAAAACAATGCTCAAATGATGAAACAAACCCCAAAAAGTTCCTATGAAGACCAAAATTAGTGGCTAAATGTGTTGGGATAGTGGCTTGGAATGCATTCAAATGAAGCTCATGCAATGGCCGGTAAATGAGGCATTCAAGCATAACTCTCAAACGCATTTAAAGAGTGAACATCATGGGAATATGGCATACATGTAAGCTCTGAAATATGATTTGCAATGGCCCCAAAATATGAAAACACCTCAGTATATGCATGTAATAGACCTCGAAACTCAAAGCTAAGCATGGACATTGTACTACAAGGATGCAAAACAAGCATCATTCGACCATGAGACCCAAAAATAGAGCTAATGCAGTCCAAAACATGCACAAAATCAGTTTAAGGCATGGCCAAAAAGTGCTAGAATCAAGGGCCAACATAGCATGCAATGTAAGCTAGTAAAGGGGATTTACACTACAAGTATGTGAGACAATCAAGAGGTCACCAAACCAGCAAAATTCAGAAGTATGCCATACCAAATAATGCCCAAAAACTCATGGAAACATGGTCAATGCATGCAAGAATGATATGTTCCTTTGAAAGACCAAAAGGAGGGTTATTCTACACATGCATAATGGACATCCAAAAAGACAAAACCACCTCTGGAAAGAGGCTATGAAGGCCCTAAAACTCACTGAAAAGGGTTTGAAATGAGGCTAGGAACCATGCAAGTAAAGGCTCCTTTGAAAGGCCATGAAGAGGGTTACTCTACACATGCAAGATGGACACCTAAAATGGCAAAAAAGGCTTTGGGAAGAGCCTATGTAGGTCCTAGAACCCACCAAAAATGTCCTAAAACATACTCAAGAAGTATGCAAATACGGGCTCCTTTGTAAAGCCAACAATGCTAGTAAACAAAACAAGGGGTGAGAGGGTCACCCCTCTTTGATTTTGGGGCTCAAAATAGCATGCTAGCCACTGAAAATTCATTAGATTTTAGTGGCTAAAAGGCCAAACAAAGCACAATACAAAGGCCTTAATACATGGCTCAAAACAGGATGAAAACAAGCATGCAAGGGGGTAGATGACCCCCAACAGAAAAATAACCTTAAACAAACTTCAAGAGGAACTCAAAATAAGACTTTTTTCAATTTATGAAAAAACCCAAAAATGCTTGCAAATATAGCTAAGATATGAAGCAAAATAGGGACCAAAAGGGGAATAAGAGAGTTACCCTTGTAGCCAAGAAAGACAGCAGCTTCTGAACCAAGAAAGTGGCTCCTCAACCTCTGAAAATAAGCTCCAAGGTGCTTAGATGGATGATTGAGAAGTGTGGTTGTGAGGTGTATTGCAATGGGGCCAAGAACCTAGCACTTTTGGTACCAAAATAGAGAGGTGTATAGAGATAGGTGTGTGTATGCCTTGGCCAAAAATATGAACCTTTGCTAGTGAGGGAGAGAGCTTCTCTTATAGGAGAACAAAGGCCCAAGCTTCTCTTGGAAGCTTGGAGCAAAGGGCCAAGCTTCTTAGGGAAGCTAAAGCAAAAAGGGTCAAGCTTCTTGATAAAGCTTGAGCAAAGGGGTCAAGCTTCCTCAAGAAGCTAAGAAAGGTTCAAGTTTCTCTTAGAAGCTTGGAGCAAAGGGTCAAGCTTTTTTAAGAAGCCAAAACAAGAGGGTCAATCCTCCATACACGTGTATGGAGAATGGAGCAAATGCCTCCCAGCTGGCACAGTTGGAAGCAACTCAGTGAGACAAAAAAAAAGAAAGCTGGCTGACCAGTTCAGGTGGTTGGCCGACCACTCCCCCTAGTCGGCCGACCAGTTCAAAAGGTCCAAGGTGGTCGGCTTGCTCCTAGGGTGGTCTCCAAGCTAAAAGCAAGCAGTTGGTATAGTGGAAGACCTGCAAAAATGGCTCAAAAACCAAGGAGACCAGCTTCTTGACAAGAAAATCAGCTGGCCAGAGAGGAGGTGGTTTCCAAGAGAAAAGGTGGTCTCCCATCCTTGTACCACCTTCCGAATAATAAAAATAGGGTTCATACCAAAAATGAACCAAGACGGAGGCAAAACGAGGGTTCGAGGGCCAAAACGCGCAGCCAGGTGCCCCAAAAATTAACTATTAAGCATTGAAAGTGGCGTGCAACCACGAATGTGATATCCCTGTTCTGTAGAATGCTAATTGGTCCTTAATTTGAGTGTGATTATGTGTTTAGCATGATTTTATGTGCCATTATGTGTATATATGTGATTTTGAAATTTTATCTGTTCACCGTAGAAATATCTGTTTGAATAATCTGCTTCGGAAATAAAATTGGAGGCCTTATCAGCCACAGAATCCGAAATTGATTACGCCATTGCGATTGGCATAAGTTTTAGAGCCTACGGTGAAATTTAATTGAAAATTGATTTGGGTCAGATTAAATTGATTAAATTAATGAATTGGTGCCCAATTACTTTATTACTATTATATTGGCATTAGTGGAATTTGTTATGTGAGGGCACTACACCCTCTATTCTCTCTTCTTTGCTTCATTTGGGCTGATTTGAACTCAAGGTTAGAAAGAGGGTCGGTTATAGAGAGAGGGAGAGAAGAATTGGGCAATTTTGGTCTTGAGGCTTGGAAATTCGGAGGCTAACTCAAGATTTAATCATAAATTGGGAAGATTAAGGCTCCTAGGTGAGTGAATTTGTGCATATTAGTTTGTAATTTTTGTGAATTCAAGTTGATTGTTGATAAGAACATAAAATGAATTGATCATGATGAATTTGGGTTAGTTTTGTTGATTTGGTAGTCTATATGCACATGCATGTAAGAAAGTACCTTGAAATTGCATGTTTGAGCATAAAAATGTATAATCCATGTGCAATTTTAATTGAAGCTCATGTTTTGATCACCTCTCCACTAATTAAGTTGAGAATGATGAGCATTTCCCACATGCATGTACAAATCATGGAGGTGTAAGGCTTGAATGTTGAAATTGAGCATATTGGTGTTGAGTTTGAATTAATTTGGGACATGTATGTGTTTGATTCATGAAATTGAGCTCCATGATGATGTGTTTTGGTGTTTATACCATGTTAGTACAAGTATATGCGAAATTGGAGCCATAAAATGTAAGAAATGTTGGGTTGAATGTTGGAAGGGAGCTCAAGAACTCAATCTGGGAAACCCAAAATTTTGACTTCCGCTCGAGCGGGGTAATGGCCGCTGGAGCGGGAAAAACGTGCTCCCAGTACTTTTGTAGACATGGTATCCGCTCGAGCGAGGGGGAGGCCATGCTCGAGCGTGGGAGCTATTTGGACAGGCCTTCTGCTCGAGCGTCCTATTACACGCTCAAGCGTATTTTTCATGCAACTAGTACTTTTGCAGGCCTTAAGGATCCGCACGAGCGAGGAAGTCCACGCTCGAGCGGGGACCTTGTTTTCTGGAAATCTGAAAATGCATTATGTGTTCTGTTTTCCGTGCCCTTTCACTTCTAAACACTCTTAGGCATACATTGAGCATTGTAATTGGATTAAATGGATAAGAATGAAGCCTAAAGAGGAATATGTGAATTAAAGAACGGATTGAATTATTTGTGAGCCATATGTGCTATGTGATGTGTAGGGTCAAGCTCCAGGGCAATTCAACCAACCGATCACTGTGAGTAATATCTAAATTATGTTATTGTCCCACCTGGTTACTCTTATGTAAGTTTTGTAAAGTTCATTAATTTGAATGGTGGACAAGTTTGATATAAAGGCCTATGTGCCAGTTTGATATAAAGGCCTATGTGCCAGTTTGATATAAAGGCCTAAGAGCTAGTCGATATAAAATTTGAAATGCGGTTTGAAAGGCTTAAATGCGATTTGGTATGACAAGCATGAAAACTTAAATGCCGATCGATCTGAAAGTATATTTGGGCGAAGGTCGATTGATAAAATGTGGGCGAAGGTAGTTTGATATAAATATGGACGAAGGTGATTGATAAAATGTGGGCGAAAATGGTTTGATATAAATATGGGCGAAGGCGATTGATAAAATGTGGGCGAAGGCGTTTGATATAAATGTGGGCGAAGGCGATTGATAAAATGTGGGCCAAGGCGTACGTTGTGTTGGAACCTTAGTTACTTAACACATATGTCTATGTATGTATGTATGTATTAGTTAGAAATGCAAATTGGGCCCAAGGCCGTTTGATGTATATTGTTCCAATGTATATTCTTTATTTGGTATTATTCACTTGGCTTCGCTCACTTTTGATTCATGTGTTTGTAGGTGAGAGAGAAGTCCAAACCAGCCTCGATGAAGTCGAGTGTGGAACAACAAAGATTTTTGGGAAAAGTCGGCCCTTATGTCTCACTCACGAGACCATATACGCCTTTTGTCGTTTGTTTACGTTACATTATGTTGGTGAAGTTTTATGTACGTCTGTGTATAGTTTTGTTTGGCTGACTTAGATTTGAATGATCCTGTTTGTACAAAATTTTTATGTCATTGTACTTTCTGTCGTGAGTTATTAACATATGTATGTAATGATGTGAATATAAGCACGGCTCTATGGACAAAGTTTCAAATTGCTTCCGTTTGGCCCCCATGAACTCTGTTAAAATACATTTGGTTTGGTTTGAGGCCGTAGGTAATCTCACGATTACTGGCCGGTTATGTCCTTAACCCACGGGGGCGGGTTCGGGTCATGACAGAGTGGTATCAGAGCACGAGTTAATAACTCGCACACTTGTCCAAAAGAGCAATAAGCGTCTAGAAAAGATCTAGGATGCATTCACGTGATAAATATGAATCTAAAGGCATCAAGAATATGCTCAAGTGTTTCTATATGAACAGTTATGTACTATAAATCTGTGAATTTCCATTTGAATATGTAGGCTCTCTGGTATATGCATACCTTTGAATCTTTTGTATAAAGTATAATGCAAGTTTAATCAGATAGTGAGTAATGACTCTATGAAGTCATGTTTTACTTTAATTATTTTCTAATGATATGAAATGACAAGTTCCCTGAAATGCTATGTTTTGTATGAAAGAAAGATTGGCCAAATTTTCCTTGAACATAACTGTGGTGTCCTTAGCAGAGGCCCTTGCCCAGGAGATATAATATTGTGGCTTATGGTCATGAGGCCCTAGCCCGGGGGAAATAATACCGTGGTACAGGCCCTTATTAAACAATATCGTGGCCTATGAATGAGATATGTTAATTTCAACATGATATATTACGCTAAATACCACATGATTTGAATATGAGATATGAATAGTTACAATAAAATTTGGCACATACATAAACATATGAACCATGAAAAGTTGCTTATGTGCATTGATTATATGTGAAATATGAACATGATTTGAGTATATGAGATTGTGTTGAGTTTGAATTAATAAGCATACGGATTAGAGGGCTCTTCCACAGCCCGACTTGATAGTCTGGAAAGAATAGTGCAAGAAATGGCAGAGATCTTAAGACAACAACGTCAATTGCCGCTACGGCAAGAACCTTTGCCACCACCAATGTAAGAAACACCGAAAAGTTGTTATCAGATTTTTTTTGGGGCTCGTTATAGATGTGGTAGAATGGACCATATGGTAAGGGACTATCCTCGAACTGAACAAATGTGAACAAATCTTCTGCCTCAGTTGAATTCGTACCAATGATAGGAATTGCTAATCGAGATAGAGTAATTGCACTCGTCCTGGAAAGCCCTCAGAATACTACAACCGTTATCCTAGGTATCTATACTGTTTATAAACGAATGTCTATGCGTTGATTGGTTCTGAATTAGTACAGGTGTACATTTTGCTTGGGATATTATTTGATTTGGATTGGCATAGTCCTTCATATCAGCTGCATGTGTATCTAGATTGGTTAAACCCATCAGATCGAGACTGTATTCATTGAATGTATATGCTTCATTTGGGAAAGCTGTGAAATATGTATTGGGATATTGATTAACCCTGCACATGCACCTGTACATCTAAACCTATGCTCAGGGTAATTTGTTATATTACTGTCTTCAACGACTAAACTACTGGAATTGTGACCTTGTGATTGTATAACTGAGTTGAGCACCCCAAATAATAAACTCTGCAAATTACGGACCATGTATGTGGACTGGTAGAAAATTGGCTGAGCTACGTGACTAAACTGAGCTTGACTCATAAGCCTATGTTTTGTGACTGATTTAGAACTTTTATATAACAGACCCTACCTTATGTACAACCGAGGAACTTTGTTTAATGTGTTATTGTGCACCATGTACTTGCATGTAAGACTTATTTGGAAAATGCTATACTGATTATGATACGTACCTCCCGACATGAATAACTGCATGTTTATGCAACTACCCCCAAATTTATGTAGTCAATGCCATGTTGTACATAACTTGAAATGCTTTGATATGAACAGTTGTGACGAATAATTTTGATATGACTTCGGGAATTGATAAACTTAGGACAGTTGTGAAACTATCAGCCGTGTGCCTAAGCAAACGAAGTGAGCCTTGCAGAACTAAATGTACCCTATTTGAGAATTGTTTGTAAATAAGTAACCAGAATATTCTTGGCAGAAAAGCTGATAGACCCAAAACTTGAATCTGTTTGGAGTACTCGACTAATTTGAAAGACCTTTTGTGGGCTATCAACAGATTAATCTAATCAAGGGCACCATTGAGAACCAACCCCCAACTATTGAGGACATGTGTTAAAAATGAACGGTGTGCAACTCCGTGATTGGGCGTCTAAAGGAACAATGCTTGTATATCATCCCACCCTTGTCTGTTTGACGCTATGGAAACCGATGACAACAGATTGACTTGATTGTAAACCGTACTGAATATTTATCCTCCATTAATCAGAAGTTGTTTCATGTGTTTGCTTGATATCAATTTGAAACAGGTTGTAGTGAGTGGTATTATGTTTGTTTTGATGACATTCTTGGGGCGTCCTTTCGTGCTAGGGGACGTTAAGCCTATGTAGCAACTTTGTTGGGATATCCTTTTTGCCACCGCGGTCTTATGCAGGTGGATTTGACTAATTGATCTCGAGTCGGCCATCGGCTCGTGAGCAGGTGTGCCGATTCGAGATGATTATTCTTTTGTTTTATAGAATGTCATCCTTTTGTAATTTGTAGATGTTTAAACATCCAAGAAGCTTTGAAAACCACGATTATTTGAAAGTGTGTGAATTTAAATGCGCCTTGTGTAAATAAGCGCTTTCGGTGTCGTCATATTACGTGATTGGGGCTTTGAGGATGTGTAAATTGTGTTTATACGTGATTGATTGTCTTGGTGTTACCTTTGATGCCATGGGGATTAGTATATGAATTGCCTTACGCTTTTGGCGACTATCGGATAATGTGGGGAGACTCGATGGAGCGAAGAATTGAATACCCAGAATTGGAAAGTAAAGCGTAAATGGTTGAATGAATTAAGAACACGTGTATTATGTTAGAAATGGACTGCTTCAGTGTTATTGTGCTTTACTATTGGTACTATGGGGGTATATGAGTTATGTATGTCGTGTGGTTGATTGTTTCGTTGTTATCCTTGTTGACTCGGGGATTTGTGCTCGGATTCACTTTAAATTCCTGAAGACTTTTGTTTAACCTTGAATAACTGTGATGAAAGCGAATTAAATACCGTCAGATTATGAATTGCGGAACTATTGAAGAATGAATTGAACTTTTGTGACAACGAAAAGGACCAAACTCCTATGTAAGGTTAGTTGGCATTTGAAATAAAAATGTTGGCGACCTATTGTGAAGAAAGAAATTGTTGAATTTGTGCCTAAATGTTTTCGGGGCCAACAAGTCAAGGTTTAATAACGGATATTGGCAGAACTACTACAATCTCTCTCTATTTCGGAATGGAAATAGGGATATGTGACTACGAATTTCATTGTAGGGGCTATCTTGAGCACTCAAGGTGTAAATCCCATCTGGGTTGCTGTATGAGGAATTACTTAATTTGCTCGTTTCCTCCTGTGACATTTAGTATAATGCTAGTAGACTAGCCCTTGTTTACATCAATAAGGATGCTTGTTTGTATGGGGTCCCGGTGTCTATTGTTTAGGCGAAATTTTGAAATGTGTTTGAATTACGACAAGCCTTCAAGAGGCAATGGGGTGAATTATGATTGGCGTTCTTTTCCATCATGAATTGATGAACAATCGAAGAACTTTTAGATTAAGAGAAATGCTCCAAATGTGTGCGTTAGATTTTCGGGGAATTGGAAAGATCTATCCATCGTTGGCAAACTTTGTTTACAACAATAGCTCACACTCTAGTTCCGGTATGGCACCATGCAAGCCTTGTATGGTGGAAGGGGTAAGTTTCTGACTTTGAGAACAGAATGTTGCTTGATTTTGAGACTAAGTGAATGGCTATCGAAAAGGATTGGAACTGTTGAATGAAAAGTGTTCCGAATTGTGTTCGACTAAAGGTAAATTAAGTTTGGAGGACCAAACTTCCTAAAGGGGGGAAGACTGTGATATCCTTGTTCTGTAGAATGCTAATTGGTCTTTAATTTGAGTGTGATTATGTGTTGAGCATGATTTTATGTGTCATTATGTGAATATATGTGATTTTGAAATTTTATCTGTTCACCATAGAAATATCTTTTTGAATAATCTGCTTCGGAAATAAAATTGGAGGCCTTATCAGCCACAGAATCAAAAATTGATTACGCCATTGCGATTGGCATAAATTTTAGAGCCTACAGTGAAATTTAATTGAAAATTGATTTCGGTCAGATTAAATTGATTAAATTAATAAATTGGTGCCCAATTACTTTATTACTATTACATTGGCATTAGTGGAATTTGTTGTGTGAGGGCACTACACCCTCTATTCTCTCTTCTTTGCTTCATTTGGGCAAATTTGAACTCAAGGTTAGAAAGAGGGCCGGTTATAGAGAGAGAGAGAGAGAAATTGGGCAATTTTGGTCTTGAGGCTTGGAAATTCGGAGGCTAACTCGAGATTTAATCATAAATTGGGAAGATTAAGGCTCCTAAGTGAGTGAATTTGTGCATATTAGTTTGTAATTTTTGTGAATTCCAGTTGAATGTTAATAAGGAACATAAAATGAATTGATCATGATGAATTTGGGTCAGTTTTGTTGATTTGGTAGTCTATATGAACATGTATGTAAGAAAGTACCTTGAAATTGCATGTTTGAGCGTAAAAATGTATAATCCATGTGCAATTTTAATTGAAGCTCATGTTTTGATCACCTCTCCACCAATTAAGTTGAGAATGATGAGCATTTCCCACATGCATGTACAAATCATGGGGGTGTAATGCTTGAATATTGAAATTGAGCATATTGGTGTTGAGTTTGAATTAATTTGGGACATGCATGTGTTTGATTCACGAAATTAAGCTCCATGATGATGTGTTTTGGTGTTTAACCATGTTAGTACAAGTATATGCGAAATTGGAGCCATAAAATGTAAGAAATGTTGGGTTGAATGTTGGAAGGGAACTTAGGAACTCAATCTGGGAAACCCAGAATTTTAACTTCCGCTCGAGCGGGGTAATGGCCGCTTGAGCGGAAAAAACGTGCTCCCAGTACTTTTGCAGACTTGGTGTCCGCTCAAGGCGAGAGGCCACGCTTCGGCGAGAGCTATTTGAACGAGCCTTCGCTCGGCGTCCTATTACCGCTCGGCGTATTTTCATGCAACAAGTACTTTTGTAGGCCTTAAGGTCCGCTCGGCGAGAAGTCACGCTCGGCGGGGACCTGTTTAAATTTGAAAATGCATTACGTATTACGTTTTCGTTCCCTTTCACTTCTAAACACTCTTAGGCATACATTGAGCATTGCAATTGAATTAAATGAATAAGAATGAAGCCTAAAGAGGAATATGTGAATTAAGGAACAGATTGAATTATTTGTGACCCATATGTGCTATGTGATGTGTAGGGTTAAGCTCCAGGGCAATTCAACCAACCGATCACTGTGAGTAATATCTAAATTATGTTATTGTCCCACCTGCTTACTCTTATGTAAGTTTTATAAAGTTCATTAATTTGAATGGTGGACAAGTTTGATATAAAGGCCTATGTGCCAGTTTGATATAAAGGCCTAAGAGCCAGTTTGATATAAAGGCCTAAGAGCGATCGATATAAGATTTGAAATGCGGTTTGAAAAGCTTAAATGCGGTTTGATATGACAAGCATGAAAGGCTTAAATGCGATCGTCTGAAAGTATATTTGGGCGAAAGGCCGTTTAGAATAAATGTGGGCGAAGGCGATTGATAAAATGTGGGCCGAAGGTCGATTGATAAAATGTAGGCCGAAGGCCGTTTGATATAAATATGGGCCGAAGGCCGATTGATAAAATGTGGGCCGAAGGCCATTCGATATAAATGTGGGCCGAAGGCCGATTGATAAAATGTGGGCCGAAGGCCGTTTGATATAAATGTGGGCCGAAGGGCGATTGATAAAATGTAGGCCAAAGGCCGTTTTGGTATGAAAGTGTATGTGGGCCGAAGGCCGTTTTGACATGATTGAATTGGGCCCGAGGCCGTACGTTGTGTTGGAACCTCAGTTACTTAACTTACATATGTCTATATATGTATGTATTAGTTAGAAATGCAAATTGGGCCCAAGGCCGTTTGATGTATATTGTTCCAATGTATATTCTTTATTTGGTATTATTCACTGGGCTTTCGCTCACGCTTATTTATGTGTTTGTAGGTGAGCCAGAGAAGTCCAAACCAGCCTAGTGAAATCGGTGTGGAACAACAAAGATTTTTGGGAAAAGTCGGCCCTTGTGTTTCCTCAGACCCACCTCGCCTTTTGTCGTTTGTTTACGTTACATTATGTTGGCGAAGTTTTATGTACGTCTGTGTATAGTTTTGTTTGGCTGACTTAGATTTGAATGACCCTATTTGTACAGAATTTTTATGTCATTGTACTTTCTGTCGTGAGTTATTAACATATGTATGTAATGATGTGCATATAAGCACGGCTCTATGGACAAAGTTTCAAATTGCTTCCGTTTGGCCCCCATGAACTCTGTTAAAATACATTTGGTTTGGTTTGAGGCCGTAGGTAATCTCACGATTACTGGTTGGTTATGTCCTTAACCCACGGGGGCGGGTTCGGGTCATGACAATGAAGGTGGTCTCCCGGGCTACAGTGTCCCTCTAGAGAGAGGAAACAAGGTGTGTGCCAAAAATCGAAGCAAACAGAGAAAGTTAAGCAGTCCCAAACTGAGGCGCATGGCCAAGCGGCTCAAAATCAGCTGGTCTCCAAATGGGAAGCGGCCTCGACCACGAAGCGTAGCCTATGGCCTTGAGAGATGGTCTCGTGACCTCTACCTCCTTTGGGAAGAGAAAATAGAACACAGTTATAGCAAAGAGGCAAAGCACAAAAGAGTCCCGACGTCCGGAGGTAAGGCTCTCAGCTGAAACTCCGTAACCTCAGAACGAGCACAACATGTGCAATCACCGAGCGCTCAATCGATGACGTCTGAGTCTTAAGGTCGGTCAAAAATGGGGTGTCTATAGTTGCCCCTCTTTGACAGAACGCGAAAGTCATACGTGACGGGAGTGAATGTCAAAGCCCAGAGACGACCCATTTTTGACAAGGCTGAACACTTAGACAAACAAGCAAGATAAACGAAGAGATGTGCCCGCAGGTAGGGTCAAAATACAAAACGACATGCACAAAGCTGAACGTAACTCACGATTATGCAAAGTAGCAAGCTGTAATGAAGCAAATATTCACAATAAATGCAACAGTTTTAAGCAAGAATGCAAAGAAAAACTACATTTCATGCAGTAAGGATGTAAGAGAATTACAATCCTCGCTACGTCTCATACGGAGAAGATACAATACCTGTGCGGCTCGTCTGGTCGCACCAGCTTCAAATGAACCGTACATACAATATCGTGCCTGCAAAAAAGAGAAAATTAACAAGCACAACATAGTTAGCAACATATGTTCAATGTTACATTAAGCGGAGACAAACATGGTGCGATGGAAAAATGCATCGTAATGCAAGAGAAAGCGTGCGTGGCAACGCAAGTTAAGCATGGAGGCATGACAATACCAATAAGCGTGCATAACAATGCAAGTGATGCGCATAATGATGCGATGGCGTGCATAACAATGCGGGATAAATGCAACTTCAAAAGCATATTTGAAACAAAACATTGAGCAAAGAAATGTAAGCCTCGATGAAACTCAAATGTAACCTCGGTTTACCTCTCGGAGGGTGCAAGCGTACTCAAAAAGGATATACCTTGCTCTTGGCGGTAACGACGAACCACACATTGAAGGTTGGATTTGAAGTTTCATAAAGGGTTTGGCGAAAAGTGCACTTTCCTTGTACTTTCTCGAGGCGGGGACTCGATCACCACCAAAATTCTGAGGAGAACAAAGAGGCATTGGAGACCACCGGGAGGGCCACCAACCACCCTAGAGTGCCACCAGGTTTGATACAAGGGGTGGTCGGCCTACTACAAAAAAAGGTCGTGACCACTTTGCCAAAAAGCGATTTTGTCCTTTTGCACTTGTTTCTTTAAATACACTTGTCCCAATCACTATTCCTCACAACCTTAAGGCCGAAATCAGCTTTCCTCCCTTCCTTGACCGTTTTCTCCCTCAGATCTGCTCTTTATACGCGTTTTCCAACTCCCCACGCAAAGTTGTTTCGCGAAATCTTTCAGTTTTCTTCACTTTGGACCGATTAAATTTTTATTTCGGAACTTCTTTCTCCATTTTCACCACTTGGGGTAAGTTTGTGTCAACATTTGGAGCATTTTCTCGGGAGTTGACTTTTGTTGACTTTTTCCTTTCCCGAGAGTTGACTTTTGTTGACTTTTTCCAATTTTAGCTCATTTTGCTCATTTTTGCTCCTTTTTGCAAATTTCTCGAAATGGCGGGTCATTTCTCTCATGGCGGAGGTCCTTCAGGCGCCGAGGATGAGCCAGACATCATGTCCTTGCCTCTGAGGATCCGCTCCTTTGATCCTGAGAGGTATGACCCTTCGGAGCACATCCTTCCCCCAAGTGTTTTCTATCATTTTATGGATTTTGATCGCTGGGCGCCCGCAGATCTACTATTACGGGAGCCAGAGTCCCACCTCTCTCACTAGGCACGAGAGGTATGTACTTCATTTTTACATTTTCTGCAACGTATACGCATTTCTATGCATTTCCGCTTCGCTATATATGTTTATCTGCTCATTCTGAACAACCGCCATCCGTCCACTTTGGCACACAACTTATTCCAACAGTCTATAACATGGCATTCTGTTTGAATTTTCAACACACATCTCAAACTTTTTATCGTGAACACACAGCCCACAGTTTTCTGAAATCTGAACACGCAGCCCAAACTCTTGATTATGAACATGCAACCCATAGTTTTCTGGAATCTGAACACACAGCCCAAAACTCTTGATGTGAACACGCAGCCCACTATTTTTGAAAGTTGAACACGCAGCCTAAACCCTTGAAGTGAACATGCAGCCCACAGTTTTTGAAAGTTGAACACGCAGCCCAAACTTTTGATGGTGAACACGACTCAGATTTTTGAAAGTTGAACCACGACCCAAACTTTTGAGGTGAACACAGTCCAAACTTTTTGAAATCTGAACACCTTGACCCTAAACTTTTCATGTTGAACATGCAGCGGCTCACACACTTCAATCTCGAACACACATTTCATATACTTTATGTTGAACACGACTCACATACTTCAATGCGAACACAACTCATATATTTTATGTTGAACACGCAGCTCACATACTTCAATTCTGGACACACAGCTCATATACTTTATGTTGTACACGCAGCTCATTCACGGCATTTGCATGCAGCTTATCTTGAACACTTGATCACAACATTATGTCGATTTGATTTGCACACGGCTCGTACTTTCATTTTGAAACTGAATACATCTGTTCATTCTGAATGCAGGTATCTTCTCGTGTTACACGAGGCTATGGCTCGATCATCGCCAGGGAGTGGTACGCAGAGCTCCCAGAGCCCGTTCGTGATCTGGTTGACCAGGCAGGGTTTGGACCCTTATGCGCCGGGATATCACGTAATCTTGCGAGCAGGACCCTGATGGGGGCACTCGTGGAGAGATGGTAGGACACCATCAACTCATTCCACTTTTGAGCTGCTGGGGATATCACGATGACCCCGTTTGACTTCGCGATGTTGGGGCCTTGATGTGGCCGGTCGACCGGTCCCCTATGACGAGGATATGGGCGAGTGGGAGGCTGCCTGGATTTACCTATTAGGAGTCCGTCCACCGATTGACAGATCATCGGGTAGAGTCAGGTACACTTGGTTTTCCACACATTTCAGAGAGATTGTGCCTGAGACTCTCGAGGAGATAGAGCAATACGCTCGAGGGTTTTTTATGTTCCTCCTCGGGACCACTTTGTTCTCCGATAGGGGGAACACCGTTGGACTTTATCGGCTGAGTGCTCGGGTAGACCTATCACAGGTCAGCCAGTATGATTGGGGTGGCGTCGGCCTTGCTACCCTCAACTGCTACATGAGTGCGACCTCCCGTGGGCGGGGGAACATAGTCGGCAGCTATTAGAGAGCTTGGGAGGTACTTTCTGCCCTCTTGATTTACATTTCTGCTTTTCATTATCTGTACACTACACACACGGCACACTTTACATTTTGTACTTTACACTCTGCTCTCAGTATTCTGCATTCTCTGTAAATTCTGCACTCAACATTCTGTATTCTGATGGCTATTGCCCTGTTTTCCACAGCTATGGGTTTTCGCGTACTTTTCGACACTAGACCCAGAGCTCGAGGTGGAGGCGCCTCTTGGGATCCCTTACTCGCTGGTATTTGAGGGCCAGTACCGACCGAGAGCTCAGGAGACTCTGCCCTACCTGCGGCAGTTCTTCGATACGGTGCGAATGACCGAGGTAATTCAGAACTCTCAGTTCTCCATATTTTCATCTTTGATTCATCTTGCACATTTACGATTTCTAATCGGCTTATGCATTGGTTATCCACAGAACACCTGGCAGCCCTGGGCGCTCTTAGGTGGAGATAGCCGATTTCAGTTTCATGGGGCATGGGCCTTTTCTCGGTACAAGATCCTATTTGAGGGGCCAGTTAGCGGGGCTGGTTTCGGGGACGCTTCATCGCCAGATGATGGGCTACCGGCGAGTGTCCCTTGACACCTCCGGACAACATGTGGTCCTTGAGGGACTCACTTCCCGGCGTTGATTTAGATATCTTTGGGCCTTGATGTAGTTCTACATTTGGAGGAGAGTCGTGACCTACCATCATACATACTTGATGCCCCATTGGCGGATGTCCACTCCCACAAGGAAGTCTCTGGCATGCCATCATCGGTCGAGTCAAGACTCAGATGCTCCTTCGACCCAGGGCGGTACATCGAGAGGTGGGGCCAGGTTGGTTCCTCCGATTCCTCCGACTTACCCTCATTGGTGGCGAGATCTTTTGGCGAGTTATTTGGATGGCGTCTGGTCACCTTACCCGATTCCATTGGAGCCCCGATGCGATCACCGTCGTCAAGACCTGACTCGCCACGGTATGCTTCTGATTTTGATTTATCACTCGATATTTGGACATTTATTCATTCGCGATAACTTGCACTTGCATCTGCGGCCCCTATGGAGTACATGGATAGGATGCTCGGAGTGATGGCCTCGCTCGAGGCATGGTTGTCTGCGGAGGAAGACCTGACTATTCATTGCGGCGTCTCGGTGCTTTTCAATTTCCTTGCATTTATCATACCGATGACATACTATATTTACCCATTTCATTGCATTGCTTGACTGTATGCGTAGAGCACATCTGACTCACACCATATTCATATACTATATCTGCATGCATCCACTCCATGTAGCTTTCTTGTCTCTGCATCTGATATACATATTGGCTAATGTATTCAAATTGCACTCTTCCTTTTCAGATACCTCCGCTATGGTGAGCCTGGCCAGACCATCTAAGCCTTCTCGGGGCTGGGAGAGGGGTTCGACTTCATTGCCGAGGTGGGCCTTGAGCTTTGTCATAGAGGAGGAGTCGGCGAGAAA
Source organism: Camellia lanceoleosa (assembly GCA_025200525.1). Classification (NCBI taxonomy): domain Eukaryota; kingdom Viridiplantae; phylum Streptophyta; class Magnoliopsida; order Ericales; family Theaceae; genus Camellia; species Camellia lanceoleosa. Next base: position 78,626,276 of record CM045769.1, read on the forward strand.
GGAGTCCACATCCTCGATCGAGACATCTGCAAATAGAGAGGATGACTCTGAGTGCAGTTCGAGGCGGAGGTGATCCGAGGAGGTTAAAAAAGCTCCGATTCGGATGGTAGTCTTTAGTCTTTGAGGTTGTTCCGCAGAAGAGGACGAAGACGGCCTCTTATTCTTGCGCTTGATAGCACTGATGCAGTTGTTCTTGCTTTATTTTCCTTTTTTTACTAGTAGTTGTAGCACATTGTACATTGTTAGGCAGTTTTATTTTCTGTAAAAACTTGTACCCTTGTTGTAAAATGTTGTAACAGAGGAAGCATGATGGAATGAAACAGCTTTTTGAAAAAGTGTTGTATTTTATGTTCTTAGCATCGCATCGCATCATTTTGCACAAAAATGAGACTGAATGAAAATTGAGCATCGAAAATTGCCAAGTCAGGTAGTGAACCGACGCAACAAACTAAACAACTCAACTTACTAAGAAACAACAAAACCTTCGCAAGTTTACAACTCGATAAACAAAACACGGAAATGTTTGATAAACAAACAACAATTCAACGGACAAACTCATCAACTCGACAAAACCTAATGGCTCGATAAACAAAACAACTCAATAAGCAAAACAACAACTCGATAAGCAAGACTTAACAACAACTCGATAAACAAATGCATTTCGGAGAAAACGGATAATGGAATCGTCAAAGCAGAGGGAAACGCGGATCTTCAACACTCGACACATTGAAATGCTAGAGCTCCTTCTAGAGGCGGGACACACCAAAAACCAAATCCTCTCCATGGCCAAGCACCGAGAGAGTGGCCGACCTTTACGCCTTGAGACCAAAGGGGTGGTCGGCCTACCGAAAAAGGTGGTCGATCGACCACGGTTTAGCGACCACCAAATTTTGACCGTCTCCCCAAGCGATGCCTTATCCTCTATAAGAGTTCGACCGTGGTTCTTTCATTTCATCTCAGTTTTGCATCAAAATGGAGGCATTCCTCATTGAAAATCTCGCAGCTTGGATTGCTACTTTAGACAGCTCGGAAAAGTTAAACTTCCGGGGCTTCGGCTTGAATGCACTATTCACGTTGAGCCACACTCCGCTGCATCTTCCCTTTCTCCAAGCCGCGGCGAGGTTGTGGAATCTGGTAACACATGTCTTTAGCTTCGGTGGGCAAGAGATGTGTCCTACCTTCGAAGATTTCCAAGCTTTAATGGAGTCCGAGCGCAACGAGGAGATCTTGCCCCAACTCCGCTTCGGCCATGCTCAAGCCATAGGGCGAATGTGTGGGCTCACTATGCACGTCACTCAATCTTTGATTTGTGAAGGAATGCTGGATATTCCGAGTTTGATTTGTCGTTTTTCCGATGTTGGTGACTGCGGTGACCATCATTGTCAAGGCTTTCAGCAACATGCCCTTTGTTTATGCATGCTGTCTCATTTCTTGCTCGCCTCAGGCCTCGGAGGATCTAGTGTTCGGTTGATCGAGATTGCCCAAGGCTTAAGGGAGGGCAAAAGCTGCATTGCCATGTCATTGGCTGAGACATTGATGGGCTTGGATGTTTTTTATCGTCAGGAAGCGACTAGATTCGCGGGGAGTCCACTACTGCTACAGGTAATGTTTCCCACCCTATCTCACATATATATTGCTCACATCACTCGGCCCTCAAGCTTGGTTTTTCTCACAAAGCCCTTTTCTCACTTTTCTCTCATCGTACATCTCTCTATTCTTTAATCTCTCATTTTTCATCCCTCCCCAAGTGTGGTTGATGGATAAGTTGCAGGTTGTGGATTCTTGCCCAGCATACTCAGCTCGCGGCTACTTCTTCTGACGTCGTCTAGTCGATTCTATGGATGAGGGATGGTGGTTTGATTGGATGTGCAATTTGTCTATAGATCGCATTGCTTGGCGCTATCCTTGGCTCAATCTATCGACAATGAGCTACAGTATGTCCCAGCAGCCCGGGATCCAGTTGATTGGCCTGACACACTGTGTGTTTTACTTTCCGTTCTAGTCCTAGCGCCAGTTCGGCCATGATCAGATTTGCCTTGAGAGGATAGAGTATCCATTGCATTTCCGGTCCGGATAACTTTCGGTATGCCACAACATGGAGGACTAGAGAGCTCTTGGCCCCCGCTCCCATTTTTAGTTGCACTTTGTCTGATGAGTGCATAGATTGGCTCAATGAAGAGGCATAGATTGGGCCCAACTTGGCATCAGAGGCTTCGACCAGCTCTGGGAACGGGCGCAGGAACACCTGACTTAGCTATGCCCCGGATTTATTGCATTATCAGTACTTTCAAGTTTTCTTTATGAATGTAACCAAAAGCAACTTCAATTTGTATGCAAGAGTAAGAGGACTCTGTATTGAAATTAATAAAATTAAAGGTTGTGCGTACTGAAAATTTCTCGTTTGGTCCAAAAATGGTCTAAGTTGTAAAAAGATTAATTTGAACAAAATCAACTTTTATTAAAACTTTTCAAAACCATTTTCGATGTGGATCAGAACTGGACACGCCTGATATCTCTCACTGAGATGCATAACCTCGGATCCCAGCAATTGGAAAGTTGCCCTAGTCACGAATAACATGCATCGAGATCTGGCAAGCTCTGAATCACGGAATAGATAGAGATGGCGAGATGATCAAATGGACAAAGTTGATCGGGGAAAAGTTTATGGCTGAACTTCAGAATGAAGTTACCTACGTATCCCAAAGATGGGAATCAAGCCTTACGTAGTTCAGGCTCAGGTTCACTCGTGTATTAACTCTTACCTTTTACGCTCTAACTTTTGCCAAGGCCGCCCTTTGCGGGTTTTCAACCTTATGACTCTTTTTGTAATTTCAAATTTTCCATGCTCTATCTTTTGCCTAGGTCGCCCTTTCGGGTTTTCGGCCTAGCGAGCCTCTCAGGGGTAATATTTCTTCAACTTGTCCATGTTGATCGGCTGTGAGAACTCTAGGCCATCTAGGTCCATCAGAACGACAGCTCCACCTGACCAAATAGTCTTAATGATGTAGGGACCTATCCAATTGGGTCTGAACTTGCCCTTAGGGTCGTGGATGGGAGCTCGGTTGTCTTTGAGCACCAAATCTCCTTCTTTCAGATTCTTGGACTTAACTTTCTTGTTGAAAGCACTGGCAATTCTGCACTGATAACCTTGAACATGGTACCGTGCTTTCAGTCTTCTTTCATCAAAAAGCATGAGTTCTTCAAACCTGCTCTACTGCGAATCTGCTTCGGCTATCTGACACTCAGCCAGCACTCTCAATGACGGAACCTCAATTTCAATAGGTAGAACGGCCTCCATCTCATAAACCAATGAATATGGAGTCGCCCCAGTAGAAGTTCTAATTGACGTCTGGTAGCCCCACAGAGCGAATGGCAGCTTATCTGGCCAGTCCTGATAAGTTTCCACCATCTTCTGCAGTATGTGTTTGATATTCTTGTTGGCGGCCTCGACCGCTCCATTGCTCTGCGGCCGATATGTGGATGACTTATGAAAAGCCACGTTGTATTTTTTCAACAAGTCAATCACTTCCTTCTTGAAGTGGGAACCGTTATCTGAAATGATCTCGTTCGGGACCACGTAGCAACAGATGATGTTGTTTCTGATGAACTTCGCAACATGTGAAGCCTTCAACACCGCATAAGATTGGGCCTCAACCCACTTTGTGAAATAGTCTGCTCGCGACGGAATGAACTCATGCCCATTAGACCCTTGAGAGTGACCTGATCACATCGATTCCCTAAACCGAAAATGGCCATGGCGAAGTCATATTGTATAACCGGCGGCGGGATGTTCATCGCGGTTTGCATGTATCTTACATTTGTGGCATCACCACACAAAGGCGATACATCCTCCTCCATGGTGGACTAGTAGTAACCTGCCCGAGGATCTTAGAGCTAACATTACCCGTTCATATCGCTCCACATTCTCCTCCATGGATGGCCCCATCAGCTCTTGATTCTTGACATCAATGCACAACTTATGCATTCCCAAATGACCTCTCTTATACAATTTACCCCGCAGATGATGGTGGCTGCCATTCTTGATTGCCCTTATCCTTGCAATTGCCTGGTGGATCGCTTCTTTTCCAAGAAGTTCGGACATCGTAATACCGGGGTTCTCATCTTGGACTTCTTCTATGGGAACAATCGCCTCGTGGTGGCGAAAACCACAGTCAATGATGATGGGATGCATCCGGACTCCAAAAGGGATGTCTATCATAGAAGATAGAGTTGCTAGTGCATCTACGAACCTGCTGTTCTCTCTTAATAGATGAGCAAGGTTTAGTTTCTCAAGCCTAGGAATTAACAAGTCCAGATGCGTGATACATTATCATCTTTTCCTCTTTTACTTTCCAATCTCCTTTAGCTTGGGACACAACAAGGTTCGAGTCCCCGACGACGTCCAACCGTTTTGCCCCTAGCTCCAGGGCTGCTTCTAAACCAGCAATGCATGCTTCATACTCTGCTTCGTTGTTCGAGACTTTGAATCGGAGTTTAAATGCTAGAGGGATACGGGACTTGTCGGGTGCTATCAGCAACACCCCTATCCCATACCCATACTGATTTGATGCTCCGTCAAAATACATCGTCCAAAACTCATCGTCGATATGCAAAATGGCCTCATCTGGGAATAAGTACTCAACTGCTTCACCTCCTTCCACTGGATGATCGGCTAAGAACTCTGCTACCGCTCTTCCCTTGACTGACTTGCGCGTCACATATTTCAGATCGAATTCGGACAGCAGAAGCAACCAACGAGCTAGCCTACCTGTAAGTGCCGGTTTCTCGAAGAGATATTTGATGGGATCTAATCTTGAAACCAACATTACGAAGTGAGCTAACAGGTAGTGCCCAGCTTCCTGGTAGCCCATACCAAGGCTAAACAAGCCTTTTCCAACGGTGTGTAGCAGGTTTCATACTCCAGCATCTCCTTGCTTAGATAGTAGATAGCCCTCTCCACCTTGTCCTCAGACTCTTGTGCGAGCATACAGCCCATTGTAGTCTCAGTTACTAAAAGATACAAAATCAACGGTTTTCCCGGCTCGGGCGGTGACAACACGAGTGGGTTCTGTAAGTATTCCTTGATCTATTCAAAAGAAGCTTGGCATTGGCCGTCCCATTGGAACTTCTTTCCTTTCTTCAGGAGACCAAAAAGTGGTTCACAAGTCAAGGCTAATTTTGAGATAAACCGTCTTATGAATTGCACTTTACCCAGAAAGCCTCGCACCTCCTTTTTAGTCCTTGGTGGTGGCATTTCTAAGATGGCCTTGATTTTGAAAGGGTCGACTTCGATACCTCTCTGTGTAATCAGAAACCCTAGCATTTTCCCTGCTGTAACACCGAACGTACACTTTTGAGGATTCAGCCGCAACCGAAATTCTCTAATCCTTTGAAAGAACTTTTGCAAGGCGGTGTAGTGGCCCTCTCTTTCTTTGGACTTGACAATCATGTCGTCCACGTACACCTCAACCTCTTTATGGATCATGTCATGTAATATCGTGGTCGCGGCCCATTGATATGTAGCTCCAGCGTTCTTCAACCCAAATGGCATCACCTTGTAACAGTAAGTCCCCCACAGGGTGGTGAAAGCAGTCTTCTCCCAGTCTTCAGGTGCCATCACTATCTGATTATAGCCCAAGAATCCATCCATGAACAAAAGCAAAGCATGCCCCGCTGTAAAGTCCACTAACTCATCAATATACAACAAGGGAAAGTCGTCCTTCAGATTGGCTCTGTTCAAATCCCTAAAATCCACGCATACCCGGATCCTACCATCCTTCTTCGGCACCGGAACAATGTTGGCCAACCAAGTTGGATATTTGGATACTAGCAGGAACCCTGCGTCAATTTTCTTGGTGACCTCTTCTTTAATCTTGAGGGCCCAGTCCGGGCAGATCCTTCTGAGTTTTTGTTTAACGGGTCGGGCCTTGGGGTCAAGAGGGATCCGGTGTTGTACAATCTTAGGATCGATTCTAGGCATGTCTTTATAGAACCACGCGAAAACATCTTTGAAATCTTTTAATAAAGCAACTAAGCGCTCGCGTTCCTCCGAAGACAACGTGGACCCGTTCTGGACCAACCGCGGGTCCTCCTCAGTACCAACATTAACTGTAGTGATTTCATCAACTAAAGGTTTAACAAATCTTTCCTGCTCTTGATCAATTAAGCGTTGTAAAACCGGAGGAATTTCTTCCCCGTCGTTTTCATCAACATTTTGAAAGTCTTGATTAATACAATAAATCAAGGGCACAGAAAAGTACTCAGAAACCACATCCATTCCATTCTCATTAAGTATTTCCAAATCGTTCGATTCTTCTGTTACAACAGACTCAAAGAAAGAAAAAACTGACCTAGACAAGGTGTGGTATCCGGGTTATCACCCCAAGAATCTTTGGACTCAGACTTCGGTCAGTGGAACTGATTAGACTCTCTGACTTCGGTGGAATCGATTCAGCTCACTACTGACTTGTCGCTTGACAAAATCCTCCTCGTATTGCCAGATGAGAGGGAGTGCGATGGATGCATCCCAAATGTTTTGACGGTGGGCTCGCAGCTGTTTCATTCCCAATCATGGACACCGAGAAGTTATCCCCCAAGCACTTCTATATAATCGGAGGATCTGAAAGTAGACAAGCCAGCGCTACCCCCATTTCAGTTTCAGCGCTCTTGGAATCCACATTTTTACACTGCTCAACCTCAGCTGATGGGTCTGTCTGCTCTTCAGCAACATCATCCCCGGATAACTGCAGGTCGAAGAAGATCTCAAAACCTGGCACGCGCTTCCTCTCCGTATTCAACCATGGCTCTAGGAAGCCGCAGAATGGAAAATCCTCCCCTTCCCGGACGAAGCGTCCATTTAGGGTACCCTGAATGGGTCGGTGCATTAACTCAAAAGGCTTCCCCGCCTTCTTTGCTCTGGCTCTTCCAGCTATCTCCTTACCCTTCCTCACCCAATCCTCTCTGGTGGGCAGATAACCCAAACCAAAGATATGCGGGTTCTTGCGGCACTTGGCGAATCTTTGCGATGCCCTTCCGGCCACTCTTTCCCAATCCCATCCCGGGGATGTGTTGAAGCTTGTTCATGAGGTATATTGATTGTGTACTGACATACACCCCCTCATCAACAGCCAAGATGTTTTGCACGACTCGAGCCTCAGCTAGAGTAAACCCCGATAAGAACACATCCTCCGTGCCGTGCTCGATTTCCAAGACTGGTGTAGACACTTCTGGCGGTGGATGGATTGATGAATTCCCGAAAACAATAGTCACCCCCTTCCCGTGGGGGTATTTCAACATCTGGTGTAAGGTGTAAGAGACTACCTTTACCTGGTTCAACCACGGTCGCCCCAAAAGTAGGTTAAAGGTTGCGGGAACGTCCAAGACATGAAAATCGATCTCATATTGTCCTGGACCAACTTGGGTCTGAATTTTGATAATCCCCATCACCTCCCTGCTTGTGTTATCATACGCCCGAATCACCTGGGCAGTTGGCACGAAGTCTGCGGGCTTTAACCCGATTGCATATGCCGTCCTCGACGGGCACACATTAATAGCGGATCCCGTGTCAACAAGAACCACCGATATCTATTTGCTTCTACACTCCACAGAGATGTAGAGCGGTTTGTTATGATTCGCGCCCTCAGGCGGCAGTTCTTTGTCAGAAAAGGTCAACGTCGGGGAACCTCTTCCCGGAAAGACCAATCCTACCAGTTGTTCAGGCGTGGTGTCTATCGAGAGTTTGGCCTTATCCATGGCCTATAGGACAGCCTGTCTGTGAACACGTGAAGCCATAAGCGATCCCAGAGATGGAGATATTCGCTGTATCTTTTCAAGCTGCTTCCATCTGATTTCTTCTTCGAGTTGCTTCTCTTTTTGTTTCTCCACCTCCTTGTCCTTCCCGGACACCTCTGGCTAATCTAGGTGTGGGGGCTTGAAATACCGCCAACTCCTAGTCATATGGTCTACTTCACCAATGTACCAGGTATCATCTGGTTGATTGCTTCCCCAGTCCTCATTCGTGTGGGCAAGACATAAATCATCGTCCTCCCACCACATTCCATCGGCAGCCAATAGACACTGCAGCCAGCTTACAAAAATCTCTGTGCCTCTGACTGTTGCGTTCCTGTACTCGCAGTACATTCTGTTCTTGTGCACACAGCACTCTCAACCCCCACAGGAGCTTTAGCCTTTTTGGCTCTTTCGGAATCTTCAATCCCTTCTTGTTCTAACTGCTTCAACACAGCCTACTCAACATTTCCTGCATTCACAATGCCCAAGTCCCGAATGAAATTCTTAGCACCGGTGCTCTCTGGCATTGCATCCTGACTTCCGGCCCTTCTGGCCACAATTGATGTCCTTGCCCCTGATGAGCCCCTTTCTGACTGAGATTCTTCAACAATATCTGGTTGGTCGTCAAGCCACCCTATGACTACTGCTGACTCCTCAAAATCGAACCAGTTGACTGCACTGTCCCCCGGGTCTTGTTCGTTGAAAAACTGGAGGTTAGCAAAGTCCCCTTCCAGAGTTGCTAAGTCATCTATTCTCTGATCAAATCCATCCCCCAGTAGTATGCAAATTTACGCCCACCGAATTCAAAGTTTGGCCTAGCACGCCCTTGATACAATATAGCCACTCAGTTGTACACCTTCTCAAGAAGCTCCCCAATTCCTCGGTCCCTAAATCCTTGTGCCACTTTCTTCCAAAATCATCCTATGCATCTTGATAGCCACCATCATTGGTTCGGGTTGGGTTAGGAGATGTCCAACAAGCACAAGTCGATTGCTATCGAGGAAGAACACCTCCGTCTTAGGTAGGTGAGAATGAGTGATATAGATGATAGGATCGTAAGACACGACCCCAGTCTGGATAAAGTTGATGTGTTTAGGAGGTGGAGCTTGGTTGTGTGGAAGGAGAGAGTTGGTTGTGACATTGGGTTTCTCTGGTGGCACAATCACCCTGTTGTCAACGAGATCCTGAATCTCGTGACGCAATCTAAAACAGTGGTCGGTATCATGACCATGTTGTTGGTGAAATGCGCAATACTTCGCCGGGTTATGTGAGGGAGGTAGTGGATTTGGCAATGGCTTCAGCTCTAGGGGCTTCAAGTGCCCTTTCCTGATTAATACCCCCAGAGCTTTGGACAGGGGCATATATAAAGGCGTGAAGGTTCTTTGGCCTTGAGGTTGGAATTTGGTTGTTTGTGTGTTACTCCCAGATGTGTCGGAGAATGGTGTAGCTGCCGGGGTTCTTGGAGGGGTGGTGGTGACCATGCTTACCTCTGAAGCTCTAGCAGTTGCAGCACTGCTTGTGCCTGCATTGTTGTTGCGGTTGAAGGTTCTCCTGGGTTGCTCTTTGTCATTATCAATCAAGCCCTGCTTCAAGGCATCCTCGATCTGTAGATTGCGTACAATCATCCCAATCTGATCTTTGTCAGTGGGCCTAGTGGTCATCGTTGAGGCCTTGGCCTCCATAGCTACAAATTGAGAGAAGTCGCCAGGCTCTGCCTTGTTGTCTCGAGATCACGGGTTGTAATCTCGATTTGCATGTTATAAGTCTGAGGCGACAAAAGCCTCGGCCATCTCATTCTAGTTCCGTTTGACATCGTCTTCCAATTTTGCGTACCAGATGGCCGCCACACCCGATAGGGTTCTTCCAAATAATGAAAGCTTCTATAGTCTCATGAGGCCCATCGGCCTTAGTATGTCTGAAAACAAACGAAGATGCACCATGGAATCCCCGGACCCATCAAAGCGGTCGATTTGTGGCATCTTGAACCAATCTGGCAGTGTCACAGTCGCGTCGGTATACCCGCCCTTGATGTCTGGGATGGACTTTACCCCTTGCGATTTCTTGAACAACTTCTCAAGCTTGCTCAACTTCAATGCGGTAGGGTCCACCTTGAACTCAAAGGGAGAGTTCGATTGATTGATAGGCATAGGTGCCTTGGATAGTTGGGGTAGAATCGGGGGCAGAGCCGGCCCTGTCAGAATACCCGTATCTCCCTGGACATTTGGTGTCTCCCCGGGTGTTGGAACTCTTGGTGGGGGAGGAGCCTGGTGTGAAGCAAATGCCCTGATTTATTGTTGCAGCCTGGCAATTAACTCTGCCTGCAGGGCCATGATCTCGGCCTATTGTTTGGCAAATTCATCTCGACGAACAGCGTTCTGCTGCATGGCTCTCATACTTTCTTGAAGTTGGTGCACCATGTCCTCCATTCCTGCCATGTTCTGCTGTTCCAGCTGACTGACTGATATGTTTATCTCTGTGATAAAAACTGAAGCCTCAGCCTGACAATCCACTGACAGAATAGACCATTGTTCTGGCAATCTCTGCTTGGATACACTGCGTCTTCTTGACCTCCGTCTGATAATCCGGTGTAAGGAATAAAACACTGGCTGTCCGTCGACTAGATTCTCAGATCGATTGAGTCGGCGACCTCTAGTCCAAAGTGCTTGGGGAATATTTGCTTGGTCTGAAGCAATTGTGCTAAACTACCTAGCAAAAAGATAAATAAAGCAATAATAAGGAAATAAACAACCAGACAAACGGACAGCATAACAGCGTAAATAAACACACAACACATAGTTGATAAGCTGAATAGATTGTTCTCAAATACTGATTATTGTTCCCAAATCACTGCCCTCAAAACTGAATCTGATACTGAGCAGATCGATTCCCAAAATACTGAACCGGTGCCCGCAGACCTGATACCCAAACTTGTAAACTAATACATGCATTCATGTAGAGACACACTCTAAAGGCACATAGTAAACAAGTGAGAGCCAAAACACCCCTATGTTGGGGTAGCGTTTGTCCTATTTTGTCAGGAGCTAGGGTTTCACTATGCACACAACGGTTTCACACAACCTACAATCGAGTAAGCAACCTGTCCTAGCTTGGAATGGTCACTACGGATTCCGAATATGCACTAGGTCAAATGGTCAAAAAGGGTGCCCCGATAAAAATCGAGGTTTGTGTTCCCATCGTGGCAGAGCCCGTAATCAGTCAGCCTTATGGCACGCAGCCTCTGACAAACCGTTCAGGAATAACATATGGCAAACACGGTGCCCTAGGTGCACCAATGCAAATGCAATGCAAAGAAACGCATAAGTGTAGTCAAATCAAGATATCATGAGTTCGAGTCAAGTTCTCTAACATCCCCAGCAGAGTCGCCAGAAACTGTAGACGACCCCGAACGTCTCGGGAGGGAATCCCATTTTGTTCATTGGGCTCACTATAGTTCAGAACTCAATGTCACGGTCCTGTATCTAATCTTGCAGAGTGCAATTCAAGACTGATGAATCATCAAAGAGTCCAAATCTGGCAAATCGTGTTTGAAAACAGATTTTTTTGAAAGAAGTGCCAAACATGGACTGCTTTGCCAGATACAGAGTCGTTGCCTAAATATTTATTTTGGGGGAATTTAGGAAACCCTGACTCGTTGCCTAAGGCCACGTGTTTGTTATCACCAAAATTGCCTCGGCTCGGAAACTTGGGTACGATTGGGAAAGGTCACTTTGTGAGCACCCCCGCTCGCCCGATCAAAGATCATCCTCTACTAACCATAATATCGAGTTTTGAAAACATTATGCGATCTTATTCCAGTTATTAGCCTAGAATTACTATGTGATGCGCACAGCATACAAGTATAGACTGGATCGCCTGAGTTGGAACAAAACATTTCATGTTTGTTTTTGAAAGCGGTTTGCTACTCGCAAGTAGGCTAAAATACGGATTTTGCCACCCTCAAGTGGGCTTAGAAAACATGGTGATTTGCCACTATCTAGTGGGCTTAAAACTCGCAATCAATGAATTGTTCCAATTCAGATAATCCAACCTCCATCCACAGGCATTCAAGCAGTTATATGACATAAGCAAATAGCTTCATGGTAAGCATGCTATCATGGCAGTCACTCACACGCATGCAAGGATGCTAAAGCATAAACACTCACCGAGTACTCCAAGCCAAAACAGAAACTAGTTAGTAATCAATGCATGATCCTAGTTCATGTTAAGATGGCTAATGCAACACACGCAAAATGCAACTAAGATAGGCTCGGCTATTCTAAACATGGCATATGAAATGCAACAGATAACATGTATTCAACTTGGAATTGAAATACAATGCAGTTAGTATGATGCGCCGAGCCCGGTGCATGCAAGACAGATGAATGGATGCAAACATGCGAGCATGAGTATGCTGATTGAAACGTGCCCTAAAACTAACCAATATAAGCTACTAAATAAAAGGGAGAAAGACATGGGATTGGAAGACATGCATCACACGCACACACGCACACTTATTACAACATTGCCCTCCTCGGAGAGTCCGAATAAATAATACACAACCGAATGAATAATGAATTACAGCTAATTATTACACAACCCTAATTAATTAATAAATTAACTAGAATAAATAAGCCATCACGCAAAACATATGAAATGGACTGCCTCAGCTCGATCTTGAATGATAAGGAATGCATGCATGCTCGAGTCGCCTTGCCGGAAAATCCATCGCGATGCCCTGATTTGCTTCTGTTTGCTACTGATCCCGGAATACTGTACAAAGCTCCAGAAGGCTTCTTGACCAATTTTGGTTGCTGGTTTTCAGTTTGCTACAACAGAGAGCAAGAAAGGGGCATAGCAAAGTATTTTCAATGTATGTGTGCACGACCACTCTCCCCGTCATTGCATAAGCTCTAGGGGGTGTAGACCTCGATCCTCGTGCCACCAATCACGCATCTCGATGCATGATGGCTGAGGAGTCGAATTGCACGACTCAATGTGGAATGAATGCATATGAAAACACAACAAGGCCTAAACTCCATCATGGGTAATTCGGAGTGTCGGCGACCGAGAATCGAGGCACGTTTCGTCAGTTTAAGTACGACACGTCCCTCGTTCCCCGTGTTTGGCCTAACCCTACTCCAAACATAATACAACAAGATAGCATACTATGGACGCGCCCCGAGGGACTTATGGTACCACAGTTCGGACTCGTTTTAGTTACGGTTCTAAATCTGAACCATAGAGCCCAAATCCAGCAAATCGTTTTTGAGAAATAGATTTTTTTTGAAAGAAGTGCCAAACATGAACTACTTTGCCAGATATAGAGTCGCCACCTTAATATTTTTTTAATGGGGGAATTTAGGAAACCTTGACTCGGTGCCAAAGGCCATGTGTCCGTCATCACCAAAGTTACCTCGGCTCGGGAACTTGGGTACGATTGGGGAAGGTCAGCTACGAGCACCCCCTCTCGCCCGATCCGAAGATCGGCCTCTACTAACCATGATATCCTATTTTGAAAATGTTATGTGTTCTTGTTCTGGTTATTAGCCTAGAATTACTATGTTATGCGCACAACAAACAAGTATAGACCAAATCGCCTAAATTGGAACAAAACATTTCATGTTTGTTTTGGAAAATGGTTTGCTACTCGTAAGTAGGCTAAAATACGAATTTTGCCAGCCTCAAGTGGGCTTTAGAAAAGATGGTTTTGCCACTATCTAGTGGGCTTAAAACTCACAGTTTTAATGCATTATTCCAATTCAGGTAACTCAACCTCCATCCACAGGCATCCAAGCAGTTATATCACATAAGCAGCTAGTCTCATGGTAATCATGCTATTATGGCAACACTCGCACGCATGCGATATGCTAAAGCATGAAAGCTTACAGAGTACTCCGAGCCAAAACAGAAACTAGTTAGTAATCATATGCATGATCCTAGTTCATGTTGAGATGGCTAATGCATCACACGCAAGATGCAACTACAATAAGCTCGGCTAATCTAAGAATGGCATGTGAGATGCTACAGATAACACGTATTCAATTTGGAATTGAAATACAAATGCAGTTAGAATGATGCGCCAAGCCCGGTGCATGCAAAACGAATGAATTGATGCAAACATGCTATCATACTGTATGCTAATTGAAACATGCCCTAATCTAACCATCGAAAGCTAGTAAATAAAAGGGAAGAAAGATGTGGGGTTGGAAGACATACACACACTCACACACACTTATTACAGAATTGCCCTCGCTCGGAGGGTCTGAATAAATATTACATAACCGAATAAATAACTAACTACTTATTTAATTATTACAAAATTCCTATTTAACTAATAAATTAAACGTAGAATTAAAACAGCCATAGCCCTGCCTTCAAAATGTTTGGATGATTCATGCTTGACTCGTACTGCCCCGGAAGCTCACTGCCATAGCATTGCTGCCTCTGTTTTCACTGCCTAGCTCCTCTGACAACTACACAAGCCTCGTGATGATTCTATGCACCTCGTGGAACACCACCGGTGGGAGGAATGGCCACCGGCCACTAATGAAGCTATCGGCCATTCATTGGTGGCCTTGGCCTTGGAGATGGCATACCGCCAAAACATCTGCAGAAATCTTTTAGCGAACAGAGGGCAAGCAAGCAGTGTATGGCATGGAATTTTCAAGCAAATGTAAGCATGGTCACACTCCCTATCATGCAATAGACTCAAGGGAGCATGACCCTCGACTCTCGGGCCATCAATTATGCATGATGGCCTAATAAGCCAAGTTTGCAACTTAATGTAAAAATGCATGCAACAAAAAAGAGATGAATGCCAACACCCTATCATGTTGGGGTCAAGGGGAATGGCGACTAAGGGTTGAGACGTGTTTTATCACTTGAAGTACAAACACTCTTCACTCCTCAAGTTTGGCTTGACACCCCAAACCAAACAATGCAATGCATGTATACAAACTTGGCTCAAAGATGCAACATGAGTAATGCAATGTGCCAAACATACAAGATGTAATGCTATGTAACTCATCATGCAAACTATGACATGAAATGCAACTAGCTAACAATATGCAAGCATGCAATTATGATACTAGGCAAACATGAAATCAAAGCAATGCAACATAATCATGCAATGCAAAGAGGCAAACCTCAGCCCACCCCAAAACAGTGACAAAAGATGCCTAAAATGATGAACAAACACTCATGTAAGCATACACACCAATAGGCCCAAGATTAAGGCATAACAAAGGAGTATTCTACTACCACTACCCCAAGCAAACATGGCATGAGCTATACAGCCAAAAACAGAGTTTGAGTGCACTGAAATAAGTCCTAAAACCCACTGATATGGCAGCCCCGAAGGCTTAAACACTTAGGCATGCACAATGCTCATTTCAAGGCATAAAAGGACACATCTTCAAAGCATGAAAGAGGTGATGAATGCAAGCATACAAGCATGGTTTGGGGACTGAAATGACATGGTAAATGACTCCAACTCATTGAAATAGACCAACTAAGGCATGTTTATGACTCACACACTTAGGGCTCACATGCCAAAATACATAGCAACCATATCAAACATGTCAAGCATGACCAAATCAGTAACCAACAAACCTTAAACATCGAAAAATAATGCTAAAACCTTCTTAGGACCAAACCAAAATCATGCTCAAATGATATGCTACAACATGATACACTTTAAACCAAATGATAGGATTTCAAAGCAAGTGTATTATACATGCAAAAGGCCAAAAAACCAACATGAGGCAGAGACAATACATGCTAAATGAGCACCAAATAAGCTCTGAAATAAAGCCAAACAAGAGTAGGCATGCATGCTACCATATTGAGCCAAATATGCAAACAAAAGAGAGACCAAGGGAGAGAGGTGTCCCCCCCCTTAAGCAAGACCTCAAAACCTCTTCTTCAACATTGAAAATCCACTGGATTTCAGTGGTGAGAAGGCTAATACACAATAGTAACCAAGGCTCAACAAAGAAAGCACAAAAGGGACCAAACAAGGCCTAAGAGGGAGAGGTCGACCCCCAACACAAAAATGACCTGAAGGAAACATCTTAAGCATGAAAAAATAAGACTTTTTTCAGTTATACACAAAGTCTAAAACAATAAGCAAGATAGGAAAAAATCTAGTGCAAGATTGGGGAATCTAAAGTAAAAAGTATACCCTTGAAGAACCCTTGATGAACAGCAGGTGCAGCCTCCTTCTTTTGGTCAAAACCAGTCCAAAAACTCAAGAACAAACCCTCCAAGCCTCTCAAGATCGAAGCAAGGTGTGATGGTGTGTGTCTTAGTGCAAAACTAAGGTCAAAACACACCTTTTAGGCCCCAAAACACACACAAAAGAGGAGAGAGAGAGAGAGAGAGAGAAATATAGAGAGAGAAGATGTATCTAACAGATATATGTGTATAAGCTCTGGTTTTTTGTTCAACATCAACAACCCTTAACAATGGAGGAGGAGAAGTTCTTATATAGGCAATCTAAAAGCTTGAAGCTTCTCAAAGAAGCTAAATAAGAAAGGGGCAAAGGGGGCAAGAAGGTAAAGGCTTCTTGAGGAAGCCACAACAAAGGGTCAAGCTTCCTCAAGAAGTTTGACCAAAGGGTTCAACCTTCTAGAAGGAAAAGGGGTGCAAAAGCTCAAAACAGCCACATTATGCACGGGGGAGAGTGCTGGTGCATTCCAGCTGGCACAGTTGGCATGCACCATGCCTGAAGGGTGTAAAAGGGGCATACTGGCCAGCAAAAGAGGTCACCGGCCAAATAAAGTGCCGGTCGACCATATAAAGTGCCGACCGACCATTGGTATCAAGAAACCATGGCCGGTAGCCTCAAAACATGGCCGGTGGCCTCAAGCTACGGCCGATGGGTGTCAGGGGTAGCTAACAAGCTACTCCATACCCTCAGAAACAAAAACACAAGTGTTTGGTGCAAAACCGAACACAGAACAGTCGAGTTGAGAGGTCCTGAGGCAAGGCGCGTGGCCGAGACCTCCGGGAACTCAAAACGAAACACGAACATGAGTATTCACCGAGTGTTCCATCGGTGACGTCCAAGTCTTGAGGACAGTCAAAAATGGGGTGTCTACAGTTGCCCCTCATTGACAGAACTCGAAAGTCATAACAATGACGGGAGTGAGTGTCAAAGCCCAGAGACGACCCATTTTTGACAAGGCCGAAAACTTAGACAAAGCATGCAAGACAAACAAGATATGCGCCCGAAGGCAGGGGCAACAATACAAGACAATGCACAAAGCCGAACATAATTTGTGATCATGCAAAGAAAGCTGTAACAAAGCATAACATGCGACAATTTTAAGCTAGCATACACAAATCCAACTACACTACAATGCAGAAGGGATGTAAGAGAATTATGCAATTCTCGCTACGTTTCACGCGGAGAGTACAATACCTGTGCGGTTCGTCTGGTTGCGCCAGCCTCAAATGAACTGTACATACAATATCGTGCCTGCAACAGAAAGCAACTTAACAGGTACAATATTGTTAGCAACCTGTATATCAATGCAATTGAAAGTGCGTGACGACGCAAAGCAAGTGGGAAGCATAACAATACTGTGAAGGCACAAACACATGTAAGTAAAATATACGCGACAACGTATACAATGTGTATAAAATGTAAGCACATGTAAGTAAAGTATACGCTACAACGTATACAATGTGTATAAAATGAACTTGGACACATGTAAGTAAAGCAATGCACGTATGCCAGCAATGTGTATAGAAACTTGAAATTGAACACATGTAAGTAAAGCAATGCACGTATGCACGCAGTGTGTATAAAAAAGAAACTTGAACACATGTAAGTAGAGCAATGCACGTATGCAAGCAATGTGTATAGAAACTTGAAATTGAAAACATGTAAGTAAAGCAATGCATGTATGCACGCAATGTGTATAAAAAAGAAACTTGAATACATGTAAGTAAAGCAATGCACACATGCAAGCAATGTGTATAAAGGAGATTGAACACATATAAGTAAAGCAATGCACGCATGCACGCAATGTGTATAGAAACTTGAAATTGAACAGATGTAAGTAAAGCAATGCACGTATGCATGCAATGTGTATAAAAACTTGAAATTGAACACATGTAAGTAAAGCAATGCACGTATGCACGCAATGTGTATAAAAAAGAAACTTGAACACATGTAAGTAAAGCAATGCACGCATGCAAGCAATGTGTATAAAAACTTGAAATTGAACACATGTAAGTAAAGCAATGCACGTATGCACGCAATGTGTATAAAAAAGAAACTTGAACACATGTAAGTAAAGTAGTGCACATATGCACGCAATGTGTATAAAAAAGAAACTTGAACGCATGTAAGTAAAGCAGTGCACGTATGCACGCAATGTGTATAAAAAAGAAACTTGAACACATGTAAGTAAAGCAATGCACGCATGCAAGCAATGTATATAGAAACTTGAAATTGAACACATGTAAGTAAAGCAGTGCACGTATGCACGCAATGTGTATAGAAACTTGAAATTGAACACATGTAAGTAAAGCAATGTGTATAGAAACTTGAAATTGAACACATGTAAGTAAAGCAATGCACGTATGCACGCAATGTGTATAGAAACTTGAAATTGAACACATGTAAGTAAAGCAATGCACGTATGCACGCAATGTGTATAAAAAGAAACTTGAACACATGTAAGTAAAGCAATGCACGCATGCAAGCAATGTGTATAAAAACTTGAAATTGAACACATGTAAGTAAATCAATGCATGTATGCACGCAATGTGTATAAAAACTTGAAGCATAGTAAAGACGAGCTATTCATGATGTTGAAATGTAAAGCACTACAACACAGTATGATTGAAGGGATTCGTGAAGTTCACAAGATACATAAAGGATACGGGAAGGGATATTTCTCGTACGTATGGAGCATCGTTCATAGAAAACACAACTTGAGGTCAACTCGGAGGTCTATGAATGTTTCGAAGGTGTACTTCCTTGCACTGCCTCGAGAAATGAAGGTGCCGAACCATACAATTGATCAAAACAAGGACGCGAGAGATGTATTGACCACAAGGGAGGGGTTACCGGCATCAATCCTGGTACTTTGCTGCCTTGCTCCTTTTTTTTGCTTTACTTTCCTTTTTACTAGTAGTTTAAGCACATTGCACTGCCTCAGGCAGGTTTTACTTTTTCTCAAAACTGCTTATTTTTGCAAAGCATATGATGGGAATGAAACTGCTATTTTGTTCAAAAAGGTGTTGCATTTGTACGTCTTATGCATCGCATCGCGTGACATCCCATAACAGTGTGAATGAAATTCGTTTGAAAATAGAGCATTCGCATCGTAATAATCAGGTAGTGAACCAATTTACAACTCGATAAGCAAAACAGAGAGACTCGATATAACCAACCAAGCGTGAGTACAACTCGATAAGCAAATTAAAGACTTGAAGAGAGTGACATACAACTCGATAAGCACATGTACAACAACTCGATAAGCAAATAGGCGTGACTCCGCAAGAATCAATCACCGGAGGGCATTGGAGGTGGTGGAATTCCCCAATCCTCAGCATAAACAGCTCAGAGAACAAGGAGGAAGACCACCGGCCAGAGATAAAGGCCATCGGCCAGCAACTTTGATCAATCGGCCAAAAGTGGTGGCCGGTCAGCACTATATTTGTCCGGCCGGCCATGAATTGTCAGAACCAGCAGAATGCTGACATCTGTCCTCCACTCAACCTTATCTTCTACAAAAGGGTCTCAGCTCCGTGGTTCTTCTCAATTCAACACTGATTTGCTCCAAATGGAAGCGCTTCTTGCCCAAAATCTTACAACTTGGATTAACAACTTGGATGGCTCGAAAAAGCTGAATTTCCGGGGCTTCGGCATAAACGCACTATTGACTCTGAGTCATACTCCGCTGCACCTTCCGTTTCTCCATGCCACGGCGAGGTTTTGGAATCCGGTGACACACGTCTTTAGCTTTAGCGGGCAAGAGGTGTGTCCCACCTTTGAAGATTTTCGAGCTTTAATGGAGTCCGAGCACAACGAAGAGATCTTGCTCCAACTTCGTTTTGGCTATGCCCAAGCCTTAGGACAAATATGTGGGCTCTCAATACCCGATGCTCGTTCTTTGATTTGGGATGGAATGCTGGATGTTCCGAGTTTGATTTGCCGTTTCTCTGGGGCCGGTGACCGCGGTGACCATCACTGGCAAGGCTTCCGGCAGCACGCCCTTTGTTTATGCATGCTGTCTTATTTTTTGTTTGCCTTAGGCTCCGGAGCATCCAGTGTCCGGTTGATCGAGGTTGCCCAAGGCTTGAAGGAGGGCAAGAGCTGCATTGCCATGACTCTGGCTGAGACGTTGATGGGCTTAGACGCCTTTTATCGTCGAGAGACGACCAGATTTGCGGGTAGTCCACTACTGCTGTAGGTAATGTTTCCCACCCAATCTCACATATGTATTGCTTACATCACTCGGCTCTCAAGCTCGTTTTTTTTTTTTTTTTTTTTTTTTTCACACAAAACCCTTTCCTCACTTTTCCTCTCATCATACACTTCTTTCTTTATTCTCTCATTTTTCATCCCTTCCCAGGTGTGGTTGATGGACAAGTTGCAGGTTGTGGACTCTTGCCCAACATACTCAGCCCACGGTTACTTCTTCACACAACGCCTAGTCGACGCCCTTGATGAGGGTTGATGGTTTCACTGGATGTGTAGCTTGTCCACGGATCGCATTTCTTGGCGATGTCCTTGGCTTAATCTATCGTCAATGAGCTACAGCATGACCCGCCAACCTGGGATTCAGCTGATTGGCTTGACTCACTGTGTCTTCTATTTTTCGTTTCGGATCTGGCGTCAGTTCGGTCATGACCAGACTTGTCCACCGAAGGATAGAATATCAAGTCGCATTCGATCCGAGGTGCCTGACTTGCCCGGATATAACAAAGATGGAGGACTAGGGAGCTCCTGGCCCCCGCTCCCACTTTCAGTTGCACTTTGTCTGATGAGGGCTTGGATTGGCTTAATGAAGAGCCCGGCTTGGCATCGAGGCTTCGACTACCGAGGGGGCGCAGGAACACCGGACTAATCTATGCCCCGGATTTATTGCTTTATTAGTACTTTCAAGTTTTCCTTATGAATGTAATAAAAAGCAGCTTCAATTTGTATGCAAGAGCAGGAGAACTCTGTATTGAAATCAATGAAATTGAAGGTTGTGGTACTGAAAATTTCCCGTTTTGGTCCAGAAATGGTCTTAGTTGTAAAAAGATTAATTTGAACAAAGTCAACTTTTATTAAAACTTTTCAAAACTATTTTCGGTATGGATCAAAACTAAACATGCCTAAGATTTGTCACTGAGATGCACAACCCCGGATCCCAGCAACTGGAAAGTCGCCCCTAGTCTGAATAGTACCGCGGCACTGCACAGCAACGGAAAGTTGCCCATAGTTTGAATAGCACTGCACCATAGATTACAATCAAAGCTTTTGAATACTGAACAAGCCAAGATGACCGAGCTGATCAAATGGACGAAGTTGATCGGGGAAAAGTTTATGGCTGAACTTCAGGATGAAGTTGCCGACGTATCCCAAAGACGGGAATCAAGCCTTACGTAGTTCAGGCTTGGGTTCACTCGAGTATTTTCACTCTCCTTTTGCGCTCTAACTTTTGCCAAGGCCGCCCTTTGCAGGTTTTCAACCTTGCGAGCTCGGTTTTTATAATTTCAAATTTTTCATGCTCTAACTTTTGCCTAGGTCGCCCTTTTGGGTTTTCGGCCTAGCGAGCCTCTCAGGGGTAATATTTCTTTAACTTGTCCATGTTGATCGGTTGTGAGAACTCTAGGCCATCTAGGTCGATCAGAACAACAGCTCCACCCGACCAAATAGACTTGATGATGTAGGGGCCGGTCCAATTGGGTCTGAACTTGCCCCTTGGGTCGTGGATGGGAGCTCGGTTGTCCTTAAGTACCAAATCTCCTTCCTTTAAATTCCTGGACTTAACCTTCTTGTTGAAAGCCCAGGCAATTCTGCGCTGATAACCTTGAACATGGTACAGTGCTTTCAATCTTCTCTCATCAAAGAGCATGAGTTCCTCAAACCTACTCTGCTGCCAATCTGCTTCGGCTATTTGACACTCAACCAATACTCGCAATGACAGAACCTCAATCTCGATAGGTAGAACGGCCTCCATCCCATAAACCAAGGAATATGGAGTCGCCCCCGTAGAAGTTCTGATTGAAGTCCGATAGCCCCACAGAGCAAAGGGTAACTTATCTGGCCAGTCCCAGTAGGTTTCCACCATTTTCTGCAGTATGTGCTTGATGTTCTTGTTGGCGGCCTCGACCGCTCCATTGGTTTGCAGACGGTATGTGGATGACTTATGAAAAGCCACATTGTATTTCTTCAACAAATCAATCACCTCCTTCTTGAAGTGGGAACCATTGTCTGAAATAATCTCGTTTCGAACTCCATAGCGACAGATGATGTTGTTTCTGATAAACTTCGCGACATGCAAAGCCTTCAACACCGCATAGGAGTGGGCCTCTACCCACTTTGTAAAGTAATCTATCGCGACTAGGATGAACTCATGCCCATTCGACCCCTTTAGGGTAACAGCCCCGATCACATCGATTTCCCAAACTGAAAATGGCCATGGCGAAGTCATGTTGTACAGCTTCGATGGCGGGATATTCATGCGGTTTGCATGGATCTGACATTTATGGCATCGTCGAACAAAGCCGATACAATCCTCCTCCATGGTAGACCAGTAGTAACCTTGTCTGAGGATCTTCCAAGCCAACATTACCCCATTCATATGTGCACCACATTCTTCTCCACGGATGGCCTCCATCAGGTGCTTCGACTCTTCAGCTTCTACACACAGCTTATACATTCCCAGATGACCTCTCTTATACAGCTTACCCCCGCAGATGATGAACTGAACAACCATTCTTCTCATTGCCCTTTTATCTTTGGCATTTGCCCCAGGTGGATACGTATCTTTCTCCAAGAAGTTCCAAATGTCGTAATACCAGGGGTTGTCGTCCTGAACCTCATCTATAGCAGCAATTGATTCATATGCTAGCGCAAAATTCTGGTCAATGATGACTGGACGCATCCGGACTCCAAACGGGATGTCTATCATGGAAGATAGAGTTGCTAGTGAATCTGTGAACCTGTTGTTCTCTCTTGCTAGATGAGCAAAGTTTAGCTTTTCAAACCGAGGAATTAACAAATCCAAGGTCTGGTGGTACATTATCATCTTTTCTTCTTTGACTTTCCAATCTCCTTTTGCTTGAGACACAACAAGGTTCGAGTCCCCAATGACGTCCAACCGTTTTGCCCCTAGTTCCAGGGCTGCTTCTAGACCGGCAATGCATGCCTCATATTCCGCTTCGTTGTTCGAGACTTTGAACCGGAGTTTGAATGCTAGACGGATACGGGAATTGTCGGGTGCTATCAACAACGTTCCTATCCCATACCCATACTGGTTTGACACTCCGTCAAAGTACATCGTCCAAGTTTCATCTTCGATGTGCAAAATGGCCTCATCTGGGAATAAGTACTCAATTGCTTCACCCCCTTCTACTGGATGATCAGCTAAGAATTGCCATCTTGCTCTTCCCTTGGTGACTTGCGTGTCACATATTTGAGATCAAATTCGAAAGCAACAAAGAACCAATGAGCTAGCCTACCCGTAAGTGCCAGTTTCTCGAAAAGATATTTGATGGGATCCAGTCGTGAAACCAACATTACGGAGTGAGCTAACAGGTAGTGCCGCAGCTTCCTAGTAGCCCATACCAAGGCTAAGCAAGCCTTCTCCAACGGTGTGTAGCGAGTTTCATACTCCAACATCTTCTTGCTCGATAGTAGATGGCCCTCTCCACCTTATCCTCCGATTCTTGCGAGCATATAACCCATTGTAGTTTCGGTCCTTTGAAGGTACAATATCAATGGTCTCCGATTCTAGCGGTGACAACGGTGGGTTACGTAAGTATTTCTTGATCTGTTCAAATGCAGCTTAGCATCGGCCGTCCCATTGGAATTTCTTTCCTTTCTCCAGGAGACCAAAAAGTGGTTCACAAGTCAAGGTTAATTTTGAGATAAACCGTCTTATGAATTGCACTTTACCCAGAAAGCCTCGCACCTCCTTTTTTAGTCATTGGTGGTGGCATTTCTAAGATGGCCTTGATTTTGGAAGGGTCAACTTCGATGCCCCTTTGTGTAATTATAAACCCCAACATTTTTCTCATCAGAATAATCGAACGTACACTTTTAAGGATTCAACCAGAATCAAATTCTCTCGATCCTTTGGAAGAACTTTTGTTAGGCGTAGTGACCCTCTTTTTTGGACTTGACAATCATGTCTCCCACGTACACCTCAAACTCTTTGTGGATCATGTCATGCAATATCATGGTCGCGGCCCGTTAATATGTTGCTCCGACATTCTTCAACCCAAATGGCATCACCAGTGATAAGTCCCCACGGGTGGTGAAAGCGATCTTCTCCGGTCTTGGTGCCATTACTATCGATTATAGCTTCGAGAAGCCATCCATAAATGAAAGCAAAGCATGCCCATTTGTGAAATCTACCAATTCATCAATGTGCGGCAGGAAAATCGCCCTTCGGATCGATCTGTTCAAATCCCTGAAATCCACACATACTCGGATCCTGCCATCTTTCTTCAGCACTAGAACAATGTTGGCCAACCAAGTCGGGTATTCGGATACCAGTAGGAAGCCTGCATTGATTTGCTTGGTGACCACTTCCTTAATCTTGATGGCCCAGTCAAGGCGGATCCTTCTGAGTTTCTGTTTAACAGGTCGAGCCTCGGGGACAAGAGGGATCCGGTGCTGTACAATCTCAGGATCGATTCCAGGCATGTCTTCGTAGGACCACACGAAAACATCTTTGAAATCTTTTAGCAAAGCGACTAAGTGCTCGCGTTCCTCTGAAGACAACGTGGACCCGATCTGGACCAGCCGCGGGTCCTTCTCAGTACCAACATTCACAGTAGTGATTTCATCAACTAAAGGTTTAACAAATCTTTCCTGCTCTTGATCAATTAAGCATTGCAAAACCGGAGTAATTTCTTCCTCGTCGTTTTCGTCAAAATTTTGAAAGTCCTGATTCAAGCAATATATCAAAGGCACAGAAAGTACTCTAAAACCACATCCATACCATTCTCATTATGTACTTCCAAACCATCCGATCCTTCTGTTACAACAGACTCAAAAGAGAAAGAAAAAGATGACCTGGACAGGACTGTGGCATCTGGGTTATCACCCCCAGGAATACCGAACTCAGACTCAGTTGAGCTGGAACCTGATTCTGACTCATAAGACTCGATGGAATCAGATTCCGGCTCACTACCTGACCCGGTGCTGCTCGACAAAAATCTTTCTTCGTACTACCAAACGAGGGAGGGTGCGATGGATGCATCCAAAATAGTTGATGGTAGGCGCGGTGCTTTCATTCCGATCATGGACACCGAGAAGTTATCCCCCAAGCACTTCTATTCGATCGAAGGATCTAAAAGTAGACATGCCAGTGCTACCCCCATTTCAAGTTCGGTGTCCTCAGACTCCATTTCCCTGCTATGCTCAGCCTCAACTATCGGGTCTGTCTGCTCTTCGGCAACATCATCCCCAGATAACTGTAGGTCAAAGAAAATCTCGAACCCCGGTACGCGCTTCCTCTCCGCGTTTAGCCACGGCTCCGGAAAGCCACAGAATGGAAAATCCTTCCCTCCTGAATGAAGCGTCCGTTAGGGTACCCAGATGGGCGGTGCATCAACTCAAAAGGTTTCCCGTTTGTTTCGCTTTGGCTCTTCCGGCCATTTCCTTTCCTTTCTTACCCAATAGACGCCCCGAACGCCGGGAGGGTTAAGTCCCGTTCGTTCATATTAGGGTCACTCGGACTTCGATTTGTGTCGGTTCTAAATCTGAACCAAAGAGTCCAAATGCAAATCATTTTGAAGAAAACAGATTTTCAAAAGTGGTGCCAAACATGGATCGCTTTGCGGTCTGAGTCGCCACCTAAATATTTTAAAATGGGAAATTTAGGAAACCACGACTCGGTCTCAAGGCCACGTGTAAAATCATCACCAAAGTTGCCTCGGCTCGGGAACTTGGGTACGGTCGGGGAAGGTCAGCTATGAGCACCCCCTTTCGCCCGGTCCGAAGACCGGCCTCTACTAACCGTGATATCTGATTTTGAAAACATTATGTGTTCTTATTCCGGTTATTAGCCTAGAATTACTACGTTATGCGCACACCAAACAAGTATAGACTAGTTTGCCTAATTTGGAAATAAGCATTGCATATCCGTTTGTTTTGAAAACAGTTCGAATTTGCTACCCGCAAGTAGGCTAAAACACGGATTTCAATGAGTTATTCCAACTCAAACAGTCCAATCTCCACCCACCGGCATTCAAGCAGTTATATCACATAAGCAGCTAGCCTCATGGTAATCATGCTATTATGGCAACACTCACACACATGCAAGGATGCTAAAGCATAAAAGCTCACCTAGTACTCCAAGCCAAAACAGAAGCTCATTAGAAATCCATGTATGGACCTAAGCATACTGAAATGTCTAATGCAACACATGCAAAGATGTAATCTAGGCAGGCTCGGCTATCCTAATCATGGCATGTGAAATGCTACAAGTAACACGTATTCAATTTGGAAATTGAAATACAATGCAATTTGTATGATGTACGAGGCAGGTGCATGTAAACAAATGCATGGATGCACGCATGCATTGCATAAGGTATGCTAATTTTAAAGTATGCCCTAATCTACCATCATAAGGTGTAAATAAAAGGAAGAAAGAAATGAGGGTTGGAAGACATACACACACTCACCCACACTTATTACAATTATGCCCTCTCGGAGGGACCAAAAGAATATATCAAAAAAATAATACAATCCGAATACAGAATAAATAAATTATTACAGAAATTTCTAATTATCAAATTAAATCAAATGTAAGAAGAAGAGGGCCTCAGCCCTGCCTCGAGATACGCGAATGATGTATGTTCGATCCAACTTGCCCGGAAAGCCCATACCACACCACTGCCTCTTTTCCCTTTATCGCCCCGCTTCAAACACTGCCAAAGTCCCAGGACATCTTCCAAATGCACTGTAGTACACCACCGGCTAGAGGAAATGGCCACCGGCTGCTTAAACTGACCACCGGCTGCTCTGGAGGCTATCGGCTGAAAATATAATGCCGATCGGCACTCTATACTGGCGGTCGGCACAAAATTCTAGAAGATGGTTTTGACAATGAATACAGATCAAAGGTAAGGCATAGAATTTCTAGGCAAATGTATGCATGGACACACTCCCTATCATGTAATGGACTCAAAGGAGCATGGCCCTTGACCCCCGGGCCATCAATCACGCATTTCAATGCATGATGGCCCGAAAGCCAAGTTCGCAACTTTGATATCAAATGGAATGCAAGCACAAAACAAATCAAAGGGCCCCAACCCCTATCATGATTGGTCAAGAGGCAAGGGATGCATGCTCAATGAAATGCAACCTAGGCATGGCGGCTAAGTATGCAACATGAACATGCAAATGAGCAATGTATGCTAGGCTCGCAACCTAAACACGTAAACTAACATGGAAAACTCGCAAGCATGCCAAAATCAGCGGCCATAATCATGGAAATGAAGGCACAAAATGCACACACACATGCATGTAATCATGGTCCAACACCTTAAGCATAAACAAGGCAACTCTTAAGCACACTTAAAGAGGCTAAGTATGGACATATAGCATGCAACATAAGCTCTGAAATCATGTTATAGGAGGTTCCAAACCAACTAAATAAATCAACAAAGCATGCAACAATGCTCACACATTCACATGCTTGAAGCATACAAGCCACAAAATGCAAAGAGGCTATTTAATACATGCTAGGATCGACCCAAACAACTCAAGACAGACCTAAAGCATGGCAAAATAATCACAAAAGCTTCACAAATCTAAGCCTAAAACATGCTCGAACAAAGGCTAACAACCTAAGGCATATTAAGGCAATCACAAGGCATCACATGGTAGGTATGCTAAGCATGCACCAAACTGAAAAATACCCTTCTAAAATACTGATGAGGGACCAAAAATATGACTACCCATAGTAGATGACAAGCCCCAAATCAATATACAAACATGCTCAAAATGCAATGCAAGATTAAGGCCCACAAAGGGGTATAACAAGAAGTACCAAAAGGGTGCACCAAACAGCCAAAGACCTTTCATGAGACGTGTAGAGGGGGGTAAAATAAGACACTTTTTAGGCCTGTCGAAGGCCTAAAAACAGAAGCATGGTAGGCTAAAAAGACATGCAAAAAAGGGGACCAAAGAGGGGTAATGAAGCAAGTCATACATGGGGGTCCCAAACAAGGTTGAGCCCTTCTTCAATATTGAATAAGGGCTCAAAACAAACCTCTTTACAGTTTACATTATGCTCAAAAACAGATTATACACAAGCCAAACATACTATGCAAGATTATGGCATAAAGAGGGCTAATGAAGGAAGTGCTAGCTACTGTCCTCAAACAGCAAGATATCCTCAATCAAACATTAAGAGAACCCCAAAATATGATGATTTAAAGTTTGGGTCGGAGCCCAAAAGTGCTTGAAAGCAAGGCTTAGATGTGAAGCAAGAAAATGCTAGAAAAGGGAAGAAGATGGCTTACCCTTGAAGACCAGCAAACCAGCACCTCTTGGACCAAGTTTGGGTGCTCCTAAACTCTGAAGAACAGCCCCAAGTCTCTGCAATGGAGTAAGGATGCTTTGTGCTATGAGTTGAGGAAGAAATGGCCCAAGAACAAGGGTGTTTGGAGGCTTGGATGGGATAGATATAGAGAGAGATGGAGGGATATATGTATATATCAGAATGTATGTATATATCCTCTGGTTTTTTTTGTTCAAAACCTCCAACCCTTTGCAATGGGAGAGAAGGGCTTGGCTTCTCCAAGAAGCCAAATGAAAGGGGCAAAGGGTGCAAAGGGTTTGTGGCTTATTTGAGAAGCTTGGACAGCTGGTAGGCTTCTTGAGGAAGCCAAGACAAGGGGTCAAGGCTTCCTCAAGAAGCCTTGAGCAAAGGGTGCACCAAAAAGGGCCAAAAGGTGGTTAAAGGGATAAGTGATAGCTTCGGGTCTCAAATGGCTGAGAGCCCTTCAACAAAGTTGAATAGGGACTCAAAATAAGACACTTTGTAGTTTACGACCAAGTCCAACACAGCCCACAAGTACGCCTAAAATACCGTGCAAAACAGGCCTAAAAAAGAGGTAAAGAGACAAGTGACAGATGGAGATGTCAAACAGTAAAAGGTCCTTAATCAAACATGAAAGGACCTCAAAATATGACTATCTCAAGTTCAGGTCGGGGCCCAAAAATGCAAGATGAGGGTTCGGGAGCCGAAACACGCAGTTCGGGGCCCCGAAAGTGGGCTGTTAGGCACCGGAAGTGGTGTCCGACAACGAAGTTGGTCTCTCGGACCACAGTGTCCCTCGAAAGGGAGGAAATAAGATGCATGCCAAAAACCGGGGCAAACGGGGGTGGTTAGACAGTCCCGAACCGAGGCATATGGCTTGACGGCTCCGAAAACCGGGAACCGGGCTCCGAAATGGGAAAAATGGCCTGCGACCACAAAACGTAGCCTACGGCCACTGAGAGATGATCTACTAGACCTCTCCCTCCCCTCAGGAAGAGAAAATAGGGAAAACGGAGCCCGGTTCGCAAACCGAGGCAAAGCACAAAAGAGTCCGGAAGTCTGGAGGCAAGGCTCGTAGCCGGGACTCCGCAACCTCAGAACAAGCACAATATGCAACATCACCAAGCACTCAATCGGTGACGTCTGAGTCTTAAGGTCGGTCAAAAAATGGGGTGTCTACAGTTGCCCCTCTTCGACAGAACTCGGAAGTCATAACACTGACGGGAGTGAATGTCAAAGCCCAGAGACGACCCATTTTTGACAAGGCCGAAGACTTAGACAAAGTATACAAGCTACAGATAAATATATGCGCCCAAAGGCAGGGACAAAATGCAACTAACAATGCAAGAAGACGAACACAACTTATGATTATGCAAAGAAACATAGGGACGTATCCCGGTGTTTCGGAAATGTATAAGCATTGGAACGTATTCCGCATGCTCTTAACCAAAGATGGAGAAACATGGGGATGTTTCCCGGTGTTTAGGGACGTATCCCAAAGGTTAGGGACGTATCCCAAGGATTAGGGACATATCCTGGTGGTCCACGAGGAAAGTGAAACATAGGGACGTATCCCGGTGTTTCGGAAAGAGAGGAGAAACGTAGGGACGTATCCCGGTGTTTTGAAAATGAAGGGAGAAACGTAGGGACGCATCCCGGTGTTTAGAAAGGAAGGAGAGACATAGGGACGTATCCTGGTGTTTCGGAAAGGAGAGAGAAACGTAGGGACGTATCCCAAGGATTAGGGACGTATCCCAAAGATTAGGGACGTATCCCAAGGGTTAGGGACATATCCCAAGGATTAGGGACGTATCCCAAGGATTAGGGACGTATCCCAAGGATTAGGGACGTATCCCAAAGGTTAGGGACATATCCCAAGGATTAGGGACGTATCCCAAGGATTAGGGATGTATCCCAAAGATTAGGGACGTATCCCAAAGATTAGGGACGTATCCCAAGGATTACGGAGAGAAGATAGAAGAAACATAGGGACGTATCCCGGTCTTTCGGAAAGAAGGTGAAGAAACCTAGGGACGTATCCCGGTGTTTCGAAAACAGAGTGTGCATAACAATGCGATTGAAACGTGCATCACAATGCAAGGGAAGGGGGTGCATAACAATGCAATTTAGAGTAATCATAACAATGCTATGAAAGTACAAACACATGTAAGTAAAGAACACGCAACAATGTGTACAATGTGTGTGATAGGAAAATTGAACATGTGAGTAAAGCGATGCACGCATGCAAGCAATGTGTAATGAAATCTGAAAATACATATGTAAGTAAAGCATGCAGTCACGCAGGCAATGTGTAATGAGACTGGAAATTAAACACATGTAAGTAAAGCAAGCGGTCAACGCGAGCAATGTGTATGAAAAGGAACTTGAACACATGTAAGTAAAGCGATGCACGTATGCACGCAATGTGTATAAAAAGGAACTTGAACACATGTAAGTAAAGCGATGCACGTATGCACGCAATGTGTATGAAAAGGAACTTGAACACATGTAAGTAAAGCGATGCACGTATGCACGCAATGTGTATGAAAAGGAACTTGAACACATGTAAGTAAAGCGATGCACGTATGCACGCAATGTGTATGAAAAGGAACTTGAACACATGTAAGTAAAGCGATGCACGTATGCACGCAATGTGTATGAAAAGGAACTTGAACACATGTAAGTAAAGCGATGCACGTATGCACGCAATGTGTATGAAAATGGAAATATAATGTGCATAACGATGCAGGTGTAACGGTGCATAACAATGCAAGTGAAACGTGCATGACAACGCATAGTTGAAACAAAGTGCCGAATAAGGGTATACACGCCTTAACAAGACCAGATAAAAACGCGACCTCCGATTTACCTTTCGGAGGGGTTTGCAACACGTTCAGCTCAAGAACGGGCACACCCTGTTCATATTAGAGAGAGATAACATCTGCTGCTGCTTTAATTGCCATTCTGACTTGAAGCAGGCTTACACTTGGGGTCGAGATACACTCATACTTCGGAGTAGTGACAAGGCCTGAGGAGGTACATCCGGCGTACAATCACGGAATTCGCTGAAGGTGAAATACACTCAGTTGCTTCAATTTTCCTTCTTTTCTTTTGCTTTGCAGTCCGGAACCTATATAGCTACAGATAGGCCCTGATTTCACTGTTCACACTTATCGGGGGTGGACCCTGCAGTTTTCGAAAGAACAAATTCCCTTTTTGCACAAATGTGGAGAATGGCACAGCACTCTGAGCACATAACAAATCATTTTTGAAATTGAAAAAAATGAGTTCTCGACCGGGTATTGAGCCTACGACTGGCCACAGCGCACCACGACTCAACAATAGAAAACAAAAGGTATACAACCTAAAGACATTAAGACACGCTCGGAACGACTCAAAGCAAGAATCGAGAAAAACAAAACAAAAGGCACGACACACAGACGTGTTTACAAAAACAAAAGATCTCAGATTACGAGGAGCCAGTTTCTCCGGGTATGCTTTCCCACCCTTTTCTCATTTGTGATTCTCACATCACTCGGCCCTCAAGCTCGGTTTTTCTCACAAAATCCCTTTTCTCACTTTTTCTCTCATCACACATCTCTCTATTCTTTAATCTCTCATTTTCAATCCCTCCCCTGAGTGGTTGATGGACAAACAGAAAGTTACGGGGTCTTGCCCCTAGCATTTCGCTAAACTCTTTTTCTTGTTCACAACAGTGAGTTTCTCCCACAGAGGGGTTGTGCTACAACTGGGTGTGTAGCTAATCTGTGGCTGACATCGGTTGATGATGTTTTGCTGGGGAGTTTGGACGTGGTTAGATCTGTCCAGATGAGGAAGTGGAACATCCTGATCCATTCCAGTTCGTACTTCGCACTTGGCTTGATACCTCGTTGCTCGGAGGATGAGAGAGCTTTCGGCATTTGCTGTTACCTTCAGTTGTGCTCTCTGGCAGGTAGAGTGCCCTTCTCGGCAAGTATGGTGATGATGGGGAAAAGACAGAACACCTGACTCAACTGTACCCTTAGTTCATCATTTTGACCATTTTTTTTTTTTTGTTTTAAAACAATTTTGACCAACATGAAAGTTAGATTAACATGCTTGTTCAACTTTTTGATTTTGAATATCACGCAAGTTAGGTTGTAAGCACTGAAAATTTTCCTTTTTGGGTCCAAGAAAATGGTCCAGTTTTGGAAAAATGGAATGATTTTTGAGAGAATAGTCAACCTCAGTAAAAATTCTCAAAAACTGTTTTTGCAAACGGCCACCGCTCAACAAGCAGAGAACCAACTCTTTGAGATGCACAACCTCGGACCCATAGCAATGGAAAATTGCCCTTGTACGAAGGACCTTTGCATGGCAACGAAAGTTGCCTTGTTTGAAATGACATCGAAGTCGTTGAATGGCAACGAAAGTTGCCCTTGTCTAAATGGCACCGCAGTATTGAAATCAATCCTTCAGCGGCGATCTATCACAACGAACTCTCGGATCTGATGAAGGCAAAGATGATCAAAACCATTTCATGGACACAATGAATTTGAAGTGTTTTAGGGTTGGACTTGAATGAAGTTGCCTCGTATCCCAAAGATGGGAATCAAGCCTTACGTAGTTCGGGGTGAAGGTACACTCGGTATTTAACCTCTCTTTTTATGCTCTAACTTTTGCCAAGGCGCTATTGCGTTTTCGACCTTAAGAGCTTTGTTCTTCTTTCTTTTATTTCTTTTCATTTTTTCTTCTCTTTTTTCTTTTAGGCTCTAACTTTTGCCAAAGGCGATGCGTTTTCGACCTTCGAGCTTTTTTCTTTTCTTTTCTTTTTTTTTCTTCTTCCTTTGTTCTTCTTTTTTCTCAGATATTTTTTTCTTTCCTTTTGTATGTATTTTTTGCTTGCTCTAACTTTTGCCTGGGTCGCCCTTCCGGGTTTTCGGCCCAGCGAGCCTCTCAAAGAGTAAAAGTATAGCAAGTCCATGCCAAATGGTTTTAGGGTTTTGATGCCATCCGTATCCAGGAGAGTGGCTGTTGATTCGCAAGAGAACTCATCTTCGGCTCTTCGGGCACATCTGACATCTTTGCCCATAGTTTGAGGGGGGGCTTCTGATCTAGCTTCCCAAGCCTCTCTTGATGACATCTGATCTTCTTGATTTGACTTTGGTGCCTCTTGTTCGAGGGCTACTTCAAATCTGGCCACACAGGCCTCACGTTGTAGTTAACCGTTGAACATTCTAAGTTTGAGTCCAAGGTTCGAAAATGAGGGGTCGAGTCTCGAGGCTGAGAGCGATCCTAGGCTGCACAATCTCAAGAGCGATTCTACACATGTCTTCGCAGGACCGCGCAAAACATTTTTTAAAAAGTTTTTAAGAAAGCGGCAAATCGCTCGCGCTGAAGACAGTGTATGACCAATCTGGATCAAAGCTAGGGTCCTTCTCAGTACTCACACTAACAAGCATGATTTCATTCATTAAGGGCTTAGCATGCCTCTCTTTCTCTCAGTTTGATCAAAGTTTTGCAAATCCCGAGGAATTCCTCCCTCTTCGTTTTCACCGCAATGTTCGAAAAGTTTTTTTTTTAAAAAAAACTTAGGTCAATGCAATGATTTAAAAGCACAGAAAAGACACGGCTTCTAGTCAAATACTGCCATTTCATTTAGAAATTCTAGCAAAACTGGCACACGGCAGAAGCAAACACAAGAGTGTGAAAATCACTGCTGTTCCGTTCAAATCTGTTGGCACAACTGGCTCCTTGGCAGAAATAGACTCAAAAGAAAGTGAAAAGACAAACACAAAACAAAATAGTGAGATCCGTGGTAATATCCTCGGAATCACCTAACTCCAATACAACAGGACTGACTCGAAACCACCACAAGACAGACCCAAAACAAAAAGACTGACTCAAAACAAAGAGACAGACTCGAAATAACACAACAAGACTGACCCAATACAGAAGTCAGAATGTACAAAAACCAGCATTCACAAATGCTCAAAGCAGTACGTGCCATACGCCATATCTGGAGTAAACTGAGCGCCGCTCGCAGGTGGTCCATCCCCTGATCACATCACATTATCCCCCCACAGGTTCACTGATCAAGTGCCGATAGACTTTGTAGAGCTTGGTACGGGGATGACCTTGTTGTCAATCAAATTTTGTATCTCGTGGCGGGGACGGACACAACTGTCGGTGTCATGACCGGTTTGTTGATGGAAAGCACAGTACTTAGCCGGGTCATGATTTGGAGGGAGAGGATCGGGTAGAGGCCGTCGTTCTAACAGTTTCAGATGTCCTTTCCTGAGTAGGCCCCCTAGAGCTTTTGACAAAGGCATATAGAGTGGGGTGAAAACCCTCTTGCCCTTGGGTAGATAATTCGAAGTTCGGGGGTTTGAAGTAGATGCACCAACAATGGGGGTGGCTGCTCTTGGCGTGGTGGTGGCGACCATGCCCTCATCTGAAGTCCTAGCAGCTGCGTCACCACTAGTGGTCACATTGAATCAAGGGGGAAAATGCCCTTTGCTCCTTTTCCTGGTCAACGAGGCCCTGCTTCATAGCATCCTCGATCTGTACTCCCATCTCATGCAAATCTGAAAAGGTGGGGAAGGGGAGCACAATCATCTTTTGCATAAGCTTGGGTTGGAGGTTGCGCACAACCATCCGAATCTGATCTTTATCCGTCGGCCTAGTGGTCATCATTGAGGCCTTGGCCCTCCATCGGGTCACAAATTCAGAGAAGCTTTCCTTAACCTCTTGTCTCGTCGTCTCGAGATCACGGGTTGTAATCTCAATTTGTGTGTTATATAAGTATTGTAAAACGAAGGCTTCGGCCATCTCATCCCAATTCCTCTTAACATCGTCTTCCAACTTGGCATACCAGATGGCCGCCACATCCGACAGGGTCCGGCCGAACAGAGACAGCTTCTGTTGTCTGGTGAGGCCCATCGGCCTTAAGATATCTGAAAACAATCTCAGGTGCACCATGGGGTCGCCGAACCCATCAAATCGGTCAATTTGAGGCATCTTGAACCGATCTGGCAGCGTCACGGCTGCGTCCGTATATCCATCCTCGATGTCGGGAATAGACTTGACACCCTGGGATTTCTTAAACATTTTCTCCAACTTACGGACATTGTAGGGGTCCGCCGAACTCAAAGGGGGAGTCCGGTGCATTGATAGGGGTGGGCGCCTTGGATAGTTGCGGTAGAATCGGGGGCGGAGCTGGCCCGACTGGAATGTCCGTATCTGCCTGGACATTTGGCGTCTCCCCAGGTGCTGGAGCTCCTACTGGGGGAGGAACTTGTTGTGAAGTAGATACTCGCTTGTCGCTTCTAACCGCAATTGTCTCTGCTGTTGGGCTATGACCATGACTGCTTGGTGAATTCGCTTGATGGGCGGCGTCTTCTTTGCATGGCTTTCATACTATCCTGGAGTTGGCGCACCATCTCTTCCAAACTCGACATATTGTCCTGATCTAACTGAGCAATCGGTATATCTGTGTCTGCAGTAGGCTTGGTAATCTCAACCCAACTGCTCAAAGATCAGCGATCCGTAGGCTGTATCTTGGTGGTTTGCTCGACTAGCCTTCTCTGGCCCTGATTACCCTTGAACTGAGTCTCTGACCTGACAGAGTCTATCAGCACAAATCTGATGAACCTTAGGGGATATCGGAGCCTTCTGAA
The DNA here is from genome assembly GCA_025200525.1 of Camellia lanceoleosa. Classification (NCBI taxonomy): domain Eukaryota; kingdom Viridiplantae; phylum Streptophyta; class Magnoliopsida; order Ericales; family Theaceae; genus Camellia; species Camellia lanceoleosa. The sequence goes on from CM045769.1 coordinate 78,662,454, forward strand.
GCTATGGTTCCAAGACTACCTAGCAAAAGGGAAAACAGACAGCATCTCAGCTCAACTTCACCAAAACAGATACGAGTAGAGCTGAACGACTGTGTTCTATTACTGATCACTGTTCCCCGAAATCACTGCCCCAAATATGAATCTGATACCCGCAGATATGACTTATTCTCAAAATACTAATACTGGTGCCCGCAGGCCGGATATCCAGGCCCGCAAATTGGTATACGCATTCCCTGTAGAGATACTCTCTAAAAGCACGTAGCATGTAAAAGAGAACCGATACACCCCTATGTTGGGGTAGGGTTTTCCTGTCCTATTTTGTCAGGAGCTAGGGTTTCACTACGCACGCAGCGGTTTCAAACAACCTAAAATCGGGTAAGCAACCTGTCCTAGTTTGGAATGGTCACTGTGGATTCCGAATATGCACTAGGTCGAATGGTCGAAAAGGGTGCCCCGGTAAAACCGGGGTTTGTGTTCCCATGCTGTCAGAGCCCATAACCGGTCAGCCTTATGGTCATGCCTTGACAAGACAAGCCTCCGGCAAACCGTTCAGGAATGGCAGACGGCAAACACGGTGTCCTAGGCGCACCAATGCACATGCAATGCAAAGAAACACACAAGCGTAGTCAAAACAGGATATCACGCATTCGAGTCAAACTCTCTAAAATCCCCAGTAGAGTCGCCAGAAACTGTAGACGTCCCCCGAACGCCCCGGGAGGGTTAAGTCCCGTTCCATTCATATTGGGGTCACTACAGTTCGGACTCGATTTGTGTCGGTTCTAAATCTGAACCAAAGAGTCCAAATCTGGCAAATCGTTTTGAAGAAAAACAGATTTTCAAAAGTAGTGCCAAACATGGACTGCTTTGCGGTCTGAGTCGCCACCTAAATATTTTAAAATGGGAAATTTAGGAAACCACGACTCGGTCTAGAAGGCCACGTGTCCGGCTATCACCAAAGTTGCCTCGGCTCGGAACTTGGGTACGACGAGGAAGGTCATTATGAGCATTTCTTCGGTCCGAAGACCGGCCTCTACTAACCGTGATATCTGATTTTGAAAACATTATGTGTTCTTATTCCGGTTATTAGCCTAGAATTACTATGTTATGCGCACACCAAACAAGTATAGACTAGTTTGCCTAATTTGGAAATAAGCATTGCATATCCGTTTGTTTTGAAAACAGTTCGAATTTGCTACCCACAAGTAGGCTAAAACACGGATTTCAATGAGTTATTCCAACTCAAACAGTCTAATCTCCACCCACTGGCATTCAAGCAGTTATATCACATAAGCAGCTAGCCTCATGGTAATCATGCTATTATGGCAACACTCACACACATGCAAGGATGCTAAAGCATAAAAGCTCACCTAGTACTCCAAGCCAAAACAGAAGCTCATTAGAAATCCATGTATGGACCTAAGCATACTGAAATGTCTAATGCAACACATGCAAAGATGTAATCTAGGCAGGCTCGGCTATCCTAATCATGGCATGTGAAATGCTACAAGTAACACGTATTCAATTTGGAAATTGAAATACAATGCAATTTGTATGATGTACCGAGCCCGGTGCATGTAAACAAATGCATGGATGCACGCATGCATTGCATAAGGTATGCTAATTTTAAAGTATGCCCTAATCTACCATCATAAGCAGGTAAATAAAAGGGAAGAAAGAAATGAGGGTTGGAAGACATACACACACTCACCCACACTTATTACAATTATGCCCTCTCTCGGAGGGACCAAAAAAATATCTGATCCAAAAATAATACAATCCGAATCTGAGAATAAATAAATTATTACAGAAATTCCCAATTATCAAATTAAAACAAATGTAAGAAGAAGGGGGCCTCAGCCCTGCCTCGAGATACGCGAATGATGCATGTTCAATCCAACTTGCCCGGAAAGCCCATACCACACCTTTGCCTCTTTCCCTTGCCTTTCAACGCTCTTGCCAAAGTCCTGGACATCTTCCAAATGCTTGTAGTACACCAACGGCTAGAGAAATGGCCACCTCGCTAAAGACCACCACCGCTTCCGGAGGCTATCGGCTGAAAATATAATGCCGATCGGCACTCTATACTGCCGGTCGGCACAAAATTCCTGCAGAAGACAGTTTTGACAGCAACAGCAGACCAGCAGTTCAAGGCATAGAATTTCTAGGCAAATGTATGCATGGACACACTCCCTATCATGTAATGGACTCAAGGGAGCATGGCCCTCGACCCCCGGGCCATCAATCACGCATTTCAATGCATGATGGCCCGAAAGCCAAGTTCGCAACTTTGATATCAAATGGAATGCAAGCACAAAACAAATCAAAGGGCCCCAACCCCTATCATGATTGGTCAAGAGGCAAGGGATGCATGCTCAATGAAATGCAACCTAGGCATGGCGGCTAAGTATGCAACATGAACATGCAAATGAGCAATGTATGCTAGGCTCGCAACCTAAACACGTAAACTAAGATGGCATGCAACAACATGCAACGATGGACTTAAACTAACATGGATAACTCGCAAGCATGCCAAAATCAGCGGCCATAATCATGGAAATGAAGGCACAAAATGCACACACACATGCATGTAATCATGGTCCAACACCTTAAGCATAAACAAGGCAACTCTTAAGCACACTTAAAGAGGCTAAGTATGGACATATAGCATGCAACATAAGCTCTGAAATCATGTTATAGGAGGTTCCAAACCAACTAAATAAATCAACAAAGCATGCAACAATGCTCACACATTCACATGCTTGAAGCATACAAGCCACAAAATGCAAAGAGGCTATTTAATACATGCTAGGATTGACCCAAACAACTCAAGACAGACCTAAAGCATGGCAAAATAAGCACAAAAGCTTCACAAATCTAAGCCTAAAACATGCTCGAACAAAGGCTAACAACCTAAGGCATATTAAGGCAATCACAAGGCATCACATGGTAGGTATGCTAAGCATGCACCAAACTGAAAAATACCCTTCTACAATACTGATGAGGGACCAAAAATATGACTACCCGCAGTAGATGACAAGCCCCAAATCAATATACAAACATGCTCAAAATGCAATGCAAGATTAAGGCCCACAAAGGGGTATAACATGAAGTACCAAAAGGGTGCACCAAACAGTCAAAGACCCTTCATGAGACATGTACAGGGGGGCAAAATAAGACACTTTTCAGGCCTGTCAAAGGCCTAAAAACAGAAGCATGTTAGGCTAAAAAGACATGCAAAAAAGGGGACCAAAGAGGGGTAATGAAACAAGTCATACATGGGGGTCCCAAACAAGGTTGAGCCCTTCTTAAATGTTGAAGAAGGGCTCAAAAAAAGCCTCTTTACAGTTTACATTATGCTCAAAAACAGATTATACACAAGCCAAACGTACTATGCAAGATTATGGCATAAAGAGGGCTAATGAAGGAAGTGCTAGCTACTGTCCTCAAACAGCAAGATATCCTCAATCAAACATGAAGAGGACCCCAAAATATGATGATTTGAAGTTTGGGTCGGAGCCCAAAAGTGCTTGAAAGCAAGGCTTAGATGTGAAGCAAGAAAATGCTAGAAAAGGAAAGAAGATGGCTTACCCTTGAAGACCAGCAAACCAGCACCTCTTGGACCAAGTTTGGGTGCTCCTAAACTCTGAATAACAGCCCCAAGTCGCTGCAATGGAGTAAGGATGCTTTGTGCTATGAGTTGAGGAAGAAATGGCCCAAGAACAAGGGTGTTTGGAGGCTTGGATGGGATAGATATAGAGAGAGATGGAGGGATATATGTATATATCAGAATGTATGTATATATCCTCTGGTTTTTTTTGTTCAAAACCTCCAACCCTTTGCAATGGGAGAGAAGGGCTCTTTAAATAGGCAAAGGCAAAGGTTCTTGGTTTCTCCAAGAAGCCAAATGAAAGGGGCAAAGGGTGCAAAGGGTTTGTGGCTTATTTGAGAAGCTTGGACAGCTGGTAGGCTTCTTGAGGAATCCAAGACAAGGGGTCAAGGCTTCCTCAAGAAGCCTTGAGCAAAGGGTGCACCAAAAAGGGCCAAAAGGTAGTTAAAGGGATAAGTGATAGCTGCGGGTCTCAAATGGCCGAGAGCCCTTCAACAAAGTTGAAGAGAAGCTCAAAATAAGACACTTTGTAGTTTACAACCAAGTCCAACACAGCCCAAAAGTACACCTAAAATACCGTGCAAAACAGGCCTAAAAAAGAGATAAAGAGACAAGTGACAGATGGAGATGTCACACGGTAAAAGGTCCTTAATAAAACATGAAAAGGACCTCAAAATATGACTATCTCAAGTTCGGGTCGGGGCCCAAAAATGCAAGATGAGGGTTCGGGAGCTAAAACACGCAGTTCGGGGGCCCGAAAGTGGGCTGTTAGGCACCGGAAGTGGTGTCCGACCACGAAGTTGGTCTCTCGGACCACAGTGTCCCTCGAAAGGGAGGAAATAAGATGCATGCCAAAAACCGGGGCAAACGGGGGTGGTTAGACAGTCCCGAACCGAGGCATACGGCTTGACGGCTCCGAAAACCGGGAACCGGGCTCCGAAATGGGAAAAATGGCCTGCGACCACAAAGCGTAGCCTACGGCCACTGAGAGATGATCTACTAGACCTCTCCCTCCCCTCAGGAAGAGAAAATAGAGAAAATGGAGCCCGGTTCGCAAACCGAGGCAAAGCACCAAAGAGTCCGGAAGTCCGGAGGCAAGGCTCGTAGCCGGGACTCCGCAACCTCAGAACAAGCACAATATGCAACATCACCAAGCGCTCAATCGGTGACGTCTGAGTCTTAAGGTCGGTCAAAAAATTGGGTGTCTACACCAATCCTCCTTGGTGGGCAGATAACCCAAGCCAAAGGTATGGGGGTTGTGTGGCACTTCGGCCAATGTGAGACTGATAAATCACCAAAGAGTCGAAATTCGACAAATCGTTTCCAAAAATCGATTTTAATCAAAAATCGCCAAACATGGACTGCTTTGCCAGATTTCAGAGTCGCCACCTGAATATTTTATTTTGGCGAAATTTAGGAAACCCTGACTCTTGCCTAAGGCCACGTGTCCGTCATTTCCAAAGTTGGCTCAGCTCGGGAACTTGGGTACGAGGAATGAAGGTCATGCAATGAGCACCCCCGCTCGCCTGATCAAAGATCGGCCTTTACTAACATGATATGTTGTTTTTGAAAACACATGTGTTCTTATTCCGGTTTATTAGCTAGCTTACTATGTGATGCGCACAACATACAAGTATAGACTAGATTGCCTAAATTGGAAGAAAACATCTCATGTTTATTGATTTGAAAATGGTTTGAAAATGCTACTCGCAAGTAGGCTAAGTCGTGGATTTGCCACCCTCGAATGGGCTTAAAAAACATGATTTTGCCACTTCAAGTGGGCTTAAAACTCGCATTTCAATGAATTGTTCCAATTCAAGCAATCCAACCTTCATCCATAGGCATTCATGCAATTAATCACTTAAGCAGGTAGTCTCATGGCAAGCATGCTATACATGGCAACATACACATCTCATGCAGTATGCTAAAGCGTAAAAGCTTACCTAGTACTCCGAGCCAAAAAAGAAAACTAGTTAGAAAACAATGCATGCTCCTAGCTATGTCAAGAATGCCTAATGCAACACATGCAAAATGCAACTAAGATAGGCTCGGCTATTCTAAGATGTCGTGTGAATGCCACTTGGTAACATGTATTCAAATCGGTATTGAAGTACAATGCAGTTAGTATGATGCGTCGAGCCTGGTGCATGCAAGATAGATGAATGAATGCAAACATGCGAAGCATAAGGATGCTAATTGAAATATGCCCTAAAACTAACCATCGAAAGATGATAAGTAAAAGGGAGAAAGAAATGGGGGTTGGAAGACATGCGTACACACACACACACCCTTATTATTACAACAGTTGTGCCCTCTCGATGGAGGGTCCGAATAATAAGCTAACTAGCTAATCTAAGCTAATTAAACTAATTATTACAATTAAACTAATTAACTAACAAGTTAACTAATTACAAACACAAAGGAATAGCTAAGTACATTAACTACTTAAGTATAAAACCAAAGTGTAAGCTAGCTAAACAAAGCAGTTAAAAAGAGCCTCGGGGCGAGAAGTGCATGCATGCTCGGTCGCCTCGTCTGGAAATCCATCACTATGCCCCAACTTGCCTCTATTTGCATTTGTTCTCAAAACACTGTACAAACCTCCAGATAACTTCAGCACCACCATGGTGACCTCCAAGAAGGCTGCCGACCACTTATTGGTGCTGAAGACCACCTGCTGACCACTTACATTTGCTGCAGACTAGAAAAAGTGGTCGGCCAGCTACTTTTTCTAGTCTGTCAACCAGAAAATTCTGCACAACTCCATTTTGTTGCACAAGAGAACAAGAAGGGGCACAACAGTGTATTTGCAAGGTATGTGTGCACAACCACTCTCCCTATCATTTCTTAAGCTCAAGGGAGTGTAGTTCTCGACTCTCGGGCCACCAACCGAGCATCGCAATACACGATGGCCGAGAAGCCAAGATTGCACAATCAATGTGAATGAATGCACAAAGAACACATAAGGGCCTTAACGTCTATCATGCATGATCAAGAGGGTCAACAACCAAGAAATGAGGCACGTTTCATCACTTCAAGTATGAAACATCCCTCGTTTCTCGTGTTTGGACTAACTTTCAATCCAAACACAATGCAATGCAACAACATGGAAATACAATGCAATGCAACATGAGCATGGCAAGTTGGAGTCCTTAAGCATGAAGGCTAATGAAGGACACAATGTAAGGGCTATGTAATGCAATACTCCATGTACCAAACCAACCCCAAACTGACTTCATGCATGCCAAAACAAAGGCTTAAGCATGCTGGAATTGAAACTCAATTGACTAAACAAACATGCATACATGTTAGGCCACAAACAAGGCACAATGCTCAACTCTCAAACACAATTAAAGAGTGATGAACGTGAGAGTGTAGCTACACTATATGCATTGAAATCATGTATGAAATGATGCCAAATCATCCAAACAACACAAGCATAGCATGCTAGGAGGCTCAAAGCTTAAAATTTGGCAAAGGCACTTGCACCATCGCCATATCGAGCAAGCCCCAAAGGGCTGAGATAACTTAAAATAGTCCTAAGGTAGGTCAAAATAATGCCAAAAACATGCTTGAACATAGCCAACATAGGCTAGAATAAAAGGCATGAAGCATGGAGTATGCAAGGCCAATGAGGAGGATTACACTACACCTACCAAAACCAAGCATGAGATGACTTCACCAACAAAAATCAGAGCTGTAACATGGCAAAATAAGACCAAATACACACTGAGATGGTAGCCCCAAAGCTTAGGCATGCATGCATACATATTAGCTCATGGACAAGACATAAAGGCACAACTCTTAAACACAATTAAAGAGTGATAAACATGAGAATATGGAAAAGATATAAGCTCTGAAATCACATTCCAAATGATGCCAAGGCATGCAAACATCACAAGTATAGCATGGTAGGGGCCTCAAAACTCAAGACTAGTCAAGGCATTTGCACTATAGCTATACAAAACATGAGTCATGTGGCCAAGGAAACCTAAAAAAGTCCTAAAGCATGTCAAAATAATGCTAAAATATGTATGGAGTATAGCCGAGGTAAGCTAGCATGAAGGGCCAAAACACCAAGTACACTAGGCTAATGGGCAAGATTGCACTACAAGTGCACAAACCAAGCAAGAGGTGACTCCACCAACCAAAAATAGAGTTATGGCATGTCAAAATAACACCAAAAATGGGCTGAGACTAAACCAACACATGCTAGAATAACAAGCTAACTCATTAGGCATGCAAGGCTATCAAAGAGGATTTACACTACAAGTGCATGAAGCATGCAACCAATGATCAAACAAGCCAAAAATAGAGTTAAAGAATGTTAAATAATGGCCAAAAATGTGCTGGAGTGGAGCCAAAACATGCTAGAATTATAGGCTAAAATAGCAAGCATACAAAGCTAGTGAGCAAGGTTTACACTACAAGTGTATAAAGCGTGCAAGGGTGGCCTAAACTAAGCCAAAATAGAGGTATGCCATACTGAAATAAGGTCAAAAATAGGCTGAGATGGAGCCAACATATGCTAGATAAACATGCTCAAACATGAGGCCAACAAAGCAAGCACACAAGACACAAGGAGAGGGGATGACCCCTCCTACTTGGGACATAAAACACACTTCCCACCACTAAAATTGCTCTAGAATTCAGTGGTGAAGAGGCCAAACAAAGGCTAAGACAAAGGCCTAAAGTGATGGCTCAAAAGCCTAGCAAACAAGGCATGCAAGGGAGTAGATCACCCCCAACACCAAAGAGACTTCAAACAAACATGTTAAGCATAAAAAATCAGAACTTTTTGTAGTTTAGAGTTAGGCCTAAAACATCATGCAAATGGGGCCAAAAGCTGAATCAAAACAAAGCTTTAAAGGGGTTAGAGACTTACACTTGTAGAACAACTTCAAGGAAGCAACTCCAGCAACCTTTTTGGATCAAAAGCAGTCCAAAAACACAAAACCGACTTCAAGATACCTCGGCAACAAGAGTGTGGTGTTTCACTATGTGTTTGTGTGCAAAAGTGTGAAGGAAAGGCACTTTTAAGCACAAATATGATGAAAGGAGGAATTATAGAGATAGATGATATGTATAGCTCTCTAAAAAAATTTTGAACCTAAGGCAAGAGAGAGGAGGTTCCTTTATAGAAAAACATGCATCAAGCTTGTTGAGCAAGCTTGAAGCTTGAATCAATCCTTCATACGGCGTGTATGGAGGATGCTTCTGCTTAACAGTGCACGGTGGCATGGAAATTATCTATAGAAAGTGCAGGAAAGCTACCGACCAGTTGAAGTGGTCGGCCAGCTATTTTTTCTGGTATGCAAGAAGAGAAAGTTGTCGGCAAGAGGGGAAAAAGGGTCTGCAGAGAGAGAGGAAGGTAGTGGCACAACTGCAGACCACTTTTTCCAGCTGCAGACCACTTTTAGGCCACCTAAATGGTCAGTTGGATACTTTTCTAGCCGACAGCCCATTTTTCTGGTCGGCAGGCAAAATTCTGTTTTCCAGGTCCAACTTCAAACAGGCATAACTCCTTTATCTGGACGAATTTGCAGGTCATTATTGTGTCCAAATTGAAGCACCGAACATAAACTTTCCAACGGTGGCAGCCTTGCATCAAAATTCCAACTGTGAAAAAAGTTATGCATGTTTTGGTGAAGCTGCGCAGTTTCGATCCTACACGAATTTATGCCAAACTTCTCCTCAACTAGTTTTCTTCTCTCCTTTCCTCTTTTGTTCAACTCCAAACCCCTAAAAAAGGTGTTTTAAAAGATTTTTCAAAAGAGTTCATCTCTCCTTCATTCATTTCTACTTTGTCCTTGCTCAATTTACTAAAAAGTGCAACATTTAACGAAATGCGAGCGTCGAAACATCGTAGGAACTTTATTTCCAAAACATTTTGAAAGAGAGGGTTTCAAGGTCTAAAATCTTTGGACCAAGATTGTATTGGTCCAAAAGGGGTATGAAGTTGGGATTTGAGTCTCTCCTTACCGAAGAAATTGCACCTTTGCCCTACACACCTTTCAACACCAACTAAACTATTAGTAAAGCCCAAGTCTTAAGGGCGGTCAAAAATGAGGTGTTTACAATAAGATATGAAAGGGAGAAACCGTATTACCTTTGATACACAAAATCAAAGTAGATCTATATCCATGTTATATATAGAGTGATGATTTTTGTTCCTCTTTGTGCAAAAATCGCACCATTTTATTTACAATTGGTTGCGTCGTCAGACTTAGCGTAGTCGATTGATGGTGGATTTGGGAATTTTCTTGTGTTCAAATGAACGGTTGGTTGCTGCATTTCTTTATGGAGAGTCATTTTGAGTATCTTTTGATAATTCAAAAGGTTTATATTGTACAGTTCGTTGAGTAGATTAACCATGTAAAAAATCAAATTGATTATAATTGTAGCTCTATAAAAAAAATACATTCGTTTTTAAAAATTAACGACTAACGATTAACAATTAACATAACTTTCATAATTTTTAAAAATAATTAAGACGTAATCATAAGGTTATAAAAATTCAATTGATTTGATTTTTTACATAAATAATATTCTTGATGTACTCTACAGTATAATCGATTCAGATTATTGAAGGACACTCGGGACAACCTTCCATAAACGGAGTTCAGTAGGTTGTTATGCCTTAGAACGTAGAGACGCATCCCAAGTCAGAATTGATTGGGTAATTGGCTGGGTTGTCAGACGGGGTGATTCGGAAATTTCGTCCAAACCACAAATTTTGATCATGGAAAAGAGTCAATTTAAAATCAATTGGTAAGCATCCTCAACAAGCGCTTCAAACTTCATTTTTTAGCAATAAAATTCAAAAAATCATCTACATCAAACTCATGTGCAACTCGTCGAAATTTACGATCGGTACAGTAACTCGTTAATACAGCAAAACCCTTTTTGTTTCTTATAGCTATATAAATATGGGAATATTACGAGGATAAAAAAACAAAGAAAACATTCCTTATACAACTTTATCATAGACAATTACCCAAACAAAAAGGGTCTATTGATTGTCGATTATACCAATAAGATATTCCCCCGTAGGTTGTTTCCTCATGAATTAGAAAAGGCATGAGCGGTAGTAGTCCGACTTGGAGGCATTACTGGAACTCTGCCTATGACTATCTAATGGAGCCAGTTCCACAACATCGGAAGCTGGCGGCGTAGAAACTCACCTACCAAGAACAATATGTAGAGAAAGTAGAGAAGAGGTCGAACTGAGTCTGGCAAAAGAATTGAAGCTAGAGACACCAAAGCATGCCAACCAAACCCCATTGTCCCGTGGTGAGCATAAGTTTGCGAGCGGTAGTGATCTTCATAAGAAGAAGTTTTCAATACGTCATAGCAAGAAATGCCATAGAGAAGCAAACTAGCAATGGAAACACCCAAAGATTTGCGGCATGTGTCGAATGGGGATATGTTCTTCCCCTGATACTTGATTTGCAAAAAGCTGAGGAGCACGAGGACAATAAAGGCCAAAAAGGCGTGACAGGAAGCAGAGGAGGAGGAGGTAACTCTGTTGTTGCGGCAAATAGTAGTAGGAGTGTGTTGTAATGCTGAGAAATGAGACATTGATCGGTCGAAACAAGTTTTTTGCGTGCCTTCTTTGAGATGTTCTTCTTCTTCTTCTTGTTGCCATTGAATTAATACTAGTAACACACAGAGAGAGAGAGAGAGAGAGAGAGAGAGAGATCGCATCAAAATAAGGAATTAGATAGTTATAAAGAAAAAATAGCAAGAAGATAAGATATGAAGAGGAGAAAACATATAACCTTTGATACACAAAATCAAAGTAGATTGATATCCATGTTATCTATAGAGTAGTGATTGTTGTTCCCTACTGTGCCAAAACCGCACCGTTTTATTTTACAATTGGTTAGGCCGTCAGACTTAGCGTGGTCCATTGATGGTGGATTTGGGAATTTTGTTGTGTTCAAATGAACTAATGGTTGCTGCATTTCTTTATGGAGAGTCATTTTGACTATCTTTTGATAATTCGAACGGTGTATATTGTACAGTTTGTTAAGTAGATTAATCATACAAAAAATCAAATTGATTGGATAATTGTAGCTCTATAACAAAAATTCATTTGTTTTTAAAAATTAACGATTAACGTAACTTTCATAATTTTTTTAAACAATTAAGACTTAATGATAAGGTTATAAAAATTCAATTGATTTGATTTTCTACATAAATAATATTGTTAATGCACTCTACACTATAAACGGTTCAGATTATTGAAGGACACTCGGGACGACCTTCCATTAAAGGAGTTCAATAGGCTGTTATGCCTTAGAACGTAGAGACACGTCCCTAGTCAGAATTGATTCGGTAATTGGCTGTGTTGCTAGACAGGGTGATCGGGAAATTTCGACCAAACCACAAATTTTGATCATGTTAAAAAAGTCAATTTAAAATCAATTGGTAAGCATCCTCAACAAGCGCTTCAAATTTTATTTTTTAGTGAAAAACTTGAAAAAATCATCTGCCTCAAACTCCCGTGCAACTCGTCAAAATTTACGATCGGTACAGTAACTCGTTAATACAACAAAACCCTTTTTGTTTCTTATAGCTATATAAATATGGGAATATTACGGGGATAGAAAAACAAAGAAAACATTCCTTATATTTTATGATAGACAATTACCTAGACAAAAAGGGTCTATTGATTGCCGATTATACTAATAAGATATTCCTCCGTAGGTTGTTTCCTCTTGAATTAGAAAAGGCATGAGCGGTAGTAATCCGACTTGGAGATAATACTGGAACTCTGCCCATGACTATCTAATGGAGCCAGTTCCACAACATCGGAAGTGGGCAGCACAGAAACTCACCTGCCAAGAACAATATATAGAGAAGGTAGAGAAGAGGTCCAACTGACTCTAGCAAAAGAATTGAAGCTAGAGACACCAAACCAAGCCAACCAAGCCCCATTGTCCCATGGTGAGCAAAAGTTTGTGAGCGATGGCGATCTTCATAAGAAGTAGTTTTCAGTACGTCATAGGAAGAAATGCCATAGAGAAACAAACTAGCAATGGAAACACCCAAAGATTTGGGGTATTTGTCGAATGGGGATATGTCATTCCCTTGATACTTGATTTGCAAAAAGCTGAGGAGCACGGGGACAGTAAAGGCCAAAACGACGTGACAGGAAGCAGAGGAGGAGGAGGTAACTCTGTTGTTGCGACAAATAGTAGAAGGAGTGTGTTGTAATGCTGAGAAATGAGGCATTGATTTTTCCAAACAAGTTTGTCTGCATCCCTTGCCGAGGTTTTCTTCATCTTCTTTTCTTCTTGCCATTAAATTAATACTAGTAAGACACATAGACAAGGATAGAGAGAGAGAGAGAGAGAGAGAGAGAGAGATCTGCATCAAAATAAGAAATTAGTTAGTTATAAAGAAAAAATAGCAAGAAGATAAGATATGAAGAGGAGAAAACGTATTACCTTTGATACACAAAATCAAAGTAGATCTATATCCATGTTATATACAGAGTAGTGATTTTTGTTCCGCACTGTGCCAAAACTGCACCGTTTTATTTTACAATTGGTTGTGTCGTCAGACTTAGTGTGGTCGATTGATGGTGGATTTGGGAATTTTGTTGTGTTCAAATGAACAGTTGGTTGCTGAATTTCGTTATGGAGAGTTATTTTGAGTATCTTTTGATAATTCGAACAGTTTATATTGTACAGTTCGTTGTGTAGATTACTCATGCAAAAAATCAAGTTGATTGGATAATTGTAGCTTTATAAAAAAAATACATTCGTTTTTAAAAATTAACGATTAACGTAACTTTCATAATTTTTTAAAAAAATTCAGACTTAATCATAAGGTTATAAAAATTCAATTGATTTGATTTTTTACCAAAATAATATTCTTGATGTACTCTACAGTATAAACGATTCAGATTACTGAAGGACACTCGGGACGACCTTCCACAAAAGGAGTTCAGTAGGCTGTTATGCCTTAGAACCTGGAGACACATCCCAAGTCAGAATTGATTGGGTAATTGGCTGGGTTGTTAGACGAGGCGATCGGGAAATTTCATCCAAACCACAAATTTTTATCATGTTAAAAGGGTCAATTTAAAATCAATTGGTAAGCGTCCTCAACAAGTGCTTCAAACTTTATTTTTTAGCTAAAAACTTCAACAAATCATCTGCATCAAACTCGTGTGCAGCTCGTCGAAATTTACGAGCGCTACAGTAACTCGTTAATGCAGCAAAACCCCTTTTGTTTCTTATAGCGCTATAAATATGGGAATATTACGAGGATAAAAAAACAAAGAAAACATTCTTTATACAACTTTACCATAGACAATTACCCAGATAAAAATGGTCTATTGATTTCCAATTATACTGATAAGATATTCCTCCGTAGGTTGTTTCCTCTTGAATTAGAAAAGGCATGAACGGTAGTAATCTGACTTGGAGGCATTACTGGAACTCTGCCAATGACTATCTAATGGAGCCAGTTCCACAACGTCGGAAGCTGGTGGCGTAGAAACTCACCTGCCAAGAACAATATATAGAGAAAGTAAATAAGAGGGCCAACTGAGTCTGGCCAAAGAATTGGAGCTAGAGACACCAAAGCAAGCCAACCAAACCCCATTGTCCCATGGTGAGCACAAGTTTGCGAGCGGTGGTGATCTTCATAAAAAGAGGTTTTCAATACGTCATAATAAGAAATGCCATAGAGAAGCAAACTAGCAATGGAAACACCCAAAGATTTGAAGCATGTGTCGAATGGGGATATGTCCTTCCCTTGATACTTGATTTGCAAAAGGCTGAGTAGCACGGGGACAATAAAGGCCAAAACGGCGTGACAGGAAGCAGAGGAGGAGGGGGTAACTCTGTTGTTGTGACAAATAGTAGTTGGAGTGTGTTGTAATGCTGAGAAATGAGACATTGATCTGTCCAAACAAGTTTGTCTGCGTGCCTTGCTGAGGTGTTCTTCTTCTTGTTGGTGTTGCCATTGAATTAATACTTGTAACATACACAGACAGGGGGAGAGAGAGAGAGAGAGAATTGCGTCAAAATAAGGAATTAGTTAGTTATAAAGAAAAAATAGCAAGAAGATAAGATATGAAGAGAAGAAAATGCATTACCTTTGATACACAAACTCAAAGTAGATCTATATCCATGTTATCTATAGAGTAATGATTGTTGTTCCCCACTGTGCCAAAACCGCACCGTTTTATTTTACAATTGGTTGGGTCGTCAGACTTAGCGTGGTTGATTGATGGTGGATTTGACAATTTTGTTGTGTTCAAATGAACCGTTGGTTGCTGCATTTCTTCATGGAGAGTCATTTTGAGTATCTTTTGATAATTCGACCGGTTTATATTATATAGTTCGTCGAGTGATTAATCATGCAAAAAATCAAATTGATTGGATAATTGTAGCTCTATAACCAAAATACATTTGTTTTTAAAAATTAACAATTAACTTAACTTTCATAATTTTTAAAAACATTTAAGACTTAATCATAAGGTTATGAAAATTCAATTGATTTGATTTTTTACCTAAATAATATTCTTGATATACCCTATAGTATAAATGATTCATATTATTGAAGGACACTCGGGACGACGTTCCGGAAAAGGAGTTCAGTAGGCTGTTGTGCCTTAGAACATAGAGACACATCCCAAGTCAGAATTGATTGGGTAATTGGCTGGGTTGTCAGACGGGGTGATCGGGAAATTTCGTCCAAAGCACAAATTTTGATCATGTTAAAAGAGTCAATTTAAAATCAATTGGTAAGCATCCTCAACAAGCACTTCAAACTTTATTTTTTTGCTAAAAACTTCAAAAAATCATCTGCATCAAACTCGTGTGCAGCTCGTCGAAATTTACGATCGATACAGTAACCCATTAATACAGCAAAACCCTTTTTTGTTTCTTATAGATATATAAATATGGGAATATTACGAGGATAAAATAACAAAGAAAACATTCCTTATACAACTTTATCATAGACAATTACCAAGAAAAAAAGGTCTATTGATTGCCGATTATACTGATAAGATATTCCTCCGTAGGTTGTTTCCTCTTGAACTAGAAAAGGCGTGAGCCATAGAAATCCGAGTTGAAGGCATTACTGGAACTCTACCCATGACTATCTAATGGAGCCAGTTCCACAACGTCGGAAGCTGGTGGCGCAGAAACTCAGCTGCGAAGAACAATATACAGAGAAAGTAGAGAAGAGGTCCAGCTGAGTCTGGCAAAAGAATTGAAGCTAGAGACACCAAACCAAGCCAACCAAACCTAATTGTCCCATGGTGAGCACAAGTTTGCGAGCGATGGTGATCTTCATAAGAAGAAGTTTTGACGTCATAGTAAGAAATGCCATCTGAAGCAAACTAGCAATGGAAACACCCAAAGATTTAGGGCATGTGTCGAATGGGGATATGTCCTTCCCTTGATACTTGATTTGCAAAAGTTGAGGAGCACGAGGACAATAAAGGCCAAAAGCGTTGTGACAGAAGCAGAGGAGGAGGAGGTAACTCATTGTTCGACAAATAGTAGTAGGAGTGTGTTGTAATTCGAGAAATGAGACATTGATCATTCCAAACAAGTTTGTCTCATGCCTTGCTGAGGTTTTCTTCTTCTTGTTGTTGTTGCCATTGAATTAATACTAGTAACACACACAGAGAGAGAGAGAGAGAGAGAGAGAGATCTGCATCAAAATAAGGAATTAGTTAATTATAAAGAAAAAAAACAAGAAGATAAGATATGAAGAGGAGAAAGCGATACCTTTGATACAATAAATCAAAGTAGATCTATATCCATGTTATCCATAGAGTAATGATTTTTGTTCCTTACTTTGCCAAAATCGCAACGCTTTTATTTTACAATTGGTTGGGTCGCCGATTTAGTGTGGTCAATTGATGGTGGATTTGGAAATTTTGTTGTGTTCAAATGAGCAGGTTGGTTCTCGAATTTCTTTATGGAGAGTCATTTTGAGTATCTTTTGATAATTGAGCAGTTTATATTATACAATTCGTTGAGTAGATTAATCATGCAAAAAATCAAATTGATTGGATAATTGTAGCTCTATAACAAAAATACATTTGTTTTAAAATTCACGATTAACGTAACTTTCATAATTTTTTAAAAACAATTAAGACTTAATCATAAGGTTATAAAATTCAATTGATTTGATTTTTACCTAAATAATATTCTTGATATACTCTACAAGATAAACGATTGATTATTGAAGGACACTCGAGGCACCTTCCATAAAAGTGTTGATAGCTGTTATGCCTTAGAACGTAGTGACACATCCCAAGTCGAATTGATCGGGTAATTCTTGGGTTGTTAGACAGGGTGCTTGGGAAATTTCATCCAAACCACAAATTTTAATCATGTTGAAAGAGTCAATTTAAAATCAATTGGTAAGCATCCTCAACAAGTGGTTCAAACTTTATTTTTTAGCTAAAAACATCAAAAAATCATCCGCATCAAACTCGTAAATTATTTGCCGAAATTTACGATCGACATAACTCGTTATCTGACAAAGAAACCCGTTTTGTTTCTTATAGCTATATAAATATGGGAATATTACGAGGATAAAAAAAGAAAGAAAACATTCCTTATACAACTTTATCATAGACAATTACCCAGAAAAAAAGGTCTATTGATTGCCGATTATACCGATAAGATATTCCTGCGTAGGTTGTTTCCTCTTGAATTAGAAAAGGCATGAACGGTGGTAATCTGACTAGGAGGAACTACTGGAACTCTGCCCATGACTATCTAATGGAGCCGCCCACAACATGTCGGAAGTCGGTGGCGCGAAACTCACCTTCCAAGAACAATATATCTGAAAGTAGAGAAGAGGTCCAACTAAGTTTGGCGAAAAGAATTGAAGCTAGAGACACAAACCAAGCCAACCAAACCCCATTGTCCCATGGTGAGCATAAGTTGGCGTGCGATGGTGATCTTCATAAGAAGAAGTTTTGACGTCATAGTAAGAAATGCCATCTGAAGCAAACTAGCAATGGAAACACCCAAAGATTTAGGACATGTGCTAAATGGGGATATGTCCATCCCTGAATACTTGATTTGCAGAAAGCTGAGGAGCACGAGGACCATAAAGGCCAAAATGGCATGACAGGAAGCAGAGGAAGAGGAGGTAACTCTGTTGTTGAGACAAATAGTAGTAGGTGTGTGTTGTATTGCTGAGAAATGAGACATTGATCTGTCCAGACAAGTTTGTCTACGTGCCTTGCTGAGGTGTTCTTCTTCTTATTGTTGTTGCCATTGAATTAATACTAGTAACACACATAGACAGGGATAGAGAGAGAGAGAGATCTGCATCAAAATAAGGAATTAGTAAGTTATAAAGAACAAGTAACAAGTAGATAAGATATGAAGAGGAGAAAACGTATTACCTTTGATACACAAAATCAAAGTAGATCTATATACGTGTTATACATAGAGTAGTGATTTTTGTTCCCTACTGTACCAAAACCGCACCGTTTTATTTCACAATTGGTTGGGTCGCCAGACTTAGTGTGGTCGATTGATGGTGGATTTTGGAATTTTGTTGTGTTCAAATGAATTGTTGGTTGCTGTATTTCTTTATGGAGAGTCATTTTGAGTATCTTTTGATAATTCGAACAGTTTATATTGTACAGTTTGTCGAGAAGATTAATCATGCAAAAAATCAAATTGATTGGATAATTGTATCTCTATAACAAAAATACATTTTTTTCAAAAATTCATGATTAACGTAACTTTCATAATTTTTTAAAACAATTAAGACTTAATCATAAGGTTATAAAAATTCAATTGATTTGATTTTTTACCTAAATAATATTCTTGATATACTCTATAGTATAAACGATTTAGATTATTGAAGGACACTCGAGGCGACCTTCCATAAAAAGTGTTCAGTAGCCTGTTATGCCTCATAACGTAGTGACACATCCCAAGTCAGAATTGATTGGGTAATTTGCTGTGTTGTTAGACAGGGTGCTTGGGAAATTTCATCCAAACCACAAATTTTGATCATGTTAAAAGAGTCAATTTAAAATCAATTGGTAAGCATCCTCAACAAGTGGTTCAAACTTTATTTTTTAGCTAAAAACATCAAAAAATCATCCGCATCAAACTCGTGTGCAGCTCGTCGAAATTTACGATCGGTACAGTAACTCGTTAATACAGCAAAACCCGTTTTGTTTCTTATAGCTATATAAATATGAGAATATTACGAGGATAAAAAAAGAAAAAAAATATTCCTTATACAACTTTATCATAGACAATTACCCAGACAAAAAGGGTCTATTGATTGCCGACTATACCGATAAGATATTCCTGCGTAGGTTGTTTCCTCTTGAATTAGAAAAGGCATGAACGGTAGTAATCCGACTTGGAGGCACTACTGGAACTCTGCCCATGACTATCTAATGGAGCCAGTTCCACAACATCTAAGGAATGGCGCAGTAGACTCACCTGCCAAGAACAATATATAGAGAAAGTAGAGAAGAGGTCCAACTGAGTCCGGCAAAAGAATTGAAGCTAGAGACACCAAACCAAGCCAACCAAACCCCATTGTCCCATGGTGAGCATAAGTTTGCGAGCGGTGGTGATCTTCATAAGAAGAAGTTTTCAGTACAACATAGTAAGAAATGCCATACATAAGCAAACTAGTATTGGAAACACCCAAAGATTTGGGGGACGTGTCGAATGGGGATATGTCCTTCCCTTGATACTTGATTTGCAAAAAATTGAGGAGCACGGGGACAATAAAGGCCAAAACGTCGTGACAGGAAGCAGAGGAGGAGGTAACTATGTTGTTGCGACAAATAGTAGTAGGAGTGTGTTGTAATGTTGAGAAATGAGACATTGATTTGTCCAAACAAGTTTGTCTGCATGCTATGCGGAGGTGTTCTTCTTCTTTTGTTGTTGACATTGAATTAATACTAGTAACACACATAGACAGGGAGAGAGAGAGAGAGAGAGAGAGAGATCCGCATCAAAATAAGGAATTAGTTAGTTATAAAGAAAAAATAGCAAGTAGATAAGATATGAAGAGAAGAAAACGTATTACCTTTGATACACAAAATCAAAGTAGATCTATATCCGTTTATTTATAGAGTAGTGATTTTCATTCCCTATTGTGCCAAAACTGCACCGTTTTATTTTACAATGGTTTGGGTGGCCAGACTTGGCGTGGTCGATTGATGGTAGATTTGGGAATTTTGTTGTGTTCAAATGAACTGTTGGTTTCTGCATTTCTTTATGGAGAGTCATTTTGAGTATCTTTTGATAATTCGAATGGTTTATATTGTACAGTTCGTCGAGTAGATTAATCATGCAAAAAATCAAATTGATTGGATAATTGTAGCTCTATAACAAAAATACATTTTTTTTCAAAAATTCACGATTAACATAACTTTCATAATTTTTTAAAACAATTAAGACATAATCATAACGTTATAAAAATTCAATTGATTTGATTTTTTACCTAAATAACATTCTTGATATACTCTACAGTATAAACGATTCAGATTATTGATCGACACTCGGGACGACCTTCTAGAAAAGGAGTTCAGTAGGCTGTTATGCCTTAGAACGTAGAGACACATCCCAAGTCACAATTGATTGGGTAATATGCTGTGTTGTCAGCCAGGGTGATCGGGCAATTTTGTCCAAGCCACAAATTTTCATCATGTTAAAGAGTCAATTTAAAATCAATTGGTAAGCATCCCCAACAAGCGCTTCAAACTTTATTTTTTAGCTAAAAACTTCAAAAACTCATCTGCATCAAACTCGTGTGCAGCTCGTCGAAATTTACGATCGGTACAGTAACTTGTTAATACAGCAAAACACTTTTTCTTTCTTATAGCTATATAAATATGGGATCATTACGAAGATAAAAAAACAAAGAAAACATTCCTTATACAACTTTATCATAGACAATTACCTAGACAAAAAGGGTCTATCGATTGCCGATTATGCTGAAAAGATATTCCTGCGTAGGTTGTTTCCTCTTGAATTAGAAAAGGCGTGAGCGGTAGTAATCGACTAGGAGGATTCTTTCGAACTCGCCCACGACTATCTAATGGAGCCAGTTCCACAACATCGGAAGCTGGCTGCGCAAAAACTCACCTGCCAAGAACAATATATAGAGAAAGTAGAGAAGAGGTCTAATTGAGTCTGGCCAAAGAATTGAAGCTAGAGACACCAAACCAAGCCTACCAAACCCCATTGTCCCATGGTGAGCATAAGTTTATGGCGGTGGTGATCTTCATAAGAAGAAGTTTTCAGTACATCATAGTAAGAAATGCCAGAGAGAAGCAAACTAGCAACGGAAACACCCAAAGATTTGGGGTATGTGTCGAATGGGGATATGTCCTTTCCTTGATTTGCAAAAAGCTGAGGAGCACGAGGACAATAAAGGCCAAAACGGCGTAACAGGAAGCATAGGAGGACGAGGTAACTCTGTTGTTGCGAGAAATAGTAGTAGGAGTGTGTGGTAATGCTGAGAAATGAGACATTGATTTGTCCAAACAAGTTTGTCTGCGTCCCTTGCTGAGGTGTTCTTCTTCTTCTTCTTCTTCTTGCCATTGAATTAATACTTGTAACACACACAGACAGGGAGAGAGAGAGAGAGAGAGAGAGAGAGAGAGATCTGCATCAAAATAAGGAATTAGTTAGTCATAAAGAAAAAATAGCATGAAGATAAGATATGAAAAGGAGAAAATGTATTACCTTTGATACACAAAATCAAAGTAGATCTATATCCATGTTATCTATAGAGTAATGATTGTTGTTCCCTCCAGTGCCAAAACTACACCGTTTTATTTTACAATTGGTTGGGTCGTCAGACTTAGCGTGGCCGATTGATGGTGGATTTGGGAATTTTATTGTTTTCAAATGAACTGTTAGTTGTTGCATTTCTTTATGGAGAGTCATTTTGAGTGTCTTTTGATAATTCGAACAGTTTATATTGTACAGCGAGTAGATTAATCATGCAAAAAATGAAATTGATTGGATAATTGTAGCTCTATAACAAAAATTCATTTGTTTTTAAAAATTAGCGACTAACGTAGCTTTCATAATTTTTGAAAACAATTAAGACTTAATCATAAGGTTATGAAAATTCAATTGATTTCATTTTTAACATCAAGAATATTGTTGATGTAATCAGAGTATAAACGATTCAAATTATTGAAGGACACTTGGGACGACGTTCCATAAAAGGAGTTTAGTAGCCTGTTATGCCTTAGAACATAGAGACACATCCCAAGTCAGAATTGATTGGGTAATTGCCTGGGTTGTCAGACAGGGTGATCGGGAAATTTCGTCCAAAACAACAAATTTTGATCATGTTAAAAGAGTCAATTTAAATTCAATTGGCAAGCATCCTCAACAAGCACTTCAAACTTTATTTTTTAGGTAAAAACTTGAAAAAAATCATCTGCATCAAACTTGTGTGCATTTCAAATTTCCAATCCAAGACAAAGAACTTGTTGATAAAACAAAACCCTTTTTGTTTCTTATAGCTATATAAATATGGGAATATTACGAGGTTAAAAAAACAAAGAAAACATTCCTTATACAACTTTGTCATAGACAATTAACCAGAAAAAAGGTCTATTCATTGCCGATTATACTGGTAAGATATTCCTCCGTAGGTTGTTTCCTCTTGAATTAGAAAAGGCATGAGCGGTAGTAATCCGACTTGGAGGCATTACTGGAACTCTGCCCATGACTATCTAATGGAGCCAGTTCCACAACATCGGAAACCGGCGGCGCAGAAACTCACCTGCTTGAACAATATATAGAGAAAGTAGAGAAGAGGTCCAACTAGAGTCTGGCAAAAGAATTGAAGCTCGAGACACCAAACCAAGCCAACCAAACCCCATTGTCCCTTGGTGAGCATAAGTTTGTGAGCATTGGTGATCTTCATAAGAAGAAGTTTTCAGTACATCATAGTAAGAAATGCCATAGAGAAGGAAACACCCAAAGATTTGGGGTATGTGTCGAATGGGGATATGTCCTTCCCTTGATACTTGATTTGCAAAAAGCTACAGAGCACGGGGACAATAAAGGCTAAAACGACGTGACAGGAAGCAGAGGAGGAGGAGGTAACTCTGTTGTTGCGACAAATAGTAGTAGTAGTGTGTTGTAATGCTGAGAAATGAGACATTGATAAGTCCAAACAAGTTTGTCTGCGTGCCTTGCTGAGGTGTTCTTGTTGTTGTTGTTGTTGTTGCCATTGAATTAATACTAGTAAGACACACAGACAGGGAGAGAGAGAGAGGGATCCGCATCAAAATAAGGAATTAGTTAGTTATAAAGAAAAAATAGCAAGTAGATAAGATATGAAGAGGAGGAAACGTATTACCTTTGACACACAAAATCAAAGTAGATCTATATACGTGTTATATATAGAGTAGTGATTTTGTTCCTCGTGCCAAAACCGCACCGTTTTATTTCACAATTGGTTGGGTCGCCAGACTTAGCGTGGTCGATTGATGGTGGATTTGGGAATTTTCTTGTGTTCAAATGAACTGTTGGTTGCATAGAGAGTCATTTTGATTATCTTTTGATAATTTGAACGGTTTATATTGTACAGTTCGTCGAGTAGATTAATCATGCCAAAAATCAAATTGATTGAATAATTGTAGCTCTATAACAAAAATACATTTTTTTAAAAAAAAAATTCACGATTAACGCAGCTTTCATAATTTTTAAAAACAATTAAGACATAATCATAAGGTTATAAAAATTCAATTGATTTGATTTTTTACATAAATAATATTCTTGATGTGCTCTACAGTATCAATGATTCAGATTATTGATGGACACTCGGGATGGCCATTCCATAAATGGAGTTTAGTAGGCTGTTATGCCTTAGAATGTAGAGACACATCCCAAGTCAGAATTGATTGGGTAATTGGCTGGGTTGTCAGACGGGGTGATCGAGAAATTTCATCCAAAGCACAAATTTTTATCATGTTAAAAGAATCAATTTAAAATCAATTGGTAAGCATCCTCAACAAGCGCTTCAAATTTCATTTTTAGCTAAAAACTTCAAAAAATCATCTACATCAAACTCGTGTACAAATTTCATCAAAATTTACTATCGAGACAAGAATTCGTTAATACTACAAAACACTTTTTGTTTGTTATAGCTATATAAATATGGAAATATTACGAGGATAAAAAAACAAAGAAAACATTCCTTATACAACTTTATCATAGACAATTACCTAGAGAAAAGAGTCTATTGCTTCTCGATTATACTGA
Source organism: Camellia lanceoleosa (assembly GCA_025200525.1). Lineage (NCBI taxonomy): Eukaryota > Viridiplantae > Streptophyta > Magnoliopsida > Ericales > Theaceae > Camellia > Camellia lanceoleosa. Next base: position 78,686,334 of record CM045769.1, read on the forward strand.
TAAGATATTCCTCCGTAGGTTGTTTCCTCTTGAATTAGAAAAGGCATGAGCGGTAGTAATCTGACTTGGAGACATTACTGGAACTCTGCCCATGACTATCTAATGGAGCCAGTTCCACAACATCGGAAGCTGGCGGCGCAAAAACTCACTTGCCAAGAACAATATATAGAGAAAGTAAAGAAGAGGTCCAACTGAGTCTGGCAAAAGAATTGAAGCTAGAGACACCAAACGAAGCCAACCAAACCCCATTGTCCCATGGTGAGCATAAGTTTGCGAGAGTTGGGGATCTTCATAAGAAGAAGTTTTCAGTACGTCATAGTAAGAAATGCCATAGAGAAGCAAACTAGCAAAGAAAACACCCAAAGATTTGGGGTTTGTGTCGAATGGGGAAATGTGCTTCCCTTGATACATGATTTGCAAAAAGCTGAGGAGCGTGGAGACAATAAAGGCCAAAACGGCATGACAGGAAGCAGAGGAGGAGGAGGTAACTCTGTTGTTGCAACAAATAGTAGTGGGCGTGTGATGTAATACTGAGAAATAAGACGTTGATATGTCGAAACAAGTTTGTTTGCGTGCCTTGCTGAGGTGTTCTTCTTGTTGTTGTTGTTGCCATTGAATTAGTACTAGTAACACACACTGACAGGGAGAGAGAGAGAGAGAGAGAGAGAGATCTGCATCAAAATAAGGAATTAGTTAGTTATAAAGAAAAAATAGCAAGTAGATAATATATGAAGAGGAGAAAACGTATTACCTTTGATACATAAAATCAAAGTAGATATATATCCATGTTACGTATAGAGTAATGATTTTTGTTCCCTACTATGCCAAAACCGCACCGTTTTATTTTACAATTGGTTGGGTCATCAGACTTAGCATGGTCGATTGATGATGTATTTGAGAATTTTGTTGTGTTTAAATGAACTGTTGGTTGCTGCATTTCTTTATGGAGAGTCATTTTGAGTATCTTTTGATAATTCGAATGATTTATATTGTACAGTTCGTCGGGTAGATTAATCATGCAAAAAATCAAATTGATTGGATAATTGTAGCTCTATAACAAAAATACATTTGTTTTTAAAAATTAACTATTAACGTAACTTTCATAATTTTTTTAAAAAATTAAGACTTAATCATAAGGTTATGAAAATTCAATTGATTTGATTTTTTACATAAATAATATTCTCGATGTACTCTACAGTATAAACGATTCAGATTATTAAAGGACACTCGGGACAACCTTCCATAAAAGTAGTTCAGTAGGCTGCTATGCCTTAGAACGTAGAGACACATCCCAAGTCAGAATTGATTTGGTAATTGGCTGGGTTGTCAGACGCAATGATAGGGAAATTTCGTCCAGACCACAAATTTTGATCATGTTAAAAGAGTCAATTTAAAATCAATTGGTAAGCATCCTCAACAAGCGCTTCAAACTTTCTTTTTTATTTAAAAACTTCAAAAAATCATCTGCATCAAACTCGTGTGCAGCTCGTCGAAATTTACGATCGGTACATTAACTCGTTAATACTGCAAAACCTTTTTTTGTTTCTTATAGCTGTATAAATATGGGAATATTAGGAAGATAAAAAGAGAAAGAAAACATTCATTGTACAACTTTATCCTAGACAATTACCCAGACAAAAAGGGTCTATTTATTGCCGATTATACTGATAAGATATTCCTCCATAGGTTGTTTCCTCTTGAATTAGGAAAGGCATGAGCGGTAGTAATCCGACTTGGAGGCTTTACTGGAACTCTGCCCATGACTATCTAATGGAGCCAATTCCACAACATCGGAAGCTGGCGGTGTAGAAACTCACCTGCCAAGAACAATATATAGAGAAAGTAAAGAAGAGGTCCAACTGAGTCTAGCAAAAGAATTGAAGCTAGAGACACCAAACCAAGCCAACCAAACCCCATTGTCCCATGGTGAGCATAAGTTTGCTAAGTGTGGTGATCTTCATAAGCAGAAGCTTTCAGTACGTCATAATAAGAAATGCCATAGAGAAGCAAACTAGCAATGGAAAAGCCCAAAGATTTGAGGTATGTGTCGAATGGGGATATGTCCTTCCGTTGATACTTGATTTGCAAAAAGCTACGGAGCACGGGGACAATAAAGGCCAAAACGGCATGACCGAAAGCAGAGGAGGAGGAGGTAACTCTGTTGTTGTGACAAATAGTAGTAGGAGTGTGTTGTAATGCTAAGAAATGAGACATTGACCTGTCCAAACAAGTTTGTCTGTGTGCCTTGCTGAGGTGTTCTTCTTCTTCTTGTTGTTGCCATTGAATTAATACTAGTAACACACACAAACAGGGAGAGAGGGAGAGAGAGAGAGAGAGAGAGAGAGTGAGAGAGAGAGAGAGAGAGCGATGTGCATTGAAATAAGGAATTAGTTTGTTATAAAGAAAAAATAGCAAGTAGATAAGGTATGAAGAGGAGAAAACGTATTACCTTTGATAAAAAAAAATCAAAGTAGATATATGTCCATGTTAGATATAGAGTAATGATTTTTGTTCCCTACTGTGCCAAAACCACACCGTTTTATTTACAATTGGTTGGGTCGTCAGACTTATCGTGGTCGATTGATGGTGGATATGGGAATTTTGTTGTGTTCAAATGAACTGTTGGTTGCTGCATTTCTTTATGGAGAGTCATTTTGAGTATCTTTTGATAATTCGAACGGTTTATATTGTACAGTTTGTTGAGTAGATTAATCATGCAAAAAATCAAATTGATTGGATAATTGTAGCTCTATAACAAAAATACAATTGTTTTTAAAAATTAACAATTAACGTAACTTTCATAATTTTTAAAAACAATTGAGACTTAATCATAAGGTTATAAAAATTCAATTGATTTGATTTTTAACATAAATAATATTCTTGATGTACTCTACAGTATAAACGATTCAGATTATTGAAGGACACTCGAGACGACCTTCCATAAAAGGAGTTCAGCAGGCTGTTATGCCTCAGAATGTAGAGACACATCCCAAGTCAGAATTGATTGGGAAATTGGCTGGGTTGTCAGACGAGTTGATCGGGAAATTTCGTCCAAACCACAAATTTTGATCATGTTAAAAAAGTCAATTTAAAATCAATTTGTATGCATCCTCAACAAGCGTTTCAAACTTTGTTTTTTAGCTAAAAACTTCAAAAAATCATCTGCATCAAACTCGTGTACAGCTTGTCGAAATTTACGATCGGTACAGTAACTCGTTGATACAGCAAAACCCTTTTTGTTTCTTATAGCTATATAAATATGGGAATATTACGAGGATAAAAAAAACAAAGAAAACATTCCTTATACAACTTTATCATAGACAATTACCCAGACAAAAAGGGTCTGTTGATTGCTGATTATACTGATAAGATATTCCTCCGTAGGTTGTTTCCTCTTGAATTAGAAAAGGCATGAGCGGTAGTAATCCGACTTGGAGGCATTACTGGAACTCTGTCCATGACTATCTAATGGAGCCAGTTCCACAACATCGGAAGTTGGCGACGTAGAAACCAACGTGCCAAGAACAATATATAGAGAAAGTAAAGAAGAGGTCCAACTGAGTCTGGCAAAAGAATTAAAGCTAGAGACACCAAACTAAGCCAACCAAACCCCATTGTCCCATGGTGAGCATAAGTTTGCTAGCGGTGGTCATCTTCATAAGAAGAAGTTTTTAGTACGTCATAGTAAGAAATGCCGTAGAGAAGCAAACTAGCAATGGAACCACCCAAAGATTTGGGGTATGTATTGAATGGGATATGTCGTTCCCTTGATACTTGATTCGCAAAAAGCTGAGGAGCACGGGGACAATAAAGGCCAAAACGGCGTGACAGGAAGCAGAGGAGGAGGAGGTAACTCTGTTGTTGCGACAAATAGTAGTAGGAGTGTGTTGTAATGCTGAGAAATGAGACATTGATCTGTCGAAACGAGTTTGTCTGCATGCCCTGCTGAGGTGTTCTTCTTCTTCTTGTCGTTGCCATTGAATTAATACTAGTAACACACACAGAGAGAGAGAGAGAGAGAGAGAGAGAGAGAGAGAGAGAGAGATCTGCATCAAAATAAGGAATTGGTTAGTTATAAAGAAAAAATAGCAGGTAGATAAGATATGAAGAGGAGAAAACGTTTTGGTACACAAAATCAAAGTAGATCTATATCCATGTTATATATAGAGTAATGATTTTTGTTCCTTACTGTGCCAAAACTGTACCGTTTTATTTTACAATTGGTTGGGCCGTCAAACTTACCTCAGTTGATTGATGGTGGATTCGGGAATTCTGTTGAGTTCAAATGAACTGTTGGTTGCTGCATTTCTTTATGGAGAGTCATTCTGAGTATCTTTTGATAATTTGAATGGTTTATATTGTACAGTTCGTCGAGTAGATTAATCATGCAAGAAATCTAATTGATTGGATAATTGGATCACTATAACAATAATACATTTGTTTTTAAAAATTAACGATTAATGTAACTTTCACAATTTTTAAAAAGAATTAAGACTTAATCATAAGGTTATAAAAATTCAATTGATTTGATTTTTTACATAAATAATATTCTTGATGTACTCTACAGTATAAACGATTCAGATTATTGAAGGACACTCGGGACAACCTTCCATAAAAGGAGTTCAGTAGGCTGTTATGCCTGAAAATGTAGAGACACATCCCAAGTCAGAATTGATTGGGAAATTGGCTGGGTTGTCAGACGGGTTGATCAGGAAATTTCGTCCAAACCACAAATTTTGATCATGTTAAAAGAGTCAATTTAAAATCAATTGGTGAGCATCCTCAAAAAGCGTTTCAAACTTTGTTTTTTAACTAAAAACTTGAAAAAAAATCATCTGCATCAAACTCGTGCAGGTAATTTCGAAATTTACGATCGGTACAGTAACTCGCTGATATAGTAAAACCCTTTTCGTTTCTTATGGCTATATAAATATGGGAATATTACAAGGATAAAAAAAACAAAGAAAACATTCCTTATACAACTTTATCATAGACAATTACCCAGACAAAAAAGGTCTTTTGAATGCCGATTATACTGATTAGATATTCCTTCGTAGGTTGTTTCCGCTTGAATTAGAAAAGGCATGAGCGGTAGTGATCTGAGTTGGAGGCATTACTAGAACTCTGCCCATGACTATCTAATGGAACCAGTTCCACAACATCGGAAGCTGGCGGTGCAGAAACTTACCTACCAAGAACAATATATAGAGAAAGTAAAGAAGAGGTCCAATTGAGTCTGGCAAAAGAATTGAAGCTAGAGACACCAAACCAAGCCAACCAAACCCCATTGTCCCACGGTGAGCATAACTTTACGAGCGGTGGTGATCTTCATAAGAAGAACTTTTCAGTACATCATAGTAAGAAATGCCATAGAGAAGCAAACTAGCAATGGAAACACCCAAAGACTTGGGATATGTGTCGAATGGGGATATGTCCTTCCCTTGATACTTGATTTACAAAAAGTTGAGGAGCACGGGGACAATAAAGGCCAAAACGGCATGACAGGAAGCAGAGGAGGAGGAGGTAACCTTGTTGTTGCGACAAATAGTAGTAGGAGTGTGTTGTAATGCTGAAAAATAAGACATTGATCTGTCCAAACAAGTTTGTTTGCATGCCCTGCTGAGGTGTTCTTCTTCTTGTGATTGTTGCCATTGAATTAATACTAGTAACACACACAGACATGGAGAGAGAGAGAGAGAGAGATCTGCATCAAAATAAGGAATTGGTTAGTTATAAAGAGAAAATAGCAAGTAGATAAGATATGAAGAGGTGAAAACGTATTACCTTTGAGGCACAAAATCAAAGTAGATCTATATCCATGTTATATATAGGGTAATTATTTTTGTTCCCTACTGTGCCAAAACCGTACCGTTTTATTTTACAATTGGTTGGGTCGTCAGACTTAGCGTGCTCGATCGATGGTGGATTTGGGAATTTTGTTGTGTTCAAATGAACTATTTGTTACTGCATATCTTTTGTAATAACCCGACCCTCGTCTATGATCCTAGTATACTTTCAGTTTCCTTATTTTGTATATTTATATGCTTATTGTGAATTTCCATGTGGAATTATGGCTAAGTAACTAAATTCCAAGTTTAAAAAAAGTCTATCTGTTTCACAAGAAAACTATCTGTCACCATTAACACGTTTGACTTAGAAATTGGGCATCTTAACGGCTTAATTATCTGGAATTAATTATATATCTATGATCAGCATAATTTTCTGGTAATATTAGGCATGTTTACGAAATTTCAATTTTGGAATGATAAAACGATTGATTTTTGTCTTATATGCTTTGATATTTTGTTATATATCTAAGTCTTGTTTTGGCCCTAAGATCAAAAAAACGTGAGACCCTTTTTGGAGAGAAAATAAGAGAGAAAATAAGAGAGAGGAAGAAGAGAATTGGGGAAAGAAGCAATTCAACAAAGAGCTTGGCAAATTGTTGGTGTTGTGGAATTTAAATCAAAGTAAGTTCAAGTTCTTCTTGTTAAGGTAACTTAAGGTTTATAATTGATGATTATGTATGAATCATGTTGCTTAATGAGGGTTTCTCCTCAAGGGGTTACTTTGACACCAAATTTAGGTGTTGTATGAAATTCTACTTCAATCTTTGATTTTGTATCATTACCCCATGGTATCATGTTTATATTTGTTATATTTGGGGGAGATCACCATAAATGTTAAGGAATGAAGCTTGTATGTGTATACTCATGGTCTTCATCTCAATTTCAAAGCTTGATCTTGTATTGTTGCATGTAGATGTTGTTTAAATGGAAATTTAAGTTGTTTTTCAAGTGTTATGGGCCTTGACTCTCCCACATTTGAAGTTGTTTTGCAAAGGAGAAGTTGGAGAAACTCACATTGGGAGTCCAAATTTTCGGAATTTTGCTTGGTTCGCTCGAAGCGTGAAAGCCCGCCGGCGGGAAAATCGCCTTCCGAGTTTGGTGGATTTATAGTCCTCGGCGGCCAAAGTGGCGCCGGCGGAGGCTTATTTTCGAAATAAAGTGTGTTGTTTAGCTTTGCGTGCTTGACTCTTTAGAATATTTTCGATGCTTTTAAAGTGATTATAAATTGTATGAAGTGTAATGACTCGGGAATGGTTTCTCACCGATTTAGAGAGAAGAGAACTAATTTATAAGTTATGATTGTGTACAGGACACACTCCGGAGGAACCACCTCTCCGCATAACAACACCGTGAGTAATAGTACCTCAATGAATCTTTACGCAATTTATTATGTATTGACGTTATGTCTTGACGTTACACACTTTGTTGTCAAACTTGTGGTGATACAAAACATAGCTACACTATGAATGAGAATCTTTATGAAGTTATGGATGTAAATGGTAAAGTTGTGGATAAGTGAACCACTATGAACTTGTGGAAACATCAAAAGGTTGTGAAGTTATGCACGTCATATGTGAAATCTTGTGAACTTTTGGACTGTGCAAGGAAATTATGAATGTGTGAACCAAAGTGGCCTAGAGCCATTTAGAACCGATGTGGCCTAGAGCCATTTAGAACCAATGTGGCCTAGAGCCGTTTGTGAATCAATGTGACTTAGAGCCATTTGTGAATTAATATGGCTACGAGCCTTTGTGAAGTTATGAGGCCAAAGTGATATGTGAAACGTGAATTTGTGAATCTGTGAATCAAAAAAGGCCCGAAGGTCATTACGAGCGAAAGGTCATTTCGGGCCGTAAGGTCGTTTCGATAATTTCGGGCCAATAGGCCGCTCTGTTATAAGCGTAATATTGGGCGGTAGCCGTCTGAAAGTAAAATCATACCAGAGCATTTTGGGATCTCAATTTGTGAGCATCTTGTCATGCATTGTAATTACAATTGGTATTTAAACTGCTTAAGTATTATTATTCACTGAGCTAGTCTCATTCTGTTATTTTGTTTGATTCTGTAGGAAAATCAACTTGGAGGTCAGTCCTCGCACCGTTATCGTATGTCTTTTGTCAACCTAAGGACAACCAGGCACTTGGGGAAGCCTTTTACATGCTAGGGCAGTTTTGGTAGACCTTGTCATTTTGTACTAATGCTTGTTAGCCAGTTGTTGTATCGAGTATTTTGTTGAATGCCCAATCTCTGGGCTAAACTTGTAGATGTGTATGTAACTTAATCACGCATTTATGTCCACTATGAGTTTTAATTCTGAATCGTGGTCCTGGCATATTTGTAGTAGCTCAATGGATGTATTTGCACGTTATTTTATTGTTTTAGCGCTTCCATTCAGGCCCCGATTATTCTATAAGGCAGGTTAAGTGTCTGTTTCTGGTTAGGTCATGCCAAAACTTTTAGGGGCAAGTTAGGGGCGTGACATCTTTACAGAGAGTCATTTTGAGTATCTTTTGATAATTCGAACGGTTTATATTGTCTAGTTCGTCGAGTAGATTAATCATGCAAAAAATCAAATTGATTGGATAATTGTATCTCTGTAACAAAAATACATTTCTTTTTAAAAATTAACGATTAACGTAACTTTCATAATTTTTAAAAACAATTAAGACTTAATCATAAATGTAGACATCCCCGAACGTCCCGGGAGGGAATCTCGTTTTGTTCATTGGGCTCACTACAGTTCAGGGCTCAATGTCACAGTCCTATATCTAATCTCGCAGAGTGCAATTCAAGACCGATGAATCATCAAAGGGTCCAAATCTGGCGAATCGTTGTTGAAAACAGATTTTTTTGAAAGAAGTGCCAAACATGGACTGCTTCGCCAGATACAAAGTCGCTACCTAAATATTTATTTTGGGGCAATTTAGGAAACCCTGACTCGTTGCCTAAGGCCACGTGTCCGTCATCACCAAAATTGCCTCGGCTCAGGAACTTAGGTACGATTGGGGAAGGTCACTTCGTGAGCACCCACGCTCGCCCGATCAAAGATCGACCTCTACTAACCATGATATCGAGTTTTGAAAACATTATGTGTTCTTATTCCGATTATTAGCCTAGAATTACTATGTGATGCGCACAACATACAAGTATAGACTGGATTGCCTGAGTTGGAACAAAACATTTCTTGTTTGTTTTTGAAAGCGGTTTGCTACTCGCAAGTAGGCTAAAATGCAGATTTTGCCACCCTCAAGTGGGCTCAGAAAACATGGTGATTTGCCACTATCTAGTGGGCTTAAAACTCGCAATCAATGAATTGTTCCAATTCAGATAATCCAACCTCCACCCACAGGCATTCATGCAGTTATATCACATAAGCAAATAGCCTCATGGTAAGCATGCTATCATGGCCCTTATTCTAAACATGGCATATGAAATGCAACAGATAACATGTATTCAACTTGGAATTGAAATACAATGTAGTTAGTATGATGCGCCGAGCCTGGTGCATGCAAGATAGATGAATGGATGCAAACATGCGAGCATAAGTATGCTGATTGAAACGTGCCCTAAAACTAACCATTATAAGCTGGTAAATAAAAGGGAGAAAGACGTGGGGTTGGAAGACATGCATCACACACACACACACACACACACACTTATTACAACATTGCCCTCCTTGGAGGGTCCGAATAAATAATACACAACCGAATGAATAACGAATTACAACTAATTATTACACAACCCTAATTAATTAATAAATTAACTAGAATAAATAAGCCAGCACGCAAAACATATGAAATAGACTGCCTCAGCTCGGTCTTGAATGATAAGGAATGCATGCATGCTCGAGTCGCCTTATCGAAAAATCCATCGCGATGCCCCGATTTGCTTCTGTTTGCTACTGATCCCGGAATATTGTACAAAGCTCCAGAAGGCTTGTTGACCAATTTTGGCTGCTGGTTTCCGGTTTGCTACAACACAGAGCAAGAAAGGGGCATAGCAAAGTATTTTCAACGTATGTGTGCACGACCACTCTCTCCGTCATTGCATAAGCTCTAGGGGGTGTAGACCTCGATCCTCGTGCCACTAACACGCATCTCGATGCATGATGGCCGAGGAGTCGAATTGCACGACTCAATGTGGAATGAATGCATATGAAAACACAACAAGGCCTAAACTTCATCATGGGTAATCCAGAGTGTCGGCGACCGAGAATTGTGGCACGTTTCGTCAGTTTGAGTACGAAACATCCCTCGTTCCCCGTGCTTGGACTAACCCTACTCCAAACATAATTCAACAAGATAGCATACACAATGCGATTATCATGCAACCCTAAATGCAATGCAATCTAATCATGCTGGCATGCGAGGGATGATATGCAAACATGCAACTAGCATACACAATGCTATGACCTAAGGATGGCATACTCAATGCATACAAACCATATGGCATACACAATGCACATACGAAGACTATCATGCACAGATGAAGACTATCAATGAGATGATCAAGGCATACACAATGCAATGGCCAAATATGCAACAACATGAACTAAATGGCATACACAATGCAAGATGGACTTAAACCAATGTGAGTGGACCTCAGCCACACTCAAATCAGTGGCCAAACACAATTGAAATTAGACAAGAACGTTCATGCAAACATGCCCAATGCAAGGGACCGAACCTAAGGCATCGAATGCCACTCTACCAAAGCATGGCAAGGGATGACACATGGCATACAATGACACAAATTCCAGCTCTGAAATAGCATAGAAGATGGACCCGAAACATGTAAACACCTCACTCGATGCATGCTAGATGACCCGAATACCGAAACTAGTGGAATGGATTACGCTATAGGTATGCAAAACAATGCTCAAATGATGAAACAAACCCCAAAAAGTTCCTATGAAGACCAAAATCAGTGGCTAAATGTGTTGGGATAGTGGCTTGGAATGCATTCAAATGAAGCTCATGCAATGGCCGGTAAATGAGGCATTCAAGCATAACTCTCAAACGCATTTAAAGAGTGAACATCATGGGAATATGGCATACATGTAGGCTCTGAAATATGATTTGCAATGGCCCCAAAATATGAAAACACCTCAGTATATGCATGTAATAGACCTCGAAACTCAAAGCTAAGCATGGACATTGTACTACAAGGATGCAAAACAAGCATCATTCGACCATGAGACCCAAAAATAGAGCTAATGCAGTCAAAAACATGCACAAAATCAGTTTAAGGCATGGCCAAAAAGTGCTAGAATCAAGGGCCAACATAGCATGCAATGTAAGCTAGTAAAGGGGATTTACACTACAAGTATGTGAGACAATCAAGAGGTCACCAAACCAGCAAAATTTAGAAGTATGCCATGCCAAATAATGCCCAAAAACTCATGGAAACATGGTCAATGCATGCAAGAATGATATGTTCCTTTGAAAGACCAAAAGGAGGGTTATTCTACACATGCATAATTGACATCCAAAAAGACAAAACCACCTCTGGAAAGAGGTTATGAAGGCCCTAAAACTCACTGAAAAGGGTTTGAAATGAGGCTAGGAACCATGCAAGTAAAGGCTCCTTTGAAAGGCCATGAAGAGGGTTACTCTACACATGCAAGATGGACATCTAAAATGGCAAAAAAGGCTTTGGGAAGAGCCTATGCAGGTCCTAGAACCCACCAAAAATGTCCTGAAACATACTCAAGAAGTATGCAAATACGGGCTCCTTTGTAAAGCCAACAATGCTAGTAAACAAAACAAGGGGTGAGAGGGTCACCCCTCTTTGATTTTGGGGCTCAAAATAGCATGCTAGCCACTGAAAATCCATTAGATTTTAGTGGCTAAAAGGCCAAACAAAGCACAATACAAAGGCCTTAATACATGGCTCAAAACAGGATGAAAACATCATGCAAGGGGGTAGATGACCCCCAACAGAAAAATAACCTTAAACAAACTTCAAGAGGAACTCAAAATAAGAATTTTTTCAATTTAAGAATAAACCCAAAAATGCTTGCAAATATAGCTAAGATATGAAGCAAAATAGGGACCAAAAGGGGAATAAGAGAGTTACCCTTGTAGCCAAGAAAGACAGCAGCTTCTGGACCAAGAAAGTGGCTCCTCAACCTCTGAAAATAAGCTCCAAGGTGCTTAGATGGATGATGGAGAAGTGTGGTTGTGAGGTGTAGTGCAATGGGGCCAAGAACCTAGCACTTTTGGTACCAAAATAGAGAGGTGTATAGAGATAGGTGTCTGTATGCCTTGGCCAAAAATCTGAACCTTTGCTAGTGAGGGAGAGAGCTTCTCTTATAGGAGAACAAAGGCCCAAGCTTCTCTTGGAAGCTTGGATCAAAGGGCCAAGCTTCTTAGGGAAGCTAAAGCAAAAAGGGTCAAGCTTCTTGATGAAGCTTGAGCAAAGGGGTCAAGCTTCCTCAAGAAGCTAAGAAAGGTTCAAGTTTCTCTTAGAAGCTTGGAGCAAAGGGTCAAGCTTTTTTAAGAAGCCAAAACAAGAGGGTCAATCCTCCATACACGTATACGGAGAATGAAGCAAATTCCTCCCAGCTGGCACAGTTGGAAGCAACTCAGTGAGACAAAAAAGAAGAAAGCTGGCTGACCAGTTCAGGTGGTCGGCCGACCACTCCCCCTGGTCGGCCGACCAGTTCAAAAGGTCCAAGGTGGTCGGCCTGCTCCTAGGGTGGTCTCCAAGCTGAAAGCAAGCAGTTGGTGTAGTGGGAGACTTGCAAAAATGGCTCAAAAACCAAGGAGACCAGCTTCTTGACAAGAAAATCGGCCGGCCAGAGAGGAGGTGGTTTCCAAGAGAAAAGGTGGTCTCCCACCCTTGTACCACCTTCCAAATAATAAAAATAGGGTTCATACCAAAAATGAACCAAGACAGAGGCAAAACGAGGGTTCGAGGGCCAAAACGCGCAGCCAGGTGCCCCGAAAATTAACTATTAAGCATTGAAGGTGGCGTGCAACCACGAATGTGATATCCCTGTTCTGTAGAATGCTAATTGGTCCTTAATTTGAGTGTGATTATGTGTTTAGCATGATTTTATGTGCCATTATGTGTATATAAGCGATTTTGAAATTTTATCTGTTCACCGTAGAAATATCTGTTTGAATAATCTGCTTCGGAAATAAAATTGGAGGCCTTATCAGCCACAGAATCCGAAATTGATTACGCCATTGCGATTGGCATAATTTTTAGAGCCTACGGTGAAATTTAATTGAAAATTGATTTGGATCAGATTAAATTGATTAAATTAACGAATTGGTGCCCAATTACTTTATTACTATTATATTGGCATTAGTGGAATTTGTTGTGTGAGGGCACTACACCCTCTATTCTCTCTTCTTTGCTTCATTTGGGCTGATTTGAACTCAAGGTTAGAAAGAGGGGTTATAGAGAGGGAGAGAAGAATTGGGCAATTTTGGCCTTGAGGCTTGGAAATTCGAGGTCGGAAATTCGGAGGCTAACTCAAGATTTAATCATAAATTGGGAAGATTAAGGCTCCTAGGTGAGTGAATTTGTGCATATTAGTTTGTAATTTTTGTGAATTCAAGTTGAATGTTGATAAGAACATAAAATGAATTGATCATGATGAATTTGGGTTAGTTTTGTTGATTTGGTAGTCTATATGCACATGCATGTAAGAAAGTACCTTGAAATTGCATGTTTGAGCATAAAATGTATAATCCATGTGCAATTTTAATTGAAGCTCATGTTTTGATCACCTCTCCACCAATTAAGTTGAGAATGATGAGCATTTCCCACATGCATGTACAAATCATGGAGGTGTAAGGCTTCAATGTTGAAATTGAGCATATTGGTGTTGAGTTTGAATTAATTTGGGACATGTATGTGTTTGATTCATGAAATTGAGTTCCATGATGATGTGTTTTGGTGTTTATACCATGTTAGTACAAGTATATGCGAAATTGGAGCCATAAAATGTAAGAAATGTTGGGTTGAATGTTGGAAGGGAGCTCAAGAACTCAACTGGAAACCCAAAATTTTGACTTACGCCCAATGGGGAAATGGTCATTGAGCGGGAAAAACGTGCTCCCAGCATTTTGGTAGACATGGTGTCCCTCGGCGTGGAGGCCACGCTTGAGCGAGGGAGCTATTTGGACAGGCCTTCCGCTCGAGCGTCCTATTACACGCTCGAGCGTATTTTTCATGCAACCAGTACTTTTGCAGGCCTTAAGGGTCTGCTCGAGCGAGGAAGTCCACGCTCGAGCGGGGACCTTGTTTTCTGGAAATCTAAAAATGCATTATGTGTTCTGTTTTCCGTTCCCTTTCTCTTCTAAACACTCTTAGGCGTACATTGAGCATTGTAATTGAATTAAATGGATAAGAATGAAGCCTAAAGAGGAATATGTGAATTAAAGAACGGATTGAATTATTTGTGACCCATATGTGCTATGTGATGTGTAGGGTCAAGCTCCAGGGCAATTCAACCAACCCATCACTGTGAGTAATATCTAAATTATGTTATTGTCCCACCTGCTTACTCTTATGTAAGTTTTGTAAAGTTCATTAATTTGAATGGTGGACAAGTTTGATATAAAGGCCTATGTGCCAGTTTGATATAAAGCCCTATGTGCCAGTTTGATATAAAGGCCTAAGAGTCAGTTTGATATAAAGGCCTAAGAGCCAGTCTGATATAAGTGCTGAAATGCCAGTTTGGTATGACAAGCATGAAAGGCTTAAATGCCAGTCTGATACGAAAGTATATTTGGGCCGAAGGTCAATTGATAAAATGTGCGCCGAAGGCCGTTTGATATAAATATGGGCCGAAGGCTGATTGATAAAATGTGGGCCGAAAGCCGTTTGATATAAATATGGGCCGAAGGCCGATTGATAAAATGTGGGCCGAAGGCCGTTTGATATAAATGTGGGCCGAAGGCCGATTGATAAAATGTGGGCCGAAGGCCGTACGTTGTGTTGGAACCTTAGTTACTTAACTTACATATGTCTATGTATGTATGTATGTATTAGTTAGAAATGCAAATTGGGCCCAAGGCCGTTTGATGTATATTGTTCCAATGTATATTCTTTATTTGGTATTATTCACTTGGCTTTCGCTCATGCTGATTCATGTGTTTGTAGGTGAGCCCAGAGAAGTCCAAACCCAGCCTCAGTGAAGTCAGTGTGGAACAACAAAGATTTTTGGGAAAGTCAGCCCTTGTGTCTCACTCACGAGACCCGCCTTCGCCTTTTGTCGTTTGTTTCTGTTCTGTTATGTTGGCGAAGTTTTATGTACGTCTGTGTATAGTTTTGTTTGGCTGACTTAGATTTGAATGATCCTGTTTGTACAAAATTTTTATGTCATTGTACTTTCTGTCATGAGTTATTAACATATGTATGTAATGATGTGCATATAAGCACGGCTCTATGGACAAAGTTTCAAATTGCTTCCGTTTGGCCCCCATGAACTCTGTTAAAATACGTTTGGTTTGGTTTGAGGCCGTAGGAAATCTCACGATTACTGGCCGGTTATGTCCTTAACCCACGGGGGCGGGTTCGGGTCATGACAGAGTGGTATTAGAGCACGAGTTAATAACTCGCACACTTGTCCAAAAGAGCAATAAGCGTCTAGAAAAGATCTAGGATGCATTCATGTGATAAATATGAATCTAAAGGCATCAAGAATATGCTCAAGTGTTTCTATATGAACAGTTATGTACTATAAATCTGTGAATTTCCATTTGAATATGTATGCTCTCTGGTATATGCATACGTTTGAATCTTTTGTATAAAGTATAATGCAAGTTTAATCAGATAGTGAGTAATGACTCTGTGAAGTCATGTTTTACTTTAATTATTTTCTAATGATATGAAATGACAAGTTCCCTGAAATGCTATGTTTTGTATGAAAGAAAGATTGGCCAAATTTTCCTTGAACATAACTGTGGTGTCCTTAGCAGAGGCCCTTGCCCAGGGGATATAATATTGTGGCTTATGGTCATGAGGCCCTACCTCGGGGGAAATAATACCATGGTACAGGCCCTCGCCCGGGGGAAACAATATCGTGGCCTATGAATGAGATATGTTACCCGTTATGCTTGACCAACATGATATGTTACGCTAAAGGAAATACCACACATGATTTGAATATGAGATATGAGATATGAATTGTTACACTACTGTGTACAATAAAATTTGTTTTGTTATAGTGCACATACATAAACATATGAACCATGAAAAGTTGCTTATGTGCATTCGATTCTGCCAATGGGTGCCTATGTGAAATATGAACATGATTTGAGTATATGATTACTTAGTAAATGTTCAGCATGCGATATCTAATAAGTATGCAATCATCTATTACCTATGTGATTAATTGTGTTGGGACGGTGCATAAAACGAGAATATAATAATGTGTCTATGTGCGAATGTACCCATGTATATCTGTGTTTATTTTTGTATTTGGCACCCCAATATTTGGCAAGGCTTAATAAAAGATTGTGTAGAGTATGGATGAAGTAAGAGCATACGGATTAGAGGGCTCTTCCACAGCTCGACTTGATAGTTTGGAAAGAATAGTGCAAGAAATGGCAGAGATCTTAAGACAACAGCGTCAGTTGCCGCTACGGCAAGAACCTTTGCCACCACCAATGTAAGAAACACCGAAGAGTTGTTATCAGATTTTTTTTTGGGGCTCGTTATAGATGTGGTAGAATGGACCATATGGTAAGGGACTGTCCCCGAACTGAACAAATGTGAACAAATCTTCTGCCTCAGTTGAATTCGTACCAATGGTAGGAATTGCTAATCGAGATAGAGTAATTGCACTCGTCCCGGAAAGCCCTCAGAATACTGCAACCGTTATCCCAGGTATCTATACTATTTATAAACGAATGTCTATGCGTTGATTGGTTCTGAATTAGTACATGTGTACATTTTGCTTGGGATATTATTTGATTTGGATTGGCATATTCCTTCATATCTGCTGTATGTGTATTTAGATTGGTTAAACCCATCAGATCGAGACCGTATTCATTGAATGTATATGCTTCATTTGGGAAAGCTGTGAAATATGTATTGGGATTTTGATTAACCCTGCACATGCACCTGTACATCTAAACCTATGCTCAGGGTAATTTGTTATATTACGGTCTTCAACGACTAAACTACTGGAATTGTGACCTTGTGATTGTATAACTAAGTTGAGCACCCCAAATAATAAACTCTGCAAATTGCGGACCATGTATGTGGACTGGTAGAAAATTGGCTGAGCTACGTGACTAAACTGAGCTTGACTCATAAGCCTATGTTTTGTGGTGATGAACTTTTATATATAACAGACCCTACCGTATGTACAACCGAGGAACTTTGTTTAATGTGTTATTGTGCACCATGTACTTGCATGTAAGACTTATTTGGAAACTGCTATACTGATTATGATACGTACCTCCCGACATGAATAACTGCATGTTTATGCAACTACCCCCAAATTTATGTAGTCAATGCCACGTTGTACATAACTTGAAATGCTTTGATATGAACAGTTGTGACGAATAATTTTGATATGACTTCGAGAACTGATAAACTTAGGACAGTTGTGAAACTATCAGCCGTGTGCCTAAGCAAACGAAGTGAGCCTTGCAGAACTGAATGTACCCTATTTGAGAATTGTTTGTAAATAAGAAACCAGAATATTCTTGGCAGAAAAGCTGATAGACCCAAAACTTGAATCTGTTTGGAGTACTCGACTAATTTGAAAGACCTTTTGTGGGCTATCAACAGATTAATCTAATCAAGGGCACCATTGAGAACCAACCCCCAACTATTGAGGACATGTGTTAAAAATGAACCGAATTATGCAACTCCCGTGATTGGGCGTCTTAAGGAACAATGCTTGTGTATCCTCCCACCCTTGTCTGTTTGACGCTATGGAAACCGATGACAACAGATTGACTTGATTGTAAACCGTACTGAATATTTATCCTCCGTTAATCAGAATTTGTTTCATGTGTTTGTTTCAGTATTATCGAATTTCAGGAAACCAGGTTGTAGTGAGTGGTATTATGTTTGTTTTGATGACATTCTTGGGGCGTCCTTTCGTGCTAGGGGACGTTAAGCCTATGTAGCACCTTTGTTGGAATATCCTTTTTGCCACCGACGGTCTTGTACGGGTGGATTTGACTAATTGATCTCGAGTCGGCCATCGACAGTCGTGAACGGGTGTGCTTCGATTCCGAGACGATTATTCTTTTGTTTTGTCCGGAATGTCATCCTTTTGTAATTTGTAGATGTTTAAACATCCAAGAAGCTTTGAAAAACCCTGATTATCTGAAAGTGTGTGAATTTAGTACGCCTTGTGTAAATAACTGCTCAGTGTCGTCATATTCTGTGATTGGGGCTTTGAGGATGTGTAAATTGTGTTTAGCACGTGATTGATTGTCTTGGTGTTACCTTTGACGCCATGGGGATTAGTATATGAATTGCCTTACGCTTTTGACGACTATCAGATAATGTGGGGAGACTCGATGGAACAGAGAATTGAATACCGAACTGAATTGGAAATCGTAAACTGTAAACGGTTGAATGAATTAAGAACACGTGTATTATGTTAGAAATGGACTGCTTCAGTGTTATTGTGCCTTACTATTGGTACTATAGGGGTATATGAGTTACGTATGTCGTGTGGTTGATTGTTTCGTTGTTATCCTTGTTGACTCGGGGATTTGTGCTCGGATTCACTTTAAATTCCTGAAGACTTTTGTTTAACCTTGAATAAATGTGATGAGAAACTGAATTAAATACCAAATCAGATTATGAATTGCGGAACTATTGAAGAATGAATTGAACTTTTGTGACAAGGAAATGGACCAAACTCCTATGGTAAGGTTAGTTGGCATTTGAAATAAAAATGTTGGCGACCTATTGTGAAGAAAGAAATTGTTGAATTTGTGCCTAAATGTTTTCGGGGCCAACAAGTCAAGGTTTAATAACGGATATTGGCAGAACTACTACAATCTCTCTATTTCGGAATGGAAATAGGGATATGTGACTACGAATTTCATTGTAGGGGCTATCTTGAGCACTCAAGGTGTAAATCCCATCTGGGTTGTTGTATGAGGAATTACTTAATTTGCTCGCTTCTCCTCGTGACATTTTCGTATAATGCTAGTAGACTAGCCCTGCTTACATCAATAAGGATGCTTGTTTGTATGGGGTCCCGGTGTCTATTGTTTAGACAAATTTTGAAATGTGTTTGAATTCGACAAGCCTTCAAGAGGCAATGGGGGTGAATTATGATTCTGCGTTGTTTTCCATCCGAATTGATGAACAATCAGAAAGAACTTTTTAGATTCTGTGAGAAATGCTCCAAACGTGTGCGTTAGTTTTTCGGGGAATTGGAAAGATCTATCCATCGTTGGCAAACTTTGTTTACAACAACAGCTCACACACTAGTTCCTAGATGGCACCATGCAAGCCATGTATGGCTAAAGGGTAAGTTCGACTTTGAGAATGTAATGTTGCTTGATTTTGAGACTAAGTGAATGGCTACCGAAAAGGATTGAACTGTCGAATGAAAAGTGTTCAATTGTGTTCGACTAAAGGTAAATTAAGTTTGAGGACCAAACTTCCTAAAGGGAGGAAGACTGTGATATCCTTGTTCCGTAGAATGCTAATTGGTCCTTAATTTGAGTGTGATTATGTGTTTAGCATGATTTTATGTGCCATTATGTGAATATATGCGATTTTGAAATTTTATCTGTTCACCATAGAAATATCTGTTTGAATAATCTGCTTCGGAAATAAAATTGGAGGCCTTATCAGCCACAGAATCCAAAATTGATTACGCCATTGCGATTGACATAATTTTTAGAGCCTACAGTGAAATTTAATTGAAAATTGATTTGGGTCAGAGTAAATTGATTAAATTAGTGAATTGGTGCCCAATTACTTTATTACTATTATATTGGCATTAGTGGAATTTGTTGTGTGAGGGCACTACACCCTCTATTCTCTCTTCTTTGCTTCATTTGGGCTGATTTGAACTCAAGGTTAGAAAGAGGGCCGGTTATAGAGAGAGAGAGAGAGAGAGAGAGAGAGAGAGAGAGAAATTGGGCAATTTTGGTCTTGAGGCTTGGAAATTCGGAGGCTAACTTGAGATTTAATCATAAATTGGGAAGATTAAGGCTCCTAAGTGAGTGAATTTGTGCATATTAGTTTGTAATTTTTGTGAATTCAAGTTGAATGTTGATAAGGAACATAAAATGAATTGATCATGATGAATTTGGGTTAGTTTTGTTGATTTGGTAGTCTATATGCACATGCATGTAAGAAAGTACCTTGAAATTGCATGTTTGAGCATAAAAATGTATAATCCATGTGCAATTTTAATTGAAGCTCATGTTTTGATCACCTCTCCACCAATTAAGTTGAGAATGATGAGCATTTCCCACATGCATGTACAAATCATGAGGGTGTAAGGCTTGAATATTGAAATTGAGCATATTGGTGTTGAGTTTGAATTAATTTGGGACATGCATGTGTTTGATTCATGAAATTAAGCTCCATGATGATGTGTTTTGGCGTTTAACCATGTTAGTACAAGTATATGCGAAATTGGAGCCATAAAATGTAAGAAATGTTGGGTTGAATGTTGGAAGGGAACTCAAGAACTCAATCTAGGAAACCCAGAATTTTTACTTCCGCTCGAGCGGGGTAATGGCCGCTGGAGCGGGAAAAACGTGCTCCCAGTACTTTTGCAGACTTGGTGTCCGCTCGAGCAGGGGGGAGGCCACGCTCGAGCGAGGGAGCTATTTGAACAGGCCTTCCGCTCGAGCGTCCTATTACACGCTCGAGCGTATTTTTCATGCAACCAGGACTTTTGCAGGCCTTAAGGGTCCGCTCGAGCGAGGAAGTCCACGCTCGAAAGGACCTGCTCGAAATTTGAAAATGCATTCTGTGTTCTGTTTTCCGTTCCCTTTCACTTCTAAACACTCTTAGGCATACATTGAGCATTGCAATTGAATTAAATGGATAAGAATGAAGCCTAAAGAGGAATACGTGAATTAAAGAACTGATTGAATTATTTGTGACCCATATGTGCTATGTGATGTGTAGGGTTAAGCTCCAGGGCAATTCAACCAACCGATCACTGTGAGTAATATCTAACTTATGTTATTGTCCCACCTGCTTACTCTTATGTAAGTTTTGTAAAGTTCATTAATTTGAATGGTGAACAAGTTTGATATAAAGGCCTAAGAGCCAGTTTGATATAAAGGCCTAAGAGCCAGTCTGATATAAGGGCTGAAATGCCAGTTTTAAAGGCTTAAATGCCAGTTTGATATGACAAGCATGAAAGGCTTAAATGCCAGTCTGATACGAAAGTATATTTGGGTCGAATGTCGTTTGAAGTAAATGTGGGCCGAAGGCCGATTGATAAAATGTGGGCCGAAGGTCGATTGATAAAATGTAGGCCGAAGGCCGTTTGATATAAATATGGGCCGAAGGCCGATTGATAAAATGTGGGCCGAAGGCCATTCGATATAAATGTGGGCCGAAGGCCGATTGATAAAATGTGGGCCGAAGGCCATTTGATATAAATGTGGGCCGAAGGCCGATTGATAAAATGTGGGCCGAAGGCCATTTGATATAAATGTGGGCCGAAGGCCGATTGATAAAATGTGGGCCAAAGGCCATTTTGGTACGAAAGTGTATGTGGGTCGAAGGCCGTTTTGACATGATTGAATTGGGCCCGAGGCCGTACATTGTGTTGGAACCTCAGTTACTTAACTTACATATGTCTATGTATGTATGTATTAGTTAGAAATGCAAATTGGGCCCAAGGCCGTTTGATGTATATTGTTCCAATGTATATTCTTTATTTGGTATTATTCATTGGGCTTTCGCTCATGCTTATTTATGTGTTTGTAGGTGAGCCCAGAGAAGTCCAAACCCAGCCTCAGTGAAGTCAGTGTGGAACAACAAAGATTTTTGGGAAAGTCAGCCCTTGTGTCTCACTCACGAGACCCGCCTTCGCCTTTTGTCGTTTGTTTCTGTTCTGTTATGTTGGCGAAGTTTTATGTACGTCTGTGTATAGTTTTGTTTGGCTGACTTAGATTTGAATGATCCTGTTTGTACAGAATTTTTATGTCATTGTACTTTCTGTCGTGAGTTATTAACATATGTATGTAATGATGTGCATATAAGCACGGCTCTATGGACAAAGTTTCAAATTGCTTCCGTTTGGCTCCCATGAACTCGTTAAAATACGCTTGGTTTGGTTTGAGGTCAGAGGTAATCTCACGACATCGGGTCGGTTATGTCCTTAACCCACGGGCAAGTTCGGTCATGACAATGAAGGTGGTCTCCTGCCACGTTGTCCTCTAGAGAGAGGAAACAAGGTGTGCCAAAAATCGAGCAAACAGAGAAAGTTAAGCGTCCCAAACCGAGGCGACGACGACGGCTCAAAACCGAACCGGTCTCCAACGGGAAAAGCGGCTCACGACCACTTAAACGTAGCTACATGTACCATCGAGAGATGGTCTACAAGACCTCTACCTCCCTTTGGGAAGAGAAAATAGAACCTGGTTCGCAAACTGAGGCAAAGCACAAGAGTGTCCCGAAGTTCGGAGGCAAGGCTCTAAGCCAAGACTCCGTAACCTCAGAACGAGCACAACATGCGCAATCACCGAGCGTTCAATCGATGACGTCTGAGTCTTAAGGTCGGTCAAAAATGGGGTGTCTATAGTTGCCCCTCTTTGACAGAACGCGAAAGTCATACGTGACGGGAGTGAATGTCAAAGCCCAGAGATGACCCATTTTTGACAAGGTTGAACACTTAGACAAACAGGCAAGATAAACGAAGAGATGTGCCCACAGGCAGGGTCAAAATACAAAACGACATGCACAAAGCTGAACGTAACTCACGATTATGCAAAGTAGCAAGCTGTAATGAAGCAAATATTCACAATAAATGCAACAGTTTTAAGCAAGAATGCAAAGAAAAACTACATTTCATGCAGTAAGGATGTAAGAGAATTACAATCCTCGCTACGTCTTATACGGAGAAGATATAATACCGTATGCTCGTTCGTCGCACTACTTCAAATGAACCGCATATACAATATCGCGGCTCGCAAAAAGAGAAAATTAACAAGCACAACATAGTTAGCAACATATGTTCAATGTTACATTAAACGCAGACAAACATGGTGCCGATGGAAAAATGCATCGTAATGCAAGAGAAACGTGCGTGGCAACGCAAGTTAAGCATGGAGGGCATGACAATACCAATGAAACGTGCATAACAATGCAAGTGATGCGCATAATGATGCCAGTGACGTGCATAACAATACAGGATAAATGCAACTTCAAAAGCATATTTGAAACAAAAGATTGAGCAAAGAAATGTAAGCCTCGATGAGGGAAACTCAAATGTAACCTCCGGTTTACCTCTCGGAGGGGGTGCAACGTACTCAAAAAGGATATACCTTGCTCTTGGCGAGTAACGACGAACCACACATTGAAGGTTGGATTTGAAGTTTCCGCAAAAGGGTTTCGCGCCGAAAAGTGCACTTTCCTTGTACTTTCTCGAGAGCCGGGGACTCCGATCACCACCAAAATTTACAGGGAGAACAAAGAGGCATTGGAGACCACCCAGGAGGGCCACCAACCACCCTAGAGTGCCACCGACCAGGTTTGATGCAAGGGGGTGGTCGGCCTACTACAAAAGCTGGTCGGCCGACCACTTTGCCAAAACAGGGGCAGTTTTGTCCTTTTGCACTTGTTTCTTTAAATACACTTGTCCCAATCACTATTCCTCACAACCTTAAGGCCAAAATCAGCTCTCCTCCCTTCCTTGACCATTTTCTCCCTCAGATCTGCTCTTTATACGCGTTTTTCAAATCCCCACGCAAAGTTGTTTCACGAAATCTTTCAGTTTTCTTCACTTTGGACCGATTAAATTTTTATTTCGGAACTTCTTTCTCCATTTTCACCACTTGGGGTAAGTTTGTGTCAACATTTGGAGCATTTTCTCGGGAGTTGACTTTTGTTGACTTTTTCCTTTCCCGAGAGTTGACTTTTGTTGACTTTTTCCAATTTTAGCTCATTTTGCTCATTTTTGCTCCTTTTTGCAGATTTCTCGAAATGGCGGGTCATTTCCCTCATGGTGGAGGTCCTTCAGGCGCCGAGGATGAGCCAGACATCAAGTCCTTGCCTCTGAGGATCCGCCTTTGATCCCGAGAGGTACGACTTTCTGAGCACATCCTTTCCCCAAGTGTTTTCTATCATTTTATGGATTTTGATCGCTGGGCGCCCGCAGATCTGCTACTACGGGAGCCAGAGTCCCACCTCTCACTAGGCACGAGAGGTATGTACTTCATTTTTACATTTTCTGCAATGTATTCTCGTGATTTTCAGGCATTTCCGCCGCTATATATATGTTTATCCGCTTCATTCTGAACAACACGCCATCCGGTCCACTTTGGCACACAACTTATTCTGAACGCTTAGTCTATAACATGGCATTCTGTTTGAATTTTCAACACACATCTCAAACTTTTTATCGTGAACACACAGCCCACAGTTTTCTGAAATCTGAACACGCAGCCCAAACTCTTGATTATGAACATGCAACCCATAGTTTTCTGGGATCTGGCCACACAGCCCAAAACTCTTGATGTGAACACGCAATTTCAATCGCTTTTTGCAAGTTGAACACGCAGCCTAAACCCTTGAAGTGAACATGCAGCCCACAGTTTTTGAAAGTTGAACACGCAGCCCAAACTTTTGATGGTGAACACACAGCTCACAGTTTTTTGAAAGTTGAACACGCAACCCAAACTTTTGAGGTGAACACACAGTCCAAACTTTTTTAAAATCTGAACACGCAGCCTAAACTTTTCATGTTGAACATGCAGCTCACACACTTCAATCCTGAACACACAGCTCATATACTTTATGTTGAACACGCAGCTCACATACTTCAATTCTGAACACACAACTCATATATTTTATGTTGAACACGCAGCTCACATACTTCAATTCTGAACACACAGCTCATATACTTTATGTTGAACACGCAGCTCATTCATTGCATTTGCATGCAGCTTATACTGAACACGCAGTCCACAACATTGTATCTGATTTGATTTGCACACGGCTCGTACTTTCATTTTGAAACTGAATACATCTGTTCATTCTGAATGCAGGTATCTTCTCGTGTTACACGAGACTATGGCTCGATCATCGCCAGGGAGTGGTACGCAGAGCTCCCAGAGCCCGTTCGTGATCTGGTTGACCAGGCAGGGTTTGGACCCTTATGCGCGGGGATATCACGTAATCTTGCGAGCAGGACCCTGATGGGGGCACTCGTGGAGAGATGGTGGGACACCATCAACTCATTCCACTTTTGAGCTGCCGGGGATATCACGATGACCCCGTTCGACTTCGCGATGTTGACGGGTCTTGATGTGGCCGGTCGACCGGTCCCCTATGACGAGGATATGGGCGAGTGGGAGGCTGCCTGGATTTACCTATTAGGAGTTCGTCCACCGATTGACAGATCATTGGGTAGAGTCAGGTACACTTGGTTTTCCACACATTTCAGAGAGATTGTGCCTGAGACTCTCGAGGAGATAGAGCAGTACGCTCGAGGGTTTTTGATGTTCCTCCTCGGGACCACTTTGTTCTCCAATAGCGGGAACACCGTTGGACTTTATCGGCTGAGTGCTTGGGTAGACCTATCACAGGTCAGCCAGTATGATTGGGGTGGCGTCGGCCTTGCTACCCTCAACTGCTGCATGAGTGCGACCTCCCGTGGGCGGGGGAACATAGTCGGCAGCTATTAGAGAGCTTGGGAGGTACTTTCTGCCCTCTTGATTTACATTTTTGCTTTTCATTATCTATACACTACACACACGGCACACTTTACATTTTGTACTTTACACTCCGCTCTCAGTATTCTGCATTCTTTGTACATTCTGCACTCAACATTCTGTATTCTGATGGCTATTGTCCTGTTTTCCACAGCTATGGGTTTTTGTGTACTTTTCGACACTAGACCCAGAGCTCGAGGTGGAGGCGCCTCTTGGGATCCCTTACTCGCTGGTATTTGAGGGCCAGTACCGGCCGAGAGCTCGGGAGACTCTGCCCTACCTGCGGCAGTTCTTCAATACGGTGCGAACGACCGAGGTAATTCAGAACTCTCAGTTCTCCATATTTTCATCTTTGATTCATCTTGCACATTTACGATTTCTAATCGGCTTATGCATTGGTTATCCACAGAACACCTGGCAGCCCTGGGCGCTTTTAGGTGGAGATAGCCGATTTCAGTTTCATGGGGCATGGGCCTCTTCTCGGTAAAAGATCCTATTTGAGGGGCCAGTTGGCAGGGCCTGGTTTCTGCGGGACCGCTTCATGCGCCAGATGATGGGCTACCCCGAGCAGAGTGTCCCCGCAGCACCTCCGGACAACATGTGGTCCACTGAGGGACTCACTTCCCAGGACGTTGATTTAGATATGCTGGGCACTGATGTAGTTCTACATTTGGAGGAGGGGGAGTACGTGACCTACCGTCATACATACTTGATGCCCCCATTGACAGATGTCCGCACTCCCACAAGGAAGTCTCCTGGCATGCCATCATCGAGTCGAGTCCGGGCTACAGATGCTCCTTCGACCAGCAGGGCCGGTACATCGAGAGGTGGGACTGGGCTGGTTCCTCCGATTCCTCCGACTTACCCTCACGCTGGGTGGCCAGATCTTTTGACCGAGTTGACTGGATGGCGATACGGGTCACCTTACCCGATTCCATTGGAGCCCCCAGTGCCTGATCACCGATACGTCAGAGACCCTGACTCGCCACCGGTATGCTTTACAGTTTTGATTTATCACTCAGATATTTGGACATTTATTCATTCACTGATAACTTGCACTTGCATCTGCAACCCCCTATGGAGTACATGGATAGGATGCTCGGAGTGATGGCCTCGCTCGAGGGCATGGTTGTACGGAGGGAGACACAGCTATTCATTGCCGGCGTCTCGGTGCTTTTCAATTTCCTTGCATTTATCATACTTCTGATGACATACTATATTTACCCATTTCATTGCATTGCTTGACTGTATGCGTAGAGCACATCTGACTCACACCATATTCATATACTATATCTGCATGCATCCACTCCATGTAGCTTTCTTGTCTCTGCATCTGATATACATATTGGCTAATGTATTCAAATTGCACTCTTCCTTTTCAGATACCTCCGCTACAGACTGAGCCACAGGCCGGGCCATCTAAGCCTTCTCGGGGAGCTTGGAGAGGGGGTTCGACTCGCTGCCGAGGTGGACGCAGAGCGCCTGTCATAGAGGAGGAGTTCAGCGAGGAGAAGGAGTCCGCGCATCCTCAGTCAAAGACATCTGCAAATAGAGAGGATGACTCTGAGTCCGGTTCTGAGGGCAGAGGTGATACCGAGGAGGGTTCCGAGAACAGCAGCTCCGATTCAGATGGTAGTGCTGGTGCTGAGGTTGTTCCGCAGAAGAGGACGAAGACGACCTCTTATTCTTGCGCTTGATAGCACTGATGCAGTTGTTCTTGCTTTATTTTCCTTTTTTTACTAGTAGTTGTAGCACATTGTACATTGTTAGGCAGTTTTATTTTCTGTAAAAACTTGTACCCTTGTTGTAAAATGTTGTAACAGAGGAAGCATGATGGAATGAAACAACTTTCTGAAAAAGTGTTGTATTTTATATTCTTAGCATCGCATCGCATCATTTTGCACAAAGATGAGACTGAATAAAAATTGAGCATTGAAAATTGCCAAGTCAGGTAGTGAACCGACGCAACAAACTAAACAACTCAACTTACTAAGAAACAACAAAACCTTCGCAAGTTTACAACTCGATAAACAAAACACGGAAATGTTTGATAAACAAACAACAATTCAACGGACAAACTCGTCAACTCGACAAAACCTAATGGCTCGATAAACAAAACAACTCAATAAGCAAAACAACAACTCGATAAGCAAGACTTAACAACAACTCGATAAGCAAATGCATTTCGGAGAAAATGGATAATGGAATGCGTCCGAAACAGAGGGAAATGCGGATCTTCAACACTCCCAACACATGGAAATGCTAGAAGCTCCCTTCTAGAGACTATGGACACACCAAAAACCAAATCCTCTCCATAGCCAAGCACCAGAGAGAGCTGGCCGACCAGCTTTCTGCCTTGGAGACCAAAGGGGTGGTTGGCCTACCAAAAAAGGTGGTCAGTCGACCACCTGGTTTGGCGACCACCAAATTTTTGACACGTCTCCCCAAACAGTGCCTTATCCTCTATAAGAGTTCCAGCTTCGTGGTTCTTTCATTTCATCTCAGTTTTGCATCAAAATGGAGGCATTCCTCATTGAAAATCTCGCAGCTTGGATTGCTACTTTAGACGGCTCGGAAAAGTTGAACTTCCGGGGCTTCGGCTTGAATGTACTATTCACGTTGAGTCAAGACTCCAAGATCTTCCCTTTCTCCAAGCCGCGGCGAGGTTTTGGAATCTGGTAACACATGTCTTTAGCTTCGGTGGGCAAGAGATGTGTCCTACCTTCGAAGATTTCCAAGCTTTAATGGAGTCCGAGCGCAACGAGGAGATCTTGCCCCAACTCCGCTTCGGCCATGCTCAAGCCTTAGGGCGAATGTGTGGGCTCACTATGCACGTCACTCAATCTTTGATTTGTGATGGAATGCTGGATATTCCGAGTTTGATTTGTCGTTTTTCCGATGCCAGTGACCGCGGTGACCATCATTGTCAAGGCTTTCAGCAACATGCCCTTTGTTTATGCATGCTATCTCATTTCTTGCTCGCCTCAGGCCTCGGAGGATCTAGTGTTCGGTTGATCGAGGTTGCCCAAGGCTTAAGGGAGGGCAAAAGCTGCATTTCCATGTCATTGGCTGAGACATTGATGGGCTTGGATGTTTTCTATCGTCAGGAAGCGACTAGATTCGCGGGGAGTCCACTACTGCTACAGGTAATGTTTCCCACCCTATCTCACATATATATTGCTCACATCACTCGGCCCTCAAGCTTGGTTTTTCTCACAAAGCCCTTTTCTCACTTTTCTCCCATCGTACATCTCTCTATTCTTTAATCTCTCATTTTTCATCCCTCCCCAAGTGTGGTTGATGGATAAGTTGCAGGTTGTGGATTCTTGCCCAAAGATACTCAAATGGCCACTACTTCTTCCGACGTCGTCTAGTCGATTCCTTGGATGAGAGATGGTGGTTTGATTGGATGTGCAATTTGTCTGCAGATCGCATTGCTTGGCGCTGTCCTTGGCTCAATCTATCGACAATGAGCTATAGTATGTCCCGGCAGCCCAGGATCCAGTTGATTAGCCTGACACACTGTGTGTTTTACTTTCCGTTCTGGTTCTAGCGCCAGTTCGGCCATGATCAAATTTGCCCCGCAGAGGGGATAGAATATCCAGTTGCATTTCCGGTCCGAGGCGCGCAACTAGCTTGGTATGCCACAACATGGAGGACTAGAGAGCTCTTGGCCCCCGCTCCCATTTTTAGTTGCACTTTGTCTGATGAGTGCATAGATTGGCTCAATGAAGAGGCACAGATTGGGCCCAACTTGGCATCAGAGGCTTCGACCACTGAGCGGGCGCAGAACACCGACTTAGCTATGCCCGGATTTATTGCATTATCAAGATTTTCAAGTTTTTATGAATGTAACCAAAAGCAACTTCAATTTGTATGCAAGAGCAAGAGGACTCAGATTGAAATTAATAAAATTAAAGGTTGTGCGATCGAAAATTTCTCGTTTGGTCCAAAAATGCTCTAAGTTGTAAAAAGATTAATTTGAACAAAATCAACTTTTATTAAAACTTTTCAAAACCATTTTCGATGTGGATCAAAACTGGACACGCCTGATATCTCTCACTGAGATGCATAACCTCGATCCCAAAGAATCGGAAAGTTGCCCTAGTCCTAATAGCACTGCATCGAGATCACAACCGAAGCTCCTGAATGCGGAATAGATAGAGATGGCCGAGATGATCAAATGGACAAAGTTGATCGCGGAAAAGTTTATGGCTGAACTTCAGAATGAAGTTACCTACGTATCCCAAATATGGGAATCAAGCCTTACGTAGTTCAGGCTCAGGTTCACTCGTGCATTAACCCTTACCTTTACGCCTAACTTTTGCCAAGGCCGCCTTTATGGTTTTCAACCTTATGAGCTCAATTTTTGTAATTTCAAATTTTCCATGCTCTATCTTTTGCCTAGGTCGCCTTTTGGGTTTTCGCCCAGCGAGCCTCTCAGGTAATATTTCTTCAACTTGTCCATGTTGATCGGTCAGGAGAACTCTAGGCCATCTAGGTCCATCGTAATCCAATACCCGACCAAATAGTCTTAATGATGTAGGACCGTCCAATTGTCCGAACTTGCCCTTAGGGTCGTGGATGGGAGCTCGGTTGTCTTTGAGCACCAAATCTCCTTCTTTCAGATTCTTGGACTTAACTTTCTTGTTGAAAGCACTGGCAATTCTGCGATGATAACCTTGAACATGGTATCGTGCTTCCAGTCTTCTTTCATCAAGAAGCATGAGTTCTTCAAACTCGCTTTCATCGAATCTGCTCGCTATTATCGACACTCACCAAAGACTCTCAATGATGGAACCTCAATTAATAGGTAGAACGACCTCCATCTCATAAACCAATGAATATGGAGTCGCCCAAAGAGAAGTTCTAATTGACGTCCCAGAGTCTCACAGAGCTTAATGGCAAATTATCCGCCACCCGATAGGTTTCCACCAACTTCGCAAAGATGTGTTTGATATTCTTGTTGGCGGCCTCGACCGCCCGCTGTTGCTCATGTCGATATGTGGATGACTTAAGAAAAGCCACGTTGTATTTTTTCAACAAGTCAATCACTTCCTTCTTGAAGTGGGAACCGTTATCTGAAATGATCTCGTTTGGGACCCCGTAGCAACAGATGATGTTGTTTCTGATGAACTTCGCAACATGTGAAGCCTTCAACACCGCATAAGATTGGGCCTCAACCCACTTTGTGAAATAGTCTATCGCGACCAGAATGAACTCATGCCCATTAGACCCCTTCAGAGTGACAGCCCCGATCACATCGATTCCCCAAACTGAAAATGGCCATGGCGAAGTCATATTGTATAGCTTCGACGGCGGGATGTTCATGCGGTTTCCATGTATCTTACATTTGTGGCATCACCACACAAAGCTGATACAATCCTCCTCCATGGTGGACTAGTAGTAACCCTGTCTGAGGATCTTCCGAGCTAACATTACCCCGTTCATATGCGCTCCACATTCTCCTCCATGGATGGCCCCCATCAGGCTCTTCGATTCTTCGGCATCAATGCACAACTTATGCATTCCCATATGACCTCTCTTATACAATTTATCCTTGGCATTTGCCCCTGGTGGATACGCTTCTTTTTCCAAGAAGTTCCAGACATCGTAATACCAGGGGTTCTCATCTTGGACTTCTTCTATGGCAACAATTGCCTCGTAGGCCGGCGCAAACTTCTGGTCAATGATGATGGGATGCATCCGGACACCAAAAGGGATGTCTATCATAGAAGATAGAGTTGCTAGTGCATCTACGAACCTATTGTTCTCTCTTAATAGATGAGCAAGGTTTAGTTTCTCAAACCGAGGAATTAACAAGTCCGAGGTCTGGTGATACATTATCATCTTTTCTTCTTTAACTTTCCAGTCTCCTTTCGCTTGAGATACAACAAGGTTCGAGTCCCCGACGACGTCCAACCGTTTTGCCCCTAGCCTGTGGTCGCTTCTAAACCAAAGAATGCATGCTTCATACCGCTTCGTTGTTCGAGACTTTGAATCGAGTTTAAATGCTAGAGGGATACGGACTTGCTCTGCAAGCTATCAAGAACACCCCTATCCCATACCCATACCGATTTGATGTTCGTCAAAATACATCGCCCAAAACTCATCGTCGATATGCAAAATGGCCTCATCTCGGGAATAAGTACTCAACCGCTTCACCTCATTCCATCGATGATCGGCTAAGAACTCGCTATCGCTTCTTCCCTTGATCGACTTATGCGCCACATATTTCAGATCGAATTTGGACAGCAGAAGCAACCAACGAGCTAGCCTACCTGTAAGTGCCGGTTTCTTGAAGAGATATTTGATGGGATCTAATCTTGAAACCAACATTACGAAGTGAGCTAACAGGTAGTGCCCAACTTCCTGGTAGCCCATACCAAGGCAAAACAAGCCTTTTCCAACGATGTGTAGCAAGTTTCATACTCCAGCATCTCCTTGCTCAAATAGTAGATAGCCCTCTCCACCTTGTCCTCAGACTCTTGTGCGAGCATACAGCCCATTATAGTCTCAGTTACTAAAAGATACAAAATCAACGGTTTTCCCGGCTCGGGCGGTGACAACACGGGTGGGTTCTATAAGTATTCCTTGATCTGTTCAAAAGCAGCTTGGCATTGGCCGTCCCATTGGAACTTCTTTCCTTTCTTCAGGAGACCTAAAAGTGGTTCACAAGTCAAGGCTAATTTTGAGATAAACCGTCTTATGAATTGCACTTTACCCAGAAAGCCTCGCACCTCCTTTTTAGTCCTTGGTGGTGGCATTTCTAAGATGGCCTTGATTTTGGAAGGGTCGACTTCGATACCTCTCTGTGTAATCAGAAACCCCAAAGATTTTCCCCGCCAGAATAATCAACGACACTTTTGAGGATTCACCAAGAACCTAAATTCTCTGATCCTTTGAAAGAACTTTTGCAAGGCGGTGTAGTGGCCCTCTCTTTTTTTGGACTTGACAATCATGTCGTCCACGTACACCTCAACCTCTTTATGGATCATGTCATGTAATATCGTGGTCGCGGCCCATTGATATGTAGCTCCAGCGTTCTTCAACCTAAATGGCATCACCAGAATAAAGAAGACTTCACGGTGGTGAAAGCAATTTCTCCCGCCTTCAAAAGCCATCACTATCTGATTATAGCCTAAGAATCCATCCATGAACAAAAGCAAAGCATGCCCCGCTGCAAAGTCCACTAACTCATCAATATGCAGCAAGGGAAAGTCATCCTTCAGATTGAGTCTATTCAAATCCCTAAAATCCACACATACCCGGATCCTACCATCCTTCTTCAGCACCGGAACAATGTTGGCCAACCAAGTTGGATATTCGGATACTAGCAGGAACCCTGCGTCAATTTTCTTGGTGACCTCTTCTTTAATCTTGAGGGCCCAGTCCGGGCGGATCCTTCTGAGTTTTTGTTTAACGGGTCGGGCCTTGGGGTCAAGAGGGATCCGATGTTGTACAATCTCAGGATCGATTCTAGGCATGTCTTTGTAGAACCACGCGAAAACATCTTTGAAATCTTTTAATAAAGCGACTAAGCGCTCGCGATCCTCCGAAGACAACGTGGACCCGTTCTGGACCAACCGCGGGTCCTCCTCAGTACCAACATTAACTGTAGTGATTTCATCAACTAAAGGTTTAACAAATCTTTCCTGCTCTTGATCAATTAAGCGTTGTAAAACCGGAGGAATTTCTTCCCCGTCGTTTTCATCAACATTTTGAAAGTCTTGATTAATACAATAAATCAAGGGCACAGAAAAGTACTCAGAAACCACATCCATTCCATTCTCATTAAGTATTTCCAAATCGTCCGATTCTTCCATACAACAGACTCAAAAGAGAAAGAAAAGACGACTACCTAGACAAGATCAGGGTATCCCAAGTTATCACCCCTGTGAATATCGACTCAGACTCAGTCGAGCTGGAACCTGATTCCGACTCTACAGACTTGGTGGAATCAGATTCCGGCTCACTACCTGACCCGATGCTGCTTGACAAAAATCCCTCCTCGTACTGCCAGATGAGAGGGAGTGTGATGGATGCATCCAAAATGTTTGACGGTGGGCTCGCAGCTGTTTCATTCCCAATCATGGACACCGAGAAGTTATCCCCCAAGCACTTCTATACAATCGGAGGATCTGAAAGTAGACAAGCCAGCGCTACCCCCATTTCAGTTTCAGCGCTCTTGGAATCCACATTTTTACACTGCTCAACCTCAGCTGATGGGTCTGTCTGCTCTTTGGCAACATCATCCCCAGATAACTGCAGGTCGAAGAAGATCTCAAAACCTGGCACGCGCTTCCTCTCCGCATTCAACCATGGCTCTAGGAAGCCGCAGAATGGAAAATCCTCCCCTTCTCGGACGAAGCGTCCATTTAGGGTACCCTGAATGGGTCGGTGCATTAACTCAAAAGGCTTCCCCGCCTTCTTTGCTCTGGCTCTTCCAGCTATCTCCTTACCCTTCCTCGCCCAATCCTCTCTGGTGGGCAGATAACCCAAACCAAAGATATGCGGGTTGCGCGGCACTTCGGCAGATACTACGATGCCCTTCCGGCCACTCTTTCCCAATCCCATCCCGGGGATGTGTTGAAGCTTGTTCATGAGGTATATTGATTGTGCGCTGACATACACCCCCTCATCAACAGCCAAGATGTTTTGCACGACTCGAGCCTCAGCCAGAGTAAACCCCGATAAGAACACATCCTCCGTGCCGTGCTCAATTTCCAAGACTGGTGTAGACACTTCTGGCGGTGGATGGATTGACGAATTCCCGAAAACAATAGCCACCCCCTTCCCGTGGGGGTATTTCAACATCTGGTGTAAGGTGTAAGAGATTGTCTTTACCTGGTGCAACCACTTGCGCCCAAAAGTAGGTTAAAGGTCATGAACGCCCAAGACATGAAAATCGATCTCGTATTGTCCTCGACCAACTTGGGTCTTAATTTTGACACCCCATCACCTCCTCGCTAGGTTATCATACGCTCAATCACCGGCGCTTGGCACGAAGTCCGCGGGTTTTAACCCGATTGCATATGCCGTCCTTGATGGGCACACATTAATAGCGGATCCCGTGCCGACAAGAACCTCCGATATCTATTTGCTTCTACACTCCACGAGATGTAGAGCGGTTTGTTATGATTCGCGCCCTCAGCGACGCTTCTTTGTCGAAAAGGTCAACATCGGGAACCTCTTCTGAAAGACCAATCCCACCAGCTTGTTCAGCGTGGTGTCTATCGAGAGTTTGGCCTTGTCCATGGCTTATAGGATGACTGTCTGTGAACACGTGAAGCCATAAGGCCCCCAGATGGAGATATTCCGTCAGATCTTTTTCTTAACCGCTTCAATATGTTGTCTTCTTCGAGTTGCTTCTCTTCGCTTTCTCCACCTCCTTGTCCTTCCCGACACCTTCTAGCTAATCTAGGTGTGGGGCTTGAAATACCGCCCACCCTAGTCATATGGTCTACTTCACTAATGTACTGTATCATCCGCTTGATTGCTTCCAGCCCCTCATTCGTGGGCAAGACATAAATCATCGCCCTCCTACCATATTCCATCAAGAGCTAACAGACACGTCTGCTCATATAAAAATCTCGTGCTCGCAAAGACATTGCATTCCCAGATCAAGAAGACATTCTCGTTTGTGCACACAAGACTCTCAATCCCCACAGAGCTTTAGCCTTTTTGGCTCTTTCTAATCTTCAATCCTTCTCGTTTAACCGCTTTCAACACCTTACTCAACATTTCCTGCATTCACAATGCCCAAGTCCCGAATGAAATTCTTAGCACCGGTGCTCTCTGGCAATGCATCCTGACTTCCGGCCCTTCTGGCCACAATTGATGTCCTTTCCCCTGATGAGCCCCTTTCCGACTGAGATTCTTCAACAATATCTGGTTGGTCGCCATTTCACCTGTGACTATCACCGACTATTCAAAATCGAACCGCTGATCAGACCGTCCCCGGGTCTTGTTCGTTGAAAAACTGGAGGTTAGCAAAGTCCCCTTCCAGAGTTGCTAAGTCATCTATCCTCTGATCAAATCCATCCCCCCGTAGTACGCAAATTTCTGCCCCCACCGGCAATTCAAAGTTTGGCCTAGCCTAGCCCACTGATGCAATATAGCCACTCAGATTCTACACCTTCTCAAAAGCTCCCCAATTCCTCGCCTAAATCCATCAGGCCACTTTCTTCCAACATCATCCCTATTCTGTCTTCGATAGCCACCATCATTGGTTCGGGTTGGGTTCGGGAGATGTCCAACATGCACAAGTCAGTGCTATCGGGAAGGAACACCTCCGTCTTAGGTAGGTGAGAATGAGTGATATAGATGATAGGATCGTAAGACACGACCCCAGTCTGGATAAAGTTGATGTGTTTAGGAGGTGGAGCTTGGTTGTGTGGAGGGAGAGAGTTGGTTATGACATTGGGTTTCTCTGGTGGCACAATCACCCTGTTGTCAACGAGATCCTGAATCTCATGACGCAATCTAAAACAGTGGTCGGTATCATGACCATGTTGTTGGTGAAAGGCGCAATACTTCACCGAGTTATGAGAGAGAGGTAGTGGATTTGGCAATGGCTTCAGCTCTAGGGGCTTCAAGTGCCCTTTCCTGATTAATACCCCCAGAGCTTTGGACAGGGGCATATATAAAGGCGTGAAGGTTCTTTGGCCTCGAGGTTGGAATTTGGTTGTTTGTGTGTTACTCCCGAATGCATCGGAGAATGGTGTAGTCACGGTTCTTGGAGGGTGGTGGTGACCATGCTTACCTCTCAAGCTCTAGCAGCTTCAAAGACTTCAGCCCAGATTGTTGTTGCGGTTGAAGGTTCTCCTGGGTTGCTCTTTGTCATTATCAATCAAGCCCTGCTTCAAGGCATCCTCGATCTGTACTCCCATCTCATGCAGATCTGAAAAGGTAGGGAAGGGGAGCACGATCATTTTCTGCATAAGCTTGGGCTGGAGATTGCGTACAATCATCCCAATCTGATCTTTGTCAGTGGGCCTAGTGGTCATCGTTGAGGCCTTGGCCCTCAACCGGGCTACAAATTCAGAGAAGCTGTCCTTAGGCTCCTGCCTTGTTGGCTCGAGATCACGGGTTGTAATCTCGATTTGCATGTTATAGGAGTACAGAGCGACAAAAGCCTCGGCCATCTCATTCTAGTTCCGTTTGACATCGTCTTCCAATTTTGTATACCAGATGGCCGTCACACCCAATAGGGTTCTTCCAAATAATGAAAGCTTCTGTAGTCTCGTGAGGCCCATCGGCCTTAGTATGTCTGAAAACAAACGAAGATGCACCATGGGTTCCCCGGACCCATCAAAGCGGTCGATTTGTGGCATCTTGAACCAATCTGGCAAAGGTCACAACAAGGCTGCAGATACTCCCCTTGATGTCCGATGGACTTTACCCCTTGGAATTTCTTGAACAACTTCTCAAGCTTGCTCAACTTCAATGCTATAGGGTCCACCTTGAACTCAAAGGGAGAGTCCGATTGATTGATAGGCGTAGGTGCCTTGGATAGTTGGGGTAGAATCGTGGCTTTACCGCCGTAATATCCAGATCTCCTCGACATTTGGTGTCTCCCGTGCCGGAACTCCCCGGTGAGGAGCTCGTGTGAAGCAAATGCTCGATTTGTTGTTGCACCGCAATTAACTCGCCATCGGGCCATGATCTCGCCTATTGTTTGGCAAATTCATCTCGATTTAACACTGCTCACAGATGGCTCTCATACTTTCTTGAACTTGGCGCACCATGTCCTTCATTCCTGCCATGTTCTCATTGCTCCACCGATCGACCGTATATCTATCTATCTCGTGATAAAAATCGAAGCCTCACCGACTATCCATCGACGGATAGACCACTGCTCGCACCGCTTGGATACATCAAGCGTCTTCTTGACCTCCGTCTGATAATCGGGTGTAAGGAATAAAACGCTGGCTGTCCGTCGACTAGATTCTCAGATCGATTGAGTCGGCGACCTCTAGTCTAGAGTGCTTAGGGAATATCTGCTTGGTTTGAAGCAATTGTGCTAAACTACCTAGCAAAAAGATAAATAAAGCAATAATAAGGAAATAAACAACCAGACAAACGGACAGCATAACAGCGTAAATAAACACACAACACACAATTGATAAGCTGAATAGACTGTTCTCAAATACTAATTATTGTTCCCAAATCATCGCCCCAAAATCAATCGATACGCAGAATCGATTCCCAAAATACTGAACCGGTGCCCGCAAACCTGATACCCAAACTTGTAAACTAATACATGCATTCCTGTAGAGACGCACTCTAAAGGCAGATAGTAAACAAGTGAGAGCCAAAACACCCCTATGTTGGGGTAGCGTTTGTCCTATTTTGTCAGGAGCTAGGGTTTCACTACGCACGCAGCGGTTTCACACAACCTACAATCGGGTAAGCAACCTGTCCTAGCTTGGAATGGTCACTATGGATTCCGAATATGCACTAGGTCAAATGGTCAAAAAGGGTGCCCCGATAAAAATCGGGGTTTGTGTTCCCATCGTGGCAGAGCCCGTAATCGGTCAGCCTTATGGCACGCAGCCTCCGACAAACCGTTCAGGAATAGCAGATGGCAAACACGGTGTCCTAGGTGCACCAATGCAAATGCAATGCAAAGAAACGCATAAGTGTAGTCAAATCTAGATATCATGAGTTCGAGTCAAGTTCTCTAATCTCCCCAGCAGAGTCACCAGAAACTGTAGACGTCCCCGAACGTCTCGGGAGGGAATCCCGTTTTATTCATTGGGCTCACTATAGTTCAGAACTCAATGTCACGGTCCTGTATCTAATCTCGCAGAGTGCAATTCAAGACCGATGAATCATCAAAAAGTCCAAATCTGGCAAATCGTGTTTGAAAACAGATTTTTTTGAAAGAAGTGCCAAACATGGACTGCTTTGCCAGATACAGAGTCGCCACCTAAATATTTATTTTGGGGGAATTTAGGAAACCCTGACTCGTTGCCTAAGGCCACGTGTTCGTTATCACCAAAATTGCCTCGGCTCGGGAACTTGGGTACGATTAGGGAAGGTCACTTCGTGAGCACCCCCGCTCGCCCGATCAAAGATCGTCCTCTACTAACCATAATATCGAGTTTTGAAAACATTATGTGATCTTATTCCAGCTATTAGCCTAGAATTACTATGTGATGCGCACAGCATACAAGTATAGACTGGATCGCCTGAGTTGGAACAAAACATTTCATGTTTGTTTTTGAAAGAGGTTTGCTACTCGCAAGTAGGCTAAAATACGGATTTTGCCACCCTCAAGTGGGCTTAAAACTCGCAATCAATGAATTGTTCCAAATCAGATAATCCAACCTCCATCCACAGGCATTCAGGCAGT
Organism: Camellia lanceoleosa; assembly: GCA_025200525.1. Classification (NCBI taxonomy): domain Eukaryota; kingdom Viridiplantae; phylum Streptophyta; class Magnoliopsida; order Ericales; family Theaceae; genus Camellia; species Camellia lanceoleosa. The sequence continues at coordinate 78,725,396 of CM045769.1, forward strand.
TATATCACATAAGCAAATAGCCTCATGGTAAGCATGCTATCATGGCAGTCACTCACACGCATGCAAGGATGCTAAAGCATAAACACTCACTGAGTACTCCAAGCCAAAACAAAAACTAGTTAGTAATCAATGCATGATCCTAGTTCATGTTAAGATGGCTAATGCAACACACGCAAAATGCAACTAAGATAGGCTCGGCTATTCTAAACATGGCATATGAAATGCAACAGATAACATGTATTCAACTTGGAATTGAAATACAATGCAGTTAGTATGATGCGCCGAGCCCGGTGCATGCAAGACAGATGAATGGGTGCAAACATGCGAGCATGAGTATGCTGATTGAAACGTGCCCTAAAACTAACCATTATAAGCTACTAAATAAAAGGGAGAAAGACGTGGGATTGGAAGACATGCATCACACGCACACACGCACACTTATTACAACATTGCCCTCCTCGGAGGGTCCGAATAAATAATACACAACCGAATGAATAATGAATTACAGCTAATTATTACACAACCCTAATTAATTAATAAATTAACTAGAATAAATAAGCCATCACGCAAAACATATGAAATGGACTGCCTCAGCTCGATCTTGAATGATAAGGAATGCATGCATGCTCGAGTCACCTTGCCGGAAAATCCATCGCGATGCCCCGATTTGCTTCTGTTTGCTACTGATCCCGAAATATTGTACAAAGCTCCAGAAGGCTTCTTGACCAATTTTGGCTGCTGGTTTTCGGTTTGCTACAACAGAGAGCAAGAAAGGGGCGTAGCAAAGTATTTTCAATGTATGTGTGCACGACCACTCTCCCCGTCATTGCATAAGCTCTAGGGGGTGTAGACCTCGATCCTCGTGCCACCAATCACGCATCTCGATGCATGATGGCTGAAGAGTCGAATTGCACGACTCAATGTGGAATGAATGCATATGAAAACACAACAAGGCCTAAACTCCATCATGGGTAATTCGGAGTGTCGGCGAGGGACTTATGGTACCACAGTTCAGACTCGTTTTAGTTACGGTTCTAAATCTGAACCAAAGAGCCCAAATCCGGCAAATCGTTTTTGAGAAATAGATTTTTTTGAAAGAAGTGCCAAACATGAACTGCTTTGCCAGATATAGAGTCGCCACCTAAATATTTTTTTAATGGGGGAATTTAGGAAACCCTGACTCGGTGCCAAAGGCCATGTGTCTGTCATCACCAAAGTTACCTCGGCTCGGGAACTTGGGTACGATTGGGGAAGGTCACCACGAGCATTCTCTCGCCCGATCCAAAGATCGGCCTCTACTAACCATGATATCCTATTTTGAAAATGTTATGTGTTCTTGTTCTGGTTATTAGCCTAGAATTACTATGTTATGCGCACAACAAACAAGTATCGACCAAATCGCCTAAATTGGAACAAAACATTTCATGTTTGTTTTGGAAAATGGTTTGCTACTCGTAAGTAGGCTAAAATACGGATTTTGCCAACCTCAAGTGGGCTTTAGAAAAGATGGTTTTGCCACTATCTAGTGGGCTTAAAACTCACAGTTTTAATGCATTATTCCAATTCAGGTAACTCAACCTCCATCCACAGGCATCCAAGTAGTTATATCACATAAGCAGCTAGCCTCATGGTAATCATGCTATTATGGCAACACTCACACGCATGCGATATGCTAAAGCATAAAAGCTTACAGAGTACTCCGAGCCAAAACAGAAACTAGTTAGTAATCATATGCATGATCCTAGTTCATGTTGAGATGGCTAATGCAACACACGCAAGATGCAACTACAATAAGCTCAGCTAATCTAAGAATGGCATGTGAGATGCTACAGATAACACGTATTCAATTTGGAATTGAAATACAAATGCAGTTAGAATGATACGCCAAGCCCGGTGCATGCAAAACGAATGAATTGATGCAAACATGCTATCATACTATATGCTAATTTAAACATGCCCTAATCTAACCATCGAAAGCTAGTAAATAAAAGGGAAGAAAGATGTGGGGTTGGAAGACATACACACACTCACACACACTTATTACAGAATTGCCCTCGCTCGGAGGGTCCGAATAAATGTTACATAATCGAATAAATAACTAACTACTTATTTAATTATTACAGAATTCCTATTTAATTAATAAATTAAACGTAGAATTAAAATAGCCATAGCCCTGCCTTCAAAATGTTTGGATGATGCATGCTTGACTCAGATCGCCTGGAAGCTCACGCCATAGCATTGTCCGCCTGCTTACCGCCTAGCTCCTCTGACAACTACACAAGTCTCAGGACAGATTCTATGCACACTGTGGAACACCACCGGCTGGGAGGAATGGCCACCGGCCACTAATGAAGCTATCGGCCATTCATTGGTGGCCGGTCGGCACTGGAGATGGCCAGCCGGCCAAAACATCCTGCAGAAATCAGTTTTGACAGTAACAGAGGGCAAGCAGTGTATGGCATGGAATTTTCAAGCAAATGTAAGCATGGTCACACTCCCTATCATGCAATAGACTCAAGGGAGCATGACCCTCGACTCTCGGGCCATCAATTATGCATGATGGCCTAATAAGCCAAGTTTGCAACTTAATGTAAAAATGCATGCAACAAAAAAGAGATGAATGCCAACACCCTATCATGTTGGGGTCAAGGGGATTGGCGACTGAGGGTTGAGACGTGTTTTATCACTTGAAGTACAAACACTCTTCACTCCTCAAGTTTGGCTTGACACCCCAAACCAAACAATGCAATGCATGTATACAAACTTGGCTCAAAGATGCAACATGAGTAATGCAATGTGCCAAACATACAAGATGTAATGCTATGTAACTCATCATGCAGACTATGACATGAAATGCAACTAGCTAACAATATGCAAGCATGCAATTATGATACTATGCAAACATGAAATCAAAGCAATGCAACATAATCATGCAATGCAAAGAGGCAAACCTCAGCCCACCCCCAAACAGTGACAAAGGATGCCTAAAATGATGAACAAACACTCATGTAAGCATACACACCAATAGGCCCAAGATTAAGGCATAACAAAGGAGTATTCTACTACCACTACCCCAAGCAAACATGGCATGAGCTATACAGCCAAAAACAGAGTTTGAGTGCACTGAAATAAGTCCTAAAACCCACTGATATGGCAGCCCCAAAGGCTTAAACACTTATGCATGCACAATGCTCATTTCAAGGCATAAAAGGACACATCTTCAAAGCGTGAAAGAGGTGATGAATGCAAGCATACAAGCATGGTTTGGGGAATAAAATGACATGGTAAATGACTCCAACTCATTAAAATAGACCAACTAAGGCATGTTTATGACTCACACACTTAGGGCTCACATGCCAAAATACATAGCAACCATATCAAACATGTCAAGCATGACCAAATCAGCAACCAACAAACCTTAAACATGGAAAAATAATGCTAAAACCTTCTTAGGACCAAACCAAAATCATGCTCAAATGATATGCTACAACATGATACACTTTAAACCAAATGATAAGATTTCAAAGCAAGTGTATTATACATGCAAAAGGCCAAAAAACCAACATGAGGCAGAGACAATACATGCTAAATGAGCACCAAATAAGCTCTGAAATAAAGCCAAACAAGACTAGGCATGCATGCTACCATATTGAGCCAAATATGCAAACAAAAGAGAGACCAAGGGAGAGAGGTGTCCCCCCCCCCCTAAGCAAGACCTCAAAACCTCTTCTTCAACACTGAAAATCCACTGGATTTCAGTGGTGAGAAGGCTAACACACAATAGTAACCAAGGCTCAACAAATAAAGCACAAAAGGGACCAAACAAGGCCTAAGAGGGGGAGGTCGACCCCCAACACAAAAATGACCTTAATGAAACATCTTAAGCATGCAAAAATAAGACTTTTTTCAGTTATACACAAAGTCTAAAACAATAAGCAAAATAGGCAAAAATCTAGTGCAAGATTGGGGAATCTAAAGTAAAAAGGTTACCCTTGAAGAATCCTTGATGAACAGCAGGTGCAGCCTCCTTCTTTTGGTTAAAACCAGTCCAAAAACTCAAGAACAAACCCTCCAAGCCTCTCAAGATCGAAGCAAGGTGTGATGGTGTGTGTCTTAGTGCAAAACTAAGGTCAAAACACACCTTTTAGGCCCCAAAACACACACAAAAGAGGAGAGAGAGAGAGAGAGAGAGAGAGAGAGAGAAATATAGAGAGAGAAGATGTATCTAATAGATATATGTGTATAAGCTCTGGTTTTTTGTTCAACATCAACAACCCTTAACAATGGAGGAGGAGAAGTTCTTATATAGGCAATCTAAAAGCTTGAAGCTTCTCAAAGAAGCTAAATAAGAAAGGGGCAAAGGGGGCAAGAAGGTCAAGGCTTCTTGAAGAAGCCATGACAAAGGGTCAAGCTTCCTCAAGAAGTTTGACCAAAGGGTTCAACCTTCTAGAAGGAAAAGGGGTGCAAAGGCTCAAAACAACCACATTATGCACGGAGAGCCGGTCCATTCCACCGGCATACCGCATGCACCATGCCCAAGGGTGTAAAGGGCATCTTGGCCAAAAGAGGTCACCGGCCAAATGAAGTGCCGGTCGACCATATAAAGTGCCGACCGGCCATTGGTATCAAAAAACCATGGCCGGTAGCCTCAAAACATAGCCGGTGGCCTCAAGCTAAGGCCGGTGGGTGTCAGGGGTAGCTAACAAGCTACTCTATACCCTCAAAAACAAAAACACAAGTGTTTGGTGCAAAACCAAACACAGAACAGTCGAGTTGAGAGGTCCTGAGGCAAGGCGCGTGGCCGAGACCTCCGGGAACTCAAAACGAAACACGAACATGAGTAATCACCGAGTGTTCCATCGGTGACGTCCAACTCTTGAGGACGGTCAAAAATGGGGTGTCTACAGTTGCCCCTCATTGACAGAACTCGAAAGTCATAACAATGACGGGAGTGAGTGTCAAAGCCCAGAGATGACCCATTTTTGACAAGGCCGAAGACTTAGACAAAGCATGCAAGACAGGCAAGATATGCGCCCGAAGGCAGGGGCAACAATACAAGACAATGCACAAAGCCGAACATAATTTATGATCATCCAAAGAAAGCTGTAACAAAGCATAACATGCGACAGTTTTAAGCTAGCATTCACAAATCCAACTACACTACAATGCAGAAGGGATGTAAGAGAATTATGCAATTCTCGCTACATTTCACGCGGAGAGTACAATACCTGTGCGGTTCGTCTGGTTGCGCTAGCCTCAAATGAACCGTACATACAATATCGTGCCTACAAAAGAAAGCTACTTAACAGGTACAACATTGTTAGAAACCTATATATCAATGCAATTGAAAGTGCGTGACGACGCAAAGCAAGTGGGAAGCATAACAATACTGTGAAGGCACAAACACATGTAAGTAAAATATACGCGATAACGTATACAATGTGTATAAAATGTAAGCACATGTAAGTAAAGTATACGCTACAACGTAAACAATGTGTATAAAATGAATTTGGACACATGTAAGTAAAGCAATGCTAAAAAGAAACTTGAACACATGTAAGTAAAGCAATGCACGTATGCAAGCAATGTGTATAGAAACTTGAAATTGAACACATGTAAGTAAAGTAATGCACGTATGCATGCAATGTGTATAAAAAAGAAACTTGAATACATGTAAGTAAAGCAATGCACGCATGCAAGCAATGTGTATAAAGGAGATTGAACACATATAAGTAAAGCAATGCACGCATGCACGCAATGTGTATAGAAACTTGAAATTGAACACATGTAAGTAAAGCAATGCACGTATGCACGCAATGTGTATAAAAACTTGAAATTTAACACATGTAAGTAAAGCAATGCACGCATGCAAGCAATGTGTATAAAAACTTGAAATTGAACACATGTAAGTAAAGCAATGCATGTATGCACGCAATGTGTATAAAAAAGAAACTTGAACACATGTAAGTAAAGCAATGCACGCATGTAAGCAATGTGTATAAAAAAGAAACTTGAACACATGTAAGTAAAGCAGTGCACGTATGCACGCAATGTGTATAAAAAAGAAACTTGAACACATGTAAGTAAAGTAGTGCACATATGCACGCAATGTGTATAAAAAAGAAACTTGAACACATGTAAGTAAAGTAAGTAAAGTAGTGCACATATGCACGCAATGTGTATAAAAAAGAAACTTGAACACATGTAAGTAAAGTAGTGCACGTATGCACGCAATGTGTATAAAAAAGAAACTTGAACACATGTAAGTAAAGCAATGCACGCATGCAAGCAATGTGTATAGAAACTTGAAATTGAACACATGTAAGTAAAGTAGTGCACGTATGCACGCAATGTGTATAGAAACTTGAAATTGAACACATGTAAGTAAAGCAATGCACGTATGCACGCAATGTGTATAAAAAAGAAACTTGAACACATGTAAGTAAAGTAGTGCACATATGCACGCAATGTGTATAAAAAAGAAACTTGAACACATGTAAGTAAAGTAAGTAAAGTAGTGCACATATGCACGCAATGTGTATAAAAAAGAAACTTGAACACATGTAAGTAAAGTAGTGCACGTATGCACGCAATGTGTATAAAAAAGAAACTTGAACACATGTAAGTAAAGCAATGCACGCATGCAAGCAATGTGTATAGAAACTTGAAATTGAACACATGTAAGTAAAGTAGTGCACGTATGCACGCAATGTGTATAGAAACTTGAAATTGAACACATGTAAGTAAAGCAATGCACGTATGCACGCAATGTGTATAAAAAGAAACTTGAACACATGTAAGTAAAGCAATGCACGCATGCAAGCAATGTGTATAAAAACTTGAAATTGAACACACGTAATTAAAGCAATGCACGTATGCACGCAATGTGTATAAAAACTTGAAGCATAGTAAAGACGAGCTATTCATGATGTTGAAATGTAAAGCACTACAACACAGTATGATTGAAGGGATTCGTGAAGTTCACAAGATACATAAAGGATACGGGAAGGGATATTTCTCGTACGTATGGAGCATCGTTCATAGAAAACACAACTTGAGGTCAACTCGGAGGTCTATGAATGTTTCGAAGGTGTACTTCCTTGCACTGCCTCGAGAAATGAAGGTGCCGAACCATACAATTGATCAAAACAAGGACGCGAGAGATGTATTGACCACAAGGGAGGGGTTCTGCATCAATCTCGTACTTTCTTTGCCTTGCTCCTTTTTTTGCTTTACTTTCCTTTTACTAGTAGTTTAAGCACATTGCCCGCCTCGGCAAAGTTTTACTTTTCTCAAAATCGCATATTTTTGCAAAGCATATGATGGGAATGAAACTATTTTGTTCAAAAAGGTGTTGCATTTGTATCGCCTTATGCATCGCATCGCGTGACATCCCATAACAAAGGTGAATGAAATTGCTTGAAAATAGAGCATTCGCGTCGTAATAATCAGGTAGTGAACCAATTTACAACTCGATAAGCAAAACAGAGAGACTCGATATAACCAACCAAGCGTGAGTACAACTCGATAAGCAAATTAAAGACTTGAAGAGAGTGACATACAACTCGATAAGCACATGTACAACAACTCGATAAGCAAATAGGCGTGACTCCGCAAGAATCAATCACCGGAGGGCATTGGAGGTGGTGGAATTCCCCAATCCTCAAAGATAAACACCAGAGAACAAGGAGGAAGACCACCGGCCAGAGATAAAGGCCATCGGCCAGCAACTTTGATCAATCGGCCAAAAGTGGTGGCCGGTCAGCACTATATTTGTCCGGCCGGCCATGAATTGTCAGAACCAGCAGAATGCTGACATCTGTCCTCCACTCAACCTTATCTTCTACAAAAGGGTCTCAGCTCCGTGGTTCTTCTCAATTCAACACTGATTTGCTCCAAATGGAAGCGCTTCTTGCCCAAAATCTTACAACTTGGATTAACAACTTGGATGGCTCAGAAAAGCTGAATTTCCGGGGCTTCGGCATAAATGCACTATTGACTCTGAGTCGTACTCCGCTGCACCTTCCGTTTCTCCATGCCACGGCGAGGTTTTGGAATCCGGTGACACACGTCTTTAGCTTTAGCGGGCAAGAGGTGTGTCCCACCTTTGAAGATTTCCGAGCTTTAATGGAGTCCGAGCACAACGAAGAGATCTTGCTCCAACTTCGTTTTGGCTATGCCCAAGCCTTAGGACAAATATGTGGGCTCTCAATACCAGATGCTCGTTCTTTGATTTGTGATGGAATGCTGGATGTTCCGAGTTTGATTTGCCGCTTTCCGGGGCCGGACCGCGTGACCATCATTGGCAAGGCTTCCAAGAAGACGCCTTTGTTTATGCATGCTGTCTTATTTTCTGTTTGCCTTAGGCTCCGGAGGATCCAGTGTCCGGTTGATCGAAGTTGCCCAAGGCTTTAAGGAGGGCAAGAGCTGCATTGCCATGACTCTGGCTGAGACGTTGATGGGCTAAGATGCCTTTTATCGTCGAGAGACGACCAGATTTGCGGGTAGTCCACTACTGTTGCAGGTAATGTTTCCCACCCAATCTCACATATGTATTGCTTACATCACTTGGCTCTCAAGCTCGTTTTTTCTTTTTTCACAAAACCCTTTCCTCACTTTCCCTCTCATCATACACTTCTCTATTCTTTATTCTCTCATTTTTCATCCCTTCCCAGGTGTGGTTGATGGACAAGTTGCAGGTTGTGGACTCTTGCCCAACATACTCAGCCCACGGTTACTTCTTCAGACAAAGCCTAGTCGACGCCCTTGATGAGGGTTGGTGGTTTGATCGGATGTAGCTTGTCCACGGATCGCATTGCTTGGCGATGTCCTTGGCTTAATCTACCATCAATGAGCTACAAAGATGACCCGCCAACACAGGATTGGTGATTGGCTTGACTCCATCAGGTTCTATTTTTCGTTTCGGATCTGGCGTCAGTTCGGTCATGACCAGACTTGTCTACCAGAAGGGATAGAATATCCAGCTACATTCCCGATCCGAGGCGCACAGCTTGCCCGGTATATAACAGCATGGAGGACTAGGGAGCTCCTGGCCCCCGCTCCCACTTTCAATTGCACTTTGTCTGATGAGTGCTTGGATTGGCTTAATGAAGAGGCACAGGTCGGGCCCAGCTTGGCATCAGAGGCTTCGACCAGCTCTGGGAGGGGGCGCAGGAACACCTAACTTATCTATGCCCCTGATTTATTGCTTTATTAGTACTTTCAAGTTTTCCTTATGAATGTAATAAAAAGCAACTTCAATTTGTATGCAAGAGCAGGAGAACTCTGTATTGTAATCAATGAAATTGAAGGTTGTGGTACTGAAAATTTCCCGTTTTGGTCCAGAAATGGTCTTAGTTGTAAAAAGATTAATTTGAACAAAGTCAACTTTTATTAAAACTTTTCAAAACTATTTTCGGTATGGATCAAAACTGGACACGCCTAAGATTTGTCACTGAGATGCACAACCCCGGATCCCAGCAACTGGAAAGTCGCCCCTAGTCTGAATAGTACCGCGACACTGCACAGCAACGGAAAGTTGCCCGTAGTTTGAATAGCACTGCACCAGAGATTACAATCAAAGCTTTTGAATACTGAACAGGCCAAGATGATCGAGCTGATCAAATGGACGAAGTTGATCGGGGAAAAGTTTATGGCTGAACTTCAGGATGAAGTTGCCGACGTATCCCAAAGACGGGAATCAAGCCTTACGTAGTTCAGGCTTGGGTTCACTCGAGTATTTTCACTCTCCTTTTGCGCTCTAACTTTTGCCAAGGCCGCCCTTTGCAGGTTTTCAACCTTGCGAGCTCAGTTTTTATAATTTCAAATTTTTCATGCTCTAACTTTTGCCTAGGTCGCCCTTTCAGGTTTTCGCCCTAGCGAGCCTCTCAGGGGTAATATTTCTTTAACTTGTCCATGTTGATCGGTTGTGAGAACTCTAGGCACATCTAGGTCCATCAGAACAACAACTTCACCCGACCAAATAGACTTGATGATGTACGGGCCGGTCCAATTGGGTCTGAACTTGCCCCTTGGGTCGTGGATGGGAGCTCGGTTGTCCTTAAGTACCAAATCTCCTTCCTTTAAATTCCTGGACTTAACCTTCTTGTTGAAAGCCCAGGCAATTCTGCGCTGATAACCTTGAACATGGTACAGTGCTTTCAATCTTCTCTCATCAAAGAGCATGAGTTCCTCAAACCTACTCTGCTACCAATCTGCTTCGGCTATTTGACACTCAACCAATACTCGCAATGACGGAACCTCAATCTCGATAAGTAGAATGGCCTCCATCCCATAAACCAAGGAATATGGAGTCGCCCCCGTGGAAGTTCTGATTGAAGTCCGGTAGCCCCACAGAGCAAAGGGTAACTTATCTGGCCAGTCCCAGTAGGTTTCCACCATTTTCTGTAGTATGTGCTTGATGTTCTTGTTGGCGGCCTCGACCACTCCATTGGTTTGCGGCCAGTATGTGGATGACTTATGAAAAGCCACATTGTATTTCTTCAACAAATCAATCACCTCCTTCTTGAAGTGGGAACCATTGTCTGAAATAATCTCGTTTGGGACTCCATAGCGACAGATGATGTTGTTTCTGATAAACTTCGCGACATGCAAAGCCTTCAACACCGCATAGGATTGGGCCTCTACCCACTTTGTAAAGTAATCTATCGCGACTAGGATGAACTCATGCCCATTCGACCCCTTTAGGGTAACAGCCTCGATCACATCGATTCCCTAAACTGAAAATGGCCATGGCGAAGTCATGTTGTACAGCTTCGACGGCGGGATATTCATGCGGTTTGCATGGATCTGACATTTATGGCATCGTCGAACAAAGCCGATACAATCCTCCTCCATGGTAGACCAGTAGTAACCTTGTCTGAGGATCTTCCGAGCCAACATTACCCCATTCATATGTGCACCACATTCTCCTCCACGGATGGCCTCCATCAGGTGCTTCAACTCTTCAGCTTCTACACACAGCTTATGCATTCCCAGATGACCTCTCTTATACAGCTTACCCCCGCAGATGATGAACTGAACAGCCATTCTTCTGATTGCCCTTTTATTTTTGGCATTTGCCCCAGGTGGATACGTATCTTTCTCCAAGAAGTTCCAAATGTCGTAATACCAGGGGTTGTCGTCCTGAACCTCATCTATAGCAGCAATTGATTCATATGCTGGCGCAAACTTCTGGTCAATGATGACTGGACGCATCCGGACTCCAAACGGGATGTCTATCATGGAAGATAGAGTTGCTAGTGAATCTGTGAACCTGTTGTTCTCTCTTGCTAGATGAGCAAAGTTTAGCTTTTCAAACCGAGGAATTAACAAATCCAAGGTCTGGTGGTACATTATCATCTTTTCTTCTTTAACTTTCCAATCTCCTTTTGCTTGAGACACAACATGGTTCGAGTCCCCAATGACGTCCAACCGTTTTGCCCCTAGTTTCAGGGCTGCTTCTAGACCGGCAATGCATGCCTCATATTCCGCTCCGTTGTTCGAGACTTTGAACCGGAGTTTGAATGCTAGAGGGATACGAGAATTGTCGGGTGCTATCAACAACATTCCTATCCCATACCCATACTGGTTTAACACTCCGTCAAAGTACATCGTCCAAGTTTCATCTTCGATGTGCAAAATGGCATCATCTGGGAATAAGTACTCAATTGCTTCACCCCCTTCTCTCGATGATCGCTAAGAATTTCGCCATCGCTCTTCCTTGATCGACTTATGGCGTGTCACATATTTCATATCAAATTCGGAAAGCTACAGCAACCAGCGAGCTAGCCTACTCGTAAGTGCCAGTTTCTCGAAAAGATATTTGATGGGATCCAGTCGTGAAACCAACATTACGGAGTGAGCTAACAGGTAGTGCCGCAGCTTCCTGGTAGCCCATACCAAGGCTAAGCAAGCCTTCTCCAACGGTGTGTAGCGAGTTTCATACTCCAACATCTTCTTGCTCAGATAGTAGATGGCCCTCTCCACCTTATCCTCCGATTCTTGTGCGAGCATATAACCCATTGTAGTTTCGATCACTGAAAGGTACAATATCAATGGTCTCCCCGATTCTAGCGGTGACAACACGGGTGGGTTCTGTAAGTATTTCTTGATCTGTTCAAAAGCAGCTTGGCATCGGCCATCCCATTGGAATTTCTTTCCTTTCTTCAGGAGACCAAAAAGTGGTTCACAAGTCAAGGTTAATTTTGAGATAAACCGTCTTATGAATTGCACTTTACCCAGAAAGCCTCGCACCTCCTTTTCAGTCATTGGTGGTGGCATTTCTAAGATGGCCTTGATTTTGGAAGGGTCGACTTCGATGCCCCTTTGTGTAATTATAAACCCCAACATTTTTCCCGCTGTAACACCGAACGTACACTTTCAAGGATTCAACCGTAACCGAAATTCTCTGATCCTTTGGAAGAACTTTTGTAAGGCGGTGTAGTGGCCCTCTCTTTTTTTGGACTTGACAATCATGTCGTCCACGTACACCTCAACCTCTTTGTGGATCATGTCATGCAATATCGTGGTCGCGGCCTGTTAATATGTTGCTCCGACATTCTTCAACCCAAATGGCATCACTCTGTAGCAGTAAGTCCCCCACAGGGTGGTGAAAGTAGTCTTCTCCCGGTCTTCGGGTGCCATTATTATCTGATTATAGCCTAAGAAGCCATCCATAAACGAAAGCAAAGCATGCCCCGCTGTGAAATCTACCAATTCATCAATGTGCGGCAAGGGAAAATCGTCCTTGCCGGCTCGCTTCAAATCCTCGAAATCCACACATACCGGATCCCGCCATCTTTCTTCAAGATCGAACAATGTTGGCCAACCAAGTCGGGTATTCGGATACCAGTAGGAAGCCTGCATCGATTTGCTTGGTGACCTCTTCCTTAATCTTGATGGCCCACCAAGGCGGATCCTTCGAAGTTTCGCTAATGTGTCGGGCCTCGGGGTCAAGAGGGATCCAGTGCTGTACAATCTCAGGATCGATTCCAGGCATGTCTTCGTAGGACCACACGAAAACATCTTTGAAATCTTTTAGTAAAGCGACTAAGCGCTCGCGTTCCTCTGAAGACAACGTGGACCCGATCTGGACCAGCCGCGGGTCCTTCTCAGTACCAACATTCACAGTAGTGATTTCATCAACTAAAGGTTTAACAAATCTTTCCTGCTCTTGATCAATTAAGCGTTGCAAAACCGGAGGAATTTCTTCCTCGTCGTTTTCGTCAAAATTTTGAAAGTCCTGATTCAAGCAATATATCAAAGGCACAGAAAGTACTCTGAAACCACATCCATACCATTCTCATTATGTACTTCCAAACCATCCGATCCTTCTGTAACAACAGACTCAAAAGAGAAAGAAAAAGATGACCTGGACAGGACTGTGGCATCCGGGTTATCACCCCCAGGAATACCGAACTCAGACTCAGTTGAGCTGGAACCTGATTCTGACTCACAAGACTCGATGGAATCAGATTCCGGCTCACTACCTAACCCGGTGCTGCTCGACAAAAATCCCTCTTCGTACTACCAAACGAGGGAGGGTGCGATGGATGCATCCAAAATAGTTGATGGTAGGCCGCAGCCGTTTCATTCCCGATCATGGACACCGAGAAGTTATCCCCCAAGCACTTCTATTCGATCGAAGGATCTGAAAGTAGACATGCCAGTGCTACCCCCATTTCAAGTTCGGTGTCCTCAGACTCCATTTCCCTGCTATGCTCAGCCTCAACTATCGGGTCTGTCTGCTCTTCGGCAACATCATTCCTAGATAACTGTAGGTCAAAGAAAATCTCGAACCCCGGTACGCGCTTCCTCTCCACGTTCAGCCACGGCTCCGGAATGCCACAGAATGGAAAATCCTTCCCCTCCCAGAGGAAGCGTCCGTTTAGGGTACCCCGGATGGGCCGGTGCATCAACTCAAAAGGTTTTCCCATTTGTTTCACTCTAGCTCTTCCAGCCATTTCCTTTCCCTTTCTTACCCAATCCTCCTTGGTGGGCAGATAACGCAAGCCAAAGGTATGGGGGTTGTATGGCACTTCGGCCAATGTTGCAACGCTCTTCCGGCCGCTACTTCCTAATCCCATCCCGGGGATGTGTTGGAGATTGTTCATGAGGTATACTACTTGAGCATTGACATATATCCCCTCGTTAGCAGCCATAATGTTTTGTACAACCCGAGCCTCAGCAAGAGTAAAACCCGATATGAACACATCCTCCATACCGTGCTCAATTTCTAGAACAGGCGTAGATACCTCTGGTGGTGGATGGATCGATGAATTTCCAAAAACAATGGCTACTCCCTTCCCATAGGGGTATTTCACCATTTGATGCAAAGTGGAAGACACTGCCTTTGCCTGATGTAGCCACGGCCTCTCCAAAAGCAGGTTGAAAGTTGCCAGAACTTCTAAGACATGGAAATCTATCTCATGCTATCCTGGCCCAACTTTAGTTTGAATTTTCAACGTCCCTATGACCTCTCTACTTGTGTTGTTGTATGCCCGAATTACCTTGGTTGTTGGTAAAAGGTTTGCGGTTTTCAAACCGATCGCATACACTGTCCTTGCCGAGCAAACATTGATGGCAGATCCGGTATCAACAAGAACCACCGGTATCCATTTATTCCTACACTCCACAGAGATGTAGAGTGGTTTGTTATGGTTTGCCCCCTCAAGTGGCAGTTCCTTGTCAGAAAAAGTCAGCGTCGGGGTAGCCCCTCCTGGAAAGACTAATCCTACCAGCTATTCTGGCGTGGTTTCTATCGAAAGCTTCGCCTTGTCCATGGCTGATAAGACAGCCTGTCTATGCACTAGTGATGCCATAAGCAGTCCCCAGATGGAGATGTCTGCTTGTATCTTTTTTAACTGTTTGAGCACAGCCTCGTCTTCAAGTTGTTTCTCCTTTTGCTTCTCAGCCTTCCTATCTTTCCCAGAAGCCTCTGGTTGATCTAAGTGCGGGGGTTTGAAGTACCGCCCGCTCCGTGTCATATGGTCGACTTCTCCAAGGTACCAGGTGTCATCGGGTTGGTTGTTCCCCCAATCTTCGTCCGTATGGGCAAGACATAAATCCTCATCCTCCCACCACATTCCATCAGCAGCCGACAGACACCTGTCCGGCTCTGGTATGACTGTCCTCGTACTCGCGGTACCTCTCATCCCTATGCTCGTAGCATTCTCTGTTTCTGTGCTTATAGTAGTTTCAGTCCCCACATGGGCCTTTGCCTTCCTGATTCTCTCGGAATCTTCAAATCTTTCCTGTTCCGACTGCATCAACACAGCTGGCTGCTCAATAATTCCTGTATTAAAAATGCTCCAATTCTGAGCGAAACTCTTGACACCGATGCTCTCCAGCGGTATATTCTGTTCTCCGACCCTCCCGGCCGTCACTGACATCCCTGCCCCCGCCGGGCCCTGTTCTGGTTGGAACTCTTCCACCACATTCGGTCAATCATCCAACCACCCAGTAGCCTCTACCGATTCCTCATAATCAAACCAGTTGGCTGCTACGTCCGCTGGATCTTGGTCACTGTAAAACTGGAGATTGGCAAGGTCCTCTTCCACAGCCGTCAAATCATTCATCCTCTATCCCAAACTATCCCCTTGGATCACACACAGCTCTGCCTTTGTCGGCAATTCCACATCTAGCCCATTCTAGCCTATTGACGAAACGTAGTCGCTCGGACTATATACTTTCTCAACAGAACTCCCAGACTTCTCAAATTCTGGCTCAACAACCCTCTTTTCCACTGAAATCTCCTCCCTTCGTCTTGTCACCACCACCACTGGCTTAGGTTGGGTTATGGAGATGTCCATCATGCACAAGTTGGTGCAATCAGGAAGAAGTACCTCCGGCTTAGGTAGGTGAGAAGGAGTGATATAGATACTAGGATCGTAAGACACCACCCTAGTTTGGATGAAGTTGATTCTCTTAGGAGGTGGAGCTTGGTTATGTGTGAGGAGAGGGTTTGTTGTAACATTGGGTTTCTCGGGAGGCAAAATCACCCCATTATCGATGAGATCTTGAATCTCATGACGTAATCGGTAGCACAGATCGGTGTCATGACCGTACTGTTGGGGAAATGCACAATATTGGGTTGGGTTGTGGGCAGGGCAAAGTTTTTCCGGTAATGGCCGCGGCTCTAGGGGCTTCAAGTGCCCTTTTTAGATTAAAACCCCCAGAGCTTTGGATAGGGGCATATACAGTGGAGCGAAGGTTCTTGTGTTTTTGGGTGGGTATTTGGCTATTTGGGTATGGCTTCCGGACGCACCGGAGAATGGCGTAGCTGCCATGGTTCTTGGAGGGGGGTTGGTAGTGACCATGCTCACTTCGGAGGCTCTTGTAGTCGTAGCACCGCTCAGGCCCGCATTACTGCTGCGATTGAAAGTTCTTCGGGGTTGCTCCCGGTCATTATCCATTAAGCCTTGCTGCAAGGCGTCCTCAATCTGTACCCCCATTTCATGTAGATTAGAAAAGGTAGGGAAGGGGAGTACAATCATCTTCTGCATCAACTTCGGCTGAAGATTGCGCACAATCATCCGAATCTGATCCTTGTCTATGGGCCATAAGGTCATCATCGAAGCCTTGGCCCTCCATCTAGTCACGAATTCTGAGAAGCTCTCTTTAGGTTCTTGCCTTGTTGTCTCGAGATCACAGGTCGTAATCTCGATTTGTGTATCGTATGAGTATTGCGCAATGAAGGCCTCAGCCATCTTGTCCCAATTTCTCTTGACGTCATCTTCTAATTTGGCATACCATATGGCTGCCACACCCGACAGGGTCCGGCCGAATAGAGACAGCTTCTGCAATCTGGTGAGGCCCATTGGCCTTAAAATATCTGAAAACAATCTCAGGTGCACCATGGGGTTGCCAGACCCATCAAATTGGTCGATATGAGGCATTTTGAATATGTCAGGCAGCGTCACAGCTGCGTCGGTATATCCATCTTCAATGTCAGGGATGGTCTTGACTCCCTGGGATCTCTTGAACAGCTTTTCAACCTTGCTCCACTTCAGTGCTGTAGGGTCTGTCTCGAACTCAAAGGGAGAGTCCGGTAGGTTGGTGGGTGTTTTAGATAACTGGGGTTGGATTTGGGGTAGGACCGGGGGTGGAGGGGGTCCTGTGGGAATGTCTGTATCATTTTGAACATTGGCTGTCTCCCCGAGGGTTGGAACTCCTGGCGGGAGAGGAGCTTGCTGCGAAGTAGATGCTCCGATTTGCTGCTGTAGCCTTATAATTAATTGTGCTTGTTCATTCATAACCGTGGCCTGTTGCTTGGCGAACTCTGCCTGTCAGACAGCATCTTGCTGCATTGTTTTCATACTTTCCTGGAGTTGGCATACCATCTCCTCTAAACTGGCCATATTGTTCTGTTCTGACTGAATTATCGGTATATATTCCCTCTTTGTGGGAGAAACTGGATCCTGATCCCTACTGTACACCGGTGGGGCAGACAAAGCCCTCTGTACTGACTGCTGAACTGATGCCCTCTGCCTAACTGCCCTCCGTCTAGTAACCGGGGGTAGAGAGTGGTACACTGGTTGTCCATCTACCAGATCCTCAGATCGATGGAGTTGATGACCTCTAGTCCAGAGTGCTTGGGGAATATCTACTGGGTCAGAAGCAATTGTGCTCAACTACCCTAGCAAGAAGATAAATAAAGTGTATAAGGAAATAAATAAACAGACAAATAGATAGCGGTGAAATAAACACACAACACACAGTTGGGCATCACAATACACTGCCCATAAGCCGAAAACATTGTCCCTTAATCACTGATCACTGTTTCCAAATTCCCCCAAGTCTGAATCTGATACCCGCAGATAACTAATTCCCAAAACACTAATGCCCGCAGGCGTGATACTCAAACTTGCAAACTGATATGTGTGTTCTTACAGAGATACACTCTAAAAGCATATAGCAAAACAAAAGAGAGCCAAAACACCCCTATGTTGGGGTAGGGTTTCCCTGTCCTATTTTGTCAGGAGCTAGGGTTTTACTACGCACGCAGCGGTCTCAAACAACCTATAATCGGGTAAGCAACCTATCCTAATTTGGAATGGTCACTATGGATTCCGAATATGCACTAGGTCGAATGGTCAAAAAGGGTGCCCCGGTAAAACTGGGGTTTGTGTTCCCATACTGGCAGAGCCCGCAACCAGTCAGCCTTATGGCATGCTTTAACAAAGTCAAGCCTCCGGCAGACTGTTCAGGAATAGCAGATGGCCAACACGGTGTCCTAGGCGCACCAATGCACATGCAATGCAAAGAGACACATAAGCGAAATCAAAACAGGATATCATGAGTTCGAGTCAAGCTCTCTAACTCCCTGGCAGAGTCGCCAGAAACTGTGGACGCGCCCCGAGGGACTTATGCTACCACAGTTCGGACTCGTTTTAGTTACGGTTCTAAATCTAAACCAAAGAGTCCAAATCCAGCAAATCGTTTTTGAGAAACAGATTTTTTTGGAAGAAGTGCCAAACATGGACTGCTTTGCCAAATATAGAGTCGTCACCTAAATATTTTTTTAATGGGAGAATTTAGGAAACCCTGACTCGGTGCCAAAGTTGCCTCAGCTCGGGAACTTGGGTACGATTGGGGAAGGTCAGCTATGAGCACCCCCTCTCGCCCGATCCGAAGATCGGCCTCTACTAACCATGATATCCTATTTTGAAAACGTTATGTGTTCTTGTTCCGGTTATTAGCCTAGAATTACTATGTTATGCGCACAGCAAACAAGTATAGACCAAATCGCCTAAATTGGAACAAAACATTTCATCTTTGTTTTGGAAAATGGTTTGCTACTCATAAGTAGGCTAAAATGCGGATTTTGCCACCCTCAACTGGGCTTTAGAAAAGATGGTTTTGCCACTATCTAGTGGGTTGAAAACTCACAATTTTAATGCATTATTCCAATTCAGGTAACTCAACCTCCATCTGCAGGCATCCAAGCAGTTATATCACATAAGCAGCTAGCCTCATGGTAATCATGCTATTATGGCAACACTCACACGCATGCGGTATGCTAAAGCATAAAAGCTTACAGAGTACTCTGAGCCAAAACAGAAACTAGTTAGTAACCATATGCATGATCCTAGTTCATGTTGAGATGGCTAATGGAACACACGCAATATGCAACTACAATAAGCTCGGCTAATCTAAGAATGGCATGTGAGATGCTACAGATAACACGTATTCAATTTGGAATTGAAATACAAATGCAGTTAGAATGATGCGCCGAGCCCAGTGCATGCAAAACGAATGAATTGATGCAAACATGCTATCATACTGTATGCTAATTGAAACATGCCCTAATCTAACCATCGAAAGCTAGTAAATAAAAGAGAAGAGAGACGTGGGGTTGGAAGACATACACACACTCACACACACTTATTACAGAATTGCCCTCGCTCGGAGGGTCTGAATAAATATTACATAACCGAATAAATAACTAACTACTTAATTAATTATTACAGAATTCCTATTTAGTTAATAAATTAAATACAGAATTAAAATAGCCACAGCCCCGCCTTCAAAATGTTTGGATGATGCATGCTTGACTCATATTGTCACACCGCAAACTTGCCCCTAAAAGTTCGGGCATGACCTTTATAGAAACGGACACTTAACCTAATATACATATCATATGGGGCCTGAACGGAAGCATTTAATATAATAAAATAACACAGAAAAGCATCCATTGAGCTAAACCTAACATGCCAGGATCACATTCGTGATAGTCATTTATTTTTAGACATACCCATACACATACATGACCGCATAAACAAACATTGGTATAGAAAGGGGTCATATACATACATTTTAACCTTAGGTAAATAATTAAAGTGCAAGCCAAAATCTTAACAAAACTTGACATAAATGCATAGACTTGGCCTGGGAGCCTGGGCATACTGAGGTTGACAACTGAAGGGTGAGCTTCAAGGGTTAAGACGGACTCCCAAAGTGATTACCTACAGAACAGACATAATATAAAATGAGTGAAGCTCAGTGAATAATAGTACATAAACGATTCAATGCTCAACTTGAATTATAATACATATCAATGCATACATAAATAATGAGGCATAAGGTTAATTGATTCTGTATTAATTCTTGAACGGCCTAAGGCCCAGTCTTGAAACATAATATCTTGGAACATAATGGCTTTAAGCCCTTGAACAAAGTGGTGATAGCCCTTGAACATATTAGCATTAAGCTTTTAAACATGTTGGCATATAGCCCTTGTACATATGGCATGAAGCCCTTGAACATATGGCATGAAGCCCTTGAACTTATGTGTATGAATTCAAGAGGTGTCTCACACGGACTCTAGAGGTGACTCACATCGTAGCACTTAGTTCCGTGTCGCACTTTGTTTCATATTATAATAACTTATCCGGAATGGCCATAGGCCTCATAACTTGCACATGTGTATGAATTCAAGAGGTGTCTCACACGGACTCTAGAGGTGACTCACATCGTAGCACTTAGTTCCGTGTAGCACTTTGTTTCATATTATAATAACTTATCCGGAATGGCCATAGGCCTCATAACTTGCACATGTGTATGAATTCAAGAGGTGTCTCACACGGACTCTAGAGGTGACTCACATCGTAGCACTTAGTTCCGTGTAGCACTTTGTTTCATATTATAATAACTTATTCGGAATGGCCATAGGCCTCATAACTTGCACATATGTATGGACTCAAGAGGTGGCTCGTACGGATTTTAGAGGTGACTCGCATTGCAGCACTTAGTTCCGTACAGCACTTTGTTCCATACCGAAAACATAGAATGGCCTCTGGCCTCATAGATCATATAGAATGGCCATAGGCCCAAATTGGCTATAAGCCTCATTCATATATGTATGGACTCAAGAGGTGGCTCACATGGACTCTAGAGATGGCTCACAATGTAGCACTTAGTTCCAAGTAGCACTTTGTTCCATACCAGTAATTAACAAGTTTTACAGACCAACCATACATATCATGTCATATCATAAACGGAAACAAATTCATACATATGCATTATGCTTAATTCATAAACAAAAATCAGAATTCAAACTTAAGTATACCTGGCACTTCAATGGTGCTAACAAGTCAATATAAAGCATTCTTGTTTCTCGGTACTAAGAACTTGTAATATCCTTGAACTTATAACATACGCGAACTTGTAACAGACTTAAACTTATAACATACGTAAACTTGTAACAGATGTAAACTTATAACATACGTAAACTTGTATATACTTGAACTTGTAACATGTGTATACTTGTAACATACTTGAAAACACAGTATTATTACCCCCGGGTAAGGGTCGTGTGCTACGGATGTCATGAATACTTTACATACATGGCCAACTGTTCTTTACTTCAAAACGTAACATATTAGAACATAGAACATTTCTTGTTATATCATGTCATTACAATACACTTAGCAAAGACAGAACAAGTTACATCATAATGTGGGTTACATGACAAGGTCGTCGATATTTAATTCTGTCTTTGGGTTGAGCCATCCGTAAGTCAAGCCATTGTTTATCATAATACTTAGCAGGTATTAACGTATAAAACAATCCGTGGTCTTAACTAATTATTCGTTAAGAAATAGCGTAGTTCACTTGATCTATTAATAGCTTATAGAAGCATACAGCTCTCAACAATGCTACAGACCTCTAAAAACACACCTCTAAACACACCTCTAATGAGGTGGAAAAGGAAGAAAAAAATAAAAATAAAAAATCAAGACACATGATTGGTTGTGGCAGTGGTGGGACCCACTGCCACATCATTAGTGGTACCTCTAATTAGAGGTCCCAAGCATTTTTCATACACCTCTGTTTGCTCGTTCATATATGTTACTATATTTCACTTGTACTTAGCAGAGTACTACTGGTAGCCGTCACATCATTCACATGAGTTAACATAGTTAACTTAAGTTTAACAGGACGTTCCTGATAATTATTAATAAGAGATAAGCACATTTACAAATTGAATGATTTTAGAGATACGTGAATACCATGATTCCATAGTGCTTATACATTCCCTTGGTTCGTCATGAATCACTATAGATATCTTGCACATAATGTTAGTATTCTTTGTCAACAATAATAAAATGTATTGCATAATAATGCCTTTAGATTTTCCAATCAACATGCTTGCAAGAAATAGAATGTTACCAATAAGAATCATTAACGATCATTGAATGTACGACTACCATACTACTACTCACAGTGCTACAACGGAGTGCTTGTCCCTCCTGAAGTGTGCCCTGTACACATATATAACTTAGTCATTAGTTCTTTTTTCTTTCCTTCATTATTCTTCACAAGCCCACCATTAAGCATCCATTTATACCACAATTTCCTCCATCTCAATATATATATAAATAGAAGATTACCATTCTTGCAAACACAGTATGGAATTTATAATCAATCACTTCGATTTCAAGATAGAAAGGAATTGTATGGACATCTTCCACATTTTTTCCAAAAATCCCTGAATGTCTAGGGTTTTCACCAAAAACCAAACATTTCCTATCTCCATAAAGAAACTTCATTAAATCATTCTCTTGATTTTAATAACTAAGCAAGCCCACAAGTATTTAACAAAATAATTTGGGATTAAACCCATTTCGGAAAACTCCACATTTTAGGTCACAAAAATCAAAATCAACATAGTCAGTACCATCCCACATAATCACCACAATTCAACATAAACAACATGATTCAACTCAACATCATCAAATATAATTCAAAATAATTTAAGGGGAATTCTTAAATCCCATTTCTACATTCCATAACCGAGTTTATGTCATCCATATCCTTAATAAATTATTTCCCCAACTTTTCCTTTACATTAAAGCATGAATTACAACATTCATAACAAAGTTCATTCGTAAATTTTAAATATAATTTTCAAATATTTCCAAATTCCAATTAAACTTGTACATATCTAATTCAGTATCTGAATTTCATTATTCTACTTTCAATTTGGGCCAACTCATTGGTTATCATCATTAATCAACCTAGGGTTTCAAGAAAATATTGAAATTTCAAGACAAATTCAAACTTATTAACCCATTACTTTTTTATTCCAATTATCCCATTGATTAAACACCTAGGATTCATAATTCACCATTTAAACCCATCAATTTAACTCCCAAGATTCCATACCTCAAGAATCAAGCAAGCTTGATGAGATTCCTCCAAAATTTCGAAATCCAATCGGTAGAAAATGTTGATCTTCTCTTGTTCTCCATCCTTGATGCAAAAACCATGGTGGATTGTTGATAAAAGTGGAGGAAATCAAGGTTTTGGGGGCTAGGGTTTCGGACATGGAGGAGGGGAGAAGAAGAGAGGAAAAAAAATGTAAGAAATGGTCCAAAAATCACGTTTTTGAGCTGCTGTCCCGCACGTGCGCCGCTATCCCCGCACGTGCGGACCTACTTCCAGCACAGATGTGAAAACTTCAAACGGGTATAACTCTCTTATCCGGACTCCGTTTTAGGTCATTCTTGTGGTCAAATTGAAGCCCCAGAGATAAGCTTTCCAATGGTTCTAACCTCACATCCAAATTCAAAGTGTGGAAAAAGAAAAAGGTAAAAGAGTGCCGGCTGATCGTAGACAGATTATTCGAATTAAAGTTTTTGGTCCAATCTTACTTTACCATCATATTACCACCTTAAGCAACACCCCAAAATAAAATGAGGAGGTTCCAAACATACCAATAAAAATGTCAAAAATGAACCCACGTGTCTCCTTATTCAACAGATATGAATCCATAGTCATAAGGTTCACTTACTTAAACTTAATTCCACATGACATTTCATAATAAGCATATAAATACGCATAATGAGAGACTGAAAATATATCGGGAACACATGCGAGGGTTGGGTTATTACACGTACTGCCCGAAAGCTCGCCGCCATAGCATTGCTGCCTCTGTTTTCACTGCCTAGCTCCTCTGCAACTACACAAGTCTCAGGACAGCTTCTATGCACACTGTGGAACACCACCGGTTGGGAGGAATGGCCACTGGCCATGAGAAATGGCCACCGGCCACTGATGAAGCTATCAGCCATTCATTGGCGGCCAATCGGCACTGGAGATGGACGGCCGGCCAAAACTTCCTGCAGAAATCAGTTTTGATAGCAACAGAGGGCAAGCAGTGTATGACATGGAATATTCAAGCAAATGTAAACATGGTCACACTCCCTATCATGCAATAGACTCAAGGGAGCATGACCCTCGACTCTCGGGCCATCAATTATGCATGATGGCCTAATAAGCCAAGTTTGCAACTTAATGTAAAAATGCATGAATCAAATAAGAGATGAATGCCAACACCCTATCATGTTGGGGTCAAGGGGATTGGTGACCGAGGGTTGAGACGTGTTTTATCACTTGAAGTACAAACACTCCTCACCCCTCAAGTTTGGCTTGACACCCCAAACCAAACAATGCAATGCATGTATACAAACTTGGCTCAAAGATGCAACATGAGTAATGCAATGTGCCAAACATACAAGATGTAATGCTATGTAACTCATCATGCAAACTATGACATGAAATGCAACTAGCTAACAATATGCAAGCATGCAATTATGATACCAGGCAAACATGAAATCAAAGCAATACAACATGATCATGCAATGCAAAGGGGCAAACCTCAGCCCACCCCAAAATAGTGACAAAAGATGCCAAAAATGATGAACAAACACTCATGTAAGCATACACACCAATAGGCCCAAGATTAAGGCATAACAAAGGAGTATTCTACTACCACTACCCCAAGCAAACATGGCATGAGCTATACAACAAAAAACAGAGTTTGAGTGCACTGAAATAAGTCCTAAAACCCACTGATATGGCATCCCCGAAGGCTTAAACACTTAGGCATGCACAATGCTCATTTCACGGCATAAAAGGACACATCTTCAAAGCATGAAAGAGGTGATGAATGCAAGCATACAAGCATGGTTTGGGGACTGAAATGACATGGTAAATGACTCCAACTCATTGAAATAGACCAATTAAGGCATGTTTATGACTCATACACTTAGGGCTCACAAGCCAAAATGCATAGCAACCATATCAAACATGTCAAGCATGACCAAATCAGTAACCAGCAGACCTTAAACATGGAAAAATAACGCTAAAACCTTCTTAGGACCAAACCAAAATCATGCTCAAATGATATGCTACAACATGATACACTTTAAGCCAAATGATAGGATTTCAAAGCAAGTGTATTATACATGCAAAAAGCCAAAAAACCAACATGAGGCAAAGACAATACATGCTAAATGAGCACCAAATAAGCTCTGAAATAAAGCCAAACAAGACTAGGCATGCATGCTACCATATTGAGCCAAATATGCAAACAAAAGAGAGACCAAGGGAGAGGGGTGTCCCCCCTCCCCTAAGCAAGACCTCAAAACCTCTTCTTCACCACTAAAAATCCACTGGATTTCAGTGGTGAGAAGGCTAATGCACAATAGTAATCAAGCCTCAACAAAGAAAGCACAAAAGGGACCAAACAAGGCCTAAGAGGGGGAGGTCGACCCCTAACACCAAAATGACCTTAATGAAACATCTTAAAAATGAAAAAATAAGACTTTTTTCAGTTATACACAAAGTCTAAAACAATAAGCAAGATAGGCAAAAGTCTAGTGCAAGATTGGGAAATCTAAAGTAAAAAGGTTACCCTTGAAGAACCCTTGATGAACAGCAGGTGCAGCCTTCTTCTTTTGGTCAAAACAAGTCCAAAAACTCAAGAACAAACCCTCCAAGCCTCTCAAGGTGGAAGCAAGGTGTGATGGTGTGTGTCTTAGTGCAAAACTAAGGTCAAAACACACCTTTTAGGCCCTAAAACACACACAAAAGGGGAGAGAGAGAGAGAGAGAGAGAGAGAGAGAGAGAGAAAGAGAGACAAATATAGAGAGAGAAGATGTATCTAACAGATATATGTATAAGCTCTGGTTTTTTGTTCAACATCAACAACCCTTAACAATGGAGGAGGAGAAGTTCTTATATAGGCAATCTAAAAGCTTGAAGCTTCTCAAAGAAGCTAAATAAGAAAGGGGCAAAGGGGGCAAGAAGGTCAAGGCTTCTTGAGGAAGCCATGACAAAGAGTCAAGCTTCCTCAAGAAGCTCGACCAAAGGGTTCAACCTTCTAGAAGGAAAAGGGGTGCAAAGGCTCAAAATAACCACATTATGCACGGGGGAGAGTGCTAGTGCATTCCAGCTGGCATGCACCATGCCTGAAGGGTGTAAAAGGGGCATACCGGCCAGCAAAAGAGGTCACCAGCCAAATAAAGTGCCGGTCGACCATATAAAGTACCGACCGGCCATTGGTATCAAGAAACCATGGCCGGTAGCCTCAAAACATGGCCGGTGGCCTCAAGCTACGGCCGGTGGGTGTCAGGGGTAGCTAACAAGCTACTCTATACCCTCAGAAACAAAAACACAAGTGTTTGGTGCAAAACCGAACACAGAACAGTCGAGTTGAGAGGTCCTGAGGCAAGGCGCGTGGCCGAGACCTCCAGGAACTCAATACGAAACACGAACATGAGTAATCACCGAGTGTTCCAGCGATGACATCCAAGTCTTGAGGACGGTAAAAAATGGGGTGTCTACACATACACACTGCGATTATCATGCAACCCTAAATGCAATGCAACCTAATCATGCTGGCATGCGAGGGATGATATGCAAACATGCAACTAGCATACACAATGCTATGAACTAAGGATGGCATACTCAATGCATACGAACCATATGGCATACACAATACACATACGAAGACTATCATGCACAGACGAAGACTATCAATGAGATGATCAAGGCATACACAATGCAATGGCCAAATATGCAACAACATGAACTAAATGGCATACACAATGCAAGATGGACTTAAACCAATGTGAGTGGACCTCAACCACACTCAAATCAGTGGCCAAACACAATTGAAATTAGACAAGAACGCTCATGCAAACATGCCCAATGTAAGGGACCGAACCTAAGGCATCGAATGC
Source organism: Camellia lanceoleosa (assembly GCA_025200525.1). Lineage (NCBI taxonomy): Eukaryota > Viridiplantae > Streptophyta > Magnoliopsida > Ericales > Theaceae > Camellia > Camellia lanceoleosa. The sequence continues at coordinate 78,752,428 of CM045769.1, forward strand.
CACTCTACCAAAGCATGGCAAGGGATGACACATGGCATACAATGACACAAATTCCACCTCTGAAATAGCATACAAGATGGTCCCGAAACATGTAAACACCTCACCTGATGCATGCTAGATGACCCGAATACCGAAACTAGTGGAATGGATTACGCTATAGGTATGCAAAACAATGCTCAAATGATGAAACAAACCCCAAAAAGTCCCTATGCAGACCAAAATTAGTGGCTAAATGTGTTGGGATGGTGGCTTGGAATGCATTCAAATGAAGCTCATGCAATGGCCGGTAAATGAGGCATTCAAGCATAACTCTCAAACGCATTTAAAGAGTGAAAATCATGGGAATATGGCATACATGTAAGCTCTGAAATATGATGTGCAATGGCCCCAAAACATGAAAACACCTCAGTATATGCATGTAATAGACCTCGAAACTCAAAGCTAAGCATGGACATTGTACTACAAGCACGCAAAACAAGCATCATTCGACCATGAGACCCAAAAATAGAGCTAAGGCAGTCCAAAACATGCACAAAATCAGTTTAAGGCATGGCCAAAAAGTGCTAGAATCAAGGGCCAATATAGTATGCAATGTAAGCTAGTAAAGGGGATTTACACTACAAGTATTTGAGGCAATCAAGAGGTCACCAAACCAGCAAAATTCAGAAGTATTCCATGCCAAATAATGCCCAAAAACTCATGGAAACATGGTCAATGCATGCAAGAATGATATGTTCCTTTGAAAGACCAAAAGGAGGGTTATTCTACACATGCATAATGGACATCCAAAAAGACAAAACCACCTCTGGAAAGAGGTTATGAAGGCCCTAAAACTCACTGAAAAGGGCTTAAAATGAGGCTAGGAAGCATGCAAGTAAAGGCTCCTTTGAAAGGCCATGAAGAGGGTTACTCTACACATGCAAGATGGACATCCAAAATGGAAAAAAGGGCTCTGGAAAGAGCCTATGCAGGTCCTAAAACCCACCAAAAATGTCCTGAAACATACTCAAGAAGTATGCAAATACGGGCTCCTTTGTAAAGCCAACAATGCTAGTAAACAAGACAAGGGGTGAGAGGGTCACCCCTCTCTGATTTTGGGGCTCAAAATAGCATGCTAGCCACTGAAAATCCACTAGATTTTAGTGGCTAAAAGGCCAAACAAAGCACAATACAAAGGCCTGAATGCATGGCTCAAAACAAGATGAAAACAGGCATGCAAGGGGGTAGATGACCCCCAATAGAAAAGCGACCTTACACAAACTTCAAGAGAAACTCAAAATAAGACTTTTTTCAGTTTATGACAAAACCCAAAAATGCTTGCAATTATAGCTAAGATATGAAGCAAAATAGGGACCAAAAGGGGAATAAGAGAGTTACCCTTGTAGCCAAGAAAGACAACAACTTCTAGACCAAGAAAGTGGCTCCTCAACCTTTGAAAATAAGCTCCAAGGTGCTTAGATGGATGATGGAGAAGTGTGGTTGTGAGGTGTAGTGCAATGGGGCCAAGAACCTAGCACTTTTGGGACCAAAATAGAGAGGTGTATAGAGATAGGTGTATGTATGCCTTGGCCAAAAATCTAAGCCTTTGCTAATGAGGGAGCAAAGGGTCAAGTTTCTTGAAGAAGCCAAAACAAGAGGGTCAATCCTCCATACACGTTTATGGAAGATGGAGCAAATGCCTCCCAACTGGCACAGCTGGAAGCAACTCAGTGAGACAAAAAAGAAGAAAGCTGGCTGACCAGTTCAGGTGGTCGGCCGACCACTCCCCCTGGTTGGCCGACTAGTTCAAAAGGTCCAAGGAGGTCGGCCTGCTCCTAGGGTGGTCTCCAAGCTGAAAGCAAGCAGGTGGTGTAGTCGGAGGCCTGCAAAAGTGGCTGAAAACCCAAGGAAACCAGCTTCCTAACAAGAAAATCGGCCAGCGAGAGAAGAGGTGGTTTCCAAGAGAAAAGGTGTTCTCCCACCCTTGTACCACCTTCCAAACAATGAAAATAGGGTCCATACCAAAAATGAACCAACAAGGATGCAAAACGAGGGTTCGAGGGCCAAAACGTGCAGCCGGCTGCCCCGAAAACTGACTGTTAAGCATCAAAGGTGGCGTGCGACCATGAAGGTGGTCTCCCAGGCCACAGTGTCCCTCTAGAGAGAGGAAACAAGGTGTGTGCAAAAAACCGGAGTAAACGGAGAAAGTTAAGCGGTCCCGAACCGAGGCGCACGACCGACGGCTCCGAAAACTGAAAACTGGGCTCCAAAAGGGAAAAGCGGCCTACGACCATGAAACGTAGCCTACGGCCACTGAGAGATGGTCTACGAGACCTCTCCCTCCCTTCGGGAAGAGAAAATAGAACTTGGTTCGCAAACCGAGGCAAAACACAAGAGAGTCCCGAAGTCCGGAGGCAAGGCTCTCAGCCGAGACTCCGTAACCTCAGAACGAGCACAACATGTGCAATCACCGAGCGCTCAATCGATGACGTCTGAGTCTTAAGGTCGGTCAAAAATGGCGTTTCTACAATAAGGTTATAAAAATTCAATTGATTTGATTTTTTACATAAATAAGATTCTCGATGTACTCTACAGTATAAACGATTCAGATTATTGAAGGACACTCGGGACGACCTTCCATAAAAGGAGTTTAGTAGGCTATTATGCCTTAGAATGTAGAGACATATCCCAAGTCAGAATTGATTGGGTAATTGGTTGGGTTGTCAGACGGGGTGACCGAGAAATTTTGTCCAAACCACAAATTTTGATCATGTTAAAAGAGTCAATTAAAATCAATTGGTAAGCATCCTCAACAAGCGCTTCAAACTTTCTGTTTTAGCTAAAAACTTCAAAAAATCATCTGCATCAAACTCGTGTGCAGCCCTTCGAAATTTACGATCGGTACAGTAACTCGTTAATACAGCAAAACCCTTTTTGTTTCTTATAGGTATATAAATATGGGAATATTACGAGGATAAAAAAACAAAGAAAACATTCCTTATACAACTTTATCATAGACAATTACCCAAACAAAAAAGGTCTATTGATTGCCGATTATACTGATAAGATATTCCTCCGTAGGTTGTTTCCTCTTGAATTAGAAAAGGCATAAGCGGTAGTAATCCGACTTGGAGGCATTACTGGAACTCTGCCCGTGACTATCTAATGGAGCCAGTTCCACAACATCGGAAGCTGGTGGCGCAGAAACTCACCTGCCAAGAACAATATATAGAGAAAGTAAAGAAGAGGTCCAACTGAGTCTGGCAAAAGAATTGAAGCCAGAGACACCAAACCAAGCCAACCAAACCCCATTGTCCCATCGTGAGCATAAGTTTGCGAGCGGTGGTGATCTTCGTAAGAAGAAGTTTTCAGTATGTCATAGTAAGAAATGCCATAGAAAAGCAAACTAGCAAAGGAAACACCCAAAGATTTGGGGTATGTGTCGAATGGGGATATGTCCTTCCCTTGATACTTGATTTGCAAAAAGCTAAGGAGCATGGGGACAACAAAGGCCAAAACGGCATGACAGGAAGCAGATGAGGAGGAGGTAACTCTGTTGTTGTGACAAATAGTAGTAGGAGTGTGTTGTAATGCTGAGAAATGAGACATTGATTTGTCTAAACAAGTTTGTATGCGTGCCTTGCTGAGGTGTTCTTCTTCTTGTTGTTGTTGCCATTGAATTAATACTAGTAACACACACAGACAGGGAGAGAGAGAGAGAGAGAGAGAGAGAGAGAGATCTGCATCAAAATAAGGAATTAGTTAGTCATAAAGAAAAAATAGCAAGTAGATAAGATATGAAGAGGAGAAAACATATTACCTTTGATACAAAAAATCAAAGTAGATATATATCCATGTTATATATAGAGTAATGATTTTTGTTCCCTACTGTGCCAAAACTGCACCGTTTTATTTTACAATTGGTTTCGTCGTCAGACTTAGCGTGGTCGATTGATGGTGGACTTGGGAATTTTGTTGTGTTCAAATGAACTGTTGGTTGCTGCATTTCTTTATGGAGAGTCATTTTGAGTATCTTTTGATAATTTGAATGGTTTATATTGTACAGTTCGTCGAGTAGATTAATCATGCAAAAAATCAAATTGATTGGATAATTGTATCTCTATAACAAAAATACATTTGTTTTTAAAAATTAACGATTAACATAACTTTCATAATTTTTAAAAACAATTAAGACTTAATCATAAGGTTATAAAAATTCAATTGATTTGATTTTTTACATAAATAATTATCTCGATGTACTCTACAGTATAAACAATTTAGATTATTGAAGGACACTCGGGACAACCTTCCATAAAAGTAGTTCAGTAGGCTGTTATGCCTTAGAATGTAGAGACATATCCCAAGTCAAAATTGATTGGGTAATTGACTAGGTTGTTAGACGGGGTGATCGGTAAATTTCGTCCAAACCACAAATTTTGATCATGTTAAAAGAGTCAATTTGAAATCAATTGGTAAGCATCCTCAACAAGCGCTTCAAACTTTCTTTTTTAGCTAAAAACTTCAAAAAATCATCTGCATCAAACTCGTGTGCAGCTCATCGAAATTTACGATCGGTACAGTAACTCGTTAATACAGCAAAACCCTTTTTGTTTCTTATAGCTATATAAATATGGGAATATTGTGAGGATAAAAAACAAAGAAAACATTCCTTATACAACTTTATCATAGACAATTACCTAGACAAAAAGGGTCTATTGATTGCCGATTACACTGGTAAGATATTCCTCCGTAGGTTGTTTCCTCTTGAATTAGAAAAGGCATGAGCGGTAGTAATCCGACTTGGAGGCATTATTGGAACTCTGCCCATGACTATCTAATGGAGCCAATTCCACAACATCGGAAGCTAGCGGCGCAGAAACTCACCAGCCAAGAACAATATATAAAGAAAGTAAAGAAGAGTGTAGACGCGCCCCGAGGGCCTCATGCTACAGTTCAGACTCAAATGTCACGGTTCTTAATCTGATCTCACAAAGTGCAATGCAAGACTGATAAATCACCAAAGAGTCCAAATCTGGCAAATCGTTTTGGAAAATTGATTTTTAAGAAAGAAGTGCCAAACATGGACTGCTTTGCTAGATACAAAGTCGCCACCTAAATATTTTATTTTGGGGGAATTTAGGAAACCCTGACTCGTGCCTAAGGCCACGTGTCCGTCATCACCAAAGTTGCCTTGGCTCGGGAACTTGGGTACGATTGGGGAAGGTCAGCTATGAGCACCCCCGCTCGCCCGATCAAAGATCGGCCACTACTAAACATGATATCTCGTTTTTGAAAACACATGCGTTCTTATCCCGGTTAATTAGCTAATCTTCACTATGTGATGCGCACAACAAAACAAGTATAAACTAGATCACCTAACTTGGAACAAAGCATCGCATATCCGTTTGTTTGGAAATGGGTTTGAATTTTGCTACTCGTAAGTAGGCTAAATCACGGACTTCAATGAATTATCCCAATTCAAGCAATCCAACCTTCACCCACAGGCATTCAGGCAGTTATATCACATAAGCAATTAGCCTCATGGTAAGCATGCTATCATGTTAACACTTACACGCATGCAAGATGCTAATGCATAAACACTCACAGTAATAAACTAGTTAGAAATGATGCATAATCCTAGTTCATGTTAAGATGGCTAATGCAACGCATGCAAAATGCAACTAGAATAGGCTCGGCTAATCTAAGAATGGCATGTGAAATACGACAACTCGATACACGTATTCAAGTTGGAATTGAAATGCTATGCAATTAGTATGATGTACCGAGCCTGGTGCGTGCAATACGAATGAATGTATGCAAACATGCTGACATAAGTATGCTAATTGAAACATGACCTAAAACTAACCATTTAAAAGCAGGTAAGTAAAAGGGAGGAAGACGTGGGGTTGGAAGACATTCACACACATACGCACACTTATTACAAAATTCGCCCTCTCGATGGAGGGTCCGAATAAATAATACAAGCCGAATAATTAATCAACTACCCTAGCTAATTAAATATTACAAAACCTTTAATTAATTAACAAACTAATTACAAAACAATCTAAGTATGAAATTAAAGAGGCCGCGGTAGCTCCGCCTCAAAATGACTGGATGATGCATGCTCGATTCGCCTCGCTCGGAAACCCGTTGCCATGCCACATGTTGCCTCTATTTGCACTATTTTATGCCTCTGAAAACTGCACAAGTCCCAAGGCTGCTTCTAAACACTCCCTGAGCACTGTGAAATGTCATCAGCCAAGAGATAAGACCACCGGCCATTGGAAAATGGTTATCGACCACTTGTGAGGCTCTCGGCCAACAATTCATAGCCTGCCGGCACTAAAGATGGCCGACCTGCCATATCTTCCTGCAAAATCCTGTTTTTACTACAGCAGAGGACAGATAGTGCATGGCAAGGCATTTACAAGACAATGTGTGCACAGCCACTCTCTCTATCATGCTATGAGCTCAAGGGAGTATGGCTCTCAACCCTCGGGCCACTAATCACACATTTCAATGCATGATGGCCAAAGGTGCCAAGTGTGCAAATCAATGTGGAATGAATGCAACAAAACGTATGAGTGCCTAGAACTCTATCATGCTTGGATCAAGAGCGTCGGCGACTAAGGATTGAGGGACATTTCGTCACTTCAAGTATGAACGTTCCTCGTTCCTCGTGTTTGGCTTCACACCCCAAACCAAACATAATGCAATGTAAGTATGCTAAATGCAATGCAACATGGGGATATTATGCAATGCAACAAGACTAATGGCATGCAAACAAACCCAATGTGATATGAGTATGCAAGCAAGCTTGCAAACAACCCAAGCATGCAACAAGTATGCAAGAATACTACGCAGCCTAAACATGCAAGAATGCGATGTGATGAGCATGCAACAATGATACCAATCATAAGGATGCAACAACATGCAATGCGGTAAGCATACAACAATACACAAATGCATGATCCAAGGACTTACAGTAAAGATGGATAGACCTCAGCCGCACCAAAACAGTGGTCAAAGTGCCAAGAAATGATGGATAAAACACACCCAAACATGCACATATAAAGGTCCAACACTTAGGCATAAAAAAAAGGTCGACTCTTAAGCACATTTAAAAGAGACAAATATGGACCAATAACAAGCATGATAAGCTCTGAAAATATGCAAGGGATGATACCAAATCAACCAAGCCATGCAAGTAAAGCATACAAAGGAGCCTAAAACTTGACACTAGTCAAGGGGCTCAAGCCATGGCTATGTGAAGCAAGCCCCAAAGGGCCAAGGGGACCTAAAATAGTCCCGAGGCAGGTCCGAGCAAGACCAAAAGTGAGCTCAAAGCTAGCCAAAACAAGCTAGAATACAATGCCAAAATAATGGGGCATGCAATGCTATCAAAGAGGTGTTATACTACGCCTAACACAACCAAACATGGCATGATTTAAGCAATGGAAAATAGAGTTTTGGCATGTTGAAACAAACTCAAAAACCCACTTAGATGGTATCTAAATGGTCTAAGCATAGAGGCATGCACAATGGCCCAATCTTGAAGCATAAAACACAAACCTTCTAATGCATGGAAAATGTTATGAACGTGAATGCATGGCCACATTATATGGATTGAAATCTCATGTGAAATGATGCCAAATCATAAAAATGAGCCAAGTAATGCAATCATGTGACTTAGGCCTTCAAAGCTAACAAGCTAGGATGAACTAAGGCTATACAAAACATGACATATATGATCAAAACGACACGAAAGAGAGCTTTAACATGCTGAAATATGACTAAAAGTTACTTTGGGTCGAGTCAAAATATGCAAGCATGATAGTCCAAATGCAAGATACATGTTGTGGCAAATGAGAGGATTGCAAGACAAGTGTATGGTGTATGCATGAGGACATCAAACCAACATGAAACAGAGGTACAACATGACCAAACAACACCAAATACTTGCTAAAATGGAATTAAAACAAACTAAGTAAATATGCTACCATGGTGAACCAACAATCCAAGCAAATGACACACAAAGGGAGAGGGGTGTCCCTCCCCTATAGAAGACCTCAAAACCACTTCTCCACCACTGAAAATCCTCTGGATTTCAGTGGTGAGAAGCTCAAAACAAAAGGGTTCCAAAGTCCAAAGAGGAAGGCACAAAAAGAGGCCAAACAGGCCTAAGAGGGGGTAGACAACCCCCAACCCAAAAGTAACCTTAAACAAATATATTTAGCATGAAAACACAGAAATTTTTTTAGTAGGACACTAAGCTTAAAACAGCATGCAAGTATGTGTAAAAGCTTATGCCAAAATGGGGTATCAAAAGCAAGTTGACTCACCCTTGAAGAACACTTCAAGAACACCAACTCCAGCACCCTTCTTAGATCAAAACCAACTCAAAACTCTGAAATCAACCTTCTAGTGCCTTAGCAACCAAGGATAGTGTAGTGCTAGGTGTTTATTTGCAATAGTAAGAACAAAACACACTTTTGAGCTCAAACACACACACAAATCTAGAGAGAGGGAGATATAGAGAGAGAGATATTTCTAACTTCTATATTAGTTGGCTGAACGCTTGGAAAAGAAGGGGAGGCCCCCATTTATTAGAAATTCAATTTTGCAAAGCTTCCAAGAGAAGCTAAACAAGGCTCAAATCCCTCCATACACGTGTATGGAGGGCAGAGTCTGTGCTCACCAGCTGGCACAGCTGGCATGCACAATGCCTGAAAAAGGCAAAGAAAAGGCCTCAGCTAGAAAATGTGGCCGATCGACCAAATAAATGGCCGGCCGACCAACTAAAGTGCCGATCGGCCAACACACTTAGCCGATGGCAAGAAAAAGGGGCCTTAGCCCTTGGCCGGTGGGTTGAGAAAATGGCCAACAAGCCACCCTCTTTCCTCAGAAGTAAAAACATAGGTGTTTGGTCCACAAACAAGCACAAAACAGATAAGTCGAGAGATCTTGAGGCAAGGCGCGCGGCCGAGACATCCATAAACTCAAAACGAACACGAACATGGATGATGATCGAGTGTTCAAACGATGACGTCCAAGTCTTGAGGACGGTAAAAAATGGGATGTCTACAAAGAGGTCCAACTGAGTCTGGCAAAAGAATTGAAGCTAGAGACACCAAACCAAGCCAACCAAACCCCATTGTCCCATGGTGAGCATAAGTTCGTGAGCGGTGGTGATCTTCATAAGAAAAAGTTTTCAGTACGTCATAGTAAGAAATGCCATAGAGAAGCAAACTAGCAATGGAAACACCCAAAGATTTGGGGTATGTGTCGAATGGGGATATGTCCTTCCCTTGATACTTGATTTGCAAAAAACTGAGGAGCACAAGGACAATAAAGGCCAAAACGGCATGACAGGAAGCAGAGGAGGAGGATGTAACTCTGTTGTTGCGACAAATAGTAGTAGGAGCGTGTTGTAATGCTGAGAAATGAGACATTGATCTGTACAGACAAGTTTGTCTGCATGCCTTGCTGAGGTGTTCTTTTTCTTGTTGTTGTTGCCATTGAATTAATACTAGTTACTCACCCAAAAAAAGAATTAATACTAGTAACACACACAGGCAGGGAGAGAGAGAGAGAGAGAGAGAGAGAGAGAGAGAGAGATCTGCATCAAAATAAGGAATTGGTTAGTTATAAAGAAAAAATAGCAAGTAGATAAGATATGAAGAGGAGAAAACGTATTACCTTTGATACACAAAATCAAAGTAGATCTATATCCATGTTATATATAGAGTAATAATTTTTGTTTCCTACTGTGCCAAAACTGTACCATTTTATTTTACAATTGGTTGGGTCGTCAAACTTAGCGTGGTCAATTGATGGTGGATTTGGGAATTTTGTTGTGTTCAAATGAACTATTGGTTGCTGCATTTCTTTATGGAGAGTCATTTTGAGTATCTTTTGATAATTCGAACAGTTTATATTGTACAGTTCGTTGAGTAGATTAATCATGCAAAAAATCAAATTGATTGGATAATTGTATCTCTATAACAAAAAATACATCGGTTTTTAAAAATTAACGATAAACGTAACTTTCATAATTTTTAAAAACAATTAAGACTTAATCATAACGTTATAAAAATTCAATTGATTTGATTTTTTACATAAATAATATTCTTGATGTACTCTACAATATAAACGATTCAGATTATTGAAGGACACTCGGGACGACCTTCCATAAAAGGAGTTCAGTAGGCTGTTATGCCTTAGAATGTAGAGACACATCCCAAGCCTGAATTGATCGGGTAATTGGCTGGGTTGTCAGACGGGGTGATCGGGAAATTTTGTCCAAACCATAAATTTTGATCATGTTAAAAGAGTCAATTTAAAATCAATTGGTAAGCATCCTCAACAAGCACTTCAAACTTTAATTTTTTAGCTAAAAACTTCAAAAAGTCATCTGTATGAAACTCGTGTGCAGCTCGTCGAAATTTACGATCGGTATAGTAACTCGTTAATATAGCAAAACCCTTTTTGTTTCTTATAGCTATATAAGTTTGGGAATATTACGAGGCTAAAAAAACAAAGAAAACATTCCTTATACAACTTTATCATAGACAATTACCCATACAAAAAGGGTCTATTGGTTGCCGATTATACTGAGAAGATATTCCTCCGTAGGTTGTTTCCTCTTGAATTAGAAAAGGCATGAGCGGTAGTAATCCGACTTGGAAGCATTATTGGAAATCTTCCCATGACTACCTAATGGAGCCAGTTCCACAACATTGGAAGTTGGCGGCGCAGAAACTCACCTGCCAAGAACAATATATAGAGAAAGTAGAGAAGATGTCCAACTGAGTCTGGCAAAAGAATTGGAGCTAGAGACACCAAACCAAGCCAACCAAACCCCATTGTCCCATGGTGAGCATAAGTTTGCGAGCGGTGGTGATCTTCATAAGAAGAAATTTTCAATACGTCATAGTAAGAAATGCCATAGAGAAGCAAACTAGCAATGGAAACACCCAAAGATTTGGGATATGTATCGAATGGGGATATGTCCTTCCCTTGATACTTGATTTGCAAAAATTTGATGAGCACGGGGACAATAAAGGCCAAAACGGTGTGACCGGAAGCAGAGGAGGAGGAGGTAACTCTGTTGTTGTGACAAATAGTAGTAGGAGTGTGTTGTAATGCTAAGAAATGAGACATTGATTTGTCCAAACAAGTTTGTCTGTGTGCCTTGCTGAGTTGTTCTTCTTCTTGTTGTTGCCATTGAATTAATTAGTTCCTAGAAGAAAAGATAGAAGGATGGAGAAGGACGGAGAGAGTTAGAAAGAAGCTTTCTTCATGATTGGTAGAAGAGAAAGTTAGATAAAAGTAAGGGAAATAGGATTAAAATTAAATCGAATTCAACTTCATCCTTTTGGATTAGAGAATTGAACACTTAGGTGATTTTCAAAACATTAAATGAGTTGCATATGTTATCCTAATATCATTGAGCTACAATTACTCAATAAATTCCCTTTCTTAGAGGCTAACTATGATTAGTTTGAATTAAACTTTTTCACTTAAGCTAGTGAAAGTGAAAGTTACTCAAGCAAATTTGTTCCAAGAACAAAAGAGAGAAGGATGGCAAAGGACAGAGAGAGTTAGAGGGAAACTTTCTTTTTGAGTGGTAGCTGAAGAGAAAGTTAGAGAAAACACAAGGAAATAGGATTAAAAATAAAGCGAATTCAAATTCAACCTTTTGGACTTGAGAATTCAACATTTAGGTGATTTTCAAAACATTAAATGACTTGCTTAAGTTATCCTAATATCGTTAAGCTACAATTACTCAATAATTTTCTTTCTTGAAGGCTAAGTAAGATTCGTTTGAGTTATAGTTTTCGACTTAAGCTAATGAAACTAATAGTTGCCTAAGCTAGTTAGTTCCTAGAACAAAAGAGAGAAGGATGGCGAAGCACGGCGAAGGACAGAGATAGTAAGAGGGAAACTTTCTTCTTGTGTGGTAGAAGAGAAAGTTAGAGAATAGGAAGGGAAATATGATGAAAACAGAATCGAATTCAAATTCATCCTTTTGGACTTAGGAATTGAACAATTAGGTGATTCAGAAAACATTAAATGAGTTGCCTATATGCTAAACAAATATCGTTATGCCAGAATTACTCAGCAAATTCTCTTTCTTGGAGGCTAAGTAAGATTAGTTTGAGTTAAAACATGGCCACTTATGCTAATGAAACTAATTGTTGCCTAAGCTAATTATTTTCTAGAACAAAAGATAGAAGGAAGGAGAAGGACGCAGTGAGTTAGAGAGAAACTTTCTTCTTTAGAACTAGAAGAGAAAGTTAGAGAGATGAATGGAAATAGAATGAAAATTAAAGGGAATTCTAATTCATCCTTTTCGACTTGAGAATTAAACATGTTGGTGATTTTGAAAACATTAAATGACGTGCTTAAGTCAAACTAATATCGTTAAGCTACAATTACATAGTAAAATCGCATTCTTGGAGGTTAAACAAGATTAGTTTGAGTTACACTTGGCCACTTAAGCTAATGAAACTATTAGTTGCCTAAGCTAATTAGTTCCGAGAACAAAAAAGAGAAGTTGAAGACAAACGGAGAGATTTAGAGAGAAACTTTCTCTTTGAGATCTAGAAGAGAATGTTAGAGAAAAAAGGGAAATAGGATGAAAATTAAAGGGAATTCAAATTCATCCTTTTTGACTTGAGAATTGAACACTTAGGTGATTTATAAAACATTAAATGAGTTGCTTAAATTAAACTATTATTGTCAAGCTACAATTACTCAGTGAATTCTATTTCTTGGCAAGGTTAGTTTGAGTTAAACTTGGCAACTTAAATAGATATTAGTTGCCTAACCTATTTAGTTCCTTGAAGGATGGAGAGAGTTAGAGAAAAACTTTCTTCTTGAGAGCTAGAATAGAATGCTAGTTACCCACCCAAAAAAAAATAGAATGCTAGAGAAAGAAAGGGAAATAGGAATAAAATTAAAACGAATTAAAATTCATTGTTTTGGACTTCAAAATTGAATGCATGGAAAACATTGAATGAGGTGCTTATGTTATCCTAATATCGTTAAACTACAATTACTCAGTAAATTCTTTTTCTTGGAGGCTAAGCAAAATTAGTTTTTGTTGAACTTAGCCACGTAATCTAATGAAACTATTAGTCGTCAAGTTAATTAGTTCCTAAAACAAAAGAGAGAACAAATGGAGCAGGACAGAGAGAGTTAGAAAGAAACTTTCTTCTTGAGTGGTAGAAGAGAATGTTACAGAAAAGTAAGGGAAATAGGATGAAAATTAAATTGAACTCAAATTCATCCTTTCGGACTTGAGAATTGAGCACTTGGGTGATTTACAAAACGTTAAACGAGTTGCTTAAGTTATCCTAATATTGTTAAGCTACAATTACCCAGTAAATTCTTTTTCTTCGAGGCTAAGCGAGATTGCTTTGTGTCAAACTTGGCCACAAAATCTAATGAAACTATCATTCGCCTGAGCCAATTAGTTCATAGAACAAAAGTGAGAAGGACAAAGGGAGTTAGTATGAAACTTTGTTCTTGAGTGGTAGAAGAGAAAGTTAGAGAAAAGTAGGGGAAATAGGATGAAAATTTAATAGAATTCTAATTCATCATTTTTGGACTTGAGAAATGAGCACTTAGATGATTTTTAAAACATTAAATGAGTTGCTTAAGTTATCTTAATATTGTTAAGCTACAATTACTCTGTAAATTCTCTTTTTGGAAGGCTAAGTAAAATTAGTTTGAGTTAACACTTTGCAACTTAAGCTAGTGAAACTAATAATTGCCTAAGCTAGTTACTTCGTAGAACAAAAGAGAGAAGAATGGCGAAGGACGTAGAGAGTTAGAGGGAAACCTTCTTCTTGAGTCATAGAAGAGAAAGTTAGAGAAAAGAAAGGGAAACACAATGAAAATTAAAGCGAAATCAAATTCATCCTTTTTGACTTGAGAATTGAACACTTAGGTGAGTTAGAAAACATTAAATGAGTTGCTTAAGCTAAACAAACATCGATAAGCTACAATTACTTAGTAAATTCTCTTTCTTGGAGGCTAAGCAAGATTAGTTTGACTTAAACGTGGCCACTTAAGCTAATGAAACTAATAGCTGCCAAAGCTAATTTTTTTTTTTTTTTTGGGTGAATAAGACATAAAATATAAAGATTACAATATATATATTGATTAGTAATAAATACATTTTAGTGCTAATATCTAATTAGTTCCTAAAACAAAAGATAGAAGGATGGAGAAGGACGGATAAAGTTAGAAAGAAACTTTCTTCATGAGTGGTAGAAGGGAAAGTTAGAGAAAAGTAACAGAAATAGGATTAAAATTAAATCGAATTCAACTTCATCCTTTTGGACTAGAGAATTGAGCACTTAGGTGATTTTCAAAACATTAAATGACATTAAATGAGTTGCTCATGTTATCCTAATATCTTTAAGCCACAATTACTCTGTAAATTCCCTTTCTCAGAGGCTAACTAGTATTAGTTTGAGTTAAACTTTACCGCATAAGCTAGTGAACTAAAATTTGCTAAGCTAATTAGTTCCAAGACCAAAAGAGAGAAGGATGACGGAGAGAGTTAGAGGGAAACTTTCTTCTTGAGTAGTGGAGGAGAAAGTTAGAGAAAAGATAGGGAAATAGGATTAAAATTAAAGCAAATTTAAATTCATTCTTTTGGACTTGAGAATTCAACACTTTGGTGATTTTCAAACCATTAAATTGTAACGCGCCGATTCTACACTATTGGTTGTAGGCAAGGGAGAGTCACTGCTGAGTCCTATGGTCAATTTTGACAGATTCTAACAAGTATTAACACAAGGTCTCATAAGCATCGATAAGGTGTATTCCTCTGATTATACTGAATAAAAATACATAATAACCACAAATAACCTTAATTGCGAAAGCTTGTTCCATTACATTACATCCCAAAAAGGAAATTTAAATCTTTGTACGAGTCTTACAAAAATATTGAAAGAGAACTTTTTAACTTTTCTAAGATAACCAAAGGTCTTCGAAGGTTTCAGGCTCGTCGTCTCCAGCTATGTTCCTCTTCGTCACCTGGCATAACACGCTGTGAGCTTTGAATGCCCAGTAAACACACACACATCCCATACCTTTTTTCCGAGTCCGATACACAATCACAATTATAACATCAAGTAGTAAAGCATGATACACGAATGAATAAATAAATAGTTACAAGTTAAAAGTTAGTAAACTAGAAATCCCCCAAAGAGATTTCGTCCTCCCAACCACAAGTATCGGATTCGGTTTATTCGGTATGCCCCCTCTTTTGCTGCTTTGTTGCAGAACTAACCTCGGATGCTTACCATCAGTTATATACCGTGTAGCGCCAACCGCAGGGCCTCAAAAGAGACGGTGAAATAGGGCCTTGCCCAAAACCCTCCTCACACCAAACCACCTAGGGTCCGAATACAACCGCTCCGTTCAAGGGTTCCGAAAACCACTTGCACAAGGCTTTAACTTCTGAATAGGGAAAGCATCCCAACAAACCATATATCACAAATTCTCATCTTTTCATTACTCAAGTGCTCGAAACCCAATACCCTCCCAATTAGGTTTCCCGTTGAGTTAATGTTTTAATCAAGGTTAGTCCAACTTACAAGATAATAATAACCACATAAGCACGCATCCTCAAGATGAGAAAGATAAATAACATAACATAACACATACAGTATCATGCCAAGATATGATCATAAGCTATTAAACATTTCCATGAATACAAGGGTATAAAACATCCATACATAACAAAATTTACAGATTTAACATCACCTAAAGATTAAAATGAAAGGACCATTTTAGATCCTTCACCGGACTCGGTCTTCCTATGGTTCGTAGAGAATTTGATCTAGTTTCTAGAACATTTTTCGGAAATGGGTTTGCTTTTCCAGATTTTAAGTTATTTAGAAAACATTCCAGTGCTGTCCAGATTCTATCCAGACCCGTCGATCGTTACAAAAATTTGATTTTCTTGCAAACCACTAAACATTTTTTGATGAAACCAATTTTAGTTGAGAGATAACTCCTTAAGGAGGATTTTGACCTAAAATAGAGGTCTAGAATAATTTTATATATTTTTCTGAAATTTTTGAAAGTGGCCTGCATAAACAGATTCGAAGGTAGCATGTCCAAAACAAGAAGATTTATGAGAAAAGGGTTCCACCAAGGGAAAGTTTTCATTTCTCTTGTGAAGAAAACATGCTAACCAGCATATATCTAACTCAGAAAGTTTTCTTGAAGGTGTGCCTGTGGAAAGTTGAGAGATTGATATGGAAAAAAATGGTTTTGTACCGAAATGGGGAAAATACAAGAGAGATAGAATCAATACTCAACTCTTAGCATTTTGAACACAAGTAACTCATAAATAACAGATCTGAAAAACATTATTTAGAACCCTGAAGAACATGTATTGAAAAGGAAAATAAAGATAAAGTTGTGTTGTGGCTTACTTGCTAAGCTTTGAACAAGATGGCTCTCTTCTCCCTTCCTCTTCCTCTCAAAATTTCTCTCTTGTTCTCCTTCCTCTCCTTTAGTCGAATGTGGGTGTGTGAGAGTGTTGCTTGGTGATATTTATAGGCAACTTGGTGTAACAAGGAACTGAAAGGGCAAGTTAGGATTTATTGGTTCATTAAAGCCCACTAATAAACACTAGTTGGATTATGAAAAGACACTAGTTGGCATTAAATGGACACTAGTTGGATTAAATGAACACTAGTTGGACAATAATTTAAACATTATATACACTAGTTCGAAATAAGTCTAGAAGCAAATAATTTAAACATTTTTTAAAAAAAAAATTTTTTAGTGAAAACATTTTTCAGGGGCTCCACAACCTATCCCCCTTAAAACAATTTCGTCCCCGAAATTCAACTACATACTGCCTTCGAAAAGTTCGGGGTAGTTTGCCTTCACCCAATCACGGCGTTCCCAAGTAGATTCCTCAATTCCCCAATGACGCCATATCACTTTTACCAAGTGAATGGTTTTGCCTCTAAGGTTCTTCTATCGGCTATCCTATATTGCTACCGGTCCTTCTTTAAATGTAGCATCTTTGTCAAGACTGATTTCTTCCCATTTGAGGATGTGTGATGAGTCGGCGATGTATTTTCTTAACATAGATACATGGAAGACGTCATGTATCCCTGCTAACTACGGAGGTAGAGCTAGTCTATATGCTACTTCGCCCACTCTTTCCAACACCTCAAAAGGCCCAATATATCGTGGTGACAGTTTCCTTTTTTTTTCGAAACGTACGACTCCACGCCTAGGTTGCACCTTTAGGAACACGTGGCTGCCTACTTCAAACATCAACGGCCTTCTCCTCCTATCTACATAATTCTTCTGATGGTCTTGAGCAGTCTTTGACCATTGTCGGATCAAGTTGACCTTCTCAGTAGTTTCTAGAACAAGTTCGGGTCCTATCAGATTTGCATCACCCACTTCTGCCCAACAAATCGGCGATCTACAAGGTCATCCATATAATGCTTCAAAGGGTGCCATACCGATGCTAGCTTGGAAGCTATTGTTATAGGCGAACTCAATTAGGGGTAGGTGTTGTTCCCAACTTCCTTGAAAATCCATTGCGCAAGCTCTCAACATATCTTCGAGTGTCTGGATGGTGCGTTCAGATTGTCCATCCGTTTGCGGGTGAAAGGCAGTGCTAAAACATAACTCAGTACCAAGAGCTTCCTGCAGGCTTCCCCAGAATCGAGAGGTGAACCGGGGATCACGATCTGACACAATAGATACTAGAATTCCATGTAGTCGAATGATCTCTGCAATGTAGAGCCTGCACATGGATTCTAAAGTGTCGGTCATTCTATAGGGTACGAAATGTGCTGACTTGGTGAGGTGATCTACTATTACCCATATAGCATTATGCCCTCTAGCGACTTAGGCAACCCTGTCATAAAGTCCATTGTCACGTACTCCCACTTCCATTCGGCTATTGGTAGAGGTTGCAACATTCCCCCTGGTTTTTGATGTTCCGCCTTCACTTGTTGGCATGTTAGACATTTTGCCACGAATTTAGCCACCTCCTTCTTAATTCCATTCCACCAATACTGCCCCTTTAAATCTTGGTACATTTTAGTCCCTCCTGGATGTACTGCGAATGCAGAATGTTGACATTCCTTAAGTACCTTTTCTCGAAGTAACTTGTCACTTGGTACAAACAATCTACCTCGGTATCTTAAACTCCCATTGGGGTGAATTTCCCAGTTGAGCAGGGGTTCTCCTGATTCCAGACATCCCTTGATATAGGCTACCTCTTGATCATGCTTCTGGGCCTCCATGACCTTATTCATCAACTTAGGCATCACCTTCTGTGCACTAAGATATGCGTTTGTATCTTGAGATTCCATTTGGATCCTGAATTCATTGAGTGTCTTAACCATATCCCATTCTTTGACGGAGATCCTAGCCATCATCCCTCTGCTCTTACGACTGAGAGCATCTGCTACTACATTGGCTTTACCAAAATGATATGAGAGAGTGAACTGGAAATCCTCAAGATACTCCATCCATCATCTCTGTCTCAAGTTGAGGTCCTTCTGTGTAAACAAGTACTTCAAACTCTTGTGGTCTGTGAAAATCTCAAACTGTTCCCCATACAGGTAATGTCGCCATTGCTTTAGGGCAAAAACTACGGCCACTAATTCCAAGTCATGTGTTGGGTAGTTACGCTCATGCGGTTTCAACTGCCTGGATCCATACGCGACTACCTTTCCATTTTGCATGAGCACGCACCCTAACCCTTCTTTAGACGCATCGCAATACACAGTATACCCCACTTCTCGTTTGGGGATGGTCAAAATTGGCACACTAGTTAACCTCTTCTTTAGCTCTTGGAAGGATTTTTCGCAAGCTTCGTCCCACTCATACTTTATCCCTTTTTGCGTCAAACGAGTCGTTGGTTTGGCTAGTTTGGAGAAATCTAGAATGAACCTCCGGTAATAACCGGCCAATCCCAAGAAACTACAGATTTCTGACATGGTCTTCGGGTGTCTCCAATCTAATACTGCCTCCACCTTGGTTGGATCCACCGCAATCCCATTCTCCGACACTACATGCCCTAAGAATTTTACTTCATTCAACCAGAACTCACATTTGCTTGCCTTGGCATATAATCGATTATCCCTAAGAACTTGAAGGACAGTCCTTAAATGTTGCTCATGCTCTTCTTCAGACCTTGAATATACCAAGATGTCATCAATAAACACTACCACAAATCGATCGAGGTATGGTCTAAAGATCTTATTCATTAGGCTCATGAATACTGTCGGTGCATTGGTTAGTCCGAAGGGCATTACTACAAACTCAAAGTGGCCAAATCTAGTACGAAAGGCAGTCTTCGGTATGTCCTCCTCCTTGACCCGTAGTTGATGGTAGCCTGATCTGAGATCGATCTTTGAGTAGCACCTTGAGCCTCTAAGTTGGTCAAAAAGGTCATCAATCCTTGGGAGTGGGTATCAATTTTTAATCGTGACTCGATTGAGTTGACGGTAATCTATGCATAGCCTCAACGACCCATCCTTCTTTTTAACAAATAACACGGGTGCTCCCCATGGTGAAGTACTTGGCCTAATGAATCCCCTCTTGAGCAATTCCTGTAGTTGTGTCTTCAATTCTGGTAATTCTGCTGGTGCCATACAATACGGGGCCATGGATATTGGGGTGGTTCTAGGTTGTAGCTCGATGCTCAAGTCTACTTCCCGGGTTGGTGGCAATCTTGGTAACTCTGTAGGAAATACATCTGCATATTCACATACTATGTGCGGAAGTTCTAATTCTCTTTGGCCCTCCTCATTCAAAATCAGACTTGCTATCCTACCCAAAATTTGATCGTACCACTACGTCCTATGTTTTGTTGAAGCCATGGGGTCTTGTCTATCCCTCTTAAACTGGAAACGAGTTCTATCTCGCGTGTGAGCTACCACTTTCCTCTGATGGCAGTTGATCACTGCTTGGTAGGCAGACAACCAGTCCATGCCCAAAATGATATCGAAGTCTGACATTTCCATGACACGAAGGTCGCACGTTAAGTGTAGGTTCGACATTCCTATCTTACACTCCTTACAGATCAAACATATCCAAACGCATCCTCCCATAGGTGACATTACGTTTAAGGCAGTTTCTAAGGGTTCACATACAAGTCCTAATGACTTAGCGCAAGCAGAGGATATAAAGGAATCTGATGCACCAATATCAAATAAAACATGCACCCAAGAATTGTATAGTACTAAATTACTCTCAATTGCAGACGGGTCTGCTTCTTCCTCTTGCAAGGCAAAGACTCTACCGGTTGCCTTCTGGTTGCCATTGGTCTTGGTGTTTTGAGTTCCCCTATTCTTCTAGTGCTGCTGCCCAGTTGATCCTGTCTTCTTCGTCCAAGGCTTCTGCCCACCTAATGCTTGGGCATTTGCTCTGGAACCTCCTCCTTGGTACCCAGATGGAGAGAGTTGGGGGCATTCTCTCTTTTTGTGCCCTAATTGTTGGCAATGAAAGCACTGGATTTGTCCCGTCGGCCTTTGTTGATAGCCTCCTCTCTGGATATGTTGCTACGGTTACTGTTGTGGTGGTCTAGAGTAGGGCTTTGGGGTCATGTTTCCTTTTTGGTTCCTCTGAGGTCCAATAGACGTCTTACTCCCTCTCCTCTTGTTCCAAGCCTTTCAGGTGTCGGTTACTTCCCTTTCAGACTCTAACGCCGTTTCCAGCACCTCAGCATATGAGGGAAGTCGTTGCGGAAGAACTCTTCCCCTGACTATAAGGTCCAACCCCCACTTGAACATCCTTGCCTTCTCTTCATCATTCGCTTCAAATCTACTTGCGTAACGAGGTAGCTCTTCAAATTTTGAAGCATACTGGGTCACGGTCATGTTTCCTTGTTCCAGGTTTTGGAATTCCTTGACTCGCTCTCGATGGACTGTACTTGGGAAATATTTATTTAGGAACAATTCCCTGAACTGGTTCCATGATGGGCTTGCTACGTTACGAGTGTTCTTGATTAACTCCCACCAGTGGTCAGCCTCATCATCAAGCTCGTATACTGCCAAAGCTATTCTATCAGCAGCCTCGGTTATGCCCATGGTGTCTAGCATTTTCTTTATCTGTCGAAGCCAGTTTTCAACTACCTTTGGGTCCGGTACACCTGTGAACTTTGGGGGCCTCTGCTTTCGAAACTCAGAAAAGAGTCGAGTCCTCTCATACTACCGATTGTTCCTTACCTGCCCTAATCCCTCCAAAATTTGATGTCCTGGATTATTGGGGACATCAGCCCCTATGGAGACGGATCCGTGTTGGTTTCTGGGGCGGTTCCGTGCATTGTGGCTAGTTCCGGCATAGTCATTAGCGCGCGTGTCCACCATTCTGTTCATGGCACGTGGTGAGTTGGTTTCCAGTTTTAGAGAATCTTACTACTAAGATTTGAAATGAAGGTTCAATTTCCTTAAAGTGTACTAAAACAAGTAACAGTCAACAACATAGATCAACACATCATTCGTATATTATAATAGGCATCATTACAAAAGGGCTCCTAATCAGAGTTATATTTAAAGGGCATCTACGCATTACAAAGTTCAGGCTATCTTATTCTAAGGATCCCATCAGCGGATCTTACAAAAGTCTAGCTTTACTATTCCTCGAACTAGTTCTCGTTTCCCGACCAATCAAACTCTTCTTTTGGGTCTTCATCAGCGGAGTCAGTGGCTTGGTCTGGAGAGCGGGGGGTGTTTGTTGGTGGGGGAGAATTGTGTTCAGACGGCACCTCTATAGGGTAGGCTGGGGTTGCTCCATGCTGTTCTGGTGCTTGCTCCATATTCATTGGTTGATTGTTACCTGGCCCCTGATAACAAGATGCGTAGCTTTTAGCCTGAGTTGGTGGTCGGTGGTATGCTATGGTGGTCATAGTTCGGTGTATCAAGGAGTCCATCCTCTGATCTTCTTGCTCTATTTGGACCGCCTTCTTCGCTGCCCAGCTCAAAAATTGTAGGCGGCACCGCACCAGGGACCTCTTATGCTCCCTCGTATAGCAGGAGTACTCCGTTTCCACCTTACGTATCTCCGTTTTGATCATTTCCTCGGCGGCACTCACACAGCGTTTGCAGCTAAAGTAGGGGCTGACAGACATGGCCCTCTTTCCTTGCATACGGAAAGTACCGCACAAGTCGAGACTGATGCCACGTCTTGGATAGTCTCCCGCTAACATCCTAAGGTGGAAAAATATTTTTAATAGTTAGTCTTCCTTAAATATAGTAGCGTGTTAGATAAAATAAGATTAAGGGGTAAGGGCTTCTAGAGTTGCATATTGGGTTGCGCGGGTTAAGGGTTGAACCTAGGTTCTGATACCAAATTGTAACGCCCCGATTCTACACTATTGGTTGTAGGCAAGGGAGAGTCACTGCTGAGTCCTATGGTCAATTTTGACAGATTCTAACAAGTATTGACACAAGGTCTCATAAGCATCGATAAGGTGTATTCCTCTGATTATACTGAATATAAATACATAACAACCACAAATAACCTTAATTGCAAAAGCTTGTTCCATTACATTACATCCCAAAAAGGAAATTTAAATCTTTGTATGAGTCTTACAAAAATATTGAAAGAGAACTTTTTAACTTTTCTAAGATGGCCAAAGGTCTTCGAAGGTTTCAGGCTCATCATCTCCAGCAAATAATTTAAACATTTTTAAATTTTTTTTTTTTTTTAGAGAAAACATTTTTTAGGGGCTTCACATAAATGACTTGCTTAAGTTATCCTAATATCGTTAAGCTACAATTACTCAGTAAATTCTTTTTCTTGGAGGCTAAGTAAGATTCGTTTGAGTTATGCTTTTTTCGACTTAAGCTAGTGAAACTAATAGTTGCCTAAGGTAGTTAGTTCCTAGAACAAAAGAAAGAAGGATGGCGAAGGATGGAAAGAGTAAAAGGGAAACTTTCTTCTTGTGTGGTAGAAGAGAATGTTTTTTTTTTTTTTTTTTTTGGGTGAATAGTAGAAGAGAAAGTTAGAGAAAAGAAAGGGAACTAGGATGAAAATTAAATTGAATTCCAATTCATCCTTTTGGACTTAGGAATTGAACAATTAGGTGAGTCAGAAAACATTAAATGAGTTGCTTATGCTAAACAAATATCGTTAGGCTAGAATTAATCAGTAAATTCTCTTTCTTAGAGGCTAAGCAAGATTAGTTAGGGCTAAACTTGGACACTTAAGCTAATGAAACTAATAGTTGCCTAAGCTAATTAGTTCCTAGAACAAAACATAGAAGGATGGAGAAGGATGAAGTGAGTTAGAGAGAAACTTTCTTCTTTAGAAGTAGAAGAGAAAGTTAGAAAGATGAATGGAAATAGAATGAAAATTAAAAGGAACTCCATTTCATGTTTTTGGACTTGAGAATTGAACACTTCAGTGATTTTGGAAACCTTAAATGACGTGCTTAAGTCAAACTAATATCGTTAAGCTACAATTACATACTAAAATTGCTTTCTTGGAGGTTAAGCAAGATTAGTTTGAGTTAAACTTGGCCACTTAAGTTAATGAAACTATTAGTTGCCTAAGCTAATTAGTTCCGAGAACAAAAGAGAGAAGCTAGAGATGGACAAAGAGATTTAGAGAGAAACTTTCTCCTTGAGATCTAGAAGAGAATGTTAGAGAAAAAAAAAATTGGGAAATAGGATGAAAATTAAAGGGAATTCGAATTCATCCTTTAGGACTTGAGAATTGAACACTTAGGTGATTTATAAAACATTTTTTTTTTTTGTTGGGTAAGTAAGTCATAAAATAAAACAAAAAACTAACACAAGAATACAAGGGGCATGCCCCAGGCCCTACCTGAAACTATACAAAGAAACCAAAGAAAAAAAAAATGGACAGCATCCATGCATATCCAACCAAAACCAGACCTGTAAACCAAACCACAACAAACCTAACACAAACCAGGCAGCACAATACAAGCCGGCAGCTAACACAAAAGAAAAGTTAAAAATAAAGCAAACCAATCGAATGTTCATGGGCCCCATAGAAGGAAATGTGGACCATGAACATCCATCTTAGCAAAACTGTTAACACATAACTAAATCCGTGCACACCCCACAAAGGTAGGTTCGAAAAGATGCTAGAACAATGACATAATATAAGGACAGATATATACACATAAATAAAACTTTCTTCACTCCAACGGCGCTTCCAGCAGCCATTAATTCTGTGACAATACTTTCAAATGTTGAAAGTTCCAGCCGAGAAGCAACCGTACACATGAGAGGAACCAACAACGAGCTGTTGTGCAGTGCTTCCCAACCATCCAGGTACCATTTTCATCAACAAGATAGATCCAGCAGATTGCTTGTATCGACCAATCCATAGCTGCCAACTGTTCCAGCTATCACCGAGCTTAACACAATGCTTACACAGCTTAGTACCTCCTGTGCAAAATAGGTAATATAATGAATATCGCCTATACATAGGATTAACTAACACTGTATCATTTAGGATATAGTAATAGCACTCATAATATGGGCTCACATCACTCAACCCACAATATAGAATCTCACACCTCTCAAAGTTCTTCAGCTCCATGTACCTGCACCAAAAAGTTAGAGAAGAATATACAAAAACAACCCTCAATATGGCGATTTATAAAGCATTAAATGAGTTGCTTAAGTTAAACTGTTATCGTCAAGCCACAGTTACTCAGTAAATTCTCTTTCTTTGAGGCTATGCAAGATTAGTTTGAGTTAAACTTGGCCACTTAAGCTAATGAAGCTATTATTTGCCTAACCTAATTAGTTTCTTGAGGGATAGAGAGAGTCAGAAAAAAACTTTCTTCTTGAGAGATAGAATAGAAAGCTAGAGAAGGGAAAGGAAAATAGGAATAAAATTAAAACGAATTAAAATTCATCGTTTTGAACTTGAGAATTGAACACATGGAAAACATTAAATGAGGTGCTACAATTACTCAGTAAATTCTTTTTCTTGGAGGCTAAGCAAAATTAGTTTTAGTTGAACTTAGCCGCTTAATCTAATGAAACTATTAGTCGTCTAAGCTAATTAGTTCCTAGAACAAAAGGGAGAATGATGGAGAAGGAGAAAGAGAGTTAGAAAGAAACTTTCTTCTTGAGTGGTAGAAGAGAATGCTAGAGAAAAGTAAGGGAAATAGGATGAAAATTATATCGAATTCAAATTCATCCTTTTGGACTTGAGAATTGAACACTTACGGGTTTTACAAAACATTAAATGAGTTGCTTTAGTTATCCTAATTTCGTTAAGCTACAATTACCCAGTAAATTCTATTTCTTGGAGGCTAAGGAAGATTACTTTGTGTTGAACTTGGCCACTTGATCTATTGAAACTATCATTCGTCTAAGCTAATTAGTTCCTACAAAAAAAGAGAGAAGCGTGGGGAAGGACGAAGGGAGTTAGAAAGAGTCATGAAGACACAAGGACCAGGCTGCATGCTGCACCAGTCTACGTGGAGAATCTTCATAGTGGAAATTCCTTGTCTTTATTTTCTATATTGTAATAGGTTGGTTTTGTTTTGGTTTGCACAGATGTTAACTGGTTGGCTTTTGCGTGATATTTCCCATTCCTGTGGGTTGTGTAGGGAGCCCTATAGTTTCTTTGGGTTTATTCTATTTTTGTATTTGCACTTGCGGCTACAGAATTCCGGGTTTAACAATTTGGTTTGGTGCCAGAGTAGCTGGGGCTTCGTGTTGTCAAGGATGTATCTTCCTAGATCAAATGTTTCGGATTGTTCTTCTTCCAGACTACTGCAATTGTTCTTGTTCACTCTCCCTATCTCTAGTACATATGGTTGGTGAACAGGTTGTAGGGCCTTAGTTTTGTCTATCGGTTTTATTTTCTGTCCCATTTCATTATCTTCTTTTCTTTTGTTGTGTGCATGTTTGTTCTATTTGTTTGGTTTCCTATATAGCTGTGTTAGGTCCTGGGGTTTGCCCCTTGTAATCATGTAAATTTTCTTGTTTTATTTATGTCTTATTCACCAAAAAAAAAAAAAGAGTTAGAAAGAAACTTTCTTGAGTGGTAGAGGAGAAAGTTAGAGAAAAGTATGGGATATAGGATGAAAAATAGGGATTCCGGCTTTGACCCGTCTCTTGTTGTGTTCTGGACTCGGGTTGTATAGTTTTGAATAGTGATTCATATCTTGTTTCCCTTGTGTCTACTTTGTTTTTGTTATCGAGTTGTGCTTATGTGTTTGGAACAGGTTGGTTGCGTGTTTTTCCAAATCAATAATGCCCAGATTTTGGCTCTGGCGCTCGAGCGGGCATTTTTGCACTTGAGTGGGCTTCACAAATTTTGCTCCTCCACTCGAGCGGCCGTTCTTGCGCTTGAGCGGGATTTATCAACTCTCAGCATTTTTACAGTTCTGAAAAATGCTAAGAAAGTGCATTGGACGCTCGAGCGTCAAGTCTCACGCTCGAGCGGGAGTCTTCGTCTACAAAACTTCAAAAAATATGTATTCCATGCTCGAGCGCCACCTCTCATGCTCTAGCGAAATTTTGTGTCTAACGCTCGAGCGTCACTTTCCACGCTCGAGCGGACTGCATGTATAACAATCCGTGAAGATGACATTTTGAACCACTTTTTCTTCTCTCTCTCTCTCTCTCTCTCTCTCTCTCTCTCTCTAAAACTTTTCAAATACCTAGATCTACACATTCTTTCTCTAGAACTCACATTCTCTCTAAGATTTCATCTAGATACATTGGGATTTCCACCCTAGTGCTTTTGAGAAAAAAGTAGAGCGCTTCAAGATCTTCTTTTTGATCCGAATGCAACCCTGCATGCATGATCATTTCTATTTGTGTGTTAGTTATTGATTTAGAACTATGAGATTCTTCCTGGACATTAGTGCTCACCCCTTGTTGTTTTATCTTTTTACAGGAAGAAAGTGTGGATTCTTTGATTGAAGTGTTAAGAAGTCCATGTGTGTTTTACATGTAATTTCATTGTAGATGTGATGGATGTTGTATTTGTATTTTATTTATTTGTAGCTTCATAGTAAGAAATTGGCATGTATTGTTATCATTGTAATGTTCATTGAGAGAGAGAGAGAGAGAGAGAGAGAGAGAACATGTATCATTCTATTTCTATTACTCAAGGGTAATGGATGTTTGTAAAAAAAAAATGGACCTAAATTACAGGGTTTGGTAATGTTTCTGAGCAATTTAAAAATTGGGGCGTGACAAGTTATATATTCATTTTCATTTATTCTACTTTTTACATATTCTTTTGTAAAAAATAAAAAATAAAAAAAAGTTAATGCAAACATATTCACCCCCTTTGGTTTTCAATTTTTAAAAAGAATTTTCTGAATTTTGAATTCGTATTTTTACATTTTAAATAATTTTATTTAAATATTTTAATTTTTTTTAAATTTTAAAATTCACTTAATCTTAATATACTTAAAAAGTAAAAAATGTGTACAAAAATTATTAAAAAAATTAATACAACAAAATACGAAAATATATTATATTTTTTTTATATTTATTGTATTCGATAAATTTTTTAAGTTTTTGTTTTCAGAAATATTATTATTTTTAAGCATATTTAGATTAGGTGTAAAAAATAAAAATAAAAATGTAAAATATTAACACAATTCACTAAAAAAAAAACTCAATTTTATGACAAATGAACTCAGTTTTCTAAAACCAAACATGATTATTATTTTTTTTTTATCTCATATTTTAATTAAAAAACTTGAAAACACTAAAAATGTCAGTTCCCAAAGACATGAGGCCGTGGTATAGCTCAAATGTAGGAAAAGGTATGAGCTATGAGCCCACTGCTCGGAAGCATCATGGGACTCTGCCCATTATTCTTTTTTCATTTTCTTTTTTGAATAAGGAACTTTCATGCCATTCCAAGTCTCTCTGAAAAAATAAAACCAAAACCACATGGTGGACTTGGAGAGAAAAGAAAAGCGAAGGGACAACATAAACATAAAGCCACAGATACTTATGGGAGATAGAAGTGATAGATTCACAAGATTTTAAAGCATAAATGAAGCTATCAAAGAGACTTTGATAGATTCACATCAAACCATTGAAACATAACACAAACTATGGTATCAATTGTGTTGCTACACAATAGATAATTTCTAGTTGGGTTTGGATTCTCTCAAATTATCATCTCAGCTTGAGAGAGCGTGAGATGACCGGTGAATATTTTGCCTTGCTCTCTTGGGTTATGTTTGATTTACCTTCGTAGAATGTCGGATTCCAAAGTGTGGTCTAGTCAACAGTTGAGTTCGTTGTTTTTGAAAAGTTTTCTTTAAAAATTTTCACCCTTGTATATTTCAAATTTCGAGTTTTCACTTGTCCTGAAGGGTGCGAGGTTGACTCCGGAGTGTCAGGAGAGAAGCCGAGGTTTTTCCGGGCAGGAAGGCCAGAGCCGCATGTGCGGGGCCTTGGGCCGCACGTACGGGAGAGGGGCCACACGTGCAAGAAGAAGAAGAGGGTTATATGTACACTACATTATATGCAGCTGCGGGAGAGGAGGTGCGGGGGAGACCTCAAGTGAGGGGGTGGAGCCGCACGTGCAAGGTGAGAGCCGCACGTGCAGGAGAGAGGCCGCATGTGCGGGAAGAAGGGGAGCACTATGTGTAACACTACATTATATGCAGGTGCGGCAGAGGAGGTGCGGGGGAGACCGCACGTGCGGAGGTGAGAGCCGCACGTACGGGAGGATGCTCCATACGTACGGGAGAAAAATAATGAATCCTAATACCCTTGAAATTTTTTAAAAAAATGTGAAACGTAAAATTGGTATTGGATTTGTGGATTATCTCAATTTACTATGAAAAATAAATATTTGTCAAATAGAATTCATATAAAATAGGTAAAAATTAATGTAATTTAAATTAGGTTTCGGTTTGTATAGAACTCCATATATATATTTTTTTTCTGGGTGAATAAGACATAAATAAAAATAAGAGAATATACAAGAATACAAGGGGAATGCCCCAGGACTACCAAACTATGCAAAGATCAAAACCACCACCCCTAAGAAACCCGAAGGAAACTACGAAACAGCAAAAAGATAACCAAATATGCAGAATATTCAACAACCATATTCCAGCCGAATAGGGGACTTAAATAAACAAAGATTTACATCCAGCAGCAACTCGAGAGAAAGACCTGGATATAAGTGCTAAAACCAAAAACTCCACAGACCTACCCTAGAATAATAGCATAAACTGACCCCAATTTGCAAAGTTTAGACACAAATTAAAACATCCAAATAGAGAAAAGAAAGAGAGAACCTCCTACACAACCCGTAGGAGTAGGCCACAAAACAAAGATTATATTAGATAGCAAGAGGCTATTCCAGAAACAAAAATTACAACGGTAAAATGAACAAAGACTAAACCATAGCTGGGTGCAAGATGTAGCCACCACCAAGCTTTAGTTACTTTGGAAGGGCGCAGATTGCAACCACCACCAAACCACATAACCAGAATTTTAGCAATCCAAACAAACTCCATGCAAAAAGCAAAGCCCAGCAGAAGGATGACATAGGAACCATCTCCAAGATGTAACTGTAACATTGGAACAATCAATGGAACTGTCGGCACCAACAGAGCAAAAGTGTTGTCCTTGATTGAACTTTGTCGACATACATCTTCTAGACAACATAGAAAGTCCTTCTGCCAGCATTTAAAAATGTAACAAAAATTGTCAAACATCAGATGATGCATGCCATTATGCGACAAGATCAAAGTATGCACAATATATAGGCTCATAACACTCAACCCACAATTTAGGATCTCACAACTCTCAGTAACAGCTTCCTTAGCTTGCATATAAAAATATACTATATACATTAAGATTAGAACATCACACATATGAGGGCTAACATCACTTAACCCACCAAAACACTTAACTTTCTCAGTGTATAGCATATATGAGAGCTAAAGTCACTCAACCCACATCACTTCTTAAAACAATAATGCATCCAACTGCACAAACAACAAATATTTAGGAAACCCCTCAATATCATGCTCACCATCACTCAACTCACAAATTTAGGACCTCACCACACTCAACAGCCCTCCCATTTTCGGAGCATGGGGCTTCAAAATGGTGTCTTGTAGGTTCCATTGAGCAAGGAACCATTGATCACCAGCAGATCCAGGAATATTGCTCACAGAAAGCAATCTACTCCTAACCATTCAAATAACAAATTGGACAACTGTAGACGCGCCTGAACGTCCCGGGAAAATCCCATTTTGTTCATTGGGCTCACTACAGTTCGGACTCCATGTCACGGTTTTGAATCTACTCTCACAAAGTGCAATGCAAGATCAATAAATCACCAAAGAGTCCAACTTCGGCAAATCGTTTTGAAAAACTAATTTTTAGAAAGAAGTGCCAAACATGGACTGCTTTGCCAGATACATAGTCGCCACCTAAATATTTTATTTTGGGGGAATTTAGGAAACCCTGACTCGTGTCTAAGGCCACGTGTCCGTCATCACCAAATTTGCCTCGGCTCGGGAACTTAGGTATGAGAGGGGAAGGTCATGCAATGAGCACCCCCGCTCGCCCGATCCAAGATCGGCCTTTACTACCATGATATCTTATTTTTGAAAACACATGTGCTCTTATTCTGGTTATTAACCTAGAATTACTATGTGATGCACACAACATACAAGTATAGACTAGATTACCTAAGTTGGAACAAAGCATTGCATATTCGTTTTGAA
Source organism: Camellia lanceoleosa (assembly GCA_025200525.1). Taxonomy (NCBI): domain Eukaryota; kingdom Viridiplantae; phylum Streptophyta; class Magnoliopsida; order Ericales; family Theaceae; genus Camellia; species Camellia lanceoleosa. The sequence continues at coordinate 78,783,137 of CM045769.1, forward strand.
AATGGTTTGCTACTCGCAAGTAGGCTAAAATACGGATTTTGCCACCCTCAAGTGGGCTTAGAAAACATGGTGATTTTCCACTCTCAAGTGGGCTTAAAACTCGCAATCAATGAATTGTCCCAATTCAAGTAACCCAACCTTCACCCACAGGCAGTCAGATAGTTATATCACATAAGCAAATAGCCTCATGGCAAGCATGCAATCATGGCAACACTCACACTCATGCAAGGATGCTAAAGCATAAACACTCACCGAGTACTCCGAGCCAAAACAGAAATTAGTTAGTAATCAATGCATGATCCTAGTTCATGTTAAGATGGCTAATGCAACACATGCAAGAATGCAACTAAGATAGGCTCGGCTATTCTAAGATGGCATATGAGATGCTACAGATAACATGTATTCAACTTGGAATTGAAATACAATGCAGGTAGTATGATGCACCGAGCCCGATGCACGCAAGACAGATGAATGGATGCAAACATGCGAGCATAAGGATGCTAATTGAAACATATCCTAAAACTAACCATCGAAAGCAGGTAAGCAAAAGGGAGAAAGACGTGGGGTTGGAAGACATGCATCGCACACACGCACACTTATTACAAAATTCGCCCTCTCGATGGACGGTCCGAATGAATAATACAGAACCAACTAACTAATCTAAGCTAATCTAATTAAACTAGTTATTTCACAACGAAATGAATAACAAGCAGCAGCTAATTATTACACAACTCTAATTAATCAACAAATTAACTAAGTAAGCAATTTAAATAAGCATGTAAACTAAATGAAATAGGCTACCTCAGCTCTGCTTTGGATGACAAAGGATGCATGCATGCTCGAGTTGCTTTGTTCGGAAATCCCTCGCGACACCCCGACTTGCCTCTGTTTGCAATTGACCTCAGAACACTACACAAAGCTCCAAAAGGCTGAAACTCCACCCTGGGAATCTGTGGGAAGGCTGCCAACCAGCTATTGGCCTTGGAGACCACCTGCCGACTACTTTTGTGGTGAAAAACAAGAAAAAGTAGTCGGCCAGCCACTAAACCTGGTCGGCCGACCAATTTCTGCCCCCTGGTTTTCTGGTTTTCTGCAACAGAAGGCAAAAGAGAGAGAGGGCAAAGTATTCACAACACATGTGTGCACCACTACTCTCCTCATCATTGCATAAGCTCAAGGGAGTGTAGTCCTTGACCCTCGGGCTACCAATCACGCATTTCGATGCGTGATGGCCGAGGAGTCGAATTGCACGACTTAATGTGAAAGGAATGCACAACAAGCACCTAAGGCCAACAACTCCATCATGGGTAGTCAGGAATGTCGGCGACCGAGAATTGAGGCACGTTTCGTCACTTTGAGTACGAGACGTCCCTCGTTTCCCATGTTCGGACTAACTCCTATCCCAAACACAATGCAACAAACATGGCATGCACAAATGCAACTCTAGGATACAATCCTAATGCAATGCAACTAAGTGATGCAAACATGCAGGGGATAACATGCAAACATGCAACTAGCATACACAATGCTATAAGCTACATGGCATGCACAATGCTCATGACACTAGCATACACAATGCACATGGAACTAATATACACAATGAGATGAACTAGGCCTGCACAATGCAATGATCAATCATGCGACAACGTGGCATACTCAATGCTATGAACTACAATGGCATACTCGATGCAAAATGGACTTAAACCAAAATGGATGGGCCTCAGCCACACCCAAATCAGTGGCCATAGATGATGAAAACAAGGCTCCAAAACTCATGCAAACATGCCCAATGCAATGGCTCTAAACCTAAGGCATAAAACACAACTTTCCAAACGCATTGAAAAGGATGAAATATGGAGTGCAAGGACACATGTTCCAACTCTAAAATGGCATACAAAATGACTCCAAATGATGTAAACAACTCACACAATACATGTTGAATGGCTCAAGCACCGAAACTAGTGAAGTGTATTACACTATAGGCATGCAAGGCAATGCTCAAATGGCCAAACCAACTCCAAAAAAACCCTATGTAGGCCAGAATAGGAGCAAAAGTGAACTAAGATGATGGCTTGAAAGGCACAAAAATGAAGCTCATGCAATGGCTCACAAATAGGGTATAATGATGCAACTCTCGAGCACATTGAAAGAGTGACAAACATGAAAATATGTCCAAGAAATAAGCTCTGAAATAACATTCCTCATAATGCCAAAACACACAAATTCCTCAAGTTAAGCATGCAAGGGACCTCAAAACTCAAAGCTAGGCAAGGTTATTACACTACAAGCATGCATGGCAAGCATCATTCAACCAAGAGACCTCAAAATAGAGCTAAGGCAGCCCAAAATATGAACAAATTTAGTTTGGATCATGGCCAACATATGCTAGAATAGAGGGCCAAAACATCATGCATTTCAAGCTAGTAAACATGATTTACACTACAAGCATATGAAGCACATGAGAGGCTACCAAACCAGCCAAAAACAGAATCATGGCATGCCATATGATGGCCAAAATCCCACTGAGACATGACCAATATATGCAAGAATGAGGTGCTACTTCGATAAGCCATGAAAGAGATTATTCTACACATGCAAGAGGCAAACACAAGGTGACCAAACCAGCCATAGACAGAGTCTAGGCATGTTCCAAAAGTCACCAAAAAGGGCCTGAACCAAGCCTTGGAAGTATGAATGTACGTGCTCCTTTGAAAGGCCAAAAATGTAAACAAACAAGGCCAAAAGGGAGAGGGTCTCCCCTCTCTGATTTAGGCCCTCAAAACCACATGCGAACCACTGAAAATTCGCTAGATTTTAGTGGCTAAAAGTCCAAGCAAAGATCAACACAAAGGTCTCATGTCATGGCACAAAACAAGGCTAAATAGAGCATGCAAGAGGGTAGATGACCCTCAACACCAAAAAAGCCTTAAACAAACATGAAAAACACTTAAATATGAAGCTTTTTTCAGTTGACAAAAAAGCCTAAATATGCATGCAAGTATGGCTAAGAGAATGATCAAGATAGAGCTTAAAAAGAGGGAAAAGGAGTTACCCTTGAAGCTCAGCAAAACAAGCAAGTGTTGGGACCAAAAACCAACTCTTAACCTCTGAAAATACCCTCCAAGAACCTCAGATCACTGGTGGAGGTGTATGGCTATGAGGTGTGGTGCAATAGGTCAAGAACAATACACACTTTGAGCCAAAATATAGAGATATAGAGAGAGATATGTATTTTTCCTTTAACCAAAATTCTGAACCTGTGCAAAGGAGAGGGAGGGCCTCTCTTATAGAGGTTTGAAGCTAAAGCTTCCTCAAGAAGCTAAAATCTTGGATGCAAATCCTCCATACACGTGTATGGAGGATAAAGTCTATGCCTTCCAGCTGGCACAGCTGGCATCCACACAATCTGACAAAACAGGAGGAAACCAGTCGAACCAAAAAGGTGGTCGGCCGACCACTTTCCATAGTCGGCCGACCAGGGCAAGTGGTCTCCCAGATAAAAAGTGGTCGGCGAAGGATATTGGTGGTCTCCACACTGAAAGCAAGCCAATGGTGGGGTGGGAAACCAGAAAATGTGGCCTAAAGACCAAGAAAACCAGTTTCCTGACCAGAAAATCGGCTGGCGGGGAGAAAAGTGGTTTCCAAGGAGAAAGCTGGTCCCCCACCCTTGTACCACCTTCCAAACAAGGAAAAAGAGGTTCGTGCCAAGAACGAACCAACACAGATGCAAAACGAGAGTTCAGGAGGCAAGACGCGTGGCTGGGGGCCTCGAAAACTGGCTGTTGAGCACAAAAAGTGATGTATGACCACAAAAGTGGTCTCCCGGACCACAGTGTCCATTTAGACAAAGGAAACAAGGTGTGTTCCAAAAATCGTGCCAAACGGAGAATGTTAAGTGGTCCCAAACCGAGGCGCACGGCCGACGGCTCCGAAAACTGGAAACTAGTCTCCAAACGGGAACAGTGGCCTACGACCACGAAAAGTAGTCTACGACCACTGAGAGATGGTCTACAAGACCTTTCCCTCCCTCCGGGAAGAGAAAACAAGACTTAGTTTGTAGACCGAGTCAAAGTACAAAGAGTCCCGAGGTCTGGAGGTGAGGTTCTCAGCCAAGAACTCTAAAACCTCAAAACGAGAACAACATGCGCAATCACCGAGCGCTCAATCGATGACATCTGAGTCTTAAGGTCGGTCAAAAATGGGGTGTCTACTGTTGCCCCTCTTTGACAGAACTCGAAAGTCATAAGTGACGGGAGTGAATGTCAAAGCCCAGAGACAACCCAATTTTGACAAGGCCAAAGACTTACACAAACAGACGAGATAATCAAAGAGATGTGCACGTAGGCAGGGGCAAAATGCAAAGGACATGCACAATGCCGGACATAACCTATGATCGTGCAAAGAAAGCTATCATGCAGCAAATATACACAATAAATGCAACAATTTAAGCAAGCGAATAAAGACCAAACTACATCACATGCAGAAAGGATGTAAGAGAATTATACAATTCTCGCTATGTCTCACACGAAGAATACAATACCGTCCGGTTCGTCTAGTTGCACCAGCTTCAAATGAACCGTACATACAATATCGTCTGGTCGCACCAGCCTCAAATGAACTGTACATACAATATTGTGCCTGCAAAAGATGGAAACTTAACAGGTACGACATAGTTAACAATACATGTTCAACGCCATATCGACCGCGGATACGTATGACGCCGATAGCAATGCAAGTGAAACGTGCATGATGATGCAAGTAAAGTATGGATGCATGATAATACCAGTGAAATGTGCACAACAATGCAAGCGGTGCGCATAACAATATGGGATAAGTGTAACTTCAAAAGCATGTTTGAAACAAAATGCGAAGTAGAGAAGTACAAGCCTTAAAGAGGGTAACTCAAGCGCGACCTCCAATTTACCTCTCAGAGGGGTCGCAACGTACTCAAAAAGGATACACCTTGCTCTCGGCGAGTAACGACAAGCCACGCATCAAAGACTTGAATTGAAGTTCCCACTGAGAGATTTCGCGCCGAAAAATGCACTTTTCTTGGACTTTCTCAAGAACCGAGGACTCCAATCATCACCAAAATACACAAGGAGAACAAAGGGACCTTGGAGACCACACAGGAGGGCCACCGACCACCTAGCAAAGCTGCCGACCAGTTGTTGCCCAAAAGGTGGTTGGCCAGCCAGAAAAACTGGTCGGCTGACCAGTTTACAAAAATTGGGGCAGTTTTGTCTTTTAAGGTTTGGATCTTTAAGTTCACTTGGCCAAATCACTTTTGCTCACACCTCTAAGGCCGAAATCAGCCCCTCTTACTCCCTAGACCCTTTTCTCTCTCAGATCTGCACTTTATACACGTTTTCCAATGCCCCACGTGAAGTTGTTTCGCGAAAAAATTTCGATTCTCTTTGTTTTGAACCGATTAAAATTTCTTTTCAAGGCTTCTTTCTCCATTTTCGAAACTTGTGGTATGTTTGTCTCGAACTTTGGCACATTTCCTCGGGAGTTCACTTTTGTTGACTTTTTCCTTTCCCTGGAGTTGACTTTTGTTGACTTTTTGTAATTTTGGCTCATTTCGCTCATTTTTGCTCACTTTTGCAAATTTCTTTGGATAGCGGATCACTTTCACCACGACGGAGATTTTCCACATGCTGAGGACGAGCCAGACATCATGTCATTGCCTCCGAGGATTCGCCCTTTCGGCCCAGAGAGGTACCACCCTCAGGAGCACATCCTGCCTCCTACCACCTTCCATCACTTTACCGACTTCGATCGGCAAGCACCCGCAGACCTACTGCTACAGGAGCCAGAGTCTCACCTGTCTCACCAGGCACGAGAGGTGCATACTTCCCTTTTATATTCTCCACAATGTATTTTTGTATTTCTTGCTCACTTCATGTTTTCGCTATGTATTATACCTGCTTGTTCTGAGCACATTTACACGTATCCATCCGGTCCATTTGGCACATAGCTTATACATAACAATACTCTGTTCATTTAGCACGCAGCTTGTAACACAGTATTTGGCACGCAGCTTACTCTAAACGCACGATTCATTCTGACCACAAAGTTTGTTTCGGGCACACAGCACATCTTCGGGCACATAGTTCGTTCTTTGGGCACACAGCTCATTCTTCATTTGCACGCAGCTCACTTTTCAAGCACATAGCTCATTCTTTGGGCACGCAGCTCACTTTTCGGGCACACAGCTCATTCTTTGGACACGCAGCTCGTACATTCTACTTTGAACACACAGCTCACACATTTCAATTATGAACACGCAGCTCATACACTTTCATTTGTGAACACATAGCTCATTTTACTTCATTTGCACCCAGCTCATACATTCTACTTTGAAACTAAATACATCTGTTCATTCTAAATGTAGGTATCTTCTCGTTCTACACGGGGTTATGGATCGGTCCTTGCTAGGGAGTGGTATACGGAGCTCCCAAATGTTGTACGTCACATCATGGATGAGGCGGGATTTGGACCTTTCTGGGCGGGGATGTCACGTTATCCGGTGAGTAGAACCCTCATGGGGGCACTTGTGGAGAGATGGTGGGACACCACCTACTCGTTTCACTTTTTAGCTATTGGGGACATGACGATGACCCCGTATGACTTTTCTATATTGACGGGCCTTGACGCGGCTGGCCGACCGGTCCCCTATGACGCAGATATGGGCGAGTGGGAGGTGGCTTGGATTTATCTACTGGGAGCCCACCCGCCGATAGATAGATCATCAGGTAGAGTCAGGTACACCTAGTTTTCTGAGCGGTTCAGGAGGACTATGCCTGAGACTATCGAGGAGATAGAGCAGTATGCCCAGGGTTTTTTGATGTTCCTCATTGGGACCACTCTGTTCTCTGACAGGGGGAACACAGTTGGACTTTATTTGCTCAGTGCTTTGGTGGACCTGTCACAGGTCAGCCAGTATGATTGGGGTGGCGCCAGCCTCGCTACCCTTTACTGTTATATGAGCGCGACCTCCCGCGGGCGGGGGAACGTAGTAGGTGGCTACTGGAGAGCCTGGGAGGTACATTCTACCTTCTCGATTTACAGTTCTGATTCTAATTATCTGTACACTGCACACGGCACACATTACATTCTGCATTCTACATTCTGTGCTCAGCATTCCACATTTTCTGTACATCCTATATTCTGACAGCCACTGCCTTTTTAACAACTATGGGTTTATACTTACTTTTCGACGCTGGCTCCTGAGCTCGAGGTTGAGGTACCTCTGGAGATCCCTTCTCTCGTAGATTTAAGGGTCGATGCCGGTCGAGGACTCGGGAGACTTTGCCCTATCTCAGACAGTTCTTCAATACTGTACGGCCGACGGAGGTAATCCAAAACTCTCAGTTCGTCATGTTTTCAGCTTTGGTTCATCTTGCATATTTACGACATCTAATCAGTTTATGCACTTGTTATCCGCAGATCACTTGGCAGCCCTTGGCACCCTTGTCAGGAGATGCTCGGTTCCGATTCCCTGGGGAGTGGGCCGCTTCTCGATACAGGATTTTATTTGAGGGGCCAGTTGACAGGGCCTAGTTTTTGGGGGCTCGCTTCATGCGTCAGACGATGGGCAACCGTGATCAAGGTATTCCCTCAGCACCTCCAGATGACATGCGATCTACTGAGAGACTCACTCCCCGGGAGGTTGAGGAGCTCAAGTTGGGTACTGATGTAGTTTTGTTGTTGGAGGAGGGAGATTACGCGACCTACCGCCATATATACTTGATGCCTCCACTGACAGGTGTCTGTACTCCCACAAGGAGGGCTGCTGACATGCCATCATCGAGTTGAGTCTGGGTTGCAGATACCCCTTCGACTAGCAGGGCTGGCACATCAAGGAGTGAGGCTAGAGAGATCCCCCCGACTTATCAATATGATGGGTGGCCGGATCTTCTGACCGAGCTGACAGGCTGGCGATATGGGACATCCTATCCAATTCCATTGGAGCCTCCATTGCCTAATCATCGATACATCAGTGACCCTGACTCGCCACCGGTATGCTTTACAGTTTTGATTTATCACTCAGATATTTAGACATTCATTCATTCACTAATGACTTGCACTTACATCTGCAGCCTCCCAGAGAGTATACTGAGAGGTTACTCGGAGTGATGGCCTCACTCGAGAGCATGGTCTTGCGGAGGGAGACACAGCTGTTCATCGCCGGCGTCTCGGTACTTTTCAATTTCCTTGCATTTATCATACTTCTGATGACATACTGAAATTGAACATTTCATTACACTGGTTGACTGCATGTGTAGAGCACATCTGACACACCACATTCACATACTACATCTACAAGCGCACACTCTACGCAACGTTCCCGTATCTGCATCTGATATACATACTTTGACTGATGTATTCAAAATGCCTTTCTTTTTTTTTCAGCTGCCACCACTACAGGCTGGGCCATCTAGGCCTTCTCTAGGGACTAGGAGAAGGGGACTCGACTCGCAGCCGAGGCAGGCATAGAGCGCCTATCAGAGATGATGAGGAGTCCAGCGAGGAGGAGGAGTCTGTGCATCCTCAGTCGGAGACATCTGCAGGCAGAGAGGAGGACTCTGGCTCCGATTCTAAGAGTGGAGGTGATGCCAGGGAGGGTTTTGAGGATGGCAGCTCCGATTCGGATGGTGGTGCAGGTGGAGGTGGTGCAAAGGCTGCTCAGCCAAAGAGGATGAAGAGAGCCTCCCAATCTTGAGCCTGACAGCACCGATGCAGATGTTCTTACTTTATTTTCTTTTTTTTGTTTACTAGTAGTTGTAGCACATTAGCTTTAGGCAGTTTTATTTTCTTTAAAACTTGTACCCTATTGTAAAATGTTGTAACAAAAGAAGTTATGATGGAATGAAATAGCTTTTTGTTCAAAAAGTGTTGTATTTTGCATTTTTAGCATCGCATCGCATCATTTTGCACAAAAATGAGATTGAATAGAAATCGAGCATTATACATTGCCAAGTTAGGTAATGAGCCATCATAGCAAACTAAACAGCTTAACTCACTAAGAAACAACAAAAGCTTAGCAAGTTTACAACTCGATAAGCAAATTTCGACAATGTTGATAAACAAAGAGCAACAATTCGATGAACAAAATTCGACAACTCAATAAAACTTAACAACTTGATAAGCAAGACTAAACAACTCGATAAGCAAAACTTAACAACTTGATAAGCAAGACTGAACAACTCGATAAGCAAATGCATTTTGGACAAACGGGGCAACGGAACGCCTTCGAAACAGAGGTAAACTCGGACCTTTAACACTTCCAACACATGGAAAGGCTAGGAGCTCTCTTCTAGAGAGTAGGAAAAGGCCAAAAACCAGCTTTTCTCCATGGCCGACCACCAAAAGTGAGTTTTTTGCTCAGTGGACCAAGTATGTGGTCGGCCGACCAGAAAAGGTGGCTGGCCGATCAATGAAAGTGGTCGGCCGACCAGTTGGCATGGTGACCTCCAGATTTTTGACACTTGTCCTCCAAACAGTGCCTTATCCTCCATAAAAGTTCTAGCTTTGTGGTTCTCTCATTCCATCTCAGTTTTACATCAAAATGGAGGCATTTCTCATCCAAAATCTCACAACTTGGATTGCTACCTTAGATGGCTCGGAAAAGTTGAACTTCCGAGGCTTCGGCATAAATGCACTATTCACGCTGAGTCGCACTCCGCTGCACCTTCCATTTCTCCATGTCGCGGTAAGGTTTTGGAACCCGGTAACACATGTCTTTAGTTTTGGTAGGCAAGAGATGTGTCCTACCTTTGAAGACTTCCAAGCTTTGATGGAATCCGAGCGCAATGAAGAAATCTTGCCCCAGCTTCGCTTCGGCCATGCCCAAGCCTTAGGACGAGTATGTGGGCTCACTATGCACGACGCTTAGTCTTTGATCCGCGACGGAGAATTGGACATCCTTAGCTTGATTCATCATTTTTCCAATGCCGGTGACCGCGGTGATCACCACTGGCAAAGTTTTCGGCGACATGTCCTTTGCTTGTGCATGTTGTCTCACTTTTTGCTTGCCCCAGGCTTCAGTGGGCCTAGCGTTCATTTGATCGAAGTTGCCCAAGGCTTGAAAGAGGGCAAGAGCTGCATTGCCATGACATTGGCCGAGACATTGATGGGTTTGGATGCTTTCCATCGCAGGGAGACGACCAGATTCATGGGGAGTCCACTACTGCTGCAGGTAATGTTTCCCACTCTGTCTCACACTTGGCCCTCAGGCTCGATTTTTCTCTCAAAACCCTTTTCTCACTTTTTTTCTCAACGTATGTCTCTCTATTCTTTAATCTCTCATTTTCCATCCCTCCCTAGGTGTGGTTGATGGACAAGTTGCATATTGTGGACTCTTGCCCAGCATACTCAGCTCACGGCTATTTCTTCCGACGACATCTAGTTGATGCCCTTGATGAGGGATGGTGGTTCGACTGGATGTGCAGTTTGTCCGCAAACCGTATTGCTTGGCATTGTCCTTGGCTTAATCTACTGGCAATAAGCTACAGCGTGTCCCGGTAGACTAGGATTCAGTTGATTGGCCCAACACACTGTATGTTCTACTTTCCTTTCTGGTTCTAACGCCAGTTCAGCCATGATCAGATTTGCCCATTAGAGGGGATAGAGTACCCAGCTGCATTTTCGGTCCGAGGTGCATAACTAGCTCAGTATGTCACGACATGGAGGACGAGAGAGCCTCTGGCCCCGGATCCTTGCAACTGGAAAGTTGCCCCTAGTCTGAATAGCACTGTACTGGAGATCACAATCGAAGCTCTCGAATGCGGAACAGACAAAGATGACCAAACATGATCACATGGACAAAGTTTATCGGGGAAATGTTTATGGCTAGACTTCAAGATGAAGTTGCCTATGTATCCCAAAGATGGGAATCAAGCCTTACGTAGTTCAGCTCAGGTTCACTTGTGTATTAACCCTCACCTTTTACACTCTAACGTTTGCCAAGGCGGCTCTTTGCGGGTTTTCAACCTTGCGAGCTCAGTTTTTATGATTTCAAGTTTTTCTAAGCTCTAACTTTTGCCTAGGTCGCCCTTTCGGGTTTTCGGCCTAGTGAGCCACTCAGGGGTAATATTTCTTCAACTTGTCCATGTTGATCGGTTGGGAGAACTCTAGGCCATCTAGGTCCATCAGAACGACAGCTCCACCCGACTAGATAGACTTGATGATGTAAGGACCAGTCCACTTGGGTCTGAACTTGTCCCTAGGGTCGTGGATGGGAGCTCAGTTGTCTTTGAGCACCAAATCTCCTTCTTTCAGATTCTTGGACTTAACCTTCTTGTTAAAAGCCCTAGCAATTCGTCGTTGATAACCTTGAACATGGTACGGTGCTTCCAGCCTTTGCTTGTCAAAGAGCATGAGTTCTTCAAACCTACTCTGCTGCCAATCTGGCTCAGCTATCTGGCACTCCGTTAGTACTCGTAATGACGGAACCTCAATTTCGATAGGTAGAACGGCCTCCATCCCATAAACCAATGAATACGGAGTCGCCCCAGTAGAAGTTCTAATTGAAGTCTGGTAGCCCCACAGAGCAAATGGTAACTTATCTGGCCAGTCCCGGTAGGTTTCCACCATCTTCTGCAAAATGTGTTTGATGTTTTTGTTGGTGGCCTCAACTGCTCCATTGGTCTGCGGTCGATATGTGGATGACTTATGAAAAGCCACGTTGTATTTTTCCAACAAGTCAATCACTTCCTTCTTGAAGTGGGAACCATTATCTGAAATAATCTCGTTCGGGGACCCGTAGTGACATATGATGTTGTTCCTGATGAACTTCGCAACATGTGAAGCCTTCAATGCCACATAAGATTGAGTCTCAACCTACTTTGTGAAATAGTCTATCACGACCAAAATGAACTCATGCCCATTAGACCCCTTCGGAGTGACAGCCCCGATCACATCGATTCCCCAAACTGAAAATGGCCATGGCGACGTCATATTGTACAGCTTCGACGGCGGGATGTTCATGCAGTTTGCATGGATCTGACATTTGTGGCATCGTCGAACAAAGCCAATACAATCCTCCTCCATGGTGGACCAATAATAACCCTGTCTAAGAATCTTCCGAGCTAGCATCACCCCACTCATGTGCGCTCCACACTCTCCTCCATGGATGGCCTCCATCAGGCTCTTCGATTCTTCAGCATCGACACACAGTTTATGCATTCCCAGATGACCTCTCTTATATAGTTTACCTCCGCAGATGATGAATTGAGCAGCCATTCTTCTGATTGCCCTTTTATCCTTGGCATTTGCCCCTGTTGGATATGCCTTTTTCTCCAGGAAGTTCCATACATCGTGATACCAGGGATTCTCATCTTCAACCTCATCTATGGTAGCAATCAGCTCATAAGCCGGCACAAATTTTTGGTCAATGATGATCGGACGCATCCGGACTCCAAAAGGGATGTCTATCATGGAAGATACAGTTGCTAGTGAATCTGCGAACCTGTTGTTCTCTCTTAACAGATGAGTGAAGTTCAGCGTCTCAAATCGAGGAATCAACAAGTCTAAGGTCTGATGATAGATTCTCATCTTTTCTTCTTTGACTTTCCAGTCTCCTTTAGCTTGAGATACAACTAGGTTCGAGTCCCCGATGACGTCCAACCGTTTTGCCCCTAGTTTTAGGGCGGCTTCTAAACCAGCAATGCATGCTTCATACTCTGCTCCATTGTTCGAGACTTTGAACCGGAGTTTGAATGCTAGAGGGATACGGGAATTGTTAGGTGCTATCAGCAACACCCTATCCCATACCCGTATTGGTTTGACGCTCCGTCAAAGTACATCGTCCAAGTTTCATCTTCGATATGCAAAATAGCCTTCTCTGGGAATAAGTACCCAACTGCTTCATCCCCTTCAACTGGGTGATCGACTAGGAACTCCGCTGCCACTCTCCCCTTTACCAACTTGCGAGTCACATACTTCAGATTGAATTCAGAAAGCAGAAGTAACCAATGGGCTAGCCTACCCGTAAGTGCTGCTTTCTCGAAGAGATATTTGATGGGATCTAATCTTGAAACCAACATTACAGAGTGAGCTAACAGGTAGTGTCGCAGCTTCCTGGTAGCCCATACTAAGGCCAAACAAGCCTTCTCGATTAGAGTGTAGCAGGTCTCGTAATCCAACATCTTCTTGCTCAGGTAGTAGATAGCTTTTTCCACTTTGTCCTCAGACTCCTGTGTGAGCATGCAGTCCATTGTAGTTTCAATCACTGAAAGGTAAAAAATCAACGGTTTCCCCGGCTCAGGTGGTGACAACACAGGTGGGTTCTGTAAGTGTTGCTTGATCTGTTCAAAAGCAGCTTGGCATCGGCCGTCCCATTGGAACGTCGTTCCTTTCTTCAGGAGACCAAAGAGTAGTTCACAAGTCAAGGTTAATTTAGCAATAAACCGTCTTATGAATTGCACTTTACCTAGAAAGCCTCGCACCTCCTTTTCAGTCCTTGGTGGTGGCATTTCTAAGATGGCCTTGATCTTGGAAGGGTTGACCTCGATACCTCTCTGTGTAATCAAGAACCCTATCATTTTCCCTGCTGTGACACCAAATGTACATTTCTGAGGATTCAGCTGGAACCAAAATTCTTTGATCCTTTGGAAGAAATTTTGCAAGGCAGTGTAGTGGCCCTCTCTTTCTTTGGACTTGACAACCATGTCGTCCACGTACACCTCAACCTCTTTGTGGATCATGTCATGTAATATCGTGGTCGCGGCCCGTTGATATGTAGCTCCAGCATTCTTCAACCCAAATGGCATCACCCTATAGCAATATGTCCCCCACGGGGTGGTAAAAGCAGTCTTCTCTCAGTCTTTGGGTGCTATCAATATGTGATTGTAGCCTGAAAACCCATCCATGAATGAGAGCAACGCATGCCCAGTAGTAAAATCCACTAACTCGTTGATATGCGACAGAGGAAAGTCGTCCTTCGGACTGGCTTTGTTCAAATCCTTGAAATCCACGCATACTCGAATCTTGCAATCCTTCTTCAGCACCGGAACTATGTTGGCCAGCCAAGTTGGGTACTCAGATACCAGCAGGAACCCTGCGTCAATTTGCTTGGTGACCTCTTCTTTAATCTTGAGAGCCCAGTCCGGGCGAATCCTTCTAAGTTTTGGTTTAACAGGTCGGGTCTCTGGGTCAAGAGGGATCTGGTGCTGTACAATCTCAGGATCAATTCCAAGCATGTCTTCGTAGGACCACGTGAAAACATCTTTGAAATCTTTTAATAAAGCGACTAAGTGCTCGCGCTCCTCCAAAGACAACGTGGACCCGATCTGGACCAGCCGCAGGTCCTTCTCAGTACCAACATTAACTGTAGTGATTTCATCAACCAAGGGTTTAACAAATCTCTCCTGCTCTTGACCAATTAATCGTTGTAAAACCAGAGGAATTTCTTCCTCGTCGTTTTCATCAAAAATTTGAAAGTCCTGATTAATACAACAAATCAAAGGCACAAAAAAGTACTCAGAAAACACAGCCATTCCATTCTCATTAATCACTTCCAAATCGTCTGATTCCTCTATTATAACAGACTCAAAAGAGAAAGAAAAAGACGACCTAGACAGGACTGTGGCATTCGGGTTGTCACCCCCAGGAATACCGGACTCAGACTCAGACGAGCTAGAACCTGATTCTGACTCCATAGATTCGGTGGAATCAAATTCCGGCTCACTACCTGACCCGGTGCTGCTTGATAAAAATCCCTCCTCATACTGCCAGATGAGAGAGGTTGCGATGGATGCATCCAAAATGTTTGAAGGTGGGCTCGCAGCCATTTCATTTCCGATCATGGATACCGAGAAGTTATCCCCCAAAGCACTTATGTACGATCGAAGGATCTGAAAGTAGACAAGCCAGTGCTACCCCTATTTTAATTTCGGTGTTCTTAAAATCCAATTTTCCACACTGCTCAACTTCAGCTGATGGGTCTGTCTGCTTCTCGGCAACATCATCCCCGGATAACTGCAGGTCAAAGAAGATCTCAAACCCTGGCAAGCGACGCTTCTCTGCGGTCAACCATGGCTCTGGGAAGCCGCAGAATGGAAAATCCTCCCCCTCCCAAACAAAGCGTCTGTTCAAGGTACCCTAGATGGGTCGATGAACTAACTCATGAGGTTTCCCCGCCTGCTTTGCTCTGGCTCTCCCAGCCATCTCGTTGCCTTTCCTCACCCATTCCTCTTTGGTAGGCAGATAACCTAAGCCAAAGGTATGCGAGTTGTGTGGCACTTCGGCCGATACTGCAATGCCCTTCCGGCCACTTCTTCCTAGCCCCATCCCAGGGATGTGTTGGAGTTTGTTCATGAGATATACTGACTGAGCGCTAACACACAACCTTTCATCAACAGCTAAGATGTTCTGTACGACCCAGGCCTCGGCTAGGGTAAAACCCGATAGGAACACATCCTCCATGCCATGCTCGATTTCCAAAACCCGTGTAGACACTTCTAGCGGCAGATGGATTGACGAATTCCCAAAAACTATGGCCACCCCCTTCTCGTGAGGGTATTTCAATATCTGATGCATTGTGGAAGAGACTACCTTCACCTGGTGCAGTCACGGCCGCCCCAGAAGTAGATTGAAGGTTGTGGGAACGTCCAAGACATGAAAGTCAATTCCGTGCTATCCCGGACCAACTTGAGTCTGAATTTTCACAGTCCCCATCACCTCTCTGCTTGTATTATCATATGCCCTTATCACCTAGGTTGTTGGCACAAAGTCCGCAGGCTTCAACCCGATTGCATATGCCGTCCTTGATGGGCACACGTTAATAGTGGATCCCGTGTCGACAAGAACCACCGGTAGCCATTTGTTTCTACACTCCACAGAGATGTAGAGCGTTTTGTTATGATTCGCGCCCTCAGGTGGGAGTTTCTTGTCGGAAAAGGTCAACATCGAGGAAGCTCCTCCCGGAAAAACCTATCCCACCAGCTGTTCAGGCGTGGTGTCTATTGAGAGTTTGGCCTTGTCCATTGCCAATAGGACAGCTTGTCTATGAACATGTGATGCGATAAGCAGTCCCCAGATGGAGATGTCTGCTTGTATCTTTTTCAACTACTTCAACACGGCCTCTTCTTCAAGTAGCTTCTCTTTCTGCTTCTCTAACTCCTTGTCCTTCCCGGATGCCTCTGGTTGATCTAGGTGCGGGGACTTGAAATACCGCCCACTCCTAGTCATATGGTCAACTTCACCAATATACCAAGTATCATCTGGTTGATTGCTCCCCCAGTCCTCATCGGTGTGGGTGAGACATAGGTCATCGTCTTCCCACCACATTTCATCGGCAACCGACAGACACCTGTCCGGCTCCGTTACAATTGTCCTTGTACCCACAGCACTATCTTCCGTCCATGTGCTCATAGCATGCTCTGTTCTTGTGCACACAGCACGTTCAGTCCCCATGGGGGCCTTGGCCTTTCTGGCTCTCTCAAAATCTTTGATCCCTTCCCTTTCCAACTTCATCAGTGCAGCCTGCTGTTCAACGTGTCCTGTATTCAAAATGCCAAAATCCTGAGCGAAATTCTTGGCACCGGCGCTCTCCAGCGATGCATTCTGATTTTCGGCCCTTCCGTCCATAGCTGATGTTCTTGTCCCTGACAGGCCCTGTTCTGGCTAAGATTCTTCAACAATATCTGGTTGGTCGTCAAGCCACCCTGTAACCTCTGCTGACCCATCAAAATCAAACCAGTTGACTGTCATGTCTCCTAGATCTTGTTCGTTGAAAAGCTGAAGGTTAGCAATGTCCCCTTCCAGAGCTGTTAAGTCATCTATCCTCTGATCAAGCCCATTCCCCCGTACTACACAGATCTCTGCCTCCATTGGCAATTCCACATTCGGCCTAACCTGGCCTACTGACGTAATGTAGCCACCCGGATTGTATACCCCCTCAGTAGAGCTCCCAAATTACTCAGGCCCTGAATCACTAGTCCCACTTTCCTCCGAAGTCATCCCTGTGTTGCCTTTGATAGTCACCACCATTGGTTCGGGTTGGGTTCGGGAGATGTCCAACATGCACAAGTTAGTGCTGTCGGGAATGAACTCCTCTGGCTTGGGTAGGTGAGAAGGGGTGATATATGTGCTAGGGTCGTATGATACGACCCCAGTTTGGATTGAGTTGATGCGCTTCGGAGGTGGAGCTTGGTTGTGTGGTGGGAGAGGGTTGGTTGTGACATTCGGTTTCTCCGAAGGCACGATCACCCTGTTGTAAACAAGATCCTGAGGGGGTATACAATTTGTACATTTGGCTGGTAAGCCCTGGTATTCAACCCTAACAACAACTTGCTCACCATCACAAAAGACAGGAAAAGAGGGAGGCTACTTCGCATTTGCATCTAGCTCCACACAAATTCTGGCAAAGGAGACCGTAGTACCCTTAGTAGGTAAATGGTCCATGAAGAGTGGCTTTCCTGCTGCACTAGCAATCCGACTCAAACCATCAGTGTCCCGGTATTCAAGCGGCACATTCAAGAATTTAACCCAAACTGGGACCTTTTGGATTTTATCTTTAGTGAGTTTCATCATTCTAGTCCATTTTTTCAAAATTAAATGGAAGCCTCCAATGTACCATGGGCCACCTTCAAGAACTTCAACACAGCAGCTAGGGTCATCAAAAATGAAGAAGATAAACCCTTCTCCATTAGCAAGAACTTCCTTTAACCCTTTAGATTTCCACATACTAAATACAGTATTTCTCATATAGTTAAATGCAACACCTTTATCAATAAACTAACCCACTAAACAGGAATCCCATTTTTCCAATGGGTTAGGTCTAGGAGGTAGATCAACACTAATAAAATCATCCTTCAGATTTAGGGGTATATACCTCAGCGGGATACATGATTTTGTCGAAGCAGCAATGTCAGCCCAAGATTTTGTAGTTTCAGGTCCCCTTCCTTGACCTCTACCACCCCCTTGTCCTCTTCTGCCTCTGCCTCCTCTAGAGTTGGAGCCGCCACCACCACCACGAACCAGGGTTTTAGTGGGAGAGGCCTCATCGTCAGATATAATTGGACTGCTCGCAAGGTTTTCTCCCAAATTTCCAATCGAAGAGTCCGATTGAAGAACTAAATCATCCCTACACATCTTCTCATCACCTCGGTTCCTCGCTACTTCCAAACTATCAGTAACATGCCTGAAGTTTAACTACTCATTCTCCACAATCACTGACCACCTAGGCTGGGTAGAGATAGGCGATTGTAAAGCGTCACCAGACGTAGCGGTTTTAGGCTCACAATCTATTAACAAATCGATCTTATCTACACCTTCTTGGACATCAGAAGGTTGGATGCCCTTCACACCAATAGATTCGCCCGATGAGGGGTTCAGAATCGATCTAAGACAGACTCCACCGTCTCCTTTCAACAACTCCATACCAGATGAAACACACGAGTTTTCCATTAACCCTAGACTTAGATCTCTGATATTAGGGATTTTGACTTCCACACTACTAACACTACCAATCGCTACATCAGCACCCTCATTAACTGCACAAGGGGTGGCATTAACTCTGGACATCGGCAATCAATGAGGTATTGAAACCCTAGAAAACAAAGTTTTCTAGAGAGATGTCAGAGCTTCTCACACTAACCCATGAAGCTGTTCAGGGGCTTTTAGAAGCCAGTTGGTTTGGTTTCCAAGCTTTTCGGCCTTTAAAAGAAGTCTTTTGTATTAGAAGTCTTGAAGCTGTGTTTGAGGGGGAGATTTTGGAGAGGAAAAAAAAAGTGTGAAATTAGATGATATCATATATATATATATATATATTAAAAATATTGTTTTTCTTAGGCTTAGGTGGCACATTATAAAAGCTTACTTTTTTTTTCTAAGAAAGTCACGTCAGCATGTATTTTCTTGATCACAGTTTTTTTCTTCTATAGAACTCTACATGTGTTCAAGAAAATACATGCTGACGTGACTTTCTTAGAAAAAAAAAGTAAGCTTTTATAATGTGCCACCTAAGCCTAAGAAAAACAATATTTTTAATAATATATATATATATATGGTATCATCTAATTTCACACATTTTTTTTTTCCTTTTTGCAAATTTCTCTCCAAAATCTCCCCCTCAAACACAGCTTCAAGACTTCTAATACAAAAGACTTCTTTTAAAGGCCGAAAAGCTTGGAAACCAAACCAGCTATCTTCTAAAAGCTCCTGAATAGTTCAAGAGTTTTTTTTTTTTTTATCGGCAAAAAAGAGATTTTATTGACGTAAGGATCAAGTACAAGGTACTAAACAAATCACACCAATAAAGAAAAGGGAAATTCAAGAGCATCACAATGAGCTAAATCATCACAACTAGGTTGGCACCAAAAGCCCATCCTATCCTTTGTTAGCACCCCTAGAGTTAGTGAGAAACCAATGAAAAAAACAGACCAATGCTACTGCTAGCTAAGTAGCCAGAGCAAACATATCAAAACAGGTCAAAACAAACCAGCATAGTAGACCACTAGCACAGCAGACCAACACAGACCTATATATCAGCCAACTTATCAAAACAGATCAAAACAAACCGGCATAGCAGACCACTAGTAGAGCAGACCAACAAAGCAGACCACTACTTGAGACAAAACACCTAAACCACACCAGAGTCCATCATAACAGCAACCATGCTCAAATCACCCTCAGTTAAGATGCAAGCTCAACAAACAATAGCACAGCAGCTGAGCATATCAGTTCAGCAGCATAGCATACCAGCTAAGCATAATAGATCAGCAGCATAGCATACCACCAGCAGAACATACCACAAAACAGAACCAACATCAGCAAAGCAGACTCAGCCACCATTCCTGGTACAACACTGCATTTGTTTCAGATTAAACACAAATTCATTAATAGAAATAGCAGCCTAGCAACCTCAGTTCAGCCACACATCCACAGCCTACTAATTCACCCACATTCCTTAGGCAGAACTGCACTTGCTGCAGGTTTGACACAATATCATTCACAGAGAACTCCACTAGAGTGGGAGAAGACTTGATCCACATTACAATCCTCACCTTAACCAGGTCACACAGCTCCTCCAAATTAGGTTGAATAGCTTTAAACAAACACTCATTTCTATACTTCCATGTGGACCATAGAATAGCAAAGGACATAGCCATGCAGATCTTCTTTTCCAACTTCCTTAGATTACATCCAGACCACCAGTGCAATAGTCCATTCACAGAACCATGTAGTGCCCACTCAAAGCCCCATCATCTTACAATTTCTGACCAAAGCTTTCACACAAAAGGACAAGAAAGAAGAACACGGGCCATTGTTTCAACCTCATTTTGACAAAAAAACACAATTGAGATTCCCCTCCCCAAGATTCCAATCCTATGAAGAAAACTAGTAGTTTTAACCTTACCATGCCAGGCCAACCACCCAACAAATTGTGCTTTTGGAGGGGCACAATTATTCCTAATTACACCAGCCATGTCCAAAATAGGCCCAAGCCTAGATTCCCACCAAATGTAAGCTAAAGTCACACTGAATATTCTTGAGGATCTACAGTCCAAACTAGCTCATTTGATTTATTGCTACACAAAGCAGGGGCAGAACCTAGAAGATTATAGAGTCTATTCACCTCCTTCTCCTCCCAAGCCAGTAGTGCTCTTCTAAAGCCTTGATTCCATCCTTCAGCTATGTTCCGTCTCTGATAATAAACATTGACCACACCCATCTTGTCATTAGACAAGGAAAAAAGCCTAGGAAATTCCTCTTTAAAGCAAACATTACCAGCCCACTTATCCAACCAGAAATGAGCTCTCCTACCATTCCCCAATTCAATCACTGTGTTATGAAAATAAAAATTTTGTAGCTCTGGATTGGATAAGGATAGATTGACTATATCAAACCACACCCTAGAAGCACTGCCATCCAAGCTTGGGAACCATCCACCACCCCCAATATCATACTTCCTACAAATCACTTCCTTCCACAAGGAATGATTCTCAACTCCGAACCTCCACCACCATTTAGAATAAGACAATCATTCATAATTCTAATCCTTCTCACACCCAAACCACCAAACTGCTTATTTTTAGTAACCAAATCCCACTTGGCCAAATGTACTTTCCTTCTAAGGTCTAATCCACCCCAAAGGAAAGCTGACTACATTTTTTTAAGCTCCTTAGCCACTCCAACAGGGATTCTGAATAGTGATAGATAATAAATAGGCAGACTAGACATAATAGATTTGATTAATGTCAATCTCCCAGCAAAGGAGAGCAGCCTCCTCTTCCAAGAAGCCAGTTTCTACTTACACTTGTCTAGCACTGGCTTCCAGGTACTTTTCCTACCTGGATTGGCTCCCAAAGGCATCCCCAAATATTTTAGAGGTAGTTTTTGATGAAGACAATTAAGTCTATTAGCAAATGGATCCAGCAGCCCATCATCCACCCCAATCTCACAGATTATGCTTTTATGATAATTAATTTTCAAGCCTGATAGAATCTCAAAACATCTTAAAATTCACTTGATATTCACCACTTCCACCCACTCAGCTTAACAAAACAAAATGTGTCATCCGCAAATTGTAAATGAGAGACTTGTAATCCATTTGAACCCACCACAACTCCTTTTATTAAGCCCAACTCCTTGGCTCTACTTAGCAATATATTCAAGCCTTCTGCGACAATATTGAATAGGAATGGTGATAAAGGATCTCCTTGACGTAGACCCTTTGTGGACAAAATTCAGATGTTGGTGATCCATTGACCAAGACAGAAATCTTTGCAGAAGATACACAAGCTCTTATCCATCTCACCTAATTGACTCCAAAGCCAAAATTTGAAAGCATGGAGAATAAGAACTCCCAATTAACTAAATCATACGCCTTTTCAAAATCTAGTTTAAGAACCAAGCTTTTACTATTAGATTTTCTCCATCTATCTATGATTTCATTTGATATCAACACCCCATCAAGAATATTCCTTCCTCCCAAAAAAGATGACTGAACCTCACCAATGATCCTGGGCATTACCACTTTTAATCTATCTAATGCAAGTAACTTATACGTAGAACCAACGAAGCTAATTGGCCTATAGTCATTTAAACAAGATGGGCTATCAGATTTGGGGATAAGAGCTATGAAGGAACTATTCAACCCACCAACAAAACTAGCATTTTGGTGGAAATCCCTCATGAACTGCAACACATCAGATTTCACAATACCCCAGCATTTCTTAAAGAATGCCATGTTGAACCCTTCAGGCCTAGGGGGCCTTATTGCCCTCACACCTCTTGATAACATTCCTAATTTCTTCCTCTGTAAACTCTACATCCAATTGTTCCATCACCTGAACACCACCAATGTTTTTAAAAGGGCCAGATAATTTAGGTCTACCATTCCAAAATTCAGAAAATTGCCTTATGAAATGAGCTTGAACTTCAACCCTAATTTCCCTAGGCTCCTCAATCATTAACCCATTCACTAAGAGTGAACTCAAGTAATTTCTACTGATTTTACTACAGGCCATAATGTGGAAATATATTGTGTTCCTATCACCTTTAGATGCCTAATTAATTTGAGATTTCTGCCGCCAAATCCATTCCAACATTTTACTCAATCTCCAAGCTTCCTCCCTCACTTCCTTCCTTCTACTCATTTTAGAGCCAAGTAGAGATCTCTCATCAGCTAGCAAATCAAGAGCATGAGCCTCATCTTCAACATTTTTAAGTCTAGTTTCAACCATACCAAACACCTCCCTATTCCATTGTTTTAGTGCTTGCTTCAAAGCTTTTAGTTTCATAAGACATTTAAACGCAGCCCATCCTTCCACCCTGCACTCTAACCAGCTCTACTACACAAATGGAAAAAACTTGGGATGTAACAACCAGGCATTTAGGAGCCTAAACGGTCTAGGGCCCCAGTTCCTATCATCTTCCATTAGAATAATTTGACAATGATTTGACAACCTAGGAAGACCCCAAAACTTGAAGTTAAAGTTCTACACCCATTCATGATTGAGTAGGAATCTAGCAATCCTACTCTGTTCCCTATCTTGAGAGTTACACCAAGTAAACTTCCCCCCAAGCATAGGCATATCCATCAAACCCAATTGATCAATCATGTTGTTAAAATCTCTCATCCCTATATCCCTTCTAGAGCACCCAATTCTTTCAGAAATGTTCCTAATTTCATTAAAGTCACCCCCCATACACCAAGGCCCTGGAAAACTGAACTTTAACCTCACTAAACCCTCCCAAACCTCTTTTCTTTTTGCCACCTCATTATGACCATAGACATTGACAACTGCACAATCAAAACTGAAAAAAATTGTACCTACTAACAACAAGAAGTTAGGAGTACAGCAGCAAGCCTACAACTGAAATGCCTCTAGATTCCAAATGCATAGCAACCCTCCAGCTCTACCTTTAGCATCAACTGACATAAATTCGAAACAGTCACCAGGCCACATAGACCTAACAAGATCAGCGTTTACTGCTACCTTCTTTGTTTCTTGAAGTAGAACAATGTCCACTTTCCTATCAGCAAGACTTTTCCTAATCTTCCTCATTTTCTCCAGTCTACCAATCCTCCTTACGTTCCATGACTGTATCTTCATTAAGACAATATAGAATGCTTATCCTCCATGATTTTGCTAAATTAATTAGCATCCCTGCCCCTTTGCCTTAGTCTCTCCAAGTCTTTGGCTTCCAGATCTTCCAATTTGCTAATCACCTTATCTTCTTTCCCTTCACAATCAATGCCAAGAGCTTTCCCATTTCCAGAATTGCTTTTACCTCTAACATCACTAACCTAGCTCTACTGGATTCACTCACCATTGAGAGTGAAATGGCAGCCACAACCGATTAAAAAATTGCTCTTTTCCTCAATTTTAAAGACGGCTCACCAAATTTTGTAACACCCAACTGCTTCCCTTTCTTCTGCCATTTCTTTTTTCTCATTGCTTTACCCTTCTCTTTCCCAGGAGGCCTTCTGTTTGGAGTTGGGTTCACTAGGACCCTTACTCTATTTACCTTAGCTGTGATCTGACCCACCTCCCCTTGATTATGGGCTATAGACACAGACGGGTTATGTGGGTTACAATAAATCTCAAGGCCCAGCCCCCCATACTAGCGGGAGTTGATTCAACAGACCCATCAAGCAATTGGGCCTTCATCAAGTCCGCTTCTAACTAAATCCTAGGCCTCAAGACTTCAACTTCGTTGAGGCTTCTGATACACCCAGGATTAGGTATATCACCATCAACCCTTCCTACTTCTAGGAACTCACTATCTCTTCTCTTGGAACTTGTCACCATTTCTGTAGAGGTGCATGTGTCACCTTCCTCTAACATGCCATTAAACATGTCTGTTTCACCCACCACAAAGACATCCCGAAGCCGATCCTCACCAGCCATATCAGTATTACTGACATAAGAGACCCTTATTACTGCTTCTTCCACATCAAACCTTTTTGCCAACTCATTGTTAACATGGACCTCCATGTCTCCATCTTCCTCCTCAAGCCTACACCTTTTGGCTGTACTCTGATTATCATCTTGCTCAAGGTTATACTCAAGATTGTAGTTCTCATCATACTTCCAGCTATGTGATTTGCAGAAACATTGCACCTTCACATCTTTAGATATAATAATTTGTTCCTTACAGATCCTAATTGGGTATAATTTGCCTTTACAATCCAAATGAATGAGTTGGTTAATGGACTCCATAAGTCTTGTAGCAATCTTCACTTTCCCGCAACGCAGAGAGTTTAGATTTCAAGTGTCATCATCCAATCCAATAGCATCACCCCACAACTTTCCAATGTGAAGAAATGTGTTGCAGTTCCACAGATTCAAGGGAACACCATAACAGCTGAGCCATACATATCTTTCTTGGTCAATAACCATCCCTTATTTCCATTCTAAAACTGACTCACACCATTCCTTAAGCCATTCCTTCATTCTCATGAGTCTTTTCCTCATGATCTCCTTTGATTGGAATAACAAAACCATATCTCTTCCACCTCCCATTCTAACTGTGACATCCTTAAAGCCCCTCTTTACTAGTTCCTCCTTAAACTCCTCCACTGAAAATGATGATTTGAGTCGTGCTATTGCACTTTCATACAACCAGCCATTACCTTCCTCATATGCTTTATTGGTTGGGATTGCATTTGATGACACACCCCTACCTCCCACCACCTCCGCATATGGCATCTGTCTTTGATAGCCAGCTTTAGTAATTGGAATATCCTCCAAAGTCTTCCTAATTTGTGTTGATTTTGTAGGCTTATTCTTTGTGACATATTCCTTCCCAAAATTTGCCATTTTGACTTTTAGAGCTCTATCATCACACCAAAGCCCATTAGCTTTATCACCTTTTTCTTCTGCAGGTTCTTGATTTTTCTAGCTTTCTTAGCTTCAAGACTTCTAATACAAAAGACTTCTTTTAAAGACCAAAAAGCTCAGAAACCAAACTCGCTGGCTTCTAAAAGCCCCTGCCAGAGTCATAGTGATATTATTAAATCAAAACCTGTTCATTAAAAAAAAAATTTAATTAAAAAAAAATGAAAATGTAAGGAGCTCAAAAAAAAGAAAAAAAGAAAAAAAAAGAAGTCTCAAAAGTTAGATGAAATGAAAAAGAAATTTTAAAATATAAATTTTTAAATTTAATGTGGCATGGATTACATCCAAAATAAATTTAGTGGTACAAGATTCATTTTCTCGCATTTTTTGAATTGAAATCAATACAAATAGGCACTAATATGTACCAAGGATCACTTGCTGAATTTTTGGACCAAGCAACCGATTCTTGTGCTTTTTTGTTTGTAAATTGATGGCTTTTCATTGGTCTTGTGCCTCATCAGTACCAAATAGAATTGAGGGAATTAAGAAAATTAATACGGCAAAACCCTTTTTGTTTGTTATAGCTATATAAATATGGAAATATTACGAGGATAAAAAAACAAATAAAACATTCCTTATACAACTTTATCACAAACAATTACCCAGACAAAAAGGGTATATTGATTGCCAATTATACTGAAAAAGATATTCCTCCATAGGTTGTTTCCTCTTGAATTAGAAAAAGGGATGAGTAGTAGTAAGCCGACTTGGAGGCATTACTGGAACTCTGTTGTCATGACCCGAACTCGCCCCTATGGGTTAAGGCCATAACCAGCCAGTAATCGAGTGATTACCTACGGCCTCAACCAAATAAATCAAAACTCATCAGAGATAAAGGGGCCGAACGGAAGCAATTCAAAAACTTTGTCCATAGAGCCGTGCTTAAATGCACACTGTAACATTCCAAATATTTATATGTTAATAACTCACATCAAAATATGTACTAACACAAAACACTATACATACAGGATCATACAGATTTAAGTCAGTCAGACCCAAGACTAATATACAAAAGTAGTCCAACGTATTCGCCAACATAACAAAACTAGAAACAAGGGTCAAAGGCGAAGACAGTCTCGTGCGTGAGACGTTTGGGCTGACTCCTCAAAACTTTAACTGTTTCTCACAAGTTCACCGAGGCTGGTTCTGGACGTCCCTTGGCTCACCTACATGTACATGAATGAGCGTGAGCGAATGCCTAGTGAATAATAGCAAACAAGGAAGATATATAAGTAATCACAAAAATAGTTACAACAAATGGCCTTTGGCCTGATCATTTATATCTATCGGCCTTTGGCCCAATCATCTATATCCATTATTCGTATCAATTGGCCTTTGGCCCAATCATTCATGTCAATCGGCCTTCAGCCCAATCGTTCATGCCAATCAGCCTTCGGCCCAATCGTTCATGTCAATCGGCCTTCGGCCCAATCATTCATGTCAATCGTTGTCCACCACTCAAGTTAATGAACTTATATATAAGTAAACAATTGGACAACAGTATATTTCAAATATCTTGTTAAGAAATTACTCACAGTGATCGGCTTGTGGATTTGCCTTGGAACTCGACCCTACACATGCCATGAACATAAAAGGCTCACTAATAATTCAATCCGTTCAAAATTCACATTTTCCTCTTTAGGCTTCATTCTTATCTCTTTAATTCAATTACAATGCTCAAGATATGCCTAAGAGTGTTTAGGAGTGAAAGGGAACGGAAAACAGAACACAGAATACATAAACAAAATTTCAAAAAATAGGGTCCCCGCACGAGCGTTAACTTCCCCGCTCGAGCGGACACTTAAGGCCTCCAAAAGTACCGGTTGCATCAAAATCACGCTCGAGCGTGAACTCTGCCGCTCGGGCGAAAGGCTTGTCTATAAAAGCTCCCCGCTTGAGCATTAAATATCCAGCTCGAGCGGACATCCAACTCTGCAAAAAGTGCTGGGAGCATGAAATTTACGCTCGAGTGGCGGTTTCCCCGCTCAAGCGGGCACCAAAATTCTGGAAAAATCCAGAATTGTTCTTGGGCTTCAATTTCGATGTTCAACGGCTTCAACTCATGATTTTGGTCCCAAAAACATATAAACACATTATATTGTATGAGAGTGTAAGAATATTACATCAATTCGTTCAAAATCATCATCTAATTCTCAAACAACTCTCATTTCTTAAGTATGAACAAAACTCCTATATTACAAACTCCATATAAGCTCCATTCCTTCAAAAATCAAACATGCATGTATGTTTTGGCTCCCAATTTGAGTTCAAATGGTACAATTAAGGCTTATGATCATGGAACTTAGGAAAACTATGCATGCATGTGATGTTTGGTGCCCAAATCCTCTTGTTCAACATGATTCATGCATAAATATGCAAAACTCTAGCAATTATGCACATGCATGTTCACATAACTCCCAATTTAACAAATTCAACTCAATTTATGCTCTTGATCACAAGTAGACTTCGAACTTACAAAATTACAAATTCAAACTCATGAACCAAATGGGGGATTACTCACCTAGGAGCTTAATCCTTACAATTTATGGTAGGTTCTTGAGCTAGCCTTCAAGATCACTTAGCTACAATGATCAAACTTCAATTTTGAGTTCCCTCACTCTCTGGAGCCGACCCTCTCTCACACTAAGGTGTAAAAAGTAGATTTTTGATCCTCCAAACACCAAATGAGGGTGTATTGCATCTCTAAAAAAAACCCACTAACTTCAATATAATATTACTAAAGTAATTGGGCACTAATTTAACAATTTAATCAACTTAATATGGCCCGAATCAATTTTTCAATTAAATTTCACCGTAGGCTCTAAAAGTTATGTCAATCACAATGGCGTAATCGATTTCAGGTTCCGTGGCCGATAAGGCCTCCAATTAATTTCCAAAGCAGATTATTCAAACAGATATTCCTACGGTGAACAGATAGAATTTCAAAGTCACATATATTCACAAAATGGCACATAAAATCGTGCTAAACACATAATCATGCACAAATTAAGGGCCAATTAACATACTACGGAACAGGGGTATCACAGTCTTCCCCCTTTTAGGAAGTTTGGTCCTCCAAACTTAATCTACCTTCGTTGGGAAACAAATGTGGATAGCGTAGACGTATTTCCTCCTCTTTTTCCCACGTGGCATCCGTCCCATAGTGCTCCTTCCATTCCACTTTCACCATTGGAATGGATTTGTTTCTCAATTCTTTCACTTGTCGGTCAGCAATTCTTTCCGGCCATTCGGCGTATTCCATATTCTCATCAATAGCTACCCGGTGATAATCAATCACATGTAACAAGTCTCGGAGGTAACCCCTCAACATCGACACATGAAACACATTATGGATTTGCTCAAATCCCGGTGGCAAGGCAACTCTGTAGGCAACTGGGCCAAGTCTCTCCAAAATCTGAAACGGCCCAATGTAATGGGGCGACAACTTGCCCTTTTTCCCAAATCTGACTTGGCCTTTCATCGGAGAAACACGGATGAACACATGGTCACCAACCTCATACTCAAGAGGTCTTCTCCGAACGTCCGCATAATTCTTTTGTCGGTCCTGAGCTGTTTTGAGCCTTTGACGAATGGTCTTGATTTTCTCAGAAGTGTCTTGTACAATTTCTGGCCCAAGCAAAGCTCTATTCCTGACCTCTGTCCAACAGATAGGTGATCTACACCTCCTACCATACAAAGCCTCGTATGGTGCCATACCGATGCTGGAGTGGAAGCTGTTATTATAAGCAAATTCTGCAAGTGGCAAATAATCTTCCCAACTCCCCTGAAAATCTAAAGCACACATGCGAAGCATATCTTCCAATGTCTGTATCGTTCGTTCTGACTGCCCATCTGTCTGTGGGTGGAATGCAGTACTGAACCTTAGTTCTGTTCCCATAGCTTCATGCAAACTCTTCCACAATCTAGATACAAATTTCGGATCTCTATCCGACACAATAGATATCGGAACTCCGTGTAAACGAACATTTTCATCAACATAAATAGTAGCCAATCTATAAGCAGTAAATGTAGTTTTGACAGGCAGAAAATGTACAGATTTAGTCAGTCTATCAACTACAACCCAAACATAATCCATATCTCGAGAACTCCGAGGTAGGCCAACAACGAAATCCGTAGTCATATGTTCCCACTTCCATTCAGGAATAAGGAGAGGTTGAAGTAGACCGCCTTGTTTCTGATGTTCAGCCTTGACTTGCTGACACTGAAGGCACTTGGACACATATTCTGCAATCTCTTTCTTCATTTTAGGCCACCAATAGATTTGTTTCAAACCCCGATACATCTTGTTGTTACCCGGATGCATAGCAAATACAGACCTGTGGGCTTCATCTAAAACCCTCTTCTTTAGTTTCAGGATATCAGGGACGCATATTCGGTTCCGTAATTTCAACATTTCATTCTCAATACTGAATTTTGCTTTCGGGCTTGCCTCAAATTCGTCAATCACTTTCTTGAGGAACTCATCCTCTTTCTGTTTCTGCTTGATTTCATCATTGATCATCGGCTCGGCTGTAATAGCGGCTATCAATCCGCCATGTTCACACATTACCACTTCAATTTTAGACTTCTCAAAATCTTGCAAGATTTCTCTGTTCGGTAAGTAAACAGGCCATACTCCCCATTGATTTTCTGCTTAATGCATCAGCCACTGTATTAGCTTTGCCGAGGTGATACTGAATCTCTAGATCGTAGTCTTTTATCAGCTCAAGCCATCTTCTCTGTCGCATATTCAGCTCTTTCTGTGTAAAGAAGTATTTCAGGCTCTTGTGATTTGTGTAAACTTCACACTTTGCCCCATACAAATAATGCCGCCAGATCTTCAAAGCAAAAACAACTGCGGCCAATTCTAAGTCATCTGTTGGGTAGTTTTTCTCGTGCAGTCTCAACTGTCGGGAGGCGTAAGCAATAACCTTTCCATTCTGCATTAATACACAACCCAAACCTTTATAAGATGCATCACTGAAAATTACAAAATTTTTCGTACTTGAAGGTAGTGTCAAAATCAGTGCGGTGGTCAATCTTGTTTTCAATTCATGAAAGGTTGATTCTATTTCATCGTTCCACTCAAAAGATTGCCCCTTGCGTACCAGTTGGGTAAGAGGCATAGCTATTTTTGAAAAATCCTTCACAAACCTCCTGTAGTACCTAGCTAAACCCATAAAGCTGCGAGCTTCTGTTACATTGGTCGATGTAGGCCAATTCACGATTGCCTCTATTTTCTGCGGGTCCACTGATATTCCTTCCTTGTTGATCACATGCCCTAAGAAAACAACTTCATTCAACCAAAACTCACATTTCTTTAGCTTAGCAAATAGTTTCCTTTCCCGAAGTATTTGTAAAACAGTTCTCAAGTGACGTTCATGTTCGAGTCTATCTTTAAAGTATATCAAAATATCATCAATGAAGACTACAACAAACTCATCAAGGTAGGTTTTAAAAATTCTATTCATTAAGTCCATAAATGCTGCCGGAGCATTAGTCCCTCCAAATGGCATAACAAGAAACTCAAAATGACCAAACCTCGTTCTGAATGCGGTTTTCTCAACATCCTCTGCCTTAACCTTCAGCTGATGATACCCGGATCTCAAATCAATCTTAGAGAACACCTGTGATCCCTGTAGTTGGTCAAATAAATCATCAATACAGGGTAAAGGGTATTTATTCTTTCTCGTTACCTTGTTCAATTCTCGATAATCGATGCACAGGCGCGATGTACCATCGTTCTTCTTCACAAATAACACTGGTGCACCTCAAGGCGAAGTGCTGGGTCGTATAAACCCCTTATCAAGCAGGTCTTGCAACTGTTCTTTCAATTCCTTTATTTCAGCAGTAGCCATTATGTAGGGAGTTTTAGAAATAGGCTGGGTGCCTGGCACAGTCTCAATAGTAAACTCTATCTCCCTGTCTACCAATTCCCCTGGTAATTCATTCAGAAACACATCCGAAAATTCTCTAACAATAGGAATATTATTCAATTCAACATTCTTAGATTGTTCAGACAACACATAGCACAAGTAACCCTGGCACCCTTTCCTGATCAGTTTACATGCTTTCATTGCAGATATCAGATAAGGTGGAGGCACTACCCCATTACCCACAAACACAATCTCTTTCTGTTCTGGTGGTTTAAACACAACCCGTTTTGTTACACAATCAATGGTGGCACAATACTTGGTTAACCAATCCATGCCCAAAATTACATCAAAATGTCTAAAGTTCAAGGGCAACAAATCTATATATAGGGTAGCATCCTCGATATGCATGTCACAAAACCGATATATATAGTCACACAACAGAGATTCCCCCGATGGAGCAGACACACATAACAAATATGGCAATAACTCTAGGGGTCTATTCAATCTAGATGCAAATGTATATGTCACAAATGAGTGTGTTGATCCAGAATCAATTAATACAAAGGCATCCTGATTACATATTGAAATAGTACCTGAGACAACGGCATTGGCATTCCGTGTATCGCCCGGAACAAGCGCAAAAACTCTTCCCTGCCTCATGGTATCTCCGGCGGGAGTAGATCTCGTAGCATCCCCTAGTTTTGGGACTGATGCCGTTGAACTGGTAGCAAATTTTCCACGATTCTATTTGCAATCTCTGGCCATATGCCCCTGTTTGCCACAATTGAAACAAGCTCCTGTCACACGGTAACAAACTCCACGATGCCTATTACCACAAGTGGTACACAACGGGGTTGTGTCTCGGGAAGGATTAGAAGTATTCGAGGAGCCCGTATTTTGCTTCTTTGAAAACTTCTTCTTTGAGAAGAAGCCCTGCCTTTTGCTACCCTTCCAATTAGTTGTTGGTTTAGCTTGTCTGGCTATATTAGCCTCAGATATTATGGCCCGGTCTAATACCCCAATGTAAGTCTCCAGCTTCAAGACATTCACTCTCTCTAAAATATCACCTTGGAGCCCACCTTCAAAATGTCGCGCCTTCTTATAATCCGTGTCAATCACGTGTGGCGCAAACCTGGCCAATTCGGTGAATTTGGCCTCATACTCGGCTACGATCATACTGTCTTGTTTCAGTTCCATAAATTCTGCCACTTTCCTATCCCGGACACACTGTGGGAAGTACTTGTCATAAAAGATTTCCAAAAATTTTGCCCAATCAACATCTTTGTAACTCTCACGCATCAACATCCACCATCTTCTCGCTTCGTCTTCTAACATAAAGGTGGCTAGAAGCACTTTCTGTGTCTCTGAACATGGGAATACTTCAAACAATTTTTCGATGCCGAGGACCCAAGCTTCAGCTTTCAAAGGATCTAGTCCGCCATGGAACTGTGGTGGTTTCATTTTCTTGAACTCTTTGGTGAGGGCTATGATTCAGTCATCGTTTTGATTATCTGGCACAGGAGGTGTCGGAGGTGGAGGTGGCCGGTGTGAGTGCTGCGACTATTGTTACCACTCCTGTTGCTGTCTCAAAGCTTCTGCCATTTCCTGTAGCAGTCTTTCCATTCTGTCTATTCTGGCAGTAGAGGATTCCTCTAACTCATCACCTCTTGTTCTCACCATCTGATTAAACTTGCATTATATTTCAGGCAAATATATTTCATGCAAAAGACTTACAAGTATGCATATATTAAAGAGCATACATATCCAAATAATTTGCGATGCAGGCAAATCATAACTTAAGGCACATAGTTGTTCATATCAAAACATTTACGTATATACTTGGTGCTTCCAAATTCATGGTTATGAATGCATCCTAGATCTTTTCTAGACACTTATTGCTCTTTTGGACGAGTGTGTGAGTTATTAACTCGTGCTCTGATACCACTATGTCATGACCCGAACCCGCCCCTATGGGTTAAGGCCATAACCGGCCAGTAATCGAGTGATTACCTACGGCCTCAACCAAATAAATCAAAACTCATCAGAGATAAAGGGGCCGAACGGAAGCAATTCAAAAACTTTGTCCATAGAGCCATGCTTCAATGCACACAGTAACATTCCAAATATTTATATGTTAATAACTCACATCAAAATATGTACTAACACAAAACACTATACATACAGGATCATACAGATTTAAGTCAGTCAGACCCAAGACTTATATACAAAAGTAGTCCAACGTATTCGCCAACATAACAAAACTATAAACAAGGGTCAAAGGCGAAGACAGTCTCGTGCGTGAGACGTTTGGGCTGACTCCTCAAAACTTTAACTATTTCTCACAAGTTCACCGAGGCTGGTTCTGGACGTCCCTTGGCTCACCTACATGTACATGAATGAGCGTGAGCGAATGCCCAGTGAATAATAGCAAACGAGGAAGATATATAAGTAATCACTGAAACAGTTACAACAAATGGCCTTTGGCCTGATCATTTATATCTATCTGCCTTTGGCCCAATCATCTATATCCATCATTCGTATCAATCGGCCTTCGGCCGAATCATTCATGTCAATCGGCCTTCAGCCCAATCGTTCATGTCAATCGGCCTTCGGCCCAATCATTCATGTCAATCGTTGTCCACCAATCAAATTAATGAACTTACATATAAGTAAACAATTAGACAACAGTATATTTCAAATATCTTGTTAAGATATTACTCACAGTGATCGGCTTGTGGATTTGCCTTGGAACTCGACCCTACACATGCCATGAACATAAAAGGGTCACTAACAATTCAATCCGTTCAAAATTCACATTTTCCTCTTTAGGCTTCATTCTTATCTCTTTAATTCAATTACAATGCTCAAGATATGCCTAAGAGTGTTTAGGAGTGAAAGGGAACGGAAAACAGAACACAGAATACATAAACAAAATTTCAGAAAATAGGGTCCCCGCTCGAGCGTCAACTTCCTTCGGCGGACCCTTAAAAATCTCTTGGTTGCATCAAAATCACGCTCGAGCGTGAACTCCACCGCTCGAGTGGAAGGCCTGTCTATAAAAGCTCCCCGCTCGAGCGTTAAATATCCAGCTCGAGCGGACATCCAACTCTGCAAAAAGTGCTGGGAGCATGAAATTTATGCTCGAGCGGCGGTTTCCCCGCTCAAGCAGGCACCAAAATTCTGGAAAAATCCAGAATTGTTCTTGGGCTTCAATTTCGATGTTCAAAGGCTTCAACTCATGATTTTGGTCCCAAAAACATATAAACACATTATATTGTATGAGAGTGTAAGAATATTACATCAATTCGTTCAAAATCATCATCTAATTCTCAAACAACTCTCATTTCTTAAATATGAACAAAACTCTTATATTACAACCTCCATATAAGCTCCATTCCTTCAAAAATCAAACATGCATGTATGTTTTGGCTCCCAATTTGAGTTCAAATGGTACAATTAAGGCTTATGATCATGGAACTTAGGAAAACTATGCATGCATGTGATGTTTGGTGCCCAAATCCTCTTGTTCAACATGATTCATGCATAAATATGCAAAACTCTAGCAATTATGCACATGCATGTTCACATAACTCCCAATTTAACAAATTCAACTCAATTTATGCTCTTGATCACAAGTAGACTTTGAACTTACAAAATTACAAATTCAAACTCATGAACAAAAGGGGGGATTACTCACCTAGGAGCTTAATCCTTACAATTTATGGTAGGTTCTTGAGCTAGCCTTCAAGATCACCTAGCTACAATGATCAAACTTCAATTTTGAGTTCCCTTACTCTCTGGAGCCGACCCTCTCTCACACTAAGGTGTAAAAATCAAATTTTTGATCCTCCAAACACCAAATGAGGGTGTATTGCATCTCTAACAAAACCCACTAACTTCAATATAATATTACTAAAGTAATTGGGCACTAATTTAACAATTTAATCAACTTAATATGGCCCGAATCAATTTTTCAATTAAATTTCACCGCAGGCTCTAAAAGTTATGCCAATCACAATGGCGTAATCAATTTCAGGTTCCGTGGCCGATAAGGCCTCCAATTAATTTCCAAAGCAGATTATTCAAACAGATATTCCTACGGTGAACAGATAAAATTTCAAAGTCACATATATTCACAAAATGGCACATAAAATCATGCTAAACACATAATCATGCACAAATTAAGGACCAATTAACATACTACGGAACAGGGGTATCACATCTGCCCATGACTATCTAATGGAGCCAGTTCCACAACATCGGAAGCTGGCGGCGTAGAAACTCACCTACCAAGAACAATATATAGAGAAAGTAGAAAAGAGGTCCAACTGAGTCTGGCCAAAGAATTGAAGCTAGAGACACCAAACCAAGCCAACTAAACACCATTGTCCCATGGTGAGCATAAGTTTGTGTGCGGTGGTGATCTTTATAAGAAGAAGTTTTCTGTACGTCATAGTAAGAAATGCCATAAAGAAGCAAACTAGCAATGGAAACACCCAAAGATTTGAGGTATTTGTTGAATGGGGATATGTCCTTCCCTTGATACTTGATTTGCAAAAAGTTGAGGAGCACAGGGGCAATAAAGGCCAAAATGGCGTGACAGGAAGCAAAGGAGGAGGAGGTAACTTTGTTGTTGCGACAAATAGTAGTAGGAGTGTGTTGTAATGCTGAGAAATGAGACATTGATCTGTCCAAACAAGTTTGTCTGTGTGCCTTGCTGAGGTGTTCTTCTTGTTGTTGTTGTTGCCATTGAATTAATACTAGTAACACACATAGATAGGGAGAGAGAGAGAGAGAGAGAGAGAGAGAGATCTGCATCAAAATAAGGAATTAGTTAGTTATAAAGAAAAAATAGCAAGTAGATAAGATACAAAGAGGAAAAAATGTATTACCTTTGATACACAAAATCAAAGTAGATCTATATCCATGTTATATATAGAGTGATGATTTTTGTTCCCTGTTGTGCCAAAACCGCGCCGTTTTATTTTATAATTGGTTGGGTCATCAGACTTAGCATGATCGATTGATGGTGGATTTGGGAATTTTGTTGTGTTCAAATGAACAGTTGGTTGCTGCATTTTTTTATGGAGGGTCATTTTGAGTATCTTTTGATAATTCGAACGGTTTATATTGTACAGTTCATCGAATGGATTAATCATGCAAAAAATCAAATTGATTGGATAATTGTAGCTAAAAAAAAAACATTTTTTTTTTTAAAAAAATAATAAACTTAATTTTCTTAATTTTTAAAACAATTAAGACTTAATTGGTTATAAAAAAAAAAATTTGATGATTTTTTTTTTTTACAACAACAATATGATGTACTCTCTCTATATATGATGATTATATTGGGGATGGAGGACACTGACCCCTCCATAAAAATGGAGTCGAGGGTTTGTTATGCCTTAGAACGTAGAGACGCATCCCAAGTCATAATTGGTTGGGTAGTTGGCTGCGTTGCCAGACAGGGTGATCGGGAAATTTCGTCTAAACCACAAATTTTGATCATGTTAAAAGAATCAATTTAAAATCAATTGGTAAGCATCCTCAACAAGCGCTTCAAACTTTATTTTTTAGCTAGAAACTGCAAAAAAATCATCTGCGTCAAACTTGTGTGCAGCTCGTCGAAATTTATGATCGGTGCGGTAACTCGTTAATATAGCAAAACCCTTTTTGTTTCTTATGGAAATATTACAAGGATAAAAAAACAAAGAAAACATTCCTTATACAACTTTATCACAAACAATTACCCGGACAAAAAGGGTCTACTGATTGCCGATTATACTAATAAGATATTCCTCTGTAGGTTGTTTCCTCTTGAATTAGAAAAGGCATGAGCGGTAGTAAGCTGACTTGAAGGCATTACTGGAACTCTGCCCATGACGATCTAATGGAGCTAGTTCCATAATACGGAAGCTGGCGGCACAAAAATTTACCTACCAAGAACAATATATAGAGAAAGTAAAGAAGTGGTCCAACTGAGTCTGGCAAAAGAATTGAAGCTAGAGACACCAAACCAAGCCAACCAAACCCCATTGTCCCATGGTGAGTATAAGTTTGCGAGCGGTGGTGATCTTCATAAGAAGAAGTTTTTAGTACGTCGTAGTAAGAAATGCCATAGAGAAGCAAACTAGCAATGGAAAACACCCAAAGATTCGGGGTATGTGTCGAATCGGGATATGTCCTTCCCTTGATACTTGATTTGCAAAAAAGATGAGGAGCACGGGGACAATAAAGGCCAAAACGGCGTGACAGGAAGTAGAGGAGGAGGAGGTAACTCTGTTGTTGCGACAAATAGTAGTAGGAGTGTGTTGTAATGCTGAGAAATGAGATATTGATCTGTCCAAACAAGTTTGTCTGCGTGCCTTGCTGAGGTGTTCTTCTTCTTGTTGTTGTTGCCATTGAATTAATACTAGTAACACACATAGACAGGGGGAGAGAGAGAGAGAGAGATCTTCATCAAAATAAGGAATTAGTTAGTTATAAAGAAAAAAATAGCAAGTAGATAAGATATGAAGAGGAGAAAACGTATTACCTTTGATACAGAAAATCAAAGTAGATCTATATCCATGTTATACATAGAGTGATGATTTTTGTTCCCTGCTGTCCAGAAACCACACCGTTTTATTTTTCAATTAGTTCGGTCGTCAGAGTTAGCGTGGTCGATTGATGGTGGATTTGGGAATTTTGCGGTGTTCAAAGGAACAGTTGGTTGCTACATTTCTTTATGGAGTGTCGTTTTGAGTATCTTTTGATAATTCGAACGGTTTATATCGTACAGTTCGTCGAGTGGATTAATCATGCAAAAAATCAAATTGATTGGATAATTGTAGCTCTATAACAAAAATACATTTGTTTTTAAAAATTAACGATTAACATAACTTTCTTAATTTTTGAAAACAATTAAGACTCAATCATATGGTTATAAAAATTCAGATGATTTGAATTTTTACATAAACAATATTCTTGATGTACTCTACAGTATAAATGATTTAGATTATTGAAGGACACTCGGGATGACCTTCCATAAAAGGAGTTCAGTAGGCTGTTATGCCTTAGAACATAGAGACGCATCCCAAGTCAGAATTGATTGGGTAATTGGCTGGGTTGTCAGACAGGGTGATCGGGAAATTTCGTCCAAACCACAAATTTTGATCATGTTAAAAGAGTGAATTTAAAATCAATTCGTAAGCATCCTCAACAAGCGCTTCAAACTTTATTTTTTAACTAAAAACTTCAAAAAATCATCAGCATCAAACTCATGTGCAGCTCGTCAAAATTTACAATTGGTACAGTAACTCGTTAATATAGCAATACCCATTTTGTTTCTTATAGCTATATAAATATGGAAATATTACGAGGATAAAAAAAACAAAGAAAACATTCCTTATACAACTTTATCACAGACAATTACCCAGACAAAAAGGGTCTATTGCTTGCCAATTATACTGATAAGATATTCCTCCGTAGGTTGTTTTCTCTTGAGTTAGAAAAGGCATGAGCGGTAGTAAGCCGACTTTGAGGCATTACTGGAACTATGCCCATGACTATCTAGTGGAGCTAGTTCCACAACATCAGAAGCCGGTGGGGCAGAAACTCACCTGCCAAGAACAATATATAGAGAAAGTAGAAAAGAGGTCCAACTGAGTCTGGCAAAAGAATTGAAGCTAGAGACACCAATCCAAACCAACCAAACCCCATTGTCCCATGGTGAGCATAAGTTTGCGAGTGGTGGTGATCTTCAAAAGAAGAAGTTTTCAGTACGTCATAGTAAGAAATGCCATAAAGAAGCAAACTAGCAATGGAAACACCCGAAGATTTGGGGTACGTGTCGAATGGGGATATTTCCTTCCCCTGATACTTGATTTACAAAAAGTTAAGGAGCATGTAGACAATAAAGGCCAAAATGGCGTGACAGGAAGTAGAGGAGGAGGACGTAACTCTGTTGTTGCGGCAAATAGTAGTAGGACTGTGTTGTAATGCTAAGAAATGAGACATTGATCTGTCCAAACAAGTTTGTCTGCGTGCCTTGTTGTGGTGTTCTCCTTCTTGTTGTTGTTGCCATTGAATTAATACTAGTAACACACACAGACAAGGAGAGGGAGAGGAAGAGGGAGAGAGAGAGAGAGAGAGAGAGAGATTTGCATCAAAATAAGGAATTAGTTAGTTATAAAGAAAAAATAGCAAGTAGATAAGATATGAAGAGGAGAAAACGTATTACCTTTGATACACAAAATCAAAGTAGATCTATATCCGTGTTATATATAGAGTGATGATTTTTGTTCCCTTATGTGCCAAAACCGCACCGTTTTATTTTACAATTGGATGGGTCGTTGGATTTGGGAATTTTGCTGTGTTCAAATGAACAGTTGGTTGCTGCATTTCTTTATGGAGTGTCATTTTGAGTATCTTTTGATAATTCGAACGGTTTTTATTGTACTATTCATCGAGTCGATTAATCATGCAAAAAATCAAATTGATTGGATAATTGAAGCTCTATAACAAAAATACATTTGTTTTAAAAAATTAACAATGAATATAACTTTCAAAATTTTTAAAAACAATTAAGACTTAATCATAATGTTATAAAAATTAAATTGACTTGATTTTTTACATAAATAATATTCTTGATATAATCTACAGTATAAATGACTCAGATTATTAAAAGACATTCGGGACGACCTTCCATAAAAGGAGTTCAGTAGGCTGTTATGCCTTAGAACATAGAGACGCATCCCAAGTAAGAATTGATTGGGTAATTGGCTGGGTTGTCAGACAGGGTGATCGGGAAATTTCGTCCAAACCACAAATTTTGATCATGTTAAAAAGGTCAATTTAAAATCAATTGGTAAGCATCCTCAACAAGCGCTTCAAAGTTTATTTTTTAGCTAAAAACTTCAAAATATCATCAGCATCAAACTCGTGTCCAGCTTGTCGAAATTTACGATCGGTACGGTAACTCGTTAATACAGCAAAACCCTTTTTGTTTCTTATAGCTATATAAATATGGAAATATTACGAGGATAAAAACAAAGAAAATATTCCTTATACAACTTTATCACAAACAATTACCTAGACAAAAAGGGTCTATTGATTGCCGATTATACTGATAAGATATTCCTCTGTAGGTTGTTTTCTCTTGAATTAGAAAAGGCATGAGCCGTAGTAAGCCGACTTGGAGGCATTACTGGAACTCTGCCCATGACTATCTAATGGAGGCAGTTCTACAACATCGGAAGCTGGCGGCACAGAAACTCACCTGCCAAGAACAATATATAGAGAAAGTAGAGAAGAGGCCCAACTGAGTCTGGCAAAAGAGTTGAAGCTAGAGACACCAAACCAAGCCAACCAAACCCCATTGTCCCATGGTGAGCATAAGTTTGCGAGCGGTGGTGATCTTCATAAGAAGACGTTTTCAGTACGTGGTATTAAGAAATGCCATAGAGAAGCAAACTAGCAATGGAAACACCCAAAGATTTGGGGTATGTGTCGAATGGGGATATGCCCTTCCCTTGATACTTGATTTGCACAAAGCTGAGGATTACGGGGATGATAAAGACCAAAACGGCGTGACAGGAAGCAGAGGAGGAGGAGGTAACTCTGTTGTTACAACAAATAGTAGTAGGAGTGTGTTGTAATGCTGAGAAATGAGACATTGATCTGCCCGAGAAAGTTTGTCTGCGTGCCTTGCTGAGGTGTTCTTCTTCCTGTTGTTCTTGCCATTGAATTAATACTAGTAACACACACAGACAGGGAGAGAGAGAGAGAGAGAGAGAGAGAGAGAGAAAGAGAGAGAGAGATATGCCTCAAAATAACGAATTAGTTAGTTATAAAGAAAAAATAGGAAGTAGATAAGATATGAAGATGAGAACACGTATTACCTTTCATAGACAAAATCAAAGTAGATCTATATCCATGTTGTATAGAGAGTAATGATTTTTGTTCCCTGCTGTGCCAAAACCGCACCGTTTTGTTTTACAATTGGTTGGGCCGTCAAACTTAGCGTGGTCGATTGACGGTGGATTTGGGAATTTTGCTGTGTTGAAATGAACAGTTGGTTGCTGCATTTGTTTATGGGGAGTCATTTGGGTATCTTTTGCTAATTCGAATAGTTTATATTGTATTGTTCGTCGAGTAGATTAGTCATGCAAAAAATCAAATTGATTGGATAATTGTAGCTCTATAACAAAAATACATTTGCTTTTAAAAATTAACGATTAACGTAACTTTCATAATTTTTAAAAACAATTAAGGCTTATTCATTATGTTATTAAAATTCAATTGACTTGATTTTTTAAAAAAATAATATTCTTCATGTGCTCTACAGTATAAACGATTCAAATTATTGAATGACACTCGGGCAACCTTGCATAAAAGGAGTTCAGTAGGCGGTTATGCCTTAGAACGTAGAGACGCATCCCAAGTCAGAATTGATTGGGTAATTGGCTGGGTTGTCAGATGGGGTGATCGGGAAATTTCGTCTAAACCACAAATTTTGATCATGTTAAAAGAGTGAATTTAAAATCAATTGGTAAGCATCCTCAACAAGCGCTTCAAACTTTATTTTTTAGCAAAAAACTTCAAAAAAATTAGCTGCATCAAACTCGTGTGCAACTCGTCCAAATTTACGATCGGTACAGTAACTTGTTAGTACAGCAAAACCCTATTTGTTTCTTATAGCTATATAAATATGGAAATATTACGAGGATAAAAAAAACAAAGAAAACATTCCTTATACAACTTTATCACAGACAATTACCTAGACAAAAAGGGTCTATTGATTGCAAATTATACTTATAAGATATTCCTTCGTAGGTTGTTTCCTCTTGAATTTGAAAAGGAATGAGTGGTAGTACGCCGACTTGGAGGCATTACTGGAACTCTGCCCATGACTATCTAATGGAGCCAGTTCCACAACATCAAAAGCTGACGGCGTAGAAACTCACCTGCCAAGAACAATATATAGAGAAAGTAGAGAAGAGGTCCAACTGAGTCTGGCAAAAGAATTGAAGCTAGAGACACCAAACCAAGCCAACCAAACCCCATTGTCCCATGGTGAGGATAAGTTTGCGTGCGGTGGTGATCTTCATAAGAAGAAGTTTTCAGTACGTCATAGTAAGAAATGCCATAGAGAAGCAAACTAGCAGTGGAAACACCCAAAGATTTGGGGTATGTGTCGAATGGGGATATGTCCTTCCCTTGATACTTGATTTACAAAAAGCTGAGGGGCACGGGGTTAATAAAGTCCAAAACGGCGTGACAGGAAGCAGAGGAGGAGGAGGTAATGCTATTATTGCGACAAATAGTAGTAGGAGTGTGCTGAGAAATGAGACATTGATTTGACCAAACAAGTTTGTCTGCGTGCCTTTCTGAGGTGTTCTTCTTCTTGTTGTTGTTGCCATTGAATTAATAGTAGTAACACACACAGACAAGAACGGAGAGAGAGAGAGAGAGAGAGAGAGAGAGAGAGAGATTTGCATCAAAATAAGGAATTAGTTAGTAATAAAGAAAAAATAGCAAGTAGATAAGATATGAAGAGGAGAAAACGTATTACCTTTGATACACAAAATCAAAGTAGATCTATATCCATGTTAGATATAGAGTAAGGATTTTTCTTCCCTACTATGCCAAAACCGCACCATTTTATTTTACAATTGTTTGGGTCGTCAGACTTAGCGTGGTCAATTGATGGTGGATTGGGGAATTTTGTCGTGTTCAAATGAACAGTTGGTTGCTGCATTTCTTTATGTAGAGCCATTTTGAGTATCTTTTGATAATTCAAACGGTTTATATTGCACAGTTCATCGAGTAGATTAATCATGCGAAAAATCAAATTGATTGGATAATTGTAGCTCTTTTTTTTGGGTGAATAAGACATAAATAAGACATCAAAATATACAAAGATTACAAGGGGCATGCCCCAGGACCTACAGAGCTATACACAAGAGGACAACGCCATGAAAAAACAAACCAAACTAACAGTGGACACAGAATGTTCAAAACCTATCTCGAAGAGAAATAGTAATTGAACACAAGTGAAGGAGCATAAGAACTAATAACAAAGCTAGGATGGTTCTGCCATACAAAAGGCAACCAAACACCAAAACAGACAATATTAGACAATGAACCAGCCAATCTAGAGATAGCTCGATTAGTCAACAACGAAAACCTAGAATGTGCAGAAAAAACATCATCTGCTATATGTACCCAGCAACTAGAAAAATAAGAGCAAACCAAATTTTGTTCTCTAGTACAACCCACTAGATTAGGCCAAAACTGAATAGGTTTTAAAGAGATATAAACAATAAAATTAAAAGACAACTTGTGAACATTCAGCAGCTTTTGAGAGGCGCTTGCAGCAGCCATACCCATATAACCATTCCTTGCACTAAAGAGCTTTGGAGTTTCCCATGGCAGCTTTAGATAACAATCCCCGATGTTGCACTGATTGAGTAATCGACTTAGACATAGTAGAATGACCTGCCAATTAAGCAACAAGAGGCAGAAACCATGATCAGCAAGACCCAGAATAATATGTAAGACCCTCTCATTTTTTGATCTCACTCCACTCAACCCACAATATTGAATCTCACAACACTCGGAAAAAGCTTCCTTAACCTGCACATAAA
The DNA here is from genome assembly GCA_025200525.1 of Camellia lanceoleosa. Taxonomy (NCBI): domain Eukaryota; kingdom Viridiplantae; phylum Streptophyta; class Magnoliopsida; order Ericales; family Theaceae; genus Camellia; species Camellia lanceoleosa. The sequence continues at coordinate 78,827,000 of CM045769.1, forward strand.
AAGATACAATATATATATTGGTAAGCTTGTAAAACATATGGATCCTAATTTCACTCAACCCACAGAAGTTCAAGGAAATTGTGACTATATGTCTCACCACACTCAACCCACATATAATATTAATCTTCATAGAAACACACCTACACAGGTAACAGCTAATTAGATAGACACTCATTAATAGGCTCACATCCACTCAACCCACATTATGCTGCACTCACATCACTCAGCAGCCATCCCATCATTGCCAAGATGGGGCTTCAGAATGGATCTAGGGAGGTTCCGTTGAGCAAGGAACCAATCATCACCTGTTGCATTAGGAATATTGCTAACAGATAACATTCTACTTCTTACCATGAGCACAATAGATTTAATGATAACCTCTACAGGTTTGCATTCTTTGTTAAAAACTCTATTGTTTCTTTCAAGCCAAATATGATACACAGTACAGAGGAAACAAAGTCTAGAGATAGTGGATTTCATGGATTTCCCTTTACTTTCTCTGTTGACAATCATAATAGTCTCAGGCCAAGGGACCTGCTGCCAGTGAACATTGCATTTACCTTTCATGATATGCCAAATTCTGGATGTGAAGTTGCAATCAAAGAAGAGGTGTGGATGGCTCTCATTTAAATCAAGGCAAAATGGACAGGTAGGATTAGAAGAGATTCCAAACAATTAGAGTCTATCACTAGTATTCAGCCTACCATAGATAGCCAACCAGACAATGAAGCTAACTTTGGGGATAGTTGCATGACCCCAGACTAAGTTATACCAAGGAACCGAGTCCTGTTTATATCTCCACACCTCCTAAGCAGACTTAATAGTGAAAGCCCCATCAGGATTGAGGGACGAAACGACAGTATCCATCTCCAAGGGGTTAGGATGGCAATTGTTAAGAATTTGGGATGTTAAATCCCTGAGATCCCAGCAATTAGGAAAAGGCCAATGCCCAAAACTCCCAACAATAATTTTACTGACTTTCGACTCCCCATTTAAACCAAAGTCATACATGATTCTGTCACCATATCTTTCCCAGAGAGGGCCAAGATGGTGCCAGTTGTCATACCACAAGAAGGTGTTCTGGCCATTACCAATCCTATGTTTAATAAGGGGGTAAATAACAGGGCTGAGAGAGAGGATTTTCCTCCAAACCCAAGAAGGGTCACTGGGAGTTTTAATTTTCCAGAAACATTTACCCTTAATAAGATAAGACTTGACCCACTAGCACCACATTGATTTTTCCCCTCCAGAGAACAAAACCAAACATGTTTAGCAATGGCAGCCTTATTCCAAACCTCCATAGATTTGAAACCCAGGCCACCCTCTTTCTTAGGAACACAAATTTTACCCCAAGCAATCTTCACACTATGCTTTCTAAGATCAGTACCAGACCATAGGAAAGCTCTAAGGAGGCTCTCAATCTCCTTAATAACTTTCTTAGGTAAGATGAATAGAGAGGACCAATAAACTTGCATAGAGAATAAAATGGTCTGGATGAGCTGGGCCCTACCAGCATAAGAAAGAAGTTTATTGGTCCAACTACTAATCCTCTTAGTGATCCTATCAACAAGCTGTTTGCAATCAGTGGCTCTCAACTTTGTGGTAATGAGAGGCACTCCAAGGTACTTGGCAGGAAGCATTCCCTCAGAGAAAATGGCAATATGAAGGATACTAGCCCTTAAATCCTCAGAACAGCCAAAGAAATATATATTACTCTTGCTAGGATTAGGAGTGAGGCCAGAAAGAACACTAAATTCTTTCAAGCCATCCATAATCAACTGAACAGTATTAGTATCACGCTTACTGAAAATCATAAGGTCATCAGCAAAGCAAAGGTTAACAATTTTGGTTTTCTCACATCTCCAATGAAATTTGAATAGAGGATTCTTAGATTTTTCCTCCATAATCCTAGCCAGAACCTCCATAGCCAAGACAAATAGATAAGCAGACATAGGGTCTCCTTGCCTAAGACCTCTAGCCCCTTTAAAGTAACCATGAAGGCTACCATTGATGCATATAGAAAAGGATGGACTAGTCATACACGCTTTGATCCATGTGATCATAGTTTGGGGGAAACCCATAGCATTAAGAATATCAATGATAAACTCCCATTTGACAGTATCATAGGCTTTCATAATATCAACTTTCATGGTACATTTAGGAACAGGAGAGCTCCTATGATAGCCTCTCATGATTTCCTGAGATAAGAAAATATTATCCAAAATTCTCCTCCCTTGCACAAAAGCATATTGAACAGGATCAATGAGGTCAGGGAGGACCTCTTTAATTCTGCTAGCAAGAATCTTAGCAATGCACTTATAAATTGTATTGCAACACGAGATGGGCCTATAGTCACCAACTTTCACCAGATTAGGAATTTTCGGGATGAGCACAATTGTAGTGTTGTTGATTTCAGATAGGAGTTTCCTAGACTCAAAGAAGGCTCTTATTGCCTGGGTAACATCTTTGCCAACAACACTCCAAGTGCTCTTAAAGAAGCCAGCTGAATAACCATCAGCGCCAAGAGCCTTATTAGCTTTCAAGGACCAAAAAACATCCTTAATATCCTTATCAAAAACAGGGCTAGCTAACTTAATAGCTTGATCAGAAGTGACCCTAGTTTTAATCAGGTCATGAACTCTATTAGTGCCTCTATGATGGTTCTGTGAAGGAGTGCCAAAAAATTTAGAAAAATAATCAATAAAAGCATCATGGGTTTCCTCAGGATTTGACGAAACCCTACCACCCTCCATCTCAACATTAAGAATTTTCCCTCTGTTAATGTTACTCTTCACAAATCTGAAGAAAAACCTACTATTCTTGTCTCCCAGACCAAGCCATTGGACTCTAGATTTTTGATGCGACAAACTCTCCTCAACAGCACTAAGATCCACATATTTTTTGAATAAACTCCTCTCTAGGAGCTGAAAAGAGCTATTGCATGGATCTTTGTCTAGCTTCCAATGAATAGAATCCAGCTTAGCTTTAGAGGCCAAAACTCTAGTGGAAATGTCACTAAACTCCTTCTTGTTTAAGGATTTAAGGATAGGTTTTAGACTGTGGAGTTTCTGGCAGACTCTAAACGTAGGGACACCCCTAATATACTGATTCCAGTCCTGAGAAATTTTAGGAAAGAAATCCTTGTGCTCAGCCTAGAAGTCAAAATATTTAAAGGGTTTTTTAAAAGAGTGAGCCTTACCAGAAACAGTGACAACAACAGGAGAGTGATCGGAGATACTAGAAGGGAGAAACATAGCATTAGAGACAGGGAAATGGTCAATCCAAGACTTATTGACCAAAACTCGGTCAATCTTAGTGGCAATGTAATCCCCCCTAGTCCTCTTGTTTGCCCAAGTGAATTGACAACCACCATAAGAAAGGTCAACAAGCTCAGCATTGAGAATGTAAGAATTAAAGACCTCTTTCTCACTATTCCACAAAAGAGATCCCCCTAAACTTTTCATAACTGTATTTGATGGCATTGAAATCCCCGAGAAAGGTTAGAGGGGCATCAGAGAAAAGATTGGAAAGACTGAACATTTGGTCAAAAAACTTTTTCCTCAAAATGCTACAATTCTCGGCATAAACAAAACAAGTTTTGAAAACCTTGGCCTAAGATAAATCAGTTATTTCACAGAGAATATGCTGGTCAGACAAGTTGACCAAAGTGACATCACAAAAAGCTGGGTCCCAAAGCACACAAATTCTACCAGTTTTATTAGGTTGAGAGTTAGTCAAAAAAGACCAGTTGCTCATGCGAGAAGAGAAAACATTGTTTTCATTTATAGCTTTTATTTTGGTCTCCAAAATACCCATGACCTTAATTTCTTCTTTAATCAAAAATTTTCTCATTTCTTTTTGCCTAGAGGAATCATTGAACCCTCTAATATTCCAAGAAGCTATTTTAAAAGACATGGATAACAAAAAAAAATAACTCTCAACCCAGGATAACAAAGGTTACCTTTTTTTTCTTCTTCTGGCTTTTACCCTTGCCAGAAGATTTGCTAGTGGTAGAGCTCGCATGAGCTGCACCAAGAGTGGCTTGTGGACTATCCTTAGCAATATCCAGATTCTGTACTTTCTCCAAAAGAACTGTATCCCCTGGGAGGGCTAACATAGTAATATCCAGCAGGTGCTGTTTGACCCCTGCTAATCCATCCTCAGTGTTGGTAGCATCTGCAAGTGCAGAAATTAGGTTGCTCAAAGGACTTTCCTCAGCAAGGGTTGTGGCCTAATTTTCCAAGCTAGTTTCAGTGACCATAGCAGCAGATATACTATTCCTTGGTGGATCATGATAGATGTTCTCTTCAAGCGGGGGATTGGCTGCCTCTTCTTCTGTGTTACTAGCTAAATTACCTTCCATATCTTCCTCAATTGGATCTGGATCACCCACTTTTCTTTTACCCTTAGCCTGAACAGTGCTCCACCCTGGATCTAGATTGTTCTCTGTTTCCTTATGGAGGTTAACTAGTTTAGCCACTAGGTAGTGACACACTTATTAGTGTCATGCCCAAAAACCAAACAGTGTTCACATTTTGTAGGTAGACCCTGATACTCCACTTGAATTATCACTTGCTCTTCTCCACAGTAAACTGGAAATGAGGGAGGTTGTTTGGCAGTAGCATCCACTTCCACACATACACGAGCAAAAGCCACTCTAGTTCCTTTCACCGTAAGATGATCAGTAAAGAGAGGAGTTCCCACTGCACTTGCTATCCTACTCAACCCATCACTATCCCAGTATTCCAATGGGACATTGAAAAATTTAATCCACACAGGGACTTTTTGGATCTTGTCCTTGGTTAATCTCATCATCCTAGTCCATTTCTTGAGAATAAGGTGGAACCCTCCTATGTACCATGGTCCCCCCTTGAGAATCTCACTACAACAGCTAGGGCTCTCAAAAATGAAGAAAATGAAACCCTCTCCATTAGCCAAAACCTCCTTAAGGCCTTTGTTTTTCCACAAACTAAAAGCAGTGTTCCTCATATAGTTGAAAGCAACCCCTTTGTCAATAAAATAACCCACTAGGCAAGAATCCCATTTTTCCAACGGGTTGGGTCTAGGAGGGAGGTTTACACTGATAAAATCATTATTTACTGAAGGAGGGATATACCTCAGCGGAAGACAAGAACGATCTGGTTTTGCTGCTACTTCAGCCCAGGTTTTCGATGTTCCAAAAGCCATCCCTTGACCTCTACCTCCTTCTTGACCTCTTCCACCCCAGCCTCCTCTGTAGCTTGTGCCCCCCTCCCCCTCGACTCTTAGGGTCAAGGCAATCATCGTCATCTAGGGTTACAGGTTCACTAGGAACTTCTAGGTTGAATGACGGATCTGACTGAAGGGTCTGGACTTTTCTCCCATCAGCCCTAGTTCTCGCGATCTCCAAACTATCAGGAAGATTCCTAAAAGCTTCATCTTCCTTTTCCATCTCTACTACCCATCTAAGGCTTGGGTTTGATACAACCGATGATTTGGGTTCTATCTCTCTCGATTCAAGGTTCTTCAACCTTTGGAGACGATCGGCAATCTTTTGAAGATCCATCGTCTGAGAGGGATCAGCGAGAAAATTAGGGTTCGAAGTTTGGTTGCTTCTTACGGTGTCGCTCAGATCACTCATGATTTGGGTATTTGGGGTGTTTTTGGCTTCAACAAATTGAGCCTTACACGGACTCCTCACTTCATGCTCATTAAATGGTGGATTAATGGAAGTAAATGCCGACATCGTGAATTCAATAAGGGATTGAAACCCTAGAAAACAGAGGGTTTTCTAGAGAGATGTAAGAGCTTCTCACTCTAACCCATTTCTAGCACCGCTGTAACTAATTGATAATTTAATAATTAATAATTGTAGCTCTATAACAAAAATACATTTGTTTTTAAAAATTAACGATTAACGTAACTTTCATAATTTTTAAAAACAATTAAGACTTAATCATAAGGTTTTAAAAATTCAATTGATTTGATTTTTTACGTAAATAATATTCTTGATGTACTCTACAGTATAAACGATTCAGATTATTCAAGGACACTCAGGACGACCTTCCATAAAAGGAGTTCAGAAGGCTATTATGCCTTAGAACGTAGAGAAGCATCCCATGTCAGAATTGATTGGGTAATTGGCTAGGTTGTCAGACGGGGTGATTGAGAAATTTCATCCAAACCACAAATTTCGATCATGTTAAAAGAGTCAATTTAAAATCAATTGGTAAGCATCCTCAACAAGCGCTTCAAACTTTATTTTTTTAGCTAAAAACTTCAAAAAATCATCTACATCAAACTCGTGTGCATCTCGTCGAAATTTACGATCAGTATAGTAACTCGTTAATACAGCAAAACCCTTTTTGTTTCCTATAGCTATAGAAATATGGAAAGATTACAAGGATAAAAAACAAAGAAAACATTCCTTATACAACTTTATCAAAGACAATTACCTGGACAAAAAGGGTCTATTGATTGCCGATTATACTGATAAGATATTCCTCCGTAGGTTGTTTCCTCTTGAATTAGAAAAGGCATGAGCGGTAATAAGCCGACTTGGAGGCATTACTGGAACTCTGCCCAATACTATCTAGTGGAGCCAGTTCCACAACATCGGAAGCTGACGGCGCAGAAACCAACCTGCCAAGAACAATATATAGAGAAAGTAGAGAAGAGGTCCAACTGAGTCTGGCAAAAGAATTGAAGCTAGAGACACAAAACCAAGCCAACCAAACCCTATAGTCCCATGGTGAGCCTAAGTTTGCATGCGGTGGTGATCTTCATAAGAAGACATTTTCAGTACATGGTATTAAGAAATGCCATAGAGAAGCAAACTAGCAATGGAAACACCCAAAGATTTGGGGTATGTGTCGAATGGGGATATGTCCTTCCCTTGATACTTGATTTGCACAAAGCTGAGGATTACGGGGACGATAAAGGCCAAAACAGCATGACAGGAAGCAGAGGAGGAGGAGGTAACTCTATTGTTGCGACAAATAGTAGTAGGAGTGTGTTGTAATGCTGAAAAATGAGGCATTGATCTGTCCGAAAAAGTTTGTCTGCGTGCCTTGCTGAGGTGTTCTTGTTCTTGTTGTGGTTGCTATTGAATTAATACTAGTAACACACACAGACAGGGAGAGAGAGAGAGAGAGAGAGAGAGAGAGAGAGAGATCTGCATCAAAATAAGGAATTAGTTAGTTATAAAGAAAAAATAGCAAGTAGATAAGATATTAAGAGCAGAAAACATAATACCTTTGATACACAAAATCAAAGTAAATCCACATCCGTGTTATCTATAGAGTAATGATTTTTGTTCCCTACTGTGCCAAAACCGCACCGTTTTATTTTACAATTGGTTGGGTCGTTACACTTAGCGTGGTCGATTGATGGTGGATTTGGGAATTTTGATCTGTTCAAATCAACTGTTGGTTGCTGCATTACTTTATGGAGAGTCATTTTGAGTATCTTTTGATAATTTGAATGGTTTATATTGTACAGTTCATCGAGTAGATTAACGAAGAAAAAAATTAAATTGATTGGATAATTGTAGCTCTATAACCAAAATATATTTGCTTTTAAAAATTAACGATTAACGTAACTTTCATTATTTTTAAAAACAATTAAGACTTAATCATAAGGTTATAAAAATTCAATTGATTTGATTTTTTACATAAATAATATTCTTGATGTACTCAGTAGTATAAACAACTCAGATTATTGAAAGGCACTCGGGACAACCTTCCATAAAAGGAATTCAGTAGGCTGTTATGCCTTAGAACATAGAGACACATCCCAAGTCAGAATTGATTGGGTAATTGGCTGGGTTGTCAGACAGGGTGATCAGGAAATTTCGTCCCACCCATAAATTTTGATCATGTTAAAAGAGTCAATTTAAAATCAATTGGTACGCAACCTCAACAAGCGCTTCAAACTTTATTTTTCAGCTAAAAACTTCAAAAAATCATCTGCATCAAACTCGTGTGCATCTCATCGAAATTTACGATCGGTACAGTAACTCGTTAATACAGCAAAATCCTTTTTGTTTCTTATAGCTATATAAATATGGAAATATTATGAGGATAAAAAAAACAAAGAAAACATTCCTTATAAAACTTTATCACAGAAAATTACCCTAACAAAAAGGGTCTATTGATTGCCGATTATACTGATAAGATATTCCTTCGTAGGTTGTTTCCTCTTGAATTAGAAAAGGAATGAGCGATAGTAAGCCGACTTGGAGGCATTTCTGGAACTCTGCCCATGACTATCTAATGGAGCCAGTTCCACAACATCATAAGCTGGCAACGCAAAAACTCGCTTGCCAAGAACAATATATAGAGAAAGTAGAGAAGAGGACCAACTGAGTCTGGCAAAAGAATTGAATCTAGAGACACCAAACCAAGCCAACCAAACCCCATTGTCCCATGGTGAGCATAAGTTTACGTGCGGTGGTGATCTTCATAAGAAGAAGTCTTCAGTACGTCATAGTAAGAAATGCCATCGAGAAGCAAACTAGCAATGGAAACACCCAAAGATTTGGGGTATGTGTCGAATGGGGATATGTCCTTCCCTTGATACTTGATTTGCAAAATGCCGAGGAGCATGGGGGCAATAAAGGCCAAAACGGCATGACAGGAAGCAGAGGAGGAGGAGGTAACTCTGTTGTTGCGACAAATAGTAGTAGGAGTGTGTTGTAATGCTGAGAAATAAGACATTGATCTGTCCGAAAAAGTTTGTCTGCGTGCCTTGTTGAGGTGTTCTTCTTCTTGTTGTTGTTGCCATTGAATTAATACTAGTAACACACACAGACAGGGAGAGAGAGAGAGAGAGAGATCTACATCAAAATAAGGAATTAGTTAGTCACAAAGAACAAATAGCAAGTAGATAAGATATGAAGAGGAGAAAGCGTATTACCTTTGATACACAAAATCAAAGTAGATCTATATCCATCTTATATATAGAGTGATGATTTTTGTTCCCTGCTGTGCCAAAACCACACCATTTTATTTTACAATTGGTTGGGTTGTCAAACATAACGTGGTCGATTGATGGTGGATTTGGGAATTTTGCTGTGTTCAAATGAACAGTTGGTTGCTGCATTTCTTTACGGAGTGTCATTTTGAGTATCTTTTTATAATTTGAATGGTTTATATTGTACATTTCATCAAGTAGATTAATCATGCACAAAAATCAAATTGATTGGATAATTGTAGCTCTATAACAAAAATACATTTGTTTTTAAAAATTAATGATTAACGTAACTTTCATAATTTTTAAAAACAATTAAGACTTAATCATTCAAATTATTTGATTTTTTACACAAATAATATTCTTGATGTACTCTACAGTGTAAACGATTCAGATTATTGAAGGACACTCGGGACGACCTTCCATAAAAGGAGTTCAGTAAGCTGTTATGCCTTAGAACGTAGAGACGCATCCCAAGTCAGAATTGATTGGGTAATTGGCAGGGTTGTCAGACGGGGTGATCGGAAAATTTCGTCCAAACCACTAATTTTGATCATGTTAAAAGAGTAAAATTAAAATCATTTGATAAGCATCCTCAACAAGCGCTTGAAACTTTATTTTAGCCAAAAACTTCAAAAAAATCATCTGCATCAAACCCGTGTGCAGTTCGTCGAAATTTACGATCGGTACAGTAACTTGTTTTTTTTTTTTTTGGGTAAGTAAGGTACAGTAACTTGTTAATAAAGCAAAACCCTTTTCGTTTCTTCTAGCCATATAAATATGGAAATATTATGAGGATAAAAAAACAAAGAAAACATTCCTTATATAACTTTATCACAGACAATTACCCAGACAAAAAGGGTCTACTGATTGCCGACTATGCTGATAAGATATTCCTCCGTAGGTTGTTTCCTCTTGAATTAGAAAAGGAATGAGCGGTAGTAAGCCGACTTGGAGGCATTACTAGAACTCTGCCCATGACTATCTAATGGAGCCAGTTCCACAACATCGGAAGCTGATGGCGCAGAAACTCACCTGCCAAGAACAATATATAGAGAAAATAGAGAAGAGGTCCAACTGAGTCTGGCAAAAGAATTGAAGCTAGAGACACCAAACCAAACTAACCAAATCCCGTTGTCCCATGGTGAGCATAAGTTTGCATGCGGTGGTGATCTTCATAAAAAGAAGTTTTCAGTAATTCATAGTAAGAAATGCCATAGAGAAGAAAACTAGCAATGGAAACACCCAAAGATTTGGGGTATGTGTCGAATGGGGATACGTCCTTCCCTTGATACTTGGTTTGCAAAAAGCTGAGGAGTGCGGGGACAATAAAGGCGAAGACAGCATGACAGGAAGTAGAGAAGGAGGAGGTAACTCTGTTGTTGCTACAAATAGTAGTAGGAGTGTCTTGTAATGCTGAGAAATGAGACATTGATATGTCCAAGCAAGTTTGTCTGCGTGCCTTGCTGAGGTGTTCTTCTTCTTGTTGTTGTTGCCGTTGAATTAATACTAGTAACACGCACAGACCGGAAGAGAGAGAGAGAGAGAGAGACATCTGCATCGAAATAAGGAATTAGTTAGTTATAAAGAAAAGATAGGAAGTAGATAAGATATGAAGATGAGAAAATGTATTACCTTTCATACCCAAAATCAAAGCAGATCTATATCCATGTTATATATAGAGTAATGATTTTTTTTCCCTGCTATGCCAAAACCGCACTGTTTTATTTTACAATTGGTAGGGTCGTCAAACTTAGCGTGGTCGATTGATGGTGGATTTGGGAGTTTTGCTGTGTTGAAATGAACAGTTGGTTGCTGCATTTCTTTATAGAGAGTCATTTTGACTATCTTTTGATGATTCGAATGGTTTATATTTTACAATTTGTCGAATAGATTAATCATTCAAAAAATCAAATTGATTGGATAATTGTAGCTCTATAACAAAAATACATTTGTTTTTAAAAATTAACGATTAACGTAACTTTCATAATTTTTAAAAACAATTAAGACTTAATCACTAGGTTATGAAAATTTAGATGATTTGATTTTTTAGATAAATAATATTCTTGATGTACTCTACAGTATGAACAATTCAGATTATTGAAGGACACTCGGGACGACCTTCCATAAAAGGAGTTCAGTAGGCTGTTATGCCTTAGAACATACAGACCCATCACAAGTCAGAATTGATTGGGTAATTGGCTGGGTTGTCAGACGGGGTGATTGAGAAATTTCGTCCAAACCACAAATTTTGATCATGTTACAACAGTCAATTTAAAATCAATTGGTAAGCATTCTCAACAAGCGCTTCAAACTTTATTTTTTAGCAAAAAACTTCAAAAAATCATCTGCATCAAACTCGTGTGTAGCTCGTCCAAATTTACGATTGGTACAGTAACTCGTTAATATAGCAAAACCCTTTTTGTTTCTTCTAGCTATATAAATATGGAAATATTACGAGGATAAAAAAAACAAAGAGAACATTCGTTATACAACTTTATCACAGACAATTACCCAGACAAAAAGGGTCCATTGGTTGCCGATTATACTAATAAGATATTCCTCCGTAGGTTGTTCCCTCTTGAATTACAAAAGGCATGAGCGGTAGTAAGCCAACTTGAAGGCATTACCGGAACTCTGCCCATGACTATCTAATGGTGCCAGTTCCACAATATCGGAAGCTGGCAGCGTAGAAACGTACTTGCCAAGAACAATATATAGAGAAAGTAAAGAAGTGGTCCAACTGAGTCTGGCAATAGAATTTAAGCTAGCGCCACCAAACCAAGCCAACCTAACCCCATTGTCCCATGGTAAGCATCAATTTGCGAGCAGTGGTGATCTTCATAAGAAGAAGTTTTCAGTACGTCATAATAAGAAATGCCATAGAGAAGCAAACTAGTAATGGAAACACCCAAAGATTTGGGGTATGTGCAGAATGGGGATATGTCTTTCACTTGATACTTGATTTGGAAATGGCTGAGGAGCACGGCGTCAATAAAGGCCAAAACGGCATGATAGGAAGCAGAGGAGGAGAAGGTAACTCTGTTGTTGCGACAAATAGTAGTAGGAGTGTGCTGAGAAATGAGACATTGATTTGTCCAAACAAGTTTGTCTGCGTGCCTTGCTGAGGTGTTCTTCATCTTGTTGTTGTTGCCATTGAATTAATACGAGTAACACAAGCAGATACGGAGAGAGAGAGAGAGAGAGAGAGAGAGATCTGCATCAAAATAAGGAATTAGTTAGTTATAAAGAAAAAATAGCAAGTAAATAAGATGTGAAGAGGAGAAAACGTATTACCTTTAATACAAAAAAAGAAAGTAGATCTCTATCCGAGGTATATATAGAGTGATGATATTTGTTCCATGCTTTGCCAAAACCACTCCGTTTTATTTTACAATTGGTTGGGTCGTCAGACTTAGCGTGGTCGATTGATGGTGGATTTGGAAATTTTGTTGTGTTTTAATGAACAGTTGGTTGCTGCATTTCTTTATGGAGAGTCATTTTGAGTATCTTTTGATAATTCGAACGGTTTATATTGTACAGTTCGTCGAGTAGATTATTCATGCAAAACATCTAATTGATTGGATAATTGTAGCTCTATAACAAAAACACATTTGTTTTTAAAAATTAACGATTAACGTAACTTTCATAATTTGTAAAAACAATCAAGACTTAATCAAAACGTTATAAAAATTCAATTGATTTGATTTTTTACATAAATAATACTCTTGATGTACTCTACAGTATAAACGATTCAGATTATTGAAGGACACTCTGGACGACCTTCCATAAAAGGAGTTCAGTGGGCTATTATGCCTTAGAACGTAGAGACGCATCCCAAGTCAGAATTGATTGGGTAATTGGCTGGGTTGTCAGACGGGGTGATCGGGATATTTCGTCCAAACCACAAATTTTGATCATGTTAAAAGAGTCAAATTAAAATCATTTGGTAAGCATCCTCAACAAGCGCTTGAAACTTTATTTTTTAGCCAAAAACTTCAAAAAATCATCTGCATCAAACTCGTGTGCAGTTCGTCGAAATTTACGATCGGTACAGTAACTTGTTAATAAAGCAAAACCCTTTTTGTTTCTTCTAGCTATATAAATATGGAAATATTACGAGGATAAAAAAACAAAGAAAACATTCCTTATATAACTTTATCACAGACAATTACCTAGACAAAAAGGGTCTACTGATTGCCGATTATGCTGATATGATATTCCTCCGTAGGTTGTTTCCTCTTGAATTAGAAAAGGAATGAGTGGTAGTAAGCCGACTTGGAGGCATTACTAGAACTCTGCCCATGACTATCTAATGGAGCCAGTTCCACAACATCGGAAGCTGATGGCACAGAAACTCACCTGCCAAGAACAATATATACAGTAAGTAGAGAAGAGGTCCAACTGAGTCTGGCAAAAGAATTGAAGCTGGAGACACCAAACCAAACTAACCAAATCCCGTTGTCCCATGGTGAGCATAAGTTTGCATGCGGTGGTGATCTTCATAAAAAGAAGTTTTCAGTAATTCATAGTAAGAAATGCCATAGAGAAGCAAACTAGCAATGCAAACACCAAAAGATTTGGGTTATGTGTCGAATGGGGATATGTCCTTCCCTTGATACTTGATTTGCAAAAAGCTAAGGAGCACGAAGTCAGTAAAGGCCAAAACGGCGTGACAGGAAGCAGAGGAGGAGGAGGTAACTTTGTTGTTGCGACAAATAGTAGTAGGAGTGTGCTGAGAAATGAGACATTGATTTGTCCAAACAAGTTTGTCTACGTGCCTTGCTGAGGTGTTCTTCTACTTGTTGTTGTTACCATTGAATTAATACCAACACACGCAGACAGGGAGAGAGAAAGAGAGAGATCTGCATCAAAATAAGGAATTAGTTAGTTATAAAGAAAAAATAGCAAGTGGATAAGATATGAAGAGGAGAAAACGTATTACCTTTCAAATAAAAAATCAAAGTAGATCTATATCCATGTTATATATAGAGTGATGATTTTTGTTCCATGCTTTGCCAAAATCGCACCGTTTTATTTTACAATTGGTTGGGTCGTCAAACTTAGCGTGGTCGATTGATGGAGGATTTGGGAATTATGCTGTGTTCAAATGACCAGTTGGTTGCTGCATTTCTTTATGGAGTGTCATTTTGATTATCTTTTGATAATTCGAACGGTTTGTATTGTACAGTACATCGAGTAGATTAATCATCCAAAAAATTAAATTGATTGGATAATTGTAGCTTTGTAACAAAAATACATTTGTTTTTAAAAATTAACGATTAACGTAACTTTCAAAATTTTTAAAAACAATTAAGACCTAATCATAAGGTTATAAAAATTCAACTGATTTGATTTTTTACATTAATAATCTTCTTGATGTACTCTACAGTATAAACGATTCAGATTATTGAATGACACTCGGGACGACCTTTTGTAAAAGGAGCCCAGTCGGCTATTATGCCTTAGAACGTAGAGACGCATCCCAAGTTAGAATTGATTGGGTAATTGGCAGGGTTGTCAGACGGGGTGATCAGGAAATTTCGTCCAAACCACAAATTTTGATCATGTTAAAAGAGTCAAATTGAAATCATTTGGTAAGCATCCTGAACAAGCGCTTCAAACTTTATTTTTTAGCCAAAAACTTCAAAAAATCATCTGCATCAAACTCGTGTGCAGTTCGTCGAAATTTACGATCGGTACAGTAACTTGTTAATAAAGCAAAACCCTTTTTGTTTCTTCTAGCTATATAAATATGGAAATATTACGAGGATAAAAAAACAAAGAAAACATTCCTTATACATCTTTATCACAGACAATTACCCAGACAAAAAGGGTCTACTGATTGCCGATTATACTGGTAAGTTATTCCTTTGTAGGTTGTTTCCTCTTGAGTTAGAAAAGGAATGAGCAATAGTAAGCCGACTTGGAGGCTTTACTAGAACTCTGCCCATGACTATCTAATAGAGCCAGTTTCACAACACCGGAACCTGACGGCGCAGAAACTCACCTGCCAAGAACAATATATAGAGAAAAGTAGAGAAGAGGTCCAACTGAGTCTGGCAAAAGAATTGAAGCTAGAGACACCAAACCAAACTAACCAGATCCCGTTGTCCCATGGTGAGCATAAGTTTGCATGCGGTGGTGATCTTCATAAAAAGAAGTTTTCACTATTTCATAGTAAGAAATGCCATAGAGAAGCAAACTAGCAATGGAAACACCCAAAGCTTTGGGGTATGTGTTGAATGGGGATATGTCCTTCCCTTGATACTTGATTTGCAAAAACTTGAGGAGCACGGGGACAATAAAGGCCAAAACAGCGTGACAGGAAGTAGAGGATGAGGAGGTAACTCCGTTGTTGCGACAAATAGTAGTAGGAGCGTCTTGTAATGCTGAGAAATGAGATATTGATCTGTCCAAATAAGTTTGTCTGCGTGCCTTGCCGAGGTGTTCTTGTTGTTGTTGTTGTTGCCATTGAATTAATACTAGTAAAACACACAGACAGGGTAGAGAGAGAGAGAGAGAGAGATCTGCATCGAAATAAGGAATTAGTTAGTTATAAAGAAAAAATAGGAAGTAGATAAGATATGAAGATGAGAAAACGTACTACCTTTCATACACAAAATCAAAGTAGATCTATATCCATGTTATATATAGAGTAATGATTTTTGTTCCCTACTGTGCCAAAACCACACCGTTTTATTTTACAATTGGTTGGGTCGTCAAACTTAGCATGGTCGATTGATGGTGGATTTGGGAATTTTGCTGTGTTGAAATAAATAGTTGGTTGCTGCATTTCTTTATGGGGAGTCATTTTGAGTATCTTTTGATAATTCGAACAATTTATATTGTACAATTCGTCGAGTAGATTAATCATGCAAAAAATCAAACTGATTGGATAATTGTAGTTCTATAACAAAAATACATTTGTTTTTAAAAATTAACGATTAACGTAACTTTCATAATTTTTAAAAACAATTAAGACTTAATCTCTAGGTCATAAAAGTTCAGATGATTTGATTTTTTACATAAATAATATTCTTGATGTGCGCTACAGTATAAACAATTCAGATTATTGAAGGACACTTTGGACGACCTTCCATAAAAGGAGTTCAGTAGGCTATTATGCCTTAGAACGTAGAGACGCATCCCAAGTCAAAATTGATTGGGTAATTGGCTGGGTTGTCAGATGGGGTGATGTGGAAATTTCGACCAAACCACAAATTTTGATCATGTTAAAAGAGTCAATTTAAAACCAATTGGTAAGCATCCTCAACAAGTGCTTCAAACTTTATATTTTAGCAAAAAACTTCAAAAAATCATCTGCATCGAACTTGTGTGCAGCTCGTCCAAATTTATGATTGGTACAGTAACTCATTAATACAGGAAAACCCTATTTGTTTCTTATAGCTATATAAATTTGGATATATTACGAGGATAAAAAAGACAAAGAAAACATTCCTTATACAACTTTGTCACAGACAATTACCCAAACAAAAAGGGTCTATTGATCGCCGATTATACTGATAAGATATTCCTCCGTAGGTTGTTTCCTCTTGAATTAGAAAAGGCATGAGCGGTAGTAAGCCGACCTGGAGGCATTACCGGAACTCTGCCCATGACTATCTAATGGTGCCAGTTCCACAACATCGGAAGCTGGCGGCGTAGAAACTCACCTGCCAAGAACAATATATAGAGAAAGTAGAGAAGAGGTCCAACTGAGTCTGGCAAAAGAATTGAAGCTAGCGCCACAAAACCAAGCTGACCAAACCCCATTGTCCCATGGCGAGCGTTAGTTTGCGAGCGGTGGTGATCTTCATAAGAAGAAGTTTTCAGTATGTCATAATAAGAAAGGCCATGGAGAAGCAAACTAGCAATGGAAGCACCCAAAGATTTGGGGTATGTGCCGAATGGGGATATGTCCTTCACTTGATACTTGATTTGCAAAAGGCTGAGGAGCACGGGGTTAATAAAGGCCAAAACGGCATGACAAGAAGCAGTGGAGGAGCAGGTAACTCTGTTGTTACGACAAACAGTAGTAGGAGTGTGCTGAGAAATGAGACATTGATTTGTCCAAACAAGTTTATCTGTGTGCCTTGCTGAGGTGTTCTTCTTCTTGTTGTTGTTGCCATTGAATTAATACTAGTAACACACACAGATAGGGAGAGAGAGAGAGAGAGAGAGAGAGATCTGCATCAAAATAAGGAATTACTTAGTTATAAAGAAAAAATAGCAAGTAGATACGATATGAAGAGGAGAAAACGTATTACCTTTGATACAAAAAAATCAAAGTAGATCTATATCCATGTTATATATAGAGTGATGATTTTTGTTCCATGCTTTGCCAAAACCGCTCCGTTTTATTTTACAATTCGTTGGCTCGTCAGACTTAGCGTGGTCGATTGATTGTGGATTTGTGAATTTTGTTGTGCTCAAATGAATAGTTGGTTGCTGCATTTCTTTATGGAGAGTCATTTTGAGTATCTTTTGACAATTCGAACGGTTTATATTGTACAGTTCGTCGAGTAGATTAATCATGCAAAATATCCAATTGATTCGATAATTGTAGCTCTATAACAAAAACACATTTGTTTTTAAAAATTAACGATTAACGTAACTTTCATAATTTGTAAAAACAATTATGTCTTAATCATAAGGTTATAAAAATTCAATTGATTTGATTTTTTACATAAATAATATTCTTGATGTACTCTACAGTAAAAACGATTCAGATTATTGAAGGACACTCGGGACGACCTTCCATAAAAGGAGTTTAGTGGGCTATTATCCCTTAGAACGTAGAGACGCATCCCAAGTCAGAATTGATTGGGTAATTGGCTGGGTTGTCAGACGGGGTGATTGGGAAATTTCGTCCAAACCACAAATTTTGATCATGTTAAAAGAGTCAAATTAAAATCAATTGGTAAGCATCCTCAACAAGCGCTTCAAACTTTATTTTTTAGCTGAAAACTTCAAAAAATCACCTACGCCAAACTCGTGTGCAGCTCGTCGAAATTTACTATCGGTACAGTAACTCGTAAATAAAGCAAAACCCTTTTTGTTTCTTATAGCTATATAAATATGCAAATATCACGAGGATAAAAAAAACAAAAAAACATTCCATAGACAACTTTATCACAGACAATTACCCAGACAAAAAGGGTCTATTGATTGCCGATTATACTAATAAGATATTCCTCCATAGGTTATTTCCTTTTGAATTAGAAAAGGCATGAGCGGTAGTAAGCCGACTTGGAGGCATTACCAAAACTCTGCCCATGACTATCTAATTGAGCCAGTTCCACAACAACGGAAGCTGGCGACGCAGAAACTCACCTTCCAAGAACAACATATAGAGAAAGTAGAGAAGAGGACCAACTGAGTTTGGAAAAAGAATTGAAGTTAGCGCCACAAAACCAAGCCAACCAAACCCCAGTGTCCCATGGTGAGCACAAGTTTGTGAGCAGTGCTGATCCTCATAAGAAGAAGTTTTCTGTATGTCATAATAAGAAATGCCATAGAGAAGAAAACTAGCAATGGAAACACCCAAGGATTTGGGGTATGTATCGAATGGGGATATGTCCTTCCTTTGATACTCAATTTCCAAAAAGCCGAGGAGCACGAGGTCAATAAAGGCCAAAATGGCGTGACAGGAAGCAGAGGAGGAGGAACTAACTCTGTTGTTGCGACAAATCGTAGTACGAGTGTGCAGAGAAATGAGACATTGATTTGTCCAAACAAGTTTGTCTGCGTGCCTTGCTGAGGTGTTCTTCTTCTTGTTGTTGTTGCCATTGAATTAATACAAGTAACACACGTAGATAGGGACAGAGAGAGAGAGAGAGAGAGAGAGAGAGAGATCTGCGTCAAAATAAGGAATTAGTTAGTTATAAAGAAAAAATAGCAAGTAGATATGATATGAAGAGGAGAAAACGTATTACCTTTGATACAAAAAATCAAAGCAGATCTATATCCATGTTATATATAGAGTGATGATTTTTGTTCCATGCTTTGCGAAAACCGCACCATTTTATTTTACAATCGGTTGGGTCGTCAGACTTAGCGTGGTCGATTGATGGAGGATTTGGGAATTATGATGTGTTCAAATGAACAGTTGGTTGCTGCATTTCCTTATGGAGTGTCATTTTGATTATCTTTTGATAATTCGAACGGTTTATATTGTACAGTTCATCGAGTAGATTAATCATGCAAAAAATCAAATTGATTGGATAATTGTAGCTTTATAACAAAAATACATTTGTTTTCAAAAATTAACGAATAACGTAACTTTCATAATTTTTAAAAACAATTAAGACTTAATCATAAGGTTATAAAAATTCAATTGATTTGATTTTTTACATTAATAATCTTCTTGATGTACTCTACAGTATAAACGATTTAGATTATTGAACGAAACTCGGGACGACCTTCCATAAAAGGAGTTCAGTAGGCCATTATGCCTTAGAACGTAGAGACGCACCCCAAGTCAGAATTGATTGGGTAATTGGCTGGGTTGTCAGACGGGGTGATCGGGAAATTTCGTCCAAACCACAAATTTTGATGATGTTAAAAGAGTTAAATTAAAATCAACTAGTAAGCATCCTCAACAAGCGCTTCAAACATTATTTTTTAGCTAAAAACTTTAAAAAATCACATACATCAAACTCGTGTGTAGCTCGTCGAAATTTACGATTGGTACAGTAACTCGTAAATAAAGCAAACCCCTTTTTGTTTCTTATAGCTATATAAATATGCAAATATCACGAGGATAAAAAAACAAAAAAAACATTCCATAGGCAACTTTATCACAGACAATTACCCAGACAAAAAAGGTCTATTGATTGCCGATTATACTAATAAGATATTCCTCCGTAGGTTGTTTCCTTTTGAATTAGAAAAGGCATGAGCGGTAGTAAGCCGACTTGGAGGCATTACCAAAACTCTGCCCATGACTATCTAATTGAGCCAGTTCCACAACAACGGAAGCTGGCGACGCAGAAACTCACCTTCCAAGAACAATATATAGAGAAAGTAGAGAAGAGGACCAACTGAGTTTGGCAAAAGAATTGAAGCTAGCGCCACCAAACCAAGCCAACCAAACCCCAGTGTTCCATGGTGAGCATAAGTTTGCGAGCAGTGGTGATCTTCATAAGAAGAAGTTTTCTATATGTCATAATAAGAAATGCCATAGAGAAGAAAACTAGCAATGGAAACACCCAAGGATTTGGGGTATGTGTCGAATGGGGATATGTCCTTCCCTTGATACTCAATTTGCAAAAAGCCGAGGAGCACGAGGTCAATAAAGGCCAAAACGGCATGACAGGAAGCAGAGGAGGAGGAGCTAACTCTGTTGTTGCGACAAATTGTAGTAGGAGTGTGCTGAGAAATGAGACATTGATTTGTCCAAACAAGTTTGTCTGCGTGCCTTGCTGAGGTGTTCTTCTTGTTGTTGTTGTTGCCATTGAATTAATACAAGTAACACACGCAGATAGGGAGAGAGAGAGAGAGAGAGAGAGAGAGAGAGAGAGAGAGAGAGAGAGAGATCTGCGTCAAAATAAGGAATTAGTTAGTTATAAAGAAAAAATAGCAAGTAGATAAGATATGAAGAGGAGAAAACGTATTACCTTTGATACAAAAAATCAAAGTAGATCTATATCCATGTTATATATAGAGTGATGATTTTTGTTCCATGCTTTGCCAAAACCGCACCATTTTATTTTACAATTGGTTGGGTCATCTGACTTAGTGTGGTTGATTGATGGAGGAAGTGGGAATTATGATGTGTTCAAATGAACAGTTGGTTGCTACATTTCTTTATGGAGTGTCATTTTGATTATCTTTTGATAATTCAAATGGTTTATATTGTACAATTCATCGAGTAGATTAATCGTGCAAAAAATCAAATTGATTGGATAATTGTAGCTTTATAACAAAAATACATTTGTTTTTAAAAATTAACGATTAACGTAACTTTCATAATTTTTAAAAACAATTAAGACTTAATTGTAAGGTTATAAAAATTCAATTGATTTGATTTTTTACATTAATAATCTTCTTGATGTACTCTACAGTATAAACGATTTAGATTATTGAACGAAACTCGGGTCGACCTTCCATTAAAGAGTTCAGTAGGCTATTATGCCTTAGAATGTAGAGACGCATCCCAAGTCAAAATTGATTGGGTAATTGGCTAGGTTGTCAGACGGGGTGATCTGGAAATTTCGTCCAAACCATAAATTTTGATCATGTTAAAAGAGTTAAATTAAAATCAATTGGTAAGCATTGTCAACAAGTGCTTCAAACTTTATTTTTTAGCAAAAAACTTTAAAAAATCATCTCCATCAAACTCGTGTGCAGCTCGTCGAAATTTACGATCGGTACAGTAACTTGTTAATAAAGCAAAACCCTTTTTGTTTTTGCTAGCTATATAAATATGGAAATATTACGAGGATAAGAAAACAAAGAAAACATTCCTTATACAACTTTATCACAGACAATGACCCAGACAAAAAGGGTCTTCTGATTGCCGATTATACTGATAAGATATTCCTCCGTAGGTTTTTTCCTCTTGAATTAGAAAAGGAATGAGCGGTAGTAAGCCGACTTGGAGGCATTACAAGAACTTTGCCCATGACTATCTAATGGAGCCAGTTCCACAACATCAGAAGCTGGCGGCACAGAAAGTCACCTGCCAAGAACAATATATAGAGAAAGTAGAGAAGTGGTCCAACTGAGTCTGGCAAAAGAATTGAAACTAGAGACACCAAACCAAACTAACCAGATCCCGTTGTCCCATTGTGAGCATAAGCTTGCATGCGGTGGTGATCTTCAAAAAAAGAAGTTTTCAGTATGTCATAGTAAGAAATGCCATAGAGAAGCAAACTAGCAATGGAAACACCCAAAGATTTGGGGTATGTGTCGAATGGGGATATGTCCTTCCCTTGATACTTGATTTGGAAAAAGCTTAGGAGCACGGGGTCAATAAAGGCCAAAACGGTGTGACAGGAAGCAGAGGAGGAGGAGGTACGTCTGTTGTTGTGACAAATAGTAGTAGAAGTGCGCTGAGAAATGAGACATTGATTTGTCCAAACAAGTTTGTCTGCGTGCCTTGCTGAGGTGTTCTTCTTCGTCTTTTTGTTGCCCTTGAATTAATACTAGTAACACAGGCAGAAAGGGAGAGAGAGAAAGAGAGAGAGAGAGATCTGCATCAAAATAAGGAATTAGTTAGTTATAAAGAAAAAATAGCAAGTGGATAAGATATGAAGAGGAGAAATCGTATTACCTTTTATACACAAAATCAAAGTAGATCTATATCCATGTTATATATAGAGTGATGATTTTTCTTCCATGCTTTGCCAAAACTGCACCGTTTTATTTTACAGTTGGTTGGGTCGTCAGACTTAGCGTGGTCAATTGATAGTGGATTTGGGAATGTTGCTATGTTGAAATGAACAATTGGTTGCTGCTTTTTTCTCTATGGAGTGTCATTTTGAGTATCTTTTGATAATTCGAACGTTTTATATTACACAGTTCATCGAATAGATTAATCATGCAAAAAATCAAATTGATTGGATAATTGTAGCTCTATGACAAAAATACTTTTGTTTTTAAAAATTAACGATTAATGTAACTTTCATAATTTTTAAAAATAATTAAGACTTAATCAGAAGGTTATAAAAATTCAATTGATTTGATTTTTTACATTAATAATCTTCTTGATGTACTCTATAGTATAAACGATTCAGATTATTGAAGGACACTCGGGATGACCTTCCATAAAAGGAGTTCAGTAGGCTATTATGCCTTAGAATGTAGAGACGCATCCCAAGTCAGAATTAATTGGGTAATTGGCTGTGTTGTCAGACGGGGTGATCGGGAAATTTTGTCCAGACCACAAATTTTGATCATGTTAAAAGAGTCAAATTAAAATCAATTCGTAAACATCCTCCACAAGCGCTTCAAACTTTATTTTTTAGCTAAAAACTTCAAAAAATCATCTACATCAAACTCGTGTGCAGCTTGTCGAAATTTACGATCGGTACAGTGACTTGTCAATAAAGCAAAACCCTTTTTGTTTCTTCTAGCTATATAAATATGGAAATATTACGAGGACAAAAAAACAAAGAAAACATTCCTTATACAACTTTATCATGGACAATTACCCAGACAAAAAGCGTCTATTGATTTCCGATTATACTGATAAGATATTCCTCCATAGGTTGTTTCCTCTTGAATTAGAAAAGGAATGAGTTGTAGTAAGCCGACTTGGAGGCTTTACTAGAACTCTGCCCATGACTATCTAATGGAGCCAGTTCCCAGACATCGGAAGCTAACGGCGCAGAAACTCACCTACCAAGAACAATATTTAGAGAAAAGTAGAGAAGAGGTCCAACTGAGTCTGGCAATAGAATTGAAGCTAGAGACACCAAACCAAGCTAACCAGATCCCGTTGCCCCATGGTGAGCATAAGTTTGCATGCGGTGGTGATCTTCATAAGAAGAAGTTTTCAGTACGTCAGAGTAAGAAATGGCATAGAGAAGCAAACTAGCAATGGAAACACCCAAAGATTTGGGGTATGTATCGAATGGGGATATGTCCATCCCTTGATACTTGATTTGCAAAAAGCTGAGGAGCACAGGGACAATAAAGGCCAAAACGACATGACAGGAAGTAGAGGAGGAGGAGGTAACTCTGTTGTTGCGACAAATAGTAATAGGAGTGTCTTGTAATGCTGAGAAATGAGACATTGATCTATCCGAACAAGTATGTTTGTGTGCCTTGCTGAGGTGTTCTTCTTCTTGTTGTTGTTGCCATTGAATTAATACTCGTAACACACACAGACAGGGAGAGAGAGAGAGAGAGAGAGAGAGAGAGAGATCTGCATCAAAAAAAGGAATTAGTTAGTTATAAAGAAAAAATAGGAAGTAGATAAGATATGAAGATGAGAAAACGTATTACCTTTCATACACAAAATCAAAGTAGATCTATATCAATGTCATATATAGAGTAATGATTTTTGTTCCTTGTTGTGCCAAAATCGCACCGTTTTATTTTACAATTGGTTGGGTTGTCAAACTTAGCGTGGTCGATTGATGGTGGATTTGGGAATTTTGTTGCGTTGAAATGAACAGTTCGTTGCTACATTTCTTTATGGAGAGTCATTTTGAGTATCTTTTGATAATTCGAACGGTTTATATTGTACAATTCGTCGAGTAGATTAATCATGCAAAAAATCAAAGTGATAGGATAATTGTAGCTCTATAACAAAAATACATTTGCTTTTAAAAATTAACGATTAACGTAACTTTCATAATTTTTAAAAACAATTAAGGCTTAATCATTAGGTTATAAAAATTCAATTGATTTGATTTTTTACATAAATAATATTCTTGATGTACTCTACAGTATGAACGATTCAGATTATTGAAGGACACTCGGGCGACCTTGCATAAAAGGAGTTCAATAGGCGGTTATGCCTTAGAATGTAGAGACGCATCCCAAGTCAGAATTGATTGGGTAATTGGCTGGGTTGTCAGACGGGGTGATTAGGAAATTTCGTCCAAACCACACATTTTGATCAAGTTAAAAGAGTCAATTTAAAATGAATTGGTAAGCATCCTCAACAAGTGCTTCAAACTTTATTTTTTAGCTAAAAACTTCAAAAAATCATCTGCATCAAACTCGTGTGCAGCTCGTCGAAATTTACGATCGATACAGTAACTCGTTAATATAACAAAACCCTTTTGTTTTCTTATAGCTTTATAAATACGGAAATATTACGAGGATAAAATAACAAAGAAAACATTACTTATACATCTTTATCACGGACAATTACCCAGATAAAAAGGGTCTATTGATTGCCGATTATACTTATAAGATATTCCTTCTAGGTTGTTTCCTCTTGAATTAGAAAAGGAATGAGTGGTAGTAAGCCGACTTGGAGGCATTACTGGAACTCTGCCCATGACTATCTAATCGAGCCAGTTCCACAACATCAGAAGCTGACGGCGTAGAAACTCACCTGCCAAGAACGATATATAGAGAAAGTGGAGAAGAGGTCCAACTGAGTCTGGCAAAAGAATTGAAGCCAGAGACACCAAACCAGGCCAACCAAACCCCATTGTCCCATGGTGAGGATAAGTTTGCGTGCGGCGGTGATTATCATAAGAAGAAGTTTTCAGTACGTCATAGTAAGAAATGCCATAGAGAAGCAAACTAGCAATGGAAACACCCAAAGATTTGGGGTATGTGTCGAATGGGGATATGTCCTTCCCTTGATACTTGATTTAGAAAAACTTGAGGAGCACGGGGTTAATAAAGGCCAAAACGGCGTGACAGGAAGCAGAGGAGGTGGCGGTAACACTATTATTGCGACAAATAGTAGTAGGAGTGTGCTGAGAAATGAGTGCAGACACCCCATTTTTGACCGTCCTCAAGAATTCGACGTCTCCGTTTGAACACCCGGTGATCGTCCCTGTTTGTGTTCGTTTGGAGTTCCCGAGGTCTCGACTACGCACCTTACCTCAGAATCTCCGAACTCGACTGTTCCGTGTTTGGTTTTGGCACCAAACACTTCTGTTTTTGCCTTGAAGGGTAGGGAATGGCTTGTTGGCCATCCCCACACCCCACCGGCTGCCCCCACCCATCACCAGCCGTTTGTGGGTGCCACCGGCAGTGGTTTCTTAAAATTAATGGCCGGTCGGCACTATCTTTTGCCGATCGGCACTTTGTTGTGGCCGACGACCTCTTTTGCCAGCCGACCTGCACCCTTTGCACCCCCCAGGTATGGTGCATGCCAGTTGTGCCAGCTGGAATGCACCATCACCACTCCCCATGTACGAGGATGACCCCTTTGCACTCTTGACCCCCTTTCCTTCTAGAAGCTTGCACCCTTTGGCCAAGCTTCTTGGAGAAGCTTGGCCAGCTGTCTTAGCTTCTCCAAAAAGCCAAGAGCCCTTTGCACCCTTTGCCCCTTTTGATTTAGCTTCTTGGAGAAGCTTAGAATCCTTTTTTTTGCCTATATAAGTCATCCTTCCTCTCCTTTGTCTAAGGTTGGAAAATTTTGATCAAAGAACCAGAGAATACATACATATATCTTATATATCATCCTCTCTCTATATATCTCCCTCTCTCTCATCCATAGTGTGTGTTTGGAAGCCTAAAAGTGCATTTTTACCTTATTTTTGCGCTAATACACACACCATTACACCTTGCTCCGAGATGAAGAGGTTTTGAGGGTTGATTCTTGAGATTTTGGACTGATTTTGATCAAAAGAAGAGGGCTGCATTGGCTGTTCTTGAGGTGTTCTTCAAGGGTAATCACTTTGCTTTAGTTTCCCCAAACTTGCACTAGTTTTCTACCTGTCTTGCTTGCTGATTTAGGCTTTGTGCATAACATAAAAAAATCTTATATTTTCATGCTTTAGAACTTTCATTAAGGGTGTTTTGTGGTTTGAGTTCAAACTCACCCTCTTAGGCCTTATTTGGCCTTTTTGGTACTTCCTTTGTGAGGCTTTGTTTGCTTGAGTGTTTTAGTCTTCTCACCACTGAAAACCAGTGGATTTTCAGTGGTGAGGAAGGTGGTTTGAAGTCTTGTATAGGGGAGGGACACCCCTCTCCCTTCATTGCCTCATTTCCTTGCCTTTTGGCTTAAAGGGCAACATGCATGCTTGATTGATTTTGGCCCTATTTCAGAGGTTTTTGGGTGTCTTTAGGTCACATGTCATCTCTGTATTTGGTCGGATTTGTGCCCTTTTGCATGCTTAACATACTTGCTTTGCATTCCTCTATTTGGCATAGAAACGCATCTTGTGTTTAGGCCATGATTCTTGCATGTGTTAGCCTAATTTCATGAAGGTATTGGCATTATTTCACCATGTTTAAGGTTTGTCGGCCATATGTTTCAATCATGCTTGCTATGTTTGCTGTCATCTCTTTGTGTTTTGGCCTGTAAGCCTTGAGTATATTGGCCCCCTAGCATGCTTAGCTTAGACCATCCTCATGATTTGGTATCATTTAGGATCATATTTCAGTCCATAAATCATGTTTGTATGTTTGCATATGTGACCTCTTTCATGCTTTGAGGATATGCCCTTTTATGCCTAGAAATGAGCTTTGGTGCATGCATCTCATTGGAGCCACTTAAACTGCTATATCAGTGGATTTTGGAGCCCTTTTTTGCATGCTAGGATTCTGTTTTTTCTTGTCTAATTCATGCCATGAGTGGTCATGTTAGTGGAAGCAAAGTGCTCCCTTTTGTGCCTTAGCTTTAGGCCCATTAGCTTGCATGTTGGCATGAGTGTTTGTCCACCATTTTGGGCACTTTTGGCCACTGTTTTGGGGTGGATTGAAGTCTGTCCCTTTATGGTCTAAGTCCACCATTGCATTCTTGTCTCATGTTTGTTGCATGATTGCTTCATTAGGTGTTGTAACATGATAATCCTATTGCTTAAATTGTCCATGTTTGCATTGCATTTGCATCTTGCATGTCTAAGCATTGCATACTTGCCATGATAGTTGCATAGCATTTGGCATGCCTTGTATCTTAATCTCATGTTGTATCTTTGAGCCATGTTTGCATAACATGCATTGCATTACTTGGTTTGGGGTGTCAAACCAAGTGTGAGGGTTAAGGAGCGTTCATACTACAAGTGATGTAACGCATCTTAACTCTCGCTCACCGGGCCCCTTGAACCCGACATGATAGGGTCTTAGTCCTCATTTGTGTGTTGCATGCATTTTTACATCAAATGGCAAGCTTGATCTCTTAGGCTATCATGCACAATTGATGGCTCGAGGATCGAGGGCCATGTTTCCCTGAGTTCAATACATGATGGGGAACATGACCATGCTCACATGTGCCTGAAATCCCATGCCATATACTGCCTATCCTCTGTTGCTGTCAAAACTGTCTTCTGCAGGAAGTTTCTACCGACCGGCAACATCAAATGCCGACCAGCCATTGGTGAATGGCCGATAACTCTATCAGCAGCCGATGGAAATTCTCTATGGCCGGTGGGCATTTCCTCCAGCCGATGGTATTCTACAGTGTGCAAGGAACCTGTCCCAGAACTTTGGCAATTTTCAGAGAAGCAAGACAGTGAAAACAGAGGCAGCAATGGTATGGTACGGGCTTTCCGGATGAGACGGGTTCGAGCATGCGTCATTCGCGCATCCCGAGGCGGGGGTTGTGACCACCTTTCTTCTTTTGGTATTCATTCTGTTAATTAATTAGAAATTCTATAATAATTAATGTATTTACTATCCGGACTGTAATATTTATTTGGTCCCTCCAAGTGAGGGCGCAATTGTATAATAAGTGTGCGTGAGTGTGTGCATGTCTTCCAACCCCACGTCTTTCCTCCCTTTTATTTACCTGCTTATGATGGTAGATTAGGGCATATTTAAATTAGCATCCCTTATGTAATACATGTGTGCATCCATTCATTTGTTTTACATGCACCGGGCTCGGCGCATCATACTAACTACATTGTACTTCAATTCCAAGTTGAATACGTGTTATTTATAGCATTTCACATGTCATTGTAGATTAGCCGAGCCTATTCTAGTGACATTCTGTATGTGATGTATTAGCCATTTTTAACATGGACTAGGATCATGCATGATTACTACTAGTTTCTGTTTTGGCATGGAGTACTAGGTAAGCTTTTATGCTTTAGCATACCGCATGCGTGTGAGTGTTGCCATAACAGCATGCTTACCATGCAACTAATTGCATATGTGAGATAAACTGTTTGATTGCCTGTGGGTAAAGGTTGGATTGTCTAAGTTAGAAAAAACTCGTTGAAATCCATATTTTAGCCTACATGCGAGTAGCAAATTCCAAAGTATTTTTCAAAACAAACGGATATGCAATGCTTATTTCCAAATTAGGCAATCTAGTCTATACTTGTTTGCTGTGCGCATAACATAGTAATTCTAGGCTAATAACCGGAATAAGAACGCATAACGTTTTCAAAATCGGATATCACGGTTAATAGAGGCCGGTCTTCGGACCGGGCGAGAGGGGGTGCTCATAGCTGACCTTCCCCAATCGTACCCAAGCTCCCGAGCCGAGGCAACTTTGGTGATGACGGACACGTGGCCTTTAGCACCAAGTCAGGGTTTCCTAAATTTCCCTATTAAAAAATATGTAGGTGGCAACTCTGTATCTGGCAAAGCAGTCCATGTTTGGCACTTCTTTCAAAATCTGTTTTTTCTCAAAACGATTTGCCGGATTTGGACTCTTTGGTTCAGATTTAGAACCGTGACAAAGACGGGTCCGAACTGTAACCCGTGAGTTCCCTCGCGGGCGTGTTATAGTTTCTGGCGACTCTGCTGGGGAGGTTAGAGAATTTGACTCGAACTCGTGATATCCTGTTTTGACTACACTTATGTGTTTCTTTGCATTGCATGTGCATTGGTGCGCCTAGGACACCGTGTTGGCCATCTGCTATTCTCACGAGGCTTGACTTTGTCAAAGCATGTCCATAAGGTCGACCGGTTATGGCTCTGCCAAGATAGGGAACACAAACCTCGGTTTTACCGGGGCACCTTTTTTGACCATTCGACCTAGTGCATATTCGGAATCCATAGTGACCATTCCAAATTAGGACAGGTTGCTTACCCGATATAGGTTGTTTGAAACCGCTGCGTGCATAGTGAAACCTAGCTCCTGACAAAATAGGACAGGGAAACCCTACCCCAACATAGGGGTGTATTGGCTCCCATTTACTTGCTATGTGCTTTTAGAGTGTATCTCTACAGGGAATGCATATACCAGTTTGCGAGTCTAGGTATCCGGCCTACGGGCACCAGTATCAGTATTTTGAGAATCAGTTATATCTGCGGGTATCAGATTCAGATTTGGGACAATGATTTCGGGGAACAGTGATCAGTAATAGAATACAGTCGTACAGCTTTGCTCATATCCGTTCCAGTGAAGTTGAGCTAAGATGCTGTCTATTTTCTCTTTTGCTAGGTAGTCCTGGAATCATAGCTTCAGAAGGCTCCACTATCCCCCGGGTACATTGGATTTGTGTTGACAGACTTTGTCAGGTCAGAGACTCAGTTCAAGGGTAATCAGGGGCGAAGAGGGCGGTCGAGCCTGCACCACCAAGACAACCCTACTACGGATCAGTGATCTTTGAGCGGTCGGGTTGAGATTTCTGAGCCTACTACAGACAGATATACCGGTTGCTCAGTTAGATCAGGACAATATGTCAAGTCTGGAAGAGATGGTGCGCCAACTCCAGGATAGTATGAAAGCCATGCAGCAAGACGCTGTCTGTCAAGCAGAATTCGCCAAGCAACAGGCTGTGGTCATAGCCCAACAGGCAGAGACAATTGCCAGGTTAGAGCAGCAAACTGGAGTATCTACTTCACACCAAGCTCGTCCCCCACCAAGAGTCCCAATACCCGGGGAGACAGTGAATGTTCAGAATGTCCAGGAGGATACAGACATCCCAACGGGGCCGGCTCCGCCCCCGATTCTACCTCAACTATCCAAGGCACCCACTCCTATCAATTAACCGAATTCCCCTTTTGCGCTCGAGGTGGACCCCACAGCACTAAAGGTGAGTAAATTGGAAAAACTATTCAAGAAGTCTCAAGGAGCTCAATCCATTCCGGACATTGAGGACGAGTACACCGATGCAGTTGTGACGCTGCCGAACAGATTTAAGATGCCACAAATCGACCGCTTTGATGGATCTGGTGATCCCATGGTGCACTTGTGGCTGTTTTCAGATATTCTAAGGCCGATGGGCCTCACCAGACTACAAAAGCTTTCTTTATTCAGCCGGACCCTGTCGGGTGTAGCGGCCATCTGGTATGCAAAATTGGAAGACGATGTTAAGAGGAATTGAGAGGAGATGGCCGAGGCCTTCGTTGCACAGTACTCCTATAACACGCAAATCGAGATTACAACCCGTGATCTCGAGACGACTAGGCAGGAGCCAAAGGAGAGTTTCTCCGATTTTGTAACTCGGTGGAGGGCCAAGGCCTCAATGATGACCATTAGGCCGACTGACAAAGATCAAATACGGATGGTTGTGCGCAACCTCCAACCCAAGCTTATGCAGAAGATGATCGTTCTCCCATTCCCTACCTTTTCAGATCTACATGAGATGGGGGTACAGATTGAGGATGCCTTGAAGCAAGGCCTGATTGACAATAACAGAGCGGCCAGGAGGCGTTTACACTTGATTCGAATGCGACCACCAGCGGTCATGCAGCTGCAAGATCTTCTGAAGTAGCCATGGTCACCACCACTCCTAAAACAGCCACCCCCTTTGCTGGTGCATCCAATCCAAACCCTCGAACTTCAGACTATCTACCCCGAGGCAAGAGGGTTTTCACCCGACTTTATATGCCTCTGTCTAAAGCTCTAGGGGTCCTACTCAGGAAAGGACATCTGAAACCATTAGAGCAACGGCCTCTACCCGATCCTCTCCCTCCAAAGCATGACCCGACTAAGTACTGTGCTTTTCATCAACAAACCGGTCATGACACCGACAGTTGCGTTCGTCTCCGCCACGAGATACAAAATTTGATTGACAACGGGGTCATCCCCGCACCAGGTCCTACAAAGTCTATCGACACTTGATCAGAGAACTTGTGGGGGATAATGTGATGTGATCGGGGGATGAACCATCTGCGGGCGGCGTTCAGTTTATTTCAGATGTGGTGTAGGGTACGCACTGTTTTGAGCATTTGTGAATGCTGGGTTTTGTACGTTCTGACTTGGGTGTTGAGTCAGTTCTGTAGTTTTGTTTTGAGTCTGTCTCTTTGTCTTGAGTCAGTCTTTTTGATTAAGGGTCTGTCTTGTTGTATTGAGTCAGTCCTATTGTACAAAGGTCGAGTGATTCCGGGGGTGTCACCTCGGGCATCACCATTTTGTTTTGCGTTTGTCTTTTCATTTTGTTTTGAGCTTGTTTCTGTAAGGGAGCCAGTTGTGCCAACAGATTTTCAATGAAACAACAGTGATTTTCATGCTCTCGCGTATGCTTCTGCCTTGTGCCAGTTATGCCGGAAGTTCTGAATGAGATGACAGTATTTGACTAAGAACTCTGTCTTTCTGTGCCTTGAAATCATTGCATTGACCTAAGTTTTTCAAAACTTTTTCAAACACTGTGGTGAAAACGAAGAGGAAGGAATTCCTCAGGATTTGCAAAAATTTGATCAACTGAGAGAAAGAGAGGCATGCTAAGCCCTTAATGAATGAAATCATGCTTGTTAGTGTGAGTACTGAGAAGGACCCTAGCTTTGATCCAGATTGGTTCTACACTGTCTTCAGCGCGAGCGATTTGTCACTTTCTTAAAAACTTTCAAAAAATGTTTTGCGCGGTCCTGCGAAGACCTGTGTGGAATCGCTCTTGAGATTGTGCAGCCCAGGATCGCTCTCAGCCTCGAGACTCCACCCCTCTTGATTTCAAAACTTGAACTGGAATTCAGAATGTTCAACGGTCAACCACAATGTAAGGCCTGTGTGGCCAGATCAAAAGCAGCCCGTGAATTAGCGGCAACAAAGTCAGATCAAGAAGCTTGCGAAGCTAGATCAGTAGCACCCCTGGAACTAGGAGCAAAGAATTTTAAATGTGCTCGAAGAGCTGAAGATGGATCATTCCACAAATCAAAGATAAAGATTGGCAAGAATGCCAAACCCCAGAAGGGAGGAAAGAAGAAGTATTGCTGAAGGACAACTGAGTTCCTATCCACAACACTAAGGGCAAATTCAACCCCTCATTGGATGGACTCTTACATCATCAGCAAACAGCAGCCACTCTCTTGGATTCAGGTGACTCCAGGATCTCAAAACCATTTGGCATGGACTTGTTACACTTTTACCCTTTGAGAGGCTCGCTGGGCCGAAAACCAGGAAGGGCGACCCAGGCAAAAGTTAGAGCAAGAAAAGAACAAGAAAACAACAAAAAACATTAAAAAAAAAAAAAAAAAAAAAAAGAATACAAAAAAAAGAAAGAAAGAAAAATGCAAAAAAATTCTGAACAAAAAAAAAAGATGAAAAGGAAAGAAAAAGAAGCTCGCAAGGTCGAAAACCCGCAACGGGCGCCTTGGCAAAAGTTAGAGCCTAAAAAGGAGAGGTTAAATACATGAGTGTACCTTAACCCCGAACTACGTAAGGCTTGATTCCCATGTTTGGGATACGTATGCAACTTCATTCTGAAGTCCAGCCGTAAAACACTTCAAATTTGATTGTGTCCATGCGATGGTTCTGGTCATCTTTGTCTTCTCTGTATCTGAGGATTTGGTTGTGTTCATCACTCTGAGGACTGACTACAATGCGCTGCGGTGCCATTCAAACAAGGGGCAACTTTCCGTTGCCATTCGACGCGCTGCAGTGCCGTTCAAACAAGGGGCAACTTTCCGTTGCCATGCAGCTCTCTTCAAGCACGGGGCAGTTTTCCTTTGGATCTGAGGTTGTGCATCTCAAGAGTAGCTTCCCTGCTCACTGAGCAATGGCCGTTTGCAAAAACAGTTTTTGAGAATTTTTACTGAGGTTGACTAATTCTCTCGAAAATTATTCCATTTTTCTAAAACTGGACCACTTTCTTGGACCCAAAAAGGAAAATTTTCAGTGCTCATAACCCAACTTGCATGATCTCAAATCAAAAATCGAACAAGCATGTTAATCTAACTCTCATTTTGGCCAAAATTGTTTTAGTAGAAAGTAAAAACAAAACATGGTCAACATGATGAACTAGGGGCACAGTTGAGTTAGGTTCTTTGTCTTTTTCCCTTTATCAACGCACTTGCCAGAAAGGGCACTCTACTTGCCAGAAAAGGGCACAACTGAAGCTAACAACAAAGGGCTGAAAGCTCTCTCATCCTCCAAGCGAGGTATCAAGCCACATGCGAAGCACGAACTGGAATGGGGCAAGATATTCCACTTCCTCATCTGGACATATCTGATCACGTCCAAACTCCCCGGCAGAGCATCGTCAACCAAGGTCAGCTGCAGATTTGCTACACACCTAGTTGTAGCACAGCCCCTCTGTGGGAGAAACTCACTAGCTGCGCGTAGAAGAAGAAGAATCTAGCAGAATGCTAGGGGCACAAGCCCACAACTTACTGTTTATCCATCAACCACCCATGAGAGGGATTTAAAATGAGAGATTGAAGAATAGAGAGATGTGCGCAAAGAGAAAAAGTGAGGAAAAGGGCTTTTTTCAGAAAAACAGAGCTTGAGGGCCGAGTGATGTGAGAATCACAAATGGGAAAGGGTGGGAAATAATACCCAGAGAAACTGGCTCCTCGTGCACTGAGAGGTCTCTTGTCTTTGTAACACGTCTGTGTGTCGTGTTTTTTATTTTGTTTTTCTCGATTCTTGCTTTGAGTCGTTCCAAGTGTGTCTCGGTGTGTTTAGGTTGTTTACCTTTATTTTTCGTTGTTGGGTTGTCTTTGTTGTGTTCAGTTGTAGGCTCAATACCCGGTCGAGAACTCATTTTCTCAATTTCAAAAATGATTTGTTGTGTGCTCAGAGTGCTGTGCCATTCTCCACATTTGTGCAAAAAAGAATTTGTTCTTTCGAAAACTACAGGGTCCACCCCCAATGAGGGCGAACAGTAAAACAAGGACCTATCTGAAGCTATGTGGGTTCCAGACTGCAAAGCAAAAGAAAAGAGGGAAAATCAAAGCATCTGAGTGTGTTTCACCTTCAGTGAATTCTGAGATTGTATTCCAGATGTACCTCTTCAGACCTTGTCAGTGTTCCGAAGAATGAGCGTGCCTCGACCCCAAGCTTAAGCCTGCTTCAAGTCAGAATGGCAATTAAAGCAGCAGCAGATGTTATCTCTCTCTAATATGAACAGGGTGTGCCCGTTTTTGAGCTGAATATATTGTAACCCCTCCGAGAGGTAAATCGGAGGTTGTGTTTGAATTGGTCTTGTTAAGGCTTGTATTCCCTTATTCGGCATTTTGTTTCAAATATGCTTTGTCAAGCACATTCCAATTGCATTGTTATGCACCCATTTCACTAGCATTGTTATGCTCATTCGCTGCATTGAGTATGCACATCTATCTAGCATTGTTATGCTCATTACTTGCATTATTATGCACCTTGTCACTTGTAATTGTCATTCTTTCTCCTCGTGCGTGCGACGGGTTAGACCGCCTCTGGTTTAGAGCATTTGGAATACGTTCCAATGCTTATACCTTTCTGAAACACCAGGATATGTCCCCATGTTTCTCTTTCCTTATGGAACACCGGGATACGTCCCCATGCTTCTCTTTCCTTACGGAACACCGGGATACGTCCCTATGTTTCACATTCCTTGCTAACCACTGGGATACGTCCCTAACCTTTGGGATACGTGCCTAATCACTGGGATACGTCCCTAAACATCGGGATACGTCCCTAACCTCTGGGATACGTCCCTAAACATCGGGATACGTCCCTAACCTCTAGGATACGTCCCTAAACATTGGGATATGTCCCTAAACGCCGGGATACGTCCCTATGTTTTCCCCCTCTTTGGTTAAGAGCATTTGGAATACGTTCCGGTGCTTATACCGTCCCTAAACACCGGGATACGTCCCTATGTTTCTCTCTCTTTGCGGAACACCGGGATACGTCCCCATGTTTCTCTTTCCTTGCGGAACACCGGGATACGTCCCTATGTTTCTCTTTCCTTCTGAAACACCGGGATACGTCCCTACGTTTCTCTCTTTTTTTTTGAAACACCGGGATATGTCCCTATGTTTCTTTCTTTTTTCCAAACAGCGGGATACGTCCCTATGTTTCTCTCTCTTTTCGAAACACCAGGATACGTCCCTACGTTTCTCCTTTCCTTTCCGAAACACCGGGATACGTCCCTATGTTTCTCTTGCCTTTCCGAAACACCGAGATACGTCCCTATGTGTCCCCTTCCTTTCTAACCTTTGGAATATGTCCCTAACCTTTGGGATACGTCCCTAATCTCTGGGATACGTCTTTAAACGTCGGGATATGTCCCTAGACACCGGGATACGTCCCTATGTTTCTCTCTTCTTGGTTAAGAGTATTTGGAATACGTTCCAATGTTTATACCTTTCTGAAACACTGGGATACGTCCCTACATTTCTCTTCCTTTCAAAACACTAGGATACGTCCCTACGTTTCTTTTTCTTTTTGAAACACTGGGATACGTCCCTACGTTTCTCTTCCTTTCGAAACACTGGGATACGTCCCTACGTTTCTCTTCCTTTCGAAACACTGGGATACGTCCCTACGTTTCTTTTTCTTTTTGAAACACTGGGATACGTCCCTACGTTTCTCTTCCTTTCGAAACACTGGGATACGTCCCTACATTTCTTTTTCTTTTCGAAACACCGGGATACGTCCCTACGTTTCTCTTCCTTCCGAAACACTGGGATACGTCCCTACGTTTCTATTTCTTTTCGAAACACCGGGATACGTCCCTATGTTTCTCTTTCCTTCCTAACCACCGGGATACGTCCCTATGTTTCTCTTTCCTTCCTAACCACCGGGATACGTCCCTGTGTTTCTTTGCATGATCATAAGTTATGTTCGGCTTCTTGCATTGTCAGTTGCATTTTGCCCCTGCCTGCGGGCACATCTCTTTGATTATATTGCCTGTTTGTCCAAGTCTTCGGTCTTGTCAAAAATGGGTCATCTCTGGGCTTTGACACTCACTCCCGTCATTGTTATAACTTCCGAGTTCTGTCAAAGAGGGGCAACTGTAGACACCCCATTTTTTACCGTCCTCAAGACTTCGACGTCACCGTTTGAACACCGGGTGATCATCCCTGTTTGTGTTCGTTTGGAGTTCCCGAGGTCTCGGCTACGCGCCTTACCTCAGAATCTCCGAACTCGACTGTTCCGTGTTTGGTTTTGGCACCAAACAGTTGTGTTTTTGCCTTGAAGGGCAGGGAATGGCTTGTTGGCCATCCCCACACCCCACCGGCTGCCCCCACCCATCACCGGCCATTTTTGGGTGCCACCGGCAGTGGTTTCTTAAAATTAATGGCCGGTCGGCACTATCTTTTGCCGATCGGCACTTTGTTGTGGCCGACGACCTCTTTTGCCAACCGACCTACACCCTTTGCACCCCCCAGGTATGGTGCATGCCAGCTGTGCCAGCTGGAATGCACCATCACCACTCCCCATGTACGAGGATGACCCCTTTGCACTCTTGACCCCCTTTCCTTCTAGAAGCTTGCACCCTTTGGCCAGCTGTCTTAGCTTCTCCAAAAAGCCAAGAGCCCTTTGCACCCTTTGCCCCTTTTGATTTAGCTTCTTGGAGAAGCTTAGAATCCTTTTTTTTGCCTATATAAGTCATCCTTCCTCTCCTTTGTCTAGGGTTGGAAAATTTTGATCAAAGAACCAGAGAATACATACATATATCTTATATATCATCCTCTCTCTCTATATCTCCCTCTCTCTCATCCATAGTGTGTGTTTGGAAGCCTAAAAGTGCATTTTTACCTTATTTTTGCACTAATACACACATCATTACACCTTGCTCCAAGATTGAGAGGTTTTGAGGGTTGATTCTTAAGCTTTTGGACTGATTTTGATCAAAAGAAGAGGGCTGCATTGGCTGTTCTTGAGGTGTTCTTCAAGGGTAATCACTTTGCTTTAGTTTCCCCAAACTTGCACTAGTTTTCTACCTATCTTGCTTGCTGATTTAGGCTTTGTGCATAACATAAAAAAAGCTTATATTTTCATGCTTTAGAACTTTCATTAAGGGTGTTTTGTGGTTTGAGTTCAAACTCACGCTCCTAGGCCTTATTTGGCCTTTTTGGTGCTTCCTTTGTGAGGCTTTGTTTGCTTGAGTGTTTTAGTCTTCTCACCACTGAAAACCAGTGGATTTTCAGTGGTGAGGAAGGTGGTTTGAAGTCTTGTATAGGGGAGGGACACCCCTCTCCCTTCATTGCCTCATTTCCTTGCCTTTTGGCTTAAAGGGCAACATGCATGGTTGATTGATTTTGGCCCTATTTCAAAGGTTTTTGGGTGTCTTTAGGTCACATGTCATCTCTGTTTTTGGTCGGATTTGTGCCCTTTTGCATGCTTAACATACTTGCTTTGCATTCCTCTATTTGACATAGAAATGCATCTTGTGTTTAGGCCATGATTCTTGCATGTGTTAGCCTAATTTCATGAAGGTATTGGCATTATTTCACCATGTTTAAGGTCTGTTGGCCATCTATTTCAGTCATGCTTGCCATGTTTGGTGTCATCTCTTTGTGTTTTGGCTTATAAGCCTTGAGTATATTGGCCCCCTAGCATGCTTAGCTTAGACCATCCTCATGATTTGGTATCATTTAGTATCATATTTCAGTCCATAAATCATGTTTGTATGTTTGCATATGTGACCTCTTTCATGCTTTGAGGATATGCCCTTTTATGCCTAGAAATGAGCTTTGGTGCATGCATCTCATTGGAGCCACTTAAACTGCTATATCAGTGGATTTTGGAGCCCTTTTTTGCATGCTAGGATTCTGTTTTTTCTTGTCTAATTCATGCCATGAGTGGTCATGTTAGTGGAAGCAAAGTGCTCCCTTTTGTGCCTTAGCTTTAGGCCCATGGGCTTGCATGTTGGCATGAGTGTTTGTCCACCATTTTGGGCACTTTTGGCAACTGTTTTGGGGGTGGATTGAAGTATGTCCCTTTATGGTCTAAGTCCACCATTGCATGCTTGTCTCATGTTTGTTGCATGATTGCTTCATTAGGTGTTGTAACATGATAATCCTATTGCTTAAATTGTCCATGTTTGCATTGCATTTGCATCTTGCATGTCTAAGCATTGCATACTTGCCATGATAGTTGCATAGCATTTGGCATGCCTTGTATCTTAATCTCATGTTGTATCTTTGAGCCATGTTTGCATAACATGCATTGCATTACTTGGTTTGGGGTGTCAAACCAAGTGTGAGGGTTAAGGAGCGTTCATACTACAAGTGATGTAACGCATCTTAACTCTCGGTCACCGGGGCCCTTGACTTCGACATGATAGGGTCTTAGTCCTCATTTGTGTGTTGCATGCATTTTTACATCAAATGGCAAGCTTGATCTCTTAGGCTATCATGCACAATTGATGGCTCGAGGATCGAGGGCCATGTTTCCCTGAGTTCAATACATGATGGGGAACATGACCATGCTCACATGTGCCTGAAATCCCATGCCATATACTGCCTGTCCTCTGTTGCTGTCAAAACTGTCTTCTGCAGGAAGTTTCTGCCGACCGGCAACATCAAGTGCCGACCGGCCATTGGTGAATGGCCGATAACTCTATCAGCAGCCGATGGAAATTCTCTATGGCCGGTGGGCATTTCCTCCAGCCGATGGTATTCTACAGTGTGCAAGGAACCTGTCCCAGAACTTTGGCAATTTTCAGAGAAGCAAGACAGTGAAAGCAGAGGCAGCAATGGTATGGTACGGGCTTTCCAGACGAGATGGGTTCGAGCATGCATCATTCGCGTATCCCGAGGCAGGGGTTGTGACCACCTTTCTTCTTTTGGTATTCATTCTGTTAATTAATTAGAAATTCTGTAATAATTAATGTATTTACTATCCGGACTGTAATATTTATTTGGTCCCTCCGAGTGAGGGCGCAATTGTATAATAAGTGTGCGTGAGTGTATGCATGTCTTCCAACCCCACGTCTTTCCTCCCTTTTGTTTACCTACTTATGATGGTAGATTAGGGCATATTTAAATTAGCATACCTTATGTAATACATGCGTGCATCCATTCATTTGTTTTACATGCACCGGGCTCGGCGCATCATACTAACTGCATTGTACTTCAATTCCAAGTTGAATACGTGTTATTTATAGCATTTCACATGTCATTGTAGATTAGCCGAGCCTATTCTAGTGACATTCTGTATGTGATGTATTAGCCATTTTTAACATGGACTAGGATCATGCATGATTACTAACTAGTTTCTGTTTTGGCACGGAGTACTAGGTAAGCTTTTATGCTTTAGCATACCGCATGCGTGTGAGTGTTGCCATAACAGCATGCTTACCATGCAACTAATTGCTTATGTGAGATAAACTGTTTGATTGCCTGTGGGTGAAGGTTGGATTGTCTGAGTTAGGAAAAACTCGTTGAAATCCGTATTTTAGCCTACATGCGAGTAGCAAATTCCAAAGTATTTTTCAAAACAAACGGATATGCAATGCTTATTTCCAAATTAGGCAATCTAGTCTATACTTGTTTGCTGTGCGCATAACATAGTAATTCTAGGCTAATAACCGGAATAAGAACACATAACGTTTTCAAAATCGGATATCACGGCTAGTAGAGGCCGGTCTTCGAACCAGGCGAGAGGGGGTGCTCATAGCTGACCTTCCCCAATCGTACCCAAGCTCCCGAGCCGAGGCAACTTTGGTGATGACGGACACGTGGCCTTTGGCACCGAGTCAGGGTTTCTTAAATTTCCCTATTAAAAAATATTTAGGTGGGGACTTTGTATCTGGAAAAGCAGTCCATGTTTGGCACTTCTTTCAAAATCTATTTTTTCTCAAAACGATTTGCCGGATTTGGACTCTTTGGTTCAGATTTAGAACCGTGACAAAGACGAGTCCGAACTGTAACCCGTGAGTTCCCTTGCGGGCGTGTTACAATGAGACATTGATTTGTCCAAACAAGTTTGCCTGCATGCCTTGCTGAGGTGTTCTTCTTCTTCTTCTTGTTGCCATTGAATTAATAGTAGTAACACACATAGACAGGAAGAGAGAGAGAGAGAGAGAGAGAGAGAGAGAGAGAGAGAGATCTGCATCAAAACATGGATTTAGTTAGTAATAAAGAAAAAATAGCAAGTAGATAAGATATGAAGAGGAGAAAACGTATTACCTCTGATACACAAAATCAAAGTAGATCTATATCGATGTTAGATATAGAGTGAGGATTTTTGTTCCCTTCTGTGCGAAAATCGCACCATTTTATTTTCCAATTGTTTGGGTCGTCAGACTTAGCGTGGTCGATTGATGGTGGATTGGGGAATTTTGTCGTGTTCAAATGAACTGTTGGTTGCTGCATTTCTTGATGGAGAGCCATTTTGAGTATCTTTTGATCATTTGAATGGATTATATTGCACAGTTCGTCGAGTAGATTAATCATGCAAAGAATCAAATTGATTGGATAATTGTAGCTCTATAACAAAAATACATTTGCTTTTAAAAATTAACGATTAACGTAACTTTCATAATTTTTAAAAACAATTAGGACTTAATCATAAGGTTATAAAAATTAAATTGATTTGATTTTTTACATAAATAATATTCTTGATGTACTCTACAGTATAACGATTCAGATTATTCAAGGACACTCAGGACGACCTTCCATAAAAGGAGTTCAGTAGGCTATTATGCCTTAGAACCTAGAGAAGCTTCCCATGTCAGAATTGATTGGGTAATCGGCTGGGTTGTCAGACGGGGTGATTGGGAAATTTCGTCCAAACCACAAATTTCGTTCATGTTAAAAGAGTCAA
Source organism: Camellia lanceoleosa (assembly GCA_025200525.1). Lineage (NCBI taxonomy): Eukaryota > Viridiplantae > Streptophyta > Magnoliopsida > Ericales > Theaceae > Camellia > Camellia lanceoleosa. The sequence continues at coordinate 78,868,404 of CM045769.1, forward strand.
TTTAAAATCAATTGGTAAGCATCCTCAACAAGCACTTCAAACTTTATTGTTTTAGCTAAAAACTTCAAAAAATCATCTGCATCAAACTCGTGTGTAGCTCGTCGAAATTTACGATCGGTACAGTGACTCGTTAATACAGCAAAACCCTTTTTGTTTCTTATAGCTATATAAACATGGAAATATTACGAGGATAAAAAAAATAAAGAAAACATTCGTTATACAACTTTATCACAGACAATTACCCAGACAAAAAGGGTCTATTGATTGCCAATTAGGCTGATAAGATATTCCTCCGTAGGTTGTTTCCTCTTGAATTAGAAAAGGAATGAGCGGTAGTAAGCCGACTTGGAGGCATTACTGGAACTCTACCCAATACTATCTAGTGGAGCTCGTTCCACAACATCGGAAGCTGACGGCGCAGAAACTCACCTGCCAAGAATAATATATAGAGAAAGTAGAGAAGACGTCCAACTGAGTCTGGCAAAAGAATTGAAGCTAGAGACACAAAACCAAGCCAACCAAACCCCATTGTCCCATGGTGAGCAAAAGTTTGTGTGCGGTGGTGATCTTCATAAGAAGAAGTTTTCAGTACGTCGTATTAAGAAATGCCATAGAGAAGCAAACTAGCAATGGAAACACCCAAAGATTTGGGGTATGGGTCGAATGGGGATATGTCCTTCCCTTGTTACTTGATTTGCAAAAAGCTGAGGAGCACGGGACAGTAAAGGCCAAAACGGCGTGACAAAAAGCAGAGAAGGATGAGGTAACTCTGTTGTTGCGACAAATAGTAGTAGGAGTGTGTTGTAATGTTGAGAAATGAGACATTGATCTGCCCAAAAAAGTTTGTCTGCGTGCCTTGCTGTGGTGCTCTTCTTCTTGTTGTGGTTGCCATTGAATTAATACTAGTAACACACATAGACAGGGAGAGAGAGTGGGAGAGAGAGAGAGAGAGAGAGAGAGATCTGCATCAAAGTAAGGAATTAGCTAGTTATAAAGAAAAAATAACAAGTAGATAAGATATCAAGAACAGAAAAGGTAATACCTTTGATACACAAAATCAAAGTAGATCCACATCCATGTTATATATAGAGTAATGATTTTTGTTCCCTACTGTGCCAAAACCGCACCGTTTTATTTTACAATTGGTTGGGTCGTCAAACTTAGCGTGGTCGATTGATGGTGGATTTGGGAATTTTGCTCTGTTCAAATCAACTGTTGGTTGCTGCATTACATTATGGAGAGTCATTTTGAGTATCTTTTGATAATTCGAATGGTTTATATTGTACAATTCCTCGAGTAGATTAATGAAGCAAAAAATCAAATTGATTGGATAATTGCAGCTCTATAACCAAAATACATTTGTCTTTTAAAATTAATGATTAACGTAACTTTCATTATTTTTAAAAACAATTAAGACTTAATCATAAGGTTATAAAAGTTCAATTGATTTGATTTTTTACATAAATAACGTTCTTGATGTACTCTACAGTATAAACGATTCAGATTATTGAAAGGCACTCGGGACAACCTTCTATAAAAGGAATTCAGTAGGATGTTATGCCTTAGAACGTAGAGACACATCCCAAGTCAGAATTGATTAGGTAATTAGCTGGGTTGTCAAAGGGGGTGATTAGGAAATTTCGTCCAAACCACAAATTTTGACCACGTTAAAAGAGTCAATTTAAAATCAATTGGTATGCATCCTCAACAAGCGCTTCAAGCTTTATTTTTTAGCTAAAAACTTCAAAAAAAATCATCTGTATCAAACTCATGTGCATCTCGTCGAAATTTACAATCGGTACAGTAACTCGTTAATACAGCAAAACCCTTCTTGTTTCTTATAGCTATATAAATATGGAAATATTATGAGGATAAAGAAAACAAAGAAAACATTCCTTACACAACTTTATCACAGACAGATACCCAGACAAAAAGGGTCTATTGATTGCAGATTATACTGACAAGATATTTCTCCGTAGGTTGTTTCCTCTTGAATTAGAAAAGGAATGAGCGGTAGTAAGCCGACTTGGAGGCATTACTAGAACTCTGCCCATGACTATCTAATGGAGCCAGTTCCACAACATCAGAAGCTGGCGGTGCAGAAACTCGCTTGCCAAGAACAATATATAGAGAAAGTAGAGAAGAGGTCCAATTGAGTCTGGCAAAAGAATTGAAGCTAGAGACACCAAACCAAGCCAACCAAACCCCATTGTCCCGTGGTGAGCATAAGTTTACGTGCGGTGGTGATCTTCGTAAGAAGAAGTCTTCAGTACATTATAGTAAGAAATGCCATAGAGAAGCAAACTAGCAATGGAAATACCCAAAGATTTGGGGTATGTTTCGAATGGGGATATGTCCTTCCCTTGATACTTGATTTGCAAAATGACTTGGAGCACGAGGGCAATAAAGGCCAAAACGGCGTGACAGGAAGCAGAGGAGGAGGAGGTAACTCTGTTGTTGCGGCAAACAGTCGTAGGAGTGTGTTGTAATGCTGAGAAATTCGACATTGATTTGTCCAAACAAGTTTGTCTGCGTGCCTTCCTGAGGTGTTCTTCTTCTTGTTGTTGTTGCCATTGAATTAATAGTAGTAACACACATAGACAGGGAGAGAGAGAGAGAGAGAGAGAGAGAGAGATCTGCATCAAAATAATGAATTAGTTAGTAATAAAGAAAAAAATAGCAAGTAGATAAGATATGAAGAGGAGAAAACGTATTACCTCTGATACACAAAATCAAAGTAGATCTATATCGATGTTAGATATAGAGTGAGGATTTTTGTTCCCTTCTATGCGAAAACCGCACCATTTTATTTTACAATTGTTTGGGTCGTCAGACTTAGCGTGATCGATTGATAGTGGATTTGGGAATTTTACTTTATTCAAATGAACTGTTGGTTGCTACATTTTTTTATGGAGAGTCATTTTGAGTATCTTTTGATAATTCGAACGGTTTATACTGTACAGTTCGTCGAGTAGATTAATCACGCAGAAAATCAAATTGATTGGACAATTGTAGCTCTATAACAAAAATACATTAGCTTTTAAAAATTAAAGATTAACGTAACTTTCATAATTTTTAAAAACAATTAAGACTTAAACATAAGGTTATAAAAATTGAGTTGATTTGATTTTTTACATAAATAATATTGTTGATGTACTCTACAGTATAAACAATTGAAATTATTGAAGGACACTCGGGACAACCTTCCACAAAAGGAGTTCAGTAGGTAGTTATGCCCTAGAACGTAGAGACGTATTCCAAGTCAAAATTGATTGGGTAATTGGCTGGGTTGTCAGACGGGGAGATTGGGAAATTTCGTGCAAACCAGAAATTTTGATCATGTTAAAAGAGTCAATTTAAAATCAATTGGTAAGCATCCTCAACAAGCGCTTCAAGCTTTATTTTTTAGCTAAAAACTTCAAGAAATCATCTGCATCAAACTCGTGTGCAGCTCGTCGAAATTTACGATCGGTACAGTAACTCGTTAACACAGCAAAACCCTTTTTGTTTCTTACAGCTATATAAATATGGAAATATTACGAGGATAAAAATATAAACAAAACATTCTTTATACAACTTTATCACAGACAATTACCCAGACAAAAAGGGTCTATTGATTGCCAATTATACTGATAAGATATTCCTCCATAGGTTGTTTCCTCTTGAATTAGAAAAGGAATGAGCGGTAGTAACCCGACTTGGAGACATTACTGGAACTCTGCCCATGACTATCTAATGGAGCCAGTTCCACAACATCGGAAGCTGGCGGCGCGGAAACTCACCTGCCAAGAACAATATATAGAGAAAGTAAAGAAGAGGTGCAACTGAGTCTGGGAAAAGAATTGCAGCTAAAGACACCACACCAAGCCAACCAAACCCCATTGTCCCATGGTGGGCATAAGTTTGCGTGCGATGGTGATCTTCATAAGAAGAAGTTTTCAGTACGTCATAGTAAGAAATGCCATAGAGAAGCAAACTAGCAATGGAAACCCCCAATGATTTGGGGTATGGGTCGAATGGAGATATGTCCTTCCCTTGATACTTGATTTGCAAAAAGCTGAGGAGCACCGGGACAATAAAGGCCAAAACGGCATGACAGGAAGCAGAGGAGGAGGTGGTAACTCTGTTGTTGCGACAAATAGTAGTAGGAGTGTTTTAATGCCGAGAAATGAGACATTGAACTTTCCAAACAAGTTTTTCTGCGTTCCTTGCTGACGTGTTCTTCTTCTTTTTCTTGTTGCCATTGAATTAATATAGGTAACACAGAGAAAGAGAGAGAGAGAGAGAGAGAGAGAGAGAGAGAGATCTGCATCAAAATAAGGAATTAGTTAGTTATAAAGAAAAAATAGCAAGTAGATAAGATATGAAGAGGAGAAAACGGATTACCTTTGATGCACAAAATCAAAGTAGATCTATATCCATGTTATATATAGAGTAATGATTTTTGTTCCCTACTGTGCCAAAACCGCACCGTTTTATTTTAGAATTGGTTGGGTAGTCAGACTTAGCGTGGTCGATTGATGGTGGATTTGGGAATTTTGTTGTGTTCTAATGAACAGTTGGTTGCTGCTTTTGTTTGTGGAGAGTTATTTTGAGTATCTTTTGATAATTCGAACGGTTTATATTGTACAGTTCTTCGAGTAGATTAATCATGCCAAAAATCACATTGATTGGATAATTGTAGGTCTATAACAAAAATACATTTCTTTTTAAAAATTAACGATTAACCTAACTTTATAATTTTTAAAAACAATTAAGTCTTAATCATAAGGTTATAAAAATTCAGTTGATTTGATTTTTTACATAAATAATATTCTTGATGTACTCTATAGTATAAACGATTTAGATTATTGAAGGACACTCGGGATGTCCTTCCGTAAAACTAGTTCAGTAGGGGGTTATGCCTTAGAACGTAGAGACGCATCCCAAGTCAGAATTGATTGGGTAATTGGCTGGGTTGCTAGAGGGGGTGATCGGGAAATTTCATCCAAACCACAAATTTTGATCCTATCAGAAGAGTCAATTTAAAATCAATTAGTAAGCATCCTCAACAAGCGCTTCAAACTTTATTTTTTAGCTAAAAACTTCAAAAAATCATCTGCATCAAACTCGTGTGTAGCTCGTCGAAATTTACGATCGGTACAGTAACTCGTTAATACAGTAAAACCCTTTTTGTTTCTTATAGCTATATAAACATGGAAATATTACGAGGATAAAAAAATAAAGAAAACATTCCTTATACAACTTTATCACAGAGAATTACCTGCAAAAAGGGTCTATTGATTGCCAATTAGGCTGATAAGATATTCCTCCGTAGGTTGTTTCCTCTTGAATTAGAAAAGGAATGAGCGGTAGTAAGCCGACTTGGAGGCATTACTGGCACTCTGCCCATGACTATCTAATGGAGCTAGTTACACAACATCGGAAGCTGACGGCGCAGAAACTCACCTGGCAAGAACAATACATAGAGAAAGTAGAGAAGAGGTCCAACTGAGTCTGGCAAAAGAATTGAAGCTAGAGACACCAAACCATTCTAACCAAATGCCATTGTCCCATGGTGAGCATAAGTTTGCGTGCGATGGTGATCTTCATAAGAAAAGGTTTTCAGTACGTCATAGTAAGAAATGCCATAGAGAAGCAAACTAGCAATGGAAACACCGAACGATTTGGGGTATGGGTCGAATGGGGATATGTCCTTCCCTTGATACTTGATTTGCATAAAGCTGAGGAGCACGAGGACAATAAAGGCCAAAACGGCGTGATAGGAAGCAGAGGAGGAGGAGGTAACTCTGTTGTTGCGACAAATAGTAGTAGAAGTGTTTTAATGCTAAGAAATGAGACATTGAACTATCCAAACAAGTTTTTCTGTGTGCCTTGCTGAGGTGTTCTTCTTCTTCTAGTTGTTGCCACTAAATTAATACTGGTAACACACACAGACAGGGAGAGAGAGAGAAAGAGAGATTTGCATCAAAATAAGGAATTAGTTAGTGATAAAGAAAAAATAGCAAGTAGATAAGATATGAAGAAGAGAAAACGTGTTACCTTTGATATACAAAATCAAAGTAGAACTATATCCATGTTATATATAGGGTAATGATTTTTGTTCCCTGTTGGGCCAAAACCGCATCGTTTTATTTTAGAATTGGTTGGGTCGTCAGACTTAGCGTGGTCGATTGATGTTGGATTTTGGAATTTTCTTGTGTTCTAATGAACAGTTGGTTGCCGCTTTTCTTTGTGGAGAGTCATTTTGAGTATCTTTTGATAATTCGAACGGTTTATATTGTATAGTTCGTCGAGTAGATTAATCATGCCAAAAATCACATTGATTGGATAATTGTAGGTCTATAACAAAAATACATTTCTTTTTAAAAATTAACGATTAACCTAACTTTCATAATTTTTAAAACAATTAAGACTTAATCATAAGGTTATAAAAATTCAACTGAGTTGATTTTTTACATAAATAATATTCTTGATGTATTCTACAGTATAAACGATTCAGATTATTGAAGGACACTCCGGACGTCCTTCCGCAAAACTAGTTCAAGAAGGGTTATGCCTTGAACGAGAGACGATCCCAAGTCGTAATTGATTGGGTAATTGGTCAAGTTGTCAGAGGGGGTGATCGGGAAATTTCATCCAAACCACAAATTTTGATCCTGTCAGAAGAGTCAATTTAAAATCAATTGGTAAGCATCCTCAACAAGCATTTCAAACTTTATTTTTTAGCTAAAAACTTCAAAAAATCATCTGCATCAAACTCGTGTGTAGCTCGTCGAAATTTACGATTGGTACAGTAACTCGTTAATACAGCAAAACCCTTTTTGTTTCTTATAGCTATATAAACATGGAAATATTACGAGGATAAAAAAATAAAGAAAACATTCCTTATACAACTTTATCACAGACAATTACCCAGACAAAAAGGGTCTATTGATTGCCGATTATACTTATAAGATATTGCTCCGTAGGTTGTTTCCTCTTGAATTAGAAAAGGAATGAGCGGTAGTAAGCCGACTTGGAGGCATTACTGGCACTCTGCCCATGACTATCCAATGGAGCTAGTTACACAACATCGGAAGCTGACGGCGCAGAAACTCACCTACCAAGAACAATACATAGAGAAAGTAGAGAAGAGGTCCAACTGAGTCTGGCAATAGAATTGAAGCTAGAGACACCAAACCATGCTAACGAAATGCCACTGTCCCATGGTGAGCATATGTTTGCGTGCGATGGTGATCTTCATAAGAAGAAGTTTTCAGTACGTCATAGTAAGAAATGCCGTAGAGAAGCAAACTAGCAATGGAAACACCGAATGATTTGGGGTATGGGTCGAATGGGGATATGTCCTTCCCTTGATACTTGATTTGCATAAAGCTGAGGAGCACGGGGACAATAAAGGCCAAAACGGCGTGATATGAAGCAGAGGAGGATGAGGTATCTCTGTTGCCGCGACAAAAAGTAGTAGTAGTGTTTTAATGCTGACAAATGTGAGATTGAACTATCCACACAAGTTTTTCTGCGTGCCTTGCTGAGGTGTTCTTCTTCTTCTAGTTGTTGCCACTGAATTAATCTGTAACACACACGCATAGGAGAGAGAGAGATCTGCATCAAAATAAGGAATTAGTTAGTGATAAAGAAAAAATAGCAAGTAGATAAGATATAAAGAGGAGAAAACATATTACCTTTGATATACAAAATCAAAGTAGATCTATATCCATGTTATATATAGGGTAATGATTTGTGTTCCCTGCTGGGCCAAAACCGCACCGTTTTATTTTAGAATTGGTTGGGTCGTCAGACTTAGCATGGTCGATTGATGGTGGATTTTGGAATTTTCTTGTGTTCTAATGAACAGTTGGTTGCCGATTTTCTTTGTGGAGAGTCATTTTGAGTATCTTTTGATAATTTGAATGGTTTATATTGTACAGTTCGTCAAGTAGATTAATCATGCCAAAAATCACATTGATTAGATAATTGTTGGTCTATAACAAAAATACATTTCTTTTTAAAAATTAACGATTAACCTAGCTTTCATAATTTTTAAAAACAATTAAGACTTAATCATAAGGTTATAAAAATTCAATTGATTTGATTTTTTACATAAATAATATTCTTGATGTACTCTATAGTATAAACGATTCAGATTATTGAAGGACACTCGGGACGTCCTCCGTAAAACTAGTTCAGTAGGGGGTTATGCCTTAGAACGTAGAGACGCATCCCAAGTCAGAATTGATTGGGTAATTGGCTGGGTTGTCAGAGGGGGTGATCGGGAAATTTCATCCAAACCACAAATTTTGATCCTGTCAGAAGAGTCAATTTAAAATCAATTGGTAAGCATCCTCAACAAGCGCTTCAAACTTTATTTTTTAGCTAAAAACTTCAAAAAATCATCTGCATCAAACTCGTGTGTAGCTCGTCGAAATTTACGATCAGTACAGTAACTCGTTAATACAGCAAAACCCTTTTTGTTTCTTATAGCTATATAAACATGGAAATATTACAAGGATAAAAAAATAAAGAAAACATTCCTTATACAACTTTATCACAGACAATTACCCAGACAAAAAGGGTCTATTGATTGCAGACTATACTTATAAGATATTGCTCCGTCGGTTGTTTCCTCCTAAATTAGAAAAGGAATGAGCGGTAGTAAGCCTACTTGGAGGCATTACTGGAACTCTACCCATGACTATCTAATGGAGCCAGTTCCACAACATCGGAAGCTGGCGGCGTGGAAACTCACCTGCCAAGAACAATATATAGAGAAAGTAGAGAAGAGGTCCAACTGAGTCTGGCAAAAGAATTGCAGCTAGAGACACCAAACCAAGCCAACCAAACCCCGTTGTCCCATGGTGGGCATAAGTTTGCGTGCAATGGTGATCTTCATAAGAAGAAGCTTTCTGTACGTCATAGTAAGAAATGCCATTGAGAAGCAAACTAGCAATGGAAACACCTAAAGATTTGGGATATGTGTCGAATGGGGATATGTCCTTCCCTTGATAGTTGATTTGCAAAAAGCTGAGGAGCACGGGGACAATAAAAGCCGAAATGGCGTGACAGGAAGCAGAGGAGGAGGAGGTAACTCTGTTGTTGCAGCGAATAGTAGTAGGAGTGTGTTGTAATGCTGAGAAATGAGACATTGATCCGTCCAAACAAGTTTGTCTGCGTGCCTTGCTAAGGTCTTCTTCTTCTTTTTGTTGTCGCCATTGAATTAATACTAGTAACACACACAGACAGGGAGAGAGAGAGAGAGAGAGAGAGACAGGGAGAGAGAGAGTGAGTGAGAGAGATCTACATCAAAATAAGGAGTTAGTTAGTTATAAAGAAAAAATAGCAAGTAGATAAGATATGAAGAGGAGAAAACGTATTACCTTTGATACACAAAATCAAAGAAGATCTATATCCATGTTATATATGGAATAATGATTTTTGTTGCCTGCTGTGCCAAAACCGCACTATTTTATTTTACAATTGGTTGGGTCGTCAGACTTAGCATGGTTGATTGATGGTGGATTTGGGAATTTTGTTGTGTTCAAATGAATAGTTGGTTGCTGCATTTCTTTATGGAGAGCCATTTTGAGTATCTCTTGATAATTCGAACGGTTTATATTGTACAATTCGTCGAGTAGATTAATCATGTAAAAAATCAAATTGATTGGATAATTGTAGCTCTATAACAAAAATACATTTGTTTTTAAAAATTAATGATTAACGTAACTTTCATAATTTTTAAAAACAATTAAGACTTAATCATAAGGTTATAAAAATTCAATTGATTTGATTTTTTACATAATTAATATTCTTGATGTACTCTACAGTATAAACGATTCAGATTATTGAAGGACACTCGGGATGACCTTCCATAAAAGGAGTTCAGTAGGCTGTTATGCCTTAGAACGTAGAGATGCATCCCAAGTCAGAATTGATTGGGTAATTGGCTTGGTTGTCAGACGGGGAGATCAGGAAATTTCATCCAAGCGACAGATTTTGATCATGTTAAAAGAGTCAATTTAAAATCAATTGGTAAGCATCCTTAACAAGCGCTTCAAACTTTATTTTTTTAGCTAAAAACTTCAAAAACTCATCTGCATCAAACTCGTGCAAATTTCATCGAAATTTATGATCGGTGACAAGAACTCATTAATACAAAGAAAACCCTTTTTGTTTCTTATAGCTATATAAATATGGAAATATTAGAAGGATAAAAAAACAACGAAAACATTCCTTATACAACTTTATCACAGACAATTTCCTGGACAAGAAGGGTCTATTGATTGCCGATTATACTGATAAGATATTCCTTCGTAGGTTGTTTCCTCCTAAATTAGAAAAGGAATGAGCGGTAGTAAGCCGACTTGGAGGCATTACTGGAACTCTGCCCATGACTATCTAATGGAGCTAGTTCCACAACATCAGAAGATGGCGGCGGAGAAACTCACCTGCCAAGAACTTAGATTAGCTAGTTAGCTTCTTATTTGGTCCCTCCATCGAGAGGGTGCAATTGTTGTAATAAGCGTGCGTGTGTGTGATGCATGTCTTCCAACCCCCATTTCTTTCTCCTTTTTACTTAACCACTTACGATGGTTAGTTTTAGGGCATATTTCGATTAGCATATCTTATGCTTGCATGTGTGCATCCATTCATCTGTTTTGCATGCACCGGGCTCGACGCATCATACTAACTGCATTGTATTTCAATACCTATTTGAATACATGTATCAAATTGCATTTCATGTGCCATTTTAGAATAGCCGAGCTTATTTTAGTTGCATTTTCGCATGTGTTGCATTAGCTATCTTAACATGAACTAGGATCATGCGTGATTTCTAACTAGTTCTTTGTTTTGGCTCGGAGTACACTGTGAGTGTTTACGCTTTAGCATACTGCATGTGTGTTAATGTTACCATGAAAGCATGCTTGCCATGAGGCTAATTGCTTATTTGATATAACTACCTGAATGCCTGTGGGTGAAGGTTGGATTACTTGAATTGGAACAATTCATTCAAATCCGCATTTTAGCCTACTTGCGAGTAGCAAACTTCAAACCGTTTTCAAACAAATATGCAATGTTTTGTTCCAAATTAGACGATCTAGTCTATACTTGTATGCTGTGCGTATCACACAGTAATTCTAGCTAATTAATCAGAATAAGAACACATGTGTTTCAAAAACAAGATATCATGCTTAGTACAGGCCGATCTTTGATCGGGCGAGTGGGGGTGCTCATTACATGACCTTCCCCTCTCGTACCCAAGTTCCCGAGCCGAGGCAACTTTGGTGATGACGGACACGCGGCCTTAGGCATGAGTCAGGGTTTCCTAAATTCCCCCAAAAAAAAAATATTTAGGTGGCGACTCAGATCCCAAGTAAGCACCATGTTTGGCACTTCTTTATAAAAATCAGTTTTCCAAAATGATATGCCGAATTTGGACTCTTTGGTGATTTATCGGTCTTGCATTGCACTTTGCGAGATTAGATTCAGAACCGTGACATTTGAGTCCGAATTGTAGTAGCAAGCCTAATCCCGGGCACGTCTACACTACGGAGGAATATCTTATCAGTATAATCGGCAATCAATATACCCTTTTTGTCTGGGTAATTGTCTGTGATAAAGTTATATAAGGAATGTTTTCTTTGTTTTTTTATCCTCGTAATATTTCCACATTTATATAGCTATAAGAAACAAAAAAGGGTTTTAATGTATTAACGAGTTATTGTACCGATCGTAAATTTCAACAAGCTACACACGAGTTTGATGCAGATGATTTTTTGAAGTTTTTAGCAAAAAAATAAAGTTTGAAGCGCTTGTTGAGGATGCTTACCAATTGATTTTAAATTGACTCTTTTAACATGATCAAAATTTGTGGTTTCGACGAAATTTTCCAATCACCCCGTCTGACAACCAAGCCAATTACCCAATCAATTCTGACTTGGGATGCGTCTCTACGTTCTAAGGCTTACTGAACTCGTTTTATGGAAGGTCGTCCCCAGTGTCCTTCAATAATCTGAATCGTTTAGAGTACATCAAGAATATCAGTTATGTAAAAAATCAAATCAATTGAATTTTTATAACCTTATGATTAAGTCTTAATTGTTTTTAAAAATTATGAAAGTTACGTTAATTGTTAATTTTTAAAAACAAATATATTTTTGTTATAGAGCTACAATTATGCCATCAATTTGATTTTTTGCATGATTAATCTACTCGATGAACTGTACAATATAAACCGTTCGAATTATCAAAAGATACTCAAAATGACTCTCCATAAAGAAATGCAACAACCAACTGTTCATTTGAAACAACAAAATTCCCAAATCCACCATCAATCGACCACGCTAAGTCTGACGACCCAACCAATTGTAAAATAAAACGGTACGATTTTGGCACAGCAAGGAACAAAAATCAATACTCTATATATAACATGGATATAGATCTACTTTGATTTTGTGTATCAAAGGTAATACGTTTTCTCCACTTCATATCTTCTCTACTTGCTATTTTTTCTTTATAACTAACTAATTCCTTATTTTGATGTAGATCTCTCTCTCTCTCTCTCTCTCTCCCTATCTATGTGTGTTACTAGTATTAATTCAATGGCAACAACAAATAGAAGAACACCTCAGCAAGGCACGTAGAGAAACTTGTTTAGAGAGATCAATGTCTCATTTCTCAGCATTACAACACACTCCTACTACTATTTGTCGCAACAACAAAGTTAACTCCTCCTCCTCTGCTTCCTGCCACGCCGTTTTGGCCATTATTGTCCCCGTGCTCCTCAGCATTTTGCAAATCAAGTATCAAGGGAAGGACATATCCCCGTTCGACACATATCCCAAATCTTTTGGTGTTTCCATTGCTAGTTTGCTTCTCTATGGCATTTCTTACTATGATGTACTGAAAACTTCTTCTTATGAAGATCACCACCGCACGCAAACTTATGCTCACCATGGGACAATGGGGTTTGGTTGGCTTGGTTTGGTGTCTCTAGTTTCAATTCTTTTGCCAGACTCAATTGGAGCACTTCTCTACTTTCTCTATATATTGTTGTCATGACCTGAACCCGCCTCCATGGGTTAAGGACATAATCGGCCAGTAATCACGAGATTACCTACGACCTCAAACCAAATTAGATATGTTTTCACAAAGTTAAGGGGGCCAGATGGAAGCAATTTCAAACTTTTGTCCATAGAACTGTGCTTACATGGCTCATCATAACAATCCATATATATACACATGTTAATAACTCACATCAAAATATGTAGTAACACAATGTTCTGCACACACAAGATCATTTAAGTCTAAGTCAGTCAAACACAAAGTTTATATACAAAAGTGATCCAATGTTCTCTCCAATATAACAAAACCATATCAAAAGAACGAAAGAGGCGAAGACAAGCCTTGTGTATGAGACGCTTAATGACTCTCAAAACCTTGACTGTTTCACACAACTTCACTGAGGCTGGGTTTGGACCTCCCTTGGCTCACCTACAGACACATGAATGAGCGTGAGCGAAAACCCAGTGAATAATATCAAATAAAGAAGATACACGAATGGTATTTAGAACAACATATATCAGACGGCCTTGGCCCAATTCATATTTTCATCTAGCACATATATACATATGTATATAGGTCAAGTGGCTGCTGTTCTAAATACATCAAACGGCCTCGGGTCCACTTCATTCATATCCAACGGCCTTCGCCCCAACCGTTCCTGTCCGACGGCCTTTGGCCCAATCATTCGTGTCAAACGGCCTTTGGCCCATTGTAGACGCGCCCCGCGTGAGGGCCTCAGTGCTACAGTTCGAACTCAAATTGTCACGGTTCTTAATCTGAACCAAAGAGTCAAAATTTGGCAAATCGTTTTGAGAAAACAGATTTTTAAAAAAGAAGTGCCAAACATGGACTGCTTTGCCAGATACAAAGTCGCCACCTAAATATTTTTTAAGGGGAGAATTTAGGAAACCCTGACTCGTTTGCCTAAGGCCACGTGTTCGTCATCACCAAAGTTGCCTCGGCTCGAGAACTTGGGTACGATTGGGGAAGGTCAGCTATGAGCACCCCCGCTCGCCCGATCAAAGATCGGCCTCTACTAATCATGATATCTTGTTTTGAAAACATTAAGTGCTCCTATTCCGGTGAATTAGCCTAAAATTACTACGTGATGCACACAACAAAACAAGTATAGACTAGATCGCCTAATTTGGAACAAAGCATTGCATATCCATTTGTTTGAAAATGGTTTGAGATTTGCTACTCGCAAGTAGGCTAAAATACGGATTTCAATGAATTATTCCAATTCAAACAATCCAACCTTCACCCACAGGCATTCAGGCAGTTATATCACATAAGCAATTAGCCTCATGGCAAGCATGCTGTCATGGCAAACACTCACACGCATGCAAGGATGCTAAAGCATAAAAGCTTACCTAGTACTCCAAGCCAAAACAGAAACTAGTTGCTAATCAATGCATGATCCTAATTCATGTTAAGATGGCGAATGCAACACAGGCAAAATGCAGCTATAATAGGCTCGGCTAATCTAAGATGGCATATGAGATGCTACAAATAACATGTATTCAACTTGGAATTGAAATACAATGCAGTTAGTATGATGCGCCGAGCCCGGTGCATGCAAGACAAATGTATGGATGCATGCATGCATAGCATAAGGTATGCTAATTTAAATATGCCCTAATATTAACCATCAAAAGCAGGTAAGTAAAAGGAAGAAAGGAGTGGGGGTTAGAAGATATGTACACACGCACCCACACTTATTACAAATTAGCCCTCGTTCGGAGGGACCAAAAGAATAATACAAATCAATTAACCTACAAGCTAATTAAATATTACAGACCACTTAACTAGTTAAGTAAATTAACTAAGCTAAGAAAGTAGTAACAGGTCTCGGAAGAGGATCCAATGCACGCGTGCTCGGGTTTGCTCGAAAATCCCGTCGCCATGCACAAGCTGCCTCTGTTTACCCTGCTCTGCTCCTCTGAGATTTGCACAAATCCCAAGAAACACTCTATGGGCACTGGGGAACACCACCGGCTAGGGGGAAACATCACCGGCCATGGTAGGATGGTCATCGACCATTAATTGAGCTCTCGGCCAAATATGTTTGGTCGGTCCACAATAAATATGGTCGGCCGACCAATTCTTCTTACAGAAACCTGTTTTGACGGCAACAGAGGGCAAAACATGGCATGGCAATGCATTTCAAGGGGGTATGGTCCTTAATTCTCGGACCACCAATCGCACATTTCGATGCGTGATGGCCCAAGAAGCCAAGTTGTGCGTTTTGATTTCAAATGTAATGCAAACCAAACAAGCAAATGGGCTCAACCTCTATCATAATCAATTCAAGAGGCAAAGCATGCATGCCCAATGCAACCTAAGCATATGAACTAAGTATGCAACATGGCAATGCAAACAAGCAAGCAATCAACAAGTATGCCAAAGGACATGCAAGACATGATGCAATCAAAGCATGCAAAGTGTAAGACATGCAACAACATGTAAAGAGTGGACTTAAACTAATTTGGGCAGCTCTATAGTAAGCCCAAAACAAAGGGCCAAGTGCTATGGAAATGAAGGCAAAATGACATACAAACATGCATGTACACATAGTCCAACACTTAGGCATATAGAAGCAACTTTTAGGCACACTTAAAAGAGACCAAACATGGGACTAAAGGCATGCATTGTAAGCTCTGAAAATCATGTAGAAAATGATGCCAAATCAACCTACCAATGCAAACAAGGCATGCAACCGAGCCCAAGGACTTAAACCATGATCATGTGACACATGAAGCAAATGACCAAAGTGGACCAAGACAGTCCCAAATCATGCAAAAGTAAGCCTCAAAAACGACTTAGATGGAATCTAAATGATCTAATCCTAAAGGCATACACAATGGCACAAATATGAAGCATGAAACACCAACCTCTTAAAGCATGAAAGGGGCATCAAATGCAAGCATACAAGCATACCATGAGGACTGAAATGACATGACAAGTAAAATTGAAAACAAAGCGTCTTTCAAAACAAATAAAACGAATTCTCAACCAATTATTTTATTCAATACCTGCAGAGGTCCATCGGAGGAGAAGACTCCATTGATCCAGCTCCTTATGGACAGTTTTTTTTTCTTCAAGCGTGCAGACCCAATTTCTCCTCCTTTTTTATTTTTTTTATTTTTTTAAGTTGTTGATCTTCGTTGTTTTTGTATGATGAAATAAATTGCAACAAATAGTTGCAAATGAACCCAAAAAAATTAAAAATTAAGCAGATATAAATAATAATAAAAAATAGAACAGATATATATATATACTGGATTATATTTGAGAAAGAATTTCAACAGATAGAGAGAAAGAAAAAGAGAGAGAGAAAAAAATATTGCAATAGATCTTTGTTTGGTGTATTTCAACAGATAATAAAATTGAACAGATAGAAATAAATTAAAGATTGTGACTGGTTTGTTGAGTAAGTAAAAAATTTTGGATAGATATTTGAACAGATAAGAGATTAAAATATAACTGATAATAAACTCTTGACAAAAATTTGCACAGATAGGGAAAAAAGTTGAACACGTAGTCTAGATTTTTTAATATATAGACAGAAAAATAATAATTACACACTTAAATGTAAATTTGAACATATAGAAAAAAAAAATCAACAGATAAATTAAGGAGTAAAATTGAAAACAAAACGTCTTTAAAAACAAATAAAACGAATTCTCACCCAATTATTTTACTCAATGCCTGCAGAGGACCATCGGAGGAAAAGACTCCATTGATCTAGCTCCTTATGAACTGTTTTTTTTCTTCAAGCGTGCAGATCCAATTTCTCCTCCTTTTTTTTATTTAAGTTGTTGATCTTTGTTGTTTTTGTATGGTGAAATGAATTGCAACAGATAGTTGTAAATGAACCAAAAAAAAATTAAAAATTAAGAAGATAGAAATAATAATAAAAAATGAAACAGATATATATATACTGGATTATATTTGAGAAAGAATTTCAACAGATAGAGAGAAAGAACGAGAGAGAGAAAGAAAGATTGCAACAGATCCTGGTTTGGTGTATTTCAACAGATAATAAAATTAACAGATAGAAATAAATTGAAGATTGTGACTGGTTTGTTGAACAGATAAGAAATTTTGGATAGATATTTGAACAGATAAGAAATTAAAATTGAACTGGTAATAAAATCCAGACAAAAATTTGCACAGATAGGGAAAAAAATTGAACAGATAGTCAAGATTTTTGAATATATTGACAAAAAAATAATAATTAAACACTTAAATGTGAATTTGAACATATAGAAAAAATAATTGAACAGATAAATTAATGAGTAAAATTGAAAATAAAACGTCTTTCAAAACAAATAAAAAGGCTTCTCACCAAATTATTTTACTCAATCCCTACAAAGGACCATTGGAGGAGAAGACTCCATTGGTCCAGCCTCATTTCTTAACGCTTTTTTTCTTCAAGCGCCACGATCCAATTTCTTTTTTTTTTTTTTTAAGTTGTTGATCTTTGTTGTTGTTGTATGATGAAACAAATTGCAACAGATGGCTTCAAATGAACCAAACAAAAATTAAAAATTAAGCAGATAGATATAATAATAAAAAAATAGAACTGATGTATATATATATATACTGGGTTATATTTGAGAAAGAATTTCAACAGATAGAGAGAAAGAACAAGAGAGAGAGAAAGAAAGATTACAATAGATCCTGGTTTGGTGTATTTCAACAGATAATAAAATTGAACAGATAGAAATAAATTGAAGATTTTAACTGGTTTGTTGAATACATAAGAAATTTTGGATAGATATTTGAACAGATAAGAGATTAAAATTGAACTGATAATAAAATCTAGACAAAAATTTACACAGATAGGGAAAAAAATTGAACAGATAGTTAAGATTTTTAAATATATAGACAAAAAAATAACAATTAAACACTTAAATGTAAATTTGAACATATAGAAAAAAAATTGAACAGATAAACTGAGGGGTAAAATTGAAAACAAAACATCTTTCAAAACAAATAAAAAGACTTCTCACCAAAATTATTTTACTTAATGCCTGCAGAGGACCATCGGAGGAGAAGACTCCATTGATCCAGCACCTTATGGATGCTTTTTTTTCAAGATGCATCCAATTTCTCCTCCTTTTTTTTTTTTTTTTAAGTTGTTGATCTTTTTTGTTGTAGTATGATGAAACAAGTTGCAACAGATAGTTGTAAATGAATAAAAAAAATTAAAAATTAAGCAGATATAAATAATAATAATAAATATAACAGATATATATATATATATGCTGGATTATATTTGAGAAAGAAATTTCAACAGATAGAGAGAAAGAACAAGCGAGAGAGAAAGAAAGATTGCAACAGATCCTGGTTTGGTGTATTTCAACAGATAATAAAATTGAACAGATAGAAATAAATTGAAGATTGTGACTGGTTTGTTGAATAGATAAGAAATTTTGGATAGATATTTGAATAGATAAGAGATTAAAATTGAACTGATAATAAAATCTAAACAAAAATTTGCACAGATAGGGAAATAAATTGAACAGGTAGTCAAGATTTTTGAATATATAGACAAAAATATAATAATTAAACGCTTAAATGTAAATATGAACATATAGAAAAAAAAAATCAACAGATAAATTAAGGAGTAATATTGAAAACAAAACGTCTTTCAAAACAAATAAAACGACTTCTCACCCAATTATTCTACTTAATGCCTGCAAAGGACCATCAGAGGAGAAGACACCATTGATCCAGCTCCTTATGTACAGTTTATTTTCTTCAAGCGCACAGATCCAATTTCTCCTCCTTTTTTTTTTTTTTTAAGTTGTTGATCTTTGTTGTTTTTGTATGATGAAATAAATTGCAACAGATAGTTGTAAATTAACCAAAAAAAATAAAAATTAAGCAGATAGAAATAATAATAAAAAATAGAATAGATATATATATATACTGGATTATATTCAAGAAAGAATTTCAACAGATAGAGAGAAAGAACAAGAGAGAGAGAAAGAAAGATTGCAACAGATCCTGGTTTGGTGTATTTCAACAGATAATAAAATGGAACAAATAAAATAAATTGAAGATTGTGACTGGTTTGTTGAGCAGATAAGAAATTTTGGATAGATATTTGAACAGATAAGAGATTAAAATTGAACTGATAATAAAATTTAGACAAAAATTTGCACAGATAGGGAAAAAAATTGAACCGGTTGTCAAGATTTTTGAATATATATACAAAAAAATAATAATTAAACACTTAAATGTAAATTTGAACATGTAGAGAAAAAAAAAATCAACAGATAAATTAAGAAGGAAAATTGAAAACAAAACGTCTTTCAAAACAAATAAAACGACTTCTCTTCTAATTATTTTACTCAATGCCTGCAGAGGACCATCAGAGGAGTAGACTCCATTGATCCAGTTCCTTATGGATAGTTTTTTTTCTTCAAGCGTACAGATCCAATTTCTCCTCTTTTTTTTTTTTTCTTTTTTTTTTTTTTTTTAAGTTTTTTATCTTTGTTGTTGTTGTATGATGAAATAAATTGCAACAGATAGTTGTAAATGAACCAAAACAAAATTAAAAATTATGCAGATAGAAATAATAATAAAAAATATAACAGATACATATATATATATACCGGATTATATTTGAGAAATAATTTCAACAGACAGAGAGATAGAACAAGAGAAAGAGAAAGAAATATTGAAACAGATCCTGGTTTGGTGTATTTCAACAGATAATAAAATTGAACAGATAGAAATAAATTGAAGATTATGATTGGTTTGTTGAATAGATAAGAAATTTTGGATAGGTATTTGAACAGATAAGTGATTACAATTGAACTGATAATAAAATCTAGACAAAAATTTGCACAGATAGGAAAAAAAATTGAACAAGTTGTCTAGATTTTTGAATATATAGACAAAAAAATAATAATTAAACACTTAAATGAAAATTTGAACATATAGAAAAAAAAGTCAACAGATAAATTAAGGAGTAAAATTGAAAACAAAACGTCTTTCAAAACAAATAAAACGACTTCTCTCCCAATTATTTTACTCAATGCCTGAAGAGGACCATTGGAGGAGAAGACTCCATTGATCCAGCTCCTTATGGACAGTTTTTTTTCTTCTAGCATACAGATCCTATTTCTCCCCCTTGTTTTTTAACTTGTTAAACTTTGTTGTTTTTGTATGATGAAATAAATTGCAACAGATAGTCGTAAATGAACTAAAAAAAATTAAAAATTAAGCAGATAGAAACAATAATAAAAAACAGAACAGATATATATATATATACTGGATTATATTTGAGAAAGAATTTCAACAGATAGAGAGAAAGAACAAGAGAGAGGGAAAAAAAGATTGCTACAGATCTTGTTTTGGTATATTTCAACAGATAATAAAATTGAACAGATAGAAATAAATTGAAGATTGTGACTGGTTTGTTGAACAGATAAGAAATTTTGGATAGATAGCTGAACAGAAAAGAGATTAAAATTGAACTGATAATAAAATCTACATAAAAATTTGCACAGATAGGGAAATAAAATTGAACAGATAGTCAAGATTTTTGAATATATAGACAAAAAAATAATAATTAAACACTTAAATGTAAATTTGAACATATACAAAAAAAAAAATTGAACAGATAAATTACGGAGTAAAATTGAAAACAAAACGTCTTTCAAAACAAAGAAAAAGACTTCTCTCCAAATTATTTTACTCAATGCCTGCAAAGGACCATCGGAGGAGAAGACTCCACTGATCAAACTCCATATGGATAGTTTTTTTTCTTCAAGCGTACAGATCCAATTTCACCACCTTCTTTTTTTCTTTTTTAATGTTGTTGATCTTTGTTGTTGTTGTATTTGAACAGATAAGAGATTAAAATTGAACTTTTAATAAAATGTAGACAAAAATTTGCACAGTTGAGGAAAAAAATTAAACAGATAGTCAAGATTTTTGAATATATAGACAAAAAAATAATAATTAAACACTTAAATGTAAATTTGAACATATAGAAAAAAAAAATTCAACTGATAAATTAAGGAGTAAAATTGAAAACAAAACGTCTTTCAAAATAAACAAAAAGACTTCTCTCCAAATTATTTTACTCAATGCCTGCAGAGGACCATCAGAGGAGAAGACTCCATTGATCCAGCTCCTTATGGACAGTTTTTTTTCTGCAAGCACACAGATGTAATTTCTCCTTTTTTTTTTTTTTTTTTTTAAAGTTGTTGATCTTTGTTGTTGTTGTTGTGTGATGAAACAAATTGCAACAGATAGTCGTAAATGAACCGAGAAAAATTAAAAATTAAGCAGATAGAAATAATAATAAAAAATAGAACAGATATATATATATATATATATATTCTGGATTATATTTGAGGAAGAATTTCAACAGATAGAGAGAAAGAACATGAGAGAGAGAAAGAAAGATTGCAACAGATCCTAGTTTGGTGTATTTCAACAGATAATAAAATTGAATAGATAAAAATAAATTGAAGATTGTGACTGGTTTGTTGAACAGAAAAGAAATTTTGCATAGATATTTCAATAGATAAGAGATTAAAATTAAACTGATAATAAAATGTAGACAAAAATTTGCACAGATAGTGTAAAGACCCAAATAAAATAGAATAAGATAAAATAAAAATGAGGTGGAAATTTTTATTTTTATTTTTATTTTTTTTATTTATTTATTTATTTTTTTTTTTTATTGAAAGGGACTTACTCACCGAAAGTGATTAATAAATAAATAAATAAATAAATAAATATTAGAGAACATGATCAAGGTGTAGGGCATGGAAATATTTTTTTTGGTGTAAAAGAGGCAACCACGTGGGTGGGACTACCCTCGTCATTTCCCTCATTCCTTTTTTTTTTTTTTTATTCTGCTTGTTTGAAGCATCTTCTTGTAAAGGATGCCTTTGCTGATATAGTTGGGGCATTGGAAGGCATTCTTCAATAAAATTAAAATAAAATAAAATAAAACTCTTATTCTCTCTCTCTCTCACTCAGATAGTGAAAATGGTCTCTGTGGTATTTCCACAGACAACTTGTATGCATTTCAGCTTGAACCTTCGAAACGATTCGTTGGCCTCTCTCTCATCTTTATCACCCGACCGTCTTCTTCCCAAAAGTTTTTATCGACAGAGAGGCAATGATAAAAGTTCTAGACACTGTACAGTAAACTGCAGACTTGCCAGGGTGAAAGCATCTCCTTCCCCAAGCCTAGATACACTGATAAGAGAACCCCACAAATATTTTGATCAAGTCACTGTTCCGGTTCGCGCAAGAGAAGATCAGAAAACGACAACTTTGATTTTACTCTCTCAAACCTTTACTCTTAGGCGCCACTTTGTCACCCGTCTCTTTTCACCGTCTTCCTCTGAAACCCAAACATGTAATCCATCATCTTCGAATCGAAAATACCTAATTCATGGTTCTGGGTATGATTTTTTTTTGAGGAAGAATTTTACTGGGTCTTCGTTGATTTCTGTTGGAAACTCGAAATTATCATCTGGGTCTGATTTGGGTCTCCTCAATTCAATCCATTTTCGATTGTTTAGTTCTCAGGTTGCTGTTGAACTCTCAACTTCGGATGGGCTTACTGTTGAAGGCATCATTGCCAATCAGTGGCCAATACTTGAAGAGAGTGAGAGTGATTGGAAGAGTCATGCCTCTGCAATTGCTCAGTCCATCCATCTAATCAAGAAACGGTTACAGTGGAAGAAATTATTATTCAGATTAGAGTTGTTATCGTCACAACTAGATAAGCCAGACCTCTGGGATGATCCTGTTCGTGCTGGGAGGATAAGCTGGGAGCATGGTTCACTTATTGGCAAGATGAAAGAGGTGAAGGCATTTGAGCAAGAACTGCTTGAGCATATTGAAATGATTAAGCTTTCTCGTGAAGAGAGTGATGCAGATTTGGAAGCGGTGGTACATTGGTGGTGGGAAGGTGGAATTCGATAGAGAAGGAGAAGGAAGACGGAAATGGGAAGTTTGTGAAGATGATTAGATGAGGGTGAGTGTATGTAGGTGGTGGTGGGAAATTTTCAGTGAAACTCATAAATGTGGTGAAGTGGCAATTATTTATTGATTGCTGTAAAAATTTGATTTGCATGGAATAGCCGTGAATTAGCCAATCTCATATATATATATATATATATCATATATGAACTGGACATCTCCTATTAGAACTATTGAGGTGTTCAGAGAAATGCCGGTGTGGAATTGTGCACTCAATGTGTTTACTTACTGTACTTTGATGGATGGGTTGTGCAAAGAGAATGGGATTAATGAGGATGTGCTAGGGAAGCAGGCTACAACTACCTTCCAATTATCATATGTGACTTTGCTAGACCGAGAATTTGGTGAGAACAACATTTTGATCGGTGGAGACCAAAATTCGGCAAAATCAAAAAATTAGATTTTTGGCTTGTTTCCTCTTCTTGGCTTGAGGTAGGGATATCCTACTCCTCTCTATGAGCTTTGTCTTTAAATATTAGCATTTTGATATGTTGGGGGTTGTTGGGTAATTCTGAGAAAGTTTGGGCCTTGTGTAATTTTACAAAAATTGAGGTTTTAAATATATTAAACCTATATGCATGTTTGGCATGGAGAAATGGAATTAATCTTGAAACATTGATAAAAATGAAACCTTAGGGTTGAAATGTTAATTATGGAAAATGCCCTAATTACATTAATTAATTAATTTGTATAATTAATTGTGAGAAATGAGAAATTGAAATGGGGAAGTTGGGATTGGGGATGTATGGGATTAAAGGGTGTAGTTGGATTATTTATCGCTCACCAAATTGAAATGTTGATATATTATCTATTTTGTGCATTTATTTCCTGTTTAGAAATAACTGCTTTGGGCTATCGGTGGAGGATAGTCTTAATTGTTGTAGACAATGCATGATGATTAGGCAAACGAAAACTAATCAATTTAGTGTGCTATTGAATATAGCGGTTGGAATAATACATTAATTTTATGTATTGATTGATTATATATGATCTATGTTTATATACATGTGTTGTGTGGGAGGAGATAGGGGATGTACTCCACGGTTTAGGGGAAGATAGGGGATGGACCTCTAAACCGGATATTGTTTGGGAGGAGATAGGGATGGACTCGCTGATACAAAGACTAAAATGTGTATCAAGTGTGGATTATGGAAGTGTTTAAATTGATTTGATATAGCACTAAAATGTATATCGTTATCAATTGTGAAGTATAGAAGTGTTTCTATGTTATGTTGAGATACAGCACATATGCTTATCTTTGAGAAGTGTAGATACAGCTCTTATGCTTGTCTAGAGAAGTGTAGATACAGCTCATATGATTATCTTTGGTGGTGTGATATAGTTCTTATACTTATCTGATGATGTGTTGATATAGCTTATATGCTTATCCGTTGATGTGTTGATATAGCTAGTATGCTTATCTATTGTGAAATGGGAAAATGTTTAACATGAGTTACTATCTCATATAGATTGTTTGGTCAGGTTCTGAGCCAGAGTTATGAATTGAGAATTGAAAGGAAATGGAAAATGAAATGTAGCATGGACTTGAATGTCATGAAACTGTAAAATGTTATGAAAGAATGTAAAAGTGTCGACCATCTATCAACTGCTAATTTTTTTGTCATTGTTCATAGTTGGTTTATTGTATTTCTACTGGGCTGTGGCTCACCCTATATGGGAACATCATTTTCAGGTACATGTAGCATGCCATCTCCAAGGACATAGCTTGGGAGACTAGAGGCGGGCAGACTTTTTGTGTCTATTTTCTTTTGATGTATTACATGTAAATTCAAGCCAAGGGCTTAATGTGTAATGAGCGAGACTCTATTTGTGTAACCAAGCAATGTCTTGGAAAGATGAAAGCCTATATGGCATTTAATGTTGTTAAGATGTAATACTTTATGTAATGACTCTGATGAATAAAAGGATATTGATCTTTTATATATCAATGCATGTCAATATTGTGGGTTTAATGTTATTATTTTGAGGGCGTTACAGATAGGGAAAAAAATTGAACAGACAGTGAAGATCAATAAATGGACAAAAAAATAATAATTAAACACTTAAATGTAAATTTGAACATATAGAAAAAAAAAAATTCAACAGATAAATTAAGGTATAAAATTGAAAACAAAACGTCTTTCAAAACAAACAAAAAGACTTCTCACCAAATTATTTTACTCAATGCCTGCAGAGGACCATCGGAGGAGAAGACTCCATTGATCCAAATTCCTTATGGATGATTTTTCTTCAAGCACAGATGCAATTTCTCCTTTTTTTTTTTTTTTTTAAAGTTGTTGATCTTTGTTGTTGTTGTGTGATGAAACAAATTGCAACAGATAGTCGTAAATGAACAGAAAAAAATTAAAAATTAAGCAGATAGAAATAATAATAAAAAATAGAACAGATATATATATATATATATTCTGAATTATATTTGAGGAAGAATTTCAACAGATAGAGAAAAAGAACAAAAGAGAGAGAAAGAAAGATTGCGACAGATCTTAGTTTGGTGTATTTTAACAGATAATAAAATTGAACAGATACAAATAAATTGAAGATTGTGACTGGTTTGTTGAACAGATAAGAAATTTTGGACAGATATTTTAACAGATAACAGATTAAAATTGAACTGATAATAAAATCTAGACAAAATTATTGCACAAATAGGGAAAAAAAATTGAATAGATCGTCAAGATTTTTGAATATATTGACAAAAAATTAATAATTGTAAATGAACCAAAAAAAATTCAAAATTAAGCAGATAGAAATAATAATAAAAAATAGGACAGATATATATGTATATATATATATATTCTGGATTATATTTGAGGAAGAATTGCAACAGATAGAGAGAAAAAACAAGGGAGAGAGAAAGAACGATTGCAACAGATCCTGATTTCGTGTAATTCAACAGATAATAAAATTGAACAGATAAAAATAAATTAAAAATTGTGACTGGTTTTCAATGATAAGAAATTTTGATAGATATTTGAACAGATAAGAGATTAAAATTGAACTGATAATAAAATGTAGATAAAAATCTGCACAGATAGTGAAAAAAATTGAACAGATAGTCAAGATTTTTGAATTTATAGACAAAAAAATAATAATTAAACACTTAAATGTAAATTTGAACATATAAAAAAAATTCAACAGATAAATTAAGGAGTAAAATTGAAAACAAAACGTCTTTCAAAATAAAGAAAAAGACTTCTCTCCAAATTATTTTGCTCAATGCCTGCAGAGGACCATCAGAAGAGAAGAATCCATTGATCCAGCTCCTTATGGACAGTATTTTTTCTTCAAGCACATAGATCCAATTTCACATTTTTTTTTAAGTTGTTGATCTTTGTTGTTGTTGTGTAATGAAACAAATTGCAACAGATAGTCGTAAATGAACCAAAAAAATTAAAAATTAAGCAGATTGAAATAATAATAAAAAATACAACAGATATATATATGTATATAGTCTAGATTATATTTGAGGAAGAATTTCAACAGATAGAGAGAAAGAACAAGAGCGAGAGAAAGAAAGATAGCAACAGATCCTGGTTTGGTGTATTTCAACAGATAATAAAATTGAACAGATAAAAATAAATTGGAATTGTGACTGGTTTGTTGAACAGATAAGAAATTTTGGATAGATATTTGAACAGATAAGAGATTAAAATTGAACTGATAATAAAATGTTGACAAAAATTTGCACAGATAGGGAAAAAAATTGAACAGATAGTCAAGATTTTTGAATATATAGACAAAAAAATAAGAATTAAACACTGAAATGTAAATTTGAACAGATAGAAAAAAAATTCAAAAGATAAATTAAGGATTAAAATTTAAAAAAAAAAAACGTTTTTGAAAACAAAGAAAAAGACCTCTCTCCAAATTAATTTACTCAATGCCTGCAGAGGACCTTCAGAGGAGAAGACTCCATTGATCCAGCTCCTCATGGACAGTTTTTTTCTTCGAGCACACAGATCCAATTTTTTTTTTATTTTTTTTTATTTTTTTTTTTAAGTCGTTGATCTTTGTTGTTGTTGTATGAAGAAACAAATTGCAACAGATAGTTGTAAATGAACTAAAAAAAATTAAAAATTAAGCAGATATAAATAATAATAAAAAGTAAAACAGATATACATATACGCTGGATAATATTTGAAGAAGAATTTCAACAGATAGAGAGAAAGAACAAGAGAGAGAGAAAGAAAGATTGCAACAGATCATGGTTTGGTATATTTCAACTGATAATAAAATTGAACAGATAAAAATAAATTGAAGATTGTGACTGGTTTGTTGAACAGATAAGAAATTTTGGATAGATATTTGAACAGATAAGAGATTAAAATTGAACTGATAATAAAATGTAGACAAAAATTTACACAGATTGTCAAGATTTCTGAATATATAGACAAAAAAATAATAATTAAACACTTAAATGTAAATTTGAACATATAGAAAAAAAAAATTCAACAGATAAATTCAGGAGTAAAATTGAAAACAAAACGTTTTTCAAAACAAACAAAAGGACTTCTCTCCAAATTATTTTACTTAATACCTGCAGAGGACCATCAGAGGAGAAGACTCCATTGATCCAGCTCCTTATGGACAGTTTTTTTTCTTCAAGCACACAGATCCAAATTCTCCTCTTTTTTTTTCTTTTTTTTTTTTATGATGTTGATCTTTGTTTTTGTTGTTGTTGTTGTATGATGAAACAAATTGTGTAACGCCCTCAAAATAATGACATTAAACCCAACAATATTGACATGCTATGATATATAAAAGATCCACGTCCTTTCATTCAACAGGGTTCTATTACAAAAAGTATTACATGTTAACAACAAAAGCAAATGCCCTAAGGGCTTACAGCTTTCCAAGTTAACACTTGGTTACAAGAAAGTAGAGTGCTAACTCATTTACACATTAAGCCCTTGGCTTGAATTTACATGTAATATTACAAAAGGAAAGACAACCAAAAAGTCCGTCCGCCACTAGCCTCCCAAGCTAAGTCCTTGGAGGTGGCATGCTACCTGTACCTGAAAATGATGTTCTATATAGGGTGAGCCATGCCCAAAGAGAAATATACTAAACCGCTTATGAATAATGACTCAAAGATTAACAGTTGATAGATGGCCAACTCTTTTACATTCTTTCATAACATAATACAATTCCAAGACGTCTAAGTCTATATTTCCTTTTCATTTGCCACATCATAACCTTGGCTCAAACATCTCACATGGGCCAAGCACTCATGCCTACACATTTCACTTCAACAAAAATAAACATAACAGTTATATTCATACTTCCAAAGACAAGCATATACGCCTGTCAATACATTTCTAGATAAGCATACATGCTCTATCTACGGAGTTCATCCCTATCTCCTCCCAATAACATCCGGTTTAGAGGTCCATCCCTATCTTCCCTAAACCGCGAGTACATCCCCTATCTCCTCCAACACAACACAATGCATATAAATAACAATTACACACATCACATAACAATACATAAAATCAATATATTCTATCCATCGTTATAATTCATAACATTACAACCCTTAGGTTCCAATTTCACTAATGTTTCAACATTAATTCCATGTTTCTATACCAAACATGCTTCTAGGTTTATTATAGAAAAAACCCCAAACTTTTATAAAATTACACAATGGCCCAAAGTTTCCCAAAATTACACAACAACTACCAACATATCAAAATGCTAAAATTTAAAGACAAGACTCATATAGAGGAGTAGGATATCCCTACCTCAAAAGATGAGCTCCAAAGGAGAAGGACCCAAAACCAAAATGCTCCAAACACCAAACTATTCGGATCAAAATGACGCCCTCGACGATCAACACCCTTTTTGTGAAGACAAAAGGTGAGCAACACACTCTAGCTAGATCAATACTTAGAGAGAAGTTATGGTTTTTGAGTGAGAAGCTCTGAAAATGGCGTTTTGGTAAAGTAGGAGAAAGAAGATAAGTCAAAAAGTGATTTAAAATGCCCAGTCCCACTCGAGTATACGACAGTCCGCTGAGCGTAAGACTCTCCGCCGAGCGTAAGACACATAAAACAGTTCCGCCGAAGCGCAACATTGTCCGCCGAGCTCCAAGACACAGACACAAAGTTCGCCCGCGAGCGTAGATCCAGCTTCGCTGAGCGCAGTCTCCCTTCCGTAACTCTCACTAAAATATATCAGACGCCGAAGCGACAAGGACCCGCCGAGCGATAAACCACACTTGCGAAGTTTTGCAGTGCACGAATATCGAAATGGTGCATTCTCCGCCGGCGCCAAGACCTCCGCTCGAGCGTAAAAGCAACAACAACCCATCCGCTGAAGGTAAACATGTCCGCCGAGCGACTACCAAAACTCGGGCAACTAGACTTGGTTCTTAAGCTCAACCAACCTGTAACAGACCTGCCCAACACATCCTGTAACTCAAAAACAAAGCAAGAAAGGACGTAAATAAGACAATACTCAACTACCAACATCCACGGACACATGCCCAGCTCACTATACAATAAGGGGTAAACCCGGGACCGCTATAACCTCCCCCCCTTAAAGAATTTCGTCCCCGAAATTAAAAACAAGTTTTGAAAAGCAAGTTTTCCTTTCTTTTAAACAATGTTATGCCACAACATTACACAATTCGACCCATTACCGGTCATTCCATCTCTTATCAAGAGGCATTTGACAATATATACATTTCAACATGCATTTTCTTTTTATCTCAACCATTCCCCATACATATGGTTCACAATTCATATCATAAGCAATAATCATGATACAATTCCATTTCTATAATATGGCCAACATATGCAATATTATAATCAACTCCCATAACAAGGCAAGTTCTACAACATTTCATTAACCAAAACATGCTCCATGTTTTACAACTTAAGGCATTTCAAATGTTCTTAAAGTTCATTACAATTACACAATTGCAACACCTGATTACACATCAACAAATAAGTCCGGATATTTCATGGACTCCCAACTCACGCTCCCAAGTGGCCTCCTCCACCGTGATGTTTCCACAAAACCTTAACCAAAGGATGGTCTTGCCACGCAGATTTGATCCCGCCTATCCAAGACTGAACTGTCTCTCCTCATACGAGGCATCCTCATCTACCTCTAAGTCGGTCCAATCCAACACATGTGATGGATCCGGCCATACTCAAGCATACACACATGAAACACGCCATGAACTCCGCCAATCGTGGCGCAAAGCTAAACGATAAGCAACCTCGCCAATCCGCCAAGGATCTCAAAAGGACCAATAAACCGAGGATAACTTCACTCTTCCCAAATCTCAACAAACCCCGTCTAGGTGATATCTTCGTAGAAGACGTGATTACCCACCTCAAACTCCAACGGTCTCCTCCTACGGTCAAGATAGGACTTCGACGACTGGTCAGAATAAGCCTCCTACGGATAAGCTCAACTTTCTCCGCTGCCTCCCTAACCAACTCCGGACCCAACAAAGGTGTGTCACCCACCTCGCCCAACAAATCGAGACCTACAAGGTCGGCCATACAAGGCCTCAAACGGTGCCATACCGATACTAGACCGAAAACTTGTTGTAGGCAAACTCTACCAACGGAAGTGCCTCTCACGCCCCATCAAATCAAGGACACAATCCCGAGCATATCCTCAAGGATCTGGATGGTACGCCGATCGCCCATCACCGAGGATGATAAGTCGCATTACTAAAGGTCAACTTAGTACCTAAAGCACTCAGAACTCGCCACAACCTAGCAAGAAACGAGGATCTCTATCTCGAGACAATCGCCATGGGACCCCGTGCAACCTTACTATGTCCCGAATATATAAGTCGGCAAGATGATCATCGAATCTCTCACGCCAAGACGGAATGAAATGCGCCGACTTAGTCAACCGGTCTACAACCACCCAAATAGCGCCACTACCGGCCGAGTCCTCTAAGACCTACAACGAAGTCCGTAGTGACATGCTCCCACTTCCACTCGGCAATAGGCAAGGGTTGTAACAAACCCGCTGGCCTCTGATGTTCGGCCTTCACTTGCTGACAAGTAAGGCACTTAGACACGAAAACTGCCACATCTCTCTTCATACCCCGCCACCAAAACTGGCACCCAAATCCCGATACATCTTAGTACCTCCCGGATGCACCGCAAGGCGCGAATGATGAAACTCTCAGAGTACTTCCTCTCGGCAAGCCTCCCAGATTAGCAAACGGTCTCAGATCTCACACTGTGGGATACACCGTCAAACCCTTCTCAACCTTCCCATTGGAGATCTTCTCTGAGTGATTCTACCTCAAGGTCACCTCTCCGTGCCTCTAACACTCTAGTCACTAGTGTAGGTTGCAACAACGTAAAAATAAGGTCATAGCTTCAACGGATTCGCCTGAATAAATCAAACTCTCCAATTGTCCCCAACATCTCCCACTCCCGTATAGCTATACAAGCTACATTACTAACGGATTTTCTGCTAAGGGCATCGGCCACAACATTGGCCTTTCCCGGATGATAATGCAACTCGAAATCGTAATCCTCAATAAACTCCATCCACCTCCTCTGCCTCAAGTTCAAGTCTTTCTGTGAAAATAGATACTTCAGACTCTTATGATCCGAGAACACCTCGAATCTTTCGCCGTAAAGGTAGTGCCTCCAGATTTTCAAGGCAAAGATTACAGCCGCTAATTCTAGATCATGCGTAGGGTAATTCTTCTCGTGAATTTTCAACTGACGTGAGCCATAAGCTACCACTTTCCCCTCTTGCATTAACACACAACCCAAACCCTCTCGTGAGGCATCACAATAGACTGCATAACCCAACCCTCTCTCCGGAATAATCAAGACTGGAGCGGTGGTCAATCTAACTTTCAACTCCTGAAACGACTTTTCACAAGTCTCACTCCATACAAAGCTGACTCCCCTCCGAGTCAATCTAGTCAACGGTGAAGCTAACTTGGAGAAATCTTTCACAAACCGACGGTAATACCCAGCTAATCCCAGAAAACTGCGAATCTCAAACACACTCTTAGGCTGTGCCCAATCTTGCACTGCCTCAATCTTGGATGTATCAACAGACACCCCTTCCCCAAAAACCACATGGCCTAAGAACTTCACCTCTTCTAGTCAAAACTCACACTTCCCGAACTTAGCATACAGCTTATGGGCTCTAAGTAACTCAAGCACCACTCTCAAGTGCTCCTCGTGCTCCTCCTCTGAAGGTGAATAGATAAGAATGTCGTCTACGAAAACGACTACAAAACGATCCAAAAATTCCCGGAAGATCCGGTTCATCAAGTCCATAAAGATCGCTGCGTTGGTAAGCCCAAATGGCATTACCAGAATTCATAATGGCCATACTGCGTACGGAATGCCGCTTGAATATCCTCCTCCTCGACCCTTAATCGGTGGTAACCCGATCTCAAATCTATCTTAGAGAAACAACGGAACCCTTCAACGGTCAAACAAATCATCTATACGGGCATAGGGTACTTATTCTTAATCAGAGTCGATTCAACTTTCTAGTCAATACACAATCTCAAGGCACCACCTTTCTTCTTAGCAAAGAGTGCCGGTCCTCCCCACGTGAAACACTAGGCTAACAAAAACCCTTATCTAGCAATCCTCGAGTTGAACTTTCAACTCAACTAACTCACCTGGAGCAAAACGGTAAGGTGCCATAGAAATGGCGCTGCGTCGCACTAAATCGATAGAGAACTCAATCTCCTGAGGTGGCAAATCGACAAGGTCCTCGAAAACATCCGAGTACTCACAAACTACTCTTGGCAACACAATCTGAGTCTCATCACACTCACCACTCAAAGCTAGCAAGTAGACCACTAAGCTCATTTCATCACGGACCATACCTATGGCACAATACTACCAACCCGGCCTCCCAAGAAATGGAAACACTCGCTCACGGTACAACAAGTAACCTCAAGCGGTAGCAATCAATAACTCAGTATGACGATAACCACCCATACCCAAAATAACATCGAAGCCCTTCATGGGCATAACTACAAAAGGAAACGGAAGCCTATGATCATCAACCTCTATGTCACAGCCTCTACACCCGTGTTTCAAAATCAACTCACCCCCAATAGGTGACACTACACAAATAGGAGATGCCAACACTGCTAACTCCAATTCTAACACAGATGCAAATGCAGCAGATACAAAAGAATGAGACGCACCCGTATCAATCAGTACACTAGCAACTGAATTGCAAAACAAAAAGGTACCTCTCACTACTGATGGAGCCAGATTAGGTCCTCGCTGTAATAAAGATACACGCTACCAGAGGCCCTCGATCCACTCGCCGCCTTGAGCATAAGATCACAGACCGATCGACGACGAAGCTTGATTGCCTCGAGGCTCGCGATGCATCGAAGCTGGTTGAAATCCTCAAGGCTGTTTAGAACCAGACGCCTCGGGTGGCACTCAACCGTGGGCAATACCTCTTCATGTGCCCGGCCGCCCACATCGTAACACGACAAAGGGCCGCCTCTACCCGAACTCGCTCATGCCTAGCCGACGAAAGCGCCTCGACTTCGCCTTCAAGGGCACACGACGCTTGTGACCCGGCCACACTTGTACAGTGAACTCTCCTCGACCGCCTCCCGAGCTCAGACTCAGATTGGAAAGTCGACCGCCAAACCACTCGGGACGGCCGAGGTTATAACCCTCCGCCTCCCGCCATCACTCCGTCCTCTTGGCCCCTCTTGAGCCCCCATGTTTCTCCTCTTCTCCTCTCGATCATCACCCATATGAGCCGCAAGATCCACCAAATGCCTGACTTCAATGTAAGGTCCACTAACTTTCAACTTGAGGTCCCACCTCAACTTCCGCTCAAACTCAGAGTAACTTCTGCCGCCACAAGTTCAGTGCAAACCTCGACAAGCTAGTAAATGTAGCCTCAAACTCGCCACAGACGAACCCTCCGCTTAAGCTTGGTAACCGATCCTCGCCTCTTTTTAGCCATCATGATAAAACCTCTCTGGAAAGCATTCACAAACGCCTCCCAAGTACCACCCACACGAACTTTCTCATACTTCCACCATTGACCAAGATCTCCTTCACCGAAGGATGCCAAGGTCACTAATGCTCCGTCCTCAATGCCTAGCATCTCTAACGCTTTTACTCATTTGTTCTAGCCACTGTCGCTTTCAATGGCTCTTAGGATCCCCAACAAACTCCTCCGGGTTAGACCGAAAGAACTCCCTCTTCAAGAAAGAAGGTCCCTCAGTGTCATTGACCGCCCGAGAATACCCAAAGCCCTGCTATCTCCCTGCCAAGGCACCCATAGCTCGCCGACCATCGCTCGGCCACATTGGCTCGACCAACTCCTTCTCGAAGCCGAACCTCATCCCAGAATGGCACTTCTCGCCCTAGGCCTACCACGCCTACCACCTCTTGCTCGCCCCGACATCCTAATAAAGGTAATGTAACGTTAGCACATTTATAAACGTACAAAACTAAACACTCACGCCCTAATGCATGGATAACAGTAATTCATTCCACGAAGCACATAAACACATAAACACTTTAATTTCATTTCCTGGATGATGATAGTCCCAAGGCGTTAGAGAGTAATTGGTTAGAAACAAAGATTGATCAAGTGCCTTTCCAACAAGACTCCCAGAAACCCAAAGATCCAATCAACATCCGAGAAACTAAATCCCATACCCAAATAATCACATAAGCAAGTTATCACATAAGCCTATAACAGTACACCTAAGCCTCTATCAAGCGAGACAAACCCAATGTGATCCTAATCACTTCCCACGATCCAAAGTATTCAACCAGACGCTCGATACCAAGTTGTAACGCCCTCAAAATAATGACATTAAACCCAACAATATTGACATGCTATGATATATAAAAGATCCACGTCCTTTCATTCAACAGGGTTCTATTACAAAAAGTATTACATGTTAACAACAAAAGCAAATGCCCTAAGGGCTTACAGCTTTCCAAGTTAACACTTGGTTACAAGAAAGTAGAGTGCTAACTCATTTACACATTAAGCCCTTGGCTTGAATTTACATGTAATATTACAAAAGGAAAGACAACCAAAAAGTCCGTCCGGCCACTAGCCTCCCAAGCTAAGTCCTTGGAGGTGGCATGCTACCAGACAAAAATGATGTTCTATATAGGGTGAGCCACACCAAGAGAAACATACTAAACCAGTTATGAATAATGACTAAAAGATTAACAGTTGATAGATGGCCAACTCTTTTACATTCTTTCATAACATAATACAATTCCAAGACGTTTAAGTCTATATTTCCTTTTCATTTGCCATATCATAACCTTGGCTCAAACATCTCACATGAGACAAGCACTCATGCCTACACATTTCACTTCAACAAATATAAACATAACAGTTATATTCATACTTCCAAAGACAAGCATATACGCTCTGTCAATACATTTCTAGATAAGCATACATGCTCTATCTACGGAGTTCATCCCCTATCTCCTCCCAATAACATCCGGTTTAGAGGTCCATCCCCTATCTTCCCCTAAACCGCGGAGTACATCCCCTATCTCCTCCAACACAACACAGTGCATATAAACAACAATTATACACATCACATAACAATACATAAAATCAATGTATTCTATCCATCGTTATAATTCATAACATTACAACCCTTAGGTTCCAATTTCACTAATGTTTCAACATTAATTCCATGTTTCTATACCAAACATGCTTCTAGGTTTATTATAGACAAAACCCCAAACTTTTATAAAATTACACAATGGCCCAAAGTTTCCCAAAATTACACAACAACTACCAACATATCAAAATGCTAAAATTTAAAGACAAGACTCATATAGAGGAGTAGGATATCCCTACCTCAAAAGATGAGCTCCAAAGGAGAAGGACCCAAAACCAAAATGCTCCAAACACCAAACTATTCGGATCAAAATGACGCCCTCGACGATCAACACCCTTTTTGTGAAGACAAAAGGTGAGCAACACACTCTAGCTAGATCAATACTTAGAGAGAAGTTATGGTTTTTGAGTGAGAAGCTCAAAAATGGCGTTTTGGTAAAGTAGGAGAAAGAAGATAAGTCAAAAGTGATTTAAAATGCCCACCCACTCAGGTTACGACAGTCCGCCGAGCGTAAGACTCTCCGCCGAGCGTAAAGACACATAAACAGTTCCGCTGCGCAACATTGTCCGCCGAGCTCCAAGACATGCACACAAAGTTCGTCCGCCGGCGAGATCCCAACCGCCGAAAGCGCAGTCTCCTCCCGTAACTCTCACCAAAATACATATCAGACGCCGAAGACAAGGACCCGCCGAGCGATAAACCACACTTGCGTAAGTTTTGCAGGTGCACGAAATCGAAATGGTGCATTCTCCGCCGAAGCGCCAAAACCTCCGCCGAGCGTAAAAGCAACAACAACCCATCCGCTGAAGGTAAACATGTCCGCCGAGCGGACTACCAAAACTCGGCAACTAGACTTGGTTCTTAAGCTCAACCAACTCGAACAGACCGCCCAACACATCCTCAGAACTCAAAAACAAAGCAAGAAAGGACGAATAAATAAGACAATACTCAACTACTAACATCCACGGACACATGCCCAAATTTCACTATACAATAAGGGTAAACCCGGACCGCTATAAATTGCAATAGGTAGTTGTACATGAACCAAAAAAAATTAAAAATTAAGCAGATATAAATAATAATAATAAATAAAACAGATATATATACATATACTGGATAATAGTTGAGGAAGAATTTCAACAGATCGAGGGAAAGAACAAGAGAGAGAGAAAGAAAGATTGCAACATATCCTGGTTTACTGTATTTGAACAGATAATAAAATTGAACAGATAAAAATAAATTGAAGATTGTGACTGGTATGTTGAACAGATAAGAAATTTTGGATAGATATTTGAACAGATAAGAGATTAAAATTGAACTGATAATAAAATGTAGAAAAAAATTTACACAGATAGGGAAAAAAATTGAAAAGATAGTCAAGATTTTTGAATATATAGACAAAAAAATAATAATTAAACACTAAAATGTAAATTTGAACATATAAAAAAAAAATTCAACAGATAAATTAAGGAGTAAAGTTGAAAACAAAACGTGTTTCAAAACAAACAAGAAGACTTCTCACCAAATTATTTTACTCAATGCCTGCGGAGGACCATCGGAGGAGAAGACTCCATTGATCCAGCTCCTTATAGACTGTTTTTTTTCTTCAAGCACACAGATGCAATTTCTCCTGTTTTTTATTTTTATTTTTTTAAAGTTGTTGATCTTTGTTGTTGTTGCGTGATGAAACAAATTGCGACAGATAATTGTAAATGAACCGAAAAAAATTAAAAATTAAACTGATAGAAATAATAATAAAAAATAGAACAGATATATATATATATATATATTATGGATTATATTTGAGGAAGAATTTCAACAGATGGAGAGAAAGAACAAGAGAGAGAGAGAGAGAAAGAAAGATTGCAACAGATCCAGGTTTGGTGTATTTCAACAGATAATAAAATTGAACAGATAAAAATAAATTGAAGATTGTGACTGGTTTGTTGAACAGATAAGAAATTTTGGATAGATATTTGAACGGATAAGAGATTAAAATTGAACCGATAATAAAATGTAGACAAAAATTTTCACAAAGAGGAAAAAAAATTGAACAGATAGTCAAGATTTTTGAATATATAGACAGAAAAATAATAATTAAACACTTGAATGTTAATTTGAACATATAGAAAAAAAAAATTCAACAGATAAATTAAGGATTAAAATTGAAAACAAAACGTCTTTCAAAACAAACAAAAAGACTTCTCACCAAATTATTTTACTCAATGCCTGCAGAGGACCATCGGAGGAGAAGACTCCATTGATCCAGCTCCTTATGAACAGTTTTTTTTCTTCAAGCACACAGATGCAATTTCTCCTATTTTTTATTTTTTTTTTAAAGCTGTTGATCTTTGTTGTTGTGTGATGAAACAAATTGCAATAGATAGTTGTAAATGAACCGAAAAAAATTAAAAATTACGCAGATAGAAATAATAATAAAAAATAGAACAGATATATATATTTTTATATATTCTGGATTATATTTGAGAAAGAATTTCAACAGATAGAGAGAAAGAGCAAGAGAGAGAAAGAAAGATTGCAACAGATCCTGGTACGGTGTATTTCAATAGATAATGAAATTGAACAGATAAAAATAAATTGAAGATTCGGACTGGTTTGTTGAACAGATAAGAAATTTTGGATAGATATTTTCACAGATAAGAGATTAAAATTGAACTGATAATAAAATGTTGACAAAAATTTGTACAGATAGGGAAAAAAATTGAACAGATAGTCTAGATTATTGAATATATAGACAAAAAAAAATAATTAAACACTTTAAGGTAAATTTGACCATATAGAAAAAAAAAATTCAACAGACAAATTAAGGAGTAAAATTGAAAACAAAACATCTTTCAAAACAAACAAAAAGACTTCTC
Organism: Camellia lanceoleosa; assembly: GCA_025200525.1. Taxonomy (NCBI): domain Eukaryota; kingdom Viridiplantae; phylum Streptophyta; class Magnoliopsida; order Ericales; family Theaceae; genus Camellia; species Camellia lanceoleosa. Next base: position 78,906,993 of record CM045769.1, read on the forward strand.
TCCAAATTATTTTACTCAATGCCTGCAGAGGACCATCGGAGGAGAAGACTCCATTGATCCAGCTCCTTGTGGATAGTTTTTTTTCTTCAAGCACACAGATCTGATTTCTCTTATTTTTTATTTTTTTTTTAAAACTGTTGATCTTTGTTGTTGTTGTGTGATGAAACAAAATGCAACAGATAGTTGTAAATGAACCAAAAAAATTAAAAATTAAGCAGAGAGAAATAATAATAAAAAATAGAACAGATATATGTACATATATTCTGGATTATATTTGACGAAGAATTTCAACAGATAGAGAGAAAGAACAAGAGAGAGAGAAATCAAGATTGCAACAGATCCTGGTTTGGTGTATTTCAACAGATAATAAAATTGAACAGATAAAAATAAATTGAAGATTGTGACTGGTTCGTTGAACAGATAAGAAATTTTGGATAGATATTTGAACAGATAAGAGATTAAAACTGAATTGATAATAAAATGTAGACAAAAATTTGCACATATAGGGAAAAAAATTGAACAGATAGTCAAGATTTTTTAATATATAGACAAAAAAATAATAATTAAGGACTTAAATGTAAATTTGAACATATAGAAAAAAAAATTCAACAAATAAATTAAGGATTAAAATTGAAAACAAAACGTCTTTCAAAACAAACAAAAAGACTTCTCACCAAAGTATTTTGCTCAATGTGTAACGCCCTCAAAATAATAATATTAAACCCAACAATATTGACATGCCATGATATATAAAAGATCTACGTCCTTCCATTCAACAGAGTTCTATTACAAATAGTATTACATGTTAACAACAAAAGCAAACGCCCTAAGGGCTTACAGCTTTCCAAGTTAACACTTGGGTACAAGAAAGTAGAGTACTAACTCATTTACACATTAAGCCCTTGGCTTGAGTTTACATGTAATATCACAAAAGGAAAGACAACCAAAAAGTCCGTCCGCCACTAGCCTCCCAAGCTAATTCTTTGGAGGTGGCATGCTACCTGTACCTGAAAACAATATTCCCATATAGGGTGAGCCACAGCCCAGTAGAAATATACTAAACCAGTTATGAATAATGACTAAAAGATTGACAGTTGATAGATGGCCAACTCTATTACATTCTTTCATGACATAATACAATTCCAAGACATTTAAGTCTATATTTCCTTTTCACTTGCCATATCATAACTTTGGCTCAAACATCTCACATGAGACAAGCACTCATGCCTACACATTTCATTTCAACAAATATAAACATAACAGTTATATTCATACTTCCAAAGACAAGCATATACGCTCATTAATACATTTCTAGATAAGCATACATGCTCTATCTACGGAGTTCATCCCCTATCTCCTCCCAATAACATCCGGTTTAGAGGTCCATCCCCTATCTTCCCCTAAACCGCGGAGTACATCCCCTATCTCCTCCAACACAACACAATGCATATAAATAACAATTATACACATCACATAACAATACATAAAATCAATGTATTCTATCCATCGTTATAATTTATAACATTACAACCCTAAGGTTCCAATTTCACTAATGTTTCCACATTAATTCCATGTTTCTATACTAAACATGCTTCTAGGTTTATTATAGACAAAACCCCAAACTTTTATAAAATTACACAATGGCCCAAAGTTTCCAAAAATTTCACAACAACTACCAACATATCAAAATGCTAAAATTTAAAGACAAGACTCATAAGGAGGAGTAGGATATCCCTACCTCAAAAGATGAGCTCCAAGGAGAAGGACCCAAAACCAAAATGCTCCAAACACCAAACTATTCGGATCAAAATGACGCCGACGATCAACACTTTTGTGAAGACAAAAGGTGAACAACACACTCTAGCTAGATCAATACTTAGAGAGAAGTTATGGTTTTTGAGTGAGAAGCTCAAAATGGTGTTTTGGTAAAGTAGGAGAAAGAAGATAAGTCAAAAGTGACTCGAAATGCCTCCACCCCACTCGGTTATTTGACAGTCCGCTGAGCGTAAGACTCTCCGCCGAGCGTAAAGACATAAACAGAGTTCCGCCGAAGCGCAACATTGTCCGCCGAGCTCCAAGACACAGACACAAAGTTCGCCCGCCGAAGCGAGATCCCACCGCCGAAAGCGCAGTCTCCTCCCGTAACTCTCACCAAAACATCAGACGCCGAAAGACAAAGACCCGCCGAAGCGCAGAAACCACACTTGCGTAAGTTTTGCAGTGCACGAACATCGAAGGGTGCATTCTCCGCCGAGCGCCAAAACCTCCGCCGAGCGCATAAGCAACAACAACCCATCCGCTGAAGCGTAAACATGTCCGCCGAGCGGACTACCAAAACTCGGCAACTAGACTTGGTTCTAAGCTTAACCAATCGGTAACAAACCCGCCCAACACAACTCAGAACTCAAAAACAAAGCAAGAAGGACGAATAAGACAATACTCAATTAACCTCCAGGGACACATGTCCGGACCACTATACAACAAGGGGTAAACCCGGGACCGCTATACAATGCCTGTAGAGAACCATCGGGGGAGAAGACTCCATTGATCCAGCTCCTTATGGACAGTTTTTTTTCTTCACACACACAGATCCAATTTCTCCTTTTTTTTTTTTTTAAAGTTTTTGATATTTGTTGTTGTTGTGTGATGAAACAAATTGCAACAGATAGTTGTAAATGAACCGAAAAAATTAAAAATTAAATGCATGTAAATAATAATAAAAAATAGAACAGATATATGTATACTGGATTATATTTGAGGAAGAATTTCTACTTATAGAGAGGAAGAACAAGAGAGAGAGAAAGAAAGATTACAACAGATCCTAGTTTTGTGTATTTCAACAGATAATAAAATTGAACAGATAAAAATAAATTGAAGATTGTGACTTGTTTGCTCAACAAAGGAAGAAATTTTGGATAGAAATTTGAACAGATAAGAGATTAAAATTGAACTGATAATAAAATGTAGACAAAAATTTGCCCAAATAGGGGGAAAAAATTGAACAGATAGTCAAGATTTTTTAATATATAGACAAAACAATAATAATTAAACACTTTCATATAAATTTGAACATATAGAAATAAAAAATTCAATGCATAAATTAAGTAGTAAAATTGAAAACAAAACGTCTTTCAAAACAAACAAAAAGACCTATCTCCAAATTATTTTACTCAATGTCTGCAGAGGACCATCAGAGGAGAAAACTCCATTGATCCAGCTCCTTATGGATAGTTTTTTTCTTCAAGCACACAGATCCGATTTCACCAATTTTTTTTTTTTAAAAGCTGTTGATCTTTGTTGTTGTTGTGTGATGAAACAAATTGCAACAGATAGTTGTAAATGAACCGAAAAAAATTAAAAATTAAGCATATAGAAATAATAATAAAAAATAGAACAGATATATATATATATATATATATTCTGGATTATATATGAGGAAGAATTTCAACAGATAGAGAGGAAGAACAAGAGAGAGAGTAATCAAGATTGCAACAGATCCTGGTTTGGTGTATTTCAACAGATAATAAAATTGAACAGATAAAAATAAGTTAAAGATTGTGACTGGTTTGTTGAACAGATAAGAAATTTTGGATAGATATTTGAATAGATAAGAGATTAAAATTGAACTGATAACAAAATGTAGACAAAAATTTGCGCAAATAGGAAAAAAAATTGAACATATAGTCAACATTTTTGAATAAATAGACAAAAAAATAATAATTAAACACTTAAATGTAAATTTGAACATATAGAAAAAAAAATTCAACAGATAAATTAAGGATTAAAATTGAAAACAAAACGTCTTTCAAAATAAACAAAAAGACTTCTCACCAAATTATTTTACTCAATCCCTGCAGAGGACCATCGGAGGAGAAGACTCCATTGATCCAAATTTCCTTATGGATGCTTTTTTTTCTTCACATTGTGATGCAATTTCTCCTAATTTTTTTTTTTTTTCAAGTTGTTGATCTTTGTTGTTGTTGTGTGATGAAAATAATTGCAACAGATAGTTCTAAATGAACCGAAAAAAATTAAAAATTAAGCAAATTGAAATAATAATAATAAAAAATAGAACAGATATATATATATATTCTGGATTATATTTGAGGAAGAATTTCAACAGATAGAGAGAGAGAAAGAAAGATTGCAACAGATCCTGGTTTGGTGTATTTCAACAGATAATAAAATTGAACAGATAAAAATAAATTGAATATTGTGACTGGTTTGTTGAACAGATAAGAAATTTTGGATAGATATTTGAATAGATAAGAGATTAAAATTGAATTGATAACAAAATGTAGACAAAAATTGGCCCAAATAGGGCAAAAAATTGAACAGCTAGTCAAGATTTGTTAATATATAGACAAAAAAATAATAATTAAACACTTAAATGTAAATTTGAACATATAGAAAAAAAAATTCAACAGATAAATTAATGATTAAAATTGAAAACAAAACGTCTTTCAAAAGAAACAAAAAGACTTCTCACCAAATTATTTTACTCAATGCCTGCAGAGGACCATCGGAGCAGAAGACTCCATTGATCCAGCTCCTTATGGACAGTTTTTTTTCTTCAAGCACACAGATGCAATTTCTCCTTTTTTTTTTTCAAGTTGTTGATCTTTGTTGTTGTTGTGTGATGAAAAAAATTGCAACAGACAGTTCTGAATGAACCGAAAAAAATTAAAAATTAAGCAAATAGAAATAATAATAAAAATAGAATAGATATATATATATATATATATTCTGGATTATATTTGAGGAATAATTTCAACAGATAGAGAGAAAGAACAAGATAGAGAGAAATCAAGATTGCAACAGATCCTAGTTTGATGTATTTCAACAGATAATAAAATTGAACAGATAAAAATAAATTGAATATTGTGACTGGTTTGTTGAACAGATAAGAAGTTTTGGATAGATATTTGAACAGATAAGACATTAAAATTGAAATGATAATAAAATCTAGACAAAAATTTGCCCAAATAAGAAAAAAAATTGAACAGATAGTCAAGATTTTTGAATATATAGAAAAAAAAAATAATTAAACACTTTAAAGTAAATTTGAACGTATAGAAAAAAAAAATTCAACAGACAAATTAAGGAGTAAAATTGAAAACAAACGTCTTTCAAAACAAACAAAAAGACTTCTCTCCAAATTATTTTACTCAATGGCTGCAGAGGACCATCAGAAGAGAAGACCCCATTGATCCAGCTCCTTATGGATAGTTTTTTTTCTTCAAGCACACAGATCCGATTTCTCCTATTTTTTTTATTTTTTTAAAGCTGTTGATCTTTGTTGTTGTTGTGTGATGAGACAAATTGCAACAGAAAGTAGCAAATGAACCGAAAAAAATTAAAAATTAAGCAGATAGAAATAATAATAAAAAATAGAACAGATATATATACATATATTCTGGATTATATTTGAGAAAGAATTTCAACAGATAGAGAGAAACAACAAGAGAGAGAGAAATCAAGATTGCAACAGATCCTGGTTTGGTGTATTTCAACAGATAATAAAATTGAACAGATAAAAATAAATTAAAGATTGTGACTGGTTTGTTGAACAGATAAGAAATTTTGGATAGATATTTGAACAGATAAGAGATTAAAATTGAACTGATAATAAAATGTAGACAAAAATTTGCGCAAATAGGGAAAAAAAACTTGAACAGGTAGTCAAGAATTTTTAATATATAGACAAAAAAATAATAATTAAACACTTGAATGTAAATTTGAACATATAGAAAAAAAAAATTCAACAGATAAATTGAGGATTAAAATTGAAAACAAAACGTCTTTCAAAATAAACAAAAAGACTTCTCACTTAAATTATTTTACTCAATGCCTGCAGAGGACCATCGGAGGAGAAGACTCCATTGATCCAGCTCCTTATGGACAGTTTTTTTTTCTTCAAGCACACAGATGCAATTTCTCCTAATTTTTTTTTTCTTTAAAGTTATTGATCTTTGTTGTTGTGGTGTGATGAAACAAATTGCAATAGATAGTTGTAAATGAACCGAAAAAAATTAAAAATTAACCAGATAGAAATAATAATAAAAAATAGAACATATATATATATATATACTGGATTATATTTGGGGAAGAATTTCAACAGATAGAGACAAAGAGTAAGAGGGAGAAAGAAAGATTGCAACAGATCCTAGTTTGGTATATTTCAACAGATAATAAAATTGAACAGATAAAAATAAATTGAAGATTGTGACTGGTTTGTTGAACGGATAAGAAATTTTGGATAGATATTTGAAAAGATAAGAGATTAAAATTGAAATAATAATAAAATGTAGACAAAAATTTGCACAGATAGGGAAAAAAAAATTGAACAGATAGTCAAGATTTTTGAATATATAGACAAAAAAAAATAATTAAACACTTAAATATAAATTTGAACATATAGAAAAAAAAAATTCAACAGATAAATTAAGGATTAAAATTGAAAACAAAACGTCTTTCAAAACAAACAAAAAGACTTCTCACCAAATTATTTTACTCAATGCCTGCAGAGGACCATCGGAGGAGAAGACTCCATTGATCCAGCTCTTTATAGAAAGTTTTTTTTCTTCAATCATACAGATGCAATTTCTCCTCTTTTTTATTTGTTTTTTATTTTTTATTTTTTTTTAAGTTGTAGATCTTTGTTGTTGTTGTATGATGAAACAAATTGCCACAGATAGTTGAAAATAAACCCAAAAAAATTAAAAATTAAGCAGAGAGAAATAGTAATAAAAAATAAAATAGATATATATATATACTGGGTAATATTTTGGAAAGAATTTCAACAGATAGAGAGAAAGAACAAGAGAGAGAGAAAGAAAGATTGCAACAGATCCTGGTTTGGTGTATTTCAACAGATAATAAAATTGAACTGATAATAAAATATAGACAAAAATTCGCACAGATAGGGAAAAAATTTGAACAGATAGTCAAGATTTTTAAATAAATAGACAAAAAAATAATAATTAAACACTTAAATGCAAATTTGAACATATAGAAAAAAAAAATTCAACAAATAAATTAAGGTGTAAAATTGAAAACAAAACATATTTCAAAACAAACAAAAATACTTCTCATCAAATTATTTTACTCAATGCCTGCAAAGGACCATCGGAGGAGAAGACTCCATTGATCCAGCTCCTTATAGACAGTTTTTTTTTCTTCAAGCACACAGATGCAATTTCTTCTATTTTTTTTTTTTAACGTTGTTGATCTTTGTTATTGTTGTATGATGAAACAAATTGCAACAGATAGTTGTAAGTGAACCGAAAAAAATTAAAATTTAGACAGATAGAAATAATAATAAAAAATAGAACAGATATATATATATATATATACTGGATTATATTTGAGGACGAATTCAACAGATAGAAAGAAAGAACAAGAGTGGGAGAGAGAGAGAGAGAGAGAGAGAGAGAGAGAAAGAAAGATTGCAAATTTTCCTGGTTTGGTGTATTTCAACAGATAATAAAATTGAACAGATAGAAATATGTTGAAGATTGTGACTGGTTTGTGGAACAGGTATGAAATTTTGGATAGATATTTGAACAGATAATAGATTAAAATTGAACTGATAATAAAATCCAGACAAAAATTTGCACAGATAGGGAAAATAAATTGAACAGATAGTCAAGATTTTTGAATATATAGACAAAAAAATAATAATTAAACACTGAAATGTAAATTTGAACATCTAGAAAAAAAATTTTACCAGATAAATTAAGGAGTAAAATTGAAAAGAAAACATTTTTCAAAACAAACAAAAAGGCTTCTCTCCAAATTATTTTACTCAATGTCTGCAGAGGACCGTCAGAGGAGAAGACTCCATTGATCCAAATTTCTTATGGACAATTTTTCTTCTTCTGCACACAGATCCAATTTCTCCTCTTTTTTTTTTAAATTTTTTTTAAGTTGTTGATCTTTGTTGTTGTTGTATGATCAAACAAATTGCAACAGATAATTGTAAATGAACAAAAAAAATAAAAATAGAGCAGATATAAATAATAATAAAAATGAAACAGATGTATATATATATACTGGATAATATTTGAGGAAGAATTTCAACAGATAGAGAGAAAGAAAGATTGCAACAGATCCTAATTTGGTGTATTTCAATCGATAATAAAATTGAACAGATAAAAATAAATTGAAGATTGTGACTGGTTCGTTGAACAGATAAGAAATTTTGGATAGATATTTGAACAGATAAGAGATTAAAATTGAACTGATAATAAAATGTAGACAAAAATTTACACAGATAGGGAAAAAAATTGAACAGATAATTAAGATTTTTGAATATATAGACAAAAAAATAATAATTAAACACTTAAATGTAAATTTGAACATATAGAAAAAAAATTCAACAGATAAATTAAGGAGTAAAATTGAAAACAAAACGTCTTTCAAAACAAACAAAAAGACTTCTCACCAAATTATTCTACTCAATGCCTGCAGAGGACCGTCAGAAGAGAAGACTCCATTGATCCAAATTCCTTATGGATGCTTTTTTTCTTCACACATAGATGCAATTTTCCTATTTTTTTTTTTTTTTCAAGTTGTTGATCTTTGTTGTTGTTGTGTGATGAAACAAACCGCAGTATAGTTGTAAATGAACCGAAAAAATTAAAAATTAAGAAGATAGAAATAATAATAATAAATAGAACATATATACATATATATATATATATATATTCTGGATTATATTTGAGGAAGAATTTCAACAGATAGAGAGAAAGAACAAGAGAGAGGGAGAAAGAAAGATTTCAACAGATCCTGGTTTGGTGTATTTCAACAGATAGTAAAATTGAACAGATAAAAATAAATTGAAGATTGTGACTGGTTTGTTGAACAGAAAAGAAATTTTGGATAGATATTTGAATAGATAAGAGATTAAAATTGAACTGATAATAAAATGTTGACAAAAATTTGCACAGATAGGGAATAAATTGAACAGATAGTCAAGATTTTTGAATATATAGACAAAAAAATAATAATTAAACACTTAAATGTAAATTTGAATATATAGAAAAAAAAATTCAACAGATAAATTAAGGAGTAAAATTGAAAACAAAACGTCTTTCAAAACAAACAAAAAGACTTCTCTCCAAATTATTTTACTCAATGCCTGCAGAGGGCCATCTGAGGAGAAGACTGCATCGATCCAGCTCCTCATGGACAATTTTTTTTCTTCAAGCGCACAGATCCAATTTCTCCGCTTTTTTTTTTTTTTAAGTTGTTGATCTTTGTTGTTGTTGTATGATGAAACAAATTGCAACAGATAGTTGTAAATGAACCAAAAAAAATTAAAAATTAAGTAGATAGAAATAGTAATAAAAAATTGAACAGATATATACATATATATATATATACTGGATTATATTTGACAAAGAATTTCAACAGATAGAGAGAAAGAACAAGAAAGAGAGAAAGAAAGATTGCAACAGATCCTGGATTGGTGTATTTCAACATATAATAAAATTGAACAGATAAAAATTAATTGAAGATTGTGACTGGTTTCTTGAACATATAAGAAATTTTGGATAGATATTTGAACAGATAAGAGATTAAATTGAACTAATAAGAAAATCTAGACAAAAATTTGCACAGATAGGGAAAAAATTGAACAGATAGTCAAGATTTTTGAATATATAGACAAAAAAATAATAATTAAACACTTAAATATAAATTTGAATATATAGAAAAAAAATTCAGCAGATAAATTAAGGATTAACATTGAAAACAAAACGTCTTTCAAAAAAAACAAAAAGGCTTCTCACCAAATTATTTTACTCATCGCTCGCAAAGGACCATCTGAGAGAAGACTCCATTGATCCAAATTCCTTATAGATGCTTTTTTGTTCAAGCACACAGATGCAATTTCTCCTGTTTTTTATTATTTTTTAAAGGTGTTGATCTTTGTTGTTGTTGTGTGTGATGAAACAAATTGCAACAGATACTTGTAAATGAATCGAAAAAAAATTAAAAATTGATAATATAGCAATAATAATAAAAAATAGCACAGATATATATATATATATATATGTATATTTATTCTGGATTATATTTGACGAAGAATTTCAATAGATAGAGAGAAAAAACAAGAGAGAGAGAAATCAAGATTGCAACAGATCCTGGTTTGTGTATTTCAACAGATAATAAAATTGAACAGATAAAAATAAATTGAAGATTGTGACTGGTTTGTTGAACAGATAAGAAATTTTGGACAGATATTTGAACAGATAAGATATTAAAATTGAACTGATAATAAAATGTAGACAAAGAGTTGCACAAATAGGGAAAAAAATTGAATAGATAGTCAAGATTTTTGAATATATAGACAAAAAAATAATAATTAAACAATTAAATGTAAATTTGAACATATAGAAAAAAAAATTCAATAGATAAATTGTCACGCCCCAAACCCGCCCCTAAAAATTTGGGCATGACCCATTCAAAATGGACACCAAACCCGATAAATATTATCTATGGGCCCGGACTAAGCATTTAATATCATAGAATAGTTTAAAATAATATCCATTGAGCTACCACTACTATGCCAGGATCACAGACAAAACATAATGCGTATAAATATACATTGACGCATCCGGAGATAGCTAAATACATATACATATACATCAAGCTTAATAAACACTTAGGGTATAAATTAAAACTTAGCAAAACTTCATAACTTGAACGGTCAACACCTAAGAATCTAGATACTCAAGGCTTGGCAACCGTAACTAAGCCACGCGTTAAGGTTGACCTCGTGTTGAGTGCCTACGTAAACATACATAAAATAAAGTGAGTCAAGCTCTGAATAATAGTACGTAAATCATGTAATGTTCAACTCAAACAATAAAATATATAATCAGTATATATGATTAACTACATTCTCAAAGATGTCTCAAACACACATGGGTCTAATTTCCTTAACAGAGCAAATTTTAAGTCCCGCATGAATGTAAATACGTAATGGCCATATGCTTAAAATGACGTAATGCCCTATCACCAGAAATATGAGTAGCCTTTCCCGTAATGTACTTTTATGCTCCGTAATCGCCTTTTACCGTAACGCATAATTATGCACGATAACCTTTTAGCCCGTAACATACTACTATGTACGATATCTTTTCAACATTTCATTCTCATTGAGTTCCAATCAACACATATGCTAATATCGTGAATCGACGGAAATCGTAATGATATTAACTAACATTATGTTACAAAACATACATTGAATCAAACAGGTTAATATCATGTTATAGCATAGCACAACCTAAACAAAGAATAGAAATAACTTCGCTTTTCCTAGAATACCATCACATTAAGGACGTAATAACCCACATTCTAACGTGAGTCTCATAATAATGTTAAACATTTACATGCGATCATAGATTCTTAACGACTTCGTGTCTATGTGTAACACAATGGAATATTCTCGCCTACATGTATATTTGGTTTAAAGATAAACATAATTCCATTTATTCATTAAGAATTGCTTATAGATAATAGAGAATTATTATTCGTCATTGATGAGTAGGGTCATTTCAAAGTCATACCGATGTATGCCAATCTTTCAACGCTCACATTGACTTTCAACCATCATAAATGTTTGTGTAACACTTACAAGAAACATGCTAGTAATAATAATTATCGATGCTAAATAAAATGTATATCTTTGTACTATTACTCACAAAGGCATTGGCTAAGCATTTATTCCTCCGGCGTGTCCTACACACATATGAAGTCTCATATTAATTCTTTAAATCATTTCCTAATTTTCCTTTCTCATTTTAACATGATTTACAAGACCCATAACAAGATTCATTCGTAATTTTTAACATTATTTCAATACATCTTAGAAATCTAATTAAACTTGTTCACATATCATTCAACACCCCAATTTCATTATTTTACTTCCAATTTGGCCCAATTCCTGGGTTATCAACATCAACCACTTAGGTTTCAAGAAATAATGAAGATTGTCAACAAAAATTCCAACTTCTTAAATCACCCCTTTTTATTCCACTATTCTCAATAATTATACATTTAGGATTTACAATTCACCATTTTAACTCATCAATTTAACTCTCAACACCTTCAAACCCTAAAACCCCCCCCAATTCTTATACTATACACCACATGCTCCAAACATGGAAAATTCAAGACTTTAATACAATGAAATACCACAAATCTATCTCTTAAGGTAAGTATTGAAGGAATTAGAACCTCTACCTCAAGAACCAAGCAAGAAAACTAAGCTTTGAGAAGAATCCTTCACAATCCAATTCCAATCGTTGAAAATATAGATCTTCAAGCCTTCTCCATCTTTGATGTAAGAACCATGGTAGATTGTTGATCAAAGTAGAGGAAATCAAGGATTTGGGGCTAGGGTTTCGGACTTAGGCAAAGAGGGAAGAAGAGGGAAAAGAAAATGGAAGAAATGATCTCAAAACCCGTTTTTACAAATGTCCGTAATTTCCGCCGAGGACTGATTTCCGCTCGAGCGGACTCGCCTCAAAGATGTAACTCGAAACTTTGAACAGTACAACTCTTCCATCCGGACTGCTTTAGGTCGTTTGTGTCCAAATTGAAGCCCCGAAATAAGCTTTCCAATGATTCTAACCTCACATCCAAATTCAAAGTGTGGAAAAGAAAAGGGCAAATGAGTGACGGTTGGTCGAAACTAATTATTCAAATTAAGATTTTTGGTCCAATCTCACTTTACCATCATCTTATCGGTCCAATCTCACTTTACCATCATCTTATCATCTCAATCAATATCCCAAAATAAGGTGAGAACATTCCAAATACACTAAGAAGATCATCAAAATGAGCCTCATACTTCGTAATCAAACTTAACCAAAGCGCCAACCCGCCGAAGGCGAAGGCATCAACAAAGTCGCTCGCCGAAGGCTAACTCCCCGCCGAGCGGAGAATCACAATCGCCAGAATATCGGCCGTCGCAAAATTGTTGAACCCCAAATTCCGCCGAGCGCCACTCCGCCGAGCGAGGAAAGAATTTCGGTCGTTACATCCTTCCTCCTTACAAAAAATTTCGCCCTCAAATTTGAGAAAACCAAAGAAAAACAGTCAAACATAAATGTAAACACACCGTAATGTTCCAAAACTAGATCCAAATCGAAAGTATAGGAAAGGATCACAAATATTTTTGATCAACATACACGCATCATAATTTCAACGCAAGGAACAACACTAACCATTTATAATCCCAAGGCTCATAACAACTTCTCACTTAACAACTAAGTGCACTACATTTAGTGAATGCTCAAAACTCAATTTCAAAGACAATTCACATTGTACGGCCCAACACCAAAATTTCCAATTGCACTTCAATTAACAAGATCACTAACTCTTTATTTCATTGACATTTAAAAAACATGGAATAGTGAAGACCATCATATAATTACCCCTTAAAGACACTCACATAGAGGAGTTCCTACTCAACTTCAAAAGAGGGCAATCAATGATCAAACATACCGTAAGTTTTAAAATCTCTACACCCTTTTCATTTCCTCACTTACTTTCTTTTTATCAATCCTTATTTCTTCCTATGTAAGAAGACTTAGATATATATATATATATATATGTATAGAGATGGTCACAGATACATAATCAATTTCAAATAATTAAACCTTTAAGGTTTCCAATTTCTTATTCAATTATGCTAAATAAATTCCCACAAAGATGCATTAAGTTCAATTATAATGAAAGTACCCTCCATGAAGTTCTAACTAAGTCACTTCAAATTGCATAGTTCCTACACAATTTTGATCGAGAATACATGTTCGAACTTATCTTCTAATGTAATCTACTCAAAGGGTACATGACCATTACATAGTTCCCGTAATAACTTAATTACGTGGTTAGACTTAAATCCAATTATGCCTCATTGAATCGAGCTAGCACTTACCAAATAGGTTCTCGCCTAAGAGGTATCATATCTTCCATTTACAAAACATATTAAAATCGTGATCATTATGTAGATTTTAAACTACCTTCTACTTCTTGACAAAATCAACAGGGAAGAAGAATCCCCATTATAGACACCGATCATGTCATAAGTTTAAATCTAAATAAAAATGCAATTATCAAAACAAAGCTAGAAATTGAATTCAAAATCATACTTGACTAATCATTCATAACCGTAAGGTATAACATTTTCCTTTACTAGCACAAATCAATTTGGCCTCTCTTTCTTTCTTTTTTTTTTTTTTTTCCACTATTCAAACGATTCTTTCTTTTCTTACGGAAAACACGAGGTCAATCGCAGTGTTTCAGATTCACAACTTGTAATTATAGGGGTCAAGAACGGTCATACAACATTTAGAGACCAACCATCCGCTCAATCGCCAATGTAAATAAAGTTTCAGCTTATCTCGCACGTAAATTCTACCAGTTCATTCATATAATTATAACTCTTATTACGATACAAGAACTATAAAAAAAAAAGTCATATCCTTCCGTAGTCTATAAAAGCAACAACTTATGCAATAGTACAACAAAGGAGCACTTTGATTTCGTGGACATCAAGGTTCGTAATTTTAATATTAATTCAATGCGTAGTCAATCAATTTGTAATCATGTAGTGAATATTGTCCAAAGTTGTCTAAACATGTAAAATAAGGTAAATGTCCAATAGGTATTGCTAACCCATTAACAAAATGGAATATTTCCATGTCCTTTTGTTTTCACCAAAATCATAACTTCCATATAGGTGATATAGAACAATGTCACAACCTCTAACATTTGCATAGTTACATAAGATAGTTCACAGGAATGATTTTCTCAATCTTAAGTCACTTAATATACAAAGACGTAATTTGAATTCAGAGTAGCTTAGCTACTTCGATCATTTAGGTTCACTTCAAGTAGTCAATTTTTTTTTTTTTTTTTTTTTTACCACCTCATATATTACAAATCACGATTTCACAACCAAATCCCAATTACACGAAATCGAGCTCATTCGACACTATCAATCTACATCATGTTATGACATAGATAAACCTAACAGTATAAATAGAAGCATATTTGTACGTATTCTTAGTTATACTTGAATCGTAAAACAAAAATCTAACTTATACTTGCTCATAATCCACCCGTACAAGACCGTCGGTGGCAAGAGATATCTAGTAACATACTTATACCACGGTATTTTTAGCCCCGGGCAAGGGCCCCTAATACTTTTACATACATGAATCATCATTCCTTAATTCGTAACATAACGATCGTAAAAATGAAGCAAAGGCTTGTCATATCATGTCATTATCGTGTACTTAACAAAATAGAATAAGTCACTTCTTACATGGGTCCAACTATTATCCAAAACATAACTTATCAAAATACATATCACAATACCTTTTTAAATTATAGGTCCGAACAATACCATAACAAGAAAGACATCACTATCTCATAACTAAATCTTTCATACTTAGTGTTTAAGCAATTTATGACACCTGAAACAGATTCAGATACATGCTCATAATCATATTCATATTTAAATTTTGCATAAGATCATATATGGCTAATTATCAGATCAGGTAGGTCTGAAGACCACAACAGGTAGGCCCGGAGACCACAACAGGTAGGTCCGGAGACCACAACAGGTAGGTCCAATGACCACAACAGGTAGGTCCGGAGACCACAACAGGTAGGTCCAATGACCACAACAGGTAGGTCCGGAGACCACAACAGGTAGGTCCGAAGACCACAACAGGTAGGTCCGAAGACCACAACAGGTAGGTCCGGAGACCACAACAGGTAGGTCCACTGACCACAACAGGTAGGTCCGAAGACCACAAAGTTGATACCCACAGCCACGGTATTGTTACCCCCGGGCGAGGGCCATAGGAATTAAGGGTGCCACAATTACTTATACCATTTTAACAGATTGGCATGTTGGCCCAGACTATCGATTGGCTTTTTCAAACCAGATAGCCTTTTGGCACGTATATATCGTGAATATATGTATGTGTATGGACTCAAGAGGTGGCTCAGACGGATTCTAGAGGTGGCTCCCACTAAAGTGTAGCACTTAGTTCCAGACAAAGACTTTGCTCCACACCGTAAGTCAATAAGTCTCATCATATCATATCATAAGCAAACCGAGTATCATAGCGAACAATCTTAATGTCATCAAACAAAGCTTTTCAAAAATCAATTATTTCAGATAATAGACATGAGAGGTATAATAGTCATGGTTCATAATCGTTAACGAAACAAATTACTCTTAACGCTATATCGGGCCTTTTCATATGCACTAAGGATGTCATGCATGAAGCCTAAGTCTTTTCTAGACATCCTACAAATTTCAATGGATCCGTGTGTGAGATAGCAACTCGTGCTCTGATACCACCTGTCACGCCCCAAACCCGCCCCTAAAAATTTGGGCATGACCCATTCGAAAATGGACACCAAACCTGATAAATATTATCTATGGGGCCTGGATGGAAGCATTTAATATCATACAATAGTATAAAATAATATCCATTGAGCTACCACTACTATGCCAGGATCACAGACAAAACATAATGCAGATAAATATACATTGACGTGCATCTGGAGATAGCTAAATACATATACATATACATCAAGCTTAATAAACACTTAGGGTATAAATTAAAACTTAGCAAAACTTCATAACTTGAACGGTCAACACCTAAGAATCTAGATACTCAAGGCTTGGCAACTGGTAACTAAGTTACTGTTAAGGTTGACCCTGTGTTGAGTGCCTACGTAAATGCAGACATAAAATAAAGTGAGTCAAGCTCAAGTGAATAATAGTACGTAAATCATGTAATGTTCAACTCAAACAATAAAATATATAATCAAGTATATGATTAACTACATTCAGAAGATGTCTCAAACACACATGGGTCTAATTTCCTTAACAGAAAATTTTTAAGTCCCGCATGAACAGAAATACAGAATGGCCATATGCTTAAAATGACGTAATGTTCTATCGCCCCGTGAAATAACAGAGTAGCCTTTCGTAGCACTTTATGTTCGTAACGCCTTTTTCGCCCGTAACGCATAATTATGCACGATAACCTTAGCCCGTAACATACTACTATGTACGATATCTTTTCAACATTTCATTCTCATTGAGTTCCAATCAACACATATGCTAATATCAGAATCGACGGAAATCGTAATGATATTAACTAACATTATGTTACAAAACATACATTGAATCAAATGGTTAATATCATGTTATAGCATAGCACAACCAAAACAAGAATAGAAATAACTTCGCTTTCCTAGAATACCACCGCTTAATATGACGTAATAACCCACATTCTAACGTGAGTCTCATAATAATGTTAAACATTTACATGCGATCATAGATTCTCAACGACTTTGTCTATGTGTAACACAATGGAATATTCTCGCTTTCATACGTATATTTGGTTTAAAGATAAACATAATTCCATTTATTCATTAAGAATTGCTTATAGATAATAGAGAATTATTATTCGTCATTGACAGAGTAGGGTCATTTCAAAGTCATACCGATGTATGCCAATCTTTCAACGTTCACATTGACTTTCAACCATCATAAATGTTTGTGTAACACTTACAAGAAATGTATGCTAGTAATAATAATTATCGATGCTAAATAAAATGTATATCTTTGTACTATTACTCACAGTGCATTGGCGAAGCATTTATTCCTCACAGTGAGAAAGAAAGATTGCAACAGATCCTAGTTTGGTGTATTTCAACAGATAATAAAATTGAACAGATAAAAATAAATTGAAGATTTTTACTGGTTTGTTGAACGGATAAGCAATTTTGGATAGATATTTGAACAGATAAGAGATTAAAATTGAAATAATAATAAAATGTAGACAAAAATCTGCACAGATAGGGAAAAAATTGAACAGATAGTCAAGATTTTTGAATATATAGACAAAAAAATAATAATTAAACACTTAAATGTAAATTTCAACATATAGAAAAAAAAATTCAACAGATAAATTAAGTAGTAAAATTGAAAACAAAACGTCATTCAAAACAAACAAAAAGACTTCTCTCCAAATTATTTTACTCAATGCCTGCAGACGACCATCAGAGGAGAAGACTTCATTGATCCAACTCCTTATGGACAGTTTTTTTTCTTTAAGCACAGATCCAATTTCTCCTCTTTTTTATTTATTTTTTATTTTATATTTTTTAAGTTGTAGATCTTGTTGTTGTTGTATGATGAAAAAATTACAAATGTATAGTTGTAAATGAACCCAAAAAATTAAAAATTACAGATAGAAATAATAATAAAAAATAAAACACATATATATATATATACTGGATAATATTTGAGAAAGAATTTCAATAGATAGAGAGAAAGAACAAGAGTGAGAGAAAGAAAGATTGCAACATATCCAGGTTTGGTGTATTTCAACAGATAATAAAATTGTACAGATAAAAATAAATTGAAGATTGTGACTGGTTTGTTGAACAGATAAGAAATTTTGGATATATATTTGAACAGATAAGATATTAAAATTGAACTTATAATAAAATATAGACAAAAATTTGCACAAATAGGGAAAAAAATTGAACAGACAGTCAAGATTTTTAAATATATAGACAAAAAAATAATAATTAAACACTTAAATGTAAATTTGAACAAATAGAAAAAAAAAATTAACCGATAAATTAAGGAGTAAAATTGAAAACAAAACGCTTTTCAAAACAAACAAAAAGACTTCTCACCAATTTATTTTACTCAATGCCCAAGCAGAGGACCATCGAGGAGAAGACTCCATTGATCCAAATTTTATGGAGCTTTTTTTGTTTAAGCACAGATGTAATTTCTCCTATTTTTTTTTTAAAATTGTTGATCTTTGTTGCTGTTGTGTGATGAAACAAATTGCAACAGATAGTTGTAAATGAACCGAAAAAAAATTAAAAATTAAGCAGATAGAAAAAATGATAATAAAAAATAGAAAAGATATATATATAAATATATATATTCTGGATTGTATTTGAGAAAGAATTTCAATAGATGGAGACAAAGAACAAGAGAGAGAGAGAGAGAGAGAGAATGAAAGATTGCAACATATCCTGGTTTGGTGTATTTCAATAGATAATAAAATTGAACTGATAAAAATAAATTGAAGATTGTGATTGGTTTGTTGAACAGATAAGAAATTTTGGATAGGTATTTGAACAGATAAGAGATTAAAATTGAACTAATAATAAAATGTAGACAAAAATTTGCACAGATAGGGAAAAAAATTGAACAGATAGTCAATATTTTTGAATATATAGACAAAAAAAATAACAATTAAACACTTAAACGTAAATTTGATCATATATATATATAAAAAAATCAACAGATAAATTAAGGAGTAAAATTGAAAACAAAATGTCTTTCAAAACAAACAAAAAGACTTCTCTCCAAATTATTTTACTCAATGCCTATAGAGGACCATCAGAGGAGAAGACTCCATTGATCCAACTCTTTCTGGACAGTTTTTTTTCTTCAAGCACACAGATCCATTTTCTAATCTCTCTCTCTCTT
Source organism: Camellia lanceoleosa (assembly GCA_025200525.1). Taxonomy (NCBI): domain Eukaryota; kingdom Viridiplantae; phylum Streptophyta; class Magnoliopsida; order Ericales; family Theaceae; genus Camellia; species Camellia lanceoleosa. Next base: position 78,926,557 of record CM045769.1, read on the forward strand.
TTTTTTATTTTTATTTTTATTTTTTAAGTTTTTGATCTTTGTTGTTGTTGTATAATGAAACAAATTGCAACAGATAGTTCTAAATGAACCAAAAAAATTAAAAATTAAGCAGATAGAAATAATAATAAAAAATAAAACAGATATATATATATACTGGAAAATATTTGAGAAAGAATTTCAACAGATAGAGGAAAAGAACAAGAGAGAGAGAAAGAAAGATTGCAACTGATTCAGGTTTGGTGTATTTTAACAGATAATAAAATTGAAAAGATAAAAATAAATTGAAGATTGTGACTGGTTTGTTGAACATATAAGAAATTTGTATAGATATTTGAACAGATAAGAGATTAAATTGAACTGATAAGAAAATCTAGAAAAAAATTTGCACAGATAGGAAAAAAAATTGAACAGATAGTCAAGATTTTTGAATATATAGACAAAAAAATAATAATTAAACACTTAATTGTAAATTTGAACATATAGAAAAAAAAATTCAACAGATAAATTAAGGATTCAAATTGAAAACAAAACGTTTTTAAAACAAACAAAAAGACTTCTCACCAAATTATTTTACTCAATGCCTGCAGAGGACCATCGGAGGAGAAGACTCCGTTGATCCAGCTCCTTATGGACAGTATTTTTTCTTTAAGCACACAGATGCAATTTCTCCTATTTTTTATTATGTTTTTTTAAAGTTGTTGATCTTTGTCATTGTTGTGTGATGAAACAAATTGCAACAAATATTTGTAAATGAATTGAAAAAAATTAAAATTAAGCAGATACAAATAATAATAAAAAAATAGAACAGATATATATATATATATATATACATATTCTGGATTATATTTGAGGAAGAATTTCAACAGATAGAGAGAAAGAACAAGAGAGACAGAAAGAAAGATTGCAACAGATCCTGGTTTGGTGTATTTCAACAGATAAAAATAAATTGAAGATTTTTACTGGTTTGTTGAACAGATAAGAAATTTTGGATAGATATTTGAATGTATAAGATATTAAAATTGAACTGATAATAAAATGTAGACAAAAATTTGCACAGATAGGAAAAAAAAATATAGTCAAGATTTTTGAATATATAGACAAAAAAATAATAATTAAACACTTCAATCTAAATTTGAACATATAGAAAAAAAAATTCAACAGATGAATTAAGGAGTAAAATTGAAAACAAAATGTTTTTCAAAACAAACAAAAAGACTTCTCTCCCAATTATTTTATTGAATGCCTGTAGAGAACCATCGGAGGAGAAGACTCATTGATCCAGCCTTATGGATGCTTTTTTTTTTCTTCATGCACACAGATCCAATTTCTCCTCTTCTTTTTTTTTTTTAAAAAAAAAGTTGTTGATCTCTGTTGTTGTTGGATGATGAAACAAATTGCAACAGATAGCTGTAAATGAATAAAAAAAATTAAAAATTAAGCAGATAGAAATAATAATAAAAAATAAAACAGATATATAAATACTGGATAATATTGGAGAAATAATTTCAACAGATAGAGAAAGAACAAGAGAGAGAGAAAGAAAGATTGCAACAGATCCTGGTTTGGTGTATTTCAACACATAATAAAATTAAACATATAAAAATAAATTAAAAATTGCGACTGGTTTGTTGAACAGATAAGAAATTTAGGATAGATATTTGAACGGATAAGGGATTAAAATTGAACTGATAATAAATCTAAACAAAAATTTGCACAAATAGGGGAAAAAATTGAACAGATAGTCAAGATTTTTGAATATATAGACAAAAAAATAATAATTAAACACTTAAATGTAAATTTGAACATGTAGAAAAAGAAATTGAACAAATAAATTAAGGGGTAAAATTGAAAACAAAACGTTTTTCAAAACTAACAAAAAGATTTCTCACCAAATTATTTTACTCATTGCCTGCAGAGGACCATCGGAGGATAAGACTCCATTGATCCAGCTCCTTATGGACAGTTTTTTTTCTTCAAGCACATAGATGCAATTTCTCATATTTTTTTTTTTAAAGTTGTTGATCTATGTTGTTGTTGTGTAATGAAACAAATTGCAATAGATAGTTGTAAATGAACCGAAAAAAATTAAAAATTAAGCAGATAGGAATAATAATAAAAAATATAACATATATATATATATATATATTCTGGATTATATTTGAGGAAGAATTTCAACAGATAGAGAGAAAGAACAAGAGAGAGAGAAAAGAAAGATTGCAACAGATCCTAGTTTGGTGTATTTCAACAGATAATAAAATTGAACAGATAAAAATAAATTTAAGATTGTGACCGGTTTGTTGAACAGATAGGAAATTTTGGATAGGTATTTGAACAGATAAGAGATTAAAATTGAACTGATAATAAAATGTAGACTAAAATTTGCACAGATAGGGAAAAAAATTGAACAGATAGTCAATATTTTTGAATATATAGACAAAAAAATAACAATTAAACACTTAAATGTAAATTTGAACATATAGAAAAAAAAATTCAACAGATAAATTAAGGAGTAAAATTGAAAACAAGACGTCTTGTAAAACAAACAAAAAGACTTCTCTCCAAATTATTTTACTCAATGCCTGCAGAGGACCATCAGAGGAGAAGACCTATTGATCCAAACTTTTACGCTTTTTTTCTTCAAGCACACAGATCCATTTTCTCTTTTTTTTTTCTTCTTTTTTTTTTAAAAGTTGTTGATCTTTGTTGTTGTTGTATGATGAAACAAATTGCAACAGATAGTTGTAAATGAACCAAAAAAAATTTAAAATTAAGCAGACATAAATAATAATAATAAAAGATAGAACAGATATATATATATATATACTGGATAATATTTGAGAAAGAATTTCAATAGATAGAGAGAAAGAACAAGAGAGAGAGAGAAAGAAAGATTGCAACAGATCCTGGTTTGGTGTATTTCAACAGATAATAAATTGAACAGATAAAAATAAATTGAAGATTGTGACTAGTTTGTTGAACAGATAAGAAATTTTGGGTAGATATTTGAACATATAAGAGATTAAAATTGAACTGATAATAAAATCTAGACAAAAATTTGCACAGATAGGGAAAAAAATTGAACAGGTAGTTAAGATTTTTGAATATATAGACAAAAAAATAATAGTTAAACACTTAAATGTAAATTTGAACATATAGAAAAAAAATTCAACAGATAAATTAAGGATTAAAATTGAAAACAAAACGTCTTTCAAAACAAACAAAAAGACTTCTCACCAAATTATTTTACTAAATGCTCGCCGATAACCATCTGGAGAAGACTCCATTGATCCAACTCCTTATGGATGCTTTTTTTCTTCTACACAGATCCAATTTCTCCTCTTTTTTTTTTTTTTTTTGTAAGGTTGTTGATATTTGTTGTTGTTGTGTGATGAAACAAATTGCAAGAGATACTCATAAATGAACCGAAAAAAATTAAAAATTAAGCAGATAGAAATAATAATAAAAAATAGAACATATATATATACTGAATTATATTTGAGAAAGAATTTCTACAGATAGAAAGAAAGAACAACAGTGAGAGAAAGAAAGATTGCAACAAATCCTGGTTTGGTGTATTTCAACAGATAATAAAATTAAATAGATAAAAATAAATTGAAGATTGTGACTGGTTTTGTTGAACATATAAGAAATTTTGGATAGATATTTGAACAGGTAAGAGATTAAAATTGAACTGATAATAAAATCTAGACAAAAATTTGCACGTATATGAAAAAAATTGAACAGATAGTCAAGATTTTTGAATGTATATATAGCTTATCCCTGCTTCTTTCTCCTTGGTTGTAGTATACGGACTTAGTTCCGCGATTCCTGCTTGTTGTTTTGAACTTGTTTCGCCCTTCAATTCTTTAAATTTGAGTTATAGAATGTTTTGGACTTGTTTGTTCCAAGTTTGTTGCGGGGAACCAAGGGTTGTTGTCCGAAGTTTTGGACCCTCGCCGAAGCGAGAGTTTGTCGCCGAGCGAAGCTTCGTTTTTTGTTCTTCACTCGAGCTGTGGTTTGGTCGCCGAGCGAGAGTTGAGTTTTTGTCTCGGTGGGTCGAGCAGGGGCTTCGCCGAGCGAGCGATTGCGCCTCGTACTAGGACTTGAACATGGAATTTTGGCTCGAGCGAGCTTTTTCTTCGCCGAGCGATCTGTTCGTTCTTCGCCGAGCGAGCTGGTTGTTGGCTCGAGCAAGGCCGCCTTTGGCTCGAGCGAGTGTTTCGTGTCGGTCGCCGAGCGAAGGCCTTCGCCGAGCGAGCCCGTCAGATTTCAAGAGGTGCAATGAAAAAAGATGATTTTTTCTCCTTCTTTCTTTTTGAAACCCCAGCGCCCAAGAGCTTCTCTAAACTTGTTCTCTCTCTAGATTTCATCTCCTTCTAGTGTGAATCCATCTTAGGTCCTTTGTTAAAAAGATAGAGGATGTCGAGGGCTTCGTTTTAATCGGAAAAATAGTGGATTTGGAGCACTTTGATTTCGGGTCATCTTCTCCATTTGAGTTCTTCTTCTGAGGTAGGGATTCTCCTTGTTCTTTTTCAATACTCCGTCTATAGATAGACATGTGGTAATTTTTGTATTGCATGAAAACTATATCATGTTGGATTTTGTGGAAACTCATGAGGTTGAACTTTGGGTTAGTTGTTGGATTTGGATCTATTATCATTAGTTGTGTTTTGGGGCTAATTGGGTGTTAATTAGCATGTTGTTGTTGAAAGGAGAGGAAACCCTAATATTTATTTGGTTTAATAACTTAATAGAGAGGTTTTGATCTTTGGGTAAATACTTGGGTATTTTGGGTTTTAAATGAAGCCGTTGTTGTTTGTTGTAGATGATTGAGCCTTTTGATCAATATTGAGAAAGAGGGAGGACCCTAATTTAGTGATTATGAATTAATTTGTATAATCAATTTGGAATGGCTTTGAAAGGAATGTAGTGGATTAAAATGAGTTGTGGCTTTATTGTCCTTGGATTTGGTTTTGTGAAAATAAAAGGAAGTGGGATTGGTTTTGTGGAATGGGAAAAGTACTTTGAAATGAGTATGAATGTTGATTGTTGTATCTTATACTACTATGTTAGTATTAGTGATAAGTTGGTGATCTTATGATAATTGAGTCTTAATAGATGTACAATATACATGCATCTAGAGGTTTTGTCCTTGGTCATCTGTGGAGGATGACATGGTTGTGTTGAATTGTCGTGGTATGCATTACACTTATGTGTTCATCTACTTTAACACGTTGTTAGATTCTTGTTGGTTATGTGTATGTGGTACGATGTTGGTTATGCCTTGTTGCATGGTTGTTGTTGGCGTTATATGTCGCGCTTTATAATCAATTACCTTCAAATAAGCGCTTGGAGAACTCAGATGCTTAATAATAGAAGGCACCATACCCTTCAAATAGCGCCGTAACCGGCATTTTGGCTTACTATGCACATAGCTAGTAGAGCGGTTGGTTGTAGTTATTTCAAGATATCTTTGGCTTACTAAGTGCATAGCTAGTAGAGCAAAGTGGAATTGTTGTTGTTTCGCAGTAACGAAAAATATCATGGATTTGATTTGTTACAGCCAGAGGACCGAAGTTACTCCATTGATTGATCAGATACATGTTGGTGGGTTGTAAATTTATATTTTTACAAAGTTATGCATGTATGGTTATGATAGTATTGGAAATGAACCAAATGTCATTTTTGTCTTTTGGAAAATGTAAAGAAGAACGTAATGTTTTAAAAATAAACATGTTTGAAAAGGGTACATCTGTGTATGTATAGGAAATAGAAGAGAGTATCTGCTTAGTGAGATTATTTCCTAAGTAGTTGTTAATGTTATGAAAGAATGGGAATGGGGATTAATGAAAGGAATAAGGAAAAATGAATTGCATATAGTGTTGTTTGAAATGGTTGTTTTTGAGAAAAGTTCATACATATATCTATATTTTGTATAAACGTCACATTACTATTCTAGTACGAGAATGAGTGTGCATGATCATAGCTATCTCAGAAGTTGTTATTGTTAAGGATCATGTTGAGATCCCTATCGACTATATGTTCATCCCACATTGTTGAATCTTTTTCGTGTGTTTAGCAGATGTGCCACAAGATTTGGATCTTCTTATTTGTTGGCCACGGGCCTCTTCGCTGTAGGCGAATGCCATATGTGTAAAGGGTTGCACCCTTCATTTGATTATTTAATGTTGTAAGCCCGAGGGCATCTTATTTAGAATGCTCATGTAATATTTACTTTGCATACGAATGAGAGTATTGTTAATCATTTCTACGGATTGAATGTATGAGTTTATTTCCGCATATTATCTCTGAAATTGAATAAACTTAATGAATTTGGTAATGACTTCGAGTAATAAAAAGTGGCGGACAAGATAGACAAAAAAATAATAATTAAACACTTAAATGTAAATTTGAACATATAGAAAAAAAAAATTCAACAGATAAATTAAGGAGTAAAATTGAAAACAAAATGTCTTTCAAAACAAACAAAAAGACTTCTCTCCAAATTAGTTTACTCAATGCTCATGAGGACCAACAGAGGAAAAGACTCTATTGATCAAACTCCTTATGGACAGTTTTTTTTCTTCAAGCACACAGATCCAATTTCTCCTCTTTTTCTTTTTTTTTTTTTTTTAAGTTGTTGATCTTTGTTGTTGTTGTATGATGAAACAAATTGCAACAGGTAGTTGTAAATGAACCGAAAAAATTAAAAATTAAGCAGATATAAATAATAATAAAAAATAGAACACACACACATATATATATATATATATATACTGGATTATATTTGAGAAAGAATTTCAACAGATAGAGAGAAAGAACAAGAGAGAGAGAAAGAAAGATTGCAACAAATCCTGGTTTGGTGTATTTCAACAGATAATAAAATTGAACAGATAAAAATAAATTGAAGATTGTGACTGGTTTGTTGAACAGATAAGAAATTTTGGATAGATATTTGAACAGATATGTAACGCCCTCAAAATAATACATAAAATCCATCACTTTAGACATGCATTGATATAAAAGAAACCAACCATTTCTATTCATCAGAGTAGTTCTTACAACAAGATACATGTTAACAACAAAGCAAATGTTCTACTTACAGCTTTCCAAGTCAACACTTGGTTACATAAAAGAAGAGTACTAACTCTATACAAAATAAGCCCTTGGCTTGATATGCATGTAATACAATCAAAATAAACAAAAAGAGTCTTCAACTCTCATCATCATCCAAGCTATGTCTTTGAGGTATGCTACCACAGACAAAATAATGCCCTATATAGCGGGGCCAACGCCCAAGAGAGATATGCTAAACACAAGATGAGCAATAACTAAGACATTAGCAATTGATAAATGTTTAGTTCCCATACATCAATTCATAACTCATTTCCATTACATGACCACTATGTCTATGTTTCATTTCATTTTCCATTTCTTATCATGTTCACAATTTACAACAACGGCTCGTAACTGCCAACAACTAACATGAGATAGCGACCATATTAAAACATTTCCCATTCCACAATAGATAAGCATACTAGTTATATCAACACTACGTATAGATGAGCATATAAGCTATATCAACATCTCAACAGATAAGCATACAAGCTGTATCCACACTTCAACAGATAAGCGTATGAGCTATATCAACACTTTCGTAGATAAGCATATGAGCTATATCAACACATTCACTGTCAAGCATATGAGCTGTATCAGCGGAGTCCATCCCCTATCTTCTCCAAAACAACATCCGGTTTAGAGGTCCATCCCCTATCTTCCCCTAAACCGTGGAGTACATCCCCTATCTCCTCCTATGCATACAACGTATATACACAAAGGTCATATACACAACAACAATACATAACGTTAATGTATTCTATCCACCGTCATACTCTATGACATATCCAATTGATTAGTTTTAGTTTGCCTAATCATCATGCATTGTCTACAACAATCAAAACTACGCTCTACCGGTAGCCCAAACAATTATTTCTAAACAGATAATAAAACTCCAATGAGATAAAATATCAATGTTTTCGAAGTGAACATTGATAAATCCAACTCCACCATTTTACATTATAATGAGCCAATTTCATTATTTCCAACTCAATTCCAAATAACAACAATTTTTCCAAATTAATTATACCAATTAATTTGTACAACAAATTAGAGCTTTTTCCCCCAACTCTCAATATTAACCCAAAGGTTTAAATATCAACAACTAACAACTATAACATCATTTTGAAACCCCAAACACATATTATGAGCTCAAAATCACAAAACCCTTTTTAACATTTTGAAACCCTAAGTCCTAAAAATTACCCAACTTCAACACTTTATCAAAACAACCCAAAAATCTATGTCAAAGACCATAAGAGGAGAGGAATCCCTACCTCAAAAGTTAACACCCAACTAAGAAGATGATGAAACGAAAATGTCTAAATCCCAAATTTCTGGATCAAAAGATAGCCCTCGACGATCAACAACTTTTTGTAAAGGCCAGGTGAGCAAACCACTCCTACTAGATCAATACATAGAGAGAAGGCAAGGTTCTAGAGAGAGAGGCTCAACAATGGAGTTTTGGAAAAGTAAGAGAGAGAAAAGGATGTGAAAAAGTGATTCAAAAACTCAGATCTCGGAGACTTAACCTGGGCCAGCCGCCTGCTCGAAGGCTGAAACCCCGCCGAAGCAAAAACTCTCGCCGAGCGCCGATATACACTCCCAAAGACTTTTGCAGTAACCAGTCCTCGCTCGAAGGCCCAACTCCCCACTCGAAGGCCACACACAAACTCCCGCCGAAGGCGCACTTCCGCCGAAGTGACAACCTCAGAGAGAAAAATATCGATGGGTGATTTTCTCGCTCGAGCGGACAAGCAACAACAAAGGCCCCGCTCGAGCGGATAGGCCAAAATCAAGTAATCGTCTAGGTTCCTAAGCTCAACCAACCTGTTTCAAACCTGTCCAACACAACCCAAGACTCAAATACAAAGAGTAAAGGATGTAAACAAGATATACACAACAACCAACTCCACGGAACCTAAGTTCGGATATAACAATTAAAGGAAAGGGAAACCGGGATCACTATAAGATAAGAGATTAAAATTGAAATGATAATAAAATCTAGACAAAAATTTGCACAGATAGGGAAAAAATTGAACAGATAGTCAAGATTTTTGAATATATAGGCAAAAAAATAATAATTAAATACTTAAATGTAAATTTGAACATATAGAAGAAAAAATTCAGATAAATTAAGGAGTAAAATTGAAAACAAAACGCTTTTCAAAAACAAACAAAAGACTTCTCACCAAATTATTTTACTCTAATGCCTGCAGAGGACCATCGGAGGAGAAGACTCCATTGATCCAGCTCCTTATGGATAGTTTGTTTTCTTCAAGCACACAGATCAAATTTCTCCTCTTTTTTTTTTCTTTTTTTTTTTTTAAGTTGTTGATCTTTGTTGTTGTTGTGTGATGAAACAAATTGTAAATGTATAGTTGTAAATGAACCTAAAAAATTAAAAATTGTCGTAGAAATATTAATAAAAAATAATACATATATATATATCAGATTATATTTGAGGAAGAATTTCAATGATAGAGAGAAAAAAGATTGCAAAAGATCCCGGTTTGGTGTATTTCAATGTATAATAAAATTGAAATAAAAATAAATTGAAGATTGTGACTAGTTTGTTGAATGCTTAATAAATTTTGGATAGATATTTGAACAGTATAAGAGATTAAAATTGAACCGATAATAAAATATAGACAAAATTGCACAAGATAGGGAAAAAATTGAATAGATAGTCAAGATTTTGAATATATACTACTGCTTGGGAAGTGGCTATTTTAGTAGGCTATTTGGCTTTTTGGCTATTTTAGTAGGATATTTTAGTTTTTGTTTGGGAAGATGAGATGAATTTTTAGTTGAGTTGTTGTATTGGAAAGTGTGTTGAAATGATGTTTTAATTTAAAATGACAGATTTATCCCTAACTTTATATTTTTTAAATTGATATAAAGGGGCAAATGGTAATTCCGCCGCTGATGGTGCAATTTCCTACTGTGACATACATCGCCTAGCGAGAGCCTATTTTTTTTTTTTTCTTTTTTTGAAAAGTTGCCAATGTTGTTGCTTTTTGGCTATTTTCTCAAAACAGTTACAATAGCCTCATTTGAGGCTTCCCAAACAAAGGCTATAGACAAAAAAATAATAATTAAACACTTAAATGTAAATTTGAACACATAAAAAATTCAACAGATAAATTACGGAGTAAAATTGAAAACAAAACGCCTTTTAAAACAAACAAAAAGACTTCTCCTCAAATTATTTTACTCAATGCCTGCAGAGGACCACCAGAAGAGAAGACTCCATTAATCCAGCTCCTTATGGATGCTTTTTTTTTCTTCTGCACACGTATCCATTGTCTCCTTTTTTTTTAATTTTTTTGTTGTTGTTGTATGATGAAATTGCAACAGATAGTCGTAAATGAACCCAAAAAAATTAACAATTAAGCAGATAGAAATAATAATAAATTATAGAACATATATATATATATATATATTGGGTTATATTTGAGAAAGAATTTCAGATGTAGAGAGAAAGAACAAGAGAGAGAGAAAGAAAGATTGCAACAGATCCTTGCTTATGTATTTCAACAGATAATAAAATTGAATGTATAAAAATAAATTGATGATTGTGGACCGGTTTGTTGAATCGATAAGAAATTTTGAATAGATATTTTAATGTATAAGAGATTAAAATACAATCGATAATAAAATCTAAACAAAAATTTGCACGTATAGGGAAAAAAATTGAACAGATAGTCAAGATTTTTGAATATATAGACAAAAAAATAATAATTAAACACTTAAATGTAAATTTGAACATATAGAAAAAAATTCAACCAATAAGTTAAGGAGTAAAATTGAAAACAAATCGCCTTTCAAAACAAACAAAAAGATTTCTAACCAAATTATATTACTCAATGCTCAGGGGCCATCGAGGAGAAGACCCATTGATCCATGTCCTTATGGATAGTTTTTTTTTCTTCAAGCACACAGATCCAATTTCTCCTTTTAAAAAAAAAAAAAAAAGTTGTTGATCTTTGTTGTTGTTGTGTGATGAAACAAATTGCAACAGATAATTGTAAATGAACCGAAAATAATTAAAAATTAAGCTGATAGAAATAATAAAAAAAAATAGAACATATATATATTTATATATACTGGATTATATTTGAGGAAGAATTTCAACAGATAGAGAGAAAGAACAAGAGAGAGTGAAAGAAAGATTGCAAAAGATCCTAGTTTGGTGTACTTCAACATATAATAAAATTGAACAGATAAAAATAAATTGAAGATTGTGGCTGGTTTGTTGAACAGTTAAGAAATTTTGGATAGATATTTGAACAGATAATAGATTAAAATTGAACTGATAATAAAATCTAGACAAAAATTTGCACAGATAGGGAAAAAAAATGAACAGATAGTCAAGATTTTTGAATATATAGACAAAAAAATAATAATTAAACACTTAAATAGAAATTTGAACGTATAAAAAAATTCAACAGATAAATTACGGAGTAAAATTGAAAACAAAACGTTTTTTAAAACAACCAAAAAGACTTATCTCCAAATTATTTTACTCAATGCTCAGAGGACCATCGAGGAGAAGACTTCATTGATCCAAATTCTTATGGACATTTTTTTTCTTCAGCACACAGATCCAATTTCTCCTTTTTTATTTTTTTAAAGTTGTTGATCTTTGTTGTTATTGTATGATGAAACAAATTGCAACAGAGTAGTTGTAAATGAACAAAAAAATTAAAAATTACAAGATAGGAAAAAATAATAAAAAAATAGAATGTATATATATTGATTATATTTGAGAAAGAATTTCAACAGATAGAGAGAAAGAACAAGAGAGAGAGAAAGAAAGATTGCAAAAGATCCCGTTTGATGTATTTCAATAGATAATAAAATTGAATGTGATAAAATAAATTGATGATTGTGATTGGTTTGTTGAACATATAAGAAATTTTGAATAGATATTTGAAATGATAAGAGATTAAAATTGAACTGATAATAAAATCTAGACAAAAATTTGCATGTATAGAGAAAGAAATTAAACAGATAGTCAAGATTTTTGAATATACGCATAAAAAAATAATAATTAAGCACTTAAATGTAAATTTGAAACATATAGAAAAAAAAATTCAACAGATAAATTAAGAGTAAAATTGAAAACAAAACGTTTTTCAAAACAAACAAAAAGATTTCCCCAAATTCTTTACTCAATGCCCAGAGGACCATCTGAGGAGAAGACTCCATTGATCCAGCCTTATGGATGCTTTCTTTTCATCACACATGATCCAATTTCTCCTTTTTTTTTTTTTTTTTTTAAAGTAGTTGATCTTTGTTGTTGTTGTGTGATGAAACAATTTGCAACAGATAATTGTAAATGAACCGAAAATAATTAAAAATTAAGCAGATAGAAATAATAATAAAAAATAGAACATATATATATATATATATATGTACTAGATTATATTTGAGAAAGAATTTCAACAGATAGAGAGAAAGAACAAGAGAGAGTGAAAGAAAGATTGCAACAGATCCTGGTTTGGTGTATTTCAACTGATAATAAAACTGAATAGATAAAAATAAATTAAAGATTGTGATTGGTTTG